>OW799237.1:32920742-34356576 GCA_941918925.1 Phyto melanocephala | reverse complement strand
AAAAGGAGGCATAAAAATGCATTCTCCAAATACAAAATAGTTACCCATTTTTGATGTGTTTTAAAATATCTTAAACAATTTATGTAAACAAACATTATTAACGCATAAAACATAAGTTTTTTTTCATTTAATATGCATGCGTTCTATGAACTTTTTAGAACGAAGTGAATCTTATTAATATAAACACATGCTCTCCAATAGCACGTTAATGTTATAATCATGAATGTTTTTGCTAAATTAAAACACTGCATCATGGGTTGAACACATGCATTCACTATTTCTTTTGCATGGTTTTTTTTTGCTGGGTAAGTATACAAAAATGTGTTTTGTTTTAAATATCCAGCAAAAAAATCGAAGACAAAAAAGTGTATTTGCAGGAGTTCAACTGATGACGAAGTGATTAAATTTAGGTGAAAACACTAATGATTTTATCATTAGCGTGTCATTGGAGATCATGTGTTTACATGAATATTTTCATGAACTGGGCCTCAATTCTCGTTCTGTGAAACTGTGAAAAAAATGAAAAAGTTTTTGCATAGCAAAGGGTATGGTGGCACCATATGATATTACACACAAAAACTTTTCATTTCATAGTTTCATAGAACGAGAATTGATACCCTGTACTCTATTTTAGCAAGTGCTCAGAACTCATGCATATATGGTGAAAAGCATCCGAATTAACATGAGTTTATTTAGTTTGTTTACATGAATTGTATAAGATATTTTGCATGATGTTGTATTCATTTTTAAGCACATCATTTATGACAAATTGCTTCGAATTTTGGGAGTCATTTAGAATTATTGCTTTTACACAATTAATTTAGAAGTCTTTAAAATGTAATTCGCTTTGCACTACTTCCAATTTTTTTTGCTGGGTATGTATAAGAGAGAGCTTCATCGCTTTTGAAATTAAAATTGACGTCAAAGCATGATACGTTTCCCAAGATTCTGAAGTATTTATTTAAATTTCTTCACTACGTTTCATCAAGGTTTTATACTAGTAAAATATTTCTGGTGTCTAAGTTGCTAGCCACCTATTCTTTTTGAAAATCGTAAAATAAAGATGCTGCGATCAAATTGTAGGGTTTTCATATACATAAAGTACACTCCTTTACGTATAATTTCTAATTTTTTATACATAATTAAAAAATAAATAAATAATTTTTAAAATGTATTTACATACTGTTCATCTTTATGGTAAAGATAATTTCATCTGAAATAGGTTTAATAATTTATTCAATTGATTTAATAAATGTTTGCAATTATTTTAATTAAAGCTTCAATTATAACCTCGTTTAATTTGATTTAAGATATTAAAAAAAAAAAAATAAAGTTTTTGTACTATTTTAATTGATATTTTTGTCAAGTTTCATTTAATTAATAGTATCATTTTAATTATGGAAGAAAAATCAAATACAATAATATTTTAATTAATAATATTGATTTCATAATTGCAACTGAAATATAAATACTATTGCACTCATAAAAAATATTTTAAGCTTATTAAACTCTTATTTGACAGATGCCTTAGAGAATTTGACAAGCCTTCTATAAACCTAAAATAATTTTTATGAATACGGCAGATAAAATTTTACTACCCGCAGTTTTTGCGTATAGGCAGTGTCGTATTGTGTTTAAAGTTAAACGAACTTACTAACCAGAGATCTGCAACGAATACTAATGAAGTAAGTCAACTTGAAAATTTCACACGAAAGTCAGTTTCCACTGTAGTTACCATTAACTTTTGTTAAGTGAAAAACTAAAGTAAAAAAAAAAGACAAATAAAAATCTTACCTCATTATTTGTGAATTTTGGCGCTAGGGGATCTGTGACTTTGGCTGGTGTCGCATTATCCGTATCATCTTCATTTGAGTCTTCTTCGTTCGGTGGTGATTCTTTGTTATTGCTCCAAGGAGTTGTACTATTGTTTGCTGCTGCTGTTGTCGACGTTGTATTTGTGGTTAAATTATTTGCAAATTCACAACTATTGCTATTATTATTTCTTTTCGTTCGCTCCATCTTTAAAAAATAACAGCAACAAGAAGAAAAATACTTCCAATGATGACTTGAATGTGAATAATGATGCTGACAGTGATAACGTAATGATGGAGCGGTATTTTTATGGGCAGTTCTATGTTATTGCTTAAAGATGTATTAAACTTGTTTGACTTTTTTGTATATTTTGTTAGTTTTGTTTTGCTCTGTGCAATTATTATTTCATATTAGTATTTTTACTTGTCTTTTGGCTTGTCATCAAAGCCAAAACCACATATTATTAGTTGTTGTTTTGCGTTAAACTGTTGCAGTTGTTGCACATTAAATCTATTTAATATGAAATAATTTTAAAGATGTAAAATAACCAAAACCTGCAAAAAGTAAAGTTAAATCATTTTGTTTTGTTTTTATTCAATTGTATTTTGTAATAAATGCATAATAATCTTTACACAGTGCACGGTGGGTAAAACATAAAATAATAAAATATGTATATATTTTTAAATATATAATTAGGCAAGTCGATTTTTTGTTACCCAGTTTACGCTTACATTATATAACCGTTTTTAATAAGAAGGAGCAAGAGCTGTGCCGAATTTTTGATACCCACCACCTATTTTGTGTACTTTTATGGCGCAACATTTATTATTTTGTTTTGTTATTAACATTATTCGCTGTGGAATAATTTCTTTATACAAAAATATGTATTACTTTCCTTGTGTAACTTCGATTTGATATTAATTTATTTTCTTAAATTAATTCTTACAATGAAACCTTAAGTATACAACTGACTTTTTTAACTACAATATTTTATTTTTACGGAAGTTGAAGAGTATAATTTTTATACCAAAGGTAGTTTAATTGTGTGGGCATGACACCTCCTACTTTTAAAATTATATTATTAATGTTTGAATTCAACTCAGATAATCCATTACAGACTTCTTTTTTTTTTTTTTTAATTTTGTATATACATATGGGTCAATTTCAAAAAAAACGTACACATCGTGTTTTTTTTGCTTCTTTTTAAAGTTTTTTCAATTCGCCGGTAGGAGTGGCCAATTTTTGTAGAAATTGATGAAGATTCCGGTGGTACTTTTAGGCTCTCAAAAAGATCAATATTTTTTTAATTTTTTTAGGTTTTCTATGATTTCTATCTTGAGCGTCACACACCAAATATGTATAAAAAATCGCTAAAACTGCAAAAATATTTGAAATTCAAGCTTACTACGATGTTCTTTTGTTTCTCAAGATTGACTTATGCGAAAATCACATTTTCGATTATAAACACAAAATCACGATTCACCTTGATTTTTAATTTTTTTTTAAAGTGACTAGTTATTTTAAAGTTTAAGATGAAAATATGTAAATTTTTGGTAAAAAAAAAGACTTGAACTTAGAGGTTACTTGCAAAGTAATAGGCTTGTAACAATTAATTTAAAAAAAATAGTTATAAGCGTTTTAAGGAAAAAAAAAACTAAGTGTGACGCTCAAGATATTTTGCGACGCTCAAGAGATTTTGTTGCACGTAAACAAGAAATAATGCCAAATTTAAAGTGTAACGAAAAAAAGTTTATTCTTTTACAAAAATTAAGTGAAAAAAAACGAAAAATCTTCAAAAAACAAAAATTTTCATACAAAACTAAACATATACATATTCTTTGATGTCTTTAACAAAAATAGAAAAAATGAAGTGAATATGTAAATATTTGACGCAAAACACTAACTTAACTTAATTTAATTTATAAATTTTCATTCGAACTCTTATTCTGAATCTGTATAAACTTCATGAAATGTTTTTTTTTATTCTCATTAATTTTTACCACTTTCGAATTAAGCTTGTGTCAGTTGCATAAATTTCCGGTCCCTCAGAGGTTTAAGTTGCAAAAGCACGATTTAACTCAAATATACCACCTTTCTTTTTTTTCTTTCTTTTATATTCGTCATTACGCGCTTTATCGAGCTTTATTTTCTCTCGATATCTTTATGCTCATTCAGCCGCCATTAATTTTGTTGTTTTACTCTTAAAAATTAAAAAATTAAATCATAATTAAGCATTTTAAGCTATGAAGCAATATATACCAAAAGTGATGCTCATGAAATATTTGCCTATTCTGATTTTTTTTCGTATGCAACTTATTTCTCAAGCTCACAAATTATAAAAAATGAGTTGAAACCATGTAAACAATGATTGTAAACTTAAATTTTTTACATTTAATATATTCACTTTTCAAAAAATTAGCGTGACGCTCATGAAATTTTATCGCGCCCTTACCATGGTGTTCACAAAAACTTCGCAAATGCACACTTTTTACAAAGATTGTTTTTTCGCTTTTTCACTTTTGTAATAATTAAGGTTTGTACTTTCCTTACGTTATTTACTTTATTTAAATGCAAATTGAAAACTAGTAATATTACTTGAATTATAAAAAAAGTGACGCTCAATGCAAATTGTGGGGACAACCTTTCTTTGCAACACCAAATTCGCACTAATTCAGTTTTGACGACTATAACAAATGAAAACACAAGAAAGAAACTCAATAATTCAAAAACTGTTATTAAATGTTGAAAAGTTACTTTTTTCTGGATTTTATTTAATTTTGTTTCCTAAAAATTCTAACGGGGGACACATGCTTTTGTATGGAAGGAGTCCGAGGGAGAAACAAAACACCATTCTGAATAAACAAAAAAACAAACATACAAATTTGAGAATTACTTTTTTTTGTTACATATTCCTCGCTGATCACTCTCAAATTTTTTATTTTGTTGTTGTTGTTTTTTTTTACCTTAAATAGAAGTGTAAAGTGCGGGGACACAAAAATTGCGTTTTTTTTAAATTGACCCATATAAAAATAATAAGATAAAACGTTATATAGGATGTGGGCGTTAAACTGGGCGTGTCATCTCATGAGAAATGTATAATCTGTCGATTTTATGAGATTTAATGGGCGTAAAAGTAGGAGTCTTAAAGTAGTTTCTGCTGATAAAATTACTTAAAAATTTCAATATAGTGTCCTTTATTCTTCCAAAATCGTTGTCAGTAGAAAAATTAAATGAATTTAAAATAAAGCGTTATATGGGAGGAGATCATTAAAGTGGGCGTGCCACCTGTATTATACGTTATTACAAGTCTTTTTATCAAAAAGCAATGTTTGCAAAATTTAAGAATCGTACATTTAATTTTGTCGGTTTTATTACGTTTTAATTTAAAATTTAAAACGAAAATGACACTGTGCGGTATAAATTTTCGTACATTTTGATATATGTACATATATCTTCTTTCGTATTGTATATATAGCAATTTTAAGAAAATGTATTTTTTTATTCAGAAAATATACTTTCAAAATTTCATCGCTATATATCAATGCGTTTATATACAATCGCACTTTATTTTCAATAGCAAACAATTCTTATGTATAAGAAATATTCTGACAAAATTTTATCCCTCTGATTTTTTATGTTCGAGCTTTGTCGTGCTTCCAACAGACGGACAGATGGATGGACATTGTTAGATCATCATAAAATGATACCAGGACTCAGAAAATATGTACTTTATGGGGTGTAAAATGGATATTTCGATATGTTACAAACATAATGACAAAATGAATATACACCGACACCATTTTTTTGGCGGTGAGTAAAAAAATATACCATTTTAAACTGATTTTTGAATTTAGAACCCTATAAGCAATAGAGAAGTCGAAAATAACTCACTTTAACTTAACTTTAACTAAAGTTAAATTTTGTAAAGTAACTATAAGCTAACTACAAAGTAATGCAGAAGTTACCCAAATTTTAAGCATACATAAGAGTGTATTTTTTTTTGCTCTGAGAAAAACAGACTTTAAACGGTATTTTTGCTTGTTTGTTTTTATTCTTTTGATTTTTGCACTTTTTGGGGAACATGTTTATCATTTATGGTGGGAGTGAGTAAAGCCAAATGAAATGCATATATGAATTATTATAAAGTAAATTATTTAACAAATTATAAATATAATTTTAAAAATAAAATTGTAAAAAAATTAATAACATTTAATAAAAAGTTTTAAATACAACTATGTATCTTTAAGCTAACTATGAATTGGGTGACTTTTAACTAACTTTTAAATAGCTAACTTTAAGTTTGTTGAAAATTCATCCAGAGTCGGACATTTACCTAATTCGTCGGACATCGGAATGTTGAAAAAGCCCCCTTAAATATAATCCAGCCATCAACCTCTACTATTGTATTTGCGAAAAGTTAACTTAAAATTTGCTGAGATGCTTGAGTGTAAGTCAAAGGTCACACACGAGGATTTTAATTGCTTACCTTTTTCCATATTTTCTTTTAAACTTGCTTTTATGTTCACACACGACAATTTCTCTGGCGATTTTTCTGTTTTTATACCCTTCACCTGTGGTGCTCAAGGGTATATATAACTTTGTCATTCCGTTTGTAATTTCTACAATTTTCATTTCCGACCCCATAAAGTAATATATTTTCTGAAAGCTTATGAATAGAGAAGTCGATTAAGCCCTGACCGTCTGTCCGTGTGTTGGTTAAAATCAACTTTTAGAAGCAACTATATGTTCCTATGTATGGTATCAATCTCTTGGAAATATCCGGGAATGAATCGCTATTGAAATTCAACACAATCGCCCTATAACTTTCTGAGATATGAGCAAGAAACCACGACCACTTCGTTTTTTTTTCACAATTACAACAACAACATACATATATACTGGTTAGAGTAAACGTGCCATCGAACCCCAGCTGAGCCCAAAAAAAAAATTATTTTATTTTTTATTTTATATATTATTTATATTTATATTATTTTTTTATAACTTTTTTTTTAATTTTTTTTTTAATTTTTTTTAAAATTTTTTTTTATATTTTTTATTTATATTTTTATTTTTTTTTTAATTGTTTTTATATCTTTTTATATTTTTTTTGTTTTATTTTTTTTTTAAATTTTTTTTTAAATTTTTTTTTTATTTTTTTATTATATTTTTTTTAACACACATACGTAAATTTATAATTTTACAATGGGATGTACGTGATATGAGATGAGTGGTGATACAAACTATTGTTATTGCGTGACTACACGTTGTGAAGGGTATATAAGATTCGGCACGGCTGAATATAGCACTGTTACTTGTTTAAATGTTAAATAATATATTTTTGTTAATTGTATTTAAAATTTATTTATTTTAACATTTCGCGAATTCACAAGGAGTCATATCATGTCGAAATTTCAATTTATTTTCTTAATTTAAATATATTAAAACCAGCAATCTAAGACCAAAATCGAATCCGGTTAACAAAAATCTAATTTTCGCATAAAACCGAAACTGATTTTTAAAAAAATAAGATTTTTTAAATACTCTTATACATACATGGTACATCCATCCTACCGCCGTAAGAATAAAAATTATCAAGACCTATTTAGTTTATAATCGAATATCCATAGAAAATCTGTTTAATAAACCATCTATACACCTTTGATATCGTTTATGCATACGGCAGTTAAGCCGTTGTTGTTGCAATAATAAACTGCTGTTTGTTTTAAGTTAATTATGTTTGCTTTATGTGTTTTTTTTTATTTATTTATTTTTTTGCATGCAATTGTGTGTTATCCGTATTCAGTTTAATTGATTTTGTTGTTTTTAAATGACCGTGACCGTAACCCACCTACACTGACAATGTTAGCATTTGGTTCAACTAAACTTTCGTGACCACTACAATAATAATAAAATGTATTTGATAAATTTCCTATTAAAATATTATTGACCTTAAAATAGGTTCGTTTTCTAAGTCCAAATAATTTATCTCTTATATATGTATGTATTAGTACATTGAGTATTTAAAGATAATTTATACATAAATAGATAATCCATAAACACTCTTTTATTTAAATTAAGATCAAGGCGTATACAGTTATATGCAATGGTGAATTGATACAACAAAGCAACTTCTTAGTAGATGTTTTCTGTCAAGGAGTATTCATAGATCAGGGATGGAAAAGTTTTTATGATATGTTTAGTTAAATACAATTTTATTAAAAAAGGAATATATTTTTTAAGCCCATGATAAAAGGTGTAAAAACTACAAATTTAAATAAATTTAGTACGTTTGTTTTTAAAACGGTACACTTAAGTTAATTGTTTAATACCGAAATGAATGTCTCATTTTCTATCCCTGCATGAATAAATAAAATTGAGAAGAATTCAAAAAATTTTAACATATGCTTCCCGATCAGCTGATGCGACGAAAATGAATATGCCGTAATTAATGATATTGAAATACTTTACTGAGCAAACTTGTCCAATTTGGGTATTACACGAAACAAAGTTATGGTATAATGATATGATAAGACTATGATGGTCTTATTTTTGAATAAATTTCATAATCATAGATATCCAAAACGCTGTTGCAGCCGTTTAGTGAGAAAATTTTGGAGGACAGCTTTGTTGGTAAAATTATATGTTAACTTCAGATATTATCTGGCCAAGATAAAAATTAAAACTGTGATGGCAGAGCACGTTGTATGCGAATATCCAGCAGCAGCTGGCAATAGACTTTTGTCACACAGGGGCACAGATTAAGTGTGAATTCTATGGAAAATTGTAGTATGAAGCAAATGGTAGCAATTACGAAGAACTGCGTGGTGAGGCAGATTGATAATTACTGGATAGACAGTATGAAATCGCCTGTCAAGTTTGTTTCAAATGTGAAAATTAAAACTTTGGAGAAAAATTACGTGAGGCGCTGCATTATCTTTATTCTATTATTTACGTATGTAATATATAAGTATAACACATTAGAACTAGTCAATTGACTTATATGTATGTACTAGCTAATACCCGGTGTGCTTCGCCACCCCAAATTTTAGTATTTAATTCATATGGCAGGTGCCACGCCCACTATTGTTAATGCACCTATTTCTTGCCTAAATGTTCATTTGGGTGTCAAAGTTGCTCTTGCAAAATTTTACTACTCTAATCGATATCGTTTTCCAAATATACGAATTTTAGTATTTAATTCATATGTTGGTGCCACGCCCACTATAGGTAATGTACCAATTTTTTCCATAAATGTTTATTTGAATATCAAAGTTGCTTTTGCAAAATTTTAGTACTCTAATCGATATCGTTTTCCAGATATACGAATTTTAGTATCTAATTCATATGGTAGGTGCCACGCCCACTATTGATAATGCACCCATTCTTGCCTAAATATTCATTTGGGTATCAAAGTTGCTCTTGCAAAATTTTACTACTCTAATCGATATCGTTTTCCAAATATACGAATTTTAGTATTTAATTCATGTGGCCACGCCTACTATTGCAAGTCCGTCCATTTTTTACCCAAATGTTTGTGTGGATGTCAAAGTTTACCGTACTCAATTTGAAGACTCTAGCTGCATTAACTTTCGTGATATATAATATTTAATACTTATTCTTTAATAGGGCGTGGTACCCCGCCCACTTACAATTTCAAACCAAAGTATAGCCTATAGTTCCTTCCAGACATACAGAAAGATTCTGTGAAAATTTCAAGGAAATCGGTCCAGCCGTTTAACCGTCTATAAAGCACAAAAAAAATACAAACATATAAACATACAAACATACAAACACACATTGATTTTTATATACATATATAGATATACTTAACATTTATTCATCAAAGCTATCAATAAATTGCAAAACAACGTGAACAAAAATTTGAAAACCTTAAAACCTTAAAAAAGGGGAATTTGTCACAAACTTAAACTGAAATAAAACATTATGTGTCAAATTTAGGCCTCTACGTCCATTATCTGCTGCTTATATGTAGATGTGTTACAAGCAAGTTGCTGAAATTATTGTAACTATTTTCTTTAACGTTGTAGAATTTTTAAATAATGCCAGTTTTAATTATTCGGCTGTTTTTACTTTATTTAAGAAAATCTCTATGATAATTTAATAATTTGAACAAAAGAAAAAAATTACATTTCTCAATAAATGACTTAAATCGTATCAACCTAAAGATCATGTATCAGATAAACGAACCCAGAAGTCTACAAATAAAGCCATTAATAAAGAGTGTCCAAATTTAATGTATTATTTTGATTTCGCTGCCATTACAGGGAGATGATCTGATGTGGTAGAAAATTTATGATTTCGACGTAGAGAAAATGATGATTCAACAGCATGTTGCTACTTGTCACACAGCAAGAGAAACAATGGATCTTATGAAAGAAAAGTTTGAAAATCGCATTATTTCTCTTAGAGGATAAGTAAATTGGCAACCAAGATCGTGGAACTTAACACATTTAGACTAACTTTTGTGGGTGGTTTTTATATGAAAGTGTACAGAAATAATCTCACAACAGTTTAAGACAATAGTTTATTGAAAAACGTGATTGAGACTTTTGGTAAAAGATTGATAGCCTGCTGAACCAGTAGCGGAGTGAGGTAACCGGAACCTATTTGTAATAAACTTAAATTTGTGAAAACTGAAACTGGTAAAAAGGGAAACAACTCCTTTTTGCTTTCCTGATTTTCTGATAAATTTGTTAATCCAAAACATCTAAATGGTTTTTATTTATGTTAAGTAATTTTATACCGCCTTGCAATTCCGTTTCTAATTTCTAAAATACTCATTTCCGACCCCATTATATTTTTTCTTAAAGCTCATGAATACAGAAGTCGATGACTGTCTGTCCGTCTGTTGGTTGAAATCTATTTTTAAAAGCCCCCACATATTGCACAGACCTGTTTGTGGTATCAATCATTGACAAATATCCGGGAATGAATCGCTATTTAGCACAATCGCCTTATAACTTTCTGAGATATGAGCCTCTGTTTTTTCTCATACTTTTACCGCAAAAATTATAATTTCAGCGGTTGTTACTCTTTATAAATAAAAAAACCATCAACAAATTTAACGAAAATAATTTATGAGACTATTGACAAATTTTAAAGTCTTTTATCTTAAAGAAACCTATTTTGAATTTTTGTTATTTCTTAACAAAAACAAATAAGTGTGATATCTATATTCGGCTGTACTAAATCTGATAATACCCTTTACTATCATCGTAGCTTAGTCAAGATTTCAGATTTCATGTAATACGTCATTTTGTTTATTATTTGTGACGCCATTTTTGATTTGGAGTTTTTACATAGTTAACTGCAATTTACTAGTCAAACCCTTTCATTTGATACCAATATTGTGGGAAATCAAGGGGGTACATTTCGAAACACCAGATATGACCCATTTATAAATTTATTGACAGCCATTTATTAGTAGCGACTAGGGTTTGGGAACCGGGAATTCCCGCCCGAATGAACCACTTAGTATTCCCGGAAAAATTTACTCTTATTCCCGGGAAAACGGGAAATAAAAAATATGTAGTATTTTAGGAAATATATTTAATTTTATTTTTAATTTCTTATCTGTTGGTAAATTTAAAGAATATTTGAATAAAAAGTAAGGTTTTTAATTTATTAGCATTTTTTGTTTGTTAAGTATTTACAACTTTTCTCAAATACGAATTTGTAAAAGAAAAACAAACATCGTCACAAACATTCACGCCAAAGTTAAGGACTTTCAGGAATTATTTTTAATAAGTGCTTACAATTTTAAAGTGAATTAATTATATACATACATAATTAAATGTTTTCTTGTACATAAATGTTTTTGTAACAACCGTAAATCCAGCAGTAGTTTCCATGGTTCATTTTTATAAATATAATCGTATGTACAAATTGTTTTTAAAAGTGGGCACAGAATTTGTAAGTATAATTTTTTTCATTTATGATTGAATTTTTCTAATAATACTTTTTTTTAAAATTCACTTTGTTTAGAAGCAAAATGTCTGAAGTTTGAAACTATTTTCAAAAAGTAGACAACGCAGCACAATGTAATATTTTCCCGAAAAGGTTAATATTCAAGGGCGGTAGTACTCATACGGCACCTTCTTTTGGTCCATAAAATAAAATTTTAAAAAGGATTCTTCAACACTTGCACCAAATAAAAAAAAAATAATTCCACCATTAAAATTTGTTTAGACACCCAAACATTACCAGAAATTGTTTCAAAATTGGCAGCAGTCGATATCTATTCGAACAATTACACAAAGTTCTTTTATTTGTCAAAGTTTTTTCAGTAAAAATATGACGTTACCAACGCCGTTAAAAATACGATGGTGAAAACAATATCGAGTCGAATTTGCGACAACTTGAGGTTTGCTCTTGTATTAGACGAGTGGAGTAGTGTTGCCCAAAAAAGATATTTAAATATCTGTTTACATGGCAATAATTATTTTTATAACTTGGGTTAAGTTTATATTTTCGGAAGATGTAATGCTGACCCAAGAAGGACTCTAATGGAAAATAAACTACTACTAAAACAATGAATTCTTAACCAAATCGTGATGTTAAAGTTCATAAACATTATTTATTTTAAAAGAAATATTATTTTCGGGAATCCCGGGAATTCCCGGGAAGACGATTTTTTAATTCCCGTTTCCCGGGAATATAAAAAGACCGGGAAATCCCAAACCCTAGTAGCGACCACAATGGATTTTTATTTTGTATAGTTTATTATATTGCGCTAGTCAAGTCCTTTCATTTGGTCTCTTTCGGTGGTATAGAAACTGAAACAAATCGATTTTGGTTTGTAAATTTTAGGCAAATCACCAAAGCATTCGTACTTTGTTGCTTATATTTCAGTTGGTTTCGAAAGGATTTCTTAGCTTTTTTGAGATGACGGCTTATAATCTGGTATCTTAAGCGTGTTTAAAAAATTATTTAGCAGTTTGAAAAAATGTTTGCCTATAACTTTGCCGATTAGTGACTGATTTGTGCAAAATTTTTTACGAATATCTATAGAGGCACATTACAAATATAAATAGTCACGAAGTTGTCTATAAATTATTCTTTTTCAATTTGTATGTTAAAATATGGCCATGTTTATTTGCTCACATCTCAGTAAGTTATGGGGTGATCGTGCTGATTTTCACTACCGATTTGCTCCCAAATATACGGGTCTTGTAAGTTTCTATATTTTATTTTCTATTCTATTTTGGTCTTGGCGATGTCGCGGGCCTACAAAAGGTTTCAAAATATACACGGTCAGACGGATAATAATTGATCGACTCCTCTATTTAAAAGCTTTTAGAAACAATATACTTAATGGAGACAGATTTCACACGGAATGACAAACCTATATATATATCCTTACACTCTCTGTGAAAGATTTAACTTAAATATTAATTAAATTAACTTTTAAAGAATTGTTTTCTTTTTTACTACTTTGAAAGCACAATTTTTCATTTCACTTAATACATACTTATAAGGTTTACCTGATGGCACAAATAAAAAATTTTATTTCAAATTGGTAATCCATTTTTTAATATCTCAAATATGTTGGATATATCAAGCTCTTACTTTTAAATGTACCTCATACATTTTTTATTTTGTTTAAAACACTTGCGTAATCTTAGGGATCTTTTTTTAGAAAAACTTAAAATATTTTACATTTTTTTTAAGGTTTTTCCTTAAAACCAAATCTTCTTTATATACTGAATCACCTGATGATTTTGGTGACATATCATTGTTAGTACAGATATCATTTTGTATCGTTTTAAAATAGAAAATAGCACATCTTTTTGGTTTCATTAAAAGTTATTTTTTTTAAATCTTTTTAGGTTAAAGTGTATTAAGTGTTCTTATATTTTAAATTAAAATTGTCTTGTAGGATTTTGAATATAACCCAGCATTTTATATATGCCACAAAATTTCTCAAAAAAAAAAAAAAAAAACAAATAAATAAACTAATATTTTTGTAACATTTAATGAAATTTTTGTATTTTAATTGCAAGCCGTTTAAACTTGTTTAAGTTTTTGATTAACACTTTTACATTGTCTTATTGTAGAGTATTTAAATACTTAATTTTAGTGGAATAATTAAAAAAAAAAGTAATTTTAAGTTTTTATTTAAAATTAAGCACTTACAAAAAAAAAAAGAAAAAACAAAACCAACCGTTTAACTTAATATAAAGTTGAATTTGACAAAATTAAAATAGATTTTTTTTTTAAATTATACACAATAGCCTTCAATTAGTTGATTATAATTATAGCTTAAGTATTGCCGAAAAAGAAAATTTTAAAATAAAACGTTACAAAATCCCGTAACGCACAAAGCGGACTGACAATTTCAATGCAAAATCGAAGCCTTTTTATACTCTCGAGTAAAACGAATACTAAATTGTGTTGGACAGGATGTGAGGCAAAGAATATGGCAGGCAGGACATGGATTGGTATGGTATAGAATGCGCGCACATGTTACGAATCGTATTCTTGTTTTTTCTTTTATTTTTTTTTGTAAGTTTATCATTAAACTGTTACAAATGCGTGTATGATAATAATGTGTGTGTGTGTGTATGTATGGTCGAATGTGATTTTGGGTGGCATGGCAGTGTGGGGTATTATTACTAGTGAGTGTCAAGTGGATTTGGTGTATTCATTTGAAAGGGAGTATGCTTCTTGACAAACAATGTCTGTCTTTCTTTTATTTGTTTTGCTTTTATTGGAGGTGGAGCTGTTACATACTTTCATATGAACATTTATATGCAACAAACTGTTGCTGGTTATTGTTTTGTTTTTTTTTTCTTGCTTACCATAATCATGAACTGTTGATTCGTATTTTTTTACATGATTTTGCTACTTTAGTTTCTGTAAAATCCTACAAATACTATGCATTTTACTGTATATATTTTAATTGTCGTTTTTTTATGTTCTTGTTATCCCAACCAACCATTCCAAAAGCGAAATGTAACTGAGTTGGAGAATAAAAGCTTGTCATACAATAAATAATTTTTTGACACTTCGTCTAAATACACTTTTGTAAAATATATTTAATTGCAAAAAACCCATCGGTGAAATTCAACAGGGCTTTATATTCCAATCCTTCGGGAAGACAATATTACACCGTCTTTTAGGTTTGCAATCTCATTCTACCTTGTCTTTTCTTAGGAGCCTTCTAGAAGGCCTCTGAACTCCACTTAAAAGATATGATCGGATGGTTAGCTATTCTTGGTAGCAAAAAAATTTTGAAATCTTTTCTAAGGCCAGATTAAATTATAAAACAATAAATAACATATTACAAAACAAATTAGAATGCATTTAGTTGTGCTTAAAGCGTCTAAGTTAATATTGAGTTTAATAGTGCTGAGCTCATAACAGCAAGAAAGAATTTAAAAATTTGTATAAAAAATTTATAAAGATTTCAATAAAATTGAAAAGGGTAAAATATTAGTAAAAATTAAAAAATCAGAATACAAAGGATTCCAAAGTGGCCTTAATCGGAAAGTCTTGTAGAAGGCCCATGTATTTTTTAAATAGTTGTGTTTATTTTATTGGATTGCAAAGGAAACATGTTAGGATTTGGTATGGAATAAAATATCCGTCAAATAGCGTCTGCGGCTACTCTTTTGATCAAATTTTTCATGACTTTTTTACAGGGATGTGGCTGTATCTCACCGATGACGCATTGGATCTCGGATTTGAGCTTATGAATTATTTCCGAGATTTCACAAAATGCTAAAGAAAAAATCACACGACAATAAACTGCATGGTCTTTTAAAATTCTGAGCCCCAATGTCGACAATTTCATGTTTTAACGAAGCCATTCAAAGGAAAATGCGCTTCATCGGAGACGATGACTTTTTTTGTTTCCATTACCCATTAAACAAATTGACGGCGCATTTCATAGCCTGCTGGTTTGTAAGCAGAATTTCATGCACATGAGAGCTGATTTCTTTTTTTTTAAGTTTTAGAGAACGATGCACTCTCGTTTATAATAGCAATGTTTTCAAAAGACCGACCAGTACGTTGACGCACAGTCAAAAACCTACCCACTTTCTTTAAATTTATTGATCACTCTTCGAATGGTTGACAGATTAGGTGCACGTAAAATTCTTCAAAAGTTTTTCAAATAAGTTTTCACAGTTATAATGCGTTGTTCTTTCGTAAAGGGCTCCATTTTTAATAATTGGGAAAACATATGATACAGCTATCAAATTTCAGAGTTTCCACTTGCACAACAAATTACACTAGTTCTATGATTTTTATTTTTCCATAAACACCCTTTGTTTTGTTATATGATATTTTATATTATACTAGATAAGCCCGGCGCGCGTTGCTACGCTCTTTAATAAATAAAAATACATTCTAAATTTGAATTGAGTATCAGGTGCAAGAAGCTAAAAATTATACCCCACTTTTCTAATAACGAAATTGTATAGTCATGACAGCTCAATATGTGTGCAAAGTTTCAGAAAAATCGTCAAAGTGCAAGTACCTAAATATTATAACTTTTAATAGGCGTAGCCCCGCCCACTTTTTATCACCAATAAACACTCTCTAAAATGTGTACAACAACTTGCTAAAGTTTAAGTCTGATCGGCTTTACGGTTTCGGAGTCTATAGCTAACACACAGACAGAGTTTCACATATTTACGTTAAAGATAAATAAGATTCAGAACAAATGCTATAGTGCTTCTTTTCTTTAAAGTTAGGAGTCCAATGATTGCTAAACGGCTTTTATGCGGTGACAGATTAAAATTTCGATTCCAACAAAGATTGCACCACAGGTGAAGGGTAAAATAATTTGGAATATAGTTATTTTATTATATAAGCAGTTGTTTTTTGTATTGAGCTTGAGATCACTTTCTTTTATAAAAAACTAGCCAAACCCGGCGCGCGTTGCTACGCCCCTTAATGAATTTGAAATGCATTCTGAATTTTAATTGAATATCAAGTGCAAAAACCTAAATATTATAATTTTTTTTATGGGCGTGGCATTGCCCATTTTTCTAATCGCGAAATTGTAAAGTCATAACAGCTCAATATGTGTGCAAAGTTTCAGAAGAATCGGACCAGTGCAAGTACCTCAAAATTATAATTGTTTTTATGGGCGTGGCCCTGCCCACTTTTCTTTTCACGAAATTGTAAAGTCATAATAGCTCAACATGTGTGCAAAGTTTCAGAATAATCGGTCCAGTGCAAGTACCTCAAAATGATACCTATTTTTTAATGGGCGTGGCACTGCCCACTTTTCTAATGAGGAAAGTGTAAAGTCATGATAGCTCAGTATGTTTGCAAGGTTTCAGAAAATTCGGTCCAGTGCAAGTAGCTAAAACTGATAACTATTTTTTTATGGGCGTGGCCCCACCCACTTTTTCAATCACGAAATTATAAAGCCATGACAGCTCAATATGTGTGCAAAGTTTCAGAAAAATCGGTCCAGTGCAAGTACCTCAAAATTAAAACTTTTTTAGGGGCGTGGCCCCGCCCACTTTTCTTATCACGAAATTATTTAGTCATGACAGCTCGATATGTGTGCAAAGTTTCAGAAAAATCGGTCAAGTGCAAGTAGCTAAAACTGATAACTAATTTTTTATGGGCGTGGCTCCGCCCACTTTTTTTCACCCATAAACACTCCCTGGTATGTGTACAACAACTTACCAAAGTTTGAGCCCGATCGGTTTTACAGTTTCGGAGTCTATAGCTAACACACACACACACACACACACAGAGTTTCACTTTTATATATATAGATAGTTATAATTTTATTTTCCGATATTTCGCTACCACATTGGGCAGCTTCTTCAGGGAAAGTTTTAACAATTTTTTAACAATTAAAATATTAGAATTGTTCAAAAAACAATTTTTTTTTTTTTTTTTTTTTTTAAAGGCGGGAAAATTTTTTTTTTGTTTACATTTAAAATGACAAACGAAAATTCAAATACAATTTTACAATTTTTTTTAAAAAGGGGGGAAAATTACTTGTAAACATTTAAAATATTATACAAAACAAAAAATTGAAATACATATAAAATATTACAAATTACAAAAACTGTTAAATATTATACAAAACAAAAAATACAGATACATATAAAATATTACATTAAAGCTAACTGACTAAAAAACTAACATAATTCTAGATCTTATTAACTAACAGCCTATAGTTTTGTGCAACATTAGCTGTATCTGTTTTATAATTAATTCTTTGTGTATGTGGTACTTTTATAATTTGTAACATTTCCAATAAATATCTACGTCTGTAATTATTCTCTATATTTAAAACTGTTGTATTTTTAAAATCGGGATAATGATTAGAATTAGTGCAGTGTAATGATAATGCAGTTTTTTGTGCAGTTGTTGTGTTCCTGTTCTTCTGGTCTGACTTATGTCCAGCTAACCTAGTTTTAAGTTTATTTTTCGTTGTACCTACATATACCTTATCACAATTTTCATTATTATTACCACTACATGGTATTTTATAAACTAAATTAGACCTTTCTTATTTATCTAACTTATCTTTCGTTTTACTAAATAATCTACCTAATGTGTTATACATTTTGTGGGCCATTATATATTTCTTATTATCATAAATTTTAGATTTTTCCAATCTTTCAGATAAAAGATAATATTTTATTATTATACCCTTCACCTGTGGTGCACAAGGGTATATATAGCTTTGTCATTCCGTTTGTAATTTCTACAATTTTCATTTCCGACCCCATAAAGTATATATTTTCTGAAAGCTTATGAATAGGGGAGTCGATTAAGCCCTGATCTTCTGCCAATCTGTCTGTGTTTTGGTTGAAATCAACTTTTAGATGCAACCATATGTTCCTCAGATCTGTGTATAGTATCAGTCTTTTGGAAATATCCGAGAATGAAATGCTATTGAAATTCAGCACAATCGCCCCATAACTTTCTGTGATATGAGCAAATAAACATGACTGCCTATGTTTTTTTTTCTCATATTTTTACCACTAAAATTAAAATATTTCAGCCAAAGAATAATTTATAGGTACCTTTGTTTACTATTTGTTGATATAATATGCCTCTAGAGATATTCATGAAAAATTTTGGATAAAGCGTGCTCTAATCGGTAAAGTTATAGGCAAAAAAGTTTTTTGAGAAATATATATTCCAAAAAATTTACAAACTAAAATCACTTTTTTCAGCTTCTAGACAACCGAGAGAGTCAATATTGGTATTATCTAAAAGGACTTGACTTACGCAAAATAAGCACTACAAAAAAAGACAGTCATGTTGGCCGCCATTTTAGTTTGTTTTAGTAAGTTTGTCAAAAACTATTTCTTAAATAATTTGGTTTATTGGTGTAGTTCGTACACAATTATTTAATATTTTAAGTGCATGTCGATGGCTTAATACAAAAAGGTTGTATCTCGATTTTTGATTACTTTGCAGGAAAAGCAAAAATCTGAATAAAATCTAAAGCAATGATATGAGCTAGAGCTTTTTAATGTGTCTATAAATCCTTTATTTTTAACCATAACTCACTAAATGTTTTGTGGGGTAATGTATTTGTATGTGGATCTCCAGAAAAGGCTATAATCTCTGTTTTATTAAAAATCGAGATACATCCTTTTTATATTAAGCTATCGATATGTGCATGAGTATGAACATGTATTAATCTTTAGTAAAATGTAGTAAAAATCAAATAAACTGCTTTCGTTTGAGGTATTTGAAATTTTGGCAAACTTTTGCTATACTTAAATGCTTGCATGCCACCCGTACCGTGTATGTATTTTGTAACTTGTTGATTGGCAGAATTTAAAAAACGGTGCATCTACTTATGAGGAATGAATAAAGAAGAGACATGCTTTGGTTATATAGTAAAAGTAACTACTTGAGCTGTAAGCTATTATCTAAAAGCATTTATTATTTATTTTACAAATATCTGTAAGCAACATTATTGATGAAAGAAGTTTTAACACAGATTGAAGGTTTACTTAAGCATACAAAGTAAAACTATATGTATGTACGTATGTATGTATATTTTAAATATTTGATTAACGGAATGACTTTTTATAATTTGTAGATGAAAGCTTAAATAAATGGGTCAGCTTAAAATCAAACAACTTGGAAAAGAGTATTTCGTCATAAAAGGATATAATAATGTTAAAATGACGAGCAAATTTACTACTTATTATCATACCAAAGTTAAAATGTAGTCAGTAGATTGTATTTTTTACAAACTGGTACTGGCAAAGTGTCACAAGATAGATTTAAAAGGATATGTCTATTACAGTTTCCTAGATATACATAAGTAGTTAGATTTTTTAATGGGACAACCCATTAAAAAATAATACACGATATTTTTTAATTTGTTTTTTTTTTTTAATTAACGGGTCGCTACTCGGCCACAAACTCTGCAAGTCCATTTATTTGTATGGGAGAAAATTACATTTTCCAGGTTTTAAATAAAAAATTGTTTTAAAATAATATTTTCGATATAAGACTATAACTGAAACATAATTGAAACTAAATTACATTTTTTATGAAATTCAAAAATAAAAATAAAAATTATCGGTTATAAAATTATTAAATTATGGAAACTTCCTCCTTGATTCCGCACATAAATGCTTTCCGCAATCGCGGAACAGTATAAGGCCCATTATAATTGTACATATACGACTATAAGACAACAAATGCCTATTTATATATTTTGTACAATAAATGCATAAAAAAATATAAAAGTATTTGTTGCAATTATATTATATAAATATTATTATATTTTCAGTATTGTTTTTTTGGGATTATTTTACAAAAAAAGAGAACTACAGCTGAAAAATTTTAATTTTTGTGGTAAAAATAAGGAAAAACATAGAGGCAGTCGTGTTTATTTGCTCATATCTCAAAAAGTTATGTGGCGATTATGCTGATTTCCAATACCGATCTGCTCCCAAATATTTGTGATATTTTGTTACATTACGAGGGCCTTTAAAATGTCGGAGGGCTGCGAAAAGTTGATTTCAACGAACACACAGATCTCAAACTGACAGATCTCAAGCTTGATAAATAAAACAACTATTGCTAAAAATAAATAAATTTATATAAGAAAAATATTAAATAAACAATCTAAATAATATGATTTTAATGCTTAAAAAATAATTGAAAAAAGGAGAAAAATGATAAAAGCAAACTTGACTTAAGTATTTACATTCGGATATTTTTTTTGTCTATAAATATTTTACTACCGAAAATAGGTTCATTCGTTTACTAAAAAATTGTAATAATTTTATAACAGTTGTCACTGGATTACGTTCGTTTACACGAAATCCAGTAAATGAAAAAACAAATTGAGACAGTTAATTTACTGAGTATTTTAAAGTTTATGCTGGACCATGGTGTAATCTCATAAGGTGATAGCGCAGACGGACAGTATTTTCTCTTTTTATACCCGATACCAAAAAAATGGAAGGGGTATATTCATTTTGTCATTTCGTTTGTAACACATCGAAATATCTTCTTTAGACCCCATACTGACATAATTAGATGCATGATTCTGAAATTTTGCAAACATTACATTGTTTCTGCTAATAAATTCAACTCAGATATTTCAATATAGAGTCCATTATTCATCAAAAATCTTTATTCATAGCGAAATTATATGAATTTGAGATAAGACGTTATATGGGAGATGGGCGTTAAAGTGCCACATTTGTTTTACGTTGGTACAAAGCCATTGATCAAAAAGTGATGTTTCAGAATCGTACATCTAATTTTGTCAGCTTTATTAGGTTTTATATTTTAAATATACCAAAAAATACACTGTGCGGTATAAATTTTCGTACAGTTTGATATTTTTATACTCGCCACCAAAAAAATGGTGGGGGTATATTCATTTTGTCATTCCGTTTGTAACACATCGAAATATCCATTTTAGACCCCATAAAGTATATATTCTGAATCAGGGTTTGATTTGATGACGATCTAGCTATGTCCGTCCGTCTGTCCGTCTGTCCGTCTGTCCGTCTGTCCGTCTGTTGAAAGCACGATAAAGGTCGCACCGAAACAGCTAGGGGGCTCAAATTTTGCCAGAATCTTTCTTATAGACAAGGTATTGAAAATGGGATAAATAGGAATATTAGGAAGAGAGTTATAGCTTGAAAAGCAAGAGTAGGTCGAAATAACCGTGTCCTTCGAACATCGAATAAAATGGAATTGTGTCCAAACGCATTAACGTAGACTCATGAAACTTCGAATATATATTTCTCGAGTCAAAACAATATTATTCCCCGAAAATTATCTAAATCTATGCATTAGGAAAGGAGTTATCGATCAAAATGTACGAAAATTTATACCGCACAGTGTATTTTTCGGTATATTTAAAAACAAAAACGTCATAAAAGCAACAAAATTGGATGTACGACTCTGAAATTTTGCACACTTGGCTTTTTGGTCAAATGCTTTGTTCTAACGGAAAATCAATGTGCCATGCCCACTTTTACGCCCACCTCCCATATAACGTTTTACCCAAAATTCTAATAATTTCTCTATTAATATAGATTTTGGAATAATAAAGGGCTGTACTGAAATATCTAAGTTGAACTTATTATCAAAAACAACTTTGACACGCCTACTATAACGCCCACTTTTCACGTTATCTACCGTTAATGAAATTTAAAAGCTAATTAAACCGCCAAAATTAGAGGTATGATGATGAAATTTGCTACATATATCCTTATAATCAATGCTATTGTTGTGCCAAAAAGTTTAGGTGACACGCCCACTTTAACGCCTACCTCCCATATAACGGTTTATCTTAAATTCATGTAATTTCTCTATTGACAAAGTTTTTGGGAAAATAAAGGACTATATTGAAATTTCTAAGTTGTATTTATTAGCAGAAACTTTATTGACACGCCTACTTTAACGCCCACTTTCATTGAAAGACTACATTTACAAAAGCATTTTAGTAGCATATCGAAGTTATAAAGGGTGGTTAAATTTTAAGGGCCGATGTTGAATTTAAATAAAACACAAATTTTTTAGGATATTATTATTATTTCTTTTTGTAATGATAATATTTGTATGGTTCAATTATGTATTTAACAAAATATCGGCCAAATGGCCCCCCCATCCTTGGCGCCACTCCTCTATGTGATGGTCCAAATTTTCAATGACAATGTTGATGCTCAATTGTTGGGCATGATGATGAGTCGAGGTTTACTGCCCTTTTGCCACACTATCGCAAAAACCAGCAGTGGTTCCCATTCAACGCACTAAGAAGGCATTCACTGATTTTCTAACATTTTATACAGACCTGTTTTGCAGAAATTTAAATATTTTTTACAATTCTCCCGATTGTGGACGAATTTGAACGATTATGTTGATGAAAAGAATTGCGAAGTGCACAAAATGCATTTTGATTTGAACGCCCATTTTTATAAAAAACCTGAACAACTTTAAAGCGTTGCTCACAGATCAAATTGAGTAAGTTTGAGATTGAGAAATGTCAAATGAAATGCAGAAAACTAATTTAAAGACTAGGTGTAGTTCACCTTCAACATGGGCCCTTAAAATTTAACCACCCTCTACAAAGAAAGTGATACATATTTTATTATAAATAGATTATTCCATAGCGATTAACAAAATAATAAATATTGTGATTTAAATGTACACAAAATTGGTGGTGGGTATAAAAGATTCGGCACAGCCGAATATAGTGCTCTTACTTGTTCTAATTCATAGATTGAAGCAATTTCCGAGGGAAAATATTTTGCACTATGTGTGTTTAATTGTAAATCCCTTTATTGAAACACATACCACCATGACACCAACTAGGTGTATCAGTAATGTTTAATTTTATAATTATATATTTTTTTCGAACTTTTCTATATATTAAATTTTAATGTGAATCATTTTTATTTTTGCTTAAGTTCAGTTATGCTATTATTTAATTCTATAAATCAAATTATATTAAATTGCAATCAATTTTAAGAATATTCTCTAAAAATTATTTCCGATATTAGACGAGTGGAATGCTTTTTCGAAACCAACTACTATTTCATCATCGGCACTCTTTATCGGTATACTACTATGTAATTTAAAATCCTATACATGTTACAATTCAATGAAATTTGAATTAGTGAATCATAGTATTAATCTTCAAATTTGTTGAATTTTTACTTCACCTATCAAATGACATTTTTCTATTCAACATGTTCATATTCTTTTAATTTTATATTTCAGATGGACTAAATTGCATCAGCCAACACAAAACTAACAGTGACAGAAAACAATAGCCAAACAAAAAAACCATTTTCAGAAACCGTGAAGAATCGAGATTTTTCGCATTAAACGAGAATGTGTTTACAAAAATTAAAACATTTTAGAGCAGGACCGTATGAAAAGGTGCACGTTTTAAGCGAGATCTAACTGTGTTTTAAAAATGGTAATTATTTTTATACCCTTCACACAGTGAAAAAGGGTATATATAGGTTTGTCATTCCGTGTGAAATTTCTACAATTTTCATTTCCGACCCCATAAAGTATATATTTTCTGAAAGCTTATGAATAGGGAAGTCGATTAAGCTCTGTCAGTCTGTCCGTCTGTCCGTTTGTCCGTGTGTATGTTGAAATCAACTTTTTGAAGCCCCCCGACATCACTTGGACCCGGGTGAGGTATTAAAATATCAGAAATATTCGGGAGTATATCGCTATTGAAAATCAGAAACATCGGTACATAAACAACTGAGATATGAGCAAAAACCCACGACCACCTCGATTTTTTTTTCACAAAAACAACATTACAACAACAACATACATACATACAAACTTGTATATTGGCTAAAGTAAACGTGGGATCGAATCCCAGCTGAGCCAAAAAAAAAATTTTTTATATTTTAAAAATTTTTTTTTTAATTTTTTTTTTAATTTTTTTTTAATTATTTTTTTATTTTTTATTTAATATATTATTTATATTTTTATTATTTTTTTTTTTAATTTTTTTTTTTATTTTTTTTTTTGTTTTATATTAATTATATATATTTTAATTACTTTTTTAAAATTTTTTTTTTTAAATTTTTTTTTTAATTTTTTTTTAAATTTTTTTTTAAAATTTCTTTTTTAAAATTTTTTTTTTATTTTTTTTTTTTAACATACATACGTAAATTTATAATTTTACAATGGGATGTTTTTTATATATGTATATTTTTTATATGTATGTACGTATTTCATATGAGATGAATGGTGATACAAACTACTGTTATTGCATGACTACACGTTGTGAAGGGTATATAAGATTCGGCACGGCCGAATATAGCGCTCTTACTTGTTTTATTTGAAATGTATGCTTTGTAATTAAGTTCACACGACAATTAACAGGCTAGGCCTATTTATAAAAATTGTGAAAAGGTTTCGAATCAAATTTCCACAGAAAATCAGTTTTGTAAATCATTTATAAACCTTTAACAATTTGCATAAATAGTACCCTGTTCAGGCAGATATTTTTAATTGTTTCAATTTTGTGTTGATTGAACATTTAAAATACAAAAGTGTTCACACTTACTCAATTTATCTTACTACATTAGCATTTGATAGGTGTCAAAATACAATGTATTTATACCAAATCAAATAATGCCTTCGCTTCAGTTTTTTCCTGTTCATAAAATATGTTTATAAGTATATTTATTTATATAAATATGTATTTGACATTATTCAAACATTTTATTAAAATTTCCATCAACCATTTTCCATTTTCTTACTTTTTATTTTTTGTATATTTATTTGTTTGACATTAGAAATGCCACCTTTAGAATTTTCTTCTCACTGAACATACTTCTCAAGAGTTGTATTTCGAGTTTTAGACAATAAGTGAAACAATTAAGTATATATTGCTCAATTTAAAAATAATTTTTAGTATGGTAAATTGAGCTCAATAAAGTCCTTTAATTGCGATAATATTATAAATTGACAATTAAAGCACATGTGTGAACATAGTATAAGGCAGTAATTCTATAGTAATAAGGAAAAACTGCTTATGTCTGTTTTTAAGCACTTAAATTTTTGAGTTGATTTTTATAAATGAATTGTATATAAACAAGAGCATGTCGGTTTTCGTATATTAAGTTCAATTATAAGATAAAATAAATAATTACCCCTAATCATATTGTTCATATTCGTCTAAAGGTATCTTTAAAATGCGGGACTGTAATGGTGTTATTATTTCAATTTTAGCTTATGTCGACTTAAGCACTTATTACTTTTAAGCACACAATTGTTTCAAAAAACATTTAAAAAAAATATTTGTTTCCAAATAAGGGGTAACTTTTTTTGATATTTGGATTTTTAGTGTACATTTTTTCAGTGAAAAAAAAAAAAAATTCGTGAAATGTTGCTAAACATGCTGAATAAGGTTTGCCATTTTACCATGAATAGACCAACAAATGAACAAGTTTTGACTTTTTCAATCAAAAATCGTGCTGAGTAAGAAATATAATTTCAGTCGAAAAATTGTCTTAAGTCAAGAAGCAAATTTTTGGGCTCAATGGGTACGTTAACAAACAGAGTTACTGAATTTTATGTGAAGATCAGCCGATAACCCATTGAGAGGCAAGTAAGGTGAACAATTAATTCACGTTTTGAAGCTCGTGTTTAGGTTTGGCTGAAACGCGTCACAAAATTTGCCGGGTAAGCTAATAACAGAAACAATAGTATATAGAATTTAATAACATAAAAGTTTCAAAAATGCCCAATTCAAAATTTAATAGAAATTATTACAAAAATGGGTGCTTTATTCGGCCGGGTCGAATCTTATATACCCTTCACAACGTGTGGTCATGCAATAACAATTGTTTGTATCACCATTAATCTCATTAATATGAAATACGTAAATACATAGTACATATGTATGTATGTATATGTTTTATTATCTTTAATGACTTTATCCGCTTAAAAACATCCAAATGTAAAATTATAAATTGAGTTTATGTATTTATGTACAAATGTATGTATGTTTGAAAAAATAAAAAAAAATAAAAAAAAATAAAAAAGGAAAACAAATAAAAAAATAATAACAATAAAACAATAAAAAAATTAAAAACAAATGAAATTTTGTTGTCTTAAGTGGGATTCGAACCTTCGTTTCTGATTTTTCTGATTTTCAATCCCGAATATTTTTGATATTTTGGTACCTTACACGGGTCTTGATTTCAACATACACAAGGACATATGGACATACACACGGATTTATGGGGTCGGAAATGAAAATTGTAGAAATTTCACACGGAATGACAAACCTATATTTACCCTTATAGTCACTGTGAAGGGCATAAAAATTGTCCTTTATTGTTGATTTGTGGAATTTCAAAATTTAGTTAAACAATTAAAAGATATTTTGATGGTCTCCTTTTAATCGTTGTTAGATGGTAATCAATCTTTTCAAATCATTCCATTAATTTTATTTTTATCTATTTATGAAAACTTACCAAGTCATTCAAAATTATTTAAAAACTCTCTACTTACATAAAATATTCCACAAATTTGATTAAAAAACATTTAATTTAAGAAAATTTCTATTTACTTTTTTTTTAAATAATGTTCTAATGTTTGTTCAATAGTTGAATTAATTACTCACATTTTATTTGATATTTTACATACAATATAATATTTTAGGAAATAAAACAAACAATTTAAAATAGTTTTTCTTTTAAATTAAAACAAACATACATGTATGTACATATGTATGCCTTGTGACACTAATAAGTAACACAATTTAAATCGTAGCAATTTAATTAAATTCTTGTTGTTATTAACTCAAACATAATTAACTCAACTGCAATAAACAAAAAGAATTTCGCGCGCAATTTTTTTTTCCACCAACAAAACACACAATGTTTAATCGACGTAGATTTAGTAAGTTCTAAAATAATACCGATATTTTTAGTAAGATGCGTTGTAAAAACAAAATAAATTTAATTATGCATCTCTTAAAACAAAAACAAGTAAGAGTGCTATATTCAGCTCTGCCGAATCTTATATACCCTTTACAAAGTTTGTAACATCATATAATGACCATAACTGGCAATAATATGGTGCAGCTGTGACAAAAACTTATTAAGAAAATCGATAATTTGAACTTTCAGTTGACAAATTTTTTCCAATTTGTTTTTTTTTTGCCGATATCCTTGAGGATATAAGTGTTCATATTTTAAACATATGTACGTAACAAACGTTTCAAGAAGTTTCATAGGATATACAACGTCTGACTTTGTTTGGGTAAAAAAAGAGGCAATCATGTTATTTCACTTATATCATGGCTAATTTAATTTCTCTTCCTATAAGGATTCAGAATATATATACTTAAAAGGTTCTGAAGTGATTATTGTGTGGAGATTACAAACGAAATGACAAACTTATATATTCCCTTTTACACTCTCGTGTTAAGGGTATAAAAAAACGTATGTATGTTGATTGAAATGCAGCGTTATCAACTCATTGCTTTTAGCACTATTTTAGTGCTTTTCTTTTACTTCGATGACAACAATTTTCGAAAGGGTAAATTTAAGAGTTTTTAATTTTAATGGCAAGGTTTTAAGCCCATAAATCCAGGGTATCCCACACAGGTTCAGTATCCGTAAGTCGACCTATACCTTTATAGGAAGTCGGAGCTGAACGCGAATATTCTTTTCTTTAAAAGTTTTGCAAAGGTTAAGGACTTGGAAGTCCTTAACTGACTTGTTTACTCTATACTATGTATGTACATATGTACATCAGGTGATTGCAAGTCGCCAGCTGATCATTTTTTGCTTTATAGCAAGGTATATTAACTCCAGGTAGACTTAAGTCCACAGCTGATAATTGTTTTGTTTATGCATTTATCTTCCCAAATGTAAAAATTTGTTTACCTTTTTTTGTTGGTTTGTATACATTGTTTTGTACTAGACGTGTTTGTATCATTAATATTTTTTATTTACTAACATTTTGCTACTTTTTTATCAGCTGTTTAGGTGTTTGTTATGATATTTAGAAAGTTTTTTATAGCAACAAAATACACGGTGCGTCTACCTGAAGTTAATATACCTTGCTTTATATCAAGTCGAATTTAAATTTTCAAAGTTCTGTTAGAAATTTTTGTTTGGCTTTATACTATGTTCACACACGCGCTTTAATTGTCAATTTATAATATTCTCGCAATTAAAGGCCTTTATTAAGCTCAATTTACCATACTAAAAATTACTTTTAAATTGAGCAATATATTGTTTCACTTATTATCCAAAACTCGAAATACAACTCTTGAGAAGTATGTTCAGTGAGAAGAAAATTCTATAGGTGGCATTTCTAATGTCAATCAAATAAAAATACAAAAAACAAAAATTGAGAAAATGGAAAAAGTTTGATGAAAATAAAAAAAAAATTTTAAATAAATTTAAATACATACATATAAGTATATAAATATAATTGTAAATATATTTTATGAACAGGGAAAAACTGAAGAGAAGGCATTATTTGATGAGGTATTAATAAAATGTATTTTTACAGCTATCAAATGCTAATGGAGTAAGATAAATTGAGTATGTGTGAACACCTTTTTTAATTGCTCAATCAACACTTAATTGAAACAGTTAAAAATATCTGTCTGAACAGGGTATTAGGTCATAAAAATTCAATTTTGTTGTTTTATTTTTAAAGAGAAGATTTTTAATTTCTTTATTTATTTTATTCCAATATTTCGACCTACATACTTCGTAGATCATCATCAAAGATATTTAAAAATATTTTAGATATAATTTTATACCGAGTTGAAAAACAATATAATTTATTTATAAGTTAATTAACAACTTTAAACTTGTTTACATAAAAATCAGCGCTTTTAAAGATAATTGCGAAAAATGTAAACTCGCCTTGGTATGTATAATTGTGTATCAGCCACAAATTGCTTTAGTTGTTGCTGTTTTTTTCAACCAATTGCTGCAATCTCAATAAAAAGTTGATATTTTTGTTAATATCTTGGCCGGTAAACCAACATTTTCCAAAAATGTTCTTAATTATCTTTATATGCCAAATGGTATTATTTTCTACTAAAGATATTTTTCCATATTCATAAAAAATATGTTACGCTTCTTAAAGTCTCTACCTCCTACCTTATTAATATTTTCGGTGCTACTGTAATTTTGCGCTCTAGTTAGATTTAACCCAATAGGTAATTTTAAATAACTCCGGATTCAATGCTTTTAGCGGTGCCTTTTTTAGCCCCCTAGATGATTTAAAAAAATATATTTTAAATAATTATGATTATTCTGTTAGGCAGTAATAGTAATCAATTCATGTCCAATTGTATAATAATTAAATCTGTATCATTTTTAGTTAAGCCGATATAAAGTTACCGATTTTACCCGTTTTTATTCCCTTGAAGTTCGAATTTCCAAAAATGCTTTCTAAGTGGAGTTACACATCAGAAGAGGAACCCACTGTCCAAACATCATGTCACTAGCTTTTAGCGTTTGGGTTGTGCGGTGATGAATCCGTCAGTCACGTTGCTCTTTTTTATATACTAGCATGATCTGCGGTCGGCCCAATCGACCGTGATTTGTTTTTTTTATGCCCGCCACCAAAAAAATGGTGGGGGTATATTCATTTTGTCATTCCGTTTGTAACACATCGAAATATCCATTTTAGACCCCATAAAGTATATATATTCTAAATCGTGGTTTGATTTTATGACGATCTAGCTATGTCCGTCCGTCTGTCCGTCTGTCCGTATGTTGAAAGCACGATAGAGGTCGCACCGAAAAAGCTAGGGGGCTCAAATTTTGCCAGAATCTTTCTTATAGACAATGTTTGTTTGGTATTGAAAATGGGCTAAATCGGAATATTAGGAAGAGAGTTATAGCTCGAAAAGCAAGAGTAGGTCGAAAAAACCGTGTCCTTCGAACATCGAATAAAATGGAATTGTGTCCAAACGCCTTAACGTAGACTCATGAAACTTCGAATATATATTTCCTGGGTAAAGACAATATTTTTCCCTGAAAATTGTCTAAATCTATGCATTAGAAGAGGAGTTATCGATCAAAATGTACGAAAATTTATACCGCACAGTATATTTTTCGGTATATTTAAAAACAAAAACGTCATAAAAGCAACAAAATTGGATGTACGACTCTGAAATTTTGCACACTTTGCTTTTTGGGGACACGCTTTCTTGTAACGGTAAATCAATGTGCCACGCCCACTTTTACGCCCACCTCCCATATAACGTTTTAACTAAAATTCATATAATTTCTCTATTAATAAAGATTTTGGAATAATAAAGGCCTATCTTGAAACACCTCAGTTGTACTCATTCGCAAAAATAACTTTGACACGCCTACTATAACGCCCACTTTTCACGTTATCTACCGTTAATGAAATTTAAAAGCTCATAAAACCGCTAAAATTAGAGGTATGATGATAAATTTTGCTACGTCTATCCCCCTAGGCAATTTCATTACTATGCCTAAAAATTAAGGTGCCACGCCCACTTTTACGCCCACCTCCCATATAACGTTTTACCTAAAATTCATATAATTTCTCTATTAATAAAGATTTTGGAATAATAAAGGACTCTATTGAAACACCTAAGTTGTACTCATTAGCAAAAACAACTTTGACACGCCTACTATAACGCCCACTTTCACTTTTGAATTGTGTCCAGACGCATAAACGATTCTGAAATTTTGCAAACATGGCTTTTTGGTCAAAGTCTTCGTTATAACGAGATGTGCCACGCACACTTTTTTCCTTAAATTTTTATAAAAATATATTAGTCATATATATTAGCATTTATTCATCTTACACTGCACCATTTATTGTACTGTAGCTAAATATAAGATAAAGATGATAAGATATATGACTCTACTAGCAACTACTAGATGGCATGCTAACAACTTATGCTTATGTTCTCCTGAAGTTATGCTCTATTAAAAATGGGAATTTAGGAAAATTTTGACCTAAGTAAAAAAAAATTATCTCTAAACATTATAAACAATTTATTTTCATGTACTAATGGCTAACAAATTTTAAAATTATACAAAACTTATTTCGTTTGAAAATCTTTTAAAAGCAAAATGTTATAGAAGTTTAAAAAACAAAATCTTACTAATAAATTTCCCGTTTTAGAAAAATGCAGAGAATGTATATTTTAAATCACCCTGTGGCCCTTAAAATTTAACCACCCTCTACAAAGAAAGTGATACATATTTTATTATAAAGAGATTATTCTATAGCGATTAACAAGATAATAAATATTGTGCTTTAAATGTACACAAATTTAGTGGTGGGTATAAAAGATTCGGCACAGCCGAATATAGTGCTCTTACTTGTTTTTATTAAAATCGGTTGTTTAATGTGAGCATAAATAGCGACTTGCCTATTAATATATAATATATCGATTTAAAGAAAATGGTTTTGATAACCTGGTGTCAAAACTTGTTCTGTGAAACTATAAAATTGCAGTAAAAGCTGTGATGGCATCATATAAAAAGACACACTAAAATATATTCATACGTTTGTGTGGCAACGATATTTTATTATTTTATATAAAAATAAACTTTAAAAATCCTTATTTCTTTGTAAACGAAAATTTTTAAAACTTTCTTCTAAATTTCTACCACGGTTAATTATGAAAATAATAAGAATTCTGTTATGACAGGTCATTAGCATATTATTGATTTGAACCAGAAACCATTTACAAAAAAAGTTATGAGATTATATTTATACCCTTCACCTGTGGTGCACAAGGGTATATATAGCTTTGTCATTCCGTTTGTAATTTCTACAATTTTCATTTCCGACCCCATAAAGTATATATTTTCTGAAAGCTTATGAATAGAGGAGTCGATTAAGCCCTGACCGTCTGTCCGTCTGTCCGTCTGCCCGTCTGTCCGTGTGTTGGTTGAAATCAACTTTTAGAAGCAACTATATGTTCCTCAGATCTGTATATGGTATCAATCTCTTGGAAATATCCAGGAATGAATCGCTATTGAAATTCAGCACAATCGCCCCATAACTTTCTGAGATATGAGCAAAAAACCACGACCACCTCGTTTTTTTTCACAATTACAACAACAACATACATACATACATACATGTAAAAAACATACCAAACAAAAAAAAATTACAAAAAAAAAAAATATTAAAAATAAGAAAAAAATAATAAAAAAAAAACTAAAAAAAAAAAATTTTAAAAAATTTTTTAAAAATTTTTCTAAAAAAATTTTTTAAAAAAATTTAAAAAAAATATAAAAAAAATAATAAAATATAAATAATATATTAAATAAAATAAAATAAAATTTTTTTGGCTCAGCTGGGATTTGATGCCACATTTATTCTAACGTGTACGTATGCACGTATTTTATATGGGATGAATGGTGATACAAACAATTGTTATTGCATGACTACACGTTGTGAAGGGTATATAAGATTCGGCACGGCCGAATATAGCACTGTTACTTGTTTATATTACTATTTATTATATTTTAAGTATAGTCCTTCCGATTCCGATACTCGTTTCTTTATGTTTTGTATTGTTTTATAAGATATGTATAAAGTATCTGCTTTTTATGAAATTCTTTTGTCTCAAGAACTCAGTATGTAAGCTAGGTTTCAAGTTAATCGGACGTATTGAATACATAAAAAAATACATTTGAATATTGAACTAGCAACTAAAATCTGTAATTTTTTTAAATTATGTTTTATATTGGCAACTGTAAAGTTAAGATTGCCACTTTGTTTTAAAATAAAAAAATATATATGAAAATTTATTTGAGGCCTCATGCTCCTAGTAGGAACTTATATTTATTATAAAAATTTATAACTGTGTGAAATCAAGAATCAAAAGTTAAAAATTACTTTTGTTCGGTTTTGGTGCTTTCTGAAATTAAAAAGTTGACAACGCTGTTTAAATGAGTGTAAAAGAGAATTTAAAACGATTGTAAATCCAACCAAAGAGAATAATAAAGGTAACAAATTAAGAAACAAACTAAAAAAAAACACACAAAAAGTATTTAGGGTTTTTCCTAAACTTGAATTATTAGAATGTTAATGTTATAAAAAATGAATTCATCTTCTAAAATAATGGACCAATTTAATACAAACCCCTATACAAGAACCTGAAGATTTTGAAGTGATAGATGCATAAATTAATTTGTATATTTGCATTTTAAATAAATGTTTACTTTTCTTAAAGTTTTGTATTAGCACAAATCAAATTAACTTTAAAAATTATCAATATGCATACATGCATACATATGTATGCATGCGCATAGAATGAATATAAAAAAATATAATTAAATATCATTTAAGTGATATTATATCATTTATTGTCTTTTCTGGGATATCTATATATATAAAAGTGAAACTCTGTGTGTGTGTGTGTGTTAGCTATAGACTCTGAAACTGTAAAACCGATCGGGCTCAAACTTTGGTAAGTTGTTGTACACATACCGGGGAGTGTTTATGGATGAAAAAAAGTGGGCGGGGCCACGCCCATAAAAAATTAGTTATCAGTTTTAGCTACTTGCACTTGACCGATTTTTCTGAAACTTTGCACACATATCGAGCTGTTATGACTAAATAATTTCGTGATAAGAAAAGTGGGCGGGGCCACGCCCCTAAAAAAGTTTTAATTTTGAGGTACTTGCACTGGACCGATTTTTCTGAAACTTTGCACACATATTAAGCTGTCGTGACTTTATAATTTTGTGATTAAAAAAGTGGGCGGGGCCACGCCCATAAAAAAAGGCTACAATTTTGAGGTACTTACACCAGACCGATTTTTCTGAAACTTTGCACACATATTGAGCTGTCATGACTAAATAATTTCGTGATTAGAAAAGTGGGCAGCGCTACGCCTATAAAAATAAGGTATCATTTTGAGGTACTTGCACTTGACCGATTATTCTGAAACTTTGCACACATATTGAGCTGTTATGACTTTACAATTTCGTGATTAGAAAAGTGGGCAGGGCCACGCCCATAAAAAAAATTTTAATTTTTAGGTTTTTGCACTTGATATTCAATTAAAAATTAGAATGCATTTCGATTCATTAAGGGGCGTAGCAACGCGCGCCGGGTTTGGCTAGTAATAAAATAAAAAAAGACTATTTTAGGGGTTTTTAGAAATGAAAAGTCTACCATGTAGTGCATAAAAAAACAATGAGAACTGCATTTTTGTTAAAAAATCATATAATTACATTTAGAAATGTAAATAATTATAAAATAAAAAATTTTGAAAAAATAAAAATAATCTTAAAGGGCTTTCAGAAATCGGCTTAGATGCGAAACGTTTTTGTTCCGAAATGACATGAGAAAACATTTTTCGGTTTCAGCACAACATCGGCTACAGCGTGGTGATAGGGCGTTATTTTGGTTGTACCCCTGATGAACATCCTTAATTGCCCTTCTCTATCCTTCTTTACTTATTTATAATTCCTAATAACTTATCTTTTATTAATTAGATTACTTTTATTATACATACATACATACATACATATAATTTTTCTTGAGTTTCATGATTTCTTAGTTTTATTTCAATTTCTCTTTTATGAAATATTTTCTAACTATTAATGTACATATTTACATATGTATATTCAGTTTTTACCTTTAAAATATACATTGTATAAAACTCCTTAACATTGCAAAAAAAGGTCATTATTAATCTGTTTATTGAAAAGATAAGTTAAAATTTTTTTATATGTACATATGTATATATATCTATATATATAGAAGTGAAACTCTGTGTGTGTGTGTGTGTGTGTCTGTTAGCTATAGACTCCGAAACTGTAAAACCGATCGGGCTCAAACTTTGGTAAGTTGTCGTACACATACCAGGGAGTGTTTATGGGTGGAAAAAAGTGGGCGGTGCCACGCCCATAAAAATTAGTTATCATTTTTAGCTACTTGCGCTTGACCGATTTTTCTGAAACTTTGCACACATATCGAGCTGTCATGACTAAATAATTTCGTGATAAGAAAAGTGGGCGGGGCCACGCCCCTAAAAAAGTTTTTATTTTGAGGTACTTGCACTGGACCGATTTTTATGAAACTTTGCGCACATATTGAGCTGTTATGACTTTACAATTTCGTGACTAGAAAAGTGGGCAGGGCCACGCCCATAAAAACAATTATAATTTTGAGGTACTTGCACTGGTCCGATTCTTCTGAAACTTTGCACACATATTGAGCTGTTACGACTTTACAATTTCGTGATTAGAAAAGTGGGCAATGCCACGCCCATAAAAAAATTATAATTTTTAGGTTTTTGCACTTGATATTCAATTAAAATTCAGAATGCATTTTGATTCATTAAGGGGCGTAGCAACGCGCGCCGGGTTTGGCTAGTATTTAATAAAACTTAAAGCACAAATGTTTTAATTCATTTTGCTACAGGCAAATAAAATTTTTAACAGTGAAGGTATGTATGTTCGCATTTGGCTAATATTTTATGAAACAAACGTAGCCACTAAAATGTATTAATTTTTGCTCTAATAAATAAAAGTTTTTTTTATACCCTTCACACAGTAAAAAAGGGTATATATAGGTTTGTCATTCCGTGTGAAATTTCTACAATTTTCATTTCCGACCCCATAAAGTATATATTTTCTGAAAGCTTATGAATAGTCGAGTCGGAGTCGATTATGCTCTGTCAGTCTGTCCGTCTGTCCGTGTGTATGTTGAAATCAACTTTTTGAAGCCCCCCGACATCGCTTGGACCCGGGTGAGGTATTAAAATATCAGAAATATTCGAGGTATTGAAAATCAGAAACATCGGTACATAAACAACTGAGATATGAGCAAAAACCCACGACCACCTCGATTTTTTTTACAAAAACAACATTACAACAACAACATACATACATACAAACGTGTATACTGGTTAGAGAAAACGTGGCATCGAATCCCAGCTGAGCCAAACAAATTTTTTTTTATTTTTGTAATATTTTTTTAAAATTTTTTTTTGTTATTTCTTATTTAATATATTATTTATATTTTTATTATTTTTTTTTAATTTTTTTTTATTTTTTTTTTGCTTTATATTTATTATATATATTTTTTTTTAATTTTTTTAAAATTTTTTTTTTATTTTTTTTTTTTAACATATATACGTAAATTTATAATTTTACATTGGGATGTTTTTATATATGTATGTTTTTTATATGTATGTACGTATTTCATATGGGATGAATGGTGATACAAACTACTGTTATTGCATGACTACACGTTGTGAAGGGTATATAAGATTCGGCACGGCTGAAAATAGCGCTCTTACTTGTTTTAATTACAAATTTTCTAAATTTAAACTAATTACAAATATCAATTTATTGTGTTATGTTTGTACCAAATATATTTATATACTCTTATTTGGGTAAATACTGGGTGTTTTTATAGAGGCACAGAACTTTAAGTTAACAGCACTTTTTTAACTGTCGACCATTTTGACAGCTGTCAAGTGATTCATGTATTTGGAGTGATGATAACCATTAAGTGTATGTTGAGACATCGTTATATCCAGAAAAACTAACTGTTTGGTGTGTTTTTTGGACTGGTGGAATCATTGGTCCGTACTTCCTAAAAACAATGCTGGTCAGAACGTAACAGTCAATGGTGACCGCTATAGAGCCATGATTACTGACATTTTCGTTCATAAATTGACAAACAATGATGTGCATTTAGTAGTTGTATAGTCTCATGTTTTGGACCCATAAATTGTCTTTCAAGATCGTGCATTTTAACGCCGCTAAGCTATTTTCTGTAAGAATATGTGAAGTTGATAGTCTACGCCGCGCAGTGGCGCCTTTTGCCTTTTTTTCGTTGCAAAAATCAAAACTTTTGAAATAATTAAGATATTTTAAAGATCTAAAAAGATATTGACAGAGGACAACTTAGGCTTCAAAATAATGTTTACAAAATATTGCTAGATGTACAGGGTGCTCCAAAAATTGCGGTTAAAGTAGAAAAAAATTTCCAGTTAAATATTAACATGTTTTTTTAAATATAAGTTTTTCATTTGTATCGTAAAAACACATTTTTATATACTTTTAATATTTAAATATAAGTAAATTTATATTAAGTAACTAGTTTAACCCGGTGTGCTTTGCAATACACATTGTTCAAATTCGAAAGTTTAGAAAGAAACACTCTAACATGTTAAACAAGCATTAATTTTTTTATTTCTATTACAGAAACACATTTTTAAATTATTTTTAATATTAATATATTTATGCTATAGATAAAATGTTGTTTAGTATATATTTTATTTAGCTATTATTTTATTTATTTATTTATTAATTGATTTTTATTAGTTAGTTCTCTTTGAAATATTCATTAACATTGGGAGCGTCAAATAAAAGACTTAACATATCGGAGATATAATTATGTTCTTCCAAATCCTTTCGAGATCTTCCATGTCTTCGTGATGAAATTAGTGGGTCTGAAGAGGCCGCCAACATATTGAAAAGGTCCGCATGCTGTCTAATCCGTGAAATTTTGCAAGTATTCGTGTATCTAAATTTTTGAAGTCTTTGTTTTTGCATTCCTGGGCTTCTTTTGACAACTTTCCAATCGGTAAGCTTTGATATTCAACTAAACTTTTACCATGAGCCAAAATCTTATGAACCGTAGGAGTTAGTTTTTTCTCAGGGTACATGTGAGCTAAAAGCTGGGCAGTTTTTGATGCATAAATATCAAACTTTGAGCCATTTACCATTTTCTAGAGTTTATAACACTTAGTATAACTGCCAACCTTTTTATAATATTATTGTTGACCCCAGTGATTCGGGCTGTTACCTCATCAATTTCAAAAAATGCTCTTGACATATTACCATCGCTAGTTTTTCCATCCCCCTGCTTTGGGCAGTCTACTTTCAGCCCAAGTTTCCTAAGAAATTCATTTTGTATAATTTTTTTTCAAAAAAATGTTTTTTTTTGTGTTGCGTTCATATCAAAACATTCACCTTCACGCGAAATTGTATACGCTAGTTTTAAAATAAACTCCATGCACCTGATTCTGGCATATAATGGAGAAATTCCATATTCATAATTTTGCTCATCACTTGAGTTGATGAGGTATCTGTGATTACATTTAAGACTTTGCCATCAATCATTGTAAGAAAAAAATCATAATCAATCGAAACACTTTTTCCATTTTTTATTTCAATAACAGAAGCCTTTAGTTCTGAAATTTGCTTTTTTATATCGTTCACTGCAGATTTGATTATTTCTGAACACCCCTTTGCATATGGAAAAAATATCGGACGGCAAAAATGAACTGATGATGGGATTGGATTTTTCCAAGACTCAGCGATTTAACTTCAGAAGCCATAAACATATTTGTATCTGTAATAGTTGTGTCATTTGTCGATATTGTTTGTTTTTAAGCACTTTGACCGGATAATCCATCACATCCTCACTTATTTATCAATGTAAGCCTATCTGGACGTGATACTGCTTCCTCTTCAGGCAAACTTTGAATAAAGCGTTTTGCTGTATGATCCATTAAGTCTTGCAGTTTTACCTCTACCGATGCTTCAGTAACCTTTACATTAGGTGGCACTGCTTCTTTTTTGGCAGATGTAATCTTTTTGTTTTCAGAAAGAATATTCACATTATTATTCTTTAAAGAGCTTCGTAAAATAGAATATTTTTCTTTTGACAATCCCAATTTCATAAACAAAGCTAAGGCTTCTTAGAAATACACCTTTTGATTCTCTGCAGTCGAACTGGGCTTGCAAGCACCACAGCTTTTGTAATGACGAACCTTAATTTATCTTTATCTTTTACAAACTGAAGACATAATGCTTCTTAAAGATGCGATTTAGATATATCTTTTGTGGCATTTTCAAGCATACGTTTTCTTGTGTACTCAAAACACTCGTTTATAGGTTTTGCAGGTTTTCCTTTTTTTGTCAGAGGATGTATGCGGTTCTTCGATGTTGCGTTGCTTTTCATAAATGCTTTTTACGTACGGTGTAAGGCAAGCCATTTTTCTTTATTGTTAGGAAAACGAAGTGAATTTTGGTATGAACATCCATTTCGTGGAATCCTGATAAATCGTGTAGTTTTTCCACAATAGCCAATTTAAATGCATTTTCATTATCTGAGTTTCTGAATAACTCCAACAATTCTAAATTGTTAAATAACATTATCGCACTTTAAAATAAAATTGTATAAGTTCTGTCACTGATCACTAGTTTTAGAAACTTAACTGGCTGCATTATACAATTGCTGTTTAATGTATACCCAAAAATTAAAAAAGGGTTTAAACTTTCTAATTGGTCCAAAAAAATATTTACTGGAATATATAATTGCAGTTTATATTTTATTCAGTATAAAAAGTTTTAAAACTACCTGCCTACTTTTATAACAGGTATTTTTTTTAAATTGAAATAAATAAAAAATGCCTACCTGATTGGCAGAGCAAAATATTGTTCATTATTTAACGAGAAGCAATAAAAATATGCATCAAGTAACTTTATTTTACACTGAAATTGCTGCAGTGAAAAAAAATTGGAAACCCTTTTTTATTTCTTTTCACATTTTGCACACACCCTTGTTACATACTTTAAAAATGAGAAACAAATTTTTTCTCGTTTTTGCTATGAGGTTGTAACAGTTTTCTTCTTATTTCACCTACAGCGGCAACCTACGGCAGCTAAACTAAGTTAAATTATTTAAAGTATCATGTAGCAAATATGCTCAGAAAATATGGGCGAGACCATTTTTGACCATTTTTAGATATGCTCTATTTTATTTGTAAAAATGACCTAAATATAGGGTGTCTGAAAAGCGGCTACTGGCGAAAAAGGAAGGCATCTGCTAAACATTTTACTACTTCTTTTAATAAAAAACAAACATACCTTAAAAAAAAAACACCAAAAAAGTAGTAATCAAATGGCAATTATTCTGACACTTTAATTCTAAAATGCATTTAATTTTTCAAGATCACCCTTTATTTTTGCTTTTTAAAAAATTGTCGACTTTGAGCAGCTCTACAAACTATAATTTTTATGCAATTAAGGAAAACGTTTTTGAATTGTGATCAGTAAGTAGTTCTTTATACGATGTTTTCATTCATTTCACAAAATTTTGTCATGAAATTTTGTATTTTTGCCACGGGTTTTAGAAAAAGGCGCCACTGTGCGCCGATAACCCCGCAACGATTCACTATATTATAATGCTAGAAGATTATCTTTCGAATAAAGTAAATTTCATGTCAATTTCAAAAATTCATCTTTGTTTTATTCCATATCAAAATTCAAAGGCATATTATTCCTACGCATACTTACATTATTTATTCGTTAAAGGTTTAAGGAGAATAACTATTCAGTGAACTTCTTTAACTAGTCATTTATACAGAGAGAAAATTTAGCAGAAAATATTCTTCTACCTTGAATATGTGAAAACTTCAAAATTTTATTTAATTGGAATTTTACATAAAATAGTTCTTAAAGTGTTTATAAATAGCCACGTATCGACAGTTAAAAAAATGATTTTTTCTTAATTGTTTTGTTAATAAAATCTATTTTAAATGAAATAAATCAGACAAATTATCTTCAAATTATTAGATTTACTTGCAAACCTGGAGGCAAATTACGGCATTCGATCACGATCGAAATTTTACTCGAACGATCGAGTTCGCTGTGCTTTATGTATAGAGATTCTAATAAGAATCTCCAAATTTCGATCACGTTCGAATGCCGTAATTTGCCCTCTGATATCCAATGTTATATAGTCTTGTTAAATGTGAATTTTATTATTAAATGTAATAAAGTTTAGTTTACCTACAAACTACCTACTTTAAACTATGTGTGAATAATGAATGAATAAAAATGAATTTGTCTAACATTTTTCTTTTCAATATTTTTTGTGTTGATTTAAAATATTATTAATATAATTATTGGTAAATGCCACCTACTCAACTATCAATCATATAGTGTAGGAAATAAATTTATAATTAAATGTTATAAAAAATCTTATCATAAACATGCATATTAATTATATATTAAATTTCAATTAATGTTTCGACTAAAATGTCTACAGTAATTTATATCATTACAACCCAGCAAACAATAGGTTATGACTTGCCATTACTGGAAACATTGGCGTCTCTACACAATTTTTCTGAGGGTGGCAAAAGCTTGTAAGTTTTTTTTGTTGGATTGCAAAACCTGTAACTGAGTTAATTTTGTGTGCATTGTACAAAAGAAATTAAAATTTAAAATCGAATTTTTCAGTTTCACTGCGTTCAAACTCAAATTAACATATTCAACCAAGCGTTGGAATGTTTTGTTTTTTTACTCGGAGTTCCCTAATAACAATTAGAAAATCATTAAAAATATAATTATACTTAAGAGGTGCATTGTTGGCAGTAAGTTTGTATAAAATATTTAAATATGTTTTGATAGTAAAAATTTAGAAATGATTTCGTTAATTTGTTTTTCTTTTCTTACATGTGTAAAAAGCCTGTAATGGTACACGAAATGTAAAAAGCCACATGCACATGTGGGTCTGACGCCACTAAAATGTTCAGCACTTTGGTTATATTTGTATACACTTCACCTGTGGTGCACAAGGGAATATATAGCTTTGTCATTCCGTTTGTAATTTCTACAATTTTCATTTCCGACCCCATAAAGTAATATATTTTCTGAAAGCTTATGAATAGAGGAGTCGATTAAGCTCTGACTCTGTCCGTCTGTCCGTGTGTTGGTTGAAGTCAACTTTTAGAAGCAACCACATGTTCCTCAGACCTGTGTATGGTATCAATCTTTTGGAAATATTTGGGAGTGAATCGCTATTGAAATTCAGCAAAATCGCCCTATAACTTTCTAAGATATGGGCAAATAAACGCGATTGCCTCTGTTTTTCTACATATTTTTACCACCAAAATTAAAATTTTTCAGCCATAGAATAATTTATAGGTACCTTTGTTACTATTTAAAGATATAATATGCCTAGAGAGATATTCGTGAAAAATTTTAGATAAATCGGGCTTTAATCGGTAAAGTTATAGGCAAAAATTTTTTTTTAAAAATATATATATTCCAAAAATTTTCAAACGAAAATCAAATTTTTTCAGCTTCTAGACAACCGAAAGCGTCAATATTGGTATTATCTGAAAGGACTTGACTAGCGCAATATAAGCACTATAAAAATAATTAAAACTCATATTGGCCGCCACTACAAAATGCGGAAAATAAATTTATAAATGGGTCAATATTGGTATCAAATGAAAGGGCTTGACCAGTAGAATACAGTACATTATTAAAAAATGTAAAATCCACGATGACGTCTAAAACAAAATGACGAATCAAATTTTTTTAACCCCATCAATATGGGTATCAAATTAAAGGACTTGACTAGTAGAATACAGTTAACTACGATAAAATTCAAAATCAAGGATGGCGTCGGAAATAATAAGAAAAAATGGCGTATAACATGAAATAAAGGTTAAGCTACGATGCAGGATTATACCTATGTACATGATGGTGAAGGGTATTAGCAGATTCGGCACGGCCGAATATAGAACTTTTACTTGTTTAAAGTAGTCTTGATATTACACGAAATGTATTTTAGTCCAAAAATGCAAATGAAACACATGTGACTAAGCGGATACATTTTGCTTTATGATGAAGTCAAAATTACGTCACAGCAACATGCGTATGTGGCTTTTTACGTTTCGTATACTACAGGTTTAAGCAAGCAAAAACGAGGGAGTGTATTAGTAATATCTTTATCGTGCGCTGCATAATCGTGAGTGAAAAGTTATTCACGTTCCCTATACTAAAATAACTAACAGGTAACAGTTAAATAAATAATTTGTTTATTTCGTTAATTGCTCGGTGAATCTGACATTTTTTAATGTCAGTTATTTTTGCAGTTACACAAAAAGGTGAGTGTCGTTTACGTTAAAAATTAATGGCTTATATTTGTATAAGTATTAATAATTTCTACTTAATACTGAGTGTACTTAAACGCTTATTTTACATTACTGACAAGTATTTTAACGCAGATATAAACGTACTTGGGCAAACAATATAGCCACTTTAGCTTATGCGACATACGCCGCAGCGGAGAACTTACAAACCAGTCAGAAATGAAGATGGTACACGTATTACATCAAAAGATGAACTTCTAGATCTATTTGCCGATTATAATTATTTTACGTTCTTTCCAAAGACAAACTATGAGCTGCCCGATGTCACTACATCACTCACTATAACTCATTAGTATACCTACCACCGCTCAAGAAAACAAGTAAAAGTGATATATTCAGCCGTGCCGAATCTTATATACCCTTCACAACGCGTAGTCATGCAATAACCATTGTTTGTATCACCATTCATTTCATATGCAATACGTACATATACAAAAACATCCCATTGTAAAATTATAAGTTGAGTTTACGTATGTTTAAAAAAAAAATGTATTTAAAACAAAAAAAAAAAACAATAAAAACAATTAAAAAAAAAAATTTTTACAAAAAATAAAAAAAAAATTTTAAAAAAAATTATATAACAAAACGATTGATGATCTTATTAATCATGTTAGAACTAGGAAACCTATAACTGACAACGAGAAACTTCCTAAAATATATAAATCGATGACTTATGTTCCAAAATTTTCTGACAGAATCAGGAACTCTAATACCTATGATAAGGAGAAATTCGAATTGGCATTTAAGACCAATGATACCGTGGAAAAACTTTTTAGCAGGACGAAATTGAAATTAAATAAAGGGGATAAATCTAATTTAGTATATAGGATTAGTTGCAACGGGGACCAGTCCAACGTATGCCAAAAGGTATATGTTGGCACGTCGAAAACGAAATTGAAGACAAGACTTTCATCACATAAATCGGATCAGAGAACAATCGACAAACCTTTGGAGCAAAAAACGGCGTTAGCAGCCCACTGTGCATTAACAGGTCATAAACCTAACTTTGACGATGTAGTTATATTGGAACATGAGAATAATTATGCATGTAGATTTACATTGGAAATGTAACATATTATTGACGTACCTACTGAGAAAAGATTAAATTACAAAAGAGACATTGAGAGATGTGCACAAATATACAGACATACAATAAATAAAAACAAAAGAACAAATACTAGTTGACATCAAGAATGATTAAATAAAGATTACGCCTTGCGCATGATTTACCGTTAGATGACGTAGTAATCCCCTCGTAAAGGTTACCAAGTCTGTATCATATGTAAAATTTATAATTTCTTACAAAAAATTTATGTATTTTGAGATAGTTGGCAGCCCTGTAATTAATTTACTCAGAGAGTTCTAAAAAAAAGTATTATATCGGTGTTAAATAAACAACGAATTTCGTGTCATATTTTATAATAAATACATATAAATAATATTAGAATTATGAAAATTATATAAAAAGTGTTTAAAATTGGTTATTTAAAAGCTGCAAAACAAAATAAAGTGAAAAGATAAGAAAGAGAGCAAATATAAAATGTGCAGTGGGCAAATGCAAACAAAGTAACAGCAAAAAAAAACAAGTGAGAATTTATATTAAAACCTAATAAATTGCGCATTTTTAATAAAACGTTTGTATATTCAAAAAGCTGTATCATTTTACAGTTTTCTAAAAGATGAATCTCGAAGGAAGTTTTGGGTAATATTTTGCAAACGAGTGAAGGCTGTAAATGTGGATAAAGAAAAAAATTGTGTTTTACATTTTAAGCAAAAAGATTTTGAAAGAAACTTGATATTTGAAATGGGTAAGTTAAAACAAAATTAATTCTTGCAGTACATTACTAAGGCATTGTGAATAGAATTTAGCATACAACGTACAAAAATTTTAAAATCCGATGCAGTTTCGTTTTTAGACACTAGTGTTATTGAATGTGAAACGAAAACTGCTAATGAAACTGAAGTTGCAAATGTATATGAAGAACTACGTGAAACTGAAAAGCAAAATGATATTCCAAATAATTTTGAAGAAAAATTGGTCGCGGAAAATGCTCCAAGGCCGACTGATCTTGAAGAAGGTCGCTTCCAAACTTACACCATATTTTTCAAATTAAATGGTAACAAATTATTACTTTCAAAGAAATTGAAGCCAGTGAATACGTGAACAACTTTTTTTTATGTGTCGAATGTATTTTAGAATTAGGAAACTAAATGTCAAAATCGCTGAAAATACTTATATGCGAAAAAGAAAATTTGATAAAATAACAAAATGAAATGAATTATACACCTAATATAATTAATAGTGAAATATTGTAATAAAAATAATGAAAATATATATTTATATATAAAAAGAAGTTATTTGCTTTCAAAACATTTAGTTACAAAAATAACAATTTGTCCCACTGTCATGTTTTTACACAAACATTATTAGTTATACAGCTGAATTTTATTAGCCAATCAGAACACAACTTGAGTGACGTCAGAATTCCTACATGCGCAGAAATGTTTTTTTAAGGCTGCGTGATGGCGTAATCTTTATTTAATCATTCTTGAGTTGACATAAGCTTACGGAGTACAAATAGCTTTATTATTATTGTTAAGATAGAAAAATGTAATTATTTGTTTGTATATAAAATTTGTATGGTGTTTTTTCTATATATATTAATAATTGTTTTTATAATTTAGAAATCTCCTGAAGATGACCAACAAAGCTGAGTCGAAATATTGAGAAAAATAAAATATATAAATAAATAACTAATAATAGAAACACATAATTGTTAGTTTTTATTTATTACAAGGAACTCATGCCGAACAATCACCACCATTAAATAAAAAAAAATAATAAAAATATTAATAATATATAAAATAAAAAAATTTTTTTTTTGCTCAGCTGGGATTCGATACCACGTTTACTCTAACCAGTATATATGTATGTTGTGGTTGTAATTGTGAAAAAAAACGAGGTGGTCGTGGTTTTTTGCTCATATCTCAGAAAGTGACCACCATATCCTTGTGGGTACCATCAGATTAAAAGTTGCGGCGGTGAAGACGGGTATTCAAACCCACAGAAAATTTGATGTACAGAAGCTAAATGACCCCAACGTCAAAACTACCTACACCCAGGCCTTGAGAAACTCAGCAGAAACCAACCAAAATCTTACTGACGAATTTGAAAATGTGAAGGACCTTATATGTGATGCGGCAGCAAAATATATTGAATACAAAATCCCCGAAAGAAAGCCGTGGATATCCGATACAACGTGGAATTTCATAACCACGAGGAAAGAAATCAAGTCTCAAATGAATAATGCCAGAACAAGATTGGAAAAATCCAGACTCCAGGCCAACTACAGCTTTTTTAACAGAGAAGTTAAGCGTAACGCGCGTAGAGACAAACGTAAATGGGTGGAAAACCTTGCCACAGAAGTACAAACTGCAGCCGAGTCAGGTAGAACACGAGACTTATACAAAACAATAAAAAAACTTACTAATAAAAAATCCAACTCGTCAAAACCGCTACGAAACAGTAACGGCGATCTCACCACCTCAAAAAATACTCAGCTTCAAATTTGGACACATCATTATGCCAACATGCTGTCATTGGACATGCCCATACCACATCCAATATGCAATTACACTACCCATACCGAGAGGGCCGACATACCTGTATCCACCCCTACAGTAGAAGAAATAGTTGACGCTATACACGCCCTTAAAAACCACAAGGCTCCAGGACCTGACAACATCAATCCTGAGCTGTTAAAAGTAGACCCCCAAACAAGTGCCTTCCTGCTCCAGAATGTGGTAAAAAGATTGTGGGACAACAATGAGCTTTCCGACGAATTGAAAGAGGGCCTGATCATCAACATACCGAAGAAAGGAGATCTTACAGAGTGTAGAAACTGGAGAGGAATAACACTTCTAAGCATGATAAACAAGATATTCGCTAATATTATCAATAGAAGACTTTCCGACTCCCTTGACAAAGAGTTTCGTTGTGAACAGGCGGGTTTTAGATCACAAAAGTCTTGCTTAGATCATATAAACAGCCTCCGTATTATAATTGAGCAGTCAGTCGAATGGAGATCGCCCCTTTATCTAGTCTTTATAGATTTCGAAAAAGCCTTTGACACACTCTCACACGATGCCATTTGAAAAGCACTGACCTGTAAAGGCGTTCCTAGGAAAATAATTGAGATCATTCAGGAGTTGTACAGAAACGCAAATTGTCGTATACTACACCAAAACGCAATAAGCGACAAAGTTTCTGTTAAAGCGGGTGTGCGTCAAGGCTGCATATTGTCACCGTTACTTTTTAACTTTGTGCTGGACATCGTTATGAAAAATGTAACGGCCAACAACAGAGGCATAATGTGGGGACTTGGTGAGCGTTTGGCCGATCTTGAATATGCCGACGACATATGCCTTCTAACACATAGTCACTCCGACATGTTAGAAAGCCTAAAAATGGTAGAGTCAGAAGCTGCAAAGGCAGGCCTCAAAATAAATATTCCTAAGACAAAAGCCATGAGAATAAATTCCACATGTAACAGACCATTTTCCATCCAAAACACTCAAATCCAGGATGTTAACACTTTTTGCTACTTGGGTAGTATCATAACAACGACCGGAGGATCTTCTGATGATGTACTGAATCGCACTATGAAAGGCCGACAAGCATTCGGCCAACTCAGCACAGTGTGGAAATCACCAGTCATCTCCACCCACACAAAAATCAACATCTTCAATTCATGTGTGGAATCGGTTCTTCTCTATGGGTGCGAAACGTGGAACATGGCTACCAAAGATGCGAACAACCTGCAAGTCTTCGTCAACAAATGCCTAAAAAGAAGAATATTAAAAATTTTCTGGCCCAGCAGGATATCCAATGTACAACTCTTTGAACGCACTCACCAGAATCAAATACAAATCGAAGTGTTAAGAAGGAAATGGCGCTGGATTGGCCATGCACTGCGAAGATCTCCAGATGATGTAACCCGTAATGCTATAGACTGGAACCCACAGGGTAGTAGAAGAAGAGGACGTCCAGCACACACTTGGCGAAGACAGCTAGACTCAGAAGCGTTGGGTGCAGGCAAAACCTGGAACGAAATAAAGAACCTTGCTCCAAGCAGAAACGAATGGCGAAACTTTGTTGAGGCCCTATGCTCCTTATAGGAACTGAAGGAACCAATATATATATATATATATATATATATCTCAGAAAGCTATGGGGCGATTGTGCTGAATTCCAATAGCGATTCATTCCTGGATATTTCCAAAAGATTGATACCATACTCAGATCTGAGGAACATATAGTTGCTTCTAAAAGTTGATTTCAACCAACACACGGACAGACGGTCAGGGCTTAATCGACATCTCTATTCATAAGCTTTCAGAATATATATACTTTATGGGGTCGGAAATGAAAATTGTAGAAATTACAAACGGAATGACAAAGCTATATATACCCTTGTACACCACAGGTGAAGGGTATAAAAAGGCCCAGCAAATAATATGTCGCCAGAACTTCTCAAACTAGACCCTGAGACTAATGCAGAACTCCTTCCACCATTTATAGAAGACATCGGGATAAATGAAAGCATACCCAAAGAACTTAAGGATGGCATAACAGTAATAAGGTGACTTAATTGGCAAAGTACCACGCTACTTAGAGTGGTGAACAAAATAATCGCATGACAAAAAGGCTCTCTACACATAGAATAATAGTGGAACAGTAGGTCAATTTATCGATTGCGAAATAGCTTTTGACACTTTTAACCACATGGTAATTTGGAAAGCCCTTCAATTTAAAGGCGCCACACACAAAATAATTCAGCTAATTAGGAGTAGTATGCTAACCTGTAGGGGCGCTTGTAGCTCGAAAATTTGGTTTTTTGGTAAGGTATAAAAAAAAAAAAAAAAAAAAATTGGCGCCCAACGTGGGGCCTGAATGGATTACCGTTGTCATTAAATGCCATCTAATGATTCTACCCTTAGCGGTGTGGAAACTTTAACGTTCAGCTCCTCATAATTTTTATTTTACTATTTCTCAGTTTTTTTAAATTAATATCAAATTTGGGAAAGGATAGTGTTTATGATCAATATATACGTATGTATTTAATTCATTTACAACCCCTTATTATTGATATTAGTTCCTCAGTTTTTTTTAAAATTTATTCAGTATATTTTTCATACTGCCTGGAATTCAGTTTTTGGATTTTTTTAACTAAATCTGACCACAGTTTAGGAATGTATTGATAAATTTATTTATTCTACAAATGGAATATAAAGTCTTTTTAGATTTTATCCAAGGTAGACAACGCTCTTTCTATTTCTATTTGCTTCCGCTTTTCTAATCTATTTGTTTTACACCAATATTTATTTTATTCTTTTGTTAAAATGGGATTTTGTTAGAAGTCTATACCACCAGTAATTAAAATCAAACAGAGTTATATATATATTAATTTCTTTATTTTGATTGTTTTTTATTGTTTCATCATATAGTGTGTTAATTGCAAATTTTTTTTTTTTATTTTATACAATTATTTTTTTTCAAATCAAATTCTTTTTTTTTTTTTATTTTTATCCTTTCGGTAGTTTAGTGGCACATTATGAGTTTAGGTGATAGTAATGCGGCTGCTATGCCAATTGAAAAACACCCTTACTGTAATTCGTGTGAACTTGCAATCCATTCGAAAGCACTTCTTCACACTACAGTATGTGGGCACTGTTTTCACAAAGAGTGTATCTCAAAATGTTTAAAGTTAAGACCCTATTGTCCTGTATGCAATGTTCGAATAGTTAGTGAAGGTCCTATGAAAAATACTAGATCACAAAGTAAAGTTTCGCAGCATGAACAGGAGATACAAAATACGGTATTAAATGTTTCAGTAGAAAATTTAGCCGCTGATACTTCGCTTTATACAAATACAGTGGTTGATTCAGTTATTCCCCCTGGTTCGTCTAATGAATCTCTAAAAGACATGATCTCATCTATAGTATCAACTCAACAAACACAATTATTATCGGCTATATCTAACCAGATGTCTAAGCTTATAGAAACTAATGTTCAAGCCTGTTTTTCTCGACTGAATATTTTAAATGATACACAAAATGGTCAACCTACTTTTTCTCAAAATAATTCTCATAAAGAGGTATCACTCGATCCACAAGTAAGTGTTTTGTCTAATCCTACACAAATACATCGTACTCAACAACAAATATCAAATGTAGACAACCAAGTTGCTAGCGATTTGTTAGATTTTAATTTAAATGATAATCGGTCTCGAAATGTACCTCCTTCAACGTCTGCTAACAATTCATTCCATTCATCTTCATCATCTGATCTTCATGTCCGTCCGGATAAAGTTTTACAAATAATTTCCAATTGGAAAATTAAATTTAATGGAGGTCAAAATGGTCTTTCCGTTGAAAATTTTATATATAGAGTGGAGGCTTTAACACGACAGACTTTACGGGGTAATTATTATTTACTTTGTAGTAATGCCGGTTTATTATTTGAGGGCAAAGCAGATAATTGGTTTTGGCGATACCATATGTCAGTAGCGTCTATTAATTGGCCTGAACTGTGCGTTGCTTTGAGGAAGCAGTACAAGGACTCTAGGACAGATATCGACATTAGAGAACTTATTAGAGACAGAAAACAAAAGACTAACGAAACCTTTGATACTTTTTACGAGGCCATTGTGGCATTGACTGATCGACTAGCAGAACCACTCAACGAGACAACATTGGTGGAGATATTGCGTCGAAATCTTCTTCCAGAAATCCAGCATGAAATCCTAAATCTTCGAATCAGATCTGTAGAGGACTTGAGAGATATTTGTAGACGTCGCGAATTTTTCTTGCAGGATATTTGTCGAAAACATGGTTCCCAAACTTTTAAATCTCTGCCCAAACGTGTTGCAGAAATTTCTCATAGTACAGAGGACGTTGATAATGATTTTCAAGAAACTGAAAATGAGGAAATATTGGCATTATCCTTGAGTTGCTGGAATTGTCGAAAGCCAGGTCATCGTTACCAGGACTGTCTTTCACCAAGAACTATTTTTTGCTACGGTTGTGGTGATCCAGATGTATACAAACCTAATTGTAAGAAATGCATTCAAAAAAACGGGAGAGCGAGTGCACCATGGAGTGCACAACGACCCCCAAAACAATCGGAACCGAAACCACAATAAGTTTATTAAAGCGACCAATTGATACAAATCTTACCGAAGACGATATAAATACTAGACTTGACAGAAATACTATTGACTCTAACGAAAACTTTTCCCAAAGCAACAAAATAGTAGAAAATTTGTTCAAACCATTTCACATACGTCTGAAGGAATATAATGAGGCTCGCGACAGAATTTTTAAGCGAAAGAAAGCACCTACACGTTCATCTCGTCGTATGCGTATGTTTTGGCAACGAATTAAGAACTTTAAGAGAAAATTTATTTGCTCAGTTTTGAATAAACCATGTGATGTTAGACCGTATGCTGAGGTAATACTATTTGGTAAAGAAATGTTAGGTTTATTGGATACCGGTGCATCTATCAGTTGCATTGGGTCAAAAGCTGCTGAGGCCTTTTTAAATTCTGGTTCTAGTTTTAAAAGATTAAAATCAATAGTAAAAACCGCAGATGGTAAGGATCAAAACATTGTAGGTTTGGTAGAGACTGTTATTTCATTTAAGGGTGTTGAAAAGCCTATAACCATTTTTATTATTCCTTCATTGAATAAAAATTTGTTTCTGGGAATCGATTTTTGGAAAACATTTGATTTGATACCTTCTGTGTTAACCCCTTTGGAGTCTATTGAGAGTTATTCTGAAATAGGGGAAATTACGAATCGAGTGTCATTGAGCGATTTGGAAAACAAGCGTTTAGAACAAGTTGTTAATATGTTTCCGTCGTTTGCTAAAGAAGGTTTGGGTAGAACTAATGTTTTGAGTCATACCATTGATACTGGGGATGCCAAACCAATCAAGCAGAGACATTTTCCGGTTTCTCCAGCAATGGAAAAACTAATATACGCTGAGCTTGATAGAATGTTATTAAATGATGTTATTGAGGAATCTGACAGTTCATGGTCGTCTCCCATAGTGTTAGTTCAAAAACCCGGAAAAGTGAGACTTTGTCTGGATAGTCGTAAGGTAAATTCGGTGACTATCAAGGATGCTTATCCTTTGCCGAATATAGATGGTATTCTTAGTCGACTTCCGCGGGCAGAGTTTATAACTAGTCTAGACTTGAAGGACGCGTTTTGGCAGATCCCTCTGGATAAATCGTCGAAGGAAAGGACAGCATTTACGGTACCTGGTCGTCCCTTGTACCATTTCAAGGTCATGCCTTTCGGCTTGTGCAATGCGCCACAGACGATGTCGAGGCTGATGGACAAGGTGATACCGGCGAATTTACGTAACGAAGTGTTTGTCTATCTGGACGATTTATTGATAGTGTCGGATTCATTCAATAGGCATTTAGATGTGTTACGCGAAGTTTCTAGGCAAATTCGTTCTGCAGGACTGACAATAAATGTGGGGCCATAAGCGTATACTTATAATATATTTGGACTTTAGCGGTTCTTATGGTCATGGTTGGGTGGGCTTACTCTCTGAGAAATACAATTCCATCTTGTATATTCAGAGTGACATTTTTTTACAATTGATAAATATATATTGGTAACCAATCTTTTTCTAGTTTTCATTTCATTATATATTTTTATGCACGACTCTTTAATATATTTATAATGTAGTATTGTGGCTTTAAAGTGTATTGAAGATATGAACTCCCCCTATCGACGAGCAATAAGGCCGGAGAAAACTCGTGCAACTTCTTCACATATACACAGAAAACATCTGCCATTTATTTAAATAACGTTGTATGCTACAAACCAAGCTGTCGTATTTTACACGAAGGCAAGTTGAGCCGAAAAATTAACGTTTTCACTGGAGTACGGCAATTTAATTAGATATAAAACACTACGACTCTCTACCGTGGTGTCAAAATAAATATCTTAGACTCCAATGTCTGATCTACACTAATCTGTGGCTGTAAAACGTAGAATGCAGTTTCTCGCGATATAAACGCCCAGCAGATTTTTAAAAACAAATGTCTGGAATAATTTTTCGAGGTTTTTTTTAGCCACAAACCATATCAAACAGTTGACTATGGAAAGAAACGAACCAGTCCCCCATTACAATTGAAATACTAAAGTGAAAATGAAAATGGATAGGTCGCATCATAAGAAAACTGTTAACAGACATTGCTAGAACAGCCAGTGCTGCCATAGAAAAGGTCGACCAGCCTGCACAGACAAATTAAAATTGATACGACAAACATGCGAATTAGCTGGAATGAAGTAAAAACTTCGCGATGAACAGATCTAGATGAAAGGGTTTTGTTACGAACCTCTACTCCTTATAAGAACGATAGAATAGGAATATATAAAGTTATTTCACATCAGTACTATTCTTTGATTGAGTCAGCATCAAAAGGTGTTTTATACTCGCTCAGTCTCTCTTCTATTCTTCAACATTCATGCAAATCTGAATGTAAAACATTTTGCTATGTCATTCATCTACTCATTATTTTATGATTAGGTTCACATTTCAAAACCTCAATAAGTAGTCAATTTTATACTTTTAGAAATATAAAAATTCAACAAAATTAAGTATAAATTGCTGTAAATAACGTCATCATACTCATATATCAGAAAATTTAGTAAAAAAAAAATAATTATGTCAATTTACGAATATAGTATAAAACAAGTAACTGTGCTATATTTTTTTTTTGTAATTTTTTTTGTTTGGTATGTTTTTTACATGTATGTATGTATGTATGTATGTTGTTGTTGTAATTGTGAAAAAAAACGAGGTGGTCGTGGTTTTTTGCTCATATCTCAGAAAGTTATAGGGCGATTGTGCTGAATTTCAATAGCGATTCATTCCTGGATATTTCCAAGAGATTGATACCATATACAGATCTGAGGAACATATAGTTGCTTCTAAAAGTTGATTTCAACCAACACACGGACAGACGGGCAGACGGACAGACGGATAGACGGTCAGGGCTTAATCGACTCCTCTATTCATAAGCTTTCAGAAAATATATACTTTATGGGGTCGGAAATGAAAATTGTAGAAATTACAAACGGAATGACAAAGCTATATATACCCTTGTGCACCACAGGTGAAGGGTATAAAAACTATAAAATAATTTAAATTTAGCTATGACAATGACTTGATAAGTAACATCTAAGTAAACTTATATTTATGAGATACATTTACATACATTTCGTTGTGAAGTAACATTACTAATTAAATATTATTATAATTTTTTAAATGTGTCAGAGCTAATTAAACAATATATTAGACCCGTTCTTAAAATTAATTAGTATTAGTCCTACAATGAAGGGTAGAAAAAAGATTTAAGTTTTTAAAGACTTTATCTGCGTAGTTATCTTTATGTGATAGTTCAGGTTTTTATTTATCTGTGCGGCAAATTTTGTTTAAATCCGTTTAGAAAAAATATCAAAATTTAAAAATACAATCGTTTACATTTATTACATTAGTAGGATATATGTACATACATTCGTGTGTGTGTGTGTGTCTATATGTATATAAATCAACTAAAAAAGATTTCGAAACACTTTGTGGATTTTCACTATCACGAAAAACTGAATTTTTGTCAACCCTATGCCCTAATGTATGTGTATTATGTGATTCTAAAATAACTAGTATGACCTGTTGCAAATTGATTTTTTAACACGCTGACTGCTACGGCAATTTTCAGGAATCTGGCCTAAAATGACAATTTGATTAAATCACATTATATTATTAAAAACTCCAACTCTAGTGCATAGGTTATCATTAAAGAAAATGTGTTTTTATACCCGCCAACAAAAAAATGATGGGGGTATATTCATTTTGTCATTCAGTTTGTTGAAGCATGAACCAAAAAAGCTAGAGTGCTCATATTTTTCCAGAATATTTCTTATACACAAGGTTTGTTTGGTATTGAAAATGGGCAAAATCGGAATATTAAGAAGAGAGTTATAGCTAGTAATGCAAGAGTAGATCAAAGAAACCATGTGCTTCCAACATCGAATAATATATAATTGCGTCCAAACCCATTAACGTAGAGCCATGAAATTTTGAATGTATATTTCCTGAGTAAAAAATATATATTTTTCTCTGAAAATTGCTTAAATCTATGCATTAGGAAAGGAGATATAGATCAAAATGTACGAAAATTTATACCACACAGTGTATTTTTCGGTATATTTAAAATTTAAAACCTAATAAAACTGACACGATTCTGAAATTTAGCAAATATTGCTTTTTGGTCAAAGGGTTTGAACTGACGGAAAATAAAGGTTTATATAACGCTTTATCTTAAATTCAATCTGAGTTGAATTAATTAGCAGAAATTACATTGACAAGCCTTCTTTAACGCCCACTTTCATTGAAAGACTAAATTTACGAAATACAAAAAAGTTATGCAAAGAAAGTGATACATACTTTATTATTCCATAGCGATTTCTGTTAATAACAAAACATTAGAGCTTGTGCCATTAAAGGTGGTGGGTTTATAAAATTCGACACAGCCGAATATAGTGCTCTTACTTGTTATTAAAAAAATGTCTTACGAATTATCTCGTAGTTGTCTTCTGTAACAGAAACCTCTTCGCGGAAGCATGTCGAGAGAATCACTTTTGTGTCTTTCTTGAATGTGTTGGTTTTTTAATATTGTTATTAATTTTTTTTTATAAATATCATCTAATTATTGTTATAATTATTAAGAACCCAATATGGATAAAAGAAGACCACTGACTCGAAATGAAATTGAGTTCAACGCAAATATTAGTGATTCGAAATTTGGTTGGACTTTTGGCGAACATGGTAACGACAATAGCGATTATTAACCTTCTGAAAACTCAAGTGATAGTGAAGATGAAATAGTCTCCGAACCTGAAGATAATAACAATGATTTCCAAGCAGAAACATCGAGTGCAAATGATAATTTGAGGACAGAAATTTAACAAAATCCTAAATAATTTTTTTAAAAAACCTTGGTGTGAAATTGGATATGTAAAATTTTATAATACAAACGCTGGTGGAATTATTTTTTTCAGATGTGTTTCTTTCGTTACTGGTGGAACAAACTAATTTTATATGCTGCGCAAAAAGTTAATTTCAACATACACACGGACGGAAATGAAGGTTGTAGAAATTTCATACGGAATGACAAAGCTATAAATATATATGTATGTACCCTTGAGCACCACAGGTGAAGGTTATAAAAAGTTCAGAAGAGAATTAGTCGTCGCTTTGATTGGACTAGAAATTCAACCAGTTTCAAAAGAAAAGAGATTGTAAGATTGTTTAGAGAGGCTACCACCTACCGAAAAAAAGTATATACCCAAGCAAAAAACACCGAGAAACGCGTTATTTCTGTCTAGCCTGTAAAGGGAAGCCAGCAATTTGTGTGAAGATTGTTTTAAGAAGTTCCACAAACAATAAAATATTATTTTATTTATTGTGTTTGAATAAATTTCTTTGTTAGTGTAAAGTAAAAATATACTCCACTATTTTGCAAATGCACTGATGCACAAGATAGTGAATCACGCTATTGTGTAGAACTGTGAAAGATTTAGATAGTAACCAAAACCCGTTCGGAGGAGCTCTTTTATTATTGACAGAAATTTTTAGTCAAACATTACCAGTTATTCTTTGATAGACAACAGCAGATGAACTAACTATGCACGTGTTTAAAATCGGTTCAAAAACTATCGCTAACTTCGCATATATTTACAATATAGCTTAACATAGATTTCATGTTATACGCCATTTTTCTTTATCATTTCCGACGCCATCCTTGATTTTGAATTATTACATAGTTAACTGTATTCTACTAGTCAAGCCCTTTCATTTGATTCCCATATTGATGGGGTAAAAAAAATTTGATCCGCCATTTTGTTTCTGACGCCATCTTGGATCTTAATTTTTTTTATTAATTTACTGTATTCTAATGGTCAAGACCTTTCATTTGATAGCAATACTGAGGGGGTTCAAGTAGTTAAATTTTAAAATACCAGATTTGATCCATATATAAATTTATTATATGACATTTTGTAGTGGCGGCCAACTTGAATTTTAATTTTTTTATAGTGCTTATATTGCGCTAATCAAGTATTTTCAGATGATATCAATATTCCCCCTCTCGGTTGTCTAGAAGCTGAAAAAAATTGATTTTCGTTTGTAAATTTTTAGAATATTTATTTAAAAAATAATTTTTTGGCTATAACTTTACCGATAAGAGCCCGATTTATCCAAAATGTTCACGAAAATCTCTAGAGACATATGATATCTACAAAAAGTAGCAAAGGTACCTATAAATTATTCTATGGCTGAAATATTTTAGTTTTGGTGGTAAAAATATTGATTGATATTGAATATAGATAGTTGATTTCAACCAACTCACGGACAGACGGACATGGCTTTATCGACTCCTCTATTCATAAGCTTTCAGAATATATATACTTTATGGGGTCGGAAATGAAAATTGTAGAAATTACAAACGGAATGACAAAGCTATATACCCTTGCGCACCACCGGTGAAGGGTATCAAAAAACTGTGTGCAATATGGTACGCAATGTACTGCTGGGACACTGTGTTCCACCATAGAACCCTTTTAGGACACATACGTCCCAAAATTTATTTGCTTCAAATATCTTTTACAAAACTGCTCAAACAATATATTTATTTACTTACCACTATCTGCACAGTAATTTATTTTCAAATAAAATCAACTTCTTTGATCCAATCCAGCCATTACACAAAAACAAATTATCAAAACAAAAACAATCGCAGTCATTTGCGACGTAGATAACGGTATATTGCAAATATTGTTCATAGTTGCTGATTGGAACTTTTTGTTTAAGTTTACAATGCAATAAGTGGCTTTCACGGACAAATTAACATACTCTGGGACACCGGTGTCCTGCAGTTGGCGAAAAGGTTAAATTTTAAAATGTAACGTTTTAAACAAGGCACATTTATTCAATAATAATTAATATGCCTTGCGTTTTAAATTTGTAAAATATTGCCATATTTTTGTTTGTTAACTTTAAACAATCAGCTATGTGTATATTATAAAAGATTCGAACAGTTAATATATTAAGCAGCTGATTTGTTTTTGTTGCAAATATAAGGAACACTCACATGCAATCTCTGTTTCAAAATGGAATTATTATTAAATACTGTATTAAATTTTACGAGGAAATATAAACAAGTAAATAACACTACAATTTTCTATGTGTTCCAACGACGCAACTATTGTGTTGCTCGAAACAATTTTGATGAAAACCAGCAAGAAATTTTGCCTAAAAATATTAAGGAGCAAGAGTCCCCACAACAAAAGACTTTAAGTATTGCGGTAATTGGAGTTCCAAATGCTGGTAAAAGCACATTTATTAATAATTTAATAAATCACAGGGTAAGTAGAAAAATATTTTATTGAAAATATAACTACATTGATATGTTTATTTTTTCTGACAGGTATGTCCTACGTCCAGTAAGGTACACACTACTAGAAAAGCTAATAAAGCCATTTATACCACTGGTCAAACCCAGTTAATCTTTTACGATACTCCCGGCTTGGTAACTCAAAAAGAAATTAAAAAACACAATTTAGAACAGTCCTTCAAAAGCTCTTATCGTCATGCTATTCAACATGCGGACATGATCGCCGTAGTGCATGACGTCTCAAATTCCTGGACACGAAATAAACTACATCCTACGGTTATTGACAGCTTGAAAGCTTATCCACAATTACCAAGCATGTTAGTATTAAATAAAATTGATGCCTTAAAATCGAAACGCATAACATTAGAACTTATACGTTTGCTAACGAATGGTACTTTATCAGGCTTAAAGAAACAGACAAAATCTTATAAAAAAAGTTTGTATAAAGATAGAAAGGGTGTAAACCCCGACACAAATAAAAATGAATCGCTTATAGGGTTTGATGAACTAATTAAAACTGAAGGCAGTTGGAGTAATTTTAGTGAAGTATTCTTAGTATCATCTATTACAGGCAATGGTTTAAATGATGTTCACGTTAGTCCATATTATATACATACAATCGTGTATAAAGCTTTTTTCAACTGAAAGTATACATTTTTAGGATTTTTTAGTTGGAGCCGCTAAATCTAAACTCTGGGAATATACAAGTGATAAATTTACGGATGAAACACCCGAAGACCTTATAGTTGAAAGTGTAAGAGCTCGTCTATTGGACTATTTGCCCCAGGAAATACCTTACAAGTTGAATTCATTTATTGAATTTTATAGTGTTGATAACAGTTAGGTGTTTTTTAACTAGAGCTTTAAAATTTGATCACTGTTTAAAATTTATTTCAGACACTATATACGCTTCCGTAGAGGTTATATGTCCCAGCAAACGAGTCGAGCGTTTAATTTGCGGCGAATCAAATGGAAGATTGAGACAAATTACAGAACGTGTGACATCAGATTTAGTCGAAACTTTTGGCAAACCCATATCATTCACTATTTCTACTAGGGCCAAGGAATGCGCTAACGAGACAAAAAAATTTTAAGAGCTAGTTAATTATAAGACGTATTATATTTAAAAACATTTTTGTTAAAAAATTAAAAAAATGTAAAAAGTTTTCGTAAAAAGCAATTGATATTTATTTATACTTAATTAAATTAATTAACTAAACAATTAGCCTTATTGTCAGTGACGAAAGTACGACAAGGTAATAATTGACTATCCAAATTATACGCCTTGATTATGAAATTTAATTTATTAAAATTTTGTGTAAATCGTCTATTAATAGGAAATTAAAGAAAAAAATAAGAAAGAGCTGTTAATGTGTCCTCCATATTCATTATTAAACTTTAAAATATATAAATATTTAGAAAAAGAATTTTGTAGGAAATTGTTAGTTAACTATTATACAATTTATAAAAAAAAAAGATGCACCAATGCAACCAAAGACACAGCGACTTTATTTATCAAAAAAAATAAATATTCCACAATTATCGTATTCATGCATGTACTATTACAATAATTTTAAATGCCCCACTAATTTATCAATATCTTGTACTTTATTTGGTCCTATTCCCAAAACAGTAGCAGTTCCAGCAGCCAATTGAGTGTGACCTGCATCTTTCACTAGCGCAGATATAACACCAGATTTTGTAGCTTTCTGCTGAAGCTCAATTAGATCCTCATAACCATTTTCAACTTTCAAAACAATTTTTGGTTGCCCCTTAACTAACCAATAGTCCAAAAGTTGTTGTGTATGAGAGTCCTTACTGCATTGAGCTGCCTGAACGCACAATACAGCTGCATGAGCACATTGGGCGGCAATTTTGCCTTTAGACATTTTTAAATCAGCTCGTACTACTAATGCCAGCTTAGTAGAAGGGCAAGGAAAAAGTTTCATAATTTTAAGAGCAGTTTGTAATATTTTCGTCATCTTGTCTACTTAAAGTTGTCGCTTTAGAATATGGAGTGTGTTTATTTAATATGGGCGTACTTTTTACTTTGATCATCAACATACTTTTGCATGCAGGCCTTAAACTCCTTTACTTTGTCCTGACAGCTGCGCCAATCACCAGTTTCCGCTATACACTCTTGTACTTTATAATGTAATTCAATGCAACCAGTTTTCATAAGCATTACCTCTACCGGATCCTGTTCAGACTCTGGCATTATACAAAAATGATTTTTTTATCAATTTAAAAAACAACTAAATTAATAATTTTAGAAATTGTACATAACAGCCATGGGAAAAAATATATAAATTTTGACATCATAAAGGTATAACAGTTAAAACATGTGTTTTGTAAGTATTATAATAGCAGCACTGAAATACAAATGTACTTTAATTCGAAATAGTACCATGGTTAGAACTTAAAACTATCAATAGTACTATCGATCAAGATGTATTTATTTTATTTCATGCTATATATACTATCGAAAAAAAAATATATTCTTAAGAAAGTAAATGTGAAATCAGTAACGAATAAGGTTAAGCGGTTTTTTCAACAAATAAGTTTCTCATATATATATCTCATATATATATATATATATATATATATATATATATACTTATATGTATATGCGGTCTATAACTCGAAAACTAAGTGTTTCCGCCAATGTTACCACTTCAAATTTTTTTCTTATTTTTAAATTTTCTATCGATATATGTATTTTTTTTTCAATTTGGAGGTGCGTTGGTAAACCATACTCAAGCCTTTGTTAATTTTCTGTTAAATCGATTGAGCTATGTTCTCACATGTTCTATGTTAAATTAATCTTTTGCAAATATCCGAAAATAATCGCTATTTAAATCCCGCACAATCGCCTTATAATTTTCTGATTTATGAGCAAATAAACACGACTGCCTCTGTTTTTTCCATATTTTTACCACAAAAATCAACACTTTCCACGCTAGGTTAATTTTTAGGGACGTTTATTACTATTTAAAAAAATTTAAAAAAAATTTTGATAGATCGGTTTTTAACCGACGATGTTATGGCAAAAAAATTTTAAAAATATATATGTATTCTTGAAATGTATCAAGTTACTAAGCTCTTTATAAATTTTTAGGCATGTTTGAGACACCACAATACAAGCCGTAGTATCGAAAATTATGTCTTCATCAACTCCCCTAGTTATAGGCTTTCAGCAAATATATAATTAATGGGGTCGGAAATTAATATTGATATCAAATGAAACGACTTGACCACTAGAATATAGTAAACATGAAAAAGTTAGAATTGAAGATGACATCAGAAAAAATACAGCGGATATATTCGTCAAATAATTTCAGGTCAAGTAATTACGGCTTCACTCCATTCAACACCCACAATATTGATATCAAACTAATGATTGATATAAACTAATGTTTTGTTATAATTGAAACCCTTTAGGTTTTATGGTTTAATAAAGACTGTGTATTTATTTCATAATGTCTTAACTCAAAAAGGAAATCAGATGTTGTGAAGGCAGCTTAAGAAAAGATTATTTACATATGGGCTAATCCTGCGTTACGGACGTTACATTCGCACGCAAATTTGCTTGTTTGATTGACACAGCTGGTGTTCACATTGAAATATTTTCATGAAATTTTTTGCAAAATGCAGTTCTTTGGGAGTACTTTAAAAATTGTTTTAAACTTAAAGGTTAACTGTTTTTGAAAAAAAGTTATGCTAGCTTAAAGTTCCGTTACGGACGTTACAAAAAATGGAAGTCGATTTTGAGGCTTATGTGCATTTGTACATTTTTTAGCTAATTTTGCATAATAAACAAAAAAAGTCCATATACAAGAAATTAAGTGGAATATATGACCATATCAATCCATCTTAAAAAAGAAGGCTAAGTAGTCCCGTTAAACAAAAATCTTAATTTTTGTCTGTTACGGACGTTACCTTACGGACGTTACACTTTTTCCATTAAACCAAATTGTGTATATAAAAAACATTAATGTATTTAAAAATCTTTTTAACCTTGTAATTATTAATTTATTAGTTACAAAAAAATTATAGAATATTTCATTACTCTTAAATTAGCTTATATTCATTTATTTATTTGTTTTTTTTAACTGTTTAACATTAGGTTTGTTCGAAGTACGTTACCGCGGGAACCCGCGGGCTCCCAATTTTACCAAAAAGCGTTTCTTGTGTTGAAAAATCGGTAAATGAGAACGTTCATGAGAGAGTAATTTGTGTTTCTCTTTTTACCAGACTTTACCCGTACTTTTTTTTCGTGTAAAATGGGAAAACTGTCAGATCACTAAATCAGCTGTTTTTAATTTGTAAAAATATAAAAGTTTGAAAAGATTTTTTATTTTTGTAAACAATGGAATATACTTTGTCTGAGAATATAAATAGAGTTTTTGTAATTTGAATAATTTTAACACATTCGCTGTTTGTACCTCGACTTGTGTGGAAGCAATTTTAGAGTCTATAACAAAAAGCTGCGTTAAAAGGAAAAAAAAAGTGAAAGGAAAATTTACGATAATTATCAAATTTTTCTAGTGTGAAAGTTAGTTTATCTTTATAAATCGTTTGTGCGGAAAATAGGTCAAGAGATTTTGATTAATCTTGCCTGCTTTTACGAAATATAAAAGTGACGCCATGACGTCACGAGAAAGCTTTTCGTTAGACGACGATGATGATAATTTTTATCGTCGTAAACGAATCTTGTTGGAGAAAGGAAGAGTGATAAAGGCGAATAAACTAGATAGAAAAGAATGGAAAGATCAAATGAAGAAAATGGCGGGAGAATATGGCGGAAAAAATAAAGCTGTTGACGACAGGCCTAACCCTATGAGAAAAATAGATGAGATGATGCAATATAAAATGAAAGAGTCCGCCAGGGCGAATCACAATGAAAACTTTGAGAAAGAAGACTGCAACAATGCTGAAATCCTTCGGCGACATAACATTAATGAAAAGACTGCTGTTGAGACTGAATCTGGTAGATGTATGCTCGTGGACGATGGTGAGAATGCAGAGGGCACGGGGAAGAGCACTGGTGGTAATACGGACACGATCACTAGGTATGATACTGCTGAGCAGTTTCTATATCCAATGGATCATTCAGGTGAGATTATTGTACTCTTTGACACCTCGCAGGCCGATGGTGTAAACAATAGAAAAATTAGAAATGGTTTATATTTTTATGAGAAAGTGCGTGACATTAAAATTGGTGGCATTAAATCTATAAAGGCAGTAGGTATTTCTTTGTACAACATTTATTTTGACACTACGATAAGTGCGAAAATGGCTATAAAGAATGATGAGTTAAGGGCCAGGGGCATTAGACCTTTTGTTCCTCGTACATATCTTGAAACCTTTGGGGTCATCAGGGATGTTCCCATTTATTTAACTGACGATGAGCTTAAACGTGGTATAAATTCAACTGTTAACATTTCGTCTGTTAAGCGGTTTATGAAACGAATGGTGAAGGATGGCACGGAGGAATTTGTTCCCACATATGCTGTGAAAATTGGTTTTTTTGGAAACGAGCTTCCCATGGAAGTGATTTTTAACTATACGGTTCTTAAGGTCGATCATTACTATCCGCCAATCAGACAATGTCATAATTGCGGACGTATAGGGCACACACGTAAGGGCTGCAGATCGGACAGAAGATGTGTAAAGTGTGGTAATTTAGGTGGCTGTGAGTCTAACTGTGAGACATTAAGGTGCATCCTTTGCAATGGTATGGATCATCATGCAGGCCAGAAACACAAATGCTCCAAATGGGCTCGTGAACAGGAAATAAGAAAGATTATGACAATCAAAAAACTTTCTAGAAAAGAGGTTTTGGATTCGTTTGTCACACATGATGCAAATAGATTTTCTATTCTGGAGAATTATGAGGATAACTTTCCTGCACTAATACGTCAGGAAAAGACTCAATTTAAGAGTAAGAATTTGGAGGTTAACAAACTTTTAACACCAAGACCTTACAACAATGTTGTTAAACAGACTAAGAGACCTGTGAGAAACTTAAATGCGAAAAAATACTTTGATCCTCCGGAACTTTGGGAGGCGAAATCTCAGGGCCGGGTATTTGATCGACCAAACAAATATCGGGTTGACAATCTTGAGAAGATAACAACAGAGCTACTGAAATTTATGAAGAATTTCTTCACAAAGGAAAATAACTCAAAGGGTCTTACTGCGGTAGCCCATTTTGGCGAAAGATTAGGTAGACAGTACAGGGAACTTGATTGTGAGTACAAATCGCAATCAAATTTAAATTTTAAGGATGAGACTGCTGCAGTATAACTGTCAGTCTTTAAAGGCGAATCGTGACAATATTGAATTTTTTATTGATCATAGAGACGTTGACATTGTTTGTCTTAGTGAAGTTTTTGCTCATGACATTCGGAACAAACAACACAAACTTTTAAATTATAACGTTATACAGAAAACAGATAGAACTGATGGATATGGAGGTGTGGCAATAGCCGTGAAGAAGAATATACGATATAGGAGATTAAAGTTTAACACTCCTTTTGACATACTAATAATAAAAACCCAAAGTCTTTCTACAAACTTTGTCATATGTGCGGTGTACTTTGAACAGACTATGAACATTTCTGTTTTTAACTTGATCATGCAGAAATTAATTGAATTACTAAATTAAGACACGATAATGTCATCATTGCTGGAGATTTCAATGCAAGGACCAGGGAATGGGGAGATCATGCTGATATGCCTAGAGGACTTAAGCTTGCTGAGATGATTGAAAATTCGAATTTTAGGTGTATAAATGGATGGAAGTCCAACTTTTAAACGGGATTTTTATATAGGAACTGGTACAGTACCTGATCTGACTTTAACGGACACTACACTCAATATCAAATGGGAGGTTATTCCAATTTTTCTGGGAGGCAGTCACCATTATCCCATAATTGTTGAGGTTGCTGATGTCATATTAGAACCGAGAAAATTTAGGGCCAAGAACAGACTTTTCAGATCGCTTTATAGGACAAACTTTGAACCAGATATTCAGGCAATTGAGACGGTCTTCAAGGAGGAAATCAAGCATGCTAGCTATGAAATTGAATCGAACAGAAATCCGAAGGCTTGGTGGCATGATGGATTGAGGAAATTATTTAGAATAATGTGTGCGACAAGAAGGAGATGTAATAAGTACCCATCTAATGAAAATTAAGAGCTTGCGACTGTTGCTTCGATTAACTGGAAGGAGGCTGTCAAAACGGCCAAAAGAAACAGCTATTAAATTCAAATTAATTAACTAAATCGGAATCCAAATGCCAGGGAAGCTTGGCGTTTTGTAGGAAATGTGAACGGAAAAAATGGCCGTTCAAATCTATCCTCATGGAGTGATGAAAATAATTTGGCTTATGTACAACATCTGAAGGAGCAGGTTCCAGTAGTAAACACGCAGTCAAGTGTGAGTGATGCCACTTTTGATCATGAACAAGAGTTGGGAAATGTGGCATGAAAACTGGAGAATAGTTAAAATAGTCCCCATACCGAAAAGAAACAAGGATTTGACTGACTACAGGAACTTTTGACCAATTTCACTTATTTCGGTTACTCTGAAACTAATAAACATGATGACAAAAGAGCGCATGGTTAAGATTTTAAATGAGGAAAAAATTATCCCAAATAGAAGCTTTGCCTACAGAAAAGGCAAATCGTCGTCTATGTGTCTTAATGAGATTTTACATAACGTTGCTCTCCTAAAGGATGAAGGCCACAAGGTCATAATGTTAGTACTGAACATCAGCAATACCTACAACTGTGTTGACAACGGTAAATTATACAGGAATCTGACAGAAATTGAAATACCAGGGAAATATTGTAAATGGATAAGGAACTTTTTATCAAATCGGGTTATTAAACTAGGCAAGGAGAAATTGAATGTCAGCAATGGCTTGCCTCAGGGTAGCTGTCTCTCACCAATCCTTTTTAATATTTACACCAGAAAACTTCATGACTTACAGGATGAAAATACCATGCTTTTTCAGTTTGCTGATGATTTATGTCTGATATCTTTTGACAAAGACTTTGACGTTGCTACTGCCAACCTTAACAACAAAATTATCGAATTTAGAGATCGATGTGAATCTCTCAAACTCTCTTTTAATGCGGCGAAAACATCTGCCATGTATTTAGCTAAAGGTAGCAAAAGAAAACTCTCAATCAAAATTGATAATACCGACACCAATCAATTCAAAACAATCAAACTTCTTGGCAGAACGTTAAATGAATCCCTCACTGTTGGCGATCATTATAGGAAAACTCTTGAAAATGCTCAAAGTGGTGTGTGCTTGATGAGCAAACTTACCTCGGTCAGGGGTGGACTATTCCCTAAGATATCAATCAATATTTATAAGAGCTTCATACGGTCCAGGGTCGAATATGCCAGGACAACTGCGGCAAATACACCTAAATCGATAAATCGCAAAATGTCAACCTTTCAAAACAAAATTCTGAGAAGGTGTCTAGCTCTGAAAACTTCTACCCCTGTGCAAATAATTTACGCACTTGCCGGTGAACTCCCTCCTGAGTTACGTGCCAAATATCTTACTGCAAGGGAATTGATGAAATTAAAGGTACAGAACGATCCCACTTACTCCCTAGTTGCCAATCATGAAAGAGTAAAGTCCAGCTATAGTGTCATTTATCATGAATTCAAACAAATTTTCGACTGTGTAAACTTACAATGCCAATTCACAAAGCATCCCAATTTTATGTCACGTACGAATATTCTGCCTGATAAAAAGAGCAATGTCTCACCTGAACAAACAAGGTCTCTAGCTCACTATGAAATCGATATGTACAAAGAAGCCGGCTTTGCAATATATGCTACAGATGCCTCCATTGCAGATAATGCCACTGGATGTGGTATTTTTGATGTCAATCGTTCGTGTCAGTACCTGTATAAAATTGATTTTCGAACCTCAAGCTTTTTTGGTGAACTATGGGCCATTTTTAAGGCAATTGAACATGCAGTAGAGAGTAAAATTTCCAAATTTGTTATATTTACGGACAGTTTACTGTCCTGCAATGGCCTCAATGTGGTTGAATCGGACAATTTCTGTGTTGCTCTCATTCACAACAAACTCGTCAGCTCGAATATTGAAAAATGTCATGTGTTCTGGATTCCAGGCCATGCTGGTATTGACCTTAATGAAAAGGCTGATCAAGCTGCCAAATTAGCGAGCCAAAACTGTACTTGTCTTAATGTTGATCTCACCCCAAAAGAGGGTCTCCGCAAAATACGTCAAAAAGTGAAGGAAGAATGGAATAATCTCTATATAAGAGAATCTAGTGAAAAAGGAAAGAAGTTTGCAGAAATCTTTCCAACAGTACCTGATAAGCCCTGGTTTTTCAATTTTAACTGTTCTGCTACTGGAATTAAAACTATTAACAGACTCTTGTCTAATCATGTTTATGATGGCAGGTTCTCAAGTGACTCTGAAAGTAATTTTATATGTTCATCATGCAATGTCGAAAAAACTGCAGATCACCTCATTTTTGAGTGCCCGTTATATGCTTCTAAAAGATCTAATCATTCTTTTTATTTACATACGCCAATATTCAAGACCTACTAAAAACGAAAAATGTGAAGTTGTATAAACTGCTGATTGCCTTTTTGAAGGATGCTGATATTAATTTGTAAAATTTGTTCAATTTGTGGGATACCCTAGCATTATTAGTCTGACAACTAGCCATTTTCTTTCTTTATTAGAACCCAAAAAAAAAAAAAAAAAAAAAAGAATAATTTTAATAACTAATAAAACATATGCATTTCACTCTAGTGTTTGTTTGGGCATACTTTAACAAACATTAAACTTAAAAACCACAGACTATTATTTTTGACATAATTTTTACCAACGTAAGTTAGGAAAACGCCATTTATATTTTTTTTTTGCTAAATTGTGAAAATCTCTATTGTTTTATAAGATGAGATCTTGGGCTTTTACTAGTTGCCAAACTTTTTGCTTAACAACAGCGCCAACACCGTCCACCGCTCCTTTTCCATGTGGAGAAGCAAAAAAATTCCTAATTTCTAACGGAAATTCCAGTACGTAAACATTGCATGCATGGGCGCACCTCTAAATATTTGAAGGGTGACATCGGGGTTGCGGTTTACAACATGGTTATTAATTACTAATTATTGATTTTTAGGAATAATTTTAGGTTTCAGAAGAATTAAAAATTCATCTCAATTCACGTTGCAAATTGGGGGATCGCATGTTATTTAAACACACTTTTTATTACTTTGAGGTGAATTTTTTTGGGATCTCGGCAACCTAGAGCAGTTTTAAGCCCAGATTCAGTAGATGCAAATCCATTATAAACACTTACTTCCACATCATAATATTTAAATAAAATTTGTCATTTATATTTAAAAAAAGTGTAATAAAGGTATTTCTTTTTTTTCATCAGATTAAAGTGCATAAAAAACTCTGTTTATAAAGCAAGTTTGGAAAACAAAATTATTAAAATTCAGTCTGTTAAACTTAAAAAAACCCTATTTTCCGTTACGGACGTTACACACAATGTACCCATTTTTATTTCAAATTGTTAATATATATTAGATAACTTACAAATATGATTTGTATCGCAAATAAAAGAAAATTAAGCAAATTTAAGTTTTGCTAAACGCTAAATACTGAAACGACTGTTTTGTCAACTTATTTGGCCGTGGAAAATACCCTTTTTTTACAAAAATAAATGAAAGCAAGAGGTAAGTTTACGTTAGCCTCTGTCAAGGACAAACAAACCACCGTAATACCTTATTGCTTATATATTTTGAAGCTTGAATACGTATCCTATTATTCCATTAACAAACATTTGGAATTTGGGCAACTTTAAATTTTTGCCTTTGGCTTAAAAATTTTCGGATTAGCCCATATGTGCTGATGAATGTGGAACTGATATATTCAAAATTTTTGTTAGTTCTGGAAACATGAACTCATTTGCTTCATTTTTTATTTAAGGATCTGTCGTCCAGAAATTAAGAATATTCGAATCTTTTTAAGATTTTAATATTTCAATATCAGCAACAATGATAAGTTGCTATATAAAAATTTCTAAAACTGGGGAGTCCTTAATTGTACTAAATAAGCCATTGGTGTACCATTGTACTTTCCGATACAATTGTACCAATTTCGCCATCCCTGACTGTATATAACTTCACATAACAAGAACGTTCGTTTAATCAAACATTGTGAACATTTTTCATGAATTTTTTTAAGACTTAACAGTACTGCGTTTGTTTGCACAAAACACATCAAACGAGAATACAAATTAATAAGGTAATATAACAATTCTTTTACCAAGTATTTTAAAGTTTATACTGGACATTTTAATACTAGTAAATTTTACTGTAAAAAATGTGATTTGATGATTCCATGAAACAAAAAATTTCATATTCTAACAATTTGATGTAAGTACGTCTTATATCGCGGACAATGCGAAGTTAATAGTAAATGAAACAGTTTTATGTTTAGTAAGTTGCAAAATAGTTTTAAAACATTTATTATGAATTAACACAATGGTTTTAATTAAAAAAAATTTAAATTATAAAAATAAAGTTAATATAAGGCCGTACTCAAAATTTTGTTTCTAAAATATAATCATTAATAAAAATAAACAAAACAAATGTTTTAAGTTGGAATTTACCATTTAACTTTAACAGTGTCATTTTCTTGCAACGAATAGAAATCCAAAGTTTTTGATAGATTGTCTAAAGGTACTACTAAATCGGGATATTTGTGATCAACATAACTCAACTGTGGTGAATAATTGGTGGAATCCATGTGAAAATGTTTCACAATAAGACCCAATAAGGTTTGTACTGTAATCATACGAGGACATTTCTTTTCCCACACTTCTTCTGTTTGCGTATTTAAAATACGTATTTTAATTAAATTTGAGATTTTCTTATTGTTGTTTGGTATAAACTCAGCTGGAGAACCATATTCTGTAAGGATAAGTACATATATAAGTACATATATTGAAATGCAATATGTTTATAAACTCTTACTCCTTATAATTGTAGCGTAAGCACGATGCTTTTTGTAAAACTCTTTTAAAGAATCAGGAGATTTTGAAGCTTGCAACCATTCGACGGCATATTTTTTCCATATGTCATATTCAGCCCCTCGCCTTTCTTCGGGCGTCAAATTGATTTTATTTAGAATTTGTAAATTTGAAATCAAAGAAACAGCTTTAGCAAACATTTCATCAAAATCTGACTTTAAATGCGGCGTTTTATACAACACTTTTAGTCGCGGCAATTTATCCAGCTCATTAAATGCATCAGCTTCATTCCATATGGGATTATAAAGCAGATTTAGTTGTTCCAGTGAGTTGAATATATCCAATTTGGCGTTTGGTTCACAATCAGGTAATTTTATTTCATCAATGCCGTTTTCCATAAGATTTAACGAAACCAATGTCTTAATATTACCTAATTTGCAAACCTGATCAAAATCCATTATTTTAGTGCGATGCAAATTTAATTCTCTAAAATGTGGGAAAAATAAATTTTAAGTGAAAAAAATTTTTTATAATAATTTTCATATTTGATAATAATTTTAATACAAAATAATAAATATGTATGTCTTGGCTCTAAAACAAGGCACTCGCATTTTCGAGAGAACGTTTTTGTTTTGTTATTATTATGAATAATTATTTTTATTTATTACTTATATTATTTTAGTATTTTTTTAAATTTTTATTTGCACTTTCAATCACTTGTTTGCTGATGTGACGTCACGCACAGGAGAGCGGAATTACAAAAAATGTGAGCAATGCGTATTCTTGTTTTTATCACTCTAGGTTTATATGAGTACTCAATAGCTACTATTAATTATTGAAAATAATTGGCTAATATACAAACGACTCCTGTATCGTGTATAGAAACACACATAAAATATACAATTCGCTTTTTAATTTGAACACAAACACGAACAATCACAAATCATACGTGTATGTCCTGCTTAAATTAAAAATTTTAAAGATGCAAAAGTTTTCTTCCATTACAGATGAAATTGACTTTACATCTGACAAATTTTTTTATTTTTATCACTGTTGAAATATATATAAATAGTAAATGTCTATGAATTAACAGGGCTGAAAAATTTTAATTTTCTTGGTAAAAATATGGGGGAAAAAACAGAGGTAGTCGTGTTTATTTGTTCATATCTCAGAAAGTTATGGGTCAATTGTGCTGAATTTCAATAGCGATTCATTCACGAATATTTTCAGGTTGCAACATATACACGTTAGCCGTGTGGGCTTTACACCGGGAATTATTTGAAAGATTAATTCTGTTCCCATACTCCGTTAATGAGTGATTTTGAGAGAGAAATATTATTCTTAATCTAAGAATAATCCCAGACTTTTTCTTCGTGTACATTAAATAAATTGTAAATCAATCAACAACAATAACAAAGAGACGTAGTTCAGATCTGGTCCGGTCAAGAGCTCACTCGTCGTTGTTATTATCGTTGTCGAATAAGGACAATCAGGCCGTCCCTTTTTATCTTGGGCCGAATTACGGCATTCGAACGTGATCGAAATTTTAAAATTCTTATTAGAATCTCTATACCTAAAGCACAGCGAACTCGATCGTTCGAGTAAAATTTCGATCGTGATCGAATGCCATAATTCGGCCCCTGACTTCAAGAGTTTTACTTCTCATTCTCGCGTGGTTGTGTGGCGTCGCGTAACTGTGCTTTGGATACAATTTCCAGACTATTCTACAATTATCCGCGTGCATATATTTTAATTGGATTAACTGGAGGAGTACCAACTAAACAAAATTAATTCTAACTGGAGGAGTTCCATAAAACCCAGCTTTGTTCAGATGTTTCCGACTTCCTATAAAATGGTATAGATCGACTTGCGGTGCCTGAACCAACGTTTTTTAACTGTATGCTTTAATTATTGTTCAAGTGTCTCCGACTTCTGACGGTGCCGGAACCAAATTGGGATACCCTGGCTATTTGGTTATGTACTTCTGCCAATCAATTTTAGAATAAAAAAAAAACAAATGAAAAATCTGATTTAAAAATGCGAAAATTTACAGTAGATTTTTTATTTGGCAAACAATTTAGTGTCAATAATTCCACTTTTATTTATAACTACATATATCAATAGTTTTTACCCTTTCTTTCTTAGTCTGATTTTGTATTGTTTTTTTGGGTTCTAATAATGAAAAAAAAATGGCTAGTTTTCAAACTAATAATGCCAGGGTATCCCACGATGGTTCAATATCCACAAATCGACCTATACCTTCATATAGGAAGTCGGGGCTGAACGCGAAAATTATTCTTCTTTTTAAAAGTTTTGCATGTGGTCAATTGAAACTCCGGGCAACTGTATCTCGGTACAGTTAACCGACGCCACGCAATTAACCAATGCGAGAGTGAGACGTAAAACTCTCGAAGCCGGATGAAAAGGACGGCCTGATTGCCAAAAAAAAAACAAGTGTTCTCAAGTTCAACAAAGCGAAGAAATTATAAATATCAAAAAATTTAGATTTTTTTTTAGCATTATTATTTTTAACAAAATTACGTATGAATGGGTCGACCACAATGTAATAATAAGGTAGCTTTTTTGTAGTACTCAGTTTTAAATATTAGAATTTTAATTAATAGTCCTATTGATTTATTGAAGTTTTATAAATAGTTAGAAAATTTACATAAGTATGTATACGAAAAAAATGCTACTTACTTCAAATTCTTGAAGACCTCTTTCGTATTAACTATGCTTAGTTCGCTTATTGGATTCTCCTGCAGTCCCAACATTTCAATCATAGGCCATAAACGTGCAGTTTGGAGAACATGAAACCAGTCCATAAATCCACAGTTACGCAAATTTATACATTTTAAATTATTGAAAGCTTTAGATAATTCGGGAACTTGAGAGTCAATTGGTAACACCAATCGATTGTCACTAATTGAAGATACAAAAGTTTTCTAAAGTTTAACAATTTTTTCAACCACTAATAGATTGATTATAAATAGCATGCGTGTTTAACTGACTTTAACTAAGCGGTTTTCAATATTATCACTAATTTACAATTAAAGTTGGCTAATGTTAGTTGCCATAAATAACTCACCTCAAATTTAAATCTTGCAAAGTGGGTACTTGAAGACATATATCAGCTATTATTTCCCAATTCCAAACTAATGTGTGACTTAAGTTCAATGTCGTTAATGTGGTGAACTCCTTTAGGTAACCAGCTGATTTAATGGGACAATTGTCAACACTAATTTCATTTAATTGCTCAAATTTACTTTGCTTGCGAGCCAGTTTATCCATGCCCACAATTTCGAATAGAGGCGCATGAATAGAAGCCTGAGTTTCTCGCAACAACTGTTTATCCAAAGCGTTAGACGTATAGCCCAAATATCGTTCACGGGCAGCGTCTTCTAATGATTCACAAGGACCTACTTTACCTGGTCGTACAAAACTTCCAGCAGTCGGATGCATTGTATAAAAATAATGTTTTCCATCTACGGTACCATTATGTTTACCTCTCTTAGGGTCATCCCATTCAATACCTAACCAAGTTCCTTGATAACTTTTTACCTATGAAAATAGACACAATTAGGCATACAGCAGTTTCAATTTTAATATTAAATCAATGTTTATGCATACTTCTCCCACATAGCGCACAGTGCCATAATTTTCTCCAATTTTTATTCGTGTTCCTAATGGATAACTGAAGCAGGTGTCATCCAAAATCCCAACCATTTCGTCAAGCCCTGCCCTTTTATATACTTAAGTGTAGTTGTGTAGGTTTATTTTATATTTTAACTACTTATTCGATGCTACTAATTTCACACTTTGCTTTATTCTTTGTGTTTAAATATTCTATATAGTTGACTTAATATTTTACGTTGAATTTAATTCAATTTATTTCTAGAATAGAAATCGATTTTTTAATTTTTGTTTTTCTGTGTATCTTCTATTTATTTTTTTACACTAATGTTTTTGTTCACTTTTTGTACTTTTCTATGCTTCGTCATACGTCATTTTACAAAAGTACACTGTTAATAAAAAAATATTTAACGGCGTTATGATGATAAGCAATGCAATTAAATAAAAATAAAGCAAGATACTTGGATAATTCTCAAACCATTTTTGAGGCGAAATTAATAATCAGGTGGTGTTGACAACGCAGCTGAGTTGTCAAATAAAACAAAGCAAAAAAAAAGGTCGTTATATCAATATTAAATATTATTTATGTTTACAAAGTTTATTTTTTCCGCCCAAGTAAAGGGCCCGCCAAATAATTATTTTATTTAAAATGGGCGCAAAACAGTGAGTGTAGCTTCGGTTGTGTGGCACGTAGCGCCGTCCTGTTGAAACCATATGTTGCCAATATCCTCCTCTTCAATTTTTGTGAACAAAAATTCGTTCAACATGGCCCGATAACGATCGCCATTGACTGTAACGGCCACTCCTTGCATTTTCGAAGAAAAATGACCCAATTATGCCTCCGGGCCAAAATTCACACTAAACCCTTTATTTCAAACAAACAAACAAGTACCATATACATACATGTACTATAATTGTTTATATATATATATACAAACATGTTAAAAATTACAGAGTATTTTCAGTAATAAACTATACTAAAACTCTTTTTCGAAATAGAATACAATACAAACTCCTTAACGCGTTTTTACGAATAATTAAAAATTATATGAATTTTAATCTTGCACTTCTTTTTTACTTTGAAACAGAGCAGGGGGCGTGGTATCCCCAATACAAAAAAATACATTTGATGTCATTCATATATATATATATATAGGAAACTAATTACGAAATTTGATTGATTCTTTTTACGAGCAATTTGACGCCAAAAATGGTTACAGTCAGAGCATAAATACTTTGTGTCAATAATCATTAAAAAATCACTTTATATTATAAAAATTAAAATTACAATTTTCTGGTGGTTGTAAAGAAACGAAACGGGAAAGCTAGTATATATCACAATTGCAACTACATAAATACATAGATACATATAGATATCCAATATTTGTTTAATATGTACCACATAAATTATTTTGTTGCTAGAACAGCATAAAATATTTTATAGCAAATAAAAATTTTTACTTTGTTTTTAATAAAAATTAAATAATATATATATCATGGAGACTTTTTTCTTCACTGTTAGATAATCTTTAATAGGGATTAAATTAATTTTATAGATTTAAATTTTTTTTTTAATAATTGCAAAAATATGTATTTCATCGTCAAAAACTAATAAGAAACTTTGGCGTTTTTAACACTATTTTTGAAAAAAAAAGGTAAAAATAAATCTGACAACCCTGCCCTGATGTGCTGGAATTCTGACAAATTCGTAAGGTATATGCATCGGGGCAACAAACAAAACAATTAAAAGTCAAGTGCTTTGTGTTTTTTAAAAAAAATCAATGTAAATACTTTGTATCTCGATTTTCTCTTTTTTAAAACGATTTAAACAAACTGAAACTACAATATACTTATTGTAGAATACACATAAAAAAATTAAGTTTGACAAATGCAGACATATACTTAAATAAAGTTTGTATATCACAAATAAACAATCAGCTGATTTTTATGAGTACCTTAATTTACTTTGCTGTGTAGCATTGTACACTAAACAAGGTTCAATCATCGCCGAATTTGCTGTTTTATTATAATGTCAAACTTCAAAAATTTTTTTAAAAATATATTCATATTTTTTTTTTATTAGAGTTGACATTGATAGTAGAAATCAAAAACAATAAGCTGATCAGTTGCGGTCATTGTAAAGTATATACTGCAACCTCATCGGCGTTAACAAGTGAATGTGCTGTCTCTTCTCAATATTAAACTTCATATACAAATGTTTAATGGTAAAATTATTAATAGTTAAAAAAGCATAAAAGATCAGTTGATTAGTTACTGGTACCTTGTTAAGTGTACCCTTGTTATGTACCAGTGAATATGCTTGTTTCTAATATTGGATTTCCCCGTTAAGCCAATGTTTAAAGTACACGTAGTTCCTGCATCTGTTGGATACAAATTTTTATCACAGAATTGTCTGTGTTTTTATGGTGTCCCGCTTCATACATCTGCAGTTTAATTAGATACTTAAAAAAGATAGGTTGTGCTTTTGTTGAGATTTAATAGTTTTATACATATTAAGACATTATGAATGAAGAACCAAGTCAAGACGTAAGTTTTATTTTTATTTAAGAAAATATTTTTATATATTGTTTAAATTTTAGCTTGTACCAAGGCATTATCAATTAGAGCTGTTTCACTACGTGTGTAACCGGAATGCTATTATATACTTGCCGACTGGCGCTGGAAAGACCTTTGTTGCCATTTTGGCAATAAAACATTTTTCCTCGCAACTGCAGGAGTAAGTATGAGTTGTGATGAAATTGTTTAGATTTAATTGATTCGCTTTAAAGGCTTGACTACATTATTTTTATTTTGCTTTTAAGTTGATATGTGTGTATGTATACAGTGGCTCACAGCTTATTTTATGCAGTGCACTTTTTTATTTTTAAAGCTCTGTAAAAAAAAACTAACAGGAACTGAAAACAGAAGTTCATGTCATTAAAAAGGGAAACCTTATTATTTAACAAAAAAATTTCATTTATTTCAAAAATGTACATTTTAATATATTACAACTAAAAAAAAACAGTAAACACTCCTTTTTTTCATCTCACAGCTTATTGTATGCAGGCACGTATGGTTTTCAGAAGATCAAAATAAAACTGGAAATTAACCAATTTAATATCTTGTGTGATAGCCTCTGTTATCTATTACAGATTTAAGACGATTTGGCATAGAATCGACCAGTTTTTGTGTAACATCTGGCGAAATATTTGCCCACTCCGTCAAAAGAGCTTGTTTCAAATAGTTTTTGCTTGAAATTTTGTGTTTTCTTATGTTATTTTCTAATATCGACCATAAATTCTCTATAACATTAAGGTCTGGCGACTGTGCTGGCGGTGTCATCAAATGTGGGCAGTTATATATCAGCCAAGTTTGCACAATACCCGATTTGTGCTTTGGATCGTTATCCTGGTAAAATCGAAAATCGGATTTTATACCCAGGTTCTCAGCGCTCACCAACAAGTTGTCTTTAAGTATCTGGAGGTACTTAAATTTATCCATGGTTGTTTCAATAAAAGTTAATTTTCCAGTACCAGCAGCCGACATACAGGCCCAAACCATGTCACTGCCACCACCATGCTTTACTGTTGCTTTAAGGTTTTCTTTGTTGAGTTCTGTATTTGGTTTCCGCCATACATACGACATGCCATCGGACCCAAATAGGTTAAACTTAGATTCATCTGCAAATATGACCGAATTCCAAAATGCAGATTCTCTTGAGACGTGCTCCTTGGGGCAATTTAGCCTCCATAGCCTATTTTTCGGGTTAATAAACGGTTTCTTGCGTGCAACTCGGCCATTAAAATCATGTTGGCACAAGACGCGACGAACAGTTTCCACGCAACATTGTTTGCCCATTTCAGCTTTAACTTCAAACTTCAATTTTGGAGCTGAGAGCTTTGAGTTCGCCCTTATTTTTCGCAAAATATGTCGCTCGTCATGTTCCGTAAAAAATTTATTTAGTGGTTTTCTGCCTTTGTTATGAACCCGATTTTCACGGATGATGCGCTTAATGACTTTTTGAACTGTGGAAGCATTAATATTAACCATTTCTGCTATTTTTCGCTGTGAGTGGCCATTTTTAAAATGGTTTAAAACCAATTTTCGCTGCTCTATCGTTGTTCGCGGACTCATCTCAATTATTCTTAATTGACACTTTATATAATCAAATCAGACTAACAATTCAACGTAAAACATTACTAGATTTAAAAAAAAGAATGAAAAAAAAACAACAAAGTTGAATTCAAGTACCGTTACAGTAGAAAATAACTGCATAAAACAAGCTGTGAGATAAATTTAAGGACATTTTTTGTTTTTTTACTTTTAAATAGTTAAAACGTAAACTTTTGCAGAACATGATATTTTTTTGTTAAATAATAGCGTTTCGTCTTTAAAATGATTCCAAGTTCTTTTTGAAGTTCCTTTTAGTTTTGTTTATACAGAGCTTTAAAAATAAAAAAATGCACTGCATAAAATAAGCTGTGAGCCACTGTATATGGTATATTAAATATGCTTACTTATATACATACATATATGTATATGGTTTTATAAAATTAATTTTTTTTTTGTTGTGAAAACAATTTGTTAAATTGATGATACAGCAAGAGTGCTGTTTTAGCCGGTCTGAATCTGATAATGTTCTTTACCATCATGTACATTGCAAAGTTTAATACAGAGTGTTAGAATTAGTCAAAAGATAAAAATATTTTGTATGGGCGTGGCTCTATTTATTTTTCCAGAAACTTTCACGGGCGTTCTCAGAAACTGTATTTGAGTTTTATCATACTCTGATCAGTGGTTTAGACATATTTATTCGATTTCAGTATAAAATAAACCTTCAAGGACAATATAACGTATCGTTATATAGGTATGTAGGAAAATATAAATGTATATTAATTTATCTTTATACAGGTGTACTCTTCTGAGGATAACCTTTAACGTTGCATATATATAAAGTTTCTATGAACGGTGTAAAAAACCACGCCTATATAAATTAACTATTCTCTTTTAACTTCCTTTGAACCGATTGTGTGATTAGCACACTATAAATCCTGTGACAAAATCAAATGATTGAAGAAGTGGGCAATGTCACGTCCATACATAAGTATTTTCTTTTTCAAGTTTTTTACTCAATCAAGTAAAATCTTTATAATTTTTATGACAATTACGCAAAGTAGTGGACAGATACAATATTACTAAGTTTTTTAAAGTAGCTGAAGTGTTACTAAAGGAACTTTTTTTTTTCAAACGAACAATGTTAATATTGGCATCTTACAAAATGTATGATGTATGAGGATCTGCAGATGATGTATGTTTATATCCCGATAAGTATGAAGGAGGTGTTGTCGTCAGTTAGTAAGAATTAAATGATCCTATACGGACCCTACAAAATGAATAATATAAAATAAATTGTACTAATAACTTAAATTATACAATTCAAAAATATTGTTGGGGCCTGCAATGCGTCCTGGCAAAAAAAAAAAAATACTGACAAGGAAGTTGTATTGATAGTAATTTAATCTAATGATTTTACATTAGCTGTCATTACTAAACTTAATTTTTATTCATAATATTTTCAAAATTTTATAAATGTAATAAATTTTACAAATACATATCGCACTTGATCAACAAGAGGGTATTAACTCAAAATTTTTAAAATATCACTTTTTTCAAGAAATCAGCAAACAACATCAATATCTATCTACTGTAAAAATTTCAACGTATTCCGTTTACTCTTTCATCTCGAAAACCACTTTTGAGACCATATTCATGATAATGTAGTGATTACCTTTATTTTAACAAAAAGGTATTATTTCGAGTTAATACAAAAGTTGAAATAGGTAAGAATCGTATATTTTCATAAAAAAGGTATTATTTTGATTTGAGCCTTTATTTATGTTAAAAATAATCAAACTGTTTTATTTATATTTGGTTGTATTTTGAGTTGATACTATTTTTTTGATAAAATTTTTTTATTCTATAATTTTAATTCGAAATGTGACTCTTTTTATGAAAAAATTGTTCAAATTTTTTTTGAGTTGTGACCCTTTACATGAAAAAATGGTGTTAACTCAAAAAATAGATTTTTTTGCAATGATTAGTAAAATTTAAAACAAAAACAATGTATATATATATTTTCAAATGGAATTTGCTTCCTATGGTATATTTGAATTTTTAAATTCTGTTAAAATGTGGCCACAAACAGTTTTTTGACTCTACTGAAAATTCAAAAATTTTGAGTTAATACCCTCTTGTTGATCAAGTGCGATATGTATATAAAATTTGCATTCATTAATAAAATTTTCTTCTTAAAACGTTATTATTCTTTCCTCTGCATTGCTGAAATTTTCCGCATTTCGTATCCGGTATAGCTGTAAATATTTTAACTTTTCACTCAGATATTCAGGTGCGTTTTGAAAGTATTTAACTCAAGCCTTTGTTTTATGCTTAACCATTTCAGTGATTTAAGCATTACTCTTATAATCCCAGCAAAAAAAATCTATGACAAAAAAGTGGATTTGCAGGGGTTCAACTGGTGGTTAAATTTAGGTGAAAACACTAATGATTTTAACATTAGCGTGTCATTAGAGATCACGTGTTTACATGAATAGATTAATGAACTGCACTCCATTCTAAGTACATATTTAGAACTCATGCATATTTGATGAGAACCAACTGATGTTTCATGAGTTGAATTTGTTTGTTTACATGAATTGTTTAAGAGATTTAGCATGATGCTACATTCATTTTTAAACACATCAATTATGACAAATTATTTCACATTTAGGAAGTCATTTAGAATGAATGCTTTTACACAATTGATTTAGAAGTCTTGAAAATGTAATTCGCTTTGCACTACTTCTAATTTTTTTTTTGCTGTGATGGTATACTTTTTGCATTTTAAAATAATACGTATTGATTTGTTTTGAAATTTTTGTAATCGTTATAATTGTGGATCATTACAGCATGTATATAAAATTGTTGATCCGAATTTAAAATGAGGTTTTAATTTCGTATTATATAAAGGGTCCGCCATCTAACGTTTTTATAAAACTAGTGCTTATTTCGTGAATGGTAACACTTAGCTCTATCTGATTTGACAGATAATTAGTTTTATCCTTCCGCTGAACGAATATGGTAGTGTATACGCTTCGCTAAGTGGGCCTGCGATCGACTTACAGAAGATGCGGATTTTGCCAAAAAAAAATCGTCTCTTCAGATGAAGCTTATTTTGATCTTGACGGGTATGCAAACAAACAAAATTGTCGCATTTGGGCCACAAAAAACCGCACGCATACATTAAAAAGTAAATACACCCAAAACGAGTCACTGTTTGGTGCGGATTTTGGTCCAGAGGCATAATTGGGCCATTTTTCTTCGATAATGCACGGAGTGGCCGTTAAAGTCAATAGCGATCGTTATCGGGCCATGTTGAACGAATTTTTGTTCATGAAAATTGAAGAGGAGGATATTGGCAACATTTGGGTTCAACAGGACGGCGCTACGTGCCACAGCCGAAGCTACACTCGATGTTTTGCGCCCATTTTCAAAAAAAAAAGTTATTTGGCGAACCCTTTTTTATATTAATTGCAGTAATTAAAGATACTTTGTTTTTAAATCCTTTTTTATTTTAAATTTTATTGCATATAAATTAAATTTTTATGTTATTTAAATTTCAAATCTTTGTCTATTATAAAACTCAAGTATTTTATATTGTTTACATTCTCGATTTTTTTCCTCTTTCGTTGGTAATGTTTATTTCAAATAATTTTGATTTATTTTCATTAAGTTTAAGTTTGTTTATTTTTAACCATTAATTAACATTTGTTATATCTTTTATCATATTGTAGCATTTCTTATTAGTTACTTCTTCAATGTATATTAGCGTATCGTCTGCATATAGTAAAATTTCAATATGACTTCGGCATATGATTTATATTAATAATAAAAATTAATGCACCGAAAATTGAATTTCAAAAGCTCTCTTAAAATCTAGTTATATTGTCATAGGTTTTTATATCCGCCACCATAAAAATATTTCCAGAGTGAAAAAAATATTGTTCCCTGAAAATTGCTTAAATCTATGCATTAGGAAAGAAGTTATAGATCAAAATGTTCGAAAATTTATATCGCACAGTGTATTTTTTGGTATATCTAAAATTTAAAACTTAATAAAACTGACAAAATTAGATAAATGATTCTGGAATTTTGCAAACGTTGCTTTTTGGTCAAAGGATTTGTACTTACGGAAAATAAATGTGACACTCATTGAAAGACTAATATTACGAAAATATTTTAATAGCATATCGAAGATATACAAAGAAAGTTATACATATTTTGTTATCAAGAAATTATTCCATATCGATTACTGTTTATAACAAAATTATTAATTTTGCGCTATGAAAGTACATCAAATTGGTGGAGGATATCTAAAATTCGTCACAGCCGAATATAGTACTCTTAATTGTTCATATGTATTGCACTATTTATATGCTTCAGAGACTTTGGTATGTGCATGTTTGTACTCTTACTTCTTTGCACTGTACATATTAAAGTTAAACTTTTAGTTAAAAGTGAACAGGTGAAAAGTGAACAAGACGGAAGAACAAAAAAATATTCTTTCTCTAAAATAAAATTTAAATTAAAAAAAAAAATCTAATTATAAATAGTGCATCTGATTTAATATAATAAAATAAGATGACATAAGTGTGTTCGTGAATGTACGTAATATAATATTGGCAGACCCAAAAAGTTTAACTGAAGATATCGTTATTTTGCCTCTTTTTAAATCATGAAAACTTTGCGATGAAACGTGCCACATTCTTTAAGGTTTGGAATTACCTAATATTGTCTCAGATTTTACCATTTAAGTATATGCGAAAGACATTCCTTATTTGCAAATAGTCGGGTATTAGAGTGGTTGTTAAAAATTTCTGACAGACTTCAGGGAATACGGACTCCCTACACAGCAGCACACATATGCCAGCAGAAAATTTGATATGTGGCACTAGCCTTATCAACCTTTTTAAAAGCACCGTAAAAGGACAAATAAGTATATTGATTGAAAAGACCAGAAGACATTAATCCATTGCACTGTTGAAAAATATGTAGTCTTATGCTATCTGTGGAATATTTACCAAAGAAAAAAATGGTAAAAATATTTTTGTTTTAACCATATTTGATTTAATGTATGTTTTTTTTTTTTATAAGAATTCCGGTTCTTATAGGAAACATACTTTTTTAAAGTAATATTGTATTAGTCTGTGATTTAAATAAACTCTTATCAATTATAAATATTTTATTATAAATAAACAAAGAAAATACTAACTCAGCCATTGCAGCTAAAATGTTTGCATACAAACTAAAAATGATACGATATTGATAGTAATATACAACCTTTTGTATAATTATATTAAATGTAATCCTAAGTAAATATTTATATAAATAAACAAATTCAATAAAATTATCAAATATCAAGAAGTATTATTATTTTTTTGCAATCTGTAAGATAGTCTTATAAAATCTAGAAAACCTTTTAAACTTAAATAAAAACCATAAGATTTGCAGTTTTAAGATGAATTTCCACATGCGGTGAGTCTATAGTAGACCATCATTATGTAGATAATTTCGAAGATAACTTTCCAAATCTATCAAAAGCTGTTGAAATCGCCAAACAAGTTAATCATATTCATAAATCTGCGGTTTTGAGCTACCTTATTTTTTCATCAACAGTTGCTAGTGTCATAATGGCAATCTAAAAGTGCTAAGACAAAATGTGCTCCGTTGAAATTAATGACCATTCCTTGGCTTGAGTTGCAGGTTTCCGTTTTAGGAACACGTTTAATAAATACAATTTTAAAAGAACATTTTCTCGATGTATGTCTATAGAATAACTGAGATCTTAGATTAAACTAACCCTACCAATTGAAGGTGGTTTATCAACTAATTAAAATGTTGCCGATGAAACCACAAGAATGAAAAATAAGGAAGATTTTTAAATAATTGCCGTTAGTTTAAATGCGTCAGTTTTTTGTATGGCGATAAAAGTTCGTGGACTGAAACAACTGGTTCAGTAACCGATTTAACTGAATAAGAACTTTGTCCTAAATTTGCCTTAATAATCAACACAATATTGATTTTTGAATTTAACAGATTTTCTTAGTTTTTAAAATTAAAACAACTGTGGCTTTTAACCGTTATCAACATAAAAATAATTCTGGAAAAAAATGGTTTGACTGCTGCCGAACTTAAATCTGCTGAAAAGTTACTCTGTCATCAAGCACAAGAGACAAATTTCCTTTAAGAACCCCGTGACGGTCAAGGACAACACCGAGATATTTTGCCCCGTCCTCTAATTCAAGCTCTAGCCCATTACGTATCGGTCGCCTAAGCGCCTCGATCTTATATCTCCTGGTAGAGAGAACTAGCTTAATCTTCTCCGGCTATACACTCAGCCCATTCCCTGAAGCCCAAGAAGATATTGTACATAGTGCCGATTGAAGTACCTCGCTAATCGTCGAAAGAAATCTTCCCCTGACCATCAAAACTACATCATCCGCATATGCCACAATCTTCATACCTTCACTCTCAAATTGCCTTAAGATAACATTGACCGTTAGTAATTGTTGGGAATTCATGAACCATCTGGTAACTCTTAAGTCAATGTGAGCGTCGTTAACATTATTTTTCATTTTTATACCCTTCACACAGTGAAAAAGGGTATATATAGGTTTGTCATTCCGTGTGAAATTTCTGTCCGTCTCTCCGTGTGTGTGTTGAAATCAACTTTTTGAAGCCCCCCGACATAGGTTGGACCCAGGTAAGGTATTAAAATATCAGAAATATTTGGGAGTAGATCGGTATTGAAAATCAGAAACATCGGTACATAAACAACTGAGATATGAGCAAAAACCCACGACCACCTCGATTTTTTTTTCACAAAAACAACATTACAACAACAACATAAATAATAAAATGAGCCAAAAAAAATTTTTTTTAATTTTTTTAAATTTTTTTTTTTTTAATTTTTTTTTTTATTTTTTATTTAATATATTATTTATATTTTTATTATTTTTTTTTTTATTTTTTTTGTTTTATATATAATAATTATAATTATATATTATAATTTTTTTTTTTAAATTTTTTTTTAAATTTTTTTTTTTAATTTTTTTTTTTTTCGTTTTTTTAACATACATACGTGAATTTATAATTTTACAATGGGATGTTTTTATATACATATGTATGTACGTATTTCGTATGGGATGAATGGTGACACAAACTACTGTTATTTCATGACTACACGTTGTGAAGGGTATATAAGATTCGGCACGGCCGAATATAGCGCTCTTACTTGTTACAACTATTTCATTCCTTTTTAATACGCGCTGAAACAAAGACGTACATATATTTATTTTAACGTTAATAAACTTTTATTACTAAAAACCCAAATTTAAACAGGTTATGGGACCAGGACAAAGTCCATACCAATTGTGAGCCTTGAATGTTGAGAAAGTTTAATTGTGGAAAATATTGTACAAATTTTATAAAAGGTGGTGTTTGATAATGGCGTCTACGACAGTTGGTGCATTCAAATGCGCAGCGTGATTATCCATAACGGCTGGTGGAAAATCGTTAATGGAAATGTGTTAAAGGAATCTGCGAAAGATGATAATGCTAAGACAAAGTGGGAAGACGATGATCAACGTGCATTAGCCACTATTACTTTATGTGTAAAGCCAACCCAGTTAAGTATTTTCAAGAATTGTTTAACCTCTAATGAAGCTTGGAAGAAGTTAGAGGAAACTTATAAGCCCAGAGGGCCTATACAGAAAGTTTCACTGTATAAACGTCTTTTAAACTTAACTATGACGGAAGGTGGCAATGTAAGTCAGCATATAAATAAATTTACAGAATTATCAGAGAAGCTTGCAGAAACGGGTATAATTATTAAAGAGGAACTTTTGACCATAATGTTACTTTCCAGTTTGTCAAGTGACTTTGAACATTTTGTTATAGCCGTTGAAACGCGTGATGTACTACCTAGTTTGTCAATTGTAAAACAGAAGTTACTGGAAGAAAGCGACAGGCACAAAGAAAAGGGTCAACGTGAAGCATTATCAAATGACACACAACAGGCTTTTGCGATGAATTCTCAGAAAAATAGAAACAAAAAAGACGAGAAACGAAACAGAAACAAACACCCCTTTCTGACTAGGCAAGTCACTTGCTCAAGTTAGTTTTTTATTTTCTTTTATTTTTCTTTGAACTTGCTTTCATGTTCAGACTCAGCAACTGACTTGCCCAAGTTTCGTTCTCTTTTACTTATTATACTCTTCACACAGTGAAAAAGGGTATATATAGGTTTGTCATTCCGTTTGAAATTTCTACAATTATCAATTATCTACACATACATACAAACGTGGTATACTGGTTAGAGTGAGCCAAAAAATTTTTTTTATTTTATATCTTATTCAAATTTTTATTGTTTTATTTTTAATTTTTCTTTTAATTTATTTTTTTTAAGCACATAAGTAAACTAAATGTATAATATTACAATGGGATGTTTTTATATATGTATGTTTTGTATGTACGTATTTCATATGAGATAAATGGTGACATAAACAATTGTTGTTGGATGACAACACGTTGTGAAGGGTTTATAAGATTCGGCATGGCCGAATATAGCACTCTTGTTTGTTTTTATTACTCTTGTTTTTGGTTTCTCAACAAAAACTTGCTCGTACTTGCCGAGTACAGGCAAGTGTGTACTCAAAAATGAGCAAGTTTCTTCCTCTTAACCCGACCTTACCCCTTTTGCCTATAAACACAACACTTGCGCAAGTGACTTGCCTAGTCTGAAATACCCCTTTCGCATTGGGCAAGTCACTTGCTCAAGTTAGTTTTTTATTTTCTTTTATTTTTCTTTGAACTTGCTTTCATGTTCAGACTCAGCAACTGACTTGCCCAAGTTTCGTTCTCTTTTACTTATTATACTCTTCACACAGTGAAAAAGGGTATATATAGGTTTGTCATACCGTTTGAAATTTCTACAATTATCAATTATCTACACATACATACAAACGTGGTATACTGGTTAGAGTGAGCCAAAACATTTTTTTTATTTTATATTTTATTAAAATTTTTATTGTTTTATTTTTAATTTTTCTTTTAATTTATTTTTTTTTAAGCACATAAGTAAACTTAATGTATAATATTACAATGGGATGTTTTTATATATGTATGTTTTGTATGTACGTATTTCATATGAGATAAATGGTGACATAAACAATTGTTGTTGCATAACAACACGTTGTGAAGGGTATATAAGATTCGGCATGGCCGAATATAGCACTCTTGTTTGTTTTTATTACTCTTTTGTTTTTGGTTTCTCAACAAAAACTTGCTCGTACTTGCCGAGTACAGGCAAGTGTGTACTCAAAAATGAGCAAGTTTCTCCCTCTTAACCCGACCTTACCCCTTTTGCCTATAAACACAACACTTGCGCAAGTCACTTGCGCAAGTGACTTGCCTAGTCTGAAAGCCGTGAAATTCAAGGGCAAATGCTTTAACTGTGGTCTAACGGGACACATTGCAAGTAAATGTGAGAAACAAAAGAGAGAACGAACACAACTTCTGCACGCATACACACACGCTAATACAACAAAAGCTTCGGCGTGGTGCGTCGACAGCGATGCAACCGCACATATGTGCTGCGACAAAACAATAGGTTTGTTCGACGTAAATCCGGGTAAAGTCCGGTAAAATGAGAGTAAACAAAAAATTCTCTCAGAAAACGATAAATTTAACCAAATTTGCTGGAACGCAAAAAACCACATTTCAAGCCCGAAAAAAAACGTCAAAATTGTACAGCTGTTGTTTAGAGGTCCAGGTTGATATGCCCCCAGCCGGCTTACCGCCGTCGCCGAATTATTTTATTCGGATGAACCGCATCAGGCTATCTCGACTGATGGCGTTAAATGCTTTTTACAAACTAGAAATGAGAGGCATATATTTTTTTTCATTCTCTTTTAAAACTTCCTAAAATTTTTACAATTAAGAAATTTATTTTTCTAATTTTTTTCGCTGTCGTATGGTGTTTAGATCGTATAACGAACTTCTAAAGAGATGATGAGATAAAAAATAGTATGAAATATGAAAAAATATATAAAAAATTAAAGAGAAATAAATGTGTACTATGCACTTCCACCCGTTGCTACCGAATTTCGACTGTCTGCTTTTCAGTTTCTCTATTGTAAAAGGGGACTTAGCACTAAGTTTTAATGAAAAAGATTTAAAATAACTTTGTTATGTCCGCAATCAAACAATAGAGTATATATATATTACGGCTGCACTAAAAATTACAATAAAAACATATTAACATATATCCTTGTTTTTTCATCTCGCTTTCATTCGTGCATATATGTTAATACGAAATCAATTTAATTTTCTATTATAAAAAAACAGAAGTTTCTGTATGAGAACGTTAAAATAGTTTAATCATTATTAGGTTTGATATAAGAAATTATATTGAGTTTTATATTTATATTTTATTCGAACTTTTTACTATATATTAAATTTTTTATGTGAATCATTTTTATTTTGGCTTAAGTTCATTTATTCATTTATTTTATTTTATAATTAAAATTTAATTAAATTGTAACCATCATCAGCACTCTTTATCGGTATACTACTATGTAACTGAAAATTCCTATTTATGTTACAATTCAATGAAATTTGAATTAGTAAATCTTAGTATTAATTTTCAAAATTTTGTATTGCATTGCATTTTGCATTTTTACTTCACCTATCAAATGACAATTCTTTATTAAACATGTTCATATTCTTTTATATTCGTAATACATTTTCGTTATGAACATGTTGAATAAAGAATAAAGTATAAAAAAGTATAATAAAGCATACCGATAAAGAGTGCTGATGATGAAATCGTAGCTGATTTTGAAAATGCATTCCACTCGGCTAATATCGGAAATAATTTTAGAAAGAATATTCCTAAAAATAGTTACAATTTAATTTAATTTGAATTATAGAATTAAATAAAAGAATAAATGAACTTAAGCCAAAATAAAAATGATTCACATTAAAATTTAATATATTGAGTTTTACTAAAATATATCCTGGATCAATACTCTTGTTATAAAAAATAGTGGAATGCTAAGTTTTTGTAATCGTAAAGATATGTCTGCACAATATGATTAACGCAAAACCTACTTATTTCGTTAAAACACTTATTTTCGGTTTTTTTTATTTTAATAATTTCTTAAACCAGCTCCCATCTACCGTCAGTACTTTTTGCACTTAGCCGCCACCACGCCGTTTTTCTACCAACAGCTTGGACCTCTGCTTTGGCTAAAAAAAATTGTTCAACAAATTTTTAGTTTTTACGTTAAATGTTTGTTAAAGTATGTCCAAACAAACACTAGAGTGTAATGCATATGTTTTATTAGTTATTAAAATTATTCAAATTACAAAAACTCTATTTATATTCTCAGACAAAGTATATTTCATTGTTTACAAAAATAAAAAATCTTTTCAACCTTTTATATTTTTACAATTTAAAAACAGCTGATTTAGTGATCTGACAGTTTTCCCATTTTACACGCAAAAAAAGTACGGGTAAAGTCTGGTAAAAAGAGAAACACAAATTACTCTCTCTTGAACGTTCTCATTTACCCAATTTTCAACACAAGAAACGCTTTTCGGTAAAATTGGGAGCCCGCGGGTTCCCGCGTTAACGTACGTCGAACAAACTTAATGTTTGAAAATTTGCAACCACATAATGAGGTAATTTCGTTGGCGGGCGAACACCAAATTTTATCCCAAGGAAAAGGTGATGTACAAATTAAAATTAGTGATGGTCTACAAATTAAATGTCAGAAAGTTCTTTATTCACCAGAATTGCAAATGAATTTTTTATCTGTCAGCCGTATTGTTGAAAAAGGATTAACTGTTACATTTGACTCATCGGGTGCAGTTATAAAACGTACTGATGGTGCATTCATATTAAGAGCGAGAAAACAAGGCAATTTATTTATGGCATATGGTAAAAATGAACAACTCTTTGCTTTATCCACATCAGAGCAGATGTGGCATAATCGGTTTGGCCACGTAAACTACGGGTCTTTAAAACAGTTGTCAAAAAACTCAATGGTAGCTGGTATGAAATTGAATGACAGCAGCTCGAGCCCAACAAAGTGTGGAACATGCATGATTAGTAAAATTCACGTAGCTGCATTTCCAAAGGAATCTAGTACGAGAACTAAATCACTGTTGGAACTTATACATAGCGATGTGTGTGGCCCCTTCAATGTTAACTCACTAGGTGGTTCGAAATATTTTGTCACATATATCGATGACTACTCTAGAAGAATATTCGTTTATTTTTTGAAAGCTAAAAGCGAAGTCTTTGCGAAATTTAAAGTGTTTAAGCAAATGGTGGAGAAACAGACTAGCCACAAAATTAAGACCATCAGAAGTGACAACGGCCGTGAATTTATAAATAAAGAATTTAATAATTTCTTGGAACTCGAAGGCATTACACGACAGCTGACAGTACCACACACGCCTCAACAAAATGGCGTCGCCGAACGAGCAAACCATACTTTGATAGAAATGGCCCGTTCAATGATGGTACACGCTAACATTCAACAAAATTTATGGGCCGAGGCGATTAACACGGCGACATATCTTCGTAATAGATGTCCAACTAAAATATTAGGCAATATAACACCATACGAAGCTTGGTTTGGCCGCATACCAAATGTGCAGCATTTGAGAGTGTTTGGGTCTCACACAGTGGCCCTTAATAAGGCTGGTACTCGTAAACTTGAAGCCAAAGGCGAAAATTTCATCATGGTCGGGTATTCTCAAGTAGCTAAAGCTTACCGTTTATACGATAAAAATAACAGGAAGATAATAGAACGACGTGATGTCCTTTTCGACGAAAATAACTTCGAAATCAAACTTCATGAAGAATCTACAGACCGCAATGATGATTATTTTACGTTTGAAATACCGAATCCTGGTATTCAACAACTAGACAATAATATTGATTTTAAGTCCGATGAAAAATCTGAACCTGGCGATGATGAGCGTAATGATATGGATTCAAGTGGTTCTGATTTTGCTGGTTTTAGGACGGCTGATGAAAGCGAATCTTGTGAAGAGCATTGCATTCAGAAGGAGCCAATTGGTGTAGTTACACGTAGTAAATCAAAGATCTCTAAGATTAAAAAGCCAGGTAGACCAACAAAGCGTTGTTCCGAACTGCACAACATTGTTGAGGAAATTATACCAACGACTGTAGAGGAGGCTTTAAGTGGCGTACACAGTGATAACTGGCGCCAAGCTATGTGTTCGGAGATGTCTTCATTGCATAACAATATGACCTGGTCATTGGTGGAATTGCCAAAAGGTGCTAGAGCAATTAATTCAAAATGGGTATTTTCTGTAAAGAAAAACGTGCTTGGGCAGATTGAACGGTTTAAGGCTAGGCTAGTAGCAAAAGGTTGTAATCAGAGATTTGGTATAGACTACAATGAGACGTTTTCTCCTGTAGTCAGATATTCAACTATCCGTTTGGTATTGGCTATAGCGGTACATTTGAAAATGCATTTGCATCAAATCGACATCAGTTCAGCTTATTTAAACAGCGAAGTGCACCATGAAATATATATGAGGCAACCTGAAATGTTTGTGGACTCCAAACAACCAAGTAAAGTACTTAGACTTCATAAGGCAATATACGGCCTGAAGCAATCGGGTAAGGAATGGTACGATAAGTTGGACTGCGTACTTAAGGAGATTGGTTTTGACCAATGTAAACATGAACCCTGTTTGTACAAGATGTCAACTAAGGGTGAGTTGGTACTAGTGGCAGTATACGTAGATGACATCCTTATTGGTTGTAAAAATGAATCAACAGTTTCTGAAATAAAAAAATTATTGGCAAAAAGATTTCCTGTCACTGATAAAGGCAAGTTGCATTATTATCTTGGTATTGAGGTAGAACGTGAAGGAGACACTGGCACAATAACAATAGGTCAGTCACAATACATCAAAGAATTGCTTCAGGAGTATGGGATGGAGAACTGCAAGCCTGTGTCCACGCCATTAGAGGCAAACTATCAGGTAACCTGCAATAAGAAAAATTGTGAAACAATTAATCTACATGATTATCAGTCCGTAATAGGTGCTCTTATGTACCTTGCTATAACCAGTAGACCTGACATTCTCCATTCAGTCGCTAAGTTGGCTCAGCGGAATGCCAGTCCACATGTCGAGCACATGCAGGCAGTAAAACATATCTTGCGCTACCTTCATGGTACAATTTAAAAAAGAATCATTTACAAAGACGGCAAAAAATCAATAAGTGGGTTTGTCGACGCAGATTGGGGTGGTAATGCTCTGGACCGAAAGTCCTATACTGGATTTGTGTTTTATGTTGGTGAATGCCCAGTTTCGTGGGAATCCAGAAAACAATCATGTGTTGCCTTGAGCTCAACGGAGGCAGAATACATGGCCATGTCCGATGCTGCGAAGGAGGCGATATTCTTAAGACAATTACTTTTAGAAATTGGTTTTTCATCTGGAGAAGCTGTTCTATTGAACATTGACAACCAAGGTGCAGAAAAACTGGCAACGAACCCCGTGTATCATAAGAGGACCAAGCACATTGACATACGGTTCCACCATGTACGCGAAGTGATAAGACGAGGGGAGATAATACTGAATTATTGCCCTACTCAACATATGGTTGCCGATATACTTACCAAAAACCTTGCAAGAACTAAACATTTGGATTTTATTAAACTGATGAAATTTACATGAATTTTTATTTTGAACAATTGTAAAACGCCATTCACATTGAGAAGAAGTGTTGGGAATTCATGAACCATCTGGTAACTCTTAAGTCAATGTGAGCGTCGTTAACATTATTTTTCATTTTTACAACTATTTCATTCCTTTTTAATACGCGCTGAAACAAAGACGTACATATATTTATTTTAACGTTAATAAACTTTTATTACTAAAAACCCAAATTTAAACAGTAATCACAACAGAGGCGATAAAACCTCTCCCTGTGGTGTCGCCCCGGTCAGTACTCTTCTTATACGGAAATCTCCTAAGCCAGAATTTATAACCCTACTCTCCAACATCGAGGTTATCCAGAGAAAATCCCTGACTCCCAGCCCAAACAGAGACGCTCTAATTGCCTCTATGCTAACATTTGTAAAAGGCACCCTCCACATCCAAATAACCATAACTTCTCTCCACCTCTTAAGTATGTATCTCCCTAGGAGACACGCTCTAAACACTCGTCAACCAATATGGACCCATTCCTATATTTTTATTGGAACAACGACGTAACTTCTATATATATTCAAAAGCGTTCTGCACTAACGCAGTATGTTGACATACGTTTGCTTAATGACAAATTATTTCATTTTTTTTAAAAACACAACCACATACGTTGTTATATCTGAACACTTTTCAGTTTACTAGAACCTATAATTACTTGTGTACAACTTAAGTTGACAAACGATGCTTTATCAGCACACACTTTTAGTCTTCGTACCACTTTGTTTATTTTGGTATTCGCTATGATCTAATTTTTAAATGATATTTGTCTGAAATTTTTATAAGAAAATTGTAGGATCTTTATTTACATGAATAGTAAAAAAAAGTTTAGAAAGTTCAATACCCGTTCAAAACGCGTAGTTTTATATAAAACGCTTGTGTGCCTCCCCCGAAAAATTTGATTTTAAGACATACGTGGTTGCTCATGAAAACCACAGATATTTCTGTATACATTTTTGTAAGTTATATTCCGAGTATTCCGAGTGAAATGAAATCATTCGGAGTTGCCATTGCATTGTTATAAACAATAACACTACAATGGCAATTCCGAGTAATTTAATTTCACATGGAATACGGAACACAGGCGATATTTTTTAGAGATAAAAGCTCCTTGTACCTTGTACTTTGTTTAATCCTCACCTACTTTCCCAATCTTTGTCGCTTTTAGGTTATGATCTTGTAAGGAATGATCGTACTAGAAATTCTAATCGGAACGAAAGTAATACTCCTGCACGAAGGGATGGTGTATGCCTATATATTTCTAAAAATCTTCGTTACCGGACTGTTTTTCGTGGTAAACATTATGGTATATGTGAATCTCTGTTTGTTGAAATTTTCGGTAATGGCATCTTCACTATTGTTGGAGTTGTTTATCTGCCAAGTGGTGACATTAATTCGTTTGAGAGCATTCATTCTGATTTGTTTGATCGATATAGTAACATTGTTTTTATACCCTTCACCTGTGGTGCACAAGGGTATATATAGCTTTGTCATTCCGTTTGTAATTTCTACAATTTTCATTTCCGACCCCATAAAGTATATATTTTCTGAAAGCTTATGAATAGAGGAGTCGATTAAGCCCTGACCGTCTGTCTGTGTGTTGGTTGAAATCAACTTTTAGAAGCAACTATATGTTCCTCAGATCTGTATATGGTATCAATCTCTTGGAAATATCCAGGAATGAATCGCTATTGAAATTCAGCACAATCGCCCCATAACTTTCTGAGATATGAGCAAAAAACCACGACCACCTCGTTTTTTTCACAATTACATACATACATAGATACATGTAAAAAACATACCAAACAAAAAAAATTACAAAAAAAAAATATTAAAAATAAGAAAAAAATAATAAAAAAAACTAAAAAAAAAATTTTAAAAAAATTTAAAAAAAAATTTAAAAAAATTTTTTAAAAATTTTTCTAAAAAAAATTTTTAAAAAAATTTAAAAAAAATAATAAAATATAAATAATATATTAAATAAAATAAAATAAAATTTTTTTGGCTCAGCTGGGATTCGATGCCACATTTATTCTAACGTGTACGTATGCACGTATTTTATATGGGATGAATGGTGATAAAAACAATTGTTATTGCATGACTACACGTTGTGAAGGGTATATAAAATTCGGCACGGCCGAATATAGCACTGTTACTTGTTATGGGTGATTTTAATTATAATCTTTTTGAATTGGTAAAGTCTATTAATTTGCGTTCGTTAATTTTAAGATGTGGCCTTTAATGCGTCCATAATTGTCTACCAATAAACTTTTCCCAAGCTAATAACTCCACCTCTTTATTAGATTATTTCCTTTAAAGCCAGGTTTCCGATGTTGTCTATAACAGTCAGATGCAATTTCAATGTTTTTCTTCACATCATAGTTTTATTATTCTTTCTATTAAATTTTCCTCTCAGTTACGTAATTTCCCCTTTGAATTTAAATACTACAGTAGACTAGATTATAATAGTATAAGTCAGCATTTTAGTCAATTTGATATTTCTCCCATTTTTAACACTAACGATATTGAATTACAACTATCTACTCTCAATGGCTTAGTTCATGACCTCTATGATCATGTTCCAACATCTAGAACTAGATCTAATTCTTATGATTCTTTATGGATAAATTCTAGAGAGGTTATTCAGGGCAGATCTAATAGGGATCTTGCTTATGGAGCATATCTAAGAAATCGATGTAACGGTAATTGGAGAACTTGCTGTAAATTACGTAATAAAACTAAATCTTTAATTAGAAAAGCTCGCCATAAATACGGTGAACGTTTGTTTGCTGGTGTTAATAATAAGCAGTTATGGAGTAGAATACGTAGGCTTTGCTGTATTGGTTCTGACAACTTAGAATGCAATGAATTAGACGTAGAAGATATAGCAAAAACTTTTTTAAGCAATCTTAGGCCTTATAATTATAGTGATTTAAAACTTGACAACCTTATAGATAATACTGATTGATTTTTCTTTATCCCGGTTAGGGAGTATGATATTACAATTGCTTTGATATTCTAATATTCTTCTTCATCTTATAAATAATATTTTTACTTGTTCTTATTTTCCTAATTCTTGGAAACTTGGCTATGTTATACCAATTCCTGAAAATGGGCTTTTTGATAAAAATAACATACGTCCATAAGCATTTTACCTGCTATGTCAAAAATTATTGAAAATATAATGAAGTCACAAATATTAGCTCATTTTGAGGAATTTTCTTTTATTCATCCAAGTCAGTCAGCTTTCCAACATAATCTTAACTCTACGTCTTTGCTTCTTTCTCTTACCGAATCTATCAGGAGCAAATAAGATGGACATATTGCACGTTAGTTGCTTTAGATCTTTGTAAAGCTTTTGATCGTATTAATCATACTATGCTAATAGGTAATCTTAATAGAATTTTTAATTTTTCTAAATCTGCTTGTAAATTAATTTATTCCTATCTTTCTAATCGATCCCAATATGTATCTATTAATGACTGTTGTTCTAGTAAAAGCTATGTTACCTCGGGTGTAGCTCAAGGTTCGGTACTGGGTCCTATATTTTTTCTTGCCTATATAAATGATTGCATTCCGAAATTGAACAATAGTTTTTGTCAATCATTTTTGTTCGCTGATGATATTTTCTTATTATATTCATATGATTCTAGGAGTATATACAACTCAGAGATTTGTATAAATAATCACCTTTATTCTATCTCAAATTGGATGGATTTAAATTCTCTTGTATTTAATCGAATTAAAACGAAGGCATTAAGCTTTAATACATCTAATTTAGCTTTATCTAATCCAAGAATATATATTTAATGGACAAGCAATCTTATTTGTTTAATCTCTCCAATGTCTTGGTGTTATTGTGGATTATAAACTAAATTTTAATGATCATATTAATTTTATCGCAAATAAAAGTTGTATAAATTTATGAAGGCTTTATTCTTTAAGAGCATATACGCCGCAACATATAAGAAATCGACTTGCTATTTCACTTATCATGTCTCGTATTAACTATTGCCTTGAAGTTTTTTCTGCTACATGGGCTTGTAATGTTAACATTATTTAGGCTACTGTTAAAAAAATAGTACGCTACATGTTTAATGTTAAAATTGGAGAACATAATAGAACCTCTTATCTTATTCCAATATTTTTAAAAAGGTAATTTTAAGGATTATTCAAATCTTCGTATTTTACTCTACTTTTGCAAGGTTATTAAATCTGGGAAACCCAATTTCCTTGCTTATGAATTTTCTTTTATTATCTCAACACGTAATGTTCAAAGTCTTGTTCCTCTAGGACATCTAGCTATTCTTGATCACTTGATAGCGATTCATTTACGAATATTTCAAAATTAAAGTTTTTTCGAACTGCAATTACCTAATCTATACTTATGAGATTGTAAAACAGTGTCTGTATATGTTGTTGTGTATATTCCACGTTCTACAATAAAAGACCACAAATTTCAGAATTTTTATTTGCCTTTCTTTCTGTCTTCCTCAATAGACTCAAACTACTACAAACTTTGATGTTTTTTATATATATTCTTGATACCTAAGTTAATATAAGTATGTATATGATACATTCAATCGCAAAATAATACCTGATAGAAAATAGAAAAATAGCAAATTGAATGGTATATAAAATTGTTCTAGGAGTTTGACAAGAAATAAATGCATATATGAATATGGAAATGTAGGAATATAAAAGAAATTCTGTTTTGTAATTTTTTCCACCAAAACTCTCCATTTTTAGTACCGCAGATATATACACTAGGTATGGTCCTAATGCAGTAACGGCGTACGCAAACATAAAATGACAACACCGACTAGTATTTTTTTATACCCGCCACCAAAAAAATGGTGGGGGTATATTCATTTTGTCATTCCGTTTGTAACACATCGAAATATCCATTTTAGACCCCATAAAGTATATATATTCTGAATCAGGGTTTGATTTGATGACGATCTAGCTATGTCCGTCCGTCTGTCCGTCTGTCCGTCTGTTGAAAGCACGATAGAGGTCGCACCGAAAAAGCTAGGAGGCTCAAATTTTGTCAGAATCTTTCTTATAGACAAGGTTTGTTTGGTATTGAAAATGGGCTATATCGGAATATTAGGAAGTGAGTTATAGCTCGGAATGCAAGAGTAGGTCGAAAAAACCGTGTCCTACGAACATCGAATAAAATGGTATTGTGTCCAAACGGATTAACGTAGAGTCATGAAACTTCGAATATATATTTCTCGAGTCAAAACAATATTTCTCACCAAAAATTACCTAAATCTAATCATTAGGAAAGGAGTTATCGATCAAAATGTACGAAAATTTATACCGCACAGTGTATTTTTCGGTATATTTAAAAACAAAAACGTCATAAAAGCAACAAAATTGGATGTACGACTCTGAAATTTTGCACACTTTGCTTTTTGGTGAGAGGCTTTTTTTTAACGGAAAATCAATGTGCCACGCCCACTTTTACGCCCACCTCCCATATAACGTTTTACCTAAAATTCATATAATTTCTCTATTAATAAAGAGTTTGGAATAATAAAAGCCTATCTTGAAACACCTCAGTTGTACTCATTCGCAGAAATAACTGACACGCCTACTATAACGCCCACTTTTCACGTTATATACCGTTAATGAAATTTAAAAGCTCATAAAACCGCCGAAATTAGAGGTATGATGATCAAATTTGCTACGTATATCCCCCTAGGCAATGTCATTATTTTGCCAAAAAATTAAGATGCCACGCCCACTTTTACGCCCACCTCCCATATAACGTTTTACCTAAAATTCATATAATTTCTCTATTAAAAATGATTTTGGAATAATAAAAGGCTATATTGAGACATCTAAAATGTACTCATTCGCAAAAATAACTTTGACACGCCTACTATAACGCCCACTTTTCACGTTATCTACCGTTAATGAAATTTCAAAGCTCATAAAACCGCCAAAATTTGATGTATGATGATCAAATTTGCTACGTATATCGCCCTAGGCAGTGTCATTATTGTACAAAAAAATTAAGGTGCCACGCCCACTTTTACGCCCACCTCCCATATAACGCTTTACCTAAAATTCATATAATTTCTCTATTAATAAAGATTTTGGAATAATAAAAGGCTATATTGAAACATCTAAAATGTACTCATGCGTTAAAATAACTTTGACACGCCTACTATAACGCCCACTTTTCACGTTATCTACCGTTAACGAAATGTTAAAGCTCATAAAACCGACAAAATTAGAGGTATGATGAGGAAATTTACTACATATATCCTTCTAGTCAATGTAGTTGTTGTGCCAAAAAGTTTAGGTGACACGCCCACTATAACGCCTACCTCCCATATAACGGGTTTTCTTAAATTCATGTAATTTCTCTATTGACAAAGTTTTTGGGAAAATAAAGAACTATATTGAAATATCTTAGTTGTATTTATTAGCAGAAACTTTATTGACACGCCTACTTTAACGCCCACTTTCATTGAAAAACTACATTTACAAAAGCATTTTAGTAGCATATCGAAGTTATAAAGGGTTATTAAATTTTAAGGACCGATGTTGAATTTATATCAAACACAAATTATTTAAGAAATTACTATCATTTCTTTTTATAATGATAATATTTGTATGGTTCAGTTATGTATTTGACAAAATATCCCCTCCATCCTTGGTGCCACTCCTCTATCTGATGGTCCAAATTTTCAATGACAATGTTGATGCTCAATTGTTGGGCACGATGATGAGTCGAGGTTGACTGCTCTTTTGCCACACTATCGCAAAAAACAGCAATGGTTCCCATTCAACGAACTAAGAAGGCATTCACAGATTTTCTAACATTTTATACAGACCTGTTTTGCAGAAATTTAAATATTTTTTAAAATTTTTCCGATTGTGGATGAATTTGAATGATTATGTTGATCAAAAGAATTACGAAGTGCACAAAATGCATTTTGATTTGAACGCCCATTTTCATAAAAAAACCTAAATAACTTTAAAGCGTTGCTCATTTGCGTATCTTTCCACGGATCAAATTGAGTAAGTTTGAGATTGAGAAATGTAAAATGAAATGCAGAAAACTAATTTAAAGACTAGCTGTAGTTCACCTTCAACATGGGCCCTTAAAATTTAACCACCCTCTACAAAGAAAGTGATACATATTTTATTATAAAAAGATTATTCCATAATGAGTAACAAAATAATAAATATTGTGCTTTAAATGTACACAAAATTGGTGGTGGGTATAAAAGATTCGGCACAGCCGAATATAGTGCTCTTACTTGTTAGATATAAACTAAGCAATTGGATTCTTAGCACTCCTTCCAACTTCATTAAACCTCAAAATAATATGTTTAATTTTAATTAATTTGTGAGACTGGGCTTCTTAGGTGTAAACCGCGAGGTGATTTCAAATCATGACACTGAATTTTTGATCTGCCTACAACTAAATGCATTTTGTTTAGCTAGGTGAAGTGCTAGGAAGTATATTACGGCAAGTGATAAAATAAACGTAATTTCAAATCGGGAATCTTTACTCACATAAGAATTAAGAGGAATATTCTTTAAACATTAATATACTTATGTACATGCATACCTACTTATATTGTTATTTTATATTTTGACTAATAAATGTTTTTACTCAATTACTCTTATAGAACTATAGAAAATGGTGGAAAACGTGCCATTTTCATGTGCAACACGGTGGAGCTAGCTCGACAACAATATAAACAATTAAAAAATACTACCAATTTGAAGATTGGTCTATACATTGGCGATCGAGATGTAGACAACTGGAGTCGCAGGCAATGGGCAGTCGAAATTGAGAATAATCAAGTAAGAACCATAAAATCAAAATTTTAGTTTTTTTTTATGTGTACACACCCGATCAGATGATTAAAACAATTAAAATTTCTGGTTTTATTACGGCATATGTTTTTAAATTTTTGTGTTGACAGCTACAATTTCAACTAGTGCTTATTTCGTAACACTTAGCTCATGTCTGATTTAACAGATAATTAGTTTTATCCTTCCGCTGAACGAATATGGTTGTGTATACGCTTAAACAACGCTGGGAAATATTTCGACATTCTTTGGCCGATTTTGCAAAAAAAAAATCATCTTTTCAGATGAAGCTCATTTTGATCTTGGCGGGTATGTAAACAAGCAAAATTGTCGCATTTGGGGCACAGAAAACCCGCTCGCATACATTGAAAAGCCGATATACTCAAAACGAGTCACTGTTTGGTGCGGTTTTTGGTCCAGAAGCATAATTGGGCCATTTTTCTTCGAAAATGCAGGGAGTGGCCGTTACAGTCAATGGCGATTGTTATTGGGCCATGTTGAACGAATTTTTTTTCCCAAAAATTGGAGAGGATGATATTGGCAACATTTGGTTTCAACAGGACGGCGCTACGTGCCACACAGCTACATATCTTTTAAAGCGTTTTCAAAAAAAAAAAAAAAAAAAAGTTATTTGTTTTATTATTTATTAATCCTAAAAAAAATCAAAAATTTTTTTCATGTTGTTTAAAGAAAATTTGACTTTCAATTATTTACACTAGCGCGTCAAATTTCGTTACCGTTCTAGCTGTTTATTTTTTCATATTTTTCTTTTTCGTTATTTTAAAATAAAAAAAAAACTTTATTTGTTTAGCCCTTCTCAATTGTTAAGAATGAATCGGTATTGAAATAAAGTAAAAAGTTTGTTTCAATTATTGTTACATTTTTAGCCCTAGGATGTGGTTACCATACCTATTTACATTAGGTGAAGGCTATTTTCAGATTCGGCTCGACAAAATATAGCATTCTAACTTGTTTATTTTAATGTTTCTTTAATATAAAAAATATTTTTAAACAAGTTTTAATGTGTTTGCAGCACTAGATCTGTCGATTTTTGCTTAGCCTAAGTTGTCTACAGAGACAACAATGTTTATGGCGCTAGTCTTTATCACGCAATATAATACAAAGAACTTCTGCTGTCGACATATTCGAACAGTTTTTGGTAAATTCCAAATTAAAAGCAATAAAGATGTATGTTTTTTGATTTTATTATGTATATGGATTTGGAAATACAGTTGACTCGCGGTAACAAAAATACTGCCTTACGTGAACACCGGATAACATGAACATAATTTTTTTTACACTGACTACTCTGCAGCGTGAACACAGTGAGAAAGCCTTATAACGTGAACAAATTTGTCAGTTATCCAAATTGTTCTCATAAAAAGGGATATTCCCGTAAATGATTGCTTAGGTTTAGTTTAGTGCGCAATGCTGATTTAGCATTATCTAATCTAAAGTTTTTCGTGCAAAATGTCACAAAAACTACACAAAAAAAGTTAAGCTTCTTGTGATTGGAAAGGCAAAAAATCCTCGCTCTTTAAGAAATTTTGAATCTTCTGTGAACTACAATTGCTTCAAATAGTAACGGATGTCAGCTGCCATTTTTAAAAATTAGCTTAACCATTAATGGACGCTATTGGCTATTTAAATTCAACTTGGCAAAGTTTTGAAAAGCAAAGAATTGAAATATGCTGGCCGAACATTTTAAGCTCTTTAGGAGATGAAGAAGACTGTAAAGAGGATATCCCGTTAGCTATTTTGAGCGAAAGAATTTGTTCGGCAATTAAAAATTAAAAGATAATTCCAAAGGTAATAGATTTTTTAAAATTAATTTTAACGTATTTTTTTTCTTTACATAACAATCCGAAAGACAAAAGAATATATGAATTTGAGTTAAAATACATGTCTAATTTATATTTTTTATAATTTTTATTTTAAAGAGTTACACCTTCGTCAACATGAACAACTTCGCAAACGTGAACACGCTCGGTTTTTAATACTTTAGGTTACCGCGAGTCTACTGTAGTAGTATTTTATAACTCTTTGTTTTTTTTCTTGTACTTTGACTACGACTGCTTGCATTTAAACAATTAAGTGCACTATATTCGGCTGTGCCAAATTTTTGATACCTACCACCAATTTTATGTACTTTTATAGCACAAAATTTATTATTTTGTAATTAGCAGTATTTGCTATGGAATAATCTCTTTATACTAAAATATGTATTACTTTCTTTGTATAACTTCGATATGCTAGTAAAATATTTTCGTGTATTTAGTCTTTCAATAAAAGTGGGAGCAAAAGTAGGCGTGTCAATAAAGTTTTTGCTAATAAATACAACTTAGATATTTCAATATAGAGTCCTTTATTCTTCCAAAATATTTATTCATAGAGAAATTGTATGAATTTGAGATTAAGCGTTATATGGGAGGTGGGCGTGTCAGATTTATTTTCCGTTAGTACAAAGTCTTTGTCCAAAAACCAATATTGCTTCAGAATCATACATTTAATTTTGTCAGTTTTTAATCCTACTAATATAATAAATGTAAATGTTTGTATATTTGGATATTTGTTACTCAATCACGCAAAAACAGCTTAACGGAACTAAATGAAATTTGGCATGTAGAAAGATAACAACCTAGATTAACACATAGGCTACTTTTTATCGCAATAATAACGCGAAGTCTTTGGCAAACTCATCATAACACATACTAAACGGGTTGTTTGTGCTGTAAATATTTTTATTTTTGTTGTTAATACTATATACTATAGCTATAACTGTCTTTCTAATATTCCGATTTAGCCCTTTTTTAATACCAAACAAACCTTGTGTATAAAAAATATAACAAACCTTGCAAGGCGAATTCATACAGGTGAAATTATCAGCCCAGCTGATGGGGAGACTTTATGTCAAAATTGGTTGAATTTGCCTATTTAATGCAGGGAAGGGAAATGTGATTTTAAATTCTGTATTAAACAATTAACTTAACTTTTTGATAATAAATGTGCTAAATTTATGTATATTTGTTGCTTTTGCGTCATTAATAATGTGTTTCAAACAATTATATCCTTTTTTTTAATAAAATTTTATTATATTTAATATGTAAAAACAACTTTTCCATCCCTGATATACAAATTGGCCTTGACATAAAACATTTGTTGTGTCAATTCGCCGTTGCATATACCTTATGGATATACCTTGAAACCTTGTGTATAAATTTTTTCGGTCCGACCTCTATCGTGCTTTCAATAGACGGATGTAGCTAGATCTTTATAAAATGAAACCCTAACTCAGAAAATATATACTTTTGGTGTCTAAAATGGATATTTCGATGTGTTACAAACAGAATGACAAAATGAATATACCCCCACCATTTTTTTGGTGGCGGGTATAAAAATCAGAAGCCTAAGCAGAAGCAAAAGCATTCACACAAATAAGAAGTTTTTCAACGCTGCTTAAAACTGTTCGAACATGTCGACAACAGAAGTTCTTTGTACTGTATAACTCTTAGTTTTTTGCTTTTGCTTTGACTGAAACTATTAGCATATAAAGAAGAAGAAGAAGTAATAGCAGCAGTTTGTGTTTTGCTAACGAAAAACTGATAAGTCGAAGAAATAGCACAATCTTACGACTTTTACTATTTTGACTGCAGTTTTTTAAACACTGTAAATAATAATTTTATTCGGTTGTTTGCTAACTTTTAAACAAGCAGGTCGTCGTCATGTTTCTATGATAAAACAATGTACATAGTTACTATATATGACTATTTTTTAATACAAAAAATTTGTTCACAAAATTTCTCCGAGTGCACACAAAATACACTCACTCACTACTCATATATATTTCTGTGGCAATAAGGAAAAACTGCTTGTGTTCGTTCTTATAGTTTTAAAAAAAACCACTTACCTTGACTTATGTACATGTCTTACCCGACACCGAATAACTGCATCTGACCGATTACTTGCCGAAAGCCTATTAAATGAGTTCGTGATAAATTGTAATCTTAAACAATTTAATAAAATACCTATGTTTATTGAGCAAATATGCTTGTGTCAAATCGTTCATTTCTGTGATCGCACATTTTCGTTAAATTTGCCAAATATTACCCGTTCTTTCAATCGTTCACTTTTGAATGACTGTACGTAAACAAGATATTTTTTTAAGTATTTATGCAATCAAAAATCGTTTGTAAATATTTAAATAATGTAAATAAATTAAAGTTATTTAATAAATCTAATAAATTCATTAGTTTATTGCATTTTTCAGTAAATAAATAACATTTAAAGTATGTATAAACCATTTGTTCTTCTGACTAGAATATTGTATATTTTATTTTAGCTTAATATAGGTACTAAGGACCATTATTACAAATTGGCGTTTATTAAGTTAGGATTTTTCGAAAACAAACAGTTTGTGATTATTAGAAACCTATGTAACTTTAACCCACCTTTTATCAATACACAAACACTCAACTGAAACAAAAGAACATAACCATGGTGTAATAGGTATACCTTTTTCACTATAAACATAGCATAAAAAACACATATGAACGCCAAAAAATTTGACATAAAAGAACTTAATGAAACAAGCAATAAACGGAACACTATGAAATCAAAAGCGCTCAGTAAAGTAACCGGATCACTTCGTTCAATTTAACCTGTTCGTTCATGAGCTACACAGCTTTAATACACAAACACTTAAATAGAACGAAAGAAAATAACATAAAAAACACATAAATAAACATATATAAACGAACAAAAATTTGACATAAAAAAGACCTGAAGAAACAAACATTGAACGGACTACTAGTCAACGAAAAGCGCTCAAAAAAATAACTGGATCACTTTGTTCAATTCAGTGATTCGTTCACTTTACCAGCTCGTGCCACACTTCTACAACTACTCACTTGACCATACATCCATCTACAAATAAATATATGCTTTCATCTACACATACATATATACATATTTATATAGCCTATTTTCTTTATTTATTTTTTATTGTAGGTCTTAGTTGGAACAGCTCAAATATTTGTGGATATTGTTAGCCAAAATTTATTAAAAATAACCGATTTAAGTATTGTTATTATCGATGAGTGTCACCATGCTACTGGCAAACATCCGATGCATGAATTTCTTAGTGCTTTTCAGTATTATGATCAAAACAAATTACCCCGAGTTATCGGCTTAACTGGTGTCATTATAAAGGGCAATAAGTTTGGACAGGTTATCGAAGAATTGAAAAAGTTGGAGGCAGTGTTTCGTGGAAATATTATAACGATTTGTGACATGGAACAAATGAAAAATGTTATGGTGTAAGTATTAAATGAACCAAAATTAGTTGGCCAATTTAAAGTAGACTTTTTTATTGTGCTATGTCGTACAGTGTAGCTATAATAAAAAAATGCTAAATCGACAAAATTAGCTAAAATGTTCTACGTCCGAAAAAAAGTGCTACATTTTTTTAAGTCAACATACATACATATATATGTACATATGTATATGGGTGTTTTCAAATAAAAAGAAAAATCTAAAAAAGTATGTTGTTTTAACATATTTCTTTAGAGTATCTATCAAATTCGAGAAATGTGAAAATTTTTATTTGAGCCCTTTATTTTGAAAGTGGTATAAGTAAAAAAATTTAAAAAACTACTTTATCAGCTATTTCATATCAAATTCTAAAATGATAACATAATCTGAAGAGATTAGCAGTATGCTATGAAAATTAACTCGTTAAAATGTGTTTATTTTTTGGTTGGTAAACAAAATACAGCTACTGTTTTTTTTTTATAGAGGTATAAGTCAGTCTGTTCACAAAGTGTGGCAAAATAATTAGTAATTTTGTCATGTCTTCAGATAGTGGTTCAGGTATGATCAAGTAGTCCTTTTAATGTAACAACGTACTATTAATAGTTAATTGTAGACATTATACGGCGAATAAATATAAGTAATGATCCCAAGAAATGGAAACGAATAAGACTAAGTAATATCGTCTTCAGATGAATCAGTTCATACTTTAAAAGTGAAGTCGGAACCCTTACAAATGGAAGAAATCAACATGAAATCAGGAAAGGGGACACGAAATCAACGTAGTTATGAACAAACTATAAGGAAAATTAAGAGAAATTGTGGAGAGGAATATAAAACAAAAGAGTCTAAGCATGTAAGTGGTAAACTTTTAGAAAATAAAGACTGCCTTTGTTCTAAAAAATGTATAAATGGAATCGGATATAAAGACAGGAAAGCTAATTTTGATTTCTTTTTGGAAATTAGCAAGTTTCAAAAACAATCAATAAAACAAAGACGACCCAAAATTACGAAAATGTAGTTTAAAGTTTCATTTAAATGTATGGAATTCAGAAGTTCCTGTTTGCAAAACTTTTTTTATACTTTCAAAATGTCTAACGGAAGATTAAGCCTTGTCTTTAATGCTAAAACACCTGGAACGGATGGTCGTGGTCAAATGGCTAGTACATCTAGAAAAACAGATGAAAAAATTTAAGTGGTACAAGAACATATTCTGAGTTTTTCAGCATGTGTGAGCCATAACACTAGATCACTAGATCAGATCGAAAGTATCTAAGTGCTGACTTAGATATTCGAAAAATGTATGAGCTGTATATGAAAAAATGTGATAAAAATAATACATCACGTGTGAAGGAGTGGACTTACAGGGAAATATTCAATACGGAGTTCAACTAAAATTTTCATACTCCTCGTAAAAACACGAGCCAAAAGTGTGAGTCGCTAAGACTAAAAATTTAAGCATCCAGTAATGAAGGCGAGGAGTTGCATCTTATGGAAATTCATGATTCACATCTTAAGAGTGCCGAACAGGTTAGAAAAAGTTTAACAGGTGACATACAAAAAGAAAAAGATAACGCAAGTGAATATAACGGATTCACATTTGATCTAAAGAAGCACATTCTTATCCAAAATTTTCTGTTTCGTTAGCTTATTATAAGCGCAACATGCATGTATACAATTTACATAATTTCCACAATGAAAATGCTAAAATGTATGAATGGAATGAAACAATCGCCTCAAGTGGATCAAAGGGAGTTGCGTCCTGCATCTTAAAGCACATTCGGGACATTACCACTAAAAAGCATGTGATAGCTTACAGTGATGCCTGCTCGTAACATTAACATAGCTTTAATATGGTTAAAAATTGCTCTGTCATCTGATAATAATGTTGAAACAGTTGATCATAAATTTATGGTATCCGGCCAGTCTTTTTTGCCAAATGATCGCAATTTTGGTTTGATAGTAACTAAAATTAAAAAATCGAATTATTTATACATCCCTCAGCATTATTATAATCTAATAGAATTATGTTAAAAGAGAAACCAAATTTTTGGTAGTACAAATGGCTCAGAAAGATTTCAATTTAACAAAACAACCAAAAGAATCAACGAATAATAGAAAGAAAAACAACAATGGATCAGATTTCTAAAAAATTCTCGATATAAGATGGGCCGACTTCCTAAACGCAAGTTGCAATTCATAATTTAAAAAAATGCTTATGCAATTCTAAACATGTCTTAAGTGCAACCTTGCGTTGCAGAGATTTTTTTGCATTTTATCGGCATTTAGGAACGCTCATGGATCCACTTTTTGTCTCTGCAATATAAAGTGTTTAATTATTTAAATTATTAGTCTGTGATTTAAATAAACTCTAACAATTATAAATAATTTATTAAAAATAAACAAAGAAAATACTAACTCAGCCATTGCAGCTCAAATGTTTGCATACAAAATAAAAATGATGCGCAATTTTGACAGCTGATACGTAGTAAAATGAGTTGCCAAACGATTAGGAACATTGGACATTGCTAGAAAGTTTACATATGCGTTTACGAAGTGTATGAATTGTAAATATGCATTGCAACTTGCGTTTAGGAAGTCGGCCATGTTTTATAAAACTTCCTTGAATTCAAAGTATTAGACCTTTCACCTAAAAGACGAAAATATTGATTGGCTTCCATTATACACAACAATTAGACCAATAACATAAAAACGTAAAGATATGATGGATTTACTACAATTTATCTCACTAATTTTTCACAAACACTTTTATTTCCCTAAATACTAACAAATAATTTACTTGGTTACAATGAAATGAATTGAATAAAATGTTAATTACTAATAAAAATGTTTCCTTGATGGTGCAAGTCATTAATAAAGTCATGCAGTTCAAACCCACATTTCCTTGTAAAAATGGTTATAAATTTCACAATCATAATAAATACTTGTTGGCACTACTTTGATGTCGAAAAATTATATTCCATAATACAGAAATATTTTTTAATCCTTTAAAATGCAAAACTAAATATCTCGAAACGCGGAAAATATAACTTATACCACTTTCAAAATCAAGGGTATTTATTCATAACATATTTAGATTATTTGAATACAAAGTGCAAGTGTAAACAGTGCAAAAGTTCTGTTTAAAACATTAGCGTTCGTTGTTTTGTTTTGATTAATGATCTTAATGAGTGACATTATTCATTGACATTTCCTCTTTGAAATATTGGTTAATATATACTAACTAATATTATATACCAATCTGAATATAAAAAAAGGTAAAAGAAACGATGCAGTTGCCAATTACGTTATTTTTTTTGTTATCAGTGATTCGAAAGTATTTGCACAATGTGCATCAAATATTAGTAAAAAAAACAGATATTTTATTTGAAAATTAAAACGCTTTGCTCTTTTTAAGTATTTAAATTTATAGCGTGCGACTTCATAAGTGTAGAATGTATAAATACAAAATAATCTTTGTTTTTAAAATGTCTTTATTTAGATATGTAAATACAAAATATAAAATTTATAAATGTAGATGAGTAAAAACGGCGGCGAAAAAAATAAAGCCAACTGATGGGGGTGGGGAGAAAGGTAAAATATGATGATGGAACATGAAAACCATAAATTAAAAAACAAGAAAAGAATTCGGAAAGCTAGAAAGACTCAAATATAATCGCACACGACAAGAGAGTTGCATATATACCTTTCTGATCAATATAATTATAATTCTGAAAAATAAAAATGATGCGCTTACTTAAACTACTTCCCACATAACGTTTTATATTAAATTAATGTAATTACTCTATGAAGGACTCTATATTAAATTATATAAGTTGAGTTCATTAACAGAAATTATCGTAACACGCCTACTTCAACGCCCACTTCTCACATATTCTGTTATCAATGAAATTAAAAAGCTCATAAAAGCGACAGAATTAGATGTATTAGATGATGAAATTTCGCATACATATGTAGCTTTATAGTAAATTTTATTAAATGCCAAAAAAAAAGTGAGAAACACATTTTAATGCCCACCTCCCAATAACGCTTTATCTTAAATTCATACTATTTCTTTTATATATTTCTTATATTGACAAAATTTTTAAAAAAAAAAAACTGTAATGGATTATTTAAGTTGATTTCGGGGGCTGTTAGGTTCCTTGATGCGAACTACGTCAACTGGAGTAATATTAGGTTGGGTTTTTGTCCATTTCGGTCGTTGTTGAAGCGTAGTCAGATATTCCTTGGTACATATTTTGTACGTGTTGCCAATATCTTACACGATTAAATTTTAATTCCGTTAGATCACCTTCAGGTATCATAGAAGTCGGCCTGCCTAATACAAAATGGGAAAGAGAGATAATGAACATCAATATCTGGGGCGAACTCCAGTGGTCTAGAGTTGATAACTGATTTCACTTGAGAAAGAAAAGTACGTATCTGTTCAAAGGTAAGCACATTTGATCCAATGACATCTTGAAAAGAGATTTGCTTCAGCGGTGCGACACTTGTTTTTGCTGCAATAACGGTAACATGAATATCTCCATTAATATCTTCCATCCTACAGTAAACGCATGCCGCATAAGCTTTAATAGAGGCGTCATTAAATCTATAAAGTTGAATCTTCATATTTGAATTAGGTACAAATCGAGGTAGCTTGATTCTGCTACCTTCTGTAAATTATCTCTGTATCTGAAATACATATTTGTCAAATTCTGAATGTGCCATCCCACTTAATATTTTGTAACCATAGTTTTTGAAACAGCAGTTTAAATTTTATAACAAACCTAATGGGTCAAAAATTCAATCAACGTCGGATAAAACTTTTCTCTTTGTGGCGTACTGTGAATTGTCTAGGTTGATCTTACACCAAATGTTATCTTTAGTAGAATTCCAGTATATTCCAAGAACCTTTGTGTATACATCTTCACCGTTTTGTAAAAGGTCTTGATTATCGGTTGTGGTGTGTTGTCCAAGTTACAGTTTGATGCCTATTTGCTTAATTATAGTCTCGCCTGTGATCATAAATAATCTAGTTCTGCACGTTTTAACATAAGTTTCTCGATTATCGAGGATGAACCGTTTAGTACGTCATCTACGTAGAAATCTTCGCGTAAAATCTTTGAGGCGTTAGGTTGCGAATTTTTATAATCACTATCAATTTGTTTCAATACTTGTACAGAAAGGTATGAAGCAACAGTGAAAAAATGAAATATTCGCTGAAATTTCCAGTGTTATTTAGCTACCCAGACTTGGCGGAACATCTTTACGATATCTGCAGAAAATACTAACTTGTGGAGACGATTGCGAAAGCAAACCGAGAATAAATTGCGTTGAAGTAGTAGTCCAGTATGTAGTTTGTCATTTTGCGAATTATTGTCGGCTTTTTTAAACGAACAATCAAAACACGCAATTTTATACTAAGAATCGGATGATTTGGAAAATAAAATATGCGTCCGTCACCCATCTTTATCATGTTTGGTGCAAGTTCGCGCTTATGCCCCAAGCTAAAATATGCCTTCATAAATTTTATGTAATTTTCCTTTAACAAAGGATTTCTATTAAGTCTGCGCTCGGTAGCATATAATCTGCTAAGTGTCCCTTTATATGTATCGGCAAACGTAGTATATTTTTCCTAAAAAGGAAGTTTTACCACATATCGTCCATTAGTATGTCTGCTATGGGTTTCCTTGAATTGTTGTTCGACAATTGCTGATTCGTCGTCTAATTTTACTACTGGGATACTTCTTCGATTTCCCAAAACGATTGAATTATCTTATCAATGTCAACTAACGTCAATAATGACGAAGATGACTGATGTTACTACCCAACGAAAAACTGTAAAAACTGCAACTGTGCGACCTTCATCGTTGAGTAATTTTTCTTATGTTATGTTAACATCCCAAACGTAATCTGCTCCAAGAAGTATGTTGATGGGATTCAAACGATAAAATAATAGGTCAACAAGGCGTACTGCATCTAGTTGCCTGCGATCATAGTTTTTTATTGTGCTTTTTGGGAGTTGCGAAGTTATCCTTTCTAGAAAATGGAACTGGACATATATTTTATGTTGTGAGTTTCTGGATTTTTATGTAAATAACTGTGTCCATGAGTATCATTGGCTTTAACTGGAGAAATTCCAGATAATGAAGTTTAATATCGATTACGGGGTAAACCTAAACGTTTGAAGCAATCTGTGGATATATATTATAATTCAGACGCAGTATCAAGTAAAATGCGACAAGAAGTGAAATTGCCCATGTCATATCAAATATCCTCTAATTCGGTTGGCAAGATGTGAGTAACATTCCTATTGACAAGGGAAGTTGTATTGAGATATTACAGTATTTAAAGAAACAGGTTGAGAAAAATCTTATTCAAATGTCACAAAATTGGAAGGAGTGGAAGATCCCGAAGGAATCGCCAAATTCACTTGTTCTGGAACAACTTTATCGTAGTAAAGTAAAGTATAATGATTTGTTTGGCAAGTACGACATTTGCACTGAGATTTGCAATTGAAAGTAGAATGCCCTCGGCGCAAAAAACAAAAAAGAAAAGTTTTATTTTTAACAAGGGTACGACGCTGTTTAACAGAAACCAATAGGAAATGAGGGCACTTAGATATTTGGCGATCACTAGAACCGCATTCCTTACAATTTTGTTGATCATTTGTTGAAATTAAAGCTGCAGTCGTCTATTTCCAGTGGATTGAAAGGCAACGTTATCGGTAAGCTCCGTTTCTAATAGCATTGATACAAAAATGCTTCTATGGTAGGCTTGCGTTCTTTACACGTGACTTCTCAATCCACTTTCGACGTAACTCCAAATTAATATTGTTTAGAAGTATATACATTAACCAGTAATCTCGTTCACTATAATTAATTGAATTTAAACCTCTAATGAACTTATTTAAAATATAAAAATCTTACCTTACCCTACCTTTCCTCCTTAACTGAAGTGAGGCCCATAAAGGTCTCAATATAAGAATTAACGATGTTACGTGGTCGACCAAAGTAGAAATGTATGGCAATTCTGATATTTGCATGTATTTAATAATGACTTCAAATAGTGAAATTTCCGAGTATTTAAAAAATTGGGTTTAGAATCGATTGCGCTTATGAATAAATCTTTAAAAGCTTGCCAGTCTTTATAATTACCACCAAAAGGATCTATTCTAGTTTTGCTAAATCTTCATTTCCATTACGCGAAATGCAACTCAGCTAATCGAGATAATACATCATTGCGTAGTTTAAGAGTTGATTCACTTGAATTAATCAGTCTTAAAATCCGTTTCAGTATAGTACAACTTTGCATATACTTTTTCTTATATTCTAATATATCCTCCTCACGATCCATAAAATCTTCATCTTGAACATGTGAGGTCACCTAATTTTTTCCAAGCGTCTTCAAACCGACTAATACCTGATTTAATTTTTTCAGAAAAATATTCCTGAGGAGGGTTATTAACAAACGTGAATGCGCGAGTAATTGACCCTTTCTCCATCCGACGTTTGAATTGTATAGACTTAATTATCGCAGACATTTTGAATTAATAATTTGATATTAATATATGTACTTAAAGCATTTACTAGCAATTATCGTCTAAGCGTTATGCTCATGCATCAATTCTTCTAGAGTAAGTTGTAATAACACAATAAATTTTATAGTTATGTATGTTTACAATCGAGATTTATTGTCTATAAAATAAAAAAAAGAACGTCTTAGTGTCACCAATGTTTTTTTTATTTTTAAGTACAAATGTTTGTATAAATATATCCAATGTGCAAAATCAGATCTGTTCATGGACAACGCGTTAAAGTTATTCAGGCTTATTATGAAAATGGGCGTTCAAATCAAAATGCATTTTGTGCACTTCGTAATTTTTTTGGTCAACATAATCGTTTAAATTCGTCCACAATCGGGAGAATTGTGAAAAGTATTTAAATTGCAACAAAACAGGTCTGTATTAAATGTGAAAACATCTGTGAATGCCATCTTATTTCTTTGAATGGGAAACATTGCTGTTTTTCGCGATAGTGTATCAAAAGAGCAGTCAACCGCGACTCATCATCGTGCCCAACAATTGAACATCAACATTGTCATTGAAAATTTGGTCCATCGGATGGAGGTGTGCCGTCGATGTCGCGACGGCCATTTGGTGGATATTTTGTTCCATACATAATTGAACCATACCAATATTATATCATAATAAAGGGAAATGATAATAATTTCCTAAATAATTACATTTAACCTTGACGAGCTTTGCAATAAATGACATTAATATTCAAAATCTATGTTAAATCAAATACACAGAATAGATCACTGTTCCTGTAGCTTTTTTGTTCAGATTATAAATTAACACACACTCCTTTATTTCTTACACAACTTGTTTATGAATGAATGATTATTTTTGGCTGTTGTTACATTCGTTTTTGTGTTTTCATATATAGATATTTATGTGTTTTCGTATAGTCCTCCATTTGTCTTGTTTCGTTATTTTTGCGTTAAATGTTTTCTTTACCGCACTGATAGTCCTTTCCTATGTTAATGAGTATATTTTTCCGGAACACAAGCCCGTTTTGGTGTCTAATGGAGCACTCTATTAAAACGTAACTACACTAACCTTTCGATTATTCGCGGAAATTAATATGCTTTAAACCGTACCGATTTTCACAACTTATCTTTACTAACAATAAACCCGATGTTCACTTTGTAGATCGTAATTAGGGGAGAAGGGCAAAATCTTTCAATAAAAACAAATCCACTTGTTAAACATAATTGACATTTTTACATAAAGGTATTTGAAAAGAAGTTACATTAACATAGAAAAGCTTTCAGTGAAAGGAGTAAAGAACGAGAAAAGCAGAAGTTTAATTGAATAATAGTAGTTGCAAACGATAGAGTGGTATTCGTGGGAATGGTTCCAAAACAATAATCAATTCCATAACGTTGAAAGTAGCCTTTAATAACCAATCTAGCTTTGTAACGTTCTATATGATTTAAAAAGACCACTTGCTATCAATCGGTTTTTGGCTTTTAGTAATTTTACAATTTTTTTTAGTTCGTTATTCATTGGTTGTTGCCATTGTTCTCTATTACAATTTTCAAGAGCTTGTTTCACAGTTTTGGGTTCATCATCAATTTGAACTATTTTACAGTTATATCTGTACCTTTAAACTTGTTTTGACACTCTTGATGACGTTCTTACATTTTTAAGAAATGTAATTCTTACCGTAGATGGTCCAGGTGACCAATTAGTACTTTCATCTTCAAATCCTTCTCTTCTTCAGAATTTCTCTAATTTACAATATTTGGAATTTTAGAAAATGAAGTTGTATCATCAGAACTTATTTCAACCGTATTTACTGGATCACCATAGCTACATGGAAACCAACCGCTCTTAATTTTTCTGATGTCGTAAGGATTTCGTTTACATATTCTTCAATATTCGCACATTTTAATTTTGTTGAACAAAATTTTTGAATCAATCATATTCTTCTTTCTTCATGCGAATATGTGGATATAAAGACTTATCAACCAACAAAAATAGTTTGGATTTTGCTTGTATTATTTCATTATCCAATTCTTCTGTACCTAAGATAGTATTCCAAAGATCTTTCATTCAACTCTAAACTTCTAACTTCTGTTGCTGCTTGAAATTCTTAAATCTCTACCTTAAATAATCTCATGACTTGAACAATCTTGCGTCTTAAATTATCTTTATTATACACGCACACACTTTTTTATTTCCCTTATATCGCGGAAGGACCCATAACCTGTTAGTATATTCGTTAGACGTTAAAAAAATAATTTTTCTTTTTTTAAATATGTAATATAACTACATCCTACAAACTATGTATATAGATTAAAATATACAAATATAAAACAAGTTTAATAATAAGGTAGTTCATTCTCATTCTTCAACATTTTCCAATAAATCTGGCCGTATAGCGTCAATGCTGGCTTGAATATTGGCTTCAAGAGTAGCTGGTTTGTCGGCATAAACCAATGACTTAACATAACCCCATAAAAAGTAATCCAGAGGCGTTACATCGTACGAACGAGAGGGCAGGTTAACAGGATCACTTCTGGAAATAAAGGTGTCACAAAATTGATTTTGCAATAAATCGATTGTTTTTCGTCGTGGGTTATACAGTAAAACTAGCTGACCCTCATTAAAGCTTTCGGAATTTGCTGCTCGATCGTATCTGGAATTAATTTTGTCTCTGTAAATTTTTATTCGGCCACGTACGAATTCATAAATTTCATTGAGATCTTTTTGTCCTCTTGAAGAATCTTCTTCGTGCTCATCTATTGTGTGCTTAATACCGAGTTCTAAATCAGCTGGTAGTTTTAGCTCGATTCCAAAGGTAATTTTTTGCATGTGTTCGGGAGGTAGAGCCATGAACTGCTGATAGTTTGTTCTGCGAAAAACATTGCTGTTGTTCACGATAGTGTGGTAGAAGAGCTGTCAACCTCGGCTCGTGGTCGTGCCCAACAATTGAACATTTCACGAACATCACTGATGCCAATTTTTATTTGATTTTACACGCTTACAAGGTTCAATTGATTGAAGAGCCTAGGCCTACTGATCATTTCAAGCGTCGTCAATACGCCGAATGGTTAGTTTAACAGACAGAGGTGAATCGTGATTTTGCAAAGAAAATCGTCTTTAGCAACAAGGCACACTTTCACCTCTGGATTTCTTAACAAGTAAAATTGCCGCATTATGGCAAATAAGAATTCATGCGTAATTGTCAAAAAGCTGATGCATCCACAAAGAGTCATTGTTTGGCGTAGTTTATAGGCTGGCGGCGTCATTATGTAAGTGGAGTTAGTGATCAGACCAAACAAGTGCTTTAAAAAAAAATAAAAATGTGTCATATAATCGAAAATAGTTTTAATAAAAACATGAAAGGTTTAAAAAAAAAACTAACAAGAGAGAAGAAAATAAAACAAGCCAAATGATTCGAAAAGATTTAAAAAGCAATTAAAAGGAATTATCGGCGACAGAAAGCCACGATAAATGAAAGCTGGGCGCACTTCGAAGTATTGTGAAAAATTACAGCTCGGTTTAACCTTTTTCTGAAAATATTTTAAGGAAATATTTGAACGTTTTACGTTTTTATACCCTTCACCTGTGGTGCACAAGGGTATATATAGCTTTGTCATTCCGTTTGTCATTTATACAATTTTCAATATTAGTATCATCTAAAAGGACTTGAATAGCGTAATATAAGCAATTTAAATAATTTTAATTCACGGTTCATGTTGGCCGCCACTACAAAATGGAGGATAATAAATTTATATATGGGTCAAATCTGGTATTTTAAAATGTAACTTCTTGAACACCCTCAATATTGGTATTAAATGAAAGGGCTTGGCCAGTAGAACACAGTAAATTATTAAAAAATGTAAAATCCAAGGTGGCGTCTGAAACAAAATGGCGGATCAAATTTTTTTAACCCCATCAATATGGGTATCAAATTAAAGGACTTGACTAGTAGAATACAGTTAACTACGTAAAAATTCAAAATCAAGGATGGCGTCGGGAATAATAAGGAAAAATGGCGTATAACATGAAATAAAGGTTAAGCTACGATGTGGGACTATACCTATGTACATGATGGTGAAGGGTACGGCCAAATATAGCACTCTTACTCGTTTTTTGTTTATTTTCTATTTTAATTCGATGTAAAAATAATAAAAAAAATAATAAACTCTTTAATATCAAAGTCAAAACGCTATTTAACTATGTGGTGCTACTATTATTTTTCACAGAGCTGTAAATGTCATCGATAACCAAAATTCAAATTTTATTCATGAACAACACTCCTTACGTCTTTTTGTTTTAGAAAATTACAAACCAAAATAACGTAACACACATAAGTAAAATAACAATAAAAATTAAATTTTTTTCTTCAATAATAGATTAGCTATCGCCTTTTTAGCTGATACATATTTATGTATGTACATATGTATATGAAAAATGGTTTTTAAAAAGTATATCTCAAATATTTCCCTTTTAATAATTTTAATTGTTTCTCCTGTAAACTTATGAAAAGTGATGTTACGTTAATAATAATTATTTTATCCTATAATATATGTATATACATATCTGAAAATATTAAAATTTTTTAGATTCTCAACAAAGCCGTGTGAGGAAATGGTGACATTTTCATGTCATAGTCATAGCTTTCGCGTAGTAAATGAGATTAAAAGCATTATTGGGAACTGTAAAGGTGTTATAGATAATTATGATATTGGTAATATACCACAGAAAATGTCGAAAAACCTTGGATCGCTACGGGAGCCAAATCAAAAGAATGCTATCAAAAATCTACTAACAGACTTTGAATATCAAATGATGGATTTTGGTCTATACGCTGCTTCCATTGCCATCATGTCGCCGATTATTGAATATGAAGTTAAAAAACGGCAAGCCGCAACGCTAGTGCTGCGTAATTTATATCGTTACGTTATACAATGCTGCGAACGCATTCGTCATATTATTGTTAAAGAACTTAATAGTTTAATAGACGATGATGATGTTGATAAAAGCGCGAAAGATAGTGATTACTATAGTCTGGCAGTAATAGAAAATTATTCTTCCCCAAAATTGTTGGCATTATTTACACATATAAAACAAAAGTTTTCTGGAAAGAGCGCTGATGATATCGCTTGTTTACTGTTCGTGGAAAGGCGTTACACAGCCAAATGTATTTACTACGTATTAAAGAGCTACATTCCACAAGTGCCAGCACTTCGAAATATTTTACGACCACAATTTATGGTTGGCCGTCAAAATATTCTTTACAGTATTCAAAATATTTTGGATACAAAATGGAATCGGACAGCTATCGATGAATTCCGCTCGAAGCAGTGCAACATTATAATATGTTCTAATGTCTTAGAAGAAGGTATAGATGTACAAGCTTGCAACTATGTTTTTGCTTTTGATCCCTTGAAAACTTTTAATTCGTACATACAAAGTAAAGGTCGTGCTCGATCGCACAATTCCTTTTATTCAATTTTTTGTCCAGAAACAGAAGCAGGTGCGATGCTGCAGAAAATCAAAGCATATCGTCAAACTCACGCATTAATACAGGCATTTTTAAGAGGGCGTACTTTGGATCGAAATGATCCTACCAAAGAGGAAATTGCTAAACAGTTTGTTGAGCTTATACCACCATTTGTAACACCAAAAGGTGCACGTTTGATCGCTTCATCGGCTTTAACAATATTACATCGCTATTGTCAAACTTTGCCGTGGGATAGTTTTGGTGCTTCGCAGCCTTGGTACAACAAATTGCCGATAAATAAAGAGGGTAAAATAGCTATATCTTTGCGTTTACCACTTCAGTCTTCCGTTAGAGAAGTTATTATTGTGAGTATATAAACTTGATTAACTTTACTTTTATACCCTTCACCTTTGTTAAACAAGGGTATATATAGCTTTGTCATTCTGTTTGTAATTTCTACATTTTTCATTTCCGACCACATAAAGTATATATTTTCTGAAAGCTTATGAATAGAGGAGTCGATTGAGTAATGCCCGTCTGTCCGTGCGTTGGTTGAAATCAACTTTCAGAAGCAACCCTATGTTCCTCAGATTTATGTATGGTATCAATCTTTTGGAAATATCTGGGAAATTCAGCACAATCGCCCCATAACTTTCCGAGATATGAGCCAATAAACACGACTGCCTCTGTTTTTTCCCATTTTTTTACCACGAAAATTAAAATTTTTCAGTCATAGTAGTAGCCTTTGCTACTATTTGTAGATATAATATGCCTCTAGAGATATTCGTGAAAAATTTTGAATAAAGCGGTCTCTAAAAAATTTACAAACGAAAATTAAAATTTTTCAGCTTCTAGACAACCGAGAGTCAATATTGGTATCATCTAAAAGGGCTTGACTAGCGCAATTTAAGCAACATAAAGAATTTAAAATTTATGTTTTGACCCCCACTACAAAATGGCGGTCAATACTTTGATATATGGGTCAAATCTAGTATTTTAAAATGTAACTTCTTAAACCCCCTCAATATTGGTAACAAATGAAAGGGCTTGGCCAGTATAATACAGTAAATTATTTTAAAAAAAATTAAAACGCAAGATGGCGTCTAAAACAAAATGGCGGAACAAATTGTTTTTACCCCATCAATATGGGTATCAAATCAAAGGACTTGACTAGTAGAATACAGAAAACTACGTAAAAATTTAAATAATAAAGAAAAATGGCATATAACATGAAGTGAAGGGTATTATCAGATTTGGCACGGCCGAATATAGCACTCTTACTTGTTTTCTATTCATATAAGTGGCACAAGTTTTTAAACTTATTTGTCCCAAATAGTTTAGATTTATATCTTTTCAATCTTTCGGAATTTTTTATTTTTTTTTTTAATTTTTGCAACAAATTCTGTTTTTTTTTTTTTTTTTGCTTAAAAGAAGGCTTAGGACTTCTTCATTCTGGTCGCTCAGTAGGATGCGAGTGGTATATCTTTAAAAAAGTGTTGTAACTCAATACAGTTCAGTTTTTAGCATACTCAATATTTGAATTTTTTTCTATTTGTGTATAAATGTTTCTTAAACCTTAATAATAACCCCTAAACTGAGCAACTAGACAAATGAACCTTTTTACTGGTATGTTAGGTAGGTAGGTAGGAAAGGGGGAAAGCAGTATCTGCCTCCTACACCAACATTCGGATACCAATAAGGTCCATTGCGTTATCCTTTTACATATCTATATATATAAAAGTGAAACTCTGTGTGTGTGTGTGTGTTAGCTATAGACTCCGAAACTGTAAAACCGATCGGACTCAAACTTTGACAAGTTGTTGTACACATTCCAGGGAGTGTTTATGGGTGGCAAAAAGTTGGCGGGGCCACGCCCATATAAAATTAGTTATCAGTTTTAGCTACTTGCACTTGACCGATTTTTTTGAAACTTTGCACACATATCGAGCTGTCATGACTCAATAATTTTGTGATAAGAAAAGTGGGCGGGGCCACGCCCCTAAAAAATTTTTAATTTTGAGGTACTTGCACTGGACCGATTTTTCTGAAACTTTGCACACATATTGAGCTGTTATGACTTTACAATTTCGTGATTAGAAAAGTGGGCAGTGCCACGCCCATAAAAAAAATTATAATTTTGAGGTTTTTGCACTTGATATTCAATTAAAATTCAGAATGCATTTTGATTCATTAAGGGGCGTAGCAACGCGCGCCGGGCTTTTCTAGTTAAATATAGAAAAGAGAAGGAGAGAGTTTCCATGAGAAAATAATAAAAATAAAAATAAGTTAGTAGGAAATAAAATAGAAGAAAGAAAGAAAAGCATATTCTCTACGAGCCCCATTGCATGTTCACTAGCCACCCGATCCACATGATGAATCCGATAATATTCCCCAGCTTGCACTTTGAAACATCACCCAACTCATCGTGGAATCGTTTACCTAACCACTTTAGCCTGTGATTCTGTAGCCTTGGGCAGTGACAGACAATGTGTTCCACAGTTTCCAGCACCTCCTCATCTTCACACATCCTACAATAATGCTGATATGTTACATACCTAACTAAAATATCTTACCATCGCGATGCATCGATACGGTGATACCAACAATATGTTAGCCTCAGAAAAAAACACCTTTTTGCTGTTAAAAAATTAAACTTTTAATTTAGTTGTAATACTAATTAAATAAATATATAACAATTATAATAATCTATATAAAGAGAGGTTAAATTTTAAGGGCCGTTGTTGAATGTGAACCACACCTAAGCGTCAAGTTTTTTTTTGCATTTCTTTGACATTTCTCAATTTCAGATTAACTTAATTTGAACTCTTATTTAAATTTTTAATCAGGCTTGAGTTCATATTAATATTCTTTATTTTTACAAAGAATTTTTTTTTAATTGTGATAAATGAAAAGAATAAATCTTGAAAAATTATATTTTTACCGACACTAGCCGAGTGGAATGCATTTTCGAAACCAGCTACGATTTCATCATCAGCACTCTCTGATCGGTGGTTACGTGTTGGTTGTAAATATCGTCTATTTAACTCACGGGACTTATGTTAATTGAATTCGGTAACTAATTTTTAGTTTTTCCTATTTCATATATTTTTACCACAATGAGTTAGATTGAAATTTTAACCAAACAGCAACCCTTTTTTACTTTTGTTTGTTATTATCTTTCATTTATCACTATTTTTGTCCTGCTCTAGCCACCAGTTAGGTAGCGATAAGAACAGATAATTGTTTTTAACAATCAATGTTTATAATCATTTGTTTTTTTTCTGTGAGGTCAGTATACAACGAAATGTTGACTGACTAACAGTGAATCAATGATTTTTTTTGCACCGTGCCCTGTGTTTATATAAATTGAATTTTTTTTATTTTGTCGAACTTTTCTGTTTAAACTATTATTTAAATTTTTAATCAGGCTTGAGTTCATATTAATATTCTTTATTTTTACAAAGAATTTTTTTTTAATTGTGATAAATGAAAAGAATAAATCTTGAAAAATTATATTTTTACCGACACTAGCCGAGTGGAATGCATTTTCGAAACCAGCTACGATTTCATCATCAGCACTCTCTGATCGGTGGTTACATGTTGGTTGTAAATATCATCTATTTAACTCACGGGACTTATGGTAATTGAATTCGGTAACTAATTTTTAGTTTTTCCTATTTCATATATTTTAACCACAATGAGTTAGATTGAAATTTTAACCAAACAGCAACCCTTTTTTACTTTTGTTTGTTATTATCTTTCATTTATCACTATTTTTGTCCTGCTCTAGCCACCAGTTAGGTAGCGATAAGAACAGATAATTGTTTTTAACAATCAATGTTTATAATCATTTGTTTTTTTTTCTGTGAGGTCAGTATACAACGAAATGTTGACTGACTAACAGTGAATCAATGATTTTTTTTGCACCGTGCCCTGTGTTTATATAAATTGAATTTTTTATTTTGTCGAACTTTTCTGTTTAAACTATTATTTAAATTTTTAATCAGGCTTGAGTTCATATTAATATTCTTTATTTTTACAAAGAATTTTTTTTAATTGTGATAAATGAAAAGAATAAATCTTGAAAAATTATATTTTTACCGACTCTAGCCGAGTGGAATGCATTTTCGAAACCAGCTACGATTTCATCATCAGCACTCTCTGATCGGTGGTTACGTGTTGGTTGTAAATATCGTCTATTTAACTCACGGGACTTATGTTAATTGAATTCGGTAACTAATTTTTAGTTTTTCCTATTTCATATATTTTTACCACAATGAGTTAGATTGAAATTTTAACCAAACATCGATCGATGATAGCAGTAGCTGTGGTAAGTCTTTAAGAGGTTGGTTAAAAGGAAGTCATAAGTCTTTGCCGTTTATGAAGCCAGCGATTTGGAGTGAACCACAAAATCATCGAAATGATTGCTACTTTTGCCATACTAAAACACGTGGGTTTACGAAAAAAAAAAAACAAAAAATAAAGTTACATATCCAAATACTTTATGCGTCAAACGACCAGTTTTCCAGTTTACCAGTAAATTTTTTCCAATTGCCTCCTACAGACGATGAAGAAGATGGGCTTTCTGCAGGAACTGAATCCACTTACGCCAGCATGGGTGTTTCTTCGCATTCATTTGGAATTCCATCGAGTACACCTTATTTTCCGAATTAAACTGATATGAACAACTTAGTTTGTAAGTCAGGGCTTTAAAAAAACAAGTCTGAGCTTCTTGCATCCCAATGAAAAGAATGGAGTTTGGTGCAAACGGACGTTAACGTCTCTTACTTTCGAAATAAAGAACAACCTTTTTTGAGTTATTTCAGCAAAGAGGAAGGTTTGATATTTTGAGATAATGCTGATGGACTTTTGCGACAACTGTGTTTCAGTCATAAATCTGAGGATTGGCGGCTTGTTATTTATTCATCCAAGACAAGTTTGAAAGCCGTTTTACTTCGCAATGGCAACAAATTTTCATCGGTCCCACTCGCGTATGCAAGAAATATGAAAGAAAACTATTGTAGCATAAAGATGATACTACAAAAAATAAAATATTCATGGAGTCTGCAGATTTTAAAGTCGCAGCAATGTTAAATGGATTGCAAAGTGGATATACCAAGTTTTGTTGCTTCTTATGTGAATGGGATAGCCGCGCGAAAGAAAAACACTACAATGTTAAAATTTGACCGAAAAGAGTAAATTTTATTCCAGGAAAAAAAGTAGCAGAAGAGCCTTTAAAACAAAAGGAACAAACTCTTCTCTTCATATAAAGTTAGGCCTAATGAAAAATTTTGTTAAAGCAATGAACAAGGACGGTGAAGGCTTTCTATACATTAAGAGCGAATTTCCTAGAATCAGAGATGCTAAAGTAAAAGAAGACATATTTGTAGGTCCACAAATACGACAAATTATGAAGGACGAGGTCTTCAGAACGAAATTGAATGTTTTCTAAATAAAAATTAATAATTATTTACAAAAATTTTGTGTTATTTTAAATAAAATAGTCTGTAAATATTTTGATTTTTTATTGTAATTTGAAGTTATCTACGGGTGAGGACAGGGTGGGTGCTTTAAGCGAGGCGTTGCTACAAAATTACAATCTGGCAAATTTTTTTGCTCGTATTTGTTTTTGTTGTACGAAAATAGATAGAAGTAAGGAGTTGCCATTCATTGATGCTACAAGGCGCTTTAGTGCGCCCACTCTGACGTTGTTTGCTGCATTACACATATTTGGTCAATATTGGGTACCTGCGGTAAATTTACAATAAAATCCACATTTTTTAACCGATTTTTATGGTTTATGGCTTTTTTTATTTCCAAGACAAGTAGCTCTAAGAAAAAAGTTTAAAATGTTAAATATTTGCTTTATATTTTTTTTAATTCCATTTTTAAATTAAAAAATATTACGAATTTTGCTCGAAAAAATTTTTTTTTCTCCATTCGTAGCTGGTTTCGAAAATGCATTCCACTCGGCTAGTGTCGGTAAAAATATAATTTTTCAAGATTTATTCTTTTCATTTATCACAATTAAAAAAAAATTCTTTGTAAAAATAAAAAATATTAATATGAACTCAAGCCTGATTAAAAATTTAAATAATAGTTTAAACAGAAAAGTTCGACAAAATAAAAAATTCAATTTATATAAACACAGGGCACGGTGCAAAAAAAATCATTGATTCACTGTTAGTCAGTCAACATTTCGTTGTATACTGACCTCACAGAAAAAAAAACAAATGATTATAAACATTGATTGTTAAAAACAATTATCTGTTCTTATCGCTACCTAACTGGTGGCTAGAGCAGGACAAAAATAGTGATAAATGAAAGATAATAACAAACAAAAGTAAAAAAGGGTTGCTGTTTGGTTAAAATTTCAATCTAACTCATTGTGGTTAAAATATATGAAATAGGAAAAACTAAAAATTAGTTACCGAATTCAATTACCATAAGTCCCGTGAGTTAAATAGATGATATTTACAACCAACATGTTATCACCGATCAGAGAGTGCTGATGATGAAATCGTAGCTGGTTTCGAAAATGCATTCCACTCGGCTAGTGTCGGTAAAAATATAATTTTTCAAGATTTATTCTTTTCATTTATCACAATTAAAAAAAATTCTTTGTAAAAATAAAGAATATTAATATGAACTCAAGCCTGATTAAAAATTTAAATAATAGTTTAAACAGAAAAGTTCGACAAAATAAAAAAATTCAATTTATATAAACACAGGGCACGGTGCAAAAAAAATCATTGATTCACTGTTAGTCAGTCAACATTTCGTTGTATACTGACCTCACAGAAAAAAAAAAACAAATGATTATAAACATTGATTGTTAAAAACAATTATCTGTTCAAATGCTCTATGTATGGTCACGGTGCTAGGAACTGTAACAGAGTAGTAGTGTGTGCAGCCTGTGCGGGTAATCACGAATTTGCAGATTGTCAATTAAATAAAGCCGCTAATAGTGAGAACATTATCTACAAATGTTACAACTGTGCTAGGAGGAATTTTAAAAATGTAAAGCACAGAGCGGACGACCCGAAATGCCCGTGTCGTCAGGAATACCTGGAGATTCGTCAACGCACCACATCCAGAAATAAAGTACCACAAAGAACTAATATGCTGAACTTTAACTCCGATGAAGTTAATTTTCCCCAACTGCCTGGTAAGGAACATCAAAATTATACACGTGACTCTGGTGCTAAAAGTAATGTACTGTACTCTGATGTAACAAGAAGTAAGACCCTTGTTAACAGAAATGAAGATGATATTTCTAATGAGAAATTGATGCAAATATTTTTTGATGCTGTCGATGCACTTCAAAGGTGCCAAAACAAGTACGACAAGCTACGAGTGCTGGGGATGATGCTTCAACATGCAATATAAATCAACAGTTAGTCACAATGTTCATGTTATGCACTGGAATGCTCAAGGCATAACGACTGAGTCAGCAGCTTCACAGCTGGAAAAATTTTTATTTGACAAGGAAGTCGATATTCTCCTTGTCAATGAGACATTTTTGAAACCCCACCATAAATTTAAACTTGGAGGCTACAAAATTTATAGAGAGGATCGACCAACTCATGGTGGCGGTGTACTCATCGCAGTAAAATACAATGTTGAACATGAAATATTACCAACTATAAATACAAGTGTGGCTGAAAATATTTCGGTTCGAGTAATAATAAATAGGCGCCCTGTGATTTTTACATCTGCGTACAATCCGGTTCATACTATAAATTTTAAAACTGATATGGATGCTTTAACTAGACGGTCAAATGACTTCTTTTTATTTGGTGATTTAAACGCACAACATACGCACTGGAATTGTTTTTCAAACAATATTGCTGGTAATGAGCTTTATAGCCATAGTCTTCAATCAAACTACTACATTTATTACTCAAATGCATTTACTCGCTTTGGACAAAATATTAATCCAGTACAGCCCTCTACAGTAGACATCCTTTTAACTAACTCTTGTCTTCCTTTTTCAACCTTGGAAACACATCCAAATATGTTGCAGTCGGACCATGTACCACTATCTTGCGTCATTTATGGAGAGGTACAAAATAGCATTTTGATGCTACCCTTGTATAATCGAGCCGATTGGTCATCAATAAAAAACTTCGTTGAAAGTGAAATAATATTACAAGAGATTGATCAAAATATTACAAACACAGGTAATCTAGATTTAGCATTAAGTAAACTAATATCCATTGTAAAAGAAGCTACTAATAAAATACCAGTTGGTCATAGAAACCCCTTCCAACGTGAAATTTCAGAAATTAGTAAAATGCTTATTTCACAGAGAAACAAATATAGACGTAAATTTCAAAGATGTAGGGATAGTAATTTTAAAATGCAATTAAACTGTATCTTAAGGCAGCTAAATAGGCTTATTGACTATCACCTAAATAAAGACAGAAATGATTCTTGGTCGAAATTCATATCAAATCTGCCTACCGGCTCTAAAAAGTTTTGGAAATTAACAAAAACTTTTAAAGGAAAAAACTCCACATTGTCTAAACTTCATCTAAATGGAACAATTTTAAATTCTGACGTCGAAAAGGCAAATGCAATAGCTGACGTATTTGCCAGTTCACATACTATTACTTTTAACAATCCATCCCCCATGGAATCGGTTGTATCAAGATACATTAATGACCTTAATCAAACTCTTACCGATGATACAAGTATTGAACTTACAAATTTGTCTGAAGTCAAATCGTTTGTCCATTTGTTAAAAAATAATAAATCCCCTGGTTTAGATGGGATTAACAGCATAGTTCTTAAAAATATGCCCGATTACTTTTTTGAAATTTTAAGTAAATTATTTAACTTTTGTTTAAGCAATGGGTACTTCCCACTCGTTTTTAAAATGGCTAAGGTAATTCCAATCCACAAATCTGGAAAGGATCCTAAATTACCCTCCAGCTATAGACCAATTAGTATTCTAAGCCTATTAGATAAGGTGTTCGAGAAAATTATTCACACCAGGATTTTAGATTTTTCAAATTACAATAATATTATAAATCAAGAACAATTTGGCTTTCGAAAAGAGCACTCCACTGTACATCAACTTAATAGAGTTGTAAACTTTATTGAATGTAATAAAAGTAATCGGAAAAGTACTGGAGTCGTTTTTCTTGATATCGAAAAAGCTTTTGACTCAATCTGGCATGATGGACTAGTGTATAAATTAAATACGTTGCATTTTCCAAATTATCTACAAAAACTTATCAAAAGCTTTTTAGATAAACGTACGTTTGTTGTATCTGTCAATAACAAATTTTCTAGTGAAAGGCAAATACCTGCGGGCTTGCCACAAGGATCAGTATTATCCCCTACACTATACTCGATATATACATCCGATGTTACTTTAAGAAGAGACCATGATGCGGCTTTTTACGCGGATGATAGCGCCTTTATTTGTTGCGGTAAAGTGTCGAATGCGATAATTAGGAGAATGGAAAATAATCTTAAATTAATTCGTAAATACTATGACAAATGGAAAATAAAAGTCAATGACGATAAAACTCAAGCAATTATATTTCCATTCAACAAATCGCGAAAACGCTTTCCTACTAGATATTTATCGTCTAGGGGAACAATAATTCCATTGAGCAACGAAATTAAATATTTAGGAGTTATCCTTGACAAAAAACTTTTATTTAAACAGCATGTTAATTACATTTGTGAGAAGGCAATTAAGTGTAGCCGTGCCTTATACCCCTTAATTAGCCGAAGATCTAAACTTAATATAAAGAACAAGGTACTTATTTACAAAATGTGTATTCGACCGATTATGACCTATGGTTGTCAAATCTGGTCACAAAAGGCTGCTAAAACGCATACAAAAAAATTGCAAATCATTCAAAATAAAAACTTAAAAATAATACACAATCTACCTTTTAGATATCCAACTTATCTTCTACACAGAAACTTTAACTTTAAAATGTTTAATTCATTGACAAGGAAACTGACGCTGTCATTTAATGAAAAATGCAGAAGGTCAAATTTTGAAATAATAAGAAATTTGCTGAACAACCACTGAGGGTCTTTTGTTTAAAAGACACATTTCAGTGATTGTTCTAAAATCTCTTATGACTTTTAAGTTGATACGAGGTTTTTTATGAACAACTTTTCCTTTAAACTGTGATATTAGTAGTTTCTTTATTTAATTAATCAGATGTTAATTGTTGTAATACTATATGTAAATTCTCATAACTCTGTTAACGATATTGATAAAATTAATAAGTTTTAATAAATAAATATAAAAAAAAAAAAAAAAACAATTATCTGTTCTTATCGCTACCTAACTGGTGGCTAGAGCAGGACAAAAATAGTGATAAATGAAAGATAATAACAAACAAAAGTAAAAAAGGGTTGCTGTTTGGTTAAAATTTCAATCTAACTCATTGTGGTAAAAATATATGAAATAGGAAAAACTAAAAATTAGTTTCCGAATTCAATTACCATAAGTCCCGTGAGTTAAATAGATGATATTTACAACCAACATGTTATCACCGATCAGAGAGTGCTGATGATGAAATCGTAGCTGGTTTCGAAAATGCATTCCACTCGGCTAGTGTCGGTAAAAATATAATTTTTCAAGATTTATTCTTTTCATTTATCACAATTAAAAAAAATTCTTTGTAAAAATAAAGAATATTAATATGAACTCAAGCCTGATTAAAAATTTAAATAATAGTTTAAACAGAAAAGTTCGACAAAATAAAAAATTCAATTTAATTTGAACTCTTTAAAGTTATTTAGGCTTATTATGAAAATAGGCGTTCAAATCAAAATGCATTTCGTGCATTATGGTCAACATAATCGTTCAAATTCGTCCGCAATCGGCAGTATTGTGAAAAATATTTAAATTTCAGCAAAACAGATTAGTTCGTTGAATGGGAAACATTGCTGTTTTTCGCGATAGTGTGGCAAAAGAGCAGTCAACCTTGACTCATCAACGTGCCCAACAATTGAACATCAACATTGTCATTTAAAGTTTGGACCATCGGATGTAGGTGTGCCGCCGGGGTCGCGCCGCCCATTTGGCCGATATTTTGTTCCATACATAATTGAACCATACCTATATTATCATAATTAAAAGAAATGACAATAATTTCCTAAATAATTTGTGTTTTATATAAAATCAACATCGGCCCTTAAAATTTAACCACCCTTTATATAAAAGAGTAACGTGACTGACTGACTGATTTATCATTGCACAGCCCAAACGCAAAAAGTTAGAGACATAAAATTTGGATAATCGGTTCCTCTTTCAGCTTCACTTACGGGTAAAATCGGTAATCTTATACATACATACATATATGCTAATCTAAAAATTATACAAAATTAATTGAAAAAAGTATTGTAATTTCTTACTTTATTTATAATTTTTACTATAATTTGGTACTTCTTTGGTAACCTATGTAACTTCCAAACACATAAAGCTAGGAAAAAATTTGAACTTTATTAGTTAATCCGCGAAAAAATATTAATAGGAATTCGGCACTTTTTTCAAATTTACATGTATAAGGAGTAAAAATTTTCCTTTTTTTTGGTACTTTTTTAAAAGAAACTTTTCTGATGTTATTCAATGGGCCAAAATTTGATAATTATTATTGTCTAATAGAATATGGACAATTATTTAGGTGAAATTTTTGAAAATTTTTATAAGGAAAAAAAGGTACCAAAGAGAGGAAAATACCGAAAAATTGTGTATAATTCCTAATTAAAGGGACAATTTTCATAAAATTTATAATAGGGATTTCACCAGACATAAAAAATAATATAATTTGATATAAATTTAAACACATTCATAACAGGGTAGAAAGGGCAAAATTCGGGAAAACAGTTTGGTACTTTTTATTATAATAGAATTACTTTTATACAAAATAGAGTAGATTTACTAACTTTTAATTATGTCTATGAAAATATTTATTTGTTGCATAAATATTTAAACATTTTAAACTTAAAATTTATACATTGATATGGAAAACCCAAAAAAAGTACTTCTCTGTTTTTTGGGACTTTTTGTATTTTCTACGTTTATGAAGCTAGAATTTCGACATTAGTAACTATTGATCCGAGCTGAGGCTGAAAAAGTTATGGGCGACCGAAAAGGTACTTTTTCGAATTTTTATGGTACTTTTTGTATTTTCTACGTTTATGAAGCTAGAATTCTAAAATTAGTGACTATTTATACGATGTGAGACTGAAAATATTATGGGCAACCAAAATGTACTGTTTTCATATTTTTATGGTACTTTTTTATTTTTAACGTTTGTTAGCCTACAATTTCAAAATTAGTGAATATTCATACGAGGAGAGATTGAAAATGTTATGGACGACCAAAAGGGAACTTTTTTAATTTTTATAGTACTTTTTGTAGACTCAACGCTGCGAAGCTAGAATATCGAAATAAGTGACTATTCATACGAGGTGAGACTGAAAATGTTATGGACGACCAAAAAGGTACTTATTTTAAATTTTTGTGGTAATTTTTGTATTCTTAACTTTTGCGAAGCTAGAATTTCGAAATGTGATAATAAACCAAGTTGAAGTTTTTAGTAATGGACAAAATGTTACTTATATTATTTGTTAGGGTAATTTTTTCAAATTCTGGATTTTTGAATCTTAATTTTGGATTTGATCTTGGTTTATTCTAGTAATAATATAAATAAAACACGTAAGAGCACTATATTCGGCTATGCCGAATTTTTGATACACACCACCAATTTTATGTTCATTTATAGCACAAAATTTATTATTTTGTTACTAACTGTAATCGCTATGGAATAATCTCTTTATACTAAAATTTGTATTACTTTCTTTGTTTGCTATTTATTTTCTCAATAACTCCAAAACTAATGGCTAAATCAAAAAATGATTTGAAACACTTAAATCTGGCGTAATTTAATTTTTTTTTTCCATCACAAAATCGTATTGTCGTTTCAAGTTTCGACAAGATGTATGGAGCAGCCCCTTCAAAAGTCTCAAATTAAAAGAAAAAATAAAACAAAAAAACCTACCATAAAACTTGGAATAATTATGATATTTGCATTTAGGCCACTATAGCGGATCAAAAATATAGTGGTTATTATGTAAATACGGAAATTACGGAAATAAAAATTGTATAAATTTCACACGGGATTACAAACCTATATGTACCTTTTTTTACTGTATGAAGGCTATAAAAAAGCATTATATGGGAGGTAGGCGTTCAAGGGGGCGTGTATTTTAACTTTTTGGAATCATACTTATATTGACGAGAAATGTATATGTGCAAAATTTCATCATCATACATCTAATTCTGTCGGTTTTATGATTTTTTAATTTTCATTAACAGTAAATTGTGTGAAAAGTGGGCGTTAAAGTAGTTTCTGATAATAAATTCAACTTAGATATTTCAATATAGAGTTCTTTGTTCTTCCAAAATCTTTGTGCATAGAGAAATTATATAAAATTGAGATAAAGCGTTATATGGGAGGTGGGCCTTAAAGAGAGCTTTTTCTGTTATTACAAGTTTTTTGAACCAAAAGCAATGTTTGTAAAAATTCAGTATCATACATTTAATTTTGTCAGTTTTATTAAGTTTTAAATTTTAAATATACTGAAAAAGACACTGTGCGGTGTAAAATTTCGTACATTTTGATCTATAACTCTTTTCGTTAAGTATAGATTTGAGTAATTTTCAGGGAAAGATATTTTTTTACTTAGGAAATATACTTATGCATTTTATTGCTCTAAGTCAGTGCATTTAGACACAATTGCATTTTATTTGATGTAGGAAGGACATGATTTTTCTTTTACACACTCTTGCAATACGAGCTATAACTCTCTTTCTAATATTAAAAAAATCTTATGTATGAGAAAGGTTCTGGCAAAATTTGATTGCCCTAAGTTTTTCATTGGATTCATCATGGGGTCGGGTGGCTTATGAACAGAATTCTTCGAAAATGTTATCGGACAAGCACTTAATTGTGGCTAGAAATTGAGAATAAGGACCTGGACGATAGGTGAATTCAAGAGGAACCGAGAAATTAGTGTTTTCTCACGTCGCACGCAGAGGCCAAATGGAGTCATTTCGCGTCGTTTTGAGTACCGTACAAACTAAAAGTACTCGCTTAAAGTATATAAAATTTAACATCACTAGACAAAAAATTAATGTCAAATATTAAGGTAACGGTTATGTTGTAGAAACGCATTAAAACTAAAAATTGTGTGAAAAACTGAAAAAATAGGCATAAAAAGCTAAAAATTTTGTGTAATAAAATCCAAGTTACCTTAAGTAATTTTAAAAAACTAATAAATCTAACCATGCAGCCATCAAGCTCAGGTATTTCTTAACATGTTTTGCCTTAATTGTTAATATAAATTATTTGTGGAAGTGGTTTTGTTTTTAATGTTTATAATGGACCAATTCAAAGTAGACTCTCATATTGTACTATGTCATATAATTGATATTAATATGACTAGTGACTTTGAACACCTTTTGTTAACAAATTATGTATTTAATACAAGAAAGAAGACAAAGAGATGACGCTGTTAAAAATTGTATGTATACAGGAAAGAACAAAATAGAAAATATTCTCTCTGAAAGGTGAGAAGCGAAGAAATTCTCTCTGAGAGACAGTATGGTAAAAAATATGACATAAACAATTTCTTATACATAGGAAACAAATGCGTAAAATCATATTTTTTTTGTATGGAAATTACTAACAAAAATTTTATGTATGCTCTAACGTGGTTTTGTCGTTGGCTGGGATAGCTTGGTCGTGTCCAGGGTCTACTTACGGGTCCACAAACCTTAGGTAATAAGACAGTTGTTTTACCCTTTCGGGGGGTTACAATAATTATTTATTTTATTAAAATTTTTCAATTTACAATTATAATAGCAGAATTTAAACGATAATTTAGATTCAATCGGCTTGCAGTATATATACTCGACTTTTCACGGGATGCCCCTTCGGAGTCAGGCTGTCGGGTTCAGCAACGCGGGAACGTTCGGAGATTTTACAATTTCTACAATAATTAACAATCGGGTATAATACTGACAATCGGTTATAATATTAAATATCGTGTGGATAATTAACAATCGGTAATAGTAGTAAGTACTTTGTAAATAATTGACAATCGGTAAAAGATATGGTAAATACTCGGGTGATGAATAATAATAATCGGGTATAATACTGACAATCGGTTATAATATTAAATATCTTATGGATAATTAACAATCGGTAATAGTATTAAATACTTCGTAAATAATCGGTAAATACTCGGGTAATGAATAATAATAATAATCGGGTATAATACAAACACATTCGGATAATAGTTAACAATTCGTAAATAATATCTTAACTCTAATTTCTAAATAAGTACAATGTGTTCTACACTACGGAACAGTCAGCCGAAGCCGCTGTGGGAACAGTCAGACGAAGCCGCTGTGGGAACAGTCAGTCGAAACCGCTGTGGGAACAGTCAGCCAAAGCCGCTGTGGGAACAGTCAGCCGAAGCCGCTGTGGGAACAGTCAGCCGAAGCCGCTGTGGGAACAGTCAGCCGAAGCCGCTGTGGGAACAGTCAGTCGAAACCGCTGTGGGAACAGTCAGCCGAAGCCGCTGTGGGAACAGTCAGTCGAAACCGCTGTGGGAACAGTCAGCCGAAGCCGCTGTGGGAACAGTCAGCCGAAGCCGCTGTGGGAACAGTCAGCCGAAGCCGCTGTAAATACGGGCATTTATTAATCTCCCAGTACCTAGCTTTCGCTACTACTGATTGGTTAATACTTAAGTATTCGGCAACTAGTTTTGCAAGGACTAGTCGGCTCTTCTCAGATTATTAACACTAACAACGTGGCATGTCAACAACACGTGTTTATATTAGACTGGTATCATAATACTGATATTAAACAGTAGGTACAACATATGTACGTGGAATTTTCCACGTTACATTCCCCTCCTTCTTCGGGGACTGATCGTATGATCGTGGTAAGGTGACGCTTTTCCTTTTCGTGTGGGTTCGTCTGGTAACCGAAACGTTGGTCGGGTGCCCGATGTTGTGGCTTCGTTCGACGTGGTTGGAGTAGTCCGCGGAGTTGCATGAGAGATTCTCCTTTTTGCTGTGGTCGACGATATATATGCCAATGGTGGTGGTGTTGTTGTTGTAGTGGAACAGGGAGTAGGGCCAAGATGCCGAATCAAAACGTCCGCTACTATCCTTGGTCTCGCTTCAGGAGGTGGTATAAACGCCGGTGGTCGGGCAGTTCCTGGAGCTGGGACTCGCGATACCTTTCTGGGGTTGGTGTGCTTTCTCTCCATGTCGTACTATGACAGGTTATAATGTGCATGTGACTCTATTTATATAAAATTTTTCTGTAGACGAATTGGGGATTGTAAAGTTAAAGTGAATTATTTTAAGTTTTTATGTTTCTTTCAACAACAGGCTTAAGATCTTGTATGTTGGCTCTTAATTTTCGGTGATGTTGATCGTGTATTTCGTATATGTTGACTGCTAGTTGGCGTGCAATTTCGTATGGGCCACTAAACTTTTCCGCTAATTTCTGGGCAAACTTGTCGGCTGCGGATGACACGTGTCTTTCCTTTTTCCATACCTTGTCGCCAATTTGTGGTCTCCATGGCCGTCTTCGTAAATTGTAGTATCTTGCCTGCCTCTTGCTACCTGCTAGCTTCTTTGCAGCTTCCCCCCAGACTTCGGTTATATTTCTACTGACTCATTGTTCGTCGGGACCGGTGTGTTGTTGCTTCAATTGGTTGGGCGAGATAGGGTTCCAGTCGTACACGATCTCGGCGGGGGTGAAAGTGGATGTCTCGTTCGTGGCTGTATTAATGGCAAACGCTATTTCCGGCAGCTTCTGATCCCAGTGGCGATGGTCGGAGCCTGTTTGCTGTGCGATCATGGTTTTAACAGTCCGATTCGTCCTCTCGGTCGGGTTTTCGTGCGGAGCATACGGGGCGGTAGTTCGGTGTTGAATGCCGTAGCCTTTTAGTACGTCCTGTACGGCTCGGCTCATAAATTGGACACCATTGTCAGAGAGAAAGATTCTGGGGCATCCAAAACGGAATATGTCTCGCTCTCGCAACGCTTTAATGACATCCTTTGTTACCGCCTGTCGTGAGGGGATCAGTTCCACCCATTTGCTGAAGACGTCTATACACACGAGTAGTGCAGTATGACCACTCGTAGATCGTGGTAAAGGACCGACGAAATCGGCTGCTACTATTTCCCACGGTGGAGTGCATTGCATTGTGTGCATTAACCCGGGGGGCTTACGTTGTTCGGGCTTATAGCGGCTGCATAATTCGCACGATCGGACATATTGTGCAGTGTCGCGATACATCCCTAGCCAGTAGTAGTTAGCCTGTATTCGTTTCATTGTCTTGTATATACCTAAGTGACCAGCTTCTGGAGCATCATGGCTTTCCTTCAGAACCCGGATGCGACCTTCGCCGGGCACACACATTTTCCATTCGGGAGTGGTATCCATGGCCGAACTCCGTGGAATGTTTTGAAAAGACGGTTCTCGATAATTTGAAAGTCGGGGTATTTCTTGCTGTTCTGTTTTACTAGTTCGGACATGCGCTCGTACCATCCCATGGGCGAAACTGTCATGATGGTGTCGACCTCCGTGGCGGGTAGCGGTGCTCGGGATAAAGCATCGGCTACGACGTTAAGGCTGCCTTTCCTGTACTCAATGCTGAAATCGTATTGTTGTAGTTCGAGAGCCCACCGGGCTAGACGACCCGAAGGGTTTTGCAACGAGTTTAGCCACTTCAGTGAGTGGTGATCGGTGATAACCGTGAAGTGGTATCCTTCTAGGTAGGGCCTCATCTTACGTATCCCGTACAGGATCGCTAAGCACTCCTGTTCGGTGGTTGAGTATTTTCGCTCTTGCTCGTTTAGGGTTCGGCTCGCATAGGCGATAACCGATTCTGCACCGGCTTGACGTTGAAAGAGGACTACGCCCAGTCCTTCAAGGCTGGCGTCAGTCTGCAGGAAAAATGGATACTCAAACTTCGAACAGCCTAGTACAGGGGCTCGTGTGAGCGTTTCCTTTAAGGCCCTAAAGGCATCTTCCTGTTCGCCTTCCCACTGCCAATTTACATTTTTCCGCAATAACCGATTCAGTGGCGCGACTAGTTGTGAGAAATTCGGTACGAATCGTCTGTACCATGACGCTATACCCAATATTCGCCGTAACTCCTTTAGGTTGGCTGGTGCCGGTAGTTCTCGAATGGCTTTTACCTTGTCGGGGTCGGTACAAATTCCGTCTGAAGTTACCATATGCCCTAGGTAGCGTATGCTGGTACGGACAAACTCGCATTTGTCAAAGTTGACGATCATCTGTGCGTTTTGTAACCGAGTAAATACTTCTTCCAAAATTCGTAGGTGTTCGTTGAAAGATCGGCCTAACACGATTATGTCATCGAGATAGACGAGCACGAGTGGGTGTAAGTCCAAACCGATGATAGAATCTAAGGCTCGTTGGAACGTGGCTGGGGCCGAGTGTAAGCCGAATGGCATAACCTTCCACTGGAATAACCCTCGGCCGGGGACGGTAAATGCCGTGTAGGGTTTGGACGCAGGGGTGAGCGGTATTTGCCAGTAGCCGTTCTTTAGATCGAGTGACGAGATAAACCTGGCCTCTCGTAGCTGGTCTAATATTGCGTTGATCTGTGGTAGGGGATATGCGTCGGGTTCGGTGACTGCATTTAACTGTCGGTAATCTATACACATCCTCCAGCTCCCCTGCTTCTTACGCGCGAGCACGATGGGTGAGCTGTAGGGGCTACGAGAAGGTTCGATTCGGTCGTCGGCTAACAGCTTATCTATTTCCCCGTTGATGACCTCCATTAGCGATTCTCCGATGTACGTGCGAGATGCCCCCGTATCAATTAGTGCGGTAGTGGGTTGTCCGCATATATTGACATTTATATAGTATCGGCCATCGCTCTTATTTACCCTTTCCTCTGGCGTTTTTGACCTACGTTTTCAACAGTGACACGTTCGAGAGAGCATGCCGTCGCGTCCGCAGAACAAGAAAAACAGTCGGAATGGTCGTGTGCAAGTGAGGCGTTTATGACCGACCTGTTTGCACCTCCAACAGCGGTTGGCTCGATCGTAAGCCGAGGGTGTTACCATGTGCGATGTTTGGGGTCGCTCCTCTCGTCGTAATGCTTCATACTCGCTTGTAAGGGGATTAGGTCGTCGAGGTTGTTAAAGTCGTGACGCCGAACGTAGTGTCGGTATTCGGTTCGCAGTCCATCATATATCCGGTCTAGATGGTTGTGGTGTCGTAGTTGGGGATGTTGTCGCGACAATGTGAGCATCGATAGAATGTAGTCTTTGGCGCGTTCTCGTCCATTTTGCTTACGATTATAAAACGCCTGTTCCAAGTGCGAGAGGTATCGATTTGGCAAGAAGAATTTTTTTAATTCCTGCCTAAAGACTGACCAGGTACTAATCGTGCCTCGTTTCACACGATACCAACCGAGAGCGTTACCCTGGAGTATACTTAACATGGCCGGTAGTAGGCGGTCGAATGAGATGTGATAGCTCTCTGCTAGTTCTTCACATCGCTCAAGAAACTCCATCAGGTCGGTTTCTCCTGAGTACGACAGGTTCCACCTTTGCACGGACGCCATAATGTCTGCATCCGATGGGTCATGCTTGTGTGATCGGGGCGGTACGACTATGGATACTTCCTCTTCACATACTACGCTCTCTTCGGCGGTTTGTACTTCCTCGCGTAGTCTTCGTAACAAATCCTCGGTTGAGTTTCGTAGTGTCTTTGATCGAAGGTTCTCGGAAAGTGTTCAACGGTGTAACCTGTTGTAGGTATACCAGCGTTTCGGCACTGTTCGACCAGTTGATCCTTTCTTAATAAGTAAATCCACCCGATTGAATCTTTGTGTAGTGTTCTGCTAGTAGATGGATTATCGTTTCTGCTATTATCGTAATTTTTACCCGATTCTTCCTCGTTGGCGACGGTAGTGTTTTTTTCTCATTGCGACTTGGAATCGGGTCCCTGCTCGGGCGCCATTCTGTAACGTGGTTTTGTCGTTGGCTGGGATAGCTTGGTCGTGTCCAGGGTCTACTTACGGGTCCACAAACCTTAGGTAATAAGACAGTTGTTTTACCCTTTCGGGGGGTTACAATAATTATTTATTTTATTAAAATTTTTCAATTTACAATTATAATAGCTGAATTTAAACGATAATTTAGATTCAATCGGCTTTGCAGTATATATAAGGTGTGTTCCACATGCATAACAAAACAGTCCGAACTTGCCCAAAGTTACCCTAAAGCGTTCCACATAACAATTTTTGTTCAATTATGAGAGTAATTGAGATAGTAATTTTTTTCATTTCCTGTACAAATTTGCACGAACTTTTTCTTTGGGTAAGTTCGGACAAGAATTTAACAATCAGCTGTTTTTTGTTTACATATGAAACTGAAAATTAATCAAAAAATTTGCAAAAGAAAAAGTTTACTTTTTGTTAAAAAATATATTAAAAAGCAAAATGGAAGGTTTTAATGAAAAAGTTAAAGTGGTAAATACATTAGTGAATTCATATCTCCCTTGTTCTTTAAAATAAATACTTTTAAAAAATTTACACTGGCTCAGCTTCTCTTTCAGTTCTTTTTAAATTATTTTTAACATCTGTTGGCAATGATGCAAATGTTTTGTTTTTATAATGTTATTGCTTTTATGCGTCTAAAATCACTTAAATAGATTTTAATTTAAAAAGTAAGCACCATTACTATAACAAGAAGTGCAAAAATGGTTTTTTGCGTTCCAGCAATTTTGGGTAGTTTTGGCAAATTTAGAGAGTAATTTTCATTTTACTCTCATTAGTCCGAACTTGTCCGAGATCTTGTGGAACACACCTATACTCGGCTTTTCACGGGATGCCCCTTCGGAGTCAGGCTGTCGGGTTCAGCAACGCGGGAACGTTCGGAGATTTTACAATTTCTACAATAATTAACAATCGGGTATAATACTGACAATCGGTTATAATATTAAATATCGTGTGGATAATTAACAATCGGTAATAGTAGTAAGTACTTTGTAAATAATTGACAATCGGTAAAAGATATGGTAAATACTCGGGTGATGAATAATAATAATCGGGTATAATACTGACAATCGGTTATAATATTAAATATCTTATGGATAATTAACAATCGGTAATAGTATTAAATACTTCGTAAATAATCGGTAAATACTCGGGTAATGAATAATAATAATCGGGTATAATACAAACACATTCGGATAATAGTTAACAATTCGTAAATAATATCTTAACTCTAATTTCTAAATAAGTACAATGTGTTCTACACTACGGAACAGTCAGCCGAAGCCGCTGTGGGAACAGTCAGTCGAAACCGCTGTGGGAACAGTCAGCCGAAGCCGCTGTAAATACGGGCATTTATTAATCTCCCAGTACCTAGCTTTCGCTACTACTGATTGGTTAATACTTAAGTATTCGGCAACTAGTTTTGCAAGGACTAGTCGGCTCTTCTCAGATTATTAATATAATCTCCAAGACTTGTTTTGCGTTTTCTCGTCTGGTATGAAACGTGCCGACTGTAACTTAATGTAACTTCCTTATACTAAAACTTAAATAAACTAATTGGGAATCGTAACTTATCTAACTAACTTAACTAACATACATGGCCTGTGATGTGTGCATACACACACACACATCCACGTTTGTATAAGGTGAAGTGTACCTTACCATGTTGTTACACTAACAACGTGTCATGTCAACAACACGTGTTTATATTAGACTGGTATCATAATACTGATATTAAACAGTAGGTACAACATATGTACGTATAATTTTCCACGTTACAATGCTTAAAATAATACGAAATAGTACAAATATGACTGATATACAACCACTTTGAATTGGCCCATTGAAATGCAAATATTGAAATTCATGCAGTCTTAAACCGACATATACATCCTGATCCCTCCATAATTGTGATCCATTAATAGCCTTGCCATACTCTCTGCACATGCCAACCTAGCGTTCCCAATTTCATTGCCAACAAAAAACAAGAATTGTAAAAAATAATCAAATGTTTGCAATGCTATCTATCAAACTGATGGCCAGAACAGGACATAGAATAAAAAACAGAGAAAAAGTATTATTGTGGTTAATTTTCTTAGAATTTTGTGCAGTGTTGTAATATGAGAAGGCAACTTTGAATTTAATTCAGCCATTAGTTTTAAGTAAAACTACTGCAGAAAGATTTAATAATTTTCAAAAATTTATTCGGAAATCAAAGCTGTCATATTTAATACATATGAATGTATTTAAGCAAGGACATAAATTAATCACCGATTCAAACGTGCTAACGACTAAATCGTAGCTGCTTTCGAAAATTCATTCCATTCGGCTAATGTCGCGAAAGTAACTTTTTTTCAGATTACTCTTACATTTATCACAATAACTGTTAAATTTCTTAAAAAAGAAGGAAATTAAATGAAAATAATTCAAGCCATAATAAATTTAAAACCATTAGAAAATCGATTATAGTTCCCTAAATAATGTGTCAATTTAACAGTCAATTTCAAAAAATTAACTGAATTGAATGCCACTTCTATTTTAACATCAATGTTCCAAATTTCAATAATTTAAATAAATTAACACTTACATATGTTTATAAATAACATTTATTTACTTTATTATAGAGTGATTATTTTAAAACAGCAAAAGAAGGCAAGATATCGGCCGCTTTCAAAGCATGTATAAAACTATACGAAAACGGCGAATTAACTGAATCGCTTTTACCAATTACAAAATCTGAATGTATTGCAAATGTATCAGATAAGCTTTTTCAACATTGGAAGAAATACAATGATGACAGTAAGTATATAGTTGATACATTATAAGTTTAAGATAACAAATTTTAAATTAATAACTCCGTTCAAATTATGTAAAATTTTGAGTTTTAATCCTGATATACAAAAACTGTTGTAATATTAAACTTTAGTAAAATTTTTAAAATCATTTTTTTATTTTTAGTTACTAAAAAAACAATCGGAAAACAATTGAAACGTACCTACGAGCGACAATGTCCCGACGAATTAAGCAACTCCTTACCACGCCTGGGAGAGAAAGCCTACGCCTATTCAATACAGTTTTCTACAGATTTTGAAAAGAATACATATAACGAACACATAGTAAAGTATCTGGGCTCAAAGACAACATATGCTTTACTACTCAGAAAGAAACTTCCAAAACTGGCTAAAATGCCACTATTTATGTCGCAGGGTAAATTACATGTGCAAATCTCTGACCAGCCTGTAGAATGTGTAATACACAATCAAGAGCAACTGTATCAATTAAAAAAGTTTCACACTATGTTATTTAAAGATCTTTTGCTTTTGTGGAAAGAGTTTCTTGTTGTCGATCATAGAAATGAAGAAAATTCTTTTCTCATTATACCATTAGATGACCTGTGTTCAATTAATTGGGAATTAGTTAATAAATTTCAACATTTAAATCCGAGTCATTCATACAGTTTGACTGAACGTCAGAATGCGCAATATCGCCCACAGGACTATTTAAATAAAGTTGTTACCAAGTGGTACAACGAAATTCAATATGAGACTTTTGTAGTTACAAAAGTACGCGAAGATCTTACTCCTCTAAGTCCGTTCAGTAATCCACAATACAACACCTATGCTGATTTTTATTCCTCTCGTTACCATATGGATATTGTTAATAAGGAACAATTTTTATTGGAAGTTAAGAGTTTAACTCAACGTAGAAATTTCTTCAATAATGCCAGCAATAAAAGTGTTGAAAAACGAAAGGATCTTAACGAAATTATATTGATACCAGAACTATGTCACAACTATCAGTATCCAGCCGATTTGTGGCTGAAGGCATTATTTCTACCAACAATATTACATCGTATATACTTTATGCTACACGCTGAGTCGTTGCGTATTCGCATCAATAAATATCTGCAGTTGGATAAATATTTTACTGATTACACACCGAAACCATTAATTATTGATGAGTCGTTAAAAAGAGTATTAGATGACGACGGAAATCTTGTTAAAGAAAAAGAAGTAATTAAAAGAAGAAAAGTATTTTTTTTTTGTCTATTTTACATAGCAACTCTGCTAAACGTAGAGCTTTAAAACTTTATAAATCCCAGTGTGACTTTCAAAATTTATTATACATCGATATGTATGTACTTAACAAAACACTCGCTGCTATTAGGTTCGTTCGTTTACTAAAAAATTGTAACTATTTTTTAAAAGCTTCTACTTGACTTTACTAGATTGCGTTTCAGTTCTTTTACTGAGGGCCAATTCAAAGTAGACTCTCATATTGTACTATGTCATATAATTCATATTAATATGACTAGTGACTTTGAACACCTTTTGTTAACAAATTATGTATTTAATACAAGAAAGAAGACAAAGAGATGGCGCTGTTAAAAATTGTATGTATACAGGAAAGAAGAAAATAGAAAATATTCTCTTTGAGAGGTGAGAAGCGAAGAAATTCTCTCTGAGAGACAGTATGGTTAAAAGTATAACAAACAATTTCTTATACATAGGAAACAAATGCGTAAAATCATATTTTTTTTGTATGGAAATTACTAACAAAAATTTTATGTATGCATAAAATAATATAAAATAGTACAAATATGACTGATATGCAACCACTTTGAATTGGCCCTGAGTGTTTCAAAGTTTATGCTGGTCATTTTTTAACTTTAAATAAAGTTAACTGTGAAACACAATAATTTTAAGTGTAATCAAATGAATAAAACAAGTATAATTAATATTATATGTATTTTGATGTCTTAATTTTTTTTTTATAATTCAACTTAAAATTATATGCATACATATAAAATAATAAAATAATTTGATTTTCTAATTCTTTGATTCAATTTTATCCCCGTTACAACAAACTTAATATAAAAGTAAAAAAAAAAATAAAATAAAAAAATGAATAAAATATTAGTATTTTTTTTTCGTTTAAATTACTAAGTATTTTCTCAATTACCGGACTTAACTGGAAAAATAAACGAACGGACCTATTGTCATATAGGTTTAAATTAAAAAAGAAATGTATACGTTTCCTTTAATATTACTTATTTGTGGCAATATTTATATATATATTTTTTTTTCTTTTTCGTTAAGCATCCTAAAAAGGTTCTAGTTTCTTTGCCAACTAAGAAACAGTCGTCAAATTATCAGGTGCAGAGTTTAGATGCTGACGATGTTACATGGAAAAAATATTTGGAACCAGTAGATCTATCTCGAAAAGTTAATGAGGTATATCCGATTGAAGTTGATTACTACTATAAATTTATTATGAGTTTGATTCCTGAAATGGAAAGTTTAAAAATAAAAGATGACTTTGAATATACAAAAACTCAGTTCGATATGCCAAACTACAGTTCAAGTGGTATAAATAAGAATTCTAAACAACTTGCCATTGAAGATTCCGCCTTTGAGCAAAAGATCGAAATAGAAATGTTGAAAAGAAATTTTGAACCCGATCATAGTTTAAAGTCGGCCGAACAGTACGAGTTCTTGGCAGCCATAACTGCAGCACGTGTTAACGATGTCTTTGATATGGAACGTTATGAACTGTTGGGTGATGCGTTTTTGAAGTTTGCATCTTCCTTATACTTGGCCAACAAGTATACGAACTGGCATGAAGGTTTTCTAACAATCATTAAAGGGCTCATGGTATCGAATCGTAATTTGTTGTATTGCATGAGTGAGACAAATATTTGTCAAATGATTTGCGCTACATTATTTAATCCCAATGCTGGTTGGTTGCCTCCCTTATCTAGTTTGCCGGCAAATCTATTGGAATTGTTAAAGAAAAACTTGCCATCCGCTTCAATTTTAAGACCAAGTGATTTTTATGGGCTAAAATTAACAGAAAATGAAATTTTCTCAGGAAATTGTTCAGAAGATAAATTGGAAAGTTTTTCAGATACGTGTCTAAGAAATCAGCAGTTGGTTGCAGCTGCAGTTGAAATAGATCCAGATAACGATATGAATATTTTCATAAACAAGGATGTTTTGCGGGACAAAGTCATTGCCGACACTCTGGAAGCTTTGCTGGGAGTATGTGTTAAAAACTATGGCATACATCGTAGCTTCCGTATGCTGGAATTTTTTGGAATATGTAAAACAGAGAATAGTCCAAATTTTAATCTGCTTGATTTTAAACTAAGTAGCGATCACTTGCGCACAAATATTTCCAAAGAGGAAGTAGACGGCTTTTTAATTAATTACGCATATTTGGAGAAAAATCTGGGCTACACATTCCGCGATCGTGCCTTCCTGTTGCAAGCATTAACGCATCCTTCATATCCGACAAATCGTTTGACCGGCTGTTATCAAGAACTCGAATTCGTCGGTGATGCTATACTGGATATGTTAATAACGTGCTATATTTTTGAGCGACACCAACATATGAATCCTGGCAAAATGACTGATTTGCGTATGGCTTTAGTCAACAACATTACTTTGGGTTGTATATGCGTACGCCATAAATTTCATTTGTTTTTACTATGTGAAAATTCTGCCTTATCAGAAGCAATATCAACCTTTGTCAATTTTCAAGAGACTCAAAAACACCGTGTCACCGACCAAGTGCGCATACTGATGGAAGAACAAAGTGAGCCGATGATTCCATTTAATGATGTTCTTAATGCTTCAAACAGTGATGACAGCGATGTCTCAAATTGTGAGAATGAAGACTGTGATATGCAATTTGCAGAGGAGAATGACCAAAATAGCGAAAGTTCGGCTTGGCCACGCATTAAAAAATCCTATAACATTGCTAAAAACGTTGATGTTCCAAAAGCTTTGGGCGATATAGTTGAGGCACTTATAGCTGCCGTCTATTTAGATTGTCGGGATTTAAATAAAACCTGGGAAGTTATTTACAACCTTATGAAACTTGAAATTGAAGAGTTTTCCGTCAATGTCCCCATTGATCCTGTTCGCCAGTTGGAAGAACACAAACAGGCCAAACCGAAATACAGTGCACCTGTTGTCGACAACGAGGACGTGATGGTGCAATGTGTCTTTAATTGCCTGGATAATACGTTTACAACAAACGGTTTTGGTTGTAACGCTAAACAAGCTAAAAAAGCAGCAGCCAAGCAGGCTTTACAAATTTTAGCTAAACATGCAAATTAATCCAAATTTTGTTACTTTTATTTGATAATTTGTATTTATAAATTTTTAATATTACACACATGAACAATTTAATAGCGTAGAACATTTTTTAGCTCATACGATAGCTAAAAAAAGCAACGGCCTTTTTTAAAATTTAAAATTTTTATTGATATGTTAACAAATTAAAACACATATGTACGTATGTATGTAACTTGTATTTTTATTTTCAATGTTTAATTTCCGATGAAGGTAAATATATCTTCTTAATCAAAGCTCAGTAATTATTTAGTGCCTACCAACACGCATATCTTAAGTGTTGGTTGGAAGTGTTCTCCATGACTGTCGAATGTAACGAGATAAATTTTTCAACATGGCATCCTTCCTAAAAGTCGCCCAATCTGTTCTGAGCGGGTTTTGATAGGGTTCCCTACTATACCATTTCCAATTGATTAGAAAAGTGGGCAGTGCCACGCCCATAAAAAAAAATTATCATTTTTAGCTACTTGAACTTCACCGATTTTTCTGAAACTGCACACACATATTGAGCTGTCATGATTATACAATTTCGTGATTAGAAAAGTGGGCAGTGCCACGCCCATAAGAAATAAGTTATCATTTTCAGCTACTTGAACTTTACCGATTTTTCTGAAACTTTGCACACATATTGAGCTGTCATGACTATACAGTTTCGTGATTAGAAAAGTGGGCAGTGCCACACCCATTAAAAAAAGTTATAATTTTTAGCTTTTTACACTTGATATTTAATTTAAATTCAGAATGTATTTTTATTCATTAAGGGGCGTAGCAACGAGCGCCGTGATTTTCTAGTACATATGTATATAAAAATGGTGTAAAAAATTTATAGTAATTTATAAAATGGGAACGTCTGGGCAGATTTCTGTAAAAAATTTTGTCAGTTTGTATTTTCGAGGAGAAGGTTTTTACGGAAGAAAATTTTAAAAAAATCCTCCGGAAAATTGGAAAAATCGAGTTTTTGTGTGAAATTATCCCTAATGGCCTTTTAAATGAAAAAATAGAAAGTCGTTATACGTTGACTTAGACTTTGCGCAATCTGACGGGTGTCGCAAGGCCAATCACTGGAAGTCTGTGGGATTAATCTTGAATTTTCCTGTTTTTCGCACGGTCAGCTCTACGTTGCATGTTCGCGTGTTGGGAAACTGTCTTTGTTATTTGTTTTTGCGCTGGAAAACAAATCGAAAAACATTGTTCATCAAATCGCTCCCTACCGATTCCATTCAATGAAAATTTAAGTATTTGTGTTGTATTATTACTCTCAAGTTTGTCTGAAAATTGGGCGAGGCTAAGTTCGGCTAGGCTGTTTTTTTTTTTTAATATATATTCCAAAAATTTACAAACGAACATCAAATTTTTTCAGCTTCTAGAGTCAATTTTGATATCATCTGAAAGGGCTTGACTAGCGCAATACAAGCACTATAAAAAGGCTACTTAGATTAATATACCTTGTATAAACCTTTTCAGTTTTTTTTCGGGCTTGATATTTGGTTTTTGCGTTCCCGTACTTTCATTCATTTTTAAGTTTTTAGAGAGTAATTATTAAAGTGAAAAACAAACCAACTAATATTGGTAACCTTAAAAGTTAAGTTGCTATGAATAAGGAATCGCAAACTTAAATTTTTTATAGTCTTTCTTGTAAAATAACTTTTTAATGCAACAATATAGTTTTTTTTATTATTCTTAATTTTATGTAAATACTTTAATTTCTACAGACTACAAGGAGATTTGTTTTATTCTTTTTGTGGTTTATTGGCCTTTTTATACATACATATAAAAAAAAAGAAATGCTTAGAATAAAAATAAAAAAAATACATTTTGTTTGTTAAATAAAAGCATTACTTTTTGCAAATTATGAGAAAATTTTATTTTAGGGAATAATATATATGTATATGTACCAACAAAAATAATTATAAAAGAGGATTAAGGACAAGGTAACACTGAATAACACGTGGAATGAATTTTTTAATAAAAAGAACAAGTTGTTTAGGCAAATAGAAGACTATGGTGATCCGAAAAAAAATGTATATAGAGTGTTAAAAACGCTTATTACTAAAATGAGATTTTTAATATATTTTTTTAAATTAAAAACAAAAAATCTGTGGCAAAAAAGAATAACTGCTTAAGTCGATAAAAACTAAAATTAAGTTAATGAAACTACTGCAATCACGCAATTTAAAACCACCCTCGAGCGATTTTTTAACTATATTGGACAACTTTACATATTTTAGCTAAAAATTAAACTAAATAAACGAAATCCGATATGCTATTTCAATTTTACAGCGAGGAATTTATATACATACGTCTTTATTTTTAAGGCAAAACAAAAAAAAAAAAAAAAAAAAAACAATTTATAAAAATCAACTCAAAAACTTAAAATTGCTTTCCTGAAAAGCCAAATGCAGTTTTTCCTTATTGCCATAGATATAAGGACTTAAACAAAATTAATCACAATAAATTGTGTAACATAAATTTAAACACGACAACTGCAATCTGGTTTACTAATACTTCTTTGTCGTGTTTGTTGTAAATTTCTTAAGGCGGCTCCACCATATTGTATGCCACTGCCTATACGTTCGGGATCTAGTTCTCCAGTTTCAATTTTAGCCAATATAGTTTTCGAACATTTTAAAAAAGCTTCTTCAACATTTTCGCCAGTTTTCGCACTTGTTTCCAGGAATATTAATTCTAAAAGTTAGATGTTAGTTTAAATTGAGTTCATATCAAATAGTAATTGCTTGTGTTTCCTACCATTTTCTTGGGCAAATGTACTGGCTTCTAAAAAAGTGACGTCTCTGGCTTCCTCTAAATCTTTTTTATTTCCAACTAAAAGTATTACTATGTTAGGACTTGCTAATGTTCGGGCATCATTAAGCCAATTTGTTAAAGCATTAAACGAGTCTCGAGATGTTGTGTCATAGACCAACAAGGCTCCAGCTGCCCCACGATAATATGAACGGGTAACGGAACGAAAACGTTCCTGACCGGCAGTATCCCAAATCTGTAATTTCACCGACTTGCCACCTACATTAACGATACGTGATCCAAATTCTACGCCAATAGTATGGGAACTGTCATCTTTAACTGAAGAAAATAATATTAAGGTAATAATTATTTATCAGGTGAATGCACATGTTAGATTTAAATTATATTAAATTTAACATTATCAAATACTAGCTGAACCCGAACCACATTGCTAAAAGTCTGCATTGTTATAAAACAAGTCTTTTTTTTCTTCTTCAAACTTGCTTTTGCATTTACAAAAAAAGAATTTTACAGTAGAAAGTTTTATTTTTATATACGCAAGTAACGTCAGGATTAAAATTACGAAAGACAAAAGTAATTTAAAACAAGTAATAGCACTATATTTTTTATACCCACCACCAGTTTTTTGTACTTTTATAGCACAAACTTAATTACTTTGTTATTAACAGTAATCGCTATGGAATAATAAAATATGTATCACTTTCTTCCTATTACTTCGATATGCTATTAAAATATTTTCGTAAATTTAGTCTTTCAATGTAAGTGGCGTGTCATTTACATTTTTAGGCACAACATTGACTAGATATCAATATGTACGAATCATCGTACCTCTTAATTTGTCAGTTTTATGAGCTTTAAATTTCATTAACAGTAGATAACGTGTAGTGGACGTGTAGTGTAGGCGTGCCAAAGTAGTTTCTACTTATAAATACTAATTAGATATTTCAATACAGCTCTTTTTTTATTCTTCCAAAAGCTTTATTCATAGAGAAATTATCACCCCAATTCTAAATATTCCCAGGGAATTGAATTCCCCGGGAATTCATTTTTCCCGCGAATAAAATTCCCCTATTCTAAACAGTCGGGGAAGGGAATAACAAGGGAGAGAGAATTTTACATTTTCGAAGTCAGCTGTTTGCTTTTGCTGTTTTGTTTTGACAAAATATTTGCTAATAATTTTTAGCGTAAAAAGTGAATATTCGTAAATAATAAAAAAAAATATTGTTGAAAGTGAACAAAAATGTTAGTGTAGCGTTGATAATAATAATAGCTGAAGCAGAAAACTCTGAAGCACAAGAATAAGCAAAAGGTAGAAAGGAAAATGCTAAGTGACGCCAGCAACCCACTTGAGTTGCCGCACACTTTGTAAATTTTACTTTTGGAAGGTTAGAAAAATATTACAAAGTAAATAAACCGGTGTTCAAATATCTGTTGGACGTGTTAAGGTATTCAGCCCAAACGTAAGTCCTTTGCAATTTCTCCAATCGTGAAATTAAGTGCGACTTTCCGCTTCTTTGCTGAAGGTTTGCACCAAACGGGTATTGGTAAAGATTACGGTGTGTCTGTGGCTCAGTGTAGTGTTAGCAAAGTTCTGGCAGAAGCTATTAATATATAAGGAACATTTACGCCCAATGTAGATAACTTTCTGCAGAACTGAAGTGCAAAAACGGAAAGTTGCGTTAGCTCTTTATGTGAAGTATGGCATTCCAAACGTTATTGGATGTGTTGACGGAACTCAAAAAAATAAATGTCTGTGATCATGAGCTGAGGATTCAGTACGTTGATGCCTCACATCCCGGAGCGTGTCACGATTTGTTTACTTGGAATTCTGGCGAATTGCGTGCTCACCTTGAGCAAGACTATCTTAGAGGTGGCAGCAATTATTGGCTTCTTGGTAAAGTTTTGAATGATAACAGACAATTCATAAATTACACATGCATTTTTTCTAGGAGGCTTATAGATGCCTACAGGATGAGCCTGTTGAAATAAAATTCAGTGTTGAAATGTGGTTGAACGCATTAATGGTGTTTTAAGAAATGGATGGAGGTGCATTCTTGGTGCTAGACAGCTGCACTACGCTCCAAAAAAGGCTGCTAAAATAACAAAATTTTGCTGTGCGTTGCATAATATCTGCATCCATTTTAAATGCAATGCTGAAGTAAGCGATGTAGAAAATTTAGATTATTTGAGCGCTCAGAATAATGTGTGGTATCCATAGACTCGCCACAATATTTATCCATTGCCCAAAATATTAGAAAATATAATAGAAAAATATTAGGAATATTATTGCGAATAATCTTTAATAAATTTCTGTAATAAAGCCATTTCTTATATACCATGTATGTATGTAGTATAACATTTTTTTAAATAAATATAACATTTTATTAAAAAAAATTTTAAAACTTCAAAAATTAAAAAAAAGATAAATAAAAATTATTTTAAAACTAAAAAACAATTCATTATTCTGCTTCCTGTTTGTTGTTTTTATCCTAAAAGTAACAATAAATTACAATATTTATCGCAATTTTTATAAAAAAATATTAAATACTTACATTTTTGTCACAACTCCCTTTGAATTTGTTGGCGGATTTTTTCCCAAAAATTGTTATTACATTCTCCCTTTAATTACCTTTCATAATACCTACTTTTTTCCCAGGGAACAATTTCCCAATTTCGAAGTTCATTTAGAATAAGGGAAAAGGGAAAGGGAACAAATTTCCCCGGGAGAAATTATTTAGAATAGGGGAACAGGGAATAGGGAAAAAATTCCCAGGGAATTGTTATTTAGAATTGGGGTGTATATGAATTTGAGATAAAACGCTAAATGGAAAGTGGGCGTGTCAAACTTATTTTCCGTTAGTACAAAGCCTTTGACCAAAATGCAATGTTGAAAATTTCAGAATCATACATCTAATTTTGTCAGTTTTATTACGTTTGGAAAATACCGAAAAGACATTGTGCGGTATAAATTTTTGTACATTTTGATCTGTAACTCTTTTCCTAATGCATAGATTAAAGCAACTTTCAGTGGAAAATATTTTTTTTTACTCAGGAAATATACATTCGAATTTCCATGGCTCTACTTTAATGCGTTTGAACACAATTGCATTTTATTCGATGTTAGAGGGACATGATTTTTTTAGCCACTCTTGCATTACGAGCAAAAACTCTTCCTAATATTCCGATTTAGCCCATTTTCAATACAAAACAAACCTTGGCAAAATTTGAGCCCCCTAGCTTTTTCGATTCGAGCTCTACGTGCTTTCAGCAAATAGATAGATGGACATAGCTAGATCGTCATAAAATGCAACCAGGACCAGGACTATATGCTTTATGGGGTCTTAAATGGATATTTAGATGTGTTGCAGCAAACGGAATGACAAAATGAATATACCCCCACCATTTTTTGTGGCGGGTCAAGGCACATTTATTTATAAGGTATAAGGTCTTGTTTCGTCAGCTGATAATTTTTTTTTCGCTTACTTTAAATTTCAGCTGTCAAAGTCTATAGATAAAAAACAAATTTCTCTTCTCTCTTATTTATTTGATAAACTTCATTATTAAAAAATATAAACAAAAAAATTTTCTCCGAACTGCAATTACCTGATGAATTAATATGCCTTGGTGGCGGTATAAAAATACATGCAAGAAAACATTTGCGTTTTAAAAGAAAACTTATTCATTGTTAAAATAGACTTTGTATTGTAGTAATTTTAATGTTAATTCTGATATCGTTATTAGCTCTTAGCGCTATTAGTTGTTAGTGCAATTTCGTTTATATCTCTCCTTCTGTCGTGTTTGTATATGTATTTATTGCATACCAGTCTTATAGTACCTCTTTAAATACCATTTTGTTTTTCATTTCTTATGTTAAAATAATTATATGCGATTTTTATATAAAGTTTGAGATTCTTTTATGAAAGCAAAAGCAATCAGCTGGGTAGTTACGTTAACCTTGTCCCATTAGTAAATAAAAAGAGATATCGTTTAAATATAAATTTTACGCTAATCAAATTTATCACTCACTAAATAAAATATCAACATCGTGTAAATAGAGCAATAATATTAATATGTACAACAAATTTAGGTCTAATGTCAGAAGATTAGAAATATATTAAAAACCAAATATTTATCCAACATTAAAAAACTTGTTTTATGCATTACAATCTTTTAAATATGTATAAACTAGGTATAAACTGTTTAAACATCGTGATCGGTTAAAAATTTAACAATAGTCAGTCAATATGCGTAAGTGTAATATTGTTAAGTTAAAAGATAAAAATTTTCTGTGCTGAATAGAAATGTTAGTGCAACGACGATATTTATATTCTCGTTTCTACTACTTAAATTCAACACAGAATAAAACAAAACACGCAATTATTTCTGCAGCAGTAATATTTAAAATGTGTTTATGAATAATATTACTTTATATGTAATATCCTACTTACATTTATTTTCAATAAAATGATGCAATAAACAACTTTTACCACTTCCAGCACTACCAATTATTAAAAATTTAAATAAGTAATCTGAAAAAAAATTGGGAAATTAAATTGAAGTGCACATATTTCGTTGAGGATTTACAAGATTTTATTACCGTAAGTTTCAGACATATTTATTCAGTGCTTCTTTTAATATATAAATTATTAAAATTTAGGTATTATATTAAAAAATATTTTTATAATAGAATATAAATTTAACACATAAATGCAACTTTGATATTTGTCTACTTTTTAGTTGCCACTAAGCTATGACTAAAGTTTTGTTTTCGTTTTTCACAATTAATGTCATTCATCATTTTACATTAGGTTCGTTCGAGAACTCACAAATTTGTACGAATTTGTACAAATTTTTACTGCATTTTACGAAATTGCGTTCGTTTACACAAATTTGTAGTAAATGAGAGCACAAATAGAGAGCGAAAAGTGACAGTTCTTGACTGAGTATTTGCAAATTTTTACAACAGAAATTTCTTGCTGTAAAATTTAGCAAAACCAAAAAACATATGATTCAAAAGGTAAACAAACAAAAGTAAGCAAACAAAAAGTATACAATTTGTGAAAAAAGTATTAAAAAAAAAAGGAAAATCCAAACAAAAGTGCAAAATATTATTAAATTTAAATTGTTTGTGAAATAAAGTTAGTTAACAATGTCTACAGATGAAAGAATGGAACTGCCTGAATCTGGCGCAGGTATACATACTTAAATACATATTTGCACATATGTATGTATGTACATAGTTCCCATTAAAATTTATTTATTTGCCATCAGCTGTTGCTTCAATCTTACGAATTTTTACAAATGTCTGTTCGAGTACTTTTTTGGACAAATTCTCTTTTTGAGAGTAAAATTTTCAATTTACTAAATAATTACTCATTTACTACAAAGTGCAGTAAAAGTACTCGAACGAACCTATTAATTAATAGTACATACTGAACATACGCCCTTAAACAGGGTGACCTGATAAAACACAGTTGTACAAATATACAGGGTCCGACATCTAACGTTTTAAATGCTCTTGTCTGATTTGACATCCGCTGAACTAATATGGTTGTGTATACACTTGAACAACGCTGGGAAATATTGCGACATTACTTTGGCAGATTCTGCAAAAAAAATCACCTTTTCAGATGAAGCTCATTTTGATCTTGGCGGGTGTAAACAAGCATTTGGGGCACAAAAAACCCGCACGCATACATTGAAAAGCCAATACACCAAAACGATTCACTGTTTGATGCGGATTTCGATACAAATACATAATTGGGTCATTTTCTTCGAAAATGATCAAGGAGTGGCCGTAGTCAATGGTGATCGTTATCGGGCCATGTTGAACGTATTTTTGTTCACAAAAATTAAAGAGGTGGATTTTAGCGACATTTGGTTTCAACAGGACGGCGCTACGTGCCACCCAGCCGAAGCTACACTTTTTTATAGCATTTTCAAAAAAAAAAAAGTTATTTGGCGGACCCTTATAGATAAAAAATATGGACTAATTATGTGTACTTGGTTTCAACAATATATGTATACATATATTTGTTTCTTGGAGCTAAAAGGGCCAATGTCATTTTTTGCTCTTTTGAGTTAATCATTGCGTTAAATTTTTTTCTTGCTCTATTTCATTATATGGTAAAACAGCTAAAGTCATACTTAACCCAGGGTATCAATTCTCGTTCTATGAAAGGAAAAAAAGCAGTAATTAAAAACTTTACAAAATATGTAAGTACATTTATCACTTGTAAAGGGATCGTAAGTTCATTGTTATTCGAACAAAACAGGTATGAAAAAAAATAAAAATTGTTTAATTTTGTAAAAATTTTTTAAGAAAAATAAAACTTGCATGATCTAAGGCTCAAGTAAATAAATATTAGGTTCGTTCGAGAACTCACAAATTTGTACGAATTTGTACTGCATTTTACGAAATTGCGTTCGTTTACACAAATTTGTAGTAAATAAGAGCACAAATAGAGAGCGAAAAGTGACAGTCCTTGACTGAGTATTTGTAAATTTTTACTACAGAAATTTCTTGCAGTAAGATTTAGCAAAACCAAAAAACATATGAATCGAAAGGTAAACAAACAAAAGTAAGCAAACAAAAAGTATACAATTTGTGAAAAAAATATTAAAAAAAGGAAAATCCAAACAAAAGTGCAAAATATTATTAAATTTAAATTGTTTGTGAAATAAAGTTAGTTAACAATGTCTACAGATGAAAGAATGGAACTGCCTGAATCTGGCGCAGGTATACATACTTAAATACATATTTGCACATATGTATGAACATAGTTCCCATTAAACAACACAATATTTATTTGCCATCAGCTGTTGCTTCAATCTTACGAATTTTTACAAATGTCTGTTCGAGTACTTTTTTGGACAAATTCTCTTTTTTAGAGTAAAATTTTCAATTTACTAAATAATTACTCCTTTATTTCAAAGTGCAGTAAAAGTACTCGAACGAACCTCATATTAATAAGCTGATTTTTTTTTATTTATTTTAAACTTTAGATGTCAAAGTCCATACATAAAAAATCATTATCTCTTTTCTCTAATTTATTCTAACTGTCAAACTTTATACATAAAAAATATAAGCAAAAAAAATGCTCTCCGAACCATGGTGTAATTATACAAGGTGGCGGTGCCAGCCCAGCTAATTATTTTTTTGTGCTCTGGAGTATGTCAAACTACATATTAAAAAAACTATTTCAACTCCGGAAATTGTCAAACTCCATACATAAAAAAAGAGAGACAAAAATTGCTTTCCTTTACGCTATCACCTTATGTAATTACACCATGCTCCGAACTGCGGTTACGTGATGAATAAACATGCCTTGGTCCTAACTTATAAAATGTGTATTCGCTCGATTAAGACGTACAGTTGTCATGTCTGTTCCCAAAATGCTGCTTAACTTAGCTGTGCTTCTTAAAGCACGATCTATTTACGTTTCTTGATATTTTAAATCATTAATTGAAAGACATATGGGCAATTCCATGAATATGTCAACCACGACTTTAAAAACAAAAACTCTCAATAAAAGTTTAATGATTAAAAAAAACACTCAAATTTTACTATGTGCAAGTATTTAGAGCTTATTAAATTATTTTAAGAGCAATAATAAGAGTTTAATCTGATTATCTTTTGGTAAAATGTCCTGCCCATTCAAAAGATAAAAAACTTCATACGTTTTCATATTATGACAAGCACTTTATAAATGTCTCTCAAGCTGCATATTCATTAACGGAAAAAGTTAGAATTTAACTAGTTTGTAGTAGGCAAAAGTGACAGTTAAAACTTAGCACCTAATTTAGAATTTAACTTTTTTTCTTAACATAATTACCTAAGAATATTATAAGAGAAAAATCTGTCACAAACGATATGTCACGTACGATATTAAATTATATTTATTATAAAATCATTTAAAGTTTGTTTTCAATAAAGTATGACGGATTTTAAATGAAAAATATGTGGTTTAGTGTAAGAAATTAAAAAAGGAAAAAATACCTCCCAAGATTCGCAGATTTTTTCATACTTACATATATACCTCAAAATCACTTCTATTTTCTGTCACGTACGATATACTCTAATTTTGCTCGATATTTTAGACAACAATTATTCGAATATAATTATTTTTTTTTAAACAAAGTACCCTCTGAATGGAACATTAGGATCTAATTTTTTTCAGTTACTCTTACTTTTGCAAAAATTATTCCACTTTATAAGAGTACAAATGTCACGTACGATGACATGGAATTGCCCATATACATATGTACATATATGCAAACATTTGTTAAATTTGTGTTCTATTTATAAGTAAAATAAGTGTGTAACACAATTTCTCGTTACATTTTTATTCAGAAAACACTATATTAACTTAAAAAACATTTTTTTACGTTACAATGCTTTAGGAGCAAATATTCTTTTAAGCACCTTAAAAATATTTACATTGAAATATATTAAATAATTTTACTTAAGATATTAAAATTGATATCCATTTTCGTTTTAAATTTTATGAAGAAAATATGAATTCATATTTAATTAATTGGGCCCTTAAGGCCATATATGATTAATACAATAACACAATTATATTTCTAAACAGAATCCTTTTATTACTTGTCTGATTATCAGAATTTGGTAAACCTGTATTTGCAACGTTACGCAAGATCCTGACAAGTATGAAAAGTCTATTATTCATATACGGTAACACAAAATTTTTTTCCTTCCAATAGTAAGTAACTACAATATAGGTACATATTTTAATAAATATTTAATTTTATATTTTGAATACTGTACTAAAGCAATACCAATCTATAATATAGTAAGTTTTTAACATACTTTTTAGCCATTAATTTATTTTTTATTTTGAACATTTGATTTGACTATAAAGAAAGGTGAATTAATATGGTATCTATTCAGATTTTTCAAATTTGGAACCATAGAAGGGTACGTATTGCAAAATCAACTTCCAATCAGTTAAGTACAAAATGCTCAAACCGGCAGCACCACCGAAACCAACAGCTGACGAAGCACTAAAAATATAGCAAAATTTTCTATTAAAGATAAATACCATAAAATTTAAAAGAAAATCCAAGTGGTACGATTTATTGGTTATGCAATGTGTATGGGGAGCAACTTTGTAGGAAAAACACATCTCTTTGTCAATATATCAAACCATTAATAAATGTTTAAAACTTACAAAGAGGTTGCAATTTCAGCATGCTTCTTTCCAAAGGGGATTTTCATTCTGCTAATTAACTTTTTCTCAGCAAAAAACTAGAAATAATGGCAAACAGCAAAATTTTTTTTGGCTGTAAATGGAAAAAAATTGCAAAAATAATTAACAGCTGTTATCAAGGCAGTTTTCACGGTAGATTTATAAGGTACTCGGGGGTACACTTAACAAGATGCATTAGCGAACTAGACTAAATTCTTTGTATTTTTTCTATCTCGAACAGCATATAAAAAATGCATAACATATTAAGAATTTTATATATGACGTTGATAGTAATAAGAAAAATCAATCAGCTGAATAATCAATCTGGTGTTTTTTATTTTGTTTGGTGCAAACAATTTTAATAATTTTTCTGCATAAGTAAAACTTATTAATTTCGAAGTTGCAGTTGGTTTAAAACGTTTAAAAAAATACAAAATCAAGAACACATAGTTTTTTACCCTGAAGTTTTTAAAAAATTAAAAAAATGTTTGACATATGTAGGCAAATTAAATTAAATTTATGAAATTAATTTGATTTTGCCGCCGCGGTATTTCGATTTACTTCATAAAACTTTATGAACACTAAAATTTTTGACAGATAAAAAACGTATGACGTTTTTGAATGACAAACACGTATTATTAAGGTATATTAACTCCAGGTAGATGCACCATGTATTTTGTTGCTACATATATGTCAAAACAAAACCAAAAACAGCTGATAACAGTAGTAGCAAAATGTTAGTATAAAAAATATTTATGATACATACACATCAATTAGGGGAAAGTTACGGCATGCGTTCACGATCGAATTTTATTCGAGCGTTCGTGTTGGCTGTGCTTTTGGTATAGAGACTCTAATAGGACTTTAAAATGCTTGACCCCAATCGAATCCGGTAATTTTCCCCCAGGGTACACTCAAAGCATATTAATAAGGTACTCATATCCAATCAGCTGATAATTTACACTTTCATTTTGTTTAAAACGTATATCCATAGTTTCTCTATTTAATTAATCAGATGTTTATTGTTGTAATACTATATGTAAATTCTCATAACTCTTTTAACGATATTGATAAAATTAATAAGTTTTAATAAATAAATAAAATATAAAAAAGTGTTAAAAAATTGACCAAGCAATGCTGGTGCGTGCTTGATTAGCTTTTAACGTTGATAAACGTAAATGTCTTAAAATCGACTGGCGGCGACTATACGCTTATTCAATCTGCTCGGCTTTGTTCTTCGACTGGCAAGTTTTTCGCTGTGTTTTTAAATTTTAGTTAAAGCAAATTCACTTTTTCGCCTTTATTTAAGTATATAAAGTTAGTTGTTTACTAGATATATATGTTAGTGTTCTGTGATAAAAGTTGAATTGCTGTGCGAAAATGGACGTGCTAACTAAATTTAATCCATTTGAATTATTTATTGCGTTAAGTATAATGCCTTGGGTATTTATTATCATATGCAGCTTTGTTGGCGATTTTAAGGTAGTGTTACTCGAACACATACATAAATATCTTTAGTAAACTGTATGTTTTTTCCCAGAATTTCCAGGGCAGCCGAAAAGGTTATACCATATTTACTGCGAAGGATCCAGTTAATTGTTATCAAAATTATGTTGAACAACAAAAATCTAAATAAATTTATTGTTTTATGAAAAAAATAATGGTTTACTGTTTAGTAGTATTATTGATGTATTATTTCATAAACGAATTCATCCTATATAAAGTAATAGGGTCGTTCGAGAACTCACAAATTGGCACGAATTTGTACAAATTTTTACTGCATTTTACGAAATTGCGTTCGTTTACACAAATTTGTAGTAAATGAGAGCGCAAATAGAGAGCGAAAAGTGACAGTTCTTGACTGAGTATTTGCAAATTTTTACTACAGAAATTTCTTGCAGTAAGATTTAGCAAAACCAAAAAACATATGATTCAAAAGGTAAACAAACAAAAAGTATACAATTTGTGAAAAAAATATTAAAAAAAAAGGAAAATCCAAACAAAAGTGCAAAATATTATTAAATTTAAATTGTTTGTGAAATAAAGTTAGTTAACAATGTCTACAGATGAAAGAATGGAACTGCCTGAATCTGGCGCAGGTATACATACTTAAATACATATTTGCACATATGTATGTACATAGTTCCCATTAAACAACACAATATTTATTTGCCATCAGCGGTTGCTTCAATCTTACGAATTTTTAAAAATGTCTGTTCGAGTACTTTTTTGGACAAATTCTCTTTTTGAGAGTAAAATTTTCAATATACTAAATAATTACTCATTTACTACAAAGTGCAGTAAAGTACTCGAACGAACCTAATAATTCTGAGGGAAAATTACGGCATTCGAATGTGATCGAAATTTGAAAATTCTTATTAGAATCTATACCTAAAGCACAGCCAACTCGATCGTTCGTGTAAAATTTCAATCTTGTTTAAATGCCATAATTTGGCCCCAGAAACTTAATAAGTGCGTACTTTTTTTGGGTTAGTTCGAATAAAGCCTAATTCAAATTTGAAGGTATGAAAACTTGTAATTTGCCCTCTAAAACAATGATCATCTTCATGTGTCAATAAACGAACGTCGAACTTCAAATATAAACCTGGGGCCGAATTACGGCATTCGATATCGTTTGAAATTTTACTCGAACGATCGAGTACGCTGTGCTTTAGGTATAGAGATTCTAATAAGAATTTGCCCCCAGAGGCCGAATTACGGCATTCGAACGTGATCGAAATGTGAAAATTCTTATTAGAATCTCTATACCTAAAGCACAGCGAACTCCGATCGTGATCGAATGCTGTAATTTGGCCCCTGCTTACTGAGTACATTTGATTAACGTTTAACATTAGTTGATAAAGTAATCACAATGAACTTTTGGGTCGATTATGGATAGCAACCGAACTTCAGTTGCGTTACCAGCTGACAACTACAATTTCTCGGTGACTTGATTTTTAATATAAAATTGACAGCTGGTAGTTGCCAGTTGCAATCTGTAATGCCTTTTTTGGCAACGTAACTAAGGTTCAGTTGCTATCCATAATCGACCCATTTGTTTTTATACCCTTCACACAGTGAAAAAGGGTATATATAGGTTTGTCATTCCGTGTGAAATTTCTACAATTTTCATTTCCGACCCCATAAAGTATATATTTTCTGAAAGCTTATGAATAGAGGAGTCGATTAAGCCCTGACCGTCTGTCCGTCTGTCCGTCTGTCCGTCTGACCGTCTGTCCGTGTGTATGTTGAAATCAACTTTTTGAAGCCCCCCGACATAGGTTGGACCCGGGTAAGGTATTAAAATATCAGAAATATTCGGGAGTAGATCGGTATTGAAAATCAGAAACATCGGTACATAAACAACTGAGATATGAGCAAAAACCCACGACCACCTCGATTTTCTTTTCATAAAAACAACATTACAACAACAACATACATACATACAAACGTGTATACTGGTTAGAGAAAACGTGGCATCGAATCCCAGCTGAGGCAAAAAAATTTTTTTTTAAATTTTTTTAAAATTTTTTTTTTAATTTTTTTTTTATTTTTTTTTTATTTTTTATTTAATATATTATATATATTTTTATTATTATTTTTTTTTATTTTTTTTTTTTAATTTTTTTTTTATTTTTTTTTTGTTTTATATAATTATATATGTATATAATAATTTTTTTTTTTAATTTTTTTTTTAAATATTTTTTTTTTAAATTTTTTTTTTTATTTTTTATTTTTTTTTTGTTTTTTTAACATACATACGTGAATTTACTGTTATTGCATGACTACACGTTGTGAAGGGTATATAAGATTCGGCACGGCCGAATATAGCGCTTTTACTTGTTTGTTTAATGAATATGTTTAAGAGTTTATCAAAAGTAGCCGTGCCCTATACCCCTTAATTCTCCAAGGTACTTATTTACAAAATGTGTATTCGTCCGATTATGACCTATGGTTGTCAAGTCTGGTCTTAAAAGGCGGCGAGAACTTACAAAAAAATGTAAATTATACAAAATAGAAATTTTAAAATAATACACAATCCATTTTTTTTATACCCTTCACCTGTGGTGCACAAGGGTATATATAGCTTTGTCATTCCGTTTGTAATTTCTACAATTTTCATTTCCGACCCCATAAAGTATATATTTTCTGAAAGCTTATGAATAGAGGAGTCGATTAAGCCCTGACCGTCTGTCCGTCTATCCGTCTGCCCGTCTGTCCGTGTGTTGGTTGAAATCAACTTTTAGAAGCAACTATATGTTCCTCAGATCTGTATATGGTATCAATCTCTTGGAAATATCCAGGAATGAATCGCTATTGAAATTCAGCACAATCGCCCCATAACTTTCTGAGATATGAGCAAAAAACCACGACCACCTCGTGTTTTTTCACAATTACAACAACAACATACATACATAGATACATGTAAAAAACATACCAAACAAAAAAAATTACAAAAAAAAAAAAATATTAAAAATAAGAAAAAAATAATAAAAAAAACTACAAAAAAAAAATTCTAAAAAAATTTTTTTAAAAAATTTAAAAATAATAAAATATAAATAATATATTAAATAAAATAAAATAAATTTTTTTTGGCTCAGCTGGGATTCGATGCCACATTTATTCTAACGTGTACGTATGCACGTATTTTATATGGGATGAATGGTGATACAAACAATTGTTATTGCATGACTACACGTTGTGAAGGGTATATAAGATTCGGCACGGCCGAATATAGCACTGTTACTTGTTTAAAATCCCACTTATCATCTACTACATAGAAACTGATTTCAAAATATTTAATTCATTGATAAGGGAACTGACTGTAATTTAATTAAACATGCAGAACGTAATATTTTGAAATAATAAGAAATTTTCTGAATAATCACTGAGGCTATGACACATTTTTATACCCTTCACTATTTGTAATTTCTACAATTTTCATTTCCGAACCCATAAAGTATATATTTTCTGAAAGCTTATGAATAGATGAGTCAATTAAGTCCTGACCGTCTGTCCGTGTGTTGGTTGAAATCAACTTTTAGAAGCAACTATATGTTCCTCAGATCTGAGTATGGTATCAATCTTATGGAAATATCCAGGAATGAATCGCTATTGAAATTCAGCGCAATCGCCCCATAACTTTCTGAGATATGAGCAAAAAACTACGACCACCTCGTTTTTTTCACAATTGCAACAACATACATATATACTGGTTAGAGTAAACGCGGCATCGAATCCCAGCTGAGCCAAAAAAAAATTTTTTTTATTTTATATATTATTTATATCTTTATTATTATTATTTTTAATTTTTTTAAAAAAAAATTTTTACAATTTTTTTTTTTTAATTTTTTTTATTGTTTTTTGTTTGTTTAAATACATATTTTTTTTTTGTAATTTTTTTTTTTTTGAAACATGTACATACGTAAACTCAATTTATAATTCTGCAATGGGATGTTTTGTATATGTATGTACGTATTTCATATGAGATGAATGGTGATACCAAGGCCATGGGTGATACAAACAATTGTTATTGCATGACTACACGTTGTGAAGGATATATAAGATTCGGCACGGCCGAATATAGCATTTTACTTGTTTATTAATTAATTAATTTGATTTTCTAACAACAATACAATATCTTATTATTTACAGTATTAGAATCATTATTTAAGCTTGATAACAAAATTTATATTCTACATAAATTTTATATAAAAAAATGAACATAGTTTAAGGCATATAAAATAAAGTTATAATTAACATTGAAATTAAAAATTACATTAAAAACAATGAATAGTTTGCGGAAAATATGCCATGAGTAAATTTCTAAACTTTCGCGTTGCTGGTGATTTGCAAATTATTTGGGAGTTGGTAGTATTGCTATTCAAAAGCATGGTCTGCAGGATTTAGAAAACTGTAAACGTTCATAAAGATATTTTGGCCCTTTGTCACAATAATTTTTTAAGTAAAATTAAGCTTTTAAATTGTAGGTAGTTTGTAAATGACATATTGAATAAACGACAGGAATATTGCGATATATGATCAAATCTTTCTAAAGAAAAGTATAGCGGATGACATTGTTGTACGCTACGATCAGAGTTTTCATATCGTTTGTGTTACAACCAGTGAAAATTTCAGACGAATACAAGTGTTGGCAATAGATATGTACATATGTTGTAGCAAGTAATATTTTCAGTGGCGGAGGCGTATATTGCTGAGTAGAACATAAACTTCGCAGCATGCTACAGTCGATAAGTCCCTATAGTGAATCTTCACGGGGACAGATAATTATTTCACTATATAGAAACTTCATTATACAGAAATATTTTTTTTGTTTTTTATTATTTAAAATAATCAGGTATTTTTGTTTGAACTACATTTTTAAATTTTTCTTTATCAATAAAAGCTTTAATTATAATAAGACATTTAAATACATTTTCCGGAACGTTGCTCTCCATCTGCAAAAAAGTTCTTAGTACATAAAGTTCTAATGTAGGTGACATTTTATCAATATTTGCCATTACTTCACCACCCAGTTTCTCTTCATCGTCATCTAATATAATCTGCTGTAATCCCCGACTTTCTTAATTACTGCTTAGGAAATCTTCATTGGACTGAATATATATTTTTTCTTTGATGTCCCTTCTTCAACATCATTAATTACTAATACCTTTTTTTAAAGAGAAATACTACTCCGGTGCGTCATTTTCGTTCACTGAACTTGGTCAACGGATGTTAAATGGCAAATCATTAACTTTTTTGTTTTTATTTTGGGAATCTCAAAAATATTACTTACTAGCTAAGCCCGGCGCGCGTTGCTACGCTCCTTAATGAATAAAAATGCATTCTGAATTTTAATTGAATATCAAGTGCAAGAAGCTAAAAATTATAACTTGTTTTTAATGGCAAGGCACCGCCCACTTTTTTAATCACGAAATTATATAGTCATGACAGCTTAATATGTGTACAAAGTTTCAAAAAAAATCGGTCCAGTGCAAGTTGCTAAAAATTATAACTCATTTCTTATGGGCGTAGCACTGCCCACTTTTATAACCACGAAATTGTATAATCATCAGAGTTCAATATGTGTGCAAAGTTTCAGAAAAATCAATCTAGCGCAAGTAGCTAAAAATTATTTCTTATGGGCGTGGCACTGCCCACTTTTATAACCACGAAGTTATTTAGTCATGACAGCTCAATATGTGTGCAAACTTTCAGAAAAATCGATCTAGTGCAAGTAGTTAAAAATGAGAACTCATTTTTTATGGGCGTGGCACTGCCAACTTTTATAACCACGAAGTTATGTAGTCATAACAGCTCAATATGTGTGCAAAGTTTCAGAAAAATCGATCTAGTGCAAGTACTTAAAAATTATAATTAATTTTTTATGGGCGTGGCACTGCCCACTTTTATAATCACGAAATTGACATAAGAACCTTCTCCTAATAATAAAAAATACAACAAAAAAGAATTAGTGAAATCGGTCCAGCCATTTACGCGTGATGCCGTGACCAAGGGAAAAAAGGATTCATTTTTATATATATAGATTTTCTTTATAAATAGTGTAAAACAAAGCTGCTAAAAATAGTTCATTATATGGAGACAAAAATACACGTAAAATGTATTTTTGTTTCCAAAATTTTGTTCATACTTAGTAAAGAAAGATTCACTGTATGGAAATTCATTATACGGAGATTGAAATACACGAAATACGAAAAAGCTGTGTTCTTTAACTTCATTAAATAGAAGTTCACTATAAGGAAGTTTGACTGTATATACATTACCACAAGTCTGTAATATTATTCGACCAGGTTTACGATTTATTAATCGTTACTTCTTAGTTTCTTGCTGAATCTACAATTAAGATTTTCGAAACATTTAGTAATATATTTATCTCAATATCCATATGAAAAGCTATTTTACATATTAATATTCACTTTGATTTATTTGGATTAAGTCGCAAACCGCTAGTTGTTAGCCTACTTTGCAGTTATAACGACATTAACTTTAGAGCAAACGTGGAGAACTTAAATAATTTAAACAATTTCATGCATAGAATTAAATGGTGCACTGTATAAAAAACCTTTGAGTGGTCCAACAATACTAAAAACGTTAGTTTTTTCTCATCTTAGTTACATTGAATCTCCTCTATCACATCAGTTAGAGTTCTAGTACAATTACGTCGAGTTCTAAAACTAGACTGGCGATCAGTTAATATATTAACCTATAGGTTTTTATCATTGTTGTCTCAAACACTTTGAATAAATAGGAGAAAATCGCAATCGGACGATTTAGGTCAATTCAAAGAGAAATAAATTTCTTATAAGCGATATTTGTTAATATATATGAACTCAGGGTACACTTAATTAGGTAGTTTTAGTTGATCAGCTGATCATTAGCTGTTCCTTTCGAAATGTTAAAATTTCATAAATTTTCTCTCTTTTCTCATAATTTTAATTTGTCAAACTTCATAAAAAAATATTAAAATTCTCTCCGAAATTACCCTATATAATTACGCCATGTATGAACTCGTCTCATAACAGAACATTTAAAGTTAAGGTCTCTATGCAAGTTTTTCTTTAGTCTTGGTCAAATGTTTTGATAGTTCTGTTTCAGTTTTAATGTTTTATTCCATCTTTATTCTGATTCAGTTTTATTTTATTTCAGTTTTGTTCTATTTTTCAATGTTTTGATCAGCGATGCAAGAATGAAGTATTTTAAAATATTTTTCAATAAAGAAGACGCATTATTTCATCGTGTAACCTTCAATTTTTCTTAACCACTTATAATGAATGTGATTGTTTTTATGTTTGAATCTTTGTTACAAAATCACGTAAAAACTGAACGGAGCTTAATAAAATTGGGAACACAGATAGATGTCAACCTAGATCAACATATAGGCTACACTTCATCCTGATAACTACGCACATGAAGTTGCGGGTATACGTTAGTTTACATATATATTACTAATATCCATGTTCTAAAAATTTTCATATCATAAGAAAGTCTCGAGTACCAAAAATGATGCTTTATATAATAAAAATGCAAATTTTTCAATACTGACGTGTATACCTGTTATTGGTTGGGGCTTTTTGTGCCCCTCTGTTTCAACCTAACCTAACCTAGAGCACTGATAACTTTTTACTCTTATTAGATTCAGTTTTTGGTGCAGGGTAAACAAAAATACATCTTTTGCAAAAAAAAAATATATTAATATATGTTTTCTAATTCAAATAGACTGCATTTACAGATTTGAACTGCCTTATTCATAAAAATTATTAAATGGTTCAAAAAGCTAAGTTTCTATGAACATTTGATTTATAAACTTTTTATAGGGCTTTTTTAATTTTTAAGAATATGCAGATTTTAGGAATTTTTTTCTCTCCTGTAATATTTATTAAATAAATTATATACAACTTTATCACTAAATGTGAATGGTATAAAAAATTATTTTTTCCGAACAATAAAATTTTAAACATATTTTTTTCTTTGTTTTCCTTTGTTGTATTGTTTGGCAGATGGGTTAATATTTATTTAATATAGTTAATTTTCTTTCTATTATATTATTTATAAGAACAACTCAATAATTACACCGTGCGACAAATGAAGACTTTTTTGAAAAAATTTATTTTGTTTAACAGATAATGCAGATGCGGTAATACTTGTCATCTGTATTTTGAAGTAATGTAGCTAAGAATATGTTAAAAATGCGTTTCCTGTATTTTTTTAATTTAACCAGCTAAATAGAAATTAAAAAATCCTTATTACGGTATTTATTACTTTTAAGTTATTATTTTTTTTACCAACTACCAAAAAAATAGTGTGGGAGTAAATGGTGTGGGAGTAGACCCCATAAAGTATATATTTTCTAAGTCCTGCTTTCATTTTATGACGATCTAGTTATGTCCGTCCGTTTGATGAAAGCACGATAGAGCTCAAATCGAAAAAAAAGTTAGGGGGCTAAAATTTTGCCAGAATATTTCTTATACACAAGGTTTGTTTGGTATTGAAAATGCGCTAAATCGGAATATTAGAAAGAGAATTATAGGTCGTAATGCAAGAGTAGGTAAAAAACCATGACATTCCAAAATCGAAAAAATTCAATTCTTTCCAAAAAAAATATTATTCCCTGAAAATTGCTTAAATTTATGCATTAGGAAAGGACTTATAATTCCAAATGTACGAGCATTTATACCGCACATTGTAGTTTTCCGTTTATGTAAAAATTAAAAACGTAATAAAACTGACAAAATTAGATGTATGATCCTGAAATTTTGCAAACATTGCTTTTTGGTAAAAGGCTTTGTACTAACGGAAAATAAATATGACACGCCCACTTTTACGCCAACCTCCCATATAACGCTTTATCTTAAATGCATATCATTTCTGTATGGACAAAGTTTTTGGAAGAATAAGGGACTATTTTGAAACATCTATGTTGCATTCATTAGCAGAAACTTTATTGACACGCCTACTTTAACTCCCACTTTCATTGAAAGGCTAAATTTACGAAAATATTTTACTAGCATATCGAAGTTATACAAAGAAAGTTATACATATTTTAGTATAGAGATTAGTACATAGCGATAACTGTTATTAAAAAAATAATAAATTTTGTGCTATAAATGTACACAAAATTAGTGGTGGGTACCAAAAATTCGGCACAACCGAATACAGGACACTTACTTGTTTTACATTACATTTAATTCAATAACCTGCATGTTATGATTTTATTGCTGAATATTATTGATCTTTCGTTTTTTAGTATAAAAATAGCCAACCTATTTTCTCTTCTCAAAAAGCTGTGGATCATCTCTCTGTAGCCTCTCCATTGATTCTTCAAATTTGAACACCATTTATATTAGCATGTGTATGTGTTAAGGCTTAACTGGCCTATAAGAACTAAGGCATATTTATTCATTAGGTAATCACTTTAACAGCTGAAGTTTAAAAACGGTGAAGAAAAAAATAAATATCTGACGAATCAAGACTACCTGATGAATAAATTTGTCTTGATAGAACCAATAAATGTTTATTTATAAATAAAACAATCTATTAATATAATTATTATTCGTATGAGCATTTATTTGAAAATATTCAATATTTATGTATGTATGTATGTTCTATTATCTATTATATGTATGAATGTATATAAAAAAGTTAAATTGGCTGGCATTAAAATTGAAGTTACTATATATTTTATTATAATGAAGGAAGTTCTTTGAACTTTTTTTTTTAGTTTAATTACGCTATCAGTAAAAAAATCTGATATTAATTAAAAAATATGTTTTAAAAGAATTTACATTAAGCATCACAATACTTATAAACATTTATTTTATTTTTAACAATTAATAATATATGTATGTAAATGTAAGTTTTATAAAGACAACAAAATATATATTTGTGTGTGTGTGTTTTTTTTAATAAAGCATGTTAATATTAAACTTAAAGTTGAATATGTACTTATAAACTTAAGGAAGCCTTGTAGCGATTTTTGGAAGTGATTTTTTAAACAATTTTAAGTTGCAATTCGAATAATAAAATAAATTTTTAGCATAAATTATAAAGTTTTACAACTTATCATTCAATTCATTTTATTTATTAATTAAAAATAATAAAAAAAAAACATAAAACTAATATGTAATTATTTTCTTAATAGAAAACTTTATTTAATTTAATCGACCAGCGTTTAAAAAATTTAAATTAAGAATTTCCATAAATGGCTTGTGAGAAAACAATTAAATGTAAAAATAAAAATTAAAATGACTTTTGATTGAAAATTTGCAAGTAAAAAATCTAAAAAATCAACACAACATACTAATGTTTGTTATGTTTTATAAAATAAAAAAAAAAATAATAATAAAAAAACAAGAAACAAGAAACAATTATTTTGGATTAGATTACAAATTATATATCGGGTTGAACAAATGAAGCAGGAAATAAACCAGTCTTATAAGTTCGTGAATTGGTACCTTTATACCAACCATTTTTTTGTTTACGATACACAAAAATTATGTCACCAACTTGAAGTTCCAATTCGACGTCACTATTGGGGGGATAAGGGACCACGCATCGGAAACGACTGGAAGATAAAAAATATAAACCTTAAAATAAAATACTTTCGTAAATAAGTAAAGTGTTTTGTATGTATAAAGAACACGTACTACGTTTGTTTATACAATTTTTTTAATAAAAATATTTAACAATACATATTTATTTCAACATATCATAAATCGAAAACAATTTGGTTTCCAAAAAGAGCACCACTGTACATCAACTTAGAAGTTTGAAACTTTCTTGAAACTAATAAGTCATTTTCGAAAAAGCTTTCGGCTCAAACTGGCATGATATACTGGCTAGTGTATGAATTAAATACATTTAATTTTTCAATTTATCTACAAAAACTTATCGAAATCTTTTAAGATAAACGTACATACATATTGTTACAGATTTATTATACCCTTCACACAGTGAAAAAGGGTATATATAGGTTTGTCATTCCGTGTGAAATTTCATCGAATCCCAGCTGAGCCAAAAAAATTTTTTTTTTAATTTTTTAAAAATTTTTTTTTTATTATTTTTTATTTAATATATTATTTATATTTTTATTATTATTTTTTTTTTAATTTTTTTTTTTTTAATTTTTTTTTTTGTTTTATATATATTATATATATATTTTTTTTTTAAATTTTTTTTTTTTAAATTTTTTTTTATTTTGTTTTTTTAACATACATACGTGAATTTATAATTTTACAATGGGATGTTTCTATATATGTATATTTTTCTATGTATGTACGTATTTCATATGGGATGAATGGTGACACAAACTACTGTTATTGCATGACTACACGTTGTGAAGGGTATATAAGATTCGGCACGGCCGAATATAGCGCTCTTACTTGTTTTTAAATAGCTTAATTTACATTATAATTTATATTAGTTGTAGTAGTTTAAGTTACTGTAGTTTTATTTGTATTAGTTTATTTCGTTGATTGTTCGAACATGATGTTTGTTATTATGTGTAGCATACTTTTAGGCACTTCTATTATTCGTGCATATTACTTAACGTCTTAATTTAAATGTAACGGTTTTCGAATGTACTAGAATGTACATACGAGAACTTTGTCGAATGTTACCGAACACCACTATGTTACTATAAATAGCCGAACAACACAGCTAACATAATCAGTATTACAATAAAGCTTGTAAAGGGTGTATCAAAGTGAGTATGATAATAAAAGTGTATAACTATAAGTGTAATAAGTAAAGTGATATAAAAACAATATCTGAGTGTATTTAAATAAAGTGCTCTTAATTTTATAAATAATTTCAACTGTTTTTGATTGCAATAAAAGAACTCAACGTTTTTTTAAAGGAAGTAAACCAACGTTTATAAAAGGTATAAACGTAACAATATGTTGTATCCGTCAATGACAAATTTTCTAGTGAAAGGGCTTGCCTCAGGGATCGGTATTATCCCCTACACTATAATCTAGCGCACAACATGCCAACTGGGCATAAGTGCATACCTGTCATGGGTTTGGGCTTTTATACCCCTCCTTTTCAACCTAACACTATAATCGATATATGTAAACATATGTACATCTGATATTACTATAAAGCTAAGATACCACTATTGGTGGAATGTACCGATTTTCGCCCTATTTCATTTGCCGATAATGTGAAAACTATATTGTGCACAACGTTGAATAAACAAATTGTTAAACATGCGCCACTTGGCTACTTGTATGCCAACTAAAGTCACCAATAAACGCCAAAATACGATAACAATATTGCCAGCAATGGTGATTATCCATCAAACGTGGGAATTTATTTATTTATTAATTTATTCAAAAATTTATACATTAAAATATGTATGTATATATTTATACATATTTCATATTATATACACATAAGTATATAATTTTATATTTGTATACCATTATATATTTAGACTTTTTAATTTACTTAAAATACTTCGACAACAGGTTTTAGCCTCTACTTACAATTTTATAATTTCGACCTTGTTGATCAATTGCGATTTGTGTTTTTAATTTCAAAAACATTTTTATTTTGATTCAAGTCAAGTCAATCCCTTTAATAAATTTTATACCCACATTGAAGGCATGTTATCTGTCATTTTGTTTTCAACCTTTCATTTCATTTGATACCAATGTTATGGGAGTTTAAGGGGATACATTTGTAATTACTATTTATGACCCATATTTTATTTCGTACCCCATCTTGGATTCGAATTTTATATGAATATTTCGATTTTTGATTGTAATCTTTGAGAAAATACCTAGGAAGTTATATATTGATGTTTATATTTCAGCAATGTTTTTTCATTCCTTATTAACTTAATTTGCTTTCTTAGTGGTTCAATTAAGAAATAAATATTACGTAAGGCGACAAAATTTAAAAAAAATTAAAGGTTCCAAAAACCATTATGAAATTTTGATGTATTGTGGTTCCAGTAGTACAAATATGGTCAGCGTTTTAAGTTCTATGGAGAGTTTTTTTTTTAAATTTTTAAGTAAAATTAAAGATTATTTTAGACGCTTCTCTACATAATTAATGATAACTCAAAAAAGGTTAGTCCGATATTATTAAAATAAACTTAGAAAAATTAAGATTTACATAGCCTTTCATTCGTTTATATACTGTGTTTCAAACGGACCAGTAATTTCGGAGTTATAATATCATTAAAAATGTTCAGATTTATTGCTTTATCATAAAGCCTCATGTCAGAGAAACAAAATAAGATACCGATCATAAAAATCGATTGATTATTTTCGAGTTTATTCACAATTAAGTAATCTCGCTCATTTTCACAAAAATTTGGTTTTTCTTTTGATATACAGTGAGGTGCACAAATGAGTACAAGTTTGTACTTTGAGCACTTTTTATGTTATAGAAATAAAAGTAATAAAGCAAATTCAAAAAGATTTTTTTGTAGTTTATTTGGTATTAACTTAAAGCATCAATTTCTAAGAAAAAAAAATAAAGAAAACGAAAACAACTTCAATGTACTCAATTTTGCACTGTTGAAAAATCTTACGGAATACAAATATTTTTAATACTTAGTCCAAATCCATTTATTTTGTAAGACATCATTTACGCAATTTGGCATACTCTCCACCAATTTCAGTACAATTTCTTTTGGAATATTGTTCCATTTATTTTGGATCCGCTGCAAAAGCTCGTCCAAATTAGTATGGGATGATTGATACTGGCCTAACCGTCTCTTCACGATTGACCACAAATTCTCAATCGGATTGAGGTCAGGACTTTGTGCTGGCCACTGCATTAATTGAAAATTTTGCTCACCAAGCCATTCTTTCACGATTTCGGACGTGTGCTTTGGATTACCATCCTGCAGAAAAATTACTTCTGCAGGATAGGCGCTCTTATCTAAAAAATCGGGAAGATGAGTCTTCAAAATCCTCAAATAGTCTGCTTTCTTCATTATATTATCAATTTTTTGCAGTGATCCAAGGTCCCACAACCCCATAACATGACGTTTTCTACACCGTTTTTCCACCAGGGCGGCGCCAGCAATATTGTTTACCGTCGTCTGACCAGATCACACGTTTCCAGTTTCCAAGTTTAGTGCTCTTTGGCAAATTTTCCGACAATGCAGGTTTTTGTTTTTTCACTGCTGCAATATAACCAATGTCGCGAAGAGCTGTCCACCGACTAACAGGTTTTCCGATTGCTAACGAAACATTTTTGGTCTTAAAAACTTATTTCTTTTTATTTCTCTTATCATAAGACGGCGTCCGCATTAGTTAGAAGTTTTTTACGACATCTAACTTGAGGCTTGTGAACAACGGAACACCGTTTTTGTACCCTTATGACTACTGATTGACTCACTTTAAGTTCTTTTGCAATTTCCCGGGTAGAACAGTCTCTTTCAGTCATGGCCCGGATGCTATCCTCGGCGTATTTTGAAATTTTCTTCATTATTTATTATTGTTGGGTATTTATTTGATTTTTGTTCAAAAATTTGCACAATGTTTTTACCACACGCGATTTAAATAATGTCGAGCTTAAGCAAAAAGATTTGAAAAATAACGGTACTTTTTCATTTCTTTTCTTCAAATTCTTAATAAAATGCAGAGGTGCAAAATTGAGTACACATTTAAGAGTGATTTTGGTTTTTTCTTGTTGCTTGATGCAAAGTTTAAAGAATTTTATTAAGTACCCAGCAAAAAAATCTATGACAAAGAAGTGGATTTGCAGGGGTTCAACTGGTGACGAAGTGATTAAATTTAGGTGAAAACACTAATGATTTTAACATTAGCGTGTCATTGGAGATCATATGTTTACATGAATATTTTAATGAACTGCACTCCATTCTAATAAGTGCATGAAACTCATGCATATTTGATGAGAAGCATCGGATGTTTCATGAGTTGAATTTGTTTGTTTACATGAATTCTTTAAGATATTTTGCATGATGTTACATTCATTTTTAAACACATCAATTATGACAAATTATTTTGCAGTTAAGAAGTCATTTAGAATTAATGCTTTTACACAATTGATTTAGAAGTCTTGTAAATGTAATTCGTTTCGCACTACTTCCAATTTTTTTTTGCTGGGTAGTAACATTCGTGTATATTTTGGCTAAATCCTACCTACAATAGTGATTCTAGTTTTCGGAAAAACATTTGAATTGGATGAGTTTAAATGTATTAAACAGCAAAAAAATTTATTTTAATACTTAAAGTTATTATAAGAAAAACAAAAAAAAAAAAGAAAACAAATAAATAATTATTATAAACTACAAACTCTTGCATTTTCTTTTATTAGATTTTGTACTATTGTTTAATAACGAAGTGTTACTCTTAATACTTCAGCAAAAATTAGTCATAACGTTTGCTTCCCAGTGACCCTGGTATCGTTTCTCCATTGTCCGGATATCTTGGCGTATAACATGAAATATAGGTTAAGCTACGATGTGGGATTATATCTATGTATTTGATAGTGAAGAGTATTATCAGATTCGGCACGGCCGAATATAGCACATCTGTCAAATAAGCCTTTGATAAACCTAAAATATTTTTTATGAATACGGCCCATATTATTTATTTATTTTTTTTTAAACATATGTACATACGTAAACTCAATTTATAATTATATAATGGGATGTTTTTATATGTATGTATTTCCTAGGGTGATCGACTCGGTTTTACAACCGGAGGAAAACCCGGTTTTTTCCTTTTTGAGCTGGCGGTTTTTTCTAAATGTTGATTTTTCGAATATCGAATACACCGGTTTTTTTATCCGAAAAAGCCGGTTTTTATTTTTTTACAGTTTATTTTCATATATCTTTGTAACCAATCGTACCATAGTATATTTAGTACGCGAAGAGTTTTCAAAAATCAGAAAATGAAAACTATTAAATATTCTTCCATAATATTGTAATACAATTTATTTATTTGTTTAAAAAACAAATGTAAAATAAGAAAAATAATTGAGCTTAAATATTTTTTTTATATGATATAAACCTAACTTTAATTTAAAGGTAATTAAAGCATAAAACTAACTGATCGATCACTTTTAGGTAAGAAGTGTAGTTACAATAAAGAAAAACCAATAATCTCTCCTTCCAGATCCTTATTTTAATTAATGTCATTAAGTATCTGTTAACTTAAATTTCAATTAAACCATCGAACAAACTAGTTTATGCCTTTATTTGTGTGTCTGTCAGGGGTATAAGAAATAATTTTTAAAATAAAATTTTAAAGATTTTCTCCTAGCCTTTAAAATGTATTTGAAATTACAGAAATCATTTCAAACAAAATACGTTAGTGCATATTAGTTTAAAAGATCTATTAAACATTTAAAAAATGTACAGAAGGAGCTACAAAAACTTATAACAGCCTTATAAAAAGTCTTATTTATGTATTAATTTATTGTATTTATTTATTTTACTTGTAAAGAGTACTTTTTGTGATAAAGCATCCACAATAAAGATAGACACTTTCAAAGAGCGCCACAATTAAAAGAGGGTAAGAAGTCTAAAATTAGGCGGAGTTTTCGGCTCGAATGAAGTCTTTAATGAGCTGTTTTTAGAATCAATTTGATCGTTTTGTGTGTAATTTTTTTATGTTACAATAACAAGACACGTAAAATTGTTACTCAAAGCGATCGTTTGGATTCTAAAAGCATGACATAAGTTTCCGATTATTGACATAATGTTATATTTTAAATGATAATAAAATACTTTAGAATTGAAGTTTCGCACGGAACGACAGAAGACCTTTAAAACTCCCAGAAGAGCTGTTTAGTCGAAAGACTCACATCTAGCTGCAGATCATAGCATCTGTTTAACGGAAGCAGACATACAAGCACTCTCATGACACTCGCATGATTATAAAATCGCATGCAATTTGAAAATCGCCAAACTTTTCTATGCATATTCTGTAGTTCACGCGTTTTTCCGACGAATTGCTATGTTTCAAACATAAGTTCGAAAAATAAAAATATATGTTTTTGCGACAAAATTATAAACCAAAATGCCATCTGGATTCTTGCTACATTAAAAAAATGTATCATATTAATTAACTGTTTATATAAAATTAAAAAAAAAAACAACACATACAACTAAAACACAATTTCACAGTTTAACCTTAAATGTGTGAAAATATTACTAATTTTTGTTGAATATAAAAGAAAAGATTTAAGATAAATGTTTCAGTTCACTTCAATATGTGCTTGCGAATTGATCCCGCAAAAGTTCTTGCGATTGTGAACTTAAGAACACCAATCATGCCTTTTCAACTCGCATCGCAAATATCATGCGAGATGCATGGATCAAGGAAGCTAATTAGAAAACCTACAAAACCGAACAAGGTCTGATTAGTATTATTAAAAAAATTTCAATAAATACAAAAGTGAGATTAAAAATGCGAAAAGGTTATCTATATTGACGACTTCTTTCCTATCCGTGCTACCGGTACGTATCCCGTCGAAATGCAGGCAATAATATTTTCCTGATCTTAGCGATTAGAATGTTAATATTCATCATAACCGCCATAAATAGTAAACAATTGCATTCTGACACGATTTAGAAAAATTTTATCTTCAGCATTATTTTTCTTACCCCCTTGCTAACCTTAAATTATGAGCTACATAAAGTGAAAGGTCATGAAAATGGTACAACTGTAAAGCATTTTTCATCGTCTTTATCATGTTGCCATTGCTTATGATAATTAGTGCGGAGAACGGGTCCCTAAATATTATCTTCTGTTGTATGTTCACTTTAGATGCATCCCTTTAACAAGAGCTGAATTTCCTCTACATAGTTTGTTTCCGAAAATGTATATACAGTCGAACTTCTCTATAGCGATCTTCTCTATAACGAAATCTTCTCTAGGTAGGTAGGTAGGAAAGGGGGATGCAGAAAGTAGTATCTGCCTCCTACACCCACACTCGGAGACCAATAAGGTCCATTGCGTTACCCTTTCATATATTAAGGATAGAAAAGAGAGAGAGAGAGAGAGAAAGTTTCCAAAGATATATGTAGTACAAGAGAAAATAATAAAAATAAAAATGAGTTAGTTGGAAATAAAATAGAAGAAAGAAAAACATATTCTCTACGAGCCCCATTGCGTGTTCACTAGTAAAAGGTCTTGAAACGTTTCCTTTTATTTTTTTTAAGAAAACTCGTCTACGTTTTTTAATGATTTATATAAAAAGGATTTAATTTTTGTATTTCTGAAAATCTAAACTATTTCTACAAATCTAAGTTTGACAATCTATTCACAGTAAAAAATAATATTCAAAAGTTACTAAGTTAACAAAAGTATTTGGTTAAGTTAAAGCATAAGTAGGATTTCCCACAGTCGGCTATACTGCATTCAAAGCGTCCTCGCTTTTATCATCAGGGGAAACGAAATCGATATCATCATCAAATTCGGGTGGCATTTACCAACAGGGTTTTAATTTATCTGAAGCGTATACTGAAGAATAATGGCGTGAAGTTCTTTTAGCGTATGGTACATCTTCAATAATGTATCTGTCATTGCCAAGAACTTTAGCTATCAAAAATGGTCCCTTGTACCGGGGTTCTAATTTACGAGATGTACCACTACTTGGAGGGTCATTTTCAGCAAGTACGAGTTCACCAATTTTATATTCGCGAGGAGGGGTATGTTCTTTGCCATATTTATATTTGGCTTGTATTCGTTTTTTATTGATAAGTTCGGAAGCAGTTTGTCTTATATTCTTTATTTCCTCTTCATTAAGATAATGGTTATTGTGCACAGCTAGTAAGATTTTATTTTGTAAAGTATCTCGGAGAATAACAAAATAAGAGTTCCTGTGGACTTTTTCCCGACGTTTTATTTTTCATTGTGTTTAGAGACCATTGAATATTTATTAAATGCTCATCCCAGCGTTTGTCATTCTGTGTAGTAGTTAAAAGCATTGAAAGTAATGTTCGATTTGTTCTTTCTGCATGTCCGTTGGCTCTCGGTGTTCTAACCGCATTAAGTACATGTTTTATATCATTATCTGAGCAATATCTCTTGAATTCATTTGATGTGAAAGATGTACCTCTGTCCGTTATTATACGTGTTGAAGTCACAAAATAACTGGAAAATTCGTTTAAAATATTAATTACATATTTAGTCGCAGTACTTCTCACAGCTTTAATAAGAGTAAATTTAGTGAAAGAATCGACCACAACCAAGATGTGTTCATTACGTTTATTGCTTTTTAGAAAAGGTCCTAAGTGATCCAAATGAATTGTGTGGAAAGGTACGGGATTTATATCACTAAAATGGTATTGACCTTCTATATGACCACCTTTGTTTTTATTGTAAGCACACTCAACACAAGCTTTGACATAAGACTTAACGAAATTTCTCATTCTTGTAAACCACACATAATTTAAAAGTTTTTCAATCGTTTTTTCGACTCCGAGATGTCCATTCTTGTCATGACAATCTTCGACTACTCTCCACCGTAAGGACTTTGGGACAACCCAAAGGTTTTTGTTGTTGTATTTCCGAAATAGTCTACCATTATTTAGATGGTAATCCTTTGACAATATTTTATCGTTATTTTGAAGTTTGATAATAATTTCTTTAATTGCATTATCTTGGATTTGCATAGAAAATAGCCAGTCGTCATTATGGAGATTTATTTTGTCAATCTTAAGTGTAGCAACATCTATATCACAGGAGGTTCATTCGGCTTACGGCTTAACGCATCCACGTGTTCCATACAATTGCCTTTTCGGTGTTCCAAAATTAAATCAAAATCTTGAATTCTTAACCACCAACGAGCTATTCGAGGGATTAATTCACGTTTTGTCATTGCTGATTTGACAGCACTACAATCTGTTATTACCTTGATTTGTTTCCCGTATATATAAATTAACGAAATCTTCCAAGTGTTTCTACCACTGCTAAGGTTTCTAATTCATAACTGTGAAAATTTTTCTCTGTAAAACTGGTTGAACGGCTGTAATATGCAACAGGGTTTAATTTTCCGTCTTCGTTTTGTAATAATACGCCAGCTAGTCCTATGGAACTTGCGTCGGTGTGAATCTAGTGTTCAGCTTCCAAGCGAAAAGATGTCATAACCGGTTGAGATGATAATTTTACCTTTAAGTTATTAAATGCTATCTCTTGTTGCTCTGTCCAAACAAACTGCTCATCTTTCCTTAAACGTTTTCTAAGAGGTTCTGATATGATGGAATATTTTGGAATAAATTTGCGAAAATATCCACTTAAACCTAGAAATTTTCGTATTTCATGAACATTTTCGGGACGTTTAAATGTTTCTATCACTGCAGATTTGATTTTTCCTGGACAAATACCTTCAGGAGTCAACCGATGTCCTAGGAATTCGATAGTAGTTTTAAAAAATTCACATTTTTTTATATTTAACGTTAAATTCGCATCTCGTAAAACTTGTAGTACTATTCTTCTTTTATCAAACATTTCATCCTGCGTGTTACTTCCAATGAGGATATCGTCCATATAGTGTATCATATTATCTTTACCAACTCGTTTTTGAATTTTCGCCATCAATCTTTGGAAAACCATTGGAGCATTTTTTAAACCGAAAGTCATTCGCTTAAATTTAAAAATACCTTCAGTGGTAATAAATGCTGTATATTTACGGCTTTCAGGTTCAATTAAAATTTGATAATAACCACTATTGAGATCTAATGTCGTAAAATATTTATATTTCTTGGCTTCCTGAAGACACTCTTCAATACTTTGTGAAGGAAAATTTTCTTTAAACATTAACTGGTTCAACTGTCTATAATCGATGCATAGTCTCTCACTACCATTTTTTTTCTTTTGAAGTACAACTGGACTTGCGTATTCTGAATGCGAAGTAGTGATTATATCGTTATCTAAAAGCTCTTGAATCATATTTGCAATTATATTTTTCTTTGGTTCTGGAACCCGATATGGAGCCTGTTTCACAATTTTAGCGTTCATTAAATTTATTTTCATTTCAACTAAATCAGTTTTTCCGAGAGTTTGTAAACTATTTGAAAACACACGTTTATTTTCTAAAATTATATTTTTTAGTTTGGCTTTTGTATTTTCATCGTTTAAATCACATTTTATCGTTTTGTAATCAATTTCTTTATTTTTACATTCGTCAGTTTTATTATCTTTTTGTCCATTTATTACTTTTACATCGAATTTATTATCAATAGTTAATTTACCGTTTTGAATTGACATTATTATATTGCCGTTAACAAAAATGTCTTGCCCGAGTAAAATATCAGTTAACAGAAGTTCATCATCGATAACGTATAAGGTAACTAGTACTTCGATATCATTAATTATTATATTTACAACAATTTTTTCATTTGCAACACGTATACCGCCACAGATACCGGAGATTCGCATATTGCATTTAATTCGTTCTGATATTATTTGTTTACACACGGATTTTTTTATTAAACTACTTACATTGACTTCCCGTATCAATAAAATCTCCTAATGTTATATCGTTTATTTTTACTTCAACTTTAAAAATATCATCGCTGTAACAAAACGTATTGCGTTCTGTAGAATTCTGTTTACATTCGGTTTCGTTTTTCGCATGAACTTTATTACATTTTGCACAACGGAGACGTTTCTGAGGTTTCGAGCAATTAGTAGATATGTGACCCATTTCATTACAATTATAACACTTAATCTCATTTCCTAATTTAGCTAAAGGTTTCTTTTTATTATTATTATTAGCGCCTTTATACTCAGCACAAATAATAGCTTTATTTTTTGTAGCAATAGCGATTTGAATTTCACGATTTTGAAGTCCTTCTCTAATGTATTTAACAACCGCTTTTTCACTTAATAGTTTACCTAATGCACATATTCGAAAACAGTAATCCACTACTTTTTCTTCGTTCTTTCGTACTGCGTTTATCATTTTGAAATGTATTTCTGCTTCATCTTGGGATGATGCGAATTCGTTCTTCAGTTCTCTGCAAAATCGTTCCAAGTTGAGTACAGGATTTGAAGAGAATCTAACCATAAACGAGCAGCGCCTTTCATCTTACTGTAGACAGCTAGAAGCAAACACTTGTCTTCCCATTGATATGCTCGTATCGCGCTGTCTACTCTATCTACAAATTGTTCAACTGATAATGATGTTTCGTTCGTTGGATCAAATTCCGGAATTGTTTCCGCAATATCTCGTACAGAATAATTAGCAAAAGAACGTGAACTTGTAACTGTATTAGTAGTGCCACTTATAACGTTTTGACGTTGCAAATTAATTGCTTGTTGTAGATTTGGTGTCGCGCTTTGTTGACAATTCATCTGCGTATACGTTTGGAAAACACTCATAGTATTTTCCAGCATTCTCTTCATTTCATTAATCTGCCGTTGCAGGTTAATAATATTGTCGTTGGTTTGAATATTTCGAGTATCGTTTGAATATTCTTCATTTCGGCAACCGATTGTTGAATTTGTTTCCTCAAGAACATCAATGTCCTCATCATTATCACAAATTTCGTCTGAGAGCCGTAGAACAAGTTCCGCTTTTGAACTCGAAGTTGGTAATTCTCGTTCACGTAGTAGCTGCTTCAGCTTATCCACCTTCAACTCTGAAAGCTTCTTCATCTTTGATACGTTGTAAATAACTTATTTGCTATTAACATTCAGTTCCGATCTCACTTCTGATCTAAAAGGTCTTGAAACGTTTCCTTTTATTTTTTTAAGAAAACTCGTCTACGTTGTTTAATGATTTATATAAAAAGCATTTAATTTTTGTATTTCTGAAAATCTAAACTATTTCTACAAATCTAAGTTTGACAATCTATTCACAGTAAAAAATAATATTCAAAAGTTACTAAGTTAACAAAAGTATTTGGTTAAGTTAATGCATAAGTAGGATTTCCCACACTAGCCACCCGATCCCTATGATGAATCCGATAATATTCCACCGATAATATCACCCAACTCATCGTGGAATCATTTACCTAACCACTTTATCCTGTAATTATGTAGCCTTGGGCAGTGACATACAATGTGTTCCACAGTTTCCAACTCCTCCTCATCTTCACACATCCTACAATAATCCGGAGTGTCGCGATCCCATTTACTAATCCTAGCCCTCACAGGACAGTGCCCTGTTAAAACCCCAATAGTGGCCCAAAGACATACCCTACCCAGGCCCAGAAGACACCCTGCAGTCTCTTCTGTCTCTCCACGTCATATCGGTCCTGTCAGATACCCACGCCCTGATACGCCCAGAATAGTATCCTAACGGAGGTCTCCATTGTGCCCTGGTACCCAACACAGTCTGACATCGAAGAGGTTCATGATCCTATTGAGTGCCTTCCTTCTCAACCAACCTAGACTTGACATAATGTCCCTTCAAGGCCTTGAGCGCCGCCTGACTGTCAACGTATAGAGTAACCTCCCTACCCCTTGGAACATGTTCCAATATAAGATCCGTCGCTTTATAGATAGCCAGTATCTCCGCTTGGAACACACTAGAGTTATTAGAAAGTTTGTAAGACCTCCTGATGTTTTCTCCCATAAAATAGACACCTGCCCCTATCCATCTTCGATCCATCCGTAAAGACTGCACACCCCTCAAACAGTCTGTCAGATCCTACCCAACAATGCCTATCCGGAATTATCAGCGGGGGTGTCCTAACAAAACTGATCTCTGTGACCTTGTAGTCTGTCAAATTACCCTGACATCGCACACAATCCTGGAGACCAGTTTCCCATAAAAATTCTAGTGTGGCCTATGTTAAGTATCCTACCCAACCCTGACTCACCTAGCCTAAACAAGCTCCTTGCCGCCATTTCCTTCACCCATACCTCTATAGGCATAGTGCCGAGAATGATGTCCAAAGACCCCTGAGGTGTGCTTCTCATAGCACCAGTATCCCTAATCCGCGAACCTTATTTTTGTTGATCCAAGGTTCTTGGATTAGGGCCACATCCTCTTGGAATTTGGCAAGGTGAGTTATCAGTTCTGCGGAGCTGAACCACTTGCAGCTTCTTTGGACTTTTCAGATCTAGGGAACCTAAACCTTACAGTTCCGATCCCTTCCAGTATTCTCCTTACAGACCATCGAAGTCACCAGCTTCCATTGGTCTGTTTTGAGACCCTCATTTTGGTTGGCCAACACTGACAGTATAGTTTCCACCGACCTAACGGGTCTCTATAACAAATAAAATTCGTGAACACAACATTGTTGTAAGTATTTTCACACATTTTGATCTCCCTATAACGAACTTCCCTATAGCGAAGTTCTCTCTGTAACGTACAATTTTTTAAGACCTAAATAGAATTTTTCAGACTAAATAATCTTTCTATTGCAAAGTTTTTAGCAATCGATTTTTTGTATCAAATAAGTCACAGAAAATATAACTGTAAAAGACGTTACATTTTCAACGCTTGCTACGACTGTCACATAAAAAAGAAAACAGTGGCATAAGTTTATACACCTACGTACGCAGAGCGTGGAATTCAGATGTCAAAAGTGGAACAATTCGTAACTGTTTTAAGAAAGCTGGATTTCCGATAAATTCTACAGAAACTGCAGATATATTTAGTAGATGAAAACAATTACCATCTGTCAAAGTTATAGTTGGAAGGTTGAAGATTATGTAAATGTTAATTGCGAAGCAATCACCATGGAGTGTCCTTCCGATGAAGATATTTTACAAAGCATTTTATCCAGTTACTATGAAGTCAATGTTCTTTCAGAATCAGACGATGAATTATCTGACATAGAAGAAAATGTTTCAGAATTGCCTTCATTTTCCCAAGTACACTCGTCTTTTAACACGATACGAACCTTTTTGGAATCTCGAAACAATGTACCTGGGATATTTTTTCCCTTCTTAATCGTTTTAAAGACTTTGTTGACGAAGAAAAGTGGAAACATCGAAAACAAATGAAAATTACATCTTTCTTTAACACCATATAAAAACTTGCTTTAATGTACATATATTTTTTTCTACATTTAAACAAAAAAAATTAAATGTGTTCATGTAAAAAAAAAATGTTCTCCAAATATATTTTTTTTCTACATATGTATGTATTTATTAAAAAAAAATAATGTGTTCATGTAAAAACTATTTTTTTTTTGTCTTAATAAATTTATTTTCTACATAAAAAAAATGTAGTCAAAATTTTCTGTAGTTTCTCTATAACGTAGAAATTTGACGGTCTCCAACTGCTACGATATAGAGATTTCGACTGTATTATCTTTTTGACTCTTGGACTTCTTCGTACAATCCTACGTCTTCCAATAAAGAGAAATTCGATCTGAATAGCCCTGTAGTCAGACATAGTTATTTGTATGGTAGTATTGAAACTGATGAATTCAAAGTGGTTATCTATCGGTGCTAATAATAGTACTTTATATTATTTTATGCATGCTTAAAGTTGTTGATGATAACGTTCATACAAAATTAATAATATGACACTCGTGTTGAATATGTTTTAGAAAATGTGTACTTGATACTTTCACTTATTCGCACTCTCAGAGAGAAACCCCTTCGTTTTTATTATATTGCGTCAATTAGTGTTTCTACAACAAAAAAATTTGTTACCAAAAAAAATCACCAAATGGAAAAAAGTGACCAAAAAATATTTCATTCATTTTCTATACTCCAAATTTTTACTTATTTGAAGTTTATTTTAAAAATTTGATTAAATACTCAGAAAAAAAAAACATAGAAGTAGTGCAAAGCGAATTACATTTTCAAGACTTGTAAATCAATTGTGTAAAAGCATTCATTCTAAATGACTTCCTAAATGTGAAACAATTTGTCATAAATGACGTGCTTATAAATGAATGCAACACCATGCAAAATATCTTAAACAATTCATGTAAACAAACAAATTTAACTCATGAAACATACGATGCTTTTTATCAAATATGCATGTGTTCTATGCATTTATTAGAATGGAGTGCAGTTCATTAATATATTCATGTAAACACGTGATCTCCGATGACACACAATGTTAAAATCATTAGTGTTTTCACCTAAATTTAATCACTTCGTCACTAGTTGAACCCCTGCAAATTCACTTTTTTGTCACAGATTTTTTATAAAAATTGTTTAAAATTGAATTAAAAATTTCTGTCAAAACAATTGCAAAAAAAAAAGAAAGTTTTCGATTCCAGATTAGCCACAAATATGGTAACAAAAAATATATGTTTAATTATATTAGAGAGCAGTTGCTTATTTTAAATTATGAGATTTAAAAACATTCAAATCAGAAGAAATTTCATCATCTACGAATCATTAAAAACGATAACGCTGATCAAATGTATTAGTTAATATTTTTTCAATGTGAATTACATTGTGCAATATGGGACAAGACGAATTCATACAGGTGAAATTATCGGCGTATTAATGCAGGTAACATCGTCGCAATAACTGATTAGAAAGCATAATGTCAAAACTTTTCCAATTTGCCTTGATTTTTTTTTATTTATGCAGGGATGGAAAATGAGATATTTGTTACGGAATTGAAAAATTTACTTTTTTGATAACAAATGTATTCAATTTGCATGTATTACACCCAATTTACTTGATGAATTTTATGACGTCCAATTTTCTTAATTCCCTTTTGAAGTTGTTACCAAAAAACTACTCAAATTTATACGATGGTTTTTTTTTGGACGTCTAATTTCTAATTTGTATTGTAGACTATTAAATTTACATTTGTAATATTATTTATTTATTTTCTTTATTTTGAATGTAAAAAAAAATTAATTACTGTTTAATATTTTTTTTTATCAGTCAAAAAGCACAATCCAGTTGATGAGAATATAAAAATAAAACGTAACAGAAAGAACAGAAAAAAGTGTAAAGTCAAAAAAACCATGAAAACAGAAACCATGCCTATTTTTCTACCCCCCTTTCTTCTCTACACCGCTTGCTACCAAACAAAAAATGACGTCCAAAATTGGACGTCCAAAATTGGACGTCATAAAATTCATCATGTAAACCTACTGTTACTTGGTTTTGCAGCCTTTGTCATAAGTTTCACTAATATATATCATTTTTTAATAATTTTTTTTTTAATTGAACGAATTATAACGCCTTTTCCATCCCTGGTATATGAATTCACCTTGACAAAAAAACATTCGCTAAAAAGTTGCATTGTTGTATCAATTCGCCGTTGCATATACCTGTATGAATATACCTCAATATGAGAGTTTGTTTTTAATTATATCGTTACTCACACTAAGATTCCTCTTTATTAATTTTTTAGTTTTTCTTTCTTTTTGCTCTAATAAGATGTTACAAATTTTTACTTACCTTTCACTCGTATTCTGAATTGATTTAGTTGTCGCACTGGCATGTATGGCAGCAGCATTTATACTACATTGAGGAGCAGTTGCTTTGATAGACGCAACACTACCACCACCAATGCCAGCATTATTAGAAAAGGAACTTGTATCCGATGTAATTGGAGTTAATTGCAGAATATTTGACGCATCAAGGGAATGCGATTTTCGATGATGTATAGTGGTTGATGTATTATTGACATTAGAATTTATATTAGCTGTTAGAAATGGTAGATGTTGGTGTTGTTGTTGTTGGGAACATTTATTAGCCATTAAGGCAGATTGTTGTTGAATTTGATTGACATAAATACTACGTAAAGTTGAGTCAATAGTTGGACGCGTACTAAAGAAGTTTGGTGAAATATTAAAACTAATATTTGTACGTGGCACTGTGAACCACCTTTTGAGAATGCGGTCAAAAAGCTTTTTTTAACTTTTAAGTAACTATAACTGTTTTACTCTAATAGATTTAAAATCAAAATAAATTTTATATAATTTAACTGATAAGCTGTTAGTTTAAAAAATATAGTCTTTGTATCTTAAAAATTATTTTCTTAAAGATCCTAAAAGTTCCGACTCTGTAAACCATAGCAAAGTTTCTGACCTAAGGCAAGGTATTTTGTGTAAAATTTATGAGCACAAAAGTTTATACTCTCGTGTAAAGGGAATAAAAAAAGACATTATAAAGGGCGTCCAAAAAAAGTATAAATGGTCAATAAAAATTGCTACAAGATGATCTCAAGCTTTTTGAGGCGGAAAATTTTTGTTTAAGATGTAGAGAATGTGGTTTTAACAGGATGGCTCCACTTGACCCACATCAAGAGAAACATCGGATATTTTGAAAGAAAAGTTCGAAAATCACATTATTTCTCGTAGATGACTAGTGAATTAGCCAGGTTAATTTTTTTGAAATTGAAATTGTACTGCAAACATCAAACAACAGTTCAAGAGCTTCAAAAAAACATTATCGAGCAGATATCAACCATTGACAACGGTTTATTCAAAAACGTTTTTAAAAATTTTGGTAAAATATTAGGATCCTGCCGAACCGGTAGGGGTGTCACTTGACAGACATAATTTTTGACTTTTTAACCTCTCAAACAAAACTCTTTTCTTTATTAAAATTAAAAATGATAACTCAAATTTGTACCCCGTTTATATACATATGTATATACAAAAGCTATTTTAAAATCATAATATTTGTGCTTATCGGTCGATTTTTATGTTTTATGGAAAAACATAAAGAGCATAAACAAAACAAAAAACGCATATCAAAATTCTAATCCAATTAAAAGTTATGAATTTTTGACCGCCTTATCGTGAAATGGTCCACTGTGCGAGGTATATTTTTGCGAGAACTACTTACTTTTCCAAAGAAGCTTTCTCTTTGGGACCTTTAATACGATGCGAGCCATAACTGACTGAGGGAGCTGAGGATTGTTGCGAGATTGCTGTTGCTTTTCCTGTTGTTGCCATTGCCGCATTTGAAGGAGTTTTATTTTCAATAATATTAACAGCATGTGCATCATTTGGTAAATTTTGTAAAAGTTGACTGGGACAGGAACCAGATCTTTAAAATTAGATATATAAAATTAAATAGAACAAAAAAAAATAAATATATATTTATATATATGTATGTGGCAAAAAGGAATAACTGCTTGAGTCAACATGAGCTAAAATTTAAATAATAACACGATTGCAATCCCGCAATTCAAAACTATCCCCAGGAAATTTTTCAACTATGTTGGACGTATTATTTTTAACGCAAATAATTTATAAAAATCGAATCAAAAATTAAAGAGTGTTTTCCTTAAAAAACTATTAAAAAAGATATAAAAAGATTTTCCTTATTACCACAGATACATTTACATATCTATACTCTTATTGTATATTAATAGGAAAGGCGATTTCTTGTATGTATATATAAAAGAGTAGCGTGACGGACTGACTGATTGATTCATCATTGAACACCTCAAACGTAAAAAGCTTAAGACCAGAAATTTAAACAGTGGGTTTCTCTTCTAATGTATAGATGGATTCATAGAATTTCGGTGTTTCGGTTATTTAGTGAACAATATTTTAGAATCAGTTTCGAAACGCAAAATTTTACGTCAAATTCATCGGAAGTCTTCGTTGCTTTTGGAGGCAATTCGAATAACCTGGCGAATTCCAATCTTGGGCGAATGAAACAGAAAAAGTTCTTGGTATGTTTTAGAATCCAAAAGATGAAGCATTAAGTTTGTTTTAAAATTTCATCGAGTGAAAAATTCAGTCATCCCTGGCAAGAGTTGTCCCACAAAGCGTAAGTTGTTATGTTTTGATTCAATAGGAATAAATTGCGAAACGGTATTCTTTAGGATGAAAAGCAGCCTGAGCCTCTTAAAAGTATGTGGAGTACTTAGTACCTGAAACTGAAAAACGTTGACAATATGAAAGTACTACGATAAATAATATCGTGAGATCTTTTTGCCCTATAATATGAAGCTACTTATTTTTATTTATGCCAATGAAATATCGTTTGGTGCTTATGCCTTATTGGAGATATGTTGCAACCAATGGAAGTAACAAAATATTTTTATTTCTGTCAAAACCAAATGAGATTCAGTGACAATTCCTCTGTAAGAATAACAAGCTGTCCTTGGGACTTAATTATGATGCACAACATTAAAGGAGCATAAGATTAGTGTTTCTCGTCGAAAATGTTGGAGTTATTCTACGACTTCATAATTAAAAAGGCTAAATCGAACAATGGCTTGGGTGTTAATATTTAAAACCTGCTGCTGTTAATAGAACAGCTTGTCTGCCTACAGAGGAGATAAAAGTTGCAGCAAATGTTTTGTAACGCATCACAGGAAAAAAGTTCGGCATCCGAAGATATCCTGAAAAAATTCCTTATTTAAATTTTAAAGATATTAATAAAATAGTAATCCAAAAAGGAGTAAACAGTTCTCTACTGTGTCCTCATTTGTCTAAATTAAATTAAGTAGAGAAACATAAATGCGTTTTTATAAATTTTTAGAAAAATTATTTAGCAATAAAAAAACTTGAACCTAGAATAAATAGTAAGAACTACCCTATGGAAGTAGTGGGTATATTGCTAGTACATAGATAGATGTACATATATGTATGTACACATACATGTACAAGAAATCTCTCTGGCTATTAATATACAAGATTAAAAAGTCCATACCGCACATGAACTGGTGTTAAGGTCGATAAACTGTTATTTGCAACTTGAGTGTTTATGCTTTGATCACAAAATTTGACATTATGTTGATGTAGTTGTTGAGCTCCATTATTGTGCGATTGGGATAAAACATTTGCATGAACGGTTGCTACTGATGCTGCTGCAGCTGCTGCTGCCAAAGCTGCACTTGGTGATTTAGATCTAGATTTGATATGTGTTAATAACTTTTTAAGTCCGACCGAAGCTGATGACGAGGTTCCAGAAAAAGATGAGGACGATGTTGACATACAACCAGTTGTTGTGGGCTTTTCTTTTTGTGCCTCTTTGTCACGACTTTCTTTAGAAGTCATCGTTACATTGTTGCTACTTGTAACAGTGATTGGCGTCGGAACAATATCTAAATAACGTGGAGGCAAGTCCGGTGGCATGGTTTGGTGAGGTGTTAAATTTGCTAGAGTAAGTCGAGCATTTATGTTTTCTAAATCACTCTGCATTGATGACGGATAACTGGGTGACAGTTGTTGTTGTTGTGATGCTGTATAAGTATCAGGTATTGATATTGAGGAAGTTGTGTTTATAGATGTTGATGGGCAATTGGACGACATTGTAGTCGATGGCGGTATCAATTTCCAGCTGTGCATTAACTGCTGTTGATCTCTAGCCCTTAACGGTGTTACATAGTTTCCGGGAAAGACACCACTTACATCTTTCCAATTTTTACCTTTAAACCAACCATCTAAGCAACGTTCTGTTACCATGTAAACGCAACCTAAAATATTGATAGTGGAGTTTTACTGTCTTGTTTATTAAAATTAACAAAGCTCAAAAGACTGATTTTCTAATGGTGATTAACCCTAAATCTAAATTAACCCTAAACCATTTTTGTAAATAAGTTCATTAATATTTATTAATTACGGGGTTTCCAATAACTATATAAGAGAATGTGTTTTTATTAATAACATTTGACCAAAAATTAACGAAAAATTTTGATTTGTCGACATTTGTGCAGTAAAGTGTGGACATTCATAAAAAAAACCATTTGACAGCTGATGGTTTAAGGTTAGTAAAAGTAAAGCGTAACACAATAAAATGACTTGTCTTCCTTATTTAACTCTCATGGAGACATAGATCTTATACTTACGCTGTATAGAGTGGCTCCCTGAATTTATTTAATTATTTAAATTTTCGAACTCCTACCGCCAAGTTTTTTTTTTATTTTTTTATAAATGTTTAATAAAGAAGACAGGTTACTCTATTGTAAACACTCTTACACTTTTTAATGCCAATTATAACTTTATTTTAAATTGTATATTATAAAAAATATTTCAGGTGTATTAATTGAAAAATTTCTGTACATTTGTCAAATAAACCTTTAATAAGCCCTTAAGAAACCTAAATTATTTTTTTATAAATACAGCTGTTAAACTTTATTTTTATATTTTTTATATATATAAAATTTGGGTAGTTCATTGATATTATACATAAACTTTGTTATCAATGTCTAGCTTAACTAGTCTGATTCTAACACTAATTCATAAGATGTTTTGTCTTGTTGTATTAGGAAATCAATAAACACAAATACAAAAAACTGTAATCAGTCGAATTGTTTTTTTTAGGTTTGCCAACACTTTACTCCACCAATGACAACAAATTCAAATTTGTATTAATTTTGGGACACCCGTAAGATATTTAGAAATTTCAAAAAACTTTAATCGAATTTTGTATACCTTTCTTTAGCTCCAACTCATCAGCTTTTCTTGGTTTGTAGGGATACAAGGCCAAATAGCCCCAGGGTAGTGATGGTGGTATATTTTGTTGAACGCATGTTTTTAAAACGTTATGACGTGAAGGCTGTTGCGAAGAAGAGGAAGGAGGGGAAGATAAACTTGTGCCTAATGTTTCGCTTTTAGCGTGTTGTGTAGAATGTTGATGACTAACTAAAGGCATATTGGATGATAGTTGTTGTTGTTCTCTAGCAACTATTGTTTGACCACCGAAGGCGGATATTGAAGAATTGCTTGTTGATTCAATATTAAAATCATTTGGTACACTTAAAATTTCAGCTGAATGACGATTTGTTTGCAAAATACTTAACGCAGTACTAGCATTGTTTAATAAAGCATTGAAGGAATGTCTTTTATGCTTTTGGTCATTGTTACGCATGCGCACAGAATTCGAAGAATTTTCTACGGATGTAGTGGAGTGTTGAGGTGTTGAATGTTTTGAGAACTGTGGACTACTCGGCATAGAATGAAAACTGGCACTATTTGAGGATGTATTGGGGTTAAGTGATGCTGTAGTTGGACTTGTAGTAGTCGAAGAATCAGAAGATGATGCTGTATTTGCGATTGAAGAAACTGTAACAGATGGAGTGGAATTATCACTTTTTGTGATTCTTGTGGGATCCATGGCAGATGGCAAAGGTGGTAAGTTACGCTCATCATTTGTTTTCTGTTGAATTTGTTGAGTTTCAGGTTGGGTTGAAGCGTTAGACAATACAAAGCCCTCAAGTAATTGCTTTGCCAAATGGTTTAATTCCACAAATGCTATTGGAAAAATACCAATAGATGATCCAATTCGACCTTCCGCCCAATTATGATCTACACGGCGCAAAACTTGTATAACAGTGCCCTTTTTAAAGGTTAAACAACCGTCTTCTTCGTTGGGACCCATTTTGAAATCGTACATTGCAATACATTGTGCTGTTGGCAAGGGCACAACAATCTAAAAAAAAATTTTAATTACATACATATACTTAACATTAACATATTAAAATTTCTTTGTCTAACTAACTAAATCCGAAAAAAAATTATTACCTGCGCGTAATTTATGGGGAAATTTCCTTCAGCACCTTTAAATTGACCTACATACCAATTGCTGTCAATTTTACGTTTTAAAAAGATTAAATCTCCCTTTTTGAACTTTAAATCATTCGGTTCGTTGGATTCAAAATCGTATAAAGCATAAGCATGAGGTACAATGCAACGTGCTGTTTGTTGCGTATTTTTCTGATGTTGTATTATCTGCTGTTGATGAGGAGCTATTGTTGACTGATTTGCTTTTCCTTGTATGTGATGTTGCTGCTGTATTTGCTGTTGAAATTGCAATATCTGCTGCTGTCTTTGCTTAAGATGTTGCAGTTGAATTTGCTGTCTTATACGTTCTTCATTTGTAATATTCGAACCTAAAGCAGGCGCTGCATTAGTGGCAACTATTGCTGAGTTACCAGCAGAAGTTGTTAAACTATCAGATTCATTTTTCTCCCTAGTTTCATTTCTTATATCATTAATAATACTGTGCTGTTTACTAGATGCATTTTTCATACCTACAATTATTATTAAATTTAACATTGAAAATAAAATTCAGAACAACATTAACGAAAAATAAAGGCTAGTTAGTTAGTTAGCACACAGTTAAATAAAGCTGTAGATTTTAGTTAAAAGTTTTTATTTATACTATATTCGGAATAGTATAGTTAAATCTAATTTTCAATAAAATTAAATCTCTTTCTGCTCATGAGTTGACGGTGTATAATTACAGGGTGAGCCAAAAGTTAATAACTTTTTCGTTTATATATACGAGCCCTAACCACTATTAATTCGTAAAAAGCAAAATAAATATTTAATTATGTTAATTACACCAACAAGTCGTTTTATTTTATTTAAACTGATTTAGAAATATTATTTAATTCTGTATCAAAATGTTAAAAAAATTAAGTAAACTAAAAGGCCTTTATTATTTATTAAAAATTATTTGACCACTATTAATTCGTTCAGTGTATAAATTGCGCTCAGGAAGGTAGGTATTTAGGTAGGTAGGTAGGAAAGGGGGATACAGAAAGCAGTATCTGCCTCCTACAACCACATTTGGAGACCAATAAGGTCCATTGCGTTACCCTTTCATATATTAAAGATAGAAAAGAGAGAGAGAGAAAGTTTCCAAAGATATAGTACAAAAGAAAATAATAAAAAATAAAAATGAGTTAGTAGGAAATAAAATAGAAGAAAGAAAAACATATTCTCTACGAGCCCCATTGCATGTTCACTAGCCACCCGATCCCCATGATGAATCCGATAATATTCCCCAGCTTGCACTTTGAAACATAACCGAACTCATCGTGGAATCGTTTACCTAACCCCTTAAGCCTGTGATTATGTAGCCTTGGGCAGTGACAGACAATGTTTCCCACAGTTTCCAACTTCTCCTCATCTTCACATTTACTAATCCTAGCCCTCACAGGACAGTGCCCTGTTAAAACCCCAATAGTGGCCCTCAGACATACCCAACCCAGGCCCAGAAGAACCGTAGAGTCCGCTGAGTTTAACCTGGGCCATAAAGCCCTTGACACCCTGCAGTCTCTTCTGTCCCTCCCCGCCATATCGGTCCTGTCAGATACGCACGCCCTGATACGCCAAAAATAGTATCCTAACGACCTAAATTGCGCTCAAGCGAAATAAAAAATCAAAATGTGAACAAAAATTTTAAAGTACCGTTACAATAAGAGAATAGGAATATAAGGTAGCCAAAAAGGAAAACTTTTTCACTTTATTTTATTATAATTTTCATCATTTCTAAAAAATGGCACGTGGTAAACTTATTTGTGAGGAAATTCAAATTTTAATCGTCGACAAATTCAAATTGGGAATGACATATGAGCAGATATCGACCGATCTTAAAATCCCAAGATCTACAATACAAAGTATTGATAGAAAATATGAAATTTGTGGAAATTTCAGCAATAATGCTTTAAACAGATGCCGGACTTCCAGAATAAGTCATCGCGATAAAAGAGCATTGGCAAATATCATTTTATTAACCCCAATTTACTGTTGACGGGTTAAAGTCCAAAATTCAGGAAATTTGGTTCTCGATAACCCCAGAAGACTGCCGAAAACTAGTCAGTACCATGCCGAAGCGGGTCAAGACCGTTTAAAAAAACAAAGGTGGCGTAACACAATTCTAACTATGAAAATTGGCGACTGTACCAATTAATAGTGGTCACAATATTTTTGTTAAAAATAATGAACTTTTGTGTTGATTTGTTTTTTAAAAGGTCGTTTTTTATATGTAACATTTTTAATGTATGTCTAAAAGAAAAGTAGAAATTTTTTTTTATTTTATAGCCTGTTTAACGATGTCGAAAGAAAACCCAATCGAAATTTTCATTCGTACAAATATGTTGAAAACAAAAGCAAATTTCTAGTTTTTGTTGTTGTTTTCAATACATTTGTAAGAATGAAAATTTCGTTCGTATTTAGATAAACAGGCAGTTAGTCATTATAGTTCTGAAAATATACATATTTTTATAGCATTTGGAAGAAAAATGGTAGAGATATTTACAACTGAACAAAGATCGAGAATACAAGAATTTATTCTCACGGAAAAAGCATAACGTCAACATTAAAACGTCACAATTTCGCTCCCCACCATTATTAGACCATAAGAGATTGAACCCGTAGTCAGACCACTTTTAGTTCGCATTGAGGAAAATATTTAACAGGACTATGTTTAGCTCAATAGCTATGGATTTCATTTAGATATTTGCAAAAGATTGTTAAAACATATGTACATATCTGTGCAATGTGAGTTCTTTTAAAAGCTGATTTCAACCAGCACACGGACATACAAACATTGTTTTCAGAAAATATATACTTTATGGGTTCTCAAATTAATATTGTGGTAATTACAAACGAAATGAAATGCTATGTATGCATACCCTTGACACCACAGTATAAGAGTATAAAAAATATGTTTATGGTCGCCCATATAATTTTTAAACTCACTATGAATCAATAGTTACTAATTTTAATATTCTAGATTCATAAATGTAAAAAATACAAAATATAGCTTTTATGTTATGGGAATAAGTATATATTTCGGGTTTCCATATCAATAACCAAAAATTCAAAATTAAAATGTTTAAATATGTATCTATTTTATTTTATTTTATATGGTATATTTTCTATTTTAACAGACATGATTAAAAGTGAATAAATTTGTATGTCTGTTGAAATCCCTATTACAAACTTTATCCGAATTTACCTAGTAATTAGAAATTATACATTTATCCCTTTGGTAACCTTTAAGTCACCCCTAGGAGTTTCCAAAAATTTTACCCAGATAATTGTTCTGTTATTTTTTTTTAATATTTTTGTTATTGTTCTTTTAAATAAATCAAGAAACATGTGTTAGCCAAACATAGAGGGATTAGAAAAATAAAATAAATAAGAATGAATAAAAATTGTTGGTTGGGTTTATGAAGAATTTTTAAATTTTGTTTCTTGATTTATTTAAAATTCTCATATTGTTAATGAAAATTTTAAAAAAAGCTTGTAACAATTTTAAACTTTTTCATAAATTTTGTGGTTTAAAGGCCTACTGATGAACTGGCATAAGGACCAGTGAAATGCATATAGACCAGCTTAAACCCTACCAACAAATAAAAATAATAATTTTATATAAATAATAATATATAATAAAGTAGGATTTTCATTCATTCATTCATAAAATTTCATTGTTTCTAACGAAAAACACACAATTTCTTCTAAAAACATTATTATTTCTGCTTGATTTTTACATAATTTGAAAGTGTGTTGAACAATTTAAGGGCTTTGTTAAAAGGCAATCTCTACGTTGCACTTCTCCGACACATTTTATCTGTTCACTCAGATATTCAGGTACGTTTTGTTTATAAATTTCAACGTATTTAACTCAAGCCTTTATTTTATGCCTAACCATTTTAGTGATTCAAGCATTAATACGCGTTGCTTTGTTTTGTTACTTTTGTAAAAAAAAAAAAATTTTTGTTCCGTTGATCAATATGATAATTTGAAAAAAGGATAGTAATCCTATTAATATTTTGCGGTAAATAACACAATTTAGTATCTGGAGAGTATAGTTTCAAAAAGTGGGAGCAGCAAAAAAGATAACCAGAATAGATTTTGTAGGATAAAGCAAGCTTATCGTTCACTTAACATATTCTGGATCTCAAATTATCCCAACTTACATCAAAGTCAAGGTTTTGAACAGCAATATGAAATCTGTGCATTAAAATGCTAATTAAAAGTTTTTTAATAATACATAACTAAGTTTGTGGAGCCCCTTTATGTATGTAATATCCATTAGTATGAATATTACTTTTGTTGTATAAAACTACTTGCCTTCTAATATTCTCATTAATAAAACGTTTGGTGGTAGATCGTCAATTTTAGTTTCTACTAAAATACGACATTCTGGACATCTAAGTTCTTGGCGGCTCGCATAAATAACCTTAAATAAAGAAACAAATTTTGTTTTAATTCATCATTTATTTTCATTTGTATCTGTTATACAGTGCTTGACAAAACAATGGAAACTTTTCTTAAAATTTACTTCTTTTCTGTTGGAGGTCTCAAATCTAAATTATTTCTCGAAAAAAAACTAACAAGTGTTTCAGTATTTGGTTTTGTATATTGTTTTTGATATATTTACTAAAATTAAATATCATTAAATATCATATATTGAAAATTATAAAGCGAAAGTAAAAGTATTCAATATTTGGTTATTGACAAAACAATGGAAACTAAAAATTTACTTCAATAAAAATAGTTGACCAGTCATCAAATCTTAATATTTTGTTGTATATCCTTTATTTTTGATAACTGCATCACATCGACGATGCATTGACCCAATCAATTTGTCAACTGTCTTTTGAAACTTTTTGCCATTCAATTTAAGTGAATTAGATAAATCCTCTTTTCGTGTGTAATTACGGAGTCTTATTTGGCGATCTACAATTTCCCATAAATTTTCTATGGGATTGAGATCTGGGGATTGGGCGGGCCACTTCAAAACATGCACATGGATTGTAACCAGTCAGCTACAACTTTAGAGGTATGTTTTGGATCATTGTCCTGCTGAAATCGCCAAATTAGTGGCATGTTCTCTTCTGCATATGGATACATTATGTCGTTTAGAATGGCTTTATAGCCTAACCCAGTTAATGTGTCTTTTATGACGTGAATCGGGCCCATTCCTTGCCCAGAAAAACACCCCTAGATCATAATATTGCAACCTCCAAACTTGACTGTTTTACATGTATATTTTGGGTCAAGTCTCTTTCCCTTTGACCGCCTCACAAAAGACCTTCCATCATTTCCCCTTAAATTATATTTAGACTCGTCTGAGAAGAGGACAGTGTTCCATTTCTGTCTAGACCAATTAATATGCTCTTTAGCAAATTATAAACGAGCTGCGCGGTTTTTCTCAGATATCAGAGGTTTTTTCACAGGGCGAAAGCATCCGAGACCAGCCTCGCGAGCTCGACGGCTAACTGTTCGAGAGCTCATATCTAATCCGAGAACATTTTTAACTTCTGTCGACGTCATTTTTGGATCTTTTTTAAACTCTCTTGCTATTAATGTATCCTGCCTTGCAGTAGTCTTGCGTGGTCTTCCTCCTGAATGCAGAGTTTTAACACTACACGTTTCACAAAATTTCTTAATTATCTTCGAAGCTGCTGATTTATTTATTGAATATTTATCACAAATAGTTTTTTGTTTTAATCCGGAATTAAAATCATTTATTATTTTTACTTTAAGGTCTTCACTAATAGTAGTAGTAGTTTTGTGTTTAAATTATTTAATAAAGAAGTAAAATTATAATTTTAAAGATAACGGTTAATTTTTTTTACATTTTGCTTTGTTTTCTCATCAATGCGCTCTGTTTTAGTCATCTTTCGTGCAGAAGTGTAAAAGTTTCCATTGTTTTGTCAATACCTAAATATTGAATACTTTTACTTTCGCTTCATAATTTTCGATATATGATATTTTATGATATTTAATTTTAGTAAATATATATATCAAAAGAAATATACAAAATCAAATACTGAAACACTTGTTAGTTTTTTTTTTCGAGAAATAATTTAGATTTGAGACCTCCAACAGTAAAGAAGTAAAATTTAAGAAAAGTTTCCATTGTTTTGTCAAGCACTGTATATGCACATCATGGACAAACACATAAAACATATTACAAAATTTAAGACCTACCTCTAAGCATTTTCGACAAAACGTATGTTGACAGGGTAAAACTTTAGAGGAGGTATCCAAACGTTCTAAACACACAGAACATTCTAATAAATCATTTAATGTATGTTCATCCATATTTTTTTCTGTTTCTTTTCCTTATTGCAACAATTTTAAATACATTATATTTCTTTTTAAATAAAGTAAGTCCTAATTTGACCTAAACAACATTCCATTCCAGTGAACAAGTACTGTTTGGCTGGTTAGTGTATTGTAAGAAGTTCCGCAAGTCGCTGTTTTTTTACTTTTATATATGTATGTATGTACAAATAAAGCAACAAATTGTACCTTTAATATATTTCACCACAAGAAAAAAAAGCAAACACACGAACATTAAATGCACATTTCTTTTGTTTTTAAAAACTTTTTTTTTATTATAATCTATGTTTAGTATCAATTTAATTTTCTTTTCGTTAAATAAACTTACTAACACTTTCACTTATTTCTTATTTAAACTATCTTAAACTTATACATCAAATACATTTTTAAAAACTCTTATTGTGAAAAATGTGTACTGATGGTGTTTTAGTTGAACTCACGGAATGTTTGCATAGAGTATGTTTAGTGAATGAAATAGTGGAGCTTCAGTTTATGTTCAAATTTACATACATGTCATTTTCACACGTTGGAAAATATACTTTTTGAAATAAACAAGGCATATATGTATATTTTCATCGAGAAATCGGAAATCAGAGAGAATTTTTTGTTTGTATTTTTTATATATGTATAAAGTTTCACATTTTAATTAAATAATAAAAGAGAGAATATTTTTTTATCTATGGGCTGAAGCAGTCATAATTCACATATAAAAAATATAAACAAAAAAAGTATCTCCAAACTGCGGTTACCTGATAGTAAATTTGCCGTGGGCCTGCTTTGTGCAGACCCTGGGTTAATTAGCCGAAGATCTAAACATATAATAAAGAACAAGGTACTAATTTACACAATGTGCAATCGTCCGATTATGATCTATGGTTATCAAGTCTGGTCCCAAAAGGTTGTTAAAACTCATACAAAAAAATTGCAAATCATTTAGAACAAAAACTTTAAAATAACCCAGCAAGAACACTACCCATCATTTGATGCATCAAATTATGTGCACTGCTGATGGGTTTATACATCAATAGTTGTTATCATTTTGTTAAGGGCAATGTGAAAAAACTGATGTAAACATTAATGTACGTGTGATTTTGTCTCTCTTTCCAACTTGTGAACTTCTTGCACTATTCAAACGTATATCTGAACTGCTCATTCTACAATGTTTTTACTAATCGGTAATGATGTGAATATCGTCAGGAATGACTAATTATGGAAAAATACATCCATCATGACTGAATAATCATTCATGATGTATATTTTATCATGCTTGATTAATCATACCTGATGAATAATTCCATCAAAGCTGACCTATCATCCATGATGTATAAACCAGTTAAAGCTGACTGGTACATCATTTATTAAAAACAATGCTTCTTGAAATTTTAATTTACTTATATTATAAGATACATTTTTATATTATTTATTTAAAGAAAACGTTTTTTTTTTAATTAATTAATTCAATAAAAAAACATATTTTTTATTAAATAGACTCTTTTTGTCTTCGCCAAAACTGCATGTTTACCTTAAATTAAAAAAATGGTTAATTCTACCCAGCTTAAGAAATGTTAAAATTATCTTACCTTTATTCGGTCCCTCATGTTTTTTTTTTTTTTTTTTTTTGGCAGGAATATGTTGTTCTTGGCAATACATGTTGAAGTAAGAAAACAATGCATAATTATGTATTTAAGTAAATTTATATGAATATTTTCCCTTATCTTTTTTGGAATCGTCAAAAACATCTTCCATTTTATATATGTCTTAATTTAGTTTTTTTCTTGTTTTTAATTATTTAAACACTGTTTTTTCAACTGAATTTGTTTTATTTGTTTTGTTTTGTCCATCCCTTTTTATATTTTATTTTAATTTGCTTTTTTATTTATATATAATAGTATTCAGTTTTTAACAAAAAGATTATTTTAGAACTTCAATTTCAGTTGAATTTACTTTTTTTTGCTAATTTGTAATTGCCGGGGATTCACAAATAAATTTTTATGTATAGTTGTCTTTCTCTTACATATAAATTTTTCGCCTATATAAATCAGCGCTGCCATTGCCTAAAATGATTTATTAACAAATTCTTGCCTTTGAAAACCTTCTAAAATACAATAAAATCGTATAAACTTAATTATTTTAAAACAACTAAAGCATTTGTAAAAATTTTAACAAAAAGCAGTTTAGGGCATTATAACAATAAATTATTATGTAAATAATTTTACAGTACCATTTTTTAAGAATAGGGTACAAATTAGGATATGAAAAACATGTACATACATATATACAAATCCTAATTACATAAACGAAATAATTAACATGAAATAAAATATTTAGGAATTATTTTGCAGAGTAGTTTGTCATGCAATACTCATATTAAACATTTTAAAACAAAGATAGCCTCATCAACTGGAACTCTTTTTAAAAAGGATACGACACTAGATCGAAATTGCTAATATACCAAGCTTAAACTCATAGTCACCTAGAATATCTTGCCATAAATTATGTATACAAGAAAACCATAGAATTTAAATCGTTACAAGTTGCACAGAATAAAGCCCTTAAATGTGTGTTTAATTTGAATATTGGTCATAGCACAATAGAACCTGTACAAGACTATATTAGAACAATTTACAGCTTTTACCAAAAACAACTCATATATCACGTAACAAGTCATTAAATAAAATAGGACACCAAGCTATTAAATTAAGTAGTAATTAAAATCCATTTAATACTCGAAACGCAATGAACTTGAGAACTGCAAGGTGCAGATTAGAAGAAGTAAATAGTTGTCATTCATTGTTGCTACAAGGCGCTTTAGTGCGCCCACTCTGACGTTGTTTGCTGCATTACACATATTTGGTCAATATTGGTACCTGCAGTAAATGACAATGAAATCTACATTTTTTAACCGATTTTTATGGTTTATGGTTTTTTTATTTTTAAGATAAGTAGCTCACAGAAAAAAGTGCAAAATGTTGAATATTTGTTTTAAATATTTTTTTAATTCCATTTTTAAATTGAAAAATATTACGAATTTTGCACGAAAAATTTTTTTCTCCATTAATTTCTTAATAATTCCAAAACGATGAGATAGAGAAAAATTCTATTCAACTTAAATAAATACAATTTTATACATCTTCTGGTGTTTTATTTTTGAAATTCGAATTACTGGTTTTCGAGTTAGGATGAAATATGTCTCCGTACCTGACTAATTTAGGGGAAAATTTTGCCACGCCCATAAAAATAATCCCGATCTGATAGAAAAAAACCGACAACGGATTTGAGTTTAGCGCATCAAAATCCATATAGTCCACATAGTTTTATTTAATGCAGGATTTTGCTGTTGAGCAGTGTAATTATAACTACTGCAGTAACTTTATATACTTGCTGCCTATTTATCTAAATGCGAGCAAAATGTTCATTCTTATAAATATAAGTATATTGAAAACAAAAACTTAAAATTTGATTTTGTTATTATATTTGTAAGAATAAATGAGTTACATGATTTTATTTACTTGCAAGGCATATTTATTCATCAGGTACTCTTGATTCGTCAGCTGATTATTTTTTTCTTTACTTATTTTAAGTTTCAGCTGTCAAAATGCATAAATAAAAAACAATTTTCTCTCTTTTCTAATTTATTTCAAATGTCAAACTTCATACATAAAAAATATAAAAAAAAAAATTATCTCCGAACTGCAATTACCTGATGAATAAATATGCCTTGATTTACTTGCTTCAAATATATTGAAAGTTTTTTTATATAATCACAAAATTGTAAAAAAACAAACATTTTCAACACTGGTTATGTTTTTTATGCAGCTCTAGAGCACTGTTGGCAAAAGTGGCACTAATAATTGCTTAATGGCACGATGGCACGCTCAATAAAATTTTGTCACTTTTTCAAACAATTAAAAATTTAAAATTTTACTTATTTTTTTAAGAAATATATTTTTTATTAAAAAGAAATAAATGCTTTTTCTTCCTTGTAAATACTAAAATGCGAAACTACGGACTGCACAGTATCAAAAAAATTTAGCCATTTTAGTGCATTTATATGTTGGAAAATGTGTTGATCGATTTTTGACCTTAGTTCAAGTACCTGATGGTTCCACTCAATCGATTTGTAATGCTATTATGAACGTTTTACATAATAAAGAAATTCCTATAAAAAATTTAATCGGATTTGGTTCAGGTAATTGTTCGGTTATGATTGGAAAGAATAATGGTGTGCAGGCTCTGCTTAAAGAAGTTCAACCAAATTTGTACATTAATGGTTGTATCTGCCACAATTTGAATTAAGCGTCTGGCTTCAGGTTAACACTTTATCATCATCAATTCAATCTAAGAGTTTATTAAAATCCATTTCAAAATGTTATGAGAGTGATGTCTTAAAAATAATTACCCAAATAAATGTTACAAATACTTTTTTTGTAAGCATGGTCTCACTAGAATTTTATACTTACTTATATTTAATCTATATTTAACAAAATATATTTAATATATCCCTATTTTGGAATAATTATTTAACATTATGTATTTATTTATGTATTTATTTATTTATTTTTTTATTTACTTATAATTTATCTGTATACATTTTTTAAATATTAAAGTTTGAAAATTTTTTTGTATATACATAATAATAAAAAATAATAAATGGATTTAATTTTCTTAAATATGTAGACATGTGTATATATTTGTTATGGGACTTTTTAAGATGTTTGGCACTTTTTAGCTAAAATTTTGGCACAAGACTGAAATAGTCATATACCATCACTGCTCTAGAGTCTAGACCTAGACAGTGGCATTGTTGTTGTAGGAAAATTTGTTCTCGGCTATTATTTAACATTGATTAATTAAATGAAAATAAAAAGAATTAATAATTTAAAACCATTATAGTTAACAAATAGTGAATTATGAAAAAAAGAGTTTTAGTAAAGAAGGTAAAACAAATGCTAATAAATGGTGTAATTTCTCAAAGGAAAATTAAAAACCATGGGCCATGATAAAAACTTAGTAAAAATATCCTAACAAACATATGTACATATGTATGTAAACGTTGTAATTTAATAATTTCATGTATGTATTTATTTAATGCACTATTATTTTACTCTAAAAATAGTATTTGCTTATTTCGCAGATTACGTACTTATGTTGTAATTGTATTTGTTGCAGCAATTGATTATATTGCTTTTTATCTGTTTATTGTATGTAAAAAATAATGTTGGAAATAAAGGTGGTAAGTTTAAGAATTGTTAATCAAATATATATTTATTAGTAGGTACCCCTTTAGAATTAAAAAAAAAAGTATAAATACCTTAGAAACTTGATTCTTGCAATGATAACCGGGCCCATTCCTTTAGTTTTTTAGTTAAGCGTAACATGATCTTTTTGGAATGCGGTGGCATTCCACCCCTAGAATTTGTGTTGCACCCTCGCTAGAATTCAAATAATATCGCTGCATTATATTATTTTGTACCTGTTTGTTTTCTTTAATTAAATTTTTATTCAGGTACCTATGTGATGGAAATCGAAAACGAAGCAATTTTGAAAGTTCGTTTTAATACTCTATGAATAAAATTTTTGTAATTTTTGTTATAAAATTCTTTTTAATATAGAAATATTTATGTACATATATAACAAAAATTACAAAAATTTTATTCATAGAATATTAAAACGAACTTTCAAAATTGCTTCGTTTTCGATTTCCATCACATACCTGATTTTGGCTTAAATTCATTTATTCTGTTATTTAATTTTATAATTCATATTAAATTAAATTGCAATCATTTCATTTTTAGAAATATTCTTTTAATTATTTCCGATATAAGCCGAGTGGAATGTATTTTCGAAACCAGCTACGTTTTTATAATCAGCACTCTATCGGTATACTACTATGTAATTTAAAATCCTATATATGTTACAATTCAATGAAATTTAAATTATTGAATCTTAGTATTAATATTCAAATTTGTTGAATTTTTACTTCACCTATATATGTACATAGTTAAAATACATTACATACATGGTTAGTCATTCATAATTGTTTATATATATTTTTGTCATAAATGCTAAAATTATTTTTATGTAAAAAAACTGTGATCAAAATTAATTTTAGCTGATTCTTTCTAAAGTTATAGCTCTTGTCTTAATTGCCTTTTTACACTTACATCACAGACTATACAACTGTGACCATGGTACAATCATCAGGTAGCCTCAGTTCTGCAACAACAAAATCCTAAATGTATTTTGTTGCTGGAAAACGACGACTTAAATGTCAAAAAGCAAATGTGTGTGCGTGTTTTTTTGGCGGTAGAATATATACGTACACAATATATACCCATACATAAACAAAATTTGACATCTTAGTTAAACCTTAAGGTAGAGAAAAAAATAATCAGCTGTTTTAGTGAGGCTACCTGATAATTTTACCATGACTGTGACTTACATCTCAAGCTTTATTATTTCCAGGTAGACTTAAGTCCACAGCAGTGAAACAAGCCGAGGCAAAATTTACGCCGGCGGCGTCTGAGCAGTTTTTAAGCGGCGGCGGCTATATCAAATTTAAATCGGCGGCTCAAAATTTCAAGGTGACATCACTAAAAAAATTAAAAAGAAATCTAACGGTACTATATTCTAAATTTTTCATCTCTGCTTTGAAGAAAATTTCTTCTTGAGTCGACTGCAGCTGATCAAAACGGCGGCTTTCTTGAGCCGTTTTAAGACGAAAAAAATGGCGGTGGCGTGGATATTGAAAAAAATCTGGGCGGCGGCGTGCCGTCGGCTGGTCGACTTGTTTCACTGCTTCCCCTATGAATTGTATAGGTTTGTGTGTCAACATTTTTTAACATCTTTGAGCTAGTTTACACGAAGGGACATGTCCCTGCGACTCTGCTTGCGATGGCTTGAATTTTCTTTTGGTGTCCCTTCTAAAATCTTCTTACGTTTACATGAAGGGATTTTGTTGCAGGGACAAAGCGACTTTTTGACGTTAAATTAACTAATTCTTTTTATCCCTTCATTCGTAAAAAGGGCTGCCATACATATACAATTTATAATTGGTCAACAGTAGCAGAGTCCATACAAGTATTTAAAAAAGCAAAATTAAATAAATTTCAAGAAACATAATGGCTGATATTTCTAAAGAAGAAATTATTGAAGAAATTTGAAATTATTTTATTTATTATTAATATTAATATCTTTTCGTCTTGATAATTTTACACAAACTGACAAGCATAGAAAAAATATTGAACATATAAAAAATAACTACTATGAATAAGAATTTATATTGAAACTATAAAAACGTTCAAGTAATTCTAACAAAATTGTTTACCTAACTAAACTGGCTGTTGAAGCGTTAGATCTAGATGATGCTGAAAATATATAAATAATTTTTAATTTGCTAAAATGCTATAAAAACGCAAATAGTTTACCGAATAAAAGAAGACGAAAGGAGTGGGTAAAACCATGGAGGTTAGAGTAAGAGATAAGCGGTTTATGTTATTTCTAACAAATGATCTTTCATTCGATATTTCATATTTTTTTTTGGCAAATTCCATAAAAGATCAGTCTGGCAACACCGGTCACACATAACATGACAGGGTTGCAAAATGAGAACATCAAAATTGTACCAAGAAGCTCATAAAATTGTACTTTTTCGACCCCAATTGTACCAAAAAATTTTATTTAAAAAATTTTTTTTATTTTAAATAAGAGCCAGAAAAAAAAACATAAACATAACATAAATTCATTTTTTCATATTAAAATTAATATTTGTACTTAAAAATTCATTTATACTATATAAGTAAAAATAAACTGCACTAAGATATATGTATACATATATATGTACATATTTAAACATAAAATAAATTACATAAAAAGTCTAAAAGTTGTTTGAAAATAAACAGGTGAATGCAAACAATTAATCACAAAGAAATGATAGCAACAATGAGTTACCATCGTAAATCAATCAAGACGATAAAGTAGGGAAATTCTATAAAAAACATAAACTGAGAAAGTTAGTAAATTGTACTAAATGGGTAATTGGTGTACCATTGTACTTTTGAGGTTTAAATTGTACCACAAATAGTACAATTGTACCAACTTTTGCAACCCTGTAACATGACAAGAATACAAGTAAACGAAAGATGTAAAAGAGAAATGTCAAATTTGTCCCCTCAAATTCACAAAACGTGCGACAATTGCTACCCCGTACTCAACGCCTCAACCCTCACCAACAAACTCGTGTCGCAGGGGACATGTCCCATGGTACAATTATCAGGTAGCCTCACTAAAACAGCTGATTATTTTTTTCTCTACCTTAAGGTTTAACTAAGATGTCAAATTTTGTTTATGTATGTGTATATATTGTGTACGTATCAGAGTCTGACTTCGGTTATCCGAAAAAAAAATAACTCGAATATTTACTTATCTTTTTCGGTTATAAGTATAACCATGCATTTATCACAGAAAATAGCTACTCGTACATGCATGAAATGCTACGGTTACGAGTATATTTATTACTTATTTTCAAAAATACTCTCTATACATACGTATTATTCGGATATACATGTGCGAAAACAAATTACTTATAAGTATTGGCAAAATACTTAAAGTATTGGCAAAATACTTAAAGTATTGGCAAAATACTTATAAGTATTGCGACATACTTATAAGTACTTTTGAACAAAAAAAACAAGTAAAAAACAAGTAAAAGTGCTTTATTCTGCTTTTTCATTTTTTATCAAACAAAAAGAAAATTGGTCAGGGCTGGAACTATTTGTATAGTAAATATATATAACATAATTTATATTGCTTATTAATTTAAATAAGCAACGAGCTAACACATAATAATAAAATGTTTTCTTTAAATAAAAATAAATCTACTTATATTTCTTATTTATTTTTAGTATTAAGAAACGCAACTGTTATACCTGAAATTTGTATGGCTTATCAACTTAAAAAAAATTATTTTGATATAAAAGCAGAAAAAGATAAGTAAAAATTAAAGAAAATAAAAGTGAAAATTTAGTTGAATTGATACTGGCAATATATATGTATTTAACAATGTATTTTTTATTTTGATTTACTATTTATATAATTACGTATGTATTTACATTGCTTTTTGTTAGGAAAAAAACTAAGAATTTTGACCTTAATTATTGAAAAAAAAAACACAAATTTCCAAGAAAAATCCATCATTAAGAAGGGTGCTCTTATACAGGTAGTGATGACAGCCTATCTGACCCAAATAAATTAATGCCAGAAAAAACCTGTAAATGTTTTTATGTTTTAAAACTTTATTTTGAAATCGAATTTGTGTTCACACAGTGAGATTTGAGAGTATGAATAATTATTACCATAAATTGTATTCAAAGTCATATATTAACCTTTCCATCCCTGCTTTTTATGTATAAAAATCTACTTCTCATCGTGAAGTGAGAGGTTCTATTACATCACAAGTGTTGTCAACTTTAAGATTCAAAAAACATCAAAACAGGAAAAAACGTTTGATTTTTAAGAATATGCGTAAAGTTTAAAATTTTGAATTTTCGATTTTATTTATTTTATAAAATTATAAATTTCGTTATTAGAACCTTTAGGCCTAAAATAAGTTTCCATATAATATCATTAATAATAATTATAAATTTTAAGTTAAAGTTGTAACTTTAACTTCACAGTTGGTCATATAATCGCTACTTTAAAAATAATTACAGCTTTTGGTTTTATGCATATCATTATTCTTTTCTTTACTTTTATAAAAAGTTATGTTTGTTTAACCATAGAAGATATCAGAAACATATATATTTAAATTATAACTAATAATAATATAAAATATATAATCTATTTAAACAGTTTTTTATATGTAAGCTAAGGATCTTTATAACAAAAGCATTGTCTATTATTAATTCTTATCATTTTTGTTGCGTTGTTTCGCAAGAAAATTACCTTGCAAAAATTGTTCTTTATTTGAATTTAGTATTTTTACTTCGATAAGAAAAAGAATGCACTAAAGAATTTGAGAAATCACATCGAGCACTGACTCAAATTTTTTGCGCGACAAAAATTTTAAAAAGCACAAATAATATTGCATAAAGCCAAAGTTGACAACGCTGGATAGGAACACAACAAAGAGAGTGTAATTATTTCTGTAAAATACCTGATACCCAGCAAACAGAACACAAATATTAAAGTATTATGCCGTGTTATACATTCTAAGCTAATATTTTAAGCTGTATAACGAGACAAATCAATTTTAAAAGGTTTTAATCAACCACTAAATAGTTATTTATAAGTAAATAAACATAATGCTATTATCTGATTATTATTTTCCCGCAGAAAAAAACGATATTCTGTTTTTGTTTTTTGGAAAATTAATAAAGAAAAACAAACAAAAACCATATAATTTTTTCTTGACGGACTTAAAATATCTAAAAAAAAGTTAATAAGAAAAACAATAAACAACAAATATATCTGTTAAAACTAATAAATATATCTTATTATAAGATTTTTTTCTTTTTTATAAATTTAAAATAAATCCCACATGCTCGCTGGGCATTGCTAAAAAAATAACGCATGTCGTTGTTTCATCAACCCCTAAATTAAAAATCATAAAAAAATGTCTCTGTCCATAATTCATCTAGCAACCAGGGATGCCAGTTTAATTAAACTGGATATTTTTATGGTATAAATTTTTTTAATTTTGTAAATTTGTTTGCTTTGTTATGTTTAAGTTTTTGTAGAACAATATTTTTAGTGGTAAAACACAGAGTTCAAATAATTCGCCAATGAACATTTTAATTAAAAATCATATTTCCATTTAAGCGTCTTATTTTTTTATAAAAGTTACATGTTAAATAGTTTATCATATAAACTTGAAACATGAATTTATAGGGACGTATTTATAAAAAATATTTAAGGTTTATTGAAGGCTTATTTGACAAATTTCTCTACAACATCTGTCAAATAAGCCTTTAATAAACCTAAAATATTTTTTATGAATACGGCCCATAGTATATAACTTTTAATGTCAATGAAAATATTTTACAAAATAAAGAAAACAAACGCTGTAAGGAAATATGTAGAAATGCCTTCAATTTTGATATCTTAAGCCATATATTCTAAATAAAAGTTAAGTCAGGACATATATTCCAATTATATCAATACTTATATAGGAAATTAATTATGATTCGAATAAATTACCAAAGTAGTGGCATATACTTTTGCTTAGTAACACTTTTCTTTAAATATTGATGTAAACAAAACTGTATTTTGGATATTTTCAAATACTAATTAAATAATATATATAAATTATTAATATATTAATTGGTAAATTATATTCATTTACTACCATTTGATTATTGTTTTTATTTTTTAAATATAAATGTTAGTATTTAGAAAAATTATGTGCAAAAATTGAAGTTTTTGGTAGATTTTAGTGCATTTTTTGACAAATTTGTTAGGAATAATATTTTTGTGGCATCCCTGCTAGCAACAACGGCTGCTAAGCCGTATACAAACGATCATAAAAAAACAACAAATAAATGTATAACAATAATGTTTATGTATGTGTGCGTTTGTACCATAATGGTTGTGCTGTTTTCATAACCCAAGCAAGTGCATTTTTACTAAATCAAAACGCATGCAAAATTTCTACTTGATGCTCTCGCTTGAATTGTAAAAACGGTTACTCATTTTACTCGCTTTTTTTTACGGATAATCGATAACACTTAAGTACTTAAGTCTAATTTGTTGTACTGTGTACAATATAGAGTATTTATGCGAAAAATACTTAGATTTCGGTTACTTGTATATACTTATGCCGAACATCAAACGAGTATGTACGGATAGAGTAATTTTTTTAGCTGTAACCGTACGCACTTATACATGTTTTGCTAATAATACTCAATGTATATCCGAAGTTGTAATCGTTGTCATTCCCTGGTACGTATATATTTTACCGCCAAAAAAACACGCACACACATTTGCTTTTTGACATTTAAGTCGTCGTTTTCCAGCAACAAAATACATTTAGGATTTTGTTGTTGCAGAACTGAGGCTACCTGATGATTGTACCATGGGACATGTCCCTTCATGTAAACACGCTCTAAGTCATTTTGTTCCACTGAACATGTTTCCATTATTATTGTGGCTTTACTAGAAAAGAAATATTGCTGTAAAAAACCACATACCCTCACTAGAAAAAAATTACTAGTGCAAAAAAAACAATACATACAACTTGTATCTTGATCTTCTAACAAAATCTGTGTATTGTAATAATAATTGCTCTCCAAGGCAATAATTAATACAATTACTACAGAATTTTAAAATTCCATTTTTTATACCCTTCACACAGTAAAAAATGGTATATATAGGTGTGTCATTCCGTGTGAAATTTCTACAATTTTCATTTCATTGGTATTGAAAATCAGAAACATCGGTACATAAACAACTGAGATATAAGCAAAAACCCACGACCACTTCGATTTTTTTTCACAAAAACAACATTACAACAACAACATACATACAAACGTGTATACTGGTTAGAGTAAACGTGACATCGAATCCCAGTTGAGCCAAAAAAAATTTTTTTTTGTTTTTATTTTTTTTTTATTTATATTTTTATTATTTTTTTTTAAATTTTTTTTTAATGTTTTTTTGTTTTATATTTATTATTTATTGTATTTAATTTATTAAAATAGACTGACTGAAAATGCAATGTAATGGTAATTCATAAAACATAGTTTCGTAAAATAAATAAGTAACCTAGTACATTAGAACTACAGTTTAAGTACAATAGAAATATTATCATTCATTCTCAACACTCTCACTGAATGTTACAGTTCCAAAATTATAATGCATATTTCTCATGTACAACAACTATAAACAAAAAATAATTACATGTAGAACAAGGCATATCCATAAGGTATATGCATCGCGGCAACAAACACAACAATAAAAAACACATGTATTTTGTTTTTGTATATATACCGGCATATGTCAAACAATTTTTTTTATTTTCTTCTCAAATTTGAACAACTTTTAAAAAACTTTATAGCGAAAACTTTTAATTCACGGTTTTGTATTTTTTAACACGCTTTAAACCAACTGAATCTGCGAATTATTTATTGTACAATAAAATTTAAAAAATTAAGTTTGACAACTGCAGGCATGACTTTTAAAAAAAGTTGGTAACGCTAAGGCGAATTCATACAGGTGCACTTATCAGCACATGATGATGGGGAAACATAATGTCTAAATTTGTTGAATTCTCCTTTATTCTATTTATTAATGCAGGAATGGAAGATTAGATTTTGGATTCCGAATTAAACATTTAACTTAATTGTGCTTTTTATGATAATAAATTTACCAAATTTATGTATATTTGTTGTGCTTGCACCATTTATAATGTGCTTCACAAGCACATATCCTTTTTTTAATAAAATTTTATTGAATAAAACATACAAAAACAACTTTTCCATCCTTGTTATACAAACTGGCCTTGAAAGAAAAAATCCCCTAAAAATTTGCTTTGTTGTATCAATTCGCCGTTGCATATACCTGTATGAATATGCCTTGGTAACGCTTTTAAAATGTATATAAAAAAAAAACAGTCAGCTGATTGGATACGAGTACCTTATGGATATGCCTTGATGTAGAATATTTAAATTCAGTAAAACAAAAAATAAAGTTTCGTAAAATATTAATAATAACTAAAAAATTAATGCAGACCAAAATTATCTGAAAAATACTTCATCTTTTGAGAATTTACAGCCTTGGTTAAAACATCAGCAATCATTTCATCTGTGTTGAGGTATTGTAAAATAACGTCTTTGTCTTTGATCTTTTGTTGAATAAGCTTTGCCTTGATGTCTACATGTTTTGTCCTTGGAGAATAATTGTTGTTTAAAGCAACTGACATGAATTCGGCTTCCGTCGAAGACAATGCCACAATTTTCTGCTTTTTTGGGGCCCATGCTATGGCACCCATTTGATGGATAAAGATATACCCAGTTGTGGACCTGCGGTCATCTACGTTTCCGGCCCAATCAGCATCACAGTAGCCTTTTATATCGTCATTTCCTTGCTTTTCATATACAATTCCTTTGTTAATTGTGCCTTTTAAGTACCTCATGATTCTCTTGACGGCTTCCCAATGAGGTTTACCAGGGTTTACACTAAATCGGCTGAGCAGGTTTACTGCATAGCATATGTCCGGTCTTGAGACCTGTGCAGCAAATAACAAGCATCCTATAGCCTTCATATACGGTATTTGTGACATTTTCTGCTTGCCTTCATCGTCTTTGGGAGACATGCTTGCAGACAATTTTTGATTGTAATCTATGCTTTCTTCTAAAAACACCACATCACGACTTATCAAGATTTTGCCATCTCGAGGATTAAACAACCTATAAGCCTTGCTATCTGTGCTGTATCCCACCATGATACATTCAATTGACTTCGAATCTAATTTGTGACGTTTTTCCTTAGGAACGTGTACAAGAGCAGGGCATCCAAACATTTTTAAGAATTTTAAATAAGGGCGACGACCAGACCACTTTTCTTCAGAAGTTGAATTTTTATTTCTGCACGGAATTCTATTCATTAAAAAACTGGCTGTATTCGCCGCTTCAGCCCAAAACTGGTTGCATAAGATACTGTCAATCAGCATACACCTAATCCGCTCAATTATTGTTCGATTTACTCGCTCCGCAACACCATTTTGTTCAGGAGAATAAGGGCAAGTTTTCTGGTGTAATATACCGTGATCTTTAAAAAAATTGGAAAATTGATGACTTAAATATTCCCCACCATTATCAGTGCGTAAAACTTTGATTTTCGTGGAGCACTGATTTTCCACCATTTTTTTTAAATTAACGAAAGTATTAAAGACTTCTGACTTAACTTTTCTAGAGTAATCGTCCACAAACGTAACTAAATATTTTGCTCCTGAGAATGAGGGTGTTTTAAGCGGTCCTTAAACATCAGAGTGCACTAGCTGCAGCAATTCTGTTGCCCGTGTGCCTTTTTCTTTATTTGGTCTTCTTGTTTGCTTACCCTTTATACACGTTATACATTTATTTTCTTTTCCTATACCAAAGTTAACACCTGTATTCGCCTGCTTAACGTCATGTAAACTTTTATTGCATATGTGACCCATTTTTCGATGCCACAAATTAAAATTTTCATTAACAATAAAAATTTTTTCTTTTTTCAAATAAGCTTTACTGTCTAAACGATAAAGATCATTATATACAGTAGCTGTTGCAATAGATTTTTTTTGGCACCCATTTGATGGATAAAGATATACCCAGCTGTGGACCTGCGGTCATCTACGTTTCCGCCCCAATCAGCATCACAGTAGCCTTTTATATCGTCATTTCCTTGCTTTTCATATACAATTCCTTTGTTAATTGTGCCTTTTAAGTACCTCATGATTCTCTTGACGGCTTCCCAATGAGGTTTACCAGGGTTTACACTAAATCGGCTGAGCAGGTTTACTGCATAGCATATGTCCGGTCTTGAGACCTGTGCAGCAAATAACAAGCATCCTATAGCCTTCATATACGGTATTTGTGACATTTTCTGCTTGCCTTCATCGTCTTTGGGAGACATGCTTGCAGACAATTTTTGATTGTAATCTATGCTTTCTTCTAAAAACACCACATCACGACTTATCAAGATTTTGCCATCTCGAGGATTAAACAACCTATAAGCCTTGCTATCTGTGCTGTATCCCACCATGATACATTCAATTGACTTCGAATCTAATTTGTGACGTTTTTCCTTAGGAACGTGTACAAGAGCAGGGCATCCAAACATTTTTAAGAATTTTAAATAAGGGCGACGACCAGACCACTTTTCTTCAGAAGTTGAATTTTTAATTCTGCACGGAATTCTATTCATTAAAAAACTGGCTGTATTCGCCGCTTCAGCCCAAAACTGGTTGCATAAGATACTGTCAATCAGCATACACCTAATCCGCTCAATTATTGTTCGATTTACTCGCTCCGCAACACCATTTTGTTCAGGAGAATAAGGGCAAGTTTTCTGGTGTAATATACCGTGATCTTTAAAAAAATTGGAAAATTGATGACTTAAATATTCCCCACCATTATCAGTGCGTAAAACTTTGATTTTCGTGGAGCACTGATTTTCCACCATTTTTTTTAAATTAACGAAAGTATTAAAGACTTCTGACTTAACTTTTCTAGAGTAATCGTCCACAAACGTAACTAAATATTTTGCTCCTGAGAATGAGGGTGTTTTAAGCGGTCCTTAAACATCAGAGTGCACTAGCTGCAGCAATTCTGTTGCCCGTGTGCCTTTTTCTTTATTTGGTCTTCTTGTTTGCTTACCCTTTATACACGTTATACATTTATTTTCTTTTCCTATACCAAAGTTAACACCTGTATTCGCCTGCTTAACGTCATGTAAACTTTTATTGCATATGTGACCCATTTTTCGATGCCACAAATTAAAATTTTCATTAACAATAAAAGTTTTTTCTTTTTTCAAATAAGCTTTACTGTCTAAACGATAAAGATCATTATATACAGTAGCTGTTGCAATAGATTTTCATTTTCATCAAAAATTTTGCAAGTATTTCTTTCAAAACTTACTTTTTTTCCACTTTCTGTCATTTGTTTTACAGACAGCAAATTTGCGCATAAATCTGGTACACATTCAACATTTTTAACGGTTATATTTTTTCTCTTTTTTCCATTGCATACTGTCAGATCGACATCACCTGCGCAATCGACGTTAAGTTCGCTGTTGTTTGCTAAAATAACTTTCTTGTTCTCTACATTGTGTTTGTTGTACATATAATTTCTTACGCTCATCATGTGATTACTAGCGCCACTGTCAATGTACCAATATACAGAGTTTCCATCATTGGATGTTTGTGTTCTCACTTTATTTGCGTAGGCATGCAAGCTTTTGTCTGTTGAGGTAATAAATGTTGTTGCGACATTTTTATATTTGTTACCCTTTCTATAAAAGCCGTTACTTTTCTGATTGTTCTTGTTTTTTGAGCAGTTTTTTGAAATATGTATGCCCAAACTCTTTACAATTGTAGCATTGCACTTGCCTTTTGTTCTTTCCAGGATGCTTTGAATACAACGCGGCTTCATTCTCTGTCTTCTGATAAAATTTTGCGTCTTGTGAAATAAGATTTTTAACATTATCTACAGTTAATTTCTCTTTAGAGTTTTCAACTGCCATTACCAAAGGCTTAAATTCATCGGGCAATCCAGCTAACATCAATGAAGCTGTTAATTCGTCGTCTATTTTAAGGCTGGCATTTCTCACTTTCAATGCTATTATAATCAAATCATTAACATACCCTTGCACTGAGTTGTACATTTCCAATTTCATGTTTACCAGTTGTTTCAATAATTCCACCTTCCTGGTTAAACCTGTATCTTCGTACGCATTCATAAGAGCATCCCAAGCTTCTTTAGCCGTTGTTGCTGTTGCAATGTGACCATAATTACTTGGATCTACCATTAGCGTTATTTCTGCTAATGCGCGCTCATCTGCGTTTGCATCTCCATTTCCCACAGCACCATTTGCCACTATTGACCAGCATTTCTTAATCACTAAATATGATTTTGCTTGTCTCTTCCAGACGTCAAAATTTTCTCGCCCGCGCAATGTCTCCATTGAAAATGTTCCTGGTATGCTTGCCATTTTAAATTCGATAGAAAATTATTTTTTACTCGCGTGTCATGTGGCCGAGTGCCCCTGTGGACTAGTCAGTAAAGGACAAGTCAGTTATTTGGGGGTTGCGGGTTCGATTCCCGCCGGAGACTCTGGAATTGTCTGCTTCTCTTTCTCTTCTATCCTAAATATTTCTATTCTTATTCTATTCTTCTCTCTATTAAGGCGTCACAATGGACCGTAATGGTCTCCGAGTGAAGGTGTGAGGGTAACTTTGCACCAGCCTTACCTACCTACCGTCATGTGGCCCATAACCTATTGTATTTAATTTATTAAAATAGACTGACTGAAAATGCAATGTAATGGTAATTCCAAGGCATATTTATTCATCAGGTAATTGCAGTTCGGAGAGAATTTTTTTGTTTATATTTTTTATATATGAAGTTCGACATTTGAAATAAATTAGAAAAGAGAGAAAATTGTTTTTTATTTATGCATTTTGACAGCTGAAATAAAAAATAAGTGTTGAAAAAAATAATCAGCTGGCGAATCAAGAGTACCTGATGAATAAATATGCCTTGGGTAATTCATAAAACATAGTTTCGTAAAATAAATAAGTAAGCTAGTACATTAGAACTACAGTTTAAGTACAATAGAAATATTATCATTCATTCTCAACATTATTTATATTTTAATTATTTAAAAAAAAATTTTTTTTAATTTGTTTTAAATTTTTTTTTTTAACATACATACGTAAATTTTTAATTTTACAATGCGATGTTTCTATATATGTATGTTTTTTATATATGTATGTACGTATTTCATATGAGATGAATGGTGATACAAACTACTGTTATTGTATGACTACACGTTGTGAAAGGTATATAAGATTCGGCACGGCCGAATATAGAACTCTTACTTGTTTTAATTTTTATTTGCGCAAACTAAAAATATAATTTTCGAGACATTAATACAAAGCAACTTGAACTACTTGCTAATGGTATATGGCTTCGGAAGAAACTCAGAATTAAAAGTTTTACAGATAATTCAAAATAAATCGCTAAAAGCTATTTATAATCTTCATCAAAGATATTCTACATATGCGTTATATACGAATTTTGCGCATAAAGTATTACCAGTTTATGGATTGTAAAATATGCAAATATTTTTTAACACTAGAAATAGCCGTAACCTTAGAATTGCTAGATGTCGTTATATATAATAATAATATATATAATATAATGTAGGTAGTTTAGAAAATAACAGATTGCCTCAATACATAAACGATTGTTCTACAATTTCATGGTTTAAACTTAGATTAAAAGAATATTTATTACAAAACATTAAAATGCTTTTAATATAAGTATTTGTTTAGATAATAACAACTTATTTTTTTTTTTAAATTTGAATATACTTATAATCATGAATTATTATTTTTATATATATATATATTGCCAACTTGCTTCCACAGTGGCGCGGAGGGCAATTTTTATTTAAAATGAATTTCATAAATTTGTAAATACATACATAATAAATTAAAAAAAAAAGAAAACCGCGAAAATAAATATGACAAATAAGAGATGTTGCAAATGTAAACAAGTTTTTTAATTTTTAACATCTTATTATTTGTAAACCATAATAGTTTTTACATTGTTAATTGTTCATAATTGTTTATACTTTTCCTGGAGAAGCTACCCAATGTGGTAGCGAAATATTGGAAAATAAAATTAAAACTCTTTTTTATAAAAAAAGTGATCTCAAGCTTAATACAAAAAACAACTATTGATATAAATAGTATAATTTTACTATATTGTATTATTAACTAATGAGTGGCTATTAAGTTAATTAATTTATTTATTTCAATTTCGTAATATAAAGCCACAAATTTTTAAAATTAAACTTCTATGTATTTGCTAACAGAGTATAGTATTATTGTTATTTTATATGTACTACTTTATATGTTCTTGAGGTCGACCCATTCGACCGTTATCTAGTTGTAAATGTGACTATACTTTCTTTGTTTAGTTTTTTGTACCATACACAAAAAACACTTTGCAAAAACAATATACATATATCAACGTTGTTGGATTTTTGTATTTTTTGTGACGATATACAAATATGTTTTTCGCTTGTAGTAGTAGCAATTTTAACGCTTATAATTAAAAAAATACTATAAAACTGCGTAACAAAAAATTTATTTGCCTATTAATATGTAAAATATGCATACATAAAAATGTATTAAATATCGATGGCTTACTATATTCGGCCGTGCCGTGTAGTCATGCAATAACAGTAGTTTGTATCACCATTCATCTCATATGAAATACGTACATACATATATAAGAAAATCCCATTGTAAAATTAAAAATTTACGTATGTATTTTAAAAAAAAAATTAAAAAAAAAATTAAAAAAAAATAGTTAAAATATAAATAATAAATACAAAACAAAAAAAATTAAAAAAAAAAATTATAAATAATATATTAAAAAAAAAAAAAAAATATAAAAAAATAAAAAAAATTTTTTTTGGCTCAGCTGGGATTGGATGCCACGTTTACTCTAACCAGTACACACTTTTGTATGTATGTATGTTGTTGTAATATTGTTTTTGTAAAAAAAAAAAATTTGTCAGAAAATGGGTAAATTGGCAACACTGCAAATTCCTTTTAAATTTTATTAACTTTTTCCTATTTCTGAAAAGTAGCAGAAAATCGAGTTATGCCGTTTTTAACAAAAAACATGTATATTATATAATTCTAGAAAAAATTGTCTACAAAACGGTCTATTGATAATGATCTATCGTTAACAACGTCGTATAATTATTCAGGTCGTATGCGTGAAATTATTGAAGCCTACAACGCTACCGTTTCAATACTTTATCCAAAATACGCCTGGTATATATATCCCGGTTATTTGCAGTATGCCGTTTATCAGCACTATATTAAATATTTCAAAGATAAATATCGCTTAGCACCTATACCAAATACGCTTTACGAACATTTGATAAAAAATGAATTTATCAAATCGGAACATGTCATATTTGCCTCGGAAAATATTTACGAAGAGTATGCCGAATCAGAGGAGGTGAATTTTGTCAATCTGGTTGTGAGTTGTGGCAAGCAAACAGGTTTGCAAAAACAACAGCGTTTAATAAATGGCGAGGAAAAGAAAGAGAGTGAAATACTTTTGAAACAAATACTTAATCAAGCACCACATACTTTAGTGGCACAAATTAGACCGCTGAAAATTAGTCAAACTAATTGTGTTTTTGTACAGGTAAGAGAAATTTTGTAACATCTTAAATGTTGGATCTTAAATATAATATTTGCAGGAAAATTTTTATTCGAATTTAATGGATCGTTTTAATGTCAACAATTTCTCTTTAAGTAAAAATAAACTCTGGGCTAAATTAGATCATCTCAATGAAGATCAAGTTATACCAAATATTGCTATTAAAGCTCATGTATATATACTTCAAAATCCTTTCGAATTGCCACCGGATATTTCGGAATTAATATTGAGTAATTATTTTAATACTCCCCGTATTTTGCATCGAGGTCACACATATCGCATAGAAGTGAATGCCGATCTAATAGGAACATCACAATATGCACATTATTATTTGATTTTTGCTTATTTGAAATTTGTACACTTTCGCTGTGTACATTTGGAGGTGAAAGGCAGTGAATTTGAAATGCAAGCTGTTGTAGCAAAAGGCTTTACTAATCTTGTACAAATCGCTCATACACATCAGTTTTTACCTCGTCAATACTTAGAGGGAATGGCGATTACAGAGAGTTATCCCTCGGGTTTGAAAATAGCATACGAATGTTTGCGATCTTCAATTGATGCTTTTTTACCAAGGAAATCTACATGTTTGTCTTCCAAACACATCTTTCCCATGTTCATATTACAGGCAGAACGTGGTGCTGGCAAAACAAAGTTAATAAATGCAGTATCAGGCGATCTAGGTATGCATTTATTTGGTGTTGATTGTGCAGAAATTGTATCGCAAATACCGTCTCACACGGAAATGAAATTGAAGACCATCTTTGCTAAGTGTCTAATCAGTGAGCCGTTGCTGATATGTTTTCATAATTTTGAGGTGAATAATGAAATAAAATTTAAAGGACACAATTTTTACACCACTTAGACGTATTTTTGTTTTTACAGATTTTTGGTGTAGACAATGAGGGCAACGAAGATTTACGACTTTTGGCGTCTTTTCAAGTTCAAACGCAAGAACTTTTCTCGCACAATCGAAAACATCCGGTTGTAATTGTAGCACTGACTAGTGACAAACACATTAAACCAATGATACAACGTATGTTTTTAGAGGTTATACGAATAGAAATGCCCACAAAGGAAGAACGATATGAAATATTAAAATGGCTACACAAAAAGGAATTATTCAAAAATAAGATTTTTAATTTGAGAGATTTAGAAAATCTTCCCCTGTATGAACTGGATATGCAGGAGAGATATTTAGTTAAAGTGCAACCTGATTGGCAAAACATTAAAATGGTTTTACGTGAAGTGGCTGATAAATCGTCAGGTTTCCTTTTGGGCGACTTGCAACTTTTGCACACTAATGCTGTGCGACAACAAAGAGAGGAAGATGCAAAGAAACTTAGTTTTGAACACTTTTCCTGTTACATAAATATTATGCAGACTTCATTCGCTGATAGCTTAGGTGCACCCAAGGTGCCAAGAGTGTTGTGGTCTGATATTGGCGGTTTGGCTAAATTAAAAGATGAAATTCAGTCTAGCATAGGCTTACCTTTGAAACACGTTCATTTAATGGGCAAAAATCTTAGACGATCAGGTATACTTTTGTATGGTCCACCAGGTACGGGCAAAACTCTAGTTGCTAAGGCCGTTGCTACGGAATGTAATTTAAGTTTCCTTTCTGTCCAAGGACCAGAATTACTCAACATGTATGTGGGCCAGAGTGAACAAAATGTTCGCGAGGTCTTTGCTCGTGCACGCTCAGCTGCTCCTTGCGTTTTATTTTTGGATGAACTAGATTCTCTAGCACCCAACCGTGGTGTAGCTGGTGATTCGGGTGGTGTTATGGATCGCGTTGTTTCCCAATTGTTAGCCGAAATGGATGGCATGAGTGGTGATGTCAGGAAACCGATTTTTATATTAGCCGCAACTAACCGGCCAGATTTAATAGATCCTGCTCTCTTAAGGCCAGGTCGTTTTGATAAGCTTTTCTATGTTGGTCCTTGTTCTACGGTCGATGACAAAGTTTCGGTATTGCTTGCCCAAACAAGACGTTTCAAGTTGGCTAATAATTGTAATATGCAAGAGATAGCTGAAAAACTTAAAGGAGAAATGTCGGGTGCCGATTTATACTCAATATGTTCAAATGCCTGGTTGTCAGCGGTGCGCAAGACCATTGATCGACATTTAAAAGGTGTGATATATAATTGTGTAATCGTTCTATGTTAATATTATTATTCATTCTTTAATCACTTTTAGGCGACTTAAAAGATGAAGACTTAATAGCCGACAATGTTGTTGTGGAAGTTGAAGATTTTACTAAATCATTTATGAAGTTTATACCATCTATTAGTAGACAGGATTTGGAATATTTCAATAGATTGAAATCATCGTATAGTGTATAAAAGATAGAAATATAAATGGCCAATATTTATAAAATTTATGGTTTAATATTAAGGTATAAATTTTTTTATTAAATTGTAATATAAGCTGCGGCTTAAAATCAGTAAAGGAAACAAAACAGCTCATAAATCAATACTAATGAATAATTATGCCTTGGATAAAGATTGTTAAACTTTTGTTAAAATAGATGGGTGTTGGATTTGTAATTTATGTACATACATTTCTTAAATAAATTGTTAATACATTTTTAAAAATTTTCAAGATTATTTTTATTATAACCCAGCAAAAAAAAAATGGAAGTAGTGCAAAGCGAATTACATTTTCAAGACTTCTAAATCAATTGTGTAAAAGCATTAATTCTAAATGACTTCTTAACTGCAAAATAATTTGTCATAAATGATGTGCTTAAAAATTAATGCAACATCATGCAAAATATCTTAAAGAATTCATGTAAACAATTTTAACACATAAAATAAACGATACTTGTCACCAAATATGCATGAGTTCCATGCACTTATTAGAATGGAGTGCAGTTAATTAAAATATTCATGTAAACACATGATCTCCAATGACACGCTAATGTTAATATCATTAGTGTTTTCACCTAAATTTAATCACTTCGTCACCAGTTGAACCCCTGCAAATCCACTTTTTTGTTATAGATTTTTTTGCTAGGAAACTTTGAATTTTTACACTTTAGCACATAATTATCGACAAAGTTTAATATGCACATACATGAAAGAAATATGTATGTACAAATAAAAAAACGAAATTAATTAATATAATTAATCATAATGAAATTAGATTACATAAATTTATGTTATAATGAACCAAGCATCGGTTTACGACCAGGCCAAGCTTCTTTTGCATATTTCTTCTTTTGTGGACCAGAACTATTAGAAGCATCTGATGATGATATATGATGATTATCATCATAGCGCACTGAAAACGAAAAAATAATGAAAAATATAGCTTTTTGTTTTTGAATTTTTATAAAATTCTAAATGCAAATTTTAACTGTCTTTAGTTGGCATTTTTAACTGATTATTAGAGCAAATTCAATTGTCTTCTTAATTCTTAAAATAAATATTAAAAAATATGAACATTGCATTTATTTGTCCTAAAACTTACCATTTGCGTTAGCCAAGGCCAATTTATGGGCAACAGCCGAGTTTGTGAGTACTGTACCAACAGTCTCAACTATGGGTGTAACATCTGGTGCTGGATTTGGCAAAAGCAGACCAAATTTAGAACCAATCGCTAAAGGACTGGAAACATCAAATTCAGTTGTAGGTCGTGAAGAATGACTATCATGTGCGCCTGCCGTTGGTAGGCCCTGATATAGTGAAGTTGGCGATGATGGCGTAGCATTAAGAGCTGAATTGGAGTTATTAACAAGATTCTTTATGTGATCCTGATAATTTTGTTGGAATAACTGATGAGAACTTGAGTGAGTGATATTGTTATGGCTTATTGTGGTAGCAGTTAATGTGTTAGCCGATATACCCATATTGGATCCATCGTAACGAGCTCGTTTAGCAGGCACCACAGTGGTTTGTATTAAATTACGGAAGCGTCCAACATTCGGATCGACATCTTCAGGATTTATAATGATTTCTTCATCATTAAATGTAACATTGCGTCTTTTACGTGAACTTTTCTATTAAGTTTAAAAAATTATATTACTTACAATTAACTGCTATAATTTTATACTAACCTTTCTTATATCGTCGGCTATGCCTAACATTGAAATTCTTCGATTATGAGCTGTATTATATTCTGTGAGATTCTAATGTACATATATATATTTTAATTAAGATGATATAAACTTTCTTCAACTACTTACATCCAATTCTGTTTGCGTTTCTGGTAGGCCTAATAAGGCACCATCGCTAGTTTCAGTCATGGGTATATCTTCCATTATGCTATTACGTTGTCCTGCCGATGGTCTCTCACGTAAAATGTATCGTCTGGTAGAGGCACCAAAATGAAAGGTGCTATTAACATGTAGTTGTGTAGGTTTATGGGCTTCTAAACGCAAAGTTCCAATAAAAGTGCCATGAGCTACAAGTAATTACAAAGTAATGTAAATAAGTATTAATAAGTTATAACAACAATGTTACTTACTGGACCCCAAGTCAACCAAATATGCGATATTCAAATGCTTATGATAGACAAAGGCTGAATGTACTCGCGAACAGGACGCATGATCTATGCAAAAATCATTCATTTGAGCATTACGGCCAAATAAATAACATTTCTTTTCATCAACCATAAGTTTTTGTACGAGTTTATCATCCTTAAGAACATCCAAATGTAAACCAGTCGGTGGCTTGCCGGCCCTTTATCCAAATGAAGGATTTATATTTCCTCATTGCTTTTGTAAATTGAAAGTTCTTACTTACCATGAAGGTACTTCATAGCTGTTGGCCATATTTATCATCTATTTATTTCATTGATAAAATTTCATTAAAAGCGGCATAATTTGCAATAAAGCATTAAAATATCTTAATTTTGCTGATTGTTTTTACAAATTTTTAATGTTTTTAAGTTAGACAATGTGATAACAACCCTGGATTGATAATGATGCCAGATTTAGTATAATCATTACGAGAAAATGACAACTGTCCGAGTTCTGACAAACTATTTGTTTATCGTTATTGCAAGCTCCGGAGTTCACGGGGATTATTTTTAAAAATACTGTGGTATACAATAATTCACCTCAGTACATGTTTATCGTTTAAAATCGCATTTTCGTTTTGTGAGTTTAAATCACAATTGCAAGTATTATGCGAATGTTCGAACAAGACTGATTAAGTAGCATTTCAGGTATACTCAAAGCTAAAATGGAAAACGTATAACAGTGTAAACATTCTTGATTTTGTGTACGGTAGAGAAGGATCGCTTTATATTCCTGTAATTTTCTCGCAAACTCGATAATATCGGCAATTTAGGTAGCAAGCGCACAACATACCAACTGGGCATAAGTGTATATCTGTCATGGGTTTAGGTTTTTAGTGCCCCTCCTTTTCAACCTAACGTAAAGTAGCAAGTGTGTACGCTGATATATGTACATATGTTTTTCACTAACGATTTTCCATCTATCGATAAATAGCTAATGCGATTGACTTGCCTGCGAGAGAACATCCAACCTTGCACCTTACTGATAGTAATCGCTGTTCAATAAGCATTTCCAAAAACAAAACAGAAATTTGGAAAAGAAATAAAAATTGATATCGAAAAAAACGCGTACCTGCGAACATGACTTTTTATACCGAAATTTGGAATGTATATTTCCAGAAATAAAACAATACCTTTCCCGTAAAAAGAAAAGTGCACAAGATTGGTAGTGGGTATCAAAAATTCGGCACAGCCGACTATAATGCTCTTACTTGTTTTTAATAATTTGTTATAAAAACCTGCAGATACAGGAAAAGTATATTAAACAATAAAAAACATTTTTATAATTTAGTATGATGTATTATTTGAAAAACTTTTTTCATCTTTAAATTAATGAATAACAATATTTATTACTTATTTACATTTTACAACTATGTGAATATCTTGGAAAAGGTATAACATCTCGGATGTTTTTAACACCAGTAATCAGTTGTAAGTAACGTTCAAACCCCATGCCAAAACCACCAGTTTGAAGACCTCCAAATTTTCGTAATTCCAAGTACCATTTTAAACCTTGTGGCAAATATGTATGATTTCTTAAGATTTGTTCATCGCTTTCTCGTAAGCTGCCACCACACAATTCACCCACTGTAGGCATTAGAAGATCTAATGCATGCACTAAGGAAGGATCTACACGTGATTGTTTCATGTAAAATGGTTTCTGATCTGCTGGCCAATCAACTACAAATACAGGACTTTTACAGTAATCCACTAAAAAAAGTTCTTGTTCCTTAGAAAATCCCTCATTGGGTGTAATAGCAGTTTTAAATTTCTTTTTATTCTGTACAACAATTTCAAAAGCTTCTTTATAGCTGAGTACAGGCCAATCATTATTTAACCAATCAAATGTTACAGTCACGCCCATATTCTTCTTTTGACAAAATTCTAAATCATCAGCATTGTGATCAAGCAATTGTCTTGTTGAATGTTTAAGAAATTTTTCTATAAATGCAGACAGTTCTTTGATATGATCCAGATAAACCAGTTCAGCTTCAAACATATAAAATTCCGATAAATGTAATGGTGACTTACAATTTTCAGCTCTAAATGCAGGACCCAAACAATATGTATTACCTAAGCCGTACGACATAGATTCTAAATGCAATTGACCAGATACGGTTAAAAAAACTTTAGAATCGAAATAACTATGTTCAATGTCGATTTCCGGACGAGCCATTTGTTTTAGAAGTTCAGCAGAATCGGGATGTACAGTAAAAACCTAAAACCAAAAATTTCTTTGAAAGTTTGTATGTACATTAAGCTATGCTGACATTACACAAATGTGTCTAATGTAAACACACTATTATGTACATTAGGGGACAACTTTTTTACATTTTTCGAAAATATCAAAATGGCCCTATCCATACCATGAAGTGCATTTAAAAAAAAACAATAAGAACTCTATCTTTAGATTTTTGATATCGTTAAAAAAAAGTTCCGCGTCAAATGCAATTAAGTTAGGGATCAGTAAGTTCTAAAAAAAAATAAAAATTTCACTTAACAAAGATAATTATTATCATATAATTACATTAAGATTATAATCATATAATTACATTAAGAAATGTAAATAGTTAAAGAATTTATAATTAATAATAAAAAATTAAAAAAAAAGAAAAATTTTGAAAAAATAAAAAATTTTGAAAAAATAAAAATAAATATCTTAAAAGGCTTTAAGAAATAGGCTTCGACGCAGAACGTTTTTGTTCCGAAATGACTGAGGAAACATTTTTCGTTTTCAGCACAACATCGGCTACAGCGTGGTGATAGGGCCTTTTTTGGTTGTACCCCTAATGTACATACTTGCTAATTTATTTATTCTTCACAATAATATTAAAACTACTTGGGCAATTAATACAACTTGGAATTAGTTAAAAGTAGAATTTTATCGGCTGGATAAACAGTTATCCATTGTTAAATTTTTTTTAATCTAAAGTAAGCGGTAAGTTAATGACAAGTTTATTTAATCTGGTGGGTTAAATTAAATTTGTAATAATGGTAAACTGTATATTCCTCCGACAAAATCCAACCTTTAACTAACGCCAAGTTGTAATAATGGCCCTAAGGCCAATTAAACTAAATTACATAGCAAAAAAAAAAAAAATTGTAAAAATAAATTTTCGAAAAGGTATAAATTAAAATTTTAAAAAGAAACTGAATTTACCTCTCCAGCACCTTCACAGTCATTAGTGGTTAGAACAGGTGTATTTATTTGTACAAAATCATTATTAAACATAAAATCATGCAAAGATTTTTGTGCATTATGTCTTAATCGCATAGTGGCTGCCACCACATCGATTCGCGAACGTAAATGCAAATATTCACGAACATATTCCGGAACATGCTGTTGTTTGGGTGAAAATGGAAATCCTTCCGTTAAATTACCATTAGCTAAATTTTAATTACAATAGACAAATTAGTTTTAATCAGCATGTTTGATTTAAATTCAGATATATTTACACCTATCATATCCACTTCGCTAGCATGTAATTCATAGTGGCCATGAGGGGCCAATTGTACTTTACCAATGGCCTTAACTAAGCTGCCTGATGTAAGAGTTTTGGTAGCCTCATTGCTAGGCAAAACTATTTGAAATTTTTTTGTTGACGACCCATCACTTATATCCAAAAATATATTATTTTTTAATTTTCTTATGTTTTTAATCCAGCCCTGTGCAAAGAAAAACAAACTATAGAATTTATATGGTATTTAGTTAAAGAACATACTCGCACTCCTATTGTGTCACCAGGTTGTTTAATTTTATTTATGATATTTATACGTTGAAAATTGCTACACAATCTTTTTATTAATAACATATTCAAAGGTTCTTACCACAGACTATATATTCTGTGGCTCTTACAAGCAGTAAAACAAGCCGAGGCAAAATTTTCGGCGGCGGCGGCTGAGCAGTTTTTAAGCGGCGGCGGCTATAATAAATTGAAATCGGCGGCTCAAAATTTCAAAGTGACGTCACTAATAAATTTTTAAAAAAATCTATCGGTAATATTTTACTAAATTTTTTCATCTTTGCTTCGAAGAAAATTTCTTCTTGAGTCGGCTGAAGCCGATCAAAACGGCGGCTTTCTTGAGCCGTTTTAAGCCGACAAAACCGGCGGCGGCGTGGACAATGAAAAAAATCTCGGCGCGCCGTCGGCTCTGAGCCGATCGACTTGTTTCACTGCTAGCCAATCCCGGCGCGCGTTGCTACGCCCCCTCATGAATTTTAATCGCATTCTAAATTTTAATCGAATATCAAGTGCAAGGCTAAAAACTATAACTTTTTCTTTATGAGCGTGGCACTGCTCACTTTTCTAAATACGAAACTGTATAGTCATGACAACTCAATATGTGTGCAAAGTTTCAAAAAAATCGGTCTAGTGAAAGTACCTCAAAATGATACCTTTTTTTAATGGGCGTGGCACTGCCCACTTTTCTAATGACGAAAGTGTAAAGTCATGACAGCTCAGTATGTTTGCAAAGTTTCAGAAAATTCGGTCCAGTGCAAGTAGCTAAATCTGATAACTAATTTTTTATGGGCGTGGCCCCGCCCACTTTTTCAATCACGAAATAATAAAGTCATGACAGCTCAATATGAGTGCAAAGTTTCAGAAAAGTCGGTCCAGTGCAAGTACCTAAAAATTAAAACTTTTTTAGGGGCGTGGCCCCGCCCACTTTTCTTATCACGAAATTATTTAGTCATGGCAGCTCGATATGTGTGAAAAGTTTCAGAAAAATCGGTCAAGTGCAAGTAGCTAAAACTGATAACTAATTTTTTATGGGCGTGGCTCCGCCCACTTTTTTTCACCCATAAACACTCCCTGGTATGTGTACAACAACTTACCAAAGTTTGAGCCCGATCGGTTTTACAGTTTTACATTCACAAAACGTGCGACAATTGCTACCCCGTACTCAACGCCGCACCCCTCACCAACAAACTCGTGTCGCAGGGGACATGTCCCTGGGACATGTCCCTTCATGTAAACACACTCTTACAAGTTCTTACTACGGTCACAGAGTCACAGAACTACGGTTGGACACAGGCAGGATTAAATAATTGTTTATTATTATATAGGCAGCGTTACCGTTGCATATTTTTAAAAAGTATAAAAAAAGGGGATTTTGCAAAAAATGTGGAATTAAAAAAACGATTTTTAAAATAAGAGGGGCACTTCTTTGAAAATAAAAATAACTACATTAAACATATTTTTATACCCTTCACCTGTGGTTGACAAGGGTATATATAGCTTTGTCATTCCGTTTGTAATTTCGACAATTTTCATTTTCGACCCCATAAAGTATATATTTTCTGAAAGCTTATGAATAGAGATGTCGACTAAGCCCTCTGTCCGTCTGTCCGTGTGTTGGTTGAAATCAACTTTTAGAAGCAACTATATGTTCCTCAGATCTGTATATGGTATCAGTCTCTTGGAAATATCCAGGAATGAATCGCTATTGAAATTTAGCACAATCGCCCCATAACTTTCTGAGATATGAGCAAAAAACCACGACCACCTCGTTTTTTTACACAATTACAACACAACATACATACATGTAAAAAACATACAAAAAAAAATAATTAAAAAAAAATATATTAAAATTTAAAAAAAAAAATATAAAAAATAATTACAAAAAAAATATTAAAAAAAATTGAAAAAAATTTTAAAATATTTTTTAATAAAAATATATAAAAAAAATAATATATTGAATAAAATTATATTATTGATATATTGTAAGTTGTATCGGCGTTATTATTAAAAATATACCATTTGTAATATGCATTTTGGAAAAATTTAAAAATGATTTTTTATATTGGTGTGACGATCTAATTATATGTGTATATTGATTTATTAAGAGCAGCTTGTGAAGTACACAATTTGGTTGTATTGTTTCTTTTTTAAGTTTCAGCCATTTTTATATTTTTTTCGAAGTCTTTGCATTATTTCCTGTGCTTTCTTTTAATTTAGTTTTCTCCTAAAAAATCTTATTGTCCGGTAAAGATTCAGATTCTGCTAAGCTTCTTTCACCTGCTACAGTGTTTGATGATATTTGATGTTGATATGGATTATTTACTTATTTTTACTCTCATTTGCTGATGTGTCAAAAACTACATGTTTTTTGTTTGTGGTATTTGTAATGGTTGCGTGGGAAAAGGTGGTTAATTTACTGCCTGTTCAACGATGTCGAAAGAAAACCCAAGCAAAATTTCATTCGTACAAATACGTTGAAAACAAAAACAAATTTTTAGTTTTTGTTGTTGTTTTCAATATATTTGTACGAATGAAATTTCGCTTGGGTTTTCTTTCGACATCGTTGAACAGGCAGTTAACAAAACAAAAAACACAAAAAATTATCTTCATTACCTAAAAAGCACGCAAAATTGTGGCTTAGGCCCCTTTCGCATTAGGCAACTTTAATTGCGCAAGTCTTGTGTTTGTGGGTGTGAGAGGAAAGGTTGGTGTGAAGGGGAAAGAATTACCGAGATTTGAGTACAGACTTGCTTGTACTTGGCAATTCTGCTTCTGCTGTCATTCTTGTCTTGGAATATTTATTTGTTTTTGACATTGTCTTTTATTTCTTCTTCGCTGTGTTGTGTAATTTTGTGTGTGTGAAAATTTTATTTGTTTATAAGTGAATCAAATATTTAAAAATGATGAGAAATTGGAAAATTCGAGCATAAGCAAATTAAACTTGCTCAACCAAGTTGCTCAATGTGAACATAAAAGCAAGTTCAAAAGAAAATAAATAAAAATTAATATTATACTTGCGCAATTAAAGTTGCCTAATGCGAAAGGGGCCTTAGCATTTGAAAAAGTGGCCCTTACAATCATAGCTGCCAGATTTGACGATTTATCGTCATTTTGACGATTTTACGTGCTAAAATTAAGTGTTGACGATTTGACGATTTATGCTATGTTTTTGACGATTTTCAAGAATTCAAGTTTGCAACATTTTTCATTACATTAATATCAACCTTAAACTAAAAAGATGTAACGGTTTTTTATGTTATTAATAATAGAACAGAGTGAAAGAGATACATCGATCATTATTTAATGTGTTTGTGTGGGTAATTTTTCCACTTTGTACATTTTTAACATAGTATATGCCACATATTATCAACTGATACCTACAACACGAACAAATATAAATTTGGAAATGCGTTTAAAACAATTTTAGTTTTTAAGGTAAATTTATTTAAATTATTTAAGTGACAAATTAATATGCTTAAATACTTAAAAAAAATGGTAAGTTCTTTTTAATTATACATTGAAACCTTAAAAATCAAACATTATATTTTCAATAGAAAACCAAGATGATGAAAATTCTAGCAGCTCTTCCTATGTAAGTAGAAATTTCATCCATTTTTTATACACAATTTTGTAGTAGCTAAAATGAAATTTTAATGGTGTTTTTCACAGGTAACCAACAAGAAGAAGAAAATTAAGGAAGACTGGTTTGCAGATCCAGAAATAAATTTATGGGCTAAAAAGCGAAACGATGTAGTTTATTTTGGCGTTGTGCTCGTATTACACTTGCCTAAAGCTACCTTAATCGGTAGAAACTTTAGAAAGAAATGATTATAATTATTTGTCAATTAGTCTGAATTAGATGCAGCCAATTCATTATTTATTATTTTTTGTATTTATATACATATTAATATTTATTTTTCGAAATTAATTCTAAATTGTATTATATTTATTGTCATGTTCTTAACTTAAAAGGGTCTAATAAAACCATTGATCTCTCTGGATTTAAAAAGTTTGTTATGTTATGCATTAAATAAAAAATATTTTGTTTTGAAAAATGCGTTTTTTTATTTTGACGTTTTTATGACGATTTGAGTAAACTATTTGACGATTTTGACGATTTTTTTCCCCAAATTAGACGATTTTGCCCCTATTTTATCTGGCAGCTATGCTTACAATAACTCTATATACAGAGATGGAAGATGAACATTTTTTATGATTTAAGTGGGTAGCAATAAAAAAATATTAGGGAAAAATAGCTAAAAACAAGCGGCTTTGCTAAATTTTTTATATCCACCTAAAATCTTGTGTACTTCTATAGCACAGAATTTATTATTTTGTTATTTACAGTAATCGGCATTGAATAATCTCTTTATACTAAATTATGTATTACTTTATATGTTTAACTTCGATTTGCTATTAAAATATTTTCGTAAATTTAGTCTAAGAAGTTTCTGTTAATAAATTAAACTTAGATATTTCAATATAGAGTCCTTTATTCTTTCAAAATTTTAATCTATAGAGAAATTACATGAATTTAAGATAAGGAATTATACCTGTATTGTCGATAAATGTATATAAACACTATTTCATCATCATACATCTAATTCTGTCGGTTTTACGAGCATTTAAATTTAATTAACAGTAAATTATGTGAAAAGTGGGTATGTAAGTTGGCGTCTCAAAGTAGTTTGTGCTGATAGATTCAACTTAAATATTTCAATACAGAGTCCTTTGTTCTTCCAAAATCTTTATACATAGAGAAATTATATGAATTTGATATAAAACGTAACATAGTGGTCGTTAAAGCAGGTGTTTTGATCAAAAAGCAGGTGTGTGAAATTTCAGAATTGTACAATTAATTTTGTGAGTTTTATTACTTTTTAAATTTTTAATATACCAAAAAAGACTCAGTTCGGTAAAAATTTCCGTATATTTTAAGCTATAACTCCTTTCGTAATGTATAGATTTGAGCAATTTTCTGGGAATGATATTTTTTACTCAGGAAATCAAAGCGTTTAGACACTATAGCAAGGACCCTGTGTTTTTAACCACCTCTTGCAGTACGAGCTATAACTCCCTTTCTAATATACAGACTTAGCCGGGTTTCAATACCTTGTGCTTAAGAAATATTTTGACGAAATTTGACGCCCTAACTTTTTCAGTTCGATCTCTATCGTGCTTGCAACAGACGGACGGACATAGCTAGATCGTCCCAAAGTAAAAGGATTTAGAGACTTTAGCAGGTTTAAAAAGGATATTTCAATGTGTTACAAACGAAATGATAAAATAAGAATAGCCCCAAACTATTTTTTTGGTGGTGGGTATAAAAAATCGTAAGCAAAAATAACAAAAACTCTAGCAGCTATGACCGAAAATGTACAATTTTGCCTATAACCAACAATTTACATTAAAGGTTAATTTGTAATTGTAAAAGTTTTAGGCAAGTGCAAAAGTATATAAGAAAACAATATATAGTTGCTTCTAAAAGTTGATTTTAACCATATATATTTTCTGAAAGCTTATGAATAGAGGAGTCGATTAAGCCCTGACCGTCTGTCCGTGTGTAGGTTGAAATCAACTTTTAGAAGCAACTATATGTTCCTCAGATCTGTATATGGTATCAATCTCTTGGAAATATCTAGGAATGAATCGCTATTGAAATTCAGCACAATCGCCCCTTAACTTTCTGAGATATGAGCAAAAAACCACGAAAACCTCGTTTTTTTCACAATTACAACAACAACATACATACATACATACATGTGAAAAACATACCAAACAAAAAAAATAACAAAAAAAAAATATTAAAAATAAGAAAAAAATAATAAAAAAACTACAAAAAAAAATTAAAAAAAATTTTTTAAAAATTTTTCTAAAAAAATTTTTTAAAAAAATTTAAAAAAATATAAAAAAAATAATAAAATATAAATAATATATTAAATAAAATAAAATAAAATTTTTTTGGCTCAGCTGGGATTCGATGCCACATTTATTCTAACGTGTACGTATGCACGTATTTTATATGGGATGAATGGTGATACAAACAATTGTTATTGCATGACTACACGTTGTGAAGGGTATATAAGATTCGGCATGGCCGAATATAGCACTGTTACTTGTTCAAGATGCAGTATGTAAAGAGAACGGATTAATAAAAAAATTTTTTCATCAGAAACCATCACACTTCTTCCTGACACCGATGATGCAGCTAATAAGGATATACATACGACATAATAATTATTAAGGAATTTTTATTAGTTTAACTTGTCCATATAAATATTAAGTATTATATAATATAAAATATATATAATAAAGCATTTTTCGTAAAAAATACTGTTTTATAAGAGCCTTACAATTTTCAAAATTTTTCTTTTGATTTAGACCGTAAATCATATGTCTGCATGTACATACAGTCTGTCAAGAATGAATTTTACTATTTATACCGTCTTTTTTTCCTTAGAAATGTGGCTTTTGGAAAAATCTTAAAAATTTAAACATTTTGGTAATTTAATATTTTTTATTGCATTTTGAAAACTAAAAATTTGACGAATTTTGCAGGAAAATTTTTTTTTCGCCATTAAATTTTTAATAACTCCAAAATAGTAATAAATAGAAAAAAAATGTAGAATTTTCCGGTGCATTGTGATCCCCCTGCTATTAAAATCGGAGAACCCGTTTTCAAGTTATGACAAAATATGTTAGGCAGCTCAACGATTTAGGGGGTGAAATATGCCACACCTTTAAAAGAAAATCCTTACGTTCGAACGCGTTCTAGAGAAAAACGGAAACCAGATTTGAATTAAGGGCATCAAAATACATATAGTCCACATACTATTATTTTTAGGGTGGACAAAAAATTTTTTTGTTGCGCTGTGTAATTTTTTCAAAATCTGCAACTAGACTTTTTGTATCATACTACACCTAAAACTTCAAAAATTTAAAACTTTTTCAAAAAACACGTTTAATAATTTTGGCCAACTTTTCAGGCCAAATACTCCTCTGTGCGACGGCAAAAATTCAAAATATATTAACATTCATAAAAATTATAAAAGGTTGATAAATAAATTTTTATAAAATGTCAGTTTCATAAACCCTTTTTTTACAGTTTGTTATTGTTTTTTACATGCAGCAGTTTGATTTTTCAAAATATTTTTTTTTAAATTAATTTAATCGTTAATTAAATCAAAGTCCTTTTAATGAGTGAGCATTGTTCTGAGAATTTGATACTATTGATAGCTTAATAACAAACTATCTAATGGGCCGGATATAGATAGTTTTGCAGTTTTAGTCACTAGTCGTCAAAGTTAAAGGCAACAAGTAAGAGCACTATATTCGGCTGTGCCGAATCTTTTATACCTACCACCAATTTTCCGTTCTTTTATAGCTAGGATTTTTTCCCGAAAATTTTTGTTTCCCGGATATGAGACATTTATTTTTTAATATCCCGGGATCCCGCCGCAATACACATACTTATAAAGTAAATTTTTTTCAAACTCGAACTCAGCTCTGAAGAATCATTAAGTTTTGGAATGGGAACATCTTCGGAATGGGGAATTGGACGGCGCACTGACGGTAAATCGGGATACTGCCATTTATTTAGATTTTTCCTATTAATACCAGCAATACTCAATAAACAGAAGTAACAGTCGTCTAAATGATTTCTGGGCTCTCTCCAGACCATCGGCACACCAAACTTAAGCCTATTTCGTTTTCCTTGAGTCCACTTTACACAGCAAGTATTGCACACAATATGTGGAGCCCAGCTTTTATCTTAGTCACCAAGATCAACTCCAAAGTAATCTATTCCGAAAAAGGTCTTATGTTTTCTTTAAAGGTGTATACTCCACAAATATAACAAAATGTATCAGCGTAATTTTTAAAACATTTTCTATTGGAAGTCATTTCTATTTAGATCAACACTTTTTTCATAAGCTTTGCCAACTGCAATAAACCACTTCTTACAAGCAACTAACTAACTAAAAAATAACGTTCTGAATAATATTACACAAATAATCAGCTAGCAATTACACAAAAAATAATATTTTCGGAAAAAACTGAATGAAAAACTGATATATACCCTCCTCATTCACAGTGGAGGGTATACAAAAGCCATATCATGAAAACTTGAGCTGGTTACAGATTTGAAATTTTCTTACCCAAATTAACTGGAATCAGTTGATGAATTCAAAGAAGCAAAAATCTTTTTTAATTTTGTCGGGCTGTGTTATATGAGTTTGTCGGTTTTATGAGCTTTTAAATTTCATTAACAGTGAACGACTTGAATGGGCGTTATAGTAGGCGTCTCGAAATTATTTTTACTAATGAATCCAACTTAGATGTCTCAATATAGTCCTTTATTATTCCAAAATCTTTATTTATAGAGAAATTATATGAATTTGAGGTAAAAAGTTATAAAGGAGGTGGGCGTAAAAGTGGGCGTGTCACATTTATTTTTCGTTATAACAAAGCATTTTACCAAAAAGCCATGTTTGCAAAATTTCAGAATCGTACATCCAATTTTGTTGCTTTTATGACGTTTTTCTTTTTAAATATACCGACAAATACACTGTGCGGTATAAATTTTCGTACATTTTGATCTATAACTCCTTTCCTAATGCATAGATTTAGGCAATTTTCGAGAAAAAATATTGTTTTTACTCAGTAAATATATATTCGAAGTTTCATGACTCTACGGCAATGCGTTTGGACACAAAGTTTTTTTGACCTACTCTTGCTTTACGAGCTATAACTTTCTTCCTAAAATTCCGATTTAGCCCACTTTCAATACAAAACAAACCTTGTGTATAAGAAAGATTCTGGCAAAATTTGAGCCCCCTAGCTTTTTCGGTGCGACCTCTATCGTGCTTTTAACAGACGGACCGACATTGCTAGGTCGTCATAAAATCAAACCCCGATTCAGAATATATATAATTTATAAAATGGATATTTCGATGTGTTACAAACGGAATGACAAAATGAATATACTCCCACCATATTTTTGGTGGCGGGTATAAAAAGGGAGAAAATGGTGGTTGGGTTCTTGAGGAAGTATATAAGAAATATTTTGTCAAGATCGGTTCGACCTCTATCCTGCTTTTAACCGATGGGCAGACGGACGGACATAGCTAGATCGTCATAAAATTAAACCCCGATTCAGAATATATACTTTATGGGGTCTTAAATGGTTATTTTGATGTGTTACAAACGAAATGACAAAATGAATATATGAATATTTTTTGGTGTCGGGTATAAAAGTTATTAAATAAATCTTGTCAGTCTACATTTAATATGTAGTGGTGGATTCCCTTGCTCGTAAGTATGTCAAACTTTATATAAAGAAATATTTTAATTCGAATTCATCTTTTTTACATAAAGTTTGAAATTCTTACTAAATGATCATGATAAATGATCAGCTAATAAGTCAAGTTCCCTTTAAGGCGAATTCAGTTATCATTTTACAACAAAAAAAAGCAAAAGCTAGTTTAAAATATATTTTATTCGATGGCGTATTACGAAACTTTCAGCTTTTCTGGTAAGCCTGTGCTGACTCCACCACCAGATCTTTAAGAGCACAGGGAGTATTCTCAGCAACAATAAAAACAAGTAAGAGTAGCTTAACCTATATTTCATGTTATACGCCATTTTTCTTTATTATTTCCGACACCATCCTCGATTTTGAATTTTTACGTAGTTATCTGTATTCTACTAGTCAAGCTCTTTCATTTGATACCCATATTGATGGGGTCCGCCATTTTGTTTAAGATGCCATCTTGGATTTAAAATTGTTTATTATTTAGTATTATCTAATGGTTTAATTTCATTTGATACAACTATTAAGGGGGTTCAAGAAGTTACATTTTAAAATACTAGATTTGACCCATTATAAATTTATTGTGCGCAATTTCGTAGTGGCGGCCAACATGAGTTTTAATTTTTTTTATAGTGCTTATATTGCGCTAGTCAAGTCCTTTTAGATGGCACCAATATTGACTTTCTCGGTTGTCTAAAAGCTGAAAAAATTTATTTTAAATTTTTGAAATATATATATTGTTGTGTATTTGACGCGGGCTTGGCGATTATTCGAATGAAGTAATTATATACACTGTTCTTGTTAGTTGACTTATATGTTTTGTATCTTTTACGCTTCACTTTTTATTGCATCATCTTTTATATTGAATTCTTAACACAAACTATTTGTTTAAATAAAACGTATATTTTTATACAAGAATTACATATAAGTGTTTGAATACATAATAGTGGTGTCAGAAGTGGGATACAAAAACTGTGAGGTTACGATGGCAATGGATCCCAAACAGATTGAACCTTTGACGAACATAATTGCAGATGCAATACGGCAGGCAGTTGAACATGCAGCACAGGCTGCATTGAATAGTGTCCCACAACAGCACACCCCTTCAAACCCCAAGCCGCCACCATTTTCTATTTCAGAGTTTAGAACTACAGATGCAATTACAGTTTGTGATTATTTTACACGTTTTGAATGGGTACTTCATCTCAGTAGAATTCAAGAAGCTGAATATGCAGATTATGCGAGAGTGCATATTGGCTCCGAGTTGAATAACGCCTTGAAAATATTGGTGAGTCCAAGATCACCCGAAAGTACCACTTACACTGAACTGAAAAAAGTGCTAATAGATCACTTCGATGCTGAAAAGAATAAGTACGCGGAAAGCATTAGATTCCGACGAGTTTTACAGGAAAATTAAGAATCGGTAGCAAACTTTGCTTTGAGGCTTAAGCAAGCGACAACTTTTTGCGAATATGGAGAATTTATGGACCGGATGCTTATAGAACAGTTCTTAGTTGGTCTAAAAGCGTAAACTATTTGCGATGAAATTATCGCCAAAAAACCTCTTACGTTTAAAGAAGCTTATGAGACAGCACACGCGTTGGAGTCATCTCATCGCACAACAGCTGACATGAAAACTGCAGTGCCAAATACAGAAACTGTGGATACAAACAAAGTAGGTAGTTTCTCACAACGGAGTGGTGGAAAGAAGTATGGTTCCGATACAATGAAAAGAAGTACTCGTTATAAGCACGAAAGTGAGGAGAAAGTAAAATCAAACATCAGTTGTCACGCGTGTGGTGGCCAGCATCAACGGAAAGTGTGCAAATTTCGAAATGCTTCATGTTACATATGTGGAAAGATCGGCCATATCTCTAAAGTATGTAATTCGAGAACATCGCAGTTGGTTGAGGAACCTAAAGACGAAATAGATGTTAATGAGAGTATCCAAAAAGTAAATTCCGTAAGGACGGGTAAGCAAATTATCAATACGATGATTAATGGTACCGCTGTTCAAATGGAATTGGATACAGGTGCACCATGTGGCATGTTGAGCAAAACTAAATTCCAACAAATTAAACGTACAGGTCGGCTGCAGAAGACGGATAGAAAATTTTGTAGTTACACAGGTCACAAGATAGAAAGCGTGGGTCGTGCAACAGTGGACGTTATGGTGGGCTCAACTCTTCGCAGACTTCACGTCTATGTGGTTGACGGTAAATTTGACTCGCTGTTCGGAAGAGAATGGATTGCACATTTTATAGACGAAATTGACTTCAGAAAATTATTCTCGACATCAGATCAGGTTAATACTATTAAATTAGCAGCACCTTCATTAACTACGTATCAGAGTGAATCCCTTCAACAAATTCTTAATCTATATGAAGACGTATTTAGCGACACAGCTGGCAAGTTAGTTGGCCCACCCATTAGGTGTCATTTCAAACCCAACACTACACCGGTATTCTTAAAGGCACGTGAAATACCTTTAGCTTTACGTGATTCATACGCGGCTGAGATTGATTCAAAATTAGCATCTGGTTTTTATAAGCGCGTCGAATTTTCGGAGTGGGCGTCAACGACGCATGTTGTTACGTAAAAGAACGGCAAGATCAGAATTACTGGCAATTATAAACCCACACTGAATCCAAGAATCATTGTAGATGAACACCCGATCCCACGTGCTCAACATTTATTTAATAAAATGAATAAGGCAAAAATATTTTGCCATCTTGACATTACGGATGCATATTTCACCTGCCAATTGATAAAGAATTTAGTCATGCACTTACTCTTAACACACCAACACATGGCTTAATTCGACCAACAAGGGCAGTTTACGGTGCGGCTAACATCCCCGCTATATGGCAACGCCGGATGGAGACGGTGTTACGTGGCATTGAGAACATATGTAACTTCTTCGATGATATCTTGATATACGCTGTTGATTTTGATAAATTGTTATCTACGCTACAGATTACTTTAGAACGTTTACGAGAACAAGGTCTTCGCCTTAATCGCACTAAATGCGTTTTTGCGGCACCTGCCGTTGAATTTTTAGGGCACGAAATTGATTCCGACGGTATCCACAAGGCAGACAAACACATTGAAGCAGTTAAAAATGCACCCAAACCCACCAATGCGGAAGAACTTCAGCTGTTCCTGGGCAAGGCCACCTATTACAGTGCATTTATTTCAAATCTATCAACGAGAGATATGCCACTCAGAGATGTGTTGAGGAATGAGAAATTTGTCTGGACAGAGGCGGCAGAAAATGCCTACCAGGATATAAAAAAAGCCTTAACTTCATCACAGGTACTTATACCATATGACCCGGAATTACCGCTTATTTTAGCTACGGATGCTAGTAAAACAGGCCTTGGAGCTGTTCTGTCGCACCGAGTCGGTAACAACCTGGAAAGACCTATAGCATACGCAAGTCGCACTCTTACCCCCACCGAGCAGAAGTACCCGCAAATGGATAAAGAGGCGCTGGCAATCGTTTGGGCAGTTCAGAAATTTTTCCTGTATTTATATGCTCGTCATTGGACCTTGGTCACCGATCACAAAACTTTATCCCAGATCCTACAACCACACAAATCACTACCAGTGTTATGTATTAGCAGAATGTCGAACTATTCAGATTTTCTTTCGAATTTTGACTTTGATATCGAGTTCAGAAATACGAAGGCCAACGTTAATGCTGATTATTGCTCTAGAGCAATCCGCAGATATACTATACTCAAGATTGAGGCTAATGAATCCACACCAGTTTTCACTGCAGACTACGATGGATTTGATAATTTTATGATTGGCCAGATAAGACAATTACCAGTCAAAAGCCAGTTAGTGAGTCGCGAAACGTCCAGGGATCAGCATTTGGGGCACATTGTACGCTTATTAGAAGAAGGAAAGAATTTGAAACAATATGGTTTCAAAGAACCGGAGAACAATTATAAACTGACTACTGGTTGCCTCACTTACGATCACAGGGTAGTGGTACCTGAGAAACTACGGGCATAAATCTTAAACGACTTGCATATAGCTCACTTAGGAATAGTTAAAATGAAAGGATTGGCAAGATCGTTTGTGTACTGGCCCGGTATAGACGCCGATATCGAAAATATGGTTAGGCGATGCCCTGACTGCTGTCTCAACGCACATAACCCAATCAAATTTCGTCAACATCACTGGGAATATCCCAAAGGGCCCTGGGATCGTGTCCATGTCGACTTTGCCGGACCCTTTGAGGGCGCAATGCTACTAATTGTAACCGACGCTTTTAGTAAATGGGTCGAGGTAAGAATCACCAACTTAGTTAGCACTTCTGCAACAATAAATGTGCTTGATGAACTTTTTGCTGCTTACGGGGCCCCCGTCACTTTAGTTTCCGATAACGGAGCATGTTTTACATCAGGTGAATTTAGGAGGTTTCTTGAAATGGTCGGAGTAAAATTTCATAAACGCACGGCACCCTATCACCCTTCTAGTGATGGTCAGGTTGAAAGGTACGTTCAAACTGTTAAAAATGCTCTTAAGACTATGGGCACCACCAGACGGACACTTCAAGAGAACTTAAACGAGTTTCTCAGACAATATAGAAAGGCCCCACACTCTACAACCGGTCAGTCACCTGCACAGTTGTTCTTGGGCCGTACGATCCGAACTAGATTGGATCTCGTATATCTTTCGGATATTCCAAGCACAATTATGGAAAAACAATATATGAAATTTGTACCGACTTATCGTACGCTCGAAAAAGGTATGAAAGTACAATTTCGCTCGGGTAACCCACGTATGGAAGAGTGGCTATTCGGCACAATATCTTCCAGGCTCGGTGATTTACACTATGAGATAGACTATAAAGGTAAACTTGTTAAACGTCACATCGACCAAATGAGGAAAACAGTTATACCTAATGCTGACAAACAGATGGGGAATACGACACCTAGTAGTCAAACAATTAATGACGAACCAATTAGAAGAAGATTTTATCCCAAACAAACGCCACGTCCAGAAAGAAGCGAAGTATCAGGAAGTGATTTACAACATTTTACACCATCGCAACTCAGTACAAATTCTACATCAAGGGGAGAAAATGACAACATTACTTATAGTGAATCTTCTATACGGAACTTCGACGTAGTATCTAATCCAGCAACAACATCGCGCTCACCAGAGTTACACCTGGATACGGCTTTGAACTTTGAAACTGCATCGCAGCATGAGGTTGCTGTTCCGCTACGAAGATCCTCGAGGGTAAGAAAGAGGCGTCTGATCTACTCACCGTAATGGTCCTATGGGGAGGAAGAGTTGTTGTGTATTTGACGCGGGCTTGGTGATTATTCGAATGAAGTAATTATACACACTGTTCTTGTTAGTTGACGTATATGTATTGTATCTTTTACGCTTCACTTTTTATTGCATCATCTTTTATATTGAATTCTTAACACAAACTATTTGGTGGGGTGCAATAACGCCTTACGAAATAAGGCCTTTAAGGCTTTATTTCACTTCCAATTGAGAAATAAGGTCTTTGTGGCGGAAAGGGCTTTACTGCACTTTGAAAGTGACATAAGGCCTTTATTGAAATTTAGCCAATGGTGCAATAAAGCCTTTATTTTATATTTTTTGATTCTTTTGTTACGCTGTTCAATTTATTGTTTTTTGTTGTTGTTGATAACAATCCAATATCTTTAAACAACTGCTAATAATACATATTGCTCATAATGAACATGTAAGTATATATTTTCGGTGGCATGTCATAATGTCCATGAACATTGTGACACACAAATAGTGACATAATGTCCATGGACTTTATGCACTACGTAGGAAAAAGCCACCTAAATCTCACTTAATACAGATTTTCTGCGTGGCGGCCTGCGGCCGATCTTAGGGGTTTTCTCCTCCATAGGACGCGGCAGGTGGCTTCGCTGAATACAGTTTTCCTGCGCGCGTCTCATTATCTTCCGTAGTGTGACGCGCGCAGGGAAACTTTATTCAGCGAAGCCAACTGCCGCGTCCCATGGAGGAGAAAACTCCTAAGAGCGGCCGCAGGCCGTCACGCAGAAAAACTTTATAAAGCAAAGATTTTCAATATTGTTGCAGTTAAATTAATATTTGTGTATGCTTTTATGCAAAAATGTGTAATGATTAAAGTGATTTTTTTTTTTCATTTTGGTGTGATTTCGTTTCCATAAGTGGGATTAATTAATAATGTTCTATTAATTTTTGTCAATATGAAATTTTTTTATAATTGTTTAATAAAATATAAGAAGAATAAGAAATTTTATTGCTTCATTTGAAAAGAAATTGAAGTGAAATAAGACCTTTACGGCTTTATTTCACTTTCAAAGTGCAATAAAAATTTTTTGGAAATAAAGGCCTTATTTCACTTTCCATTGAGAAATAAAGCCTTAAAGGCCTTATTTCGTAAGGCGTTATTGCACCCCATCAAACTATTTGTTTAAATAAAACGTATATTTTTATACAAGAATTACATATAAGTGTTTGAATACATCTATATATATAAAGGTGAAACTCTGTGTGTGTGTGTGTGTGTGTGTGTGTGTGTTAGCTATAGACTCCGAAACTACAAAACCGATCGGGCACAAACTTTGGTAAGTTGTTGTACACATACCAGGGAGTGTTTATGGGTGAAAAAAAGTGGGCGGAGCCACGCCCATAAAAAATTAAATATCAGTTTTAGCTACTTGCACTTGACCGATTTTTCTGAAACTTCGCACACATATCGAGCTGTTATGACTAAATAATTTCGTGATAAGAAAAGTGGGCGGGGCCACGCCCCTAAAAAATTTTTAATTTTGAGGTACTTGCACCAGACCGATTTTTCTGAAACTTTGCACACATATTAAGCTGTCATGGGTTTATAATTTCGTGATTGAAAAAGTGGGCGGGGCCACGCCCATAAAAATTAGTTATCAGTTTTAGCTACTTGCACTGGACCGAATTTTCTGAAACTTTGCAAACATACTTTCGTCCTTAGAAAAGTGGACCGATTATTCTGAAACTTTGCACACATATTGAGCTGTTATGACTTTACAATTTTGTAATTAGAAAAGTGGGCAGGGCCACGCCCATAAAAACAATTATAATTTTGAGGTACTTGCACTGGTCCGATTCTTATGAAACTTTGCACACATGTTGAGCTGTTATGACTTTACAATTTCGTGATTAGAAAAGTAGGCAGTGCCATGACCATTAAAAAAAGTTATAATTTTTGAGAGCTTTGCACTTGATATTCAATTAAAATTCTGAATGCATTTTTATTCATTAAGGGGCGTAGCAACGCGCGCCGGGTTTGGCTAGTAATATATATAAAAAAAATTGTTGCTTGTAACGTTACCGATTAGAGCGTGATTTATTCAAAATTTTTCACGAATATCTCTAGAGGCATATTATATCTAAATAGAAATAGTAGCAAAGGTACCTATAAATTATTCTATAGCCGAAAATTTTTAATTTTGGTGTTAAAAATATAGGAAAATCAGAGACAGTCGTGTTTATTTGCTTATATCTCAGCAAATTCAGCGATTGTGCTGAAATTAATTAGCAACTCATTCGCGGATATTGATAGAGATTGATACCATACACAGATTTGAGAAACATATGGTTGCTTCTAAAATTTAATTTTAACCAACACACGGATATACGGACATGATTTAATCGACTACTCTATTCATAAGCTTTAAGAAAATATATACATACTTTATGGGGTCGGAAACGAAAATTGTAGAATTGTAGGTCACCACAGGTGAAGGGTATAAAGAAGCAGCTTAACAAGCAGCGTTTAATGATTAAAGTGATCACAAAATGCAAAAACGCGAATCATTTTCGAGTCCTTTTTTAATCGTGTATGTGACTTATCAGTTTTTGATCACCGAAAGTATTTAAAGAAGACTCAGCAAGGTGATTTTTTAAAAAACGAACATCTTAATGCTGGCAGGGTATTTTAACGTATTTTATTTATTTATCTTATTATTATTTTATTTATTTAAAAGGTTATTTTCTGTACAACAAGACTTTATCTTATGCGTTAAACATAAAAAAAACATTTGTATTAAAAATTAATAAGAACAAGTAAGAACACGATATTCGGCTGTGCCGAATCTTTTATACCCACCACCAATTTTGTGTACATTTAAAGCACAATATTTATTATTTTGTTAATCGCTATGGAATAATCTCTTTATAATAAAATATGTATCACTTTCTTTGTATAGGGTGGTTAAATTTTAAGGGCCCATGTTGAAGGTGAACTACACCTAGTCTTTAAATTTGTTTTCTGCATTTCACATGACATTTCTCAATCTCAAACTTACTCAATTTGATCCGTGGAAAGATACGCAAATGAGCAACGCTTTAAAGTTATTCAGGTTTTTTATAAAAATAAGCGTTCAAATCAAAATGCATTTTGTGCACTTCGTAATTCTTTTGATCAACATAATCGTTCAAATTCGTCCACAATCGGGAGAATTGTAACAAATATTTAAATTTCTGCAAAACAGGTCTGTATAAAATGTTAGAAAATCTGTGAATGCCTTCTTAGTGCGTTGAATGGGAACCACTGCTGGTTTTTGCGATAGTGTGGCAAAAGGGCAGTCAACCTCGACTCATCATCATGCCCAACAATTGAGCATCAACATTGTCATTGAAAATTTGGACCATCAGATAGAGGAGTGGTGCCAAGGATGGGGAGGCCATTTGGCCGATATTTTCTTAAATACATAATTGAACCATACAAATATTATAATTACAAAAATAAATAATAATATCCTAAATAATTTGTGTTTTATTTAAATTCAACATCGGTCCTTAAAATTTAACCAACCTTTATAACTTCGATATGCTACTAAAATGCTTTTGTAAATGTAGTCTTTTAGTAAAAGTGGGCGTTAAAGTAGGCGTGTCAATAAAGTTTCTGCTAATAAATACAACTTGGATATTTCAATATAGTCCTTTATTTTCCCAAAAACTTTGTCAATAGAGAAATTACATGAATTTAAGATAAACCGTTATATGGGAGGTAGGCGTGTCACCTAAACTTTTTGGCACAACAATTACATTGATTAGAAGGATATACATAGCAAATTTTCTCATCATACCTCTAATTTTGGCGGTTTTATGAGCTTTTAAATTTCATTACCGGTAGATAACGTGAAAAGAGGGCATTATAGTAGGCGTGTCAAAGTTATTTTTGCGAATGAGTACAACTTAGGTGTTTCAATATAGCCCTTTATTATTCCAAACTCTTTATTAATAGAGAAATAATATGAATATTAGTTAAAATGTTCTATGGGAGGTGGGCGTAAAAGTGGGCGTAGCACATTGATTTTCCGTTACAAAAAAGCATCTCACCAAGAAGCAAAGTGTGCAAAATTTCAGAATCGTACATCCAATTTTGTTGCTTTTATGACGTTTTTGTTTTTAAATATACCGAAAAATACACTGTGCGGTATAAATTATCGTACATTTTGATCGATAACTCCTCTCCTAATGCATAGATTTAGGCAATTTTCGGGGAAAAATATTGTTTTTACTCAGGAAATATATATTCGAAGTTTAATGAGTCTACGTTTATGCGTTTAGACACAATTCCATTTTATTCGAAGTTCGAAGGACACAGTTTTTTCGACCTACTCTTGCTTTTCGAGCTACAACTATCTTCCTAATATTCCGATTCAGCCCATTTTCAGTACCAAACAAACCTTGTCTATAAGAAAGATTCTGGCAAAATTTGAGCCCCCTAGCTTTTTCGGTGCGACCTCTATCGTGCTTTCAGCAGACGAACAGACGGACGGACATAGCTAGATCGTCATTAAATCAAACCCTGATTCAGAATATATATACTTTATGGGGTCTAAAATGGATATTTCGATGTTTTACAAACGGAATGACAAAATGATTATACCCCGACCATTTTTTTTTGTGGCGGGTATAAAAATATATAAGTATATAAATAATAATTACAATAAGAAACATATATGTATGTATATTAAGTAGAAAATTGCACATAATATAATTTAAAGAAATAACCTACACATTTTTATTTAAAAGAATTAACTGGAAAATTTTATTTAAAAGAATTAACTACAAATTTTTTGAAACTACTAGCGTTGCCATGTATGTATATACATACATATGTATTTATTAATTTATTTATGGATCTGTGCACATATTAATTTTTTTTATCTACATAAGTACATAAGAATGTATTTAAACTAATATAAATTCATAACTTAGTATAAACAGATTCATGTACCACCATATTTTCTTTAATATCACTCAACTTTTGACAACCCGCCAAAGCCATCGTAATGTCTAAATCCTTTTTTAACAGTTTTAACATATTCTTAACACCAGCTTCGCCGCCACAACCTAGACCCCAAATAGCCGGACGTCCTACAAATACCATTTTAGCACCCAAAGCTAAAGATTTAAAGACATCGCTTCCGAGACGAATACCCCCATCCATCATAACAACCATTTCATTTCCAACAGCTCTAACAATTTCGGGTAAAACTTCTATAGCAGCTGGTACATAATCTAGCTGGCGAGCACCATGATTGGAAACTATTACACCAACACATCCAAATTCACGTGCCAAAATTGCATCTTCTGCTGTCAAAATGCCTTTAACAATCACTGGAAGATGAGTAAGTTTAACCAACCAATCGACTTCTTTCCACGTAAGGGTAGCATCGAATTGACTGGTAACATATTCATTTATTCCTGAAGTACCTTCATTGCTATGTACGCCATCTGATTGTGAGGTTTCTGCTTGAAAATTAGCCAAATGTAAGTGAGGCGGCAAACAAAAGTTGTTGCGAACATCAGACCATCTTTGTCCAAAAATAGGAGCATCTACTGTAAGAACTATAGCTTTAAAAAAACACTTCTCTGCACGTCGTACAAGCTGCTCAGTTAGGGAACTGAAAAATTTTAAATCATTAAATAAAACTGCAATATAAAATTAAAAAAAAAATTGAAAACAGTGTATACATACAATATGTACATAATTTATAAACAGAGCCGCATTAAAATACTGGCACAACATATACACTATTGGAGCAATATAATGCAATTGGTGTAGAAAAAATGTTAAAAAAAAAATTACAAAAATAATTTTACTATTCCGTTTATCTTAAAATTGCCTTTTTTACTTTGTAAAAAAGAAAAACTATGATCATTATTATTTGACTGTGCTGTGCTTTGTGTGCTGTGCTGTAGTAAAAAAAGTCTTAATAGCTAATAGCATATATGATCTAACCTTTATCCAAAGAAGTATAGCATTTATTAATAAAAGATCGTCAAAGCGGTCTTACATACAAAACTTTGGCTCAAAAGCGAAACATTTCTAAGTCAGGAGAGAGAAAAAAAATTTGAAACGCACGATTACCAGAACTCTAACTCTAAACTCTGTGGTAGAAAAAGCTAAACTAAAAAAATTACTATGTTAATATTAAAAAAAAAATGTTGGTAGTAGTGCTAAAAAAATATGCTTGAAGACAATCTATCGATCAGATAACGATCCCGAACACACGAGTAAAGTGGTCAACGATTGTTTAAGAGACAATAATATTAAAAAAATGGATTGGCTGTGGTTGTGTGAGTTTGTGGCAAGCCCCGATTTAAACCTTATGGAACATTTTTGATGATAAAATTCTAATGGAATCACGTACCATCATTTTGGAAAAAAAAGAATTCAAAATGGAAGTTAGTTCCAGAGAATAGTATTAAAAATCTTGCTTCAACAGGCGTAGAGAGGTTTACATCAATTAAGGAGAAGATACAAAATATAAAAATTTTATTTAATCTAGGTTTTAATATAATTTGCATTTTATTTTGTCTAGTCCTGACTTCGAATATAATTTGCTTTCCTGAATTTATTCAAAAATGTTAGATTAATAATATTGTCTATTGTTTTTTCACGATACATACTAAATTAAATAAATGAACTCATTTAAGTACCAAACTCTTTTCCCGAATTATCCCCTTTCTTTGCTGTTATTAATGTGTTTAAATATTTACTAAATTACATAATTTTTTATGTCCGATAAAATCCTAATTACAAATTTTTCTAAAGATTGGCGCTGTAATTAGGAATTATACACATTTTCCGGTATTTTCCTCTTTTTGTTACCTTTTTTGTCCCTCTAAATGTTTTCAAACATATCACCTAAATAATTGTCCATATTCTATTAGGAAATAATAATTATCAAATTTTGTCCCATTGAATAATATTAGAAAAGTTTCTTTTAAAAAAAGTGCCGAAAATGGGGACAATTTTTACCCTTATACATACGTCAGACATTCAGTCAGTCACGTTACTCTTTTATATATATATATATATATATATATATCTGAAACTTTTCTGACGTCTAAATTAAACACTACTTATTTGCTCATGTTCAGCATTTCAAGCGAATATAAATCATTCGGAATTGTCAAATCATTGTTATTATAAACAACATTACAATGACCATTCCGAATGATTACATGAACGATTAAAACATCAGCGATTGTGTGACTTTTGTGAAGTTTATATTTAAGCTACTACGATCTACATTCAAGATTTTCTTCAAGGCTTAGTGATTTCTCTAATGTATTTTCCTTTTACATGTGCAAATACGGAAAAAAATTTATGCTAAGCCTTTTTCAATTCATTAAACTGTAACACAAAATAGTAGTTTCAAATATAATATGTGCTACCGACAAATGTGTTGATGATGAAATCGCAGCTGGTTTTGAAAATACATTCCATGCTATTAATTGGATTAATTTTTCAATATTTTTATTTAATTTAAATTATTACTTAAAAATTGTGAAAATTTTTACAAGAATTTACTGGAATGCGTTCGTTTACATTAAATCCAGTAAATAAGAACACGAATTGATTGAGAAAGTTACAGTTCTTTTACTGAGTATTTCATAGTTTATGCTGGTCATTTTTTAAAAGCTACAGCTTTTAAAAAATGGTCACAGCTTTTAAAAATTGGTCACTGTTAATTAGTGACCAATTTCTCTAATTTTGCTTACAAATAGCTCTAGAGGAAAGAGGATAGATAGTAACAATGGTGTTTTTTTTTTTTTTTTTTTTTTTTATTATTATTATTATCCTTTATTAAAAACTTATTCATTTTATCAATATCATTAACAGAGTTATGAGAATTTACATATAGTATTACAACAATTAACATATTATTAATAAAATAAAGAAACTACTAATATCACAGATTTAAGGAAAAGTTGTTCATAAAAAACCTCGCATCAACTTAGAAGTTATAAGAGATTTTAAAACAATCACTGAAATGTGTCTTTTAAACAAAAGACCCTCAGTGGTTGTTCAGCAAATTTCTTATTATTTCAAAATTTGACCTTCTGCATTTTTCATTAAATGACAGCGTCAGTTCCCTTGTCAATGAATTAAACATTTTGAAGTCAAAGTTTCTGTGTAGAAGATAAGTTGGATATCTAAAAGGTAGATTGTGTATTATTTTCAAATTTTTATTTTGAATGATTTGCAATTTTTTTGTATGCGTTTTAGCAGCCTTTTGGGACCAGATTTGACAACCATAGGTCATAATCGGTCGAATACACATTTTGTAAATAAGAACTTTGTTCTTTATATTAAGATTAGATCTTCGGCCAATTAAGGGGTATAAGGCACGACTACACTTAATTGCCTTCTCGCAAATGTAATTAACATGCTGTTTGAATAAAAGTTTTCTGTCAAGGATTACTCCTAGATATTTAATTTCGTCCTTCAATGGGATAATTGTTCCCCTAGACGATAAATATCTAGTAGGAAAGCGTTTTCGCGATTTGTTGAATGGAAATATAATTGCTTGAGTTTTATCGTCATTGACTTTTATTTTCCATTTGTCATAGTATTTACGAATTAATTTAAGATTATTTTCCATTTTTCTAATAATCGCATTCGAGACTTTACCGCAACAAATAAAGGCGCTGTCATCCGCGTAAAAAGCTGCATCATGGTCTCTTCTTAGAGTAACATCAGATGTATATATCGAGTATAGTGTAGGGGATAACACTGATCCTTGCGGCAAGCCCGCAGGTATTTGCTTTTCACTAGAAAATTTGTTATTGACAGATACAACAAACGTACGTTTATCTAAAAAGCTTTTGATAAGTTTTTGAAGGTAAATTGGAAAATTTAACGTATTTAATTTATACACTAGTCCATCATGCCAGATTGAGTCAAAAGCTTTTTCGATATCAAGAAAAACGACTCCAGTGCTTTTTCGATTACTTTTATTACATTCAAGAAAGTTAACAACTCTCTTAAGTTGATGTACAGTGGAGTGCTCTTTTCGAAAACCAAATTGTTCTTTATTTATGATATTATTGCAATTTGAAAAATCTAAAATTCTGGAGTGAATAATTTTCTCGAACACCTTATCCAATAGGCTAAGAATACTTATTGGCCTATAGCTGGAGGGCAATTTAGGATCCTTTCCAGATTTGTGGATTGGAATTACCTTAGCCATTTTAAAAACGTGTGGGAAGTACCCATTGCTCAGGCAGAAGTTAAATAATTTACTTAAAATTTCAAAAAAGGAGTCGGGCATATTTTTAAGTATTATACTGTTAATCCCATCTAAGCCAGGAGCTTTATTATTTTTCAGCAAATGGACAAATGATTTGACTTCAGCCAAATTTGTAAGTTTAATACTTGTATTGTCGGTAAGAGTTTGATTAAGGTCATTAATGCATCTTGATACAACCGAGTCCATGGGTGATGGATTGTTAATAGTTATAGTATGTGAACTAGCAAATACGTCAGCTATTGCATTTGACTTTTCGACGTCAGAATTCAGAATTGATCCATCTACATGAAGTTTAGAATATGTAGGATTCTTGCCTTTTAAAGTTTTAGTTAATTTCCAAAACTTTTTGGAACCGGTAGGCAGATTTGAAATGAATTTCGACCAAGACTCATTCCTGTCTTTATTCAGGTGAAAGTGAATAAGCCTATTTAGCTGTTTCAAGACACAATATAAATGCATTCTATAATTTAAATCCCTACATCTTTGGAATTTACGTCTATATCTGTTTCTCTGAGCAATTAGCATTTTGCTAATTTCTGAAATTTGCCGTTGCCAGGGGTTTCTATGACCAACTGGTATTCTATTAGTAGCTTCTTTTACAATATATATTAGTTTACTTAATGATACATCTAGATTACCTGTGTTTGTAATATTTTGATTTATATCTTGTAATAGTATTTCATTCTCCACCCAGTTTTTTATTGATAACCAATCGGCTCGATTATATAGGGGTACCAACAAAATGCTATTATGTACCTCTCCATAAATGACGCAAGATATTGGTACATGGTCCGACTGCAGAATATTTGGATGTGTTTCCAAGGTTGAAAAAGGAAGACAAGAGTTAGTTAAAAGGATGTCTACTGTAGACGGCTGTACTGGATTTATATTTTGTCCAAAACGAGTAAATGCATTCGGGTAATAAATATAGTAGTTCGATTGAAGGCAATGACTATAAAGCTCATTACCAGCAATATTGTTTGAAAAGCAATTCCAGTGAGTATGTTGAGCGTTTAAATCACCGAATAAAAAGAAGTAATTTGAACGATTAGTTAAGGCATCCATATCAGTTTTAAAATGTATAGTGTGAGCTGGATTGTACGCAGATGTAAATATCACAGGGCGCCTATTTATTATTACTCGTACCGAAATATTTTCCGCCACACGCGTATTTATAGTTGGTAATATTTCGTGTTCAACATTATATTTTATCGCGATGAGTACACCTCCGCCATGTGTTGGTCTATCCTCTCTATAAATTTTGTAGCCCCCAAGTTTAAATTTATGGTGGGGTTTCAAAAAAGTCTCATTGACAAGGAGAATATCAACTTCCTTGTCGTATAAAAATTTTTCCAGCTGTGAAGCTGCTGACTCAGTCGTTATGCCTTGAGCATTCCAGTGCATAACATGAACATTGTGACTTACTGTTGATTTATATGGCATGTTGAAGCATCATTCCCAGCACTCGTAGCTTGTCGTACTTATTTTGGCATCTTTGAAGTGCATCGACAGCATCAAAAAATATTTCCATTAATTTCTCATTGGAAATATCATCTTCATTTCTGTTCACAAGATTTTTACTTCTTGTTACATCAGAGTACAGTATATTTTTAGCACCAGAGTCACGTGGATAATTTTGATGCTCCTTACCGGGCAGTTGTGGAAAATTAACTTCATTGACGTTGAAGTTCATCATATAATTCCTTTGTGGCACCTTCATTCTGGCTGTGGTACGTTGTCGAATCTCAAGATATTCCTGACGACATGGGCATTTAGGGTCGTCAGCTCTGTGCTTCACATTTCTAAAATTCTTTTTTGTGCAGTTGTGACATTTATAAACGATGTTATCACTATTTGCAGCTTTGTTCAATGGGCAATCTGCAAATTCATGATTACCAGCACAGGCTGCACACACTACTACTCTGTTACAGTTTCTAGCACCATGACCATACATAGAGCATTTGGCGCATTGTGTAGGACCTTTACTGCCCTTGAGTGGTCTTCTCCAGTAAACGGCAATATTACTAAAATACCTAATTTTTAATATATCCCTCTTCGACACTTGCTGGCGGTCAAACTCAATTAGATATAGTGTATCGTCGGCGGTAGACCTTTTGGTAGTGATTTCCTTAACACTTACCGGATTTATGTTATGTGATTTGTTAAATTCATCACTGATTATCTTAGTGTCCATTTGAATAAGACCAAACAACACTAATTTAAAGGTTTTCGCATCTTTTATTTCATGCGTGTAAAACTGGTACTTTTTGGTCTTTAGTAGATTTAAGGCCTCTTCATAAAGAGTTCTTGTACTAGATAATATTTTTGTTCCAATTGACATTCTTTTAAACTTATACCTTTCTCCAATTAGCCCAAAAACTGACGAAAAACTATGAACTACAATAGGTGGTATTTTCTCCTTGTGAGTACTGTCTTCTTCTTCTTCTTCATTTGCAAGTAGCTGAAATCTATTTGCACTGCTGCTAGGTACGTCGGATATTTTTGGCACTTTAAATTTTGGGTTATTACCCCAGAGTTTTTTTCTTTTCTGCGACAACATTGTCAGAAATACACAATCACTTAAAGTTTTATTTTTTATTGACTTTTTAATATATAAAATTGGTTTAACAATTTAGAGTAAAAAATAACACGATGTTCACGGTTTGAGGCAGAGATGCCAGATGAGTAACAATGGTGTTTATAAATTATCCTAGAATATTTTTAAAATATTGATATCACTTATAGGTCTGTAAACAAATGGGACCGTCTGTTGATTTAAGCCAAGGCATATTTATTCATTAGGTAATTGCAGTTCGGAGAGAATTTTTTGTTTATATTTTTTATGTATGAAGTTTGGCATTTGAAATAAATTAGAAAAGAGAGAAAATTGTTTTTTATTTATGCATTTTAAAAGCTGAAATTTAAAATAAGTGTTGAAAAAAATAATCAGCTGGCGAATCAAGAGTACCTGAAGAATAAATATGCCTTGATTTAAACTAAAAGACTGACATTGCACAATCGACTTCCCTATACTTTAGCTTTTAGAAAAAATATTTTCTAATTATTATCTTTTTAGAAAACTGTTAATGTTTTTATGTACATAAGTGTATATATATGAATGTATATAACTACATATGTACATGGGTTGGGATAAATAATACATACCGATCTTTATATACATAGAGTTGAAACCATTTATGGGTATGAGGAGCAGCTTGTGCTACTTCTTCAATAGACATAGTGCTCAAGGTACTTAGAATAAAAATTGAACCCATTTTACCAGCAGCTTTAGCATTACCGCCTTCACCATCTGTATGAGCCATTTTTTGCATAGCTGTCGGTGCTATACCTAAGGGCCATTTTAAATCAGAACCAAATACTTTACATGTAGTATCCACTTGTGACACATCTCGTAAACAGCGGGGGCGTATGCGTAACCTACATAAAGGAAGAAAATAAAAAATTGTTGCCATTATTTAGTGGTGCCAGACATACTATACTTAGCAGTACATGTACTGTTTTTCTTTAAATCTACTATTTTTGCACAAAATGAATTGAAATAAATAAATAAATAACAATCTTCTTAATTGCATTGTATAAAATATAAATTAAGAAACAAGTATGAAAATTCGGCAGTGCCCAATTTGATAATATCCTTCACCATCAAGTACATAGGTATAATCTCACATCGTAGCTTAACCTAGATTTATCTTATACGCTATTTTTCTTTATTATTTCCGATGCCATCCTTAATTTTGAATTTTCAAATAGTTAACTGTATTTTACTAGTCAAGCCCTTTCATTTGATACCCATATTGATGGGGTTAAGAAAAAAATTTCCGCCACTATGATGTAGACGCCATCTTGAAATTTAATCATTTTTTACTTTACAACATTGCATTAGTATAGCGCCTTATTTGATATCAATATTGTGGGGGTTAAAGGGACCAAAGCCGTAACGACTATATTTGGCTCATTAATTTAATTAAGGACGCCATCTTGGATTTTTTATTTTCATAGCTAACTAAAAGGTGGTTAAATTTTAAGGGCCGATGTTGAATGTGAACCACACCTAAACGTCAAGCTTTTTTATTGCATTTCATTTGACATTTCTCAATTTCAGGCTAACTCAATTTAAAACATGGAAAGATACACAACCGAGCAACGTGTTAATGTAATTCAGAGTTAAGCTCTTAACACATAGACGCCAGCAGACTTCACAACTTCACGGCTTCAAATGCTGCCAACTTCAAATGCTGCTCTGAAGTCAGCTTCATAATTATTTTGAAGACAGCAACAACATAATAATCAGCTGATGTGTAGTTTAGCAATACAAATTTCAGGGATGCCGCATGTATATTTAATAATGAATAAAATTAAAGTTATTGATAAAAAAAATTTAAAAATATCACGAAAAACTACAAAAACACATAAATTTATTTCTTTATTGTGTTTTTGTAATGTTCTTTTCTGTTTAATATTAAAAATAAGTTTTTGTTCTTATTTTTCCAATTCAATATGTATAATGGCAACACTATATTTGTTTCTTGCTGCCCGTCAAAATAGAAAATAGCCTAAAGCTCTAAACACATAGACGCCAGCAGACTTCACAACTTCATGGCTTCAAATGCTGCCAACTTCAAATGCTGCTCTGAAGTAAGCTTCATAATTATTTTGAAGACAGCAACAACATAATAATCAGCTGATGTGCATTTTAGCAATACAAATTTCAGGGATGCCGCATATATATTTTATAATGAATAAAATTAAAGTTATTGATAAAAAAATGTAATTATATCACGAAAACTATAAAAACACATACATTTGTTTCTGTATTGTATTTTTGTAATGTTCTTTTATGTTTAATATCAAAAATAAGTTTTTGTTATTTTTTTTCCAATTTAATATATGTAATGGCAACACTATATTTGTTCTTGCTGCCCGTCAAAATAGAAAATAGCCTAAGTTGGCAGCAGCAGCAAATGCTGTTGTGCAGTCGTGCTACTGTGCTGCCGTCAAAATAATCGTTTTCATTTAAACACATGGATTTTATTTTTGACATATTGCTGCTTGCTGTCTGCTGTCGTCTATGTGTTTAGAGCATTATTATGTAAATGGGAGTATTATAATCAAAATTCATGATATTGGATATTTCGATATTTCGTTCCATACATAACTGAACCATACTAATATTATCATAATAAAAAGAAATGACAATAATTTCCAAATAATTTGTGTTTTATTCAATATCAACATCGGCCCTTAAAATTTAACCACCCTTTACAACATGAAATTTTTGTATGAAATTTGATTTAAATTTGCGTGCCTTATTTTCGGCTTCCAACTTTTTTGCAGCATTCCTGTTTGGAACTTCATCAAGCCTTCTTTGGCTTTAGCTCTTCGTACCAAATAGATAAAGCACTTAACCATGGTGTAATTACATAAGGTGATATCGTAAAGGAGAGCGATTATCGGCTCTCTTTTTTTATGTATGAAGCTTGACAATTCCCGGAGTTGAAATCATTTTTTTAATATGTAGTTTGACATACTCTAGAACACAAAAAAATTATCAGCTGGGCTGGAACCGCCTTCTTGTATAAGTGTACCCTGCTTACATCAGTAAAATAACAAAAAAAAAACAGCACAATCTAAAATATTTGTTTTTTAAATGTTCGTAATCTTTGCCTTAACCTCCCTATATCTGCGCTAATTTTTGTAAAACGTATACCCTGTATCATAGTTTTGCCTAAAAAAAACCTGCATGCAATAAATAACTTTAGCTTCTTTTATTTAATTGACTTTTAGTCTATTGCAAGACAGCCTTTATATTGGCTGATTTTTTTTCTTAGGTACTACAAAAACAAAGCTAAAACATTTTTTTCTTCCAAAAAACAAAAACAGGTTACAATTAATAGGGTAGTTTCAATTAGGCAGGTGATCATCAGCTGTTCCTTCTCAAATATCAAAGCTCTTACATTTGAAACCCATATTGTTGGGGTTAAAAAAATTTCCGCCACTATGTTGTAGACGGCATCTTGAAATTTAATCATTTTTTACTTTACAACATTGCATTAGTATAGCGCCTTATTTGATATCAATATTGTGGGGGTTAAAGGGACCAAAGCCGTAACGACTATATTTGGCTCATTAATTTAATTAAGGACGCCATCTTGGATTTTTTATTTTCATAGCTAACTAAAAGGTGGTTAAATTTTAAGGGCCGATGTTGAATGTGAACCACACCTAAACGTCAAGCTTTTTTATTGCATTTTATTTGACATTTCTCAATTTCAGACTAACTCAATTTAAAACATGGAAAGATACACAACCGAGCAACGTGTTAATGTAATTCAGGGTTATTATGAAAATGGGAGTATTATAATCAAAATTCATGATATTGGATATTTCGATATTTCGTTCCATACATAACTGAACCATACTAATATTATCATAATAAAAAGAAATGACAATAATTTCCAAATAATTTGTGTTTTATTCAATATCAACATCGGCCCTTAAAATTTAACCACCCTTTACAACATGAAGCCTTATTTTCGGCTTCCAACTTTTTTGCAGCATTCCTGTTTGGAACTTCATCAAGCCTTCTTTGGCTTTAGCTCTTCGTACCAAATAGAAGCACTTAACCAGGCTGTTTTTCTATTAGATACTTTTGGAGATAAAGCACTTAACCAGGCTGCTTTTCTATTAGATACTTTTGGAGATCTTTGCCTTCCCTATATGATATAGACCTTTTTTTCTTCCCGAACCAGGTTTTCAATTAATGATCAAATTCTTCTGATATTGTTTAATAATATTGAAAACAGTTTGACGCCAGACCTTGCCAATTTTTTGTATGACCAATTTGGATTTTTTTTGTTTTAAATAATTTTTGCACGTACTTTTTTGTGTCACTCATTTTGATCAAACACATCAAATAAACATGGTTGCCACCATGGTGTAATTACATAAGGCGATATCGTAAAGGAGAGCGATTATCGGCTCTCTTTTTTTATGTATGAAGCTTGACCATTCCCGGAGTTGAAATCATTTTTTTAATATGTAGTTTGACATACTCCAGAACACAAAAAAATTGTCAGCTGGGCTGGCACCGCCACATTGTATAAGTGTACCCTGGTTGTCACTAAAAATAAAAATTTATATATTTTTCCAAGATCACTAGATAAAAAAAATTAATATTGCTTCCGAAAAAAGTTAAGAGGCAAAACGTGTGTTAAGATTTTTCGATCTCACTGCTTAGTTGTCTACGAAGGATCAGCTTCAATGTGTTTGACTGTTTTTTTTTTTAAATTTCGGCTTATTAAAAATCCTTCTTCTGCCTCTAAAGTTTTTTGGTTTCACTTGATTCAGAAGTATTCGTCATTTGATACAGACGATAGTTGAATTCGACCTTGTTTATAAATGTGATCAATAACCATAAATTTTTTTACCAATATATTTTCATATTTTGCATTTTTTTCCTAAATCTCACTTCACTATATACCATTTTGAATTCGTTCGCGTGTGCAATGTCCAAAAGTCTTTACAAATATTCTGCCCAGTCAAGTTATTTTTTCTGTAAACCTTATGAACGCTTGCCTTTGTTTTCCTTATTTTACTTTAAATGTTTTAGGAAGTAAATATAATAATGATATGATATGGAACTCAAGCCGAAATAATTGGTTTGCAATAAAATTTAAATAAAAAATAATAAATAATTTATATATTTATATTTATAAAAAAAAAATACCTTTTAAAGGCTTCTCTATTTAAATTTAAACTAAACTGTTCGCCCGCTCCATTGCGGTAATAATCCAAAGCATTTTTTTCAATAATGTGATGGGCCCGTTCCTCGAAATCCGTTAAACATACGTAGGATGCCATATTATATTTTGAAGTTTTATTCGAAATTTTTAAAACTACTTATGTATCCGAAGTTAAATGTAAGACTAATATTTTTAAATTTTCATTACATTAATATGATTGTTTTAATTAGGGCGCTTATCTCAATATATTGAGATAGGTAATACACATACATACATACATATGTATATACAGATAGATATACCCTGTAGATAAAATAACTAGTATTGGTTAGAAATACACAACGTGCTTTGAACCTCAGACTAGTTACATACATATCTGTTATTTTTTCGACTTTAACCACTAGGTTGTCATTGGAGCCTAATTTCATTTGTATATGTATAGTTTTATACTGGCTAAAATGCTAGTTTTTTTTAGATAGTGATGAGTGAGTGTACTCACCTCACAAAACCGAAGCATTTTATTATGCAAGTTACATAGCAATTAAGGCATCAAGTGCTATGAAATTTTTCTTGTCTCTGCCGTGATTTAAACCAGAGTCTATTAATTTTGAAGTTTTACGCACTAACTAAATACTACACGAGTACACTATTATTTTAAATTGATATTAAAAAAAATTTTGTTTGAAAAACAAAGTATTCTTCAGTTTTGCGATGGGCGATCGGTGACTTTGTTTATTTTAAGTCAATACGTTTGAGATCTAACACTTTTGCTACAGTATAAGTAGTTATATGACTAGCTCAACACGTAACTAGTTCAAAATTATCTACAGGGTATGTAGATAGATACACACAAACATATATCAATATGTTGCTAAATGCAGCATCAAATTAACTTATAACATTGATAAGATTTCTAATCACGTTAATTTATAAACAAAAGAAAACAAATAAATATTCTTCTCGTAAAAATAAACCCATAATATAAAAATTGGAATCTTTTTTAGATGCTTTGACTTTATCTATATATGGATTGGTCAGACTTAAACAAAATTGTGCGGCGTAGTGTAGCCTGAGATACATAAGTACATACATATGTAATCAGAAATTTTGTTTCGATTGGATATGTCCGTCTGTCTACCCGTATGTTGAAAGCACGATAGAGGTCAGATCGAAAAAGCTAAAAGGCTTAAATTTTTCCAGAATATTTCTGATACACAAGGTTTGTTTGGAATTGAAAATGGGCTAGATCCGAATATTAAGAAGAGAGTAATAGCACGTAATGCAAGAGTAGGATTTCGAATTTATATTTCCTGAATAAAAAAATATTTTTCCCCAAAAAATGCTTAAATCTATGCATTAGGAAAGGAGTTATAGATCGAAATGTACGAAAATTTATACCGCGCATTGTTTTTTTTGGTTTATTGAAAATTTAAAACGTAATAAAACTGACAAAATTAGATGTATGTTTTTTTAAGTTTTCAAACATTGATTTTTGGGAAAAGGCTTTGTACTAAGGGAAAATAAATGTGGCACGTCCACTTTTACGCCCACCTCCCATATAACGCTTTATCACAAATTCATATAATTTTTCTATGAATAAATATTTTGGAAGAATAAAGTATTGAAATATCTAAGTTGTATTTATTAGCAGAAACTGCTTCGACACGCCTACAATAATGCCCACTTTTCACGTAATCTAATATTACACAGTAAAAAATTTGGGATTAATTGTAACACCAAGCCGGTGTGTATATGTATATAACAAAGTCAAAAAAGATTAAAATTAACTCCAGTATAGCATAATTATAAAGAGATTGAATAAGAGACAGTGAGAGAGCAATACTTTTTACACATTTTTTCAGAGCATTAAAATAACACTGATATTTATTACATTTTATACTTTTTTTGGTATTACAATTAAACTAAAATATTACATAAATAATACTTGACGAGAATTAATGTAAAACCATATAAATTAATTTCCACACCGAACGAGGTGTTATTTTGAATATAAAAAGGAATTGGATTAATAACATCCGGAATAAACTGTATTCTTGAAAAGGTGTAATTTTCAATATCGCACTTAATAAATTCAGTGCTAAACAAGTGTTGCTTTTAACCTATTTAGGTAGAGCTAAAATTAACACCTTTTTTCGCAAAATTTTACTTCTGAAAATAAATAAAACAAAATTTAATTGCATTTTATAATCTTTCTTTTACTTTCAAATTAGTTCTAAATTATTGCCTTAAATTAAATTTTCGGTCACAAATAAAGCAAAATTGTTTCATCATTTTTGATTAAATGTTAAATGATTCCTGTGTAACATAAAATTAAATAACTGAATTTATAATATTAAGATATTAACACTGAACCAAAGTTTTAAATTTATTTTGAAACTTAGAATGGACTTCCAGCAGTCTTGTGCTGGTCGTCTTTTTGTTGTCAATATTGTATACGAACCTAGCGAAAAAGCGCAATTATTGGCCAAAGTTATGTCAAATTCAATATTAAATACATAAAAAAACTTACTGCCTGTTCAACGATGTCGAAAGAAAACCCAAGCGAAATTTCATTAGTACAAATACGTTGAAAACAAAAACTAAAAATTTGGTTTTATATTTGTCCCAATTATAACACCATAGCTTTTATTACACCATAGCGAAGCTCAAAATCAAACAAAATGTGTAAGGATAAATACGGTTAATTAAATAATAATAATACTTTTTAAACAATTTATTACTAATGAAGAATCAAACACGAATATGGAAAAAGCCTGTAACACGTTCACCTCTCTTTTAAAGTAACTAACTGTTCAGCAACTAAGCAATTTAAAAAAAAATTTAGGCCTTCTTGGCTAATATTTTCGCTGTCGCTGCTGCTATCACTCTCTTGCGATTTTTCTTCTAGTTTTGTTGTCGACAGCTTGCGTCTCTTTGTATTGAAATTTTTAAGTTTTGCAACTAAATAACCAGTATTAGCTTCCGGGTTAAAAAATAAATCCTAAACAAATAAATAATAATTAAAAACTTCCACGTTGAATGTAATACAATTCTTACAATTGCTGTTTTCTACTTTATATGCCGGGAACAGATGTATTATGGCTCCGTTAATGAAATCTTGTCCTCACGCTTTGGATAACTGCCACTTCTTTGGCGCAAAAAGTTAATTGCTTCGCGTACTAAACACCGTCGAGAAGAATCACTCAATGTTTGTTTTGCTGAATATTCATTAAATAGTGCACAAAAATCTCCATTTTTGAGATAACATTTATCGGCATTTAATTTTAAAAAGAGAGAGTTATAATTATTTTCAGGTATTGTTGTTAAACCAAAACAAGCACGTTCATGTCTTTTATTTATTTATTATTTATTTATTGTAAAATTAATTTACGAAAATGTAAGTATATAAATTGAGGACTAGCTACTTGGGCTTTCGCCTCTTTTGCACATAAGATTTGCTTATTTGTATTACATATTTACTTATATTATCTACATTATTATTTATATTTTGTTTAGTATGTTTAAAGGTGTTTTTTATCGTCTTATAGTCTAACTTTTGGATGGCTTTTTTCAAAGTAGTTGGTAGATTACTTTTGTTAAAACATGTGAGGGATGGATAGGTTTTTATTGCATTTTGGACATCTTGGGGGACTTAAGTTCTTTAGAAGAAGGTGTTCATGTGTAAGTTTTGAGTGTCCTAGTCTTGGCCTGGTAGGGTTTCTTTTTCAAACATATATTTTTAATTCCTTTTAAAGTATTGTCTCTAAACTTAAAGGAATAGAATTATTATAAGAGAGGATTTTTATAATAGTAAAACTCAAAGTAATAAAATAAAATGAGAAAAATTTATAATACCTGTTTCAGTATTACATGTAAGAAACTAGGAATTGTTTTTTTTTAAATAAAAAGACTCAATTACATTTTTGGTTTTATTTCTATTCCAATTAGTTTTTAAAAATATACGATTTTTTTTTTTTGCTTAACATATAAACTTTCTCGGAATTAATTTTAAATTTAATTCTTAAATAGTCTTAAATAAAAACCGATTGGTTTTAAAATTAAATCACAACTTTTTGCTGTGTAGTGAAATTTTAAAGCTCATAAAAACGACAAAATCAGGGGTATGATGATGAAATTTTTTATTTACATATGTATATTTATTATGATTTATTAGTAAAAACTACATTTACACGTCTACATTAATGCCCACTTTTCACGTAATCTACTCTCAATGAAATGTAAATGCTCATAAAACCGACAAAATAAGAGGGACGATAATGAAATTTTGCACGTATGTTTACCTTTCTTGACAATGTCACTGTTATGAAAGAAAATAAAGGTGGTCTGTCTTCTTTAATGCCTACCTCCCATATAACGCTTAATCTTCAATTCATACAATTTCTTAATGGACAAAATTGTGGAAAAATAAGAGACTATATTGAAATATCTCAGTTTTATTCATATTGACACTCCAACTTTAACACCTATTTTCATTGAAAGACTAAATTTACGAAAATATTTTAATATCATTATACAAAGAAAGTGTATTTCTTTGTATAATGATATTTTAGTATAAAGATCGATTACAGTTAATAACAAAATAATAAATTTTGTGCTATAAAAGTACACAAAACTGGTGGTGGATATCAATAATTCAATATAGTGCTTTTACTTGTCACTATTTATTAAATATTCAAGTTCTTAATAATAATATTTATTTTGAAAAATTAAAAGTACTGTGAGGATATAAGTAGTGGGCAACTATTTTATTTATTTATTTATTTATTCAACTCAGCAATACAAAGCCTTGCAGGCCAAATTATAAATATGTATTACTTAGTAATAAAGAACCTAAGTTTTTAGATTTAATTTGTACATAAATTCATATAAAAAAAATATATATATAAAATACCAACAATGATTATAAAAATATAATTATATTAGAAAAACAAAATAAAAAAATAAATGTCAGATTACTAATTCACTTAGCTAAGTCCGTGTGTATGTTGAAATCAACTTTTTGAAGCCACCACGTATATTTAAGACTCTTATATGGTATCAATTTATCAAATATAGTTTCAAGAATTTTGCTATTGAAAATCAATTAAGGGTTGGTAAAAATTGAACTTTACACGATAAAACACTGGGCCAATTCAAAGTGGTTGCATATCAGTCATATTTGTACTATTTTGTATTATTTTATGCATGCATAAAATTTTTGTTAGTAATTTCCATACAAAAAAAATAATACATTTGTTTCCTATGTATAAGAAATTGTTTATGTTATACTTTTAACCATACTGTCTCTCAGAGAGAATTTCTTCGCTTCTCACCTCTCAAAGAGAATATTTTCTATTTTCTTCTTTCCTGTATACATACAATTTTTAACAGCGTCATCTCTTTGTCTTCTTTCTTGTATTAAATACATAATTTGTTAACAAAAGGTGTTCAAAGTCACTAGTCATATTAATATGAATTATATGACATAGTACAATATGACAGTCTACTTTGAATTGGCCCACTGTGTCTTTATTATTGAACATTAATTAAAAAAATTTAAAGCAAAAAATTAAAAAATAGACACAGATCTTTAGTGGGTATACGCTTCTTGAAATTTGAGATTCTTGTCCAGGACGCCCAATTTTTCATCGACACTCCCACACGCTGCGTCATTATTAACATTTGAAAGGCTTGGAGGACCAGTCTGTTTGGCGGCACCAACAAATCCAGTCTATCTGTATTTTATAAATAATCACTTCACATTTAAAGTCACATTACAACATATTCTGACCACAGGTTATATGAATTTTTTGAACTTCTGCCGCCAAGCTTTTATTTTTAAATATTGTTCAATTTAAGTTTTACTAACCCTTAACTGTCAGCTGTCGACAAATTTAAATCTTGAGTTAATTTTGAGACACTTTTCAGGAGATCAAATTTCTAGTTTTAATAAAGTAAAAGAAGCAAAACTACAAAGATTAACATAAAAATTCTGAAATATCTATGTATGTACATATATAATTATTAAAATATGTCAAGTTATTGAAGTTTCTAATAATTTTTGGACATGTTAGAGACATCAGAATACAAGCCGTATTCGCAAAAATTACTGCTAAGAAAAACTGATTAATCGGTTTAAATCCAACTGAGATATAAGCACAAAAATACAAAAGCTTCGGTGTTTTCAATAATTTACAAAGAAAAATGAAAACCCAAGATGGCCGCCACTACAAAATGGCGTACAATTAATTTATATATGGGTCAAATCTACTTATTAAAAATGCTCAACACCCTCACGAAAGGACTTAGCCTGTGGAATACAGTACACAATGGAAGAATTAAAATCAAATATGGCATCCGAAATAAAATAGCGAAAATATGGGTCAAAAATAGTAATTACGGCTATGCCCTTTCAACCCCCCAATTTGGGTATCAAATGAAAGGGCTTGATCAGTATAATACAGTAAACAATAAAAAAACTAAAATCCAAGGTGGCGCTTTATACAAAATGGCGGATAGTCTATTTCTTCAAACCCTATCAATATGCGTATCAAAAAAATTAAATTTAAAGATTTTTTTTCAAATTGGTAATTAGTAACGTAAAGGTATAGTTATTAAGGATGATTGATCCATGCAATTTCCAACAACTCGGTCTTTAAAACTATAAAAACCGCAAACCATAAATTAATGAATTATTTATAAGTAATTTCTTTTATTTTTTTAAACACTATAAAAAACATTAAGAGAAATTAAATTTCATTATCACTATCATCTTCATTTTTAAATGTTTCACCAGCTTCGATAGCCATTTTATGCCAGGGAGCAAGATTGATACGATGCAAACCATTGGTAGCTTTACCTACTAAACTCATTTCGTAACGGAAATCTTTATCTTTCAATTCATCGTGAACTTGGTAAATGCTGAAAATAATAAAAAAAATTATTTACCCATATATTTATTTATTGTAGTTACTTACATTTTACCAGCATTTTGTACTAAGTCTTCAGTGGACATTTCAGTAAAATTAAATTTTTCCATTTCAGTTTTAGCCTGTTGTTTAGCTTTACCACTGGCACAAGCAAAATAGCCAAAGGATGACCCTGATGGCTCAATTTTGTACAACTGTGCACCTTGATCTTCATCCCAAGCGGACAGTAGAACCGAAACACCGAAAGGTCTGACTGCACTGTACAAAGTATAGGCATGGACATATGCAGCAATACGTTCTGTCAAATGTTTTAATGGTATAGTTCGTTCAAACTGTTGGCGGTAGTTGGCTGCTTCTTGACGGGCTATGTCAACAATATAACGACCATCGGCCAAAAGACCTGCTATGGCTAAGCCAATATTTTTATCCACAGTGAAGATACGTGCTCCGGCATCCTCTTCATATAGGGTGCTGGTGACTATTTTCTCAACGGCTAAAATAACGCTGTCTTTTCCCCGTAAACCTATAACGGTACCACTTTTTTCTACCGCCTTACCAGCGTAATCGATTTGGAACACTCGTCCATCCGGGGAAAATTGTGAAGCTGAAAGATCGTACTATAAATACAAATAAAAACACTTTAATCGTATCCTTTAACCTTCCTTCTATAAACTACTCACTCCGGTTCCAATTGAGCTCATTTCTTATTTTGTGTTTGCTATTTATTTTTTCAGAATATAGTTTATTATTGTAAAAAAGGTATTTTTCGTGAATTTTGCAAATTTCTTGACGATGATTTGACGGCTTTTTGTTTAGTTTATTTTAAGGTTATGGTTATTAATTGACATTTTAAATTTTTGATTTTCATTGTGCTCATGCTACCAGACTGTTATTTTGAAATAAAACAACAAGCACAAGCAATTTTTTAAACTTAAATATTTCCTATTAATTTTTTGTTTTTCTTTGCAGAAACAAAGGCAAATAAAAATAATTTTAAAAGATAATAATAATTTAGAGAGATATTTTCAAAAAAACTATAAAAGTTAAAAAAAAATAAATTTTATATATTACTTGTGTCGTGTTTTCCAACCAATGAAAAAAAGCATACTTAGCAATAAAAAGATTAACATGATTGCCTATGTTTTTTCTTTTATTTTTATCACAAACATTTAAATTATCGATACGATTTCAGGTAGACGCACCGTGTATTTTGTTGCTACAAAAAACTTCCTAAATGTCATAACAAACACTTAAACAGCTGATAAAAAAAGTAGCAAACTGTTAGTAAATCTATATATATAAAAGTGAAACTCTGTGTGTGTGTGTGTGTGTTAGCTATAGACTCCGAAACTGTAAAACCAATCGGGCTCAAACTTTGGTAAGTTGTTGTACACATACCAGGGAGTGTTTATGGGTGGAAAAAAGTGGGCGGTGCCACGCCCATAAAAATTAGTTATCATTTTAAGCTTCTTGTACTTGACCGATTTTTCTGAAACTTTGCACACATATCGAGCTGTCACAACCATATAATTTCGTGACTAGAAAAGTGGGCAGGGCCACGCCCATAAAAAAAGGTTATAATTTTGAGGTACTTGCACCAGACCGATTTTTCTGAAACTTTGCACACATATTGAGCTGTCATAGCTAAATAATTTCGTGATTAGAAAAGTGGGCAGTGCCACGCCCATAAAAAAAAGGTATCATTTTGAGGTACTTGCACTGGACCGATTATTCTGAAACTTTGCACACATATTGAGCTGTTATGACTTTACAATTTCGTGACTAGAAAAGTGGGCAGGGCCACGCCCATAAAAACAAGTATAATTTTGAGGTACTTGCACTGGTCCGATTCTTCTGAAACTTTGCACACATATTGAGCTGTTACGACTTTACAATTTCGTGATTAGAAAAGTGGGCAATGCCACGCCCATAAAAAAATTATAATTTTTAGGTTCTTGCACTTGATATTCAATTAAAATTCAGAATGCATTTCGATTCATTAAGGGGCGTAGCAACGCGCGCCGGGTTTGGCTAGTACAAAATATTTATACCCGTGAACATAACAAACTCGCAGGCTGTTTTTATTTTACACTCAATTTAATGAGTGCAATATAAAATTATTCTCTTTTAATATGAGTAATACAAACTCAGAGAATGTGTTTGAAGTGCTACCAAGTTTATATATATGATTTTAGTTCTAATTCAGTGATGCCAATTCGCTCCGATAAGGATAAATGGGTAGATTTTAATAATTTGTGCGTACCTTTGGTGTATGTGGCTTTTTTAAGTTTTTGGTAAAATATCAGGGGGCAAATTACGGCATTCGAACGTGATCGAAATTTAAAAATTCTAATTAGAATCTCTATACCTAAAGCACAGCAAACTCGATCGTTCGAGTAAAATTTCGATCGTGATCGAATGCCGTAATTTGCTCCCAGGTTTTTTGTTTTAGAAGTAATAGGAAATTGATAGTAGAAAATTTTATTGAAATAAATTTACATTTTTTTATTACTGTTAAAAACTAATGTATTTAAATTAAATATTTAAAAGCTTTTATATAAATAATATTTAAAAAACATAATACAGTAAAACAAATGCTGTAAAGGAGGAAGTAAAATTGATATAAATTTTATCATTATCTCTTAATTTTTAAAGCACAATTTTTTTTTTTTATATTAACATAAAGAAATGCAATAAAAATAAATTTTTATTCGAAATTTTTTTCCCATTCTGGCCTTTTCAGAATCTGTGATTATATCAATTTAACAGGAAGATTAACAAACCGCCGATATCGTTAACCGAAACTATTTAACATACGGTTAGTGTTTTGCGTTTCACCAACTTTCGGTTAGTTAACACTAACATTTTTGGAACAGTATGGTAATACTGGTTTTTATTATTTACGAAAAATAGTGGAATGAAAGAAAATAATCAAAAAATATTATACAAAAATTCTTAGCAATTTTTTGATGAAAGACAAATATATATTTAAAATTAATTTTTTACTTAAAATAAATTAAATACAGTTCCTTGATAAGTATAAATTGTTAAATGTTATTTTATTATAATATTCCTCTTATAACCGCCACCAAAAAAATGGTGGGGGTATATTCATTTTGTCATTCCGTTTGTAACGTAAATTTTTATCTTTATCTCAAATTCATATTATTTCTCTATGAATAAAGATTTTCGAAGAATAAAGGAATATATAGAAATATCTAAGTTGTATTTATTAGCAGAAACTTTATTGACACGCCTACTTTAACGTCCACTTTGAAAGATTAAATTTACGAAAACATTTTACTAGCATATCGAAGTTATAAAAAGAAAGTGATACATATTTTAGTATAAAGATATTATTGCACAGCGATTATTGTGAAAAACAAAATAATATATTTTGTGCTATAAAAGAACATCAAATTGGTGGTGGGTATAAAAGATTCGGCACAGCCGAATATAGTGCTCTTACTTGTTTATTTTTATTTAAATAAAAGCCTTTAACCGGAAGATTTTGTTCGGTTAAATTTAACAGAGACTTTTTGATTAATCCCTGCCGGTTATATGCTAACCGTACTTTGTGAAATTCAATTTTGCCTAACTTACGGTTAAAGTTCATGTTAAATTATAATCGCACTTTGTGAAAGGGGCCGTAAAAGGTATTTATATTTTGCACATATTTGCCCGATTTTTCGAAAAATTTTACAGGAAAATTATTTTTGTAGTGGCATCCCTGATAGATATACATAAGTAAAGTATATTTAAATGGCAATGCCGAATATTTGCATGGGAGAGGATTTTCGGTCTTTAACAAACTTTTACATGTATTTCAACAAACTTCTTGGTCTACTAAATGATATTTAAAAAAATTATTTTTAACTTTATTTCGAAATGCCGTAAAACACAAATAAATTATAGATACATATATAATTTTTTTTATTACTATAAAAAATAAATTAAAAAAAAAGTAGCGAATACACAAATGTAACTCAACCCACTTTTTGGCCAATTGGGTTGAAACAAAGAGATGAGCCAAAAATTTGAAAACGGGGCGTAATGGAGGAAGGCATGGGCTACACTCCCTCATATCCAGTTTTCCCTGGTCATGTTTTGTTTGGAACAACTTTTTTGAAAAACTATTTTTATAAAATTCACTCAACCCACTTTTTGGCCAATTGGGTTGAAACAAAGAGATGTGTCAAAAATTTAAAAACTAGGCATGATGGAGGAAGGCGTGGGCTACATTTCCTCATATCATGTTTTTTTTGAAACAACTTTTTTGAAAAACTATTTTTATAAAATTCACTCAACCCACTTTTTGGACAATTGGGTTGAAACAAAGAGATGTGCCAAAAATTTGAAAACGGGGCATGATGGGGGAAGGCATGGGCTACATTCCCTCATTTCCAGTTTCGCCTGGTCATGTTTTGTTTCAAACAACTTTTTTGAAAAACTATTTTTATAAAATCCACTCAACCCACTTTTTGGCCATTTGGGTTGAAACAAAGAGATGTGTCAAAAATTTGAAAACTAGGCATGATGGAGGAAGGCGTGGGCTACATTTCCTCATATCCAGTTTTCCCTGGTCATGTTTTGTTTCGAACAACTTTTTTGAAAATCTATTTTTATAAAATTCACTCAACCCACTTTTTGGCCAATTGGGTTAAAACAAAGAGATGTGCCAAAAATTTGAAAACGGGGCGTAATGGAGGAAGGCATGGGCTACACTCCCTCGTATCTAGTTTTCCCCGGTCATGTTTTGTTTCGAACAACTTTTTTGAAAAACTATTTTTACAAAATTCACTCAACCCACTTTTTGGCCAATTGGGTTGAAACAAAGAGATGTGCCAAAAATTTGAAAACGGGGCATGATGAAGGAAGGCATAGGCTACATTCCTTCATATCCAGTTTTCCCTGGTCATGTTTTGTCTCGAACAACTTTTTTGAAAAACTATTTTTATAAAATTCACTCAACCCACTTTTTGGCCAATTGGGTTGAAACAAAGAGATGCGCAAAAAATTTGAAAACGGGGCATGATGGGGGAAGGCATGGGCTACATTCCCTCATATCCAGTTTCGCCTGGTCATGTTTTGTTTCTGACAGCTGACTGCGGCTTTCTCTGCAGTCGTATGCGCTTGTGTTTTTTGCTCGGTGCCAGCCTGGCTGGCTTCTGCTATATTATTGGCGTCGTCTATAAGACACTGGGGATTGGCTGATGTTGTAGAAAGCTTAACTTCGTCTATGTCAGCAATTTCGCTGACGAATCTAGGGCTTCTTCTAGGGCATTCTCTTTCGTCTGTCGTCTTCACAATTTGTTGGTCATTTAGTTATAAGGTAGTCTAAACAGAAATAGTTTTCAACGTGAAAAATATCTTTCAACGCGAAATAAAAGTTTTGTCGGAGATCACAAGCCGAGTTTTGAAATTATAACACCGTTAGATTTTATTTAAATTCAATATCAAGGCGTTTTATTTCTAATAAACAATAAAAGATAATATTTAATACAAATTCAAGTATAATATAAATTTTCTTCTTATCATTCCCGCCACCAAAACAAAAGGTTGGGGGTATACTCATTTTGTCATTCCGTTTGTAACACATCGAAATATCCATTTTAGACCCCATAAAGTATATATATTCTGAAACGGGGTTTCATTTTATGACGATCTAGCTCTGTCCGTTCATCTGTTAAAAGCACGATAGAGGTCGGACCGAAAAAGCTAGGGGGTTCAAGTTTTTCCATAATGTTTCTTATACAGAAGGTTTGTTTGGTATTAAAAAAGGGCTAAACGGGAATATTAGGAAAAGAGTTATAGCGAGATTTGGTCAACGTAGAGTCATGAAACTGCAAATATATATTTTCTGAGTAAAAACAATATTTTTCTTCAAAAATTGCTTACATCTATGCATTAGGAAAGGAGTTACATATATATCAAAATGTACGAAAATTTATACCGCACTGTGTACTTTTCGGTATATTTAAAACCTAATAAAACTGACAAAATTAGATGTACGATTCTAAAATTAGGCACACTTTGCTCTTTGGTCAAAGGCTTTGTTTTAACAGAAAATAAATGTGTCACCCTCACTTCCCACATAACGCTTTTCTTCAAATTCATATAATTTCTCTGTGAATTAAGATTTTGGAATAATAAAGGACTATATTGAATATTTAAGTTGTATTCATTAGCAGAAACAACTTCGACACGCCTACTATGACGCCCACTTTTCACGTAATCTACTATCAATGAAATTTAAAAGCTCATAAAACCGAAAAATTAAAGGTATGATGATGAAATTTGCTACGTATGTATATCCTTCTAGTCAATGTCATTGTTTTGCCGGAAAATTAAGGTGATACGCCCACTTTAACGCCTACCTCCCTTATAACGGTTTATTTTAAATTCATATAATTTCTCTATATTGAAATATCTCTGTGTTATTAATTAGCAGAAACAACTGACAAGCCTACTATGACGCCCACTTTTCACGTTATATACTGTCACTGAAATTTAAAAGCTCATAAAACCGACAAAATTAGAGGTATGATGGTGAAATTTCGCACCAATCGGCCTTATTGTCATTGGCGTTGTCGTGTCGTTTTTGTGTCGAAAACGTCAGAAATACGACAAGGTCTCATTCATTTTACATTGTCGTAAATATTACACGGTACCAAAAAATACGACAACGCCAATGACAATAAGGCTGAATATCTTTCTAGTTAGGGTAAATAAGGGTATCACCCCTTTTTTAACGCCGACCTCCCATATAACGCTTTATCTTAAATTCATATAATTTTTCTATGGACAAACTTTTTGGAAGAACAAGTAACAGTGCTATATTCGGCCGTGCCGAATCTTATATACCCTTCACAACGTGTAGTCATGTAATAACAATTGTTTGTATCACCATTCATCTCATATCAAATACGTACATATGTATGTATATACTGGTTAGAATAAATGTGGCATCGAATCCCAGCTGAGCCAAAAAAATTTTATTTTATTTAACATATTATTTAATATATTATTTATATATTTTTTTATTTTTTTTTACAAAATTTTTTTAAAATTTTTTTAAAATTTTTTTTAAATTATTTTAAATTTTTTTTTTTGTAATTTTTTTTATTATTTTTTTTTTATTTTTAATATTTCTTCTTTTTGTAATTTTTTCTTTTTTTGTATGGTTTTTACATATATTTATGTATGTATGTTGTTGTTGTAATTGTGTAAAAAAACGAGGTGGTCGTGGTTTTTTGCTCATATCTCAGAAAGTTATTGGGCGATTGTGCTGAATTTCAATAGCGATTCATTCCTGAATATTTCCAAGAGATTGATACCATATAGAGATCTGAGGAACATATAGTTGCTTCTAAAAGTTGATTTCAACCAACACACGGACAGAGGGACAGACGGTCAGGGCTTAATCGACTCCTCTATTCATAAGCTTTCAGAAAATATATACTTTATGGGGTCGGAAATGAAAATTGTAGAAATTACAAACGGAATGACAAAGCTATATATACCCTTGTGCACCACAGGTGAAGGGTATAATAAAGAACTATATTTGACACGCCTACTTTAACGCCCACTTTCATTGAAAGTCTAAATTTGCAAAAACATTTTACTATCATATCAAAGAAAGATATACATACAAAGAAAGTAATACATATTTTAGCATAAAGAGATTATTCCATAGCGATTGCTGTTAATAACAAAATAATAAATTTTGTGATATATAAGTACACAAAATTGTTGGTGCTCTTACGTATTCAATTTTCTACCAATCTACGTAACTTTTTTGATGCGTTTGAAATTAAAAAAATTTGATATATTTTAAAAATATATATTTTTTGTGAACTCCCGATGCTATGAATACCTCCTTAGAGTGAACACCAGAATGTTTACATTGACTAATCTGTAGAGTGAACACTCATGAACTTCTATAGAGTGAACATACTTTATAGCAGGGTACACTTATACAAGGTGGCGGTGCCAGCCCAGCTGACTATTTTTTTGTGTTCTGGAGTATGTCAAACTACATATTTAAAAAAATGATTTGAACTTCGGAAATGGTCAAACTCCATACATAAAAAAAAGAAAAGAGACAAAAATTGCTCTCCTTTACGCTATCACCCAGCAAAAAAATCTATGACAAAAAAGTGATTTTGCAGGGGTTCAACTGGTGACGAAGTGATTAAATTTAGGTGAAAACACTAATGATTTTAACATTAGCGTGTCATTGGAGATCATATGTTTACATGAATATTTTCATGAATTGTATTCCATTCTAATAAGTGCATGGAACTCATGCATATTTGGTGACAATTATCGGATATTTCATGTGTTAAATTTGTTTGTTTACATGAATTCTTTAAGATATTTTGCATGATGTTGCATTAATTTTTAAGCATATCATTTATGACAAATTATTTTGCAGTTAAGAAGTCATTTAGAATTAATGCTTTTACACAATTGATTTAGAAGTCTTGTAAATGTAATTCGCTTTGCACTACTTCCAATTTTTTTTGCTGGGTAAAAATTAAAGAGAACATAAAATAAATAATAGCCGGTATTGTCAGAGCTACCGACTGAAAAATTACTGAGCTGTTAAACATTTCTTACATATTTTTGAAAAAAATACCTAAATTCAGCGAGAAAGAAAAAATTGATTATTTTATAAAAAAATGCAATTAACGATATTAAGTTTTCCGAACTTCAAAACAGCAGTTTACTTCTAAGCATATATACTAGGGTGATCGACTCAATAATCTCTCCTTCCAGATCTTAATTAATGGCACTGAATGTCTGTCAACTTAAATTTCAGTTAAACCATCGAACAAACTAGTTTATGCCTATATTTGTATGTCTGTCAGGGGTATAAGAATTTTTAAAATGAATTTTAAAGATGTTGTTTAAAATGTATTTCAAATAACAGAAATCATTTCAAACAAAATAAGTTAGTGCATATGTATTAGTTTAAAAGATTTACATATTTAACATTTAAAAAATGTACAGGAGATACAAAAAATTATAACAGCCTTATAAAAAGACTTATTTATTTATGTAGTAATTTATTTTACTTGTAGAGTACCTTTTGTCCTTAAAATCAACTAATTAAAACTAACTGCTTCATGTCAGGTATTGCGTAATTGTGCAGCCAAACGTATATAAACTGTAAAAATTTCATATTTTAATATAATTTTTATTAAATTCTTTTTACAATATTATTTAATTTTTTCATAAAGATTATATTATTTTTTCTTTAAATATTATTTAATTTTTTCTTTAAATATTATTTTATATATTCAAACCGGTTAAACAGTTTTTTCTCAATTTTCAAAATAGCAACCGTTGTTTTTAATTCTAAATTTCAAAGTATTTGAAAACCGGTTTCTTAAAAAAAGTCGATAAACATTCACCCTAATATATACACAACAAATATTACTCAAGCTTTTTATAGTCGAAATAAAAGTAAACCAAATTTTAAATGCATACATTTTACTGTTGTGGTAAAAATAGTGCGTTATTGCAATCTTTTGCACTACCCTTATTCAAAGCAATGTTTGTTCTGCAACAGCGTTAAGACTGCAGATTATTCAAAATTGGGTAGTACTATTTAAAATTTTCGATTAATTTGTATTTATGTTTTAACACCTACACAAGCATTCGCATTCGCCTTACACCAGTAGGTATTTTTAATCTATTAAGTTAAAAATATTTATCTACTGATTGCACGTTTTCTATCTTATTCCAAATTGACGTTCTAACTGTTCAGCTTTCAAAGTACCATCAATACTCTCACAATTTTTGTTAAAAACACTGTAAGCACTGATCTCATTTTTGTCCTTAGGACCCGTGCGTGTATTCAAATAAATTCCAGCTAGCGTCGATATAATTAAAAAGACTATTCCAAATTGCAGTTCAATAAAAATTATGTATAGGGTCATCCACAACGCTAAGTAAACTACACGAAGGGTATATTTAAAAAAACGGTGATCAGGATCAGACGATTCGTCTGTGAAACATTCTTCTCCCTCTTCTAATAAAATATCATCACTATTAGTGTCTTCATCAAGAGCGGATAAACTTTCTGGCGACTCTTTCTTCATAGACGCCTATAAAAAATTAATGGAAATGGTATAAAACATGATATTCTTTATAACAAAATTATCTACGTGTATGGTAACTTTTGTCTCATCCGGTTGCTTATGCTTTTCATTTTTATCTTTCACCTCTAACATCAGAATCCTTCTAATGCCTTCTTTAAACCCTTGAATTTGTTCTTGACGTCTTTTGCGGAAACGATATTGTTTTAGTTTATCTTCAATTTTCTCCATTTACTATTGTACTTTGCAACGCTAACAGTTTTCACACAAGCGAAACAGGAATTTGTTTTTTAGTTATATCCAAGGTCTATTAAATAAGGTCTGTGCAACTCTACAAAAACAAAAAGCAAAAAAAATATACGGGCATTTTGTTAGTGTAAAATTACTCTAAGGTAGTCAAAAACTGCTGACTAAAATACCAAAAAATTCATCCAGGTGAAATTATCAGTCCATCTGATGGGAAACGTTACTGTCAAACTCTATGCATAAAAAATTATTTTTTATGAGGTATTTGAAAGAGAGCAGCACAGCAAATTCGCCGTTGCATATACCTGTATGAATATGCCCAACGCCTATTAACTGCCTGTTCAACGATGTCGAAAGAAAACACAAGCGAACTTTCATTCGTACAAATACGTTGAAAACAAAAACAAATTCTTAGTTTTTGTTGTTGTTTTCAATATATTTGTACGAATGAAAGTTCGCTTGTGGTTTCTTTCGACATCGTTGAACAGGCAGTAAATTTTGTGTTTTCATTTTGTTTAACAATTTTTTCAAGACAACAAAAATAAATTGTGTTAATAGTAAATATTTGCTAAAAATATGGCTGATAAAGATAAAATAGAAGTCTAGACGATGTCTTGAAGAAGCATGCTTACATGTGTAAACAATAATTTAAAAAATAAATGTAATTAACAATAAAAGATATGAATTAAAATAAACAAAAATAAAATACATACAAATGAACATTGCGCTATAAAGTATGTAGAACTACTATAATTTGTAGACAAAAATAAATCCTAAATGCAATTAAATGTCACAGACAGATGCATATTCTAAATGCTTACTCTTGAACGTAGTAGGGGAGAGGTGAAAGTCTCTAAGAGAACGTGGTAAAGAGTTCCAACATTTGACAACACGTACTTGAAAAGATCTTTCATGTATAACATGACTTCTAACTGGATAGAGAAGCTGAGGGTTTCTGTATGTCTGCAAAAATACAAAATGCTTACGAACATACTCTGGACGATTAGTAACCAACGTATACGAACAAAATTACTAAAGTTACAACCCAAAAAATCAAAAATGTACCTAGACACATGGTCATGAATCTTTAATTTGTAAACAAAGCGTATAATTCTATTAAACAGTAAAACACACCTGTTAAAATTTTCAACATTGCATCCCGAATAAACTTCAATGCAATATAGCAAATTGGACATCAATAATGAATGAGCCACACATTTTCTGATGAACAGTGGGATATACCAATTCATGGAATATAACCTTGGTAGCACTTGAAACACATTCTCTGAGTTTTCTCTCATAATAAAAGAGAATAATTTTAAATTGCACTCATTAAATTGAGTGTATATTAAAAAGTTTGCCAGCGAGCAGGGTACACTTATACAAGGTGGCGGATAGTCTGTGGTGGCGGTGCAAGCACAGCTGACTATTTTTTTTGTGTTCTGGAGAATGTCAAAATACATACTTAAAAAAATTATTTCAACTTCGGAAATTGTCAAACTCCATACATAAAAAAAGAGAGAAAAAAATTGCTCTCCTTTACGCTATCACCTTATGTAATTACACCATGCCAGCGAGTTTGTTATCTTCTCGGAAGTAAAATATTTATGATACAAACACGTGTAGTATAAAACAATGTTTCTACACCAACAAAACGAAAAGAATGTAAACAAATTTTGACATTTGGGAAGAGAATTGATACGATTGTTACTATTTAAAAATATATCTCATATATGTCGCTGATACAAAACTTTAACAAATCGGAAATAAAAAAAAATTATTCTGGGTAATAAGTGTAACGGCTTGACTAGCAGAATCTAATATAGTAATAAAAAATGTAAAACACTTGATGATGATGACAATATATGTGTCAAATCTAATTTTTAAAAGTATATCCTCCTCAATATTGGTATCAAATAAAAGGGCAAACAGAATACAGAAAGCTATAAAAAGGTGTAAAATCCATGATGGCGTCTGAAACAAAATTGTGGATATATATTTTCGTAACCCCATCAACATTGGCATCAAATGAAAGAATAACAAGGATCAAAGATGTCATCGGAAAAAGAAACCAAAAAAAAAATAATTTACTCGTTTCCTTGGTAAGTGGTAAATGTTAAGAAAATATTTTAAAATTAAATTAATTTTAAAAATAATTTGTATTTCTTAAGCCTTTGTCAAAGCGTGTAAAAAGATCAAAAACAACTTATTTTAGTATTTTTGTTATATAAAATTACATTGTTAGTTCAAAAACAAGAATTTCATTTTCCGTTCCTGCATAAATAAATGAATTCAAGGCGAATTAAACTAATTTTGACATAACGATTGCTTATCAGCTGTCGTCACAAAAATACCTTTTGCATGTGCGTTGGCATATACCTTATTAATTAAATTTTGCCAATGTGCTTTTATTTACATTTTTTGCAAGTGCTTTTTAAGATTAATAGAATTTTTTAAAGTTTAAATAAATATAAATATAAAAATGTCTTTAAAAATAAGCGAAAAAAGGTATGTTAAAAAAAAAAACAAAATAACATGGAATATAATTTATGTTGATTTGATTTTGTTCTATGTAGTTTTGCAGTGGAAGCACGTTATGCCAATTTTTATGCTGGTGGTGATGTAGCATGGAGTAAAGATGGTAAATGGATATATTGCTTAAATGAAAGTGAGGTAACAAAAGTGGAAGTTGAAACAGGCCTAGTAGCTCGTTCTTACGGGCTAAATTACAATGAACATGGTGAAAAAATATCTAGTGAAGAGGGTGAAGAGAATGATGATCAAATTTATTGTTTTGATTTATCGCCAACACAAGAATATATGGTTACGGTACACCGTAGCAGCTTAATAAGGTTGTGGCATTTGTCTTCTTCAAAAGTGGAAAAATTATGGAAAAGTCAACATCGTGGTCCAGTAGTTAAAATTGTTTTCAGTTCTGACGGCCATTTAGTATGTACGAGCGGAGCTGATTCTTCTTTAAGGGTATGGGATTTTGAGAACAGTAGGTGTTTGACAGTATTGAAAGATTTTTCAGGTCCATCTGTTCTTTTAAAATTCCATCCAAATCCCTCTAAATTGGAAATATTTGCAGCTGGTTCGGATAATTGTATTTACAAATGGAATTATGATAAAAAAGTTTTGGAAGCCAAAATGAAGGGACATTTATCCCAAGTAACAGGCTTTTCTTTTGCTAACACTGCAGCAGATTGTAAATTCTTAGCTAGCGTAAGTCGAGACAAAGTATTGATAATGTGGCGTTTGCAGGATTGCACACAAGTGAAAGTTGTGCCAATGTACGAGGAGCTAGTGGGATTAGTATACACAGATCCGGAAACAATAATTGTAGCAGGTGCAAAGGGTAATTTAAGACAGATTTCGTGCAAAACTAGCAAAATATCTACTTTACTGGAGTGTCATGAAGACGAATATGAACTAAAAATGTTAATGATTAACAACAGTAATCAAAAATTGGCTTTGGTTACTGCGGACCATAACATATTAGTTTTTGATATTGAAACTAAAGATACAGTTAAATGTATAAAGCAATTAATAGGCTTCAATGATGAAATACTCGATATTTGTTTTTTGGGCGAGTGTGAAGAGTTTGTGGCAATGGCAACTAATAGTAAACTTATAAAGTTGTATGATATCAATAATGACATGAACTGCAATATGGTAAAGGGCCACAAAGATACGGTAATGTCGTTATCGTCACCTGGCTCCAGTAGATTACTATTATCGGCTGGAAAGGATTTTATTATATGCTTGTGGGAATTGGATAAGAAAAATTCAAATTTAATATGTTTGACAAAACATATAAATAGCCATACTGCTACGATAGGCTGTATAAGCTTTGCTTACAACTGTTGCAATTCCTTTGCCTCAGTTTGTCAAAGTGGTAGCTTAAAGGTGTGGTCATTAAAAGAAAAATCCAAACATCGTGATGATTATGAATTCTTGGTAAAATATGCTGCTGTAGCACACGACAAAGAAGTCAATTGTGTTGCTTTTTCTCCTAACAATAAGATAATAGCTACAGCATCCCAAGACAAAACTGCTAAATTATGGTCTGCTGATAATTACAGCATGGTGGGCTCCTTAAAGGGTCATACTCGGGGTGTGTGGTGTGTACGTTTTTCACCTATGGATCAAATTGTATTGACTACTTCTTCCGATTGCAGTTTACGTTTGTGGTCTCTATTAAATCTATCTTGTCTTAAACGTCTGGAGCAGTCTGCGACCGTTTTGAGAGCTGAATTTATAGATCATGGAAAATATATTATATCCTCGGGATCTGATGGTCTGCTAAAACTTTGGAATATCAAAACAAACACCTGTGTGCAAACCTTAGATGAGCATGATGATCGTGTGTGGTCTTTAGCCGTTTCCTCAAAAACACAAAAATATTTCTTTAGTGCTGCAGCTGATTCTAAACTTATCAAATGGAGAGACATTACTGAACAAAGTAAAAATATCGAAATCGACAAGCGTCAGGAGTTGCTCCAACAGGAACAAGCCTTACAATTACTTTTACATCAAAATAATCAGTTAAAAAGAGCCTTAGTTTTGGCGCTTAAATTGGGCAAGCCAAAAGTTTCATACAACATAATAAATCAGTATATAAGACAACGTAATCTGGGTGCAATAGAAGAAATGATCAGCCACTTAAATAACGATCAGAAGATAACGCTTTTAGATCACGTTAAAGTATGGAGTTGTAATTCGCGTCACTCACAGGTCGCCAGTTTAATATTGCAGCAATTGTTAGCGGAAATGCTGTTGGATACAAAAATGCAACGTATCTTAAATTCCAAAAACTTAGTACAAGTTGTTACGCCTTATGTACAGCGTCATTTTAAACGTATTACAGAACTAAGTAAGGAATTAAATTTTTTGGATTTTGTTGTTGAGAGCATATGATGAGATTTTATATAAATATGACATCTTATATTTAATCTAAGGTGATATTTCAAAGTCCTTTTATTTATTTTGCAAACATTTGAGACCTATTTTAAAAACATAATTCTTATGTTTTACCACACTCTTAAGTAACTAAAGATTATTATTAAACTCTCTCTATGTAATGTGCGTATTTTAAGTTAATAAATGTAGTATTTATCTATACTTGATATAAAACTATAAAAAAACTGTGTCTGTATGGGATTACTTATAAAAAATATTGGCTTAGAAAGCAATCAGGTATGTGATGGAAATCGAAAACGAAAACGAAGCAATTTTGAAAGTTCGTTTTAATACTCTATGAATAAAAATTTTGTAATTTTTGTTATAAAATTCTTTTTAATATAGAAATATTTACATATATAACAAAAATTACAAAAATTTTATTCATAGAATATTAAAACGAACTTTCAAAATTGCTTCGTTTTCGTTTTCGATTTCCATCACATGCCTGAATAATTTAGAATGCAAAACAAATTTTTAAAAATTTTATCCAAGGTGAATTGATTTTTTTTTCGCCCTGATTTTATCCATCCGTCTTTCTAATTTTTTTTTATTTAACTTAGTATTTTGAGTTGTAAGGGAAACGGCGCACAGTGGCGCCTTTTCCTAAAACCCGTGGCAAAAATACAAAATTTCATGACAAAATTTTGTGAAATGAATGAAAACATCTTATAAGGAACTACTTACTGATCACAATTCAAAAACGTTTTCCTTAATTGCATAAAAATTATAGTTTGTGGAGCTGCTCAAAGTCGAAAATTTTTTAAAATGCAAAAAAAGGGTGATCTTGAAAAAATAAATGCACTTAAGAATTAAAGTGTCAGAAACATTGCCGTTGGATTACCACTTTTTTGGTATTTTTTTAAGGTATGTTTGTTTTTAATTAAAATAAGTAGTAAAATGATCAGCAGATGCCCTACTTTTTCGGCAGTAGCCGTTTTTCAGACACCCTATATTTAGGTAATTTTTACAAATAAAATAGAGCATATCTAAAAATGGTCAAAAATGGTCTCGCCCATATTTTCTGAGCATATTTGCTACATAATACTTGAAATAATTTAACTAAGTTTGGCTGCCGTAGGTTGCCGCTGTAGGTGAAATAAGAAGAAAAAAAGGGTTTCCAAAGTTACTTGTTGCATATTTTTATTGCTTCTCGTTAAATAATAAACAATATTTTGCTCTGCCAATCAAGTAGGCATAACTATTGCAATTTTTTTATTTATTTCAATTTAAAAATACCTGTTATAAAAGTAGGCAGGTAGTTTTAAAACTTTTTTATACTGAATAAAATATAAACTGCAGGTATATATTCCTGCAGGTATTTAAAAGAAGGCATGTAGTTTTAAAACTTTTTTATACTGAGCATTTATGAAAAACAACCCAGACTGGCTAAATGGAGTTAAAACTTTTGAAAACATCGAAGAACCACATACATTCTGTGACAGCAAAAGAGGAAGCAAGCCCAGATCGACTGCAGAGAATCAAAGGGAGTATTCTTCCTGGATAAAAAAGAAGCAGTGCCACCTAATGTAAAGGTTACTGAAGTATCGGTAGAGGTAAAACTGCAAGACTTAATGGATCATACAGCCAAACGCCTTATTCAAAGTTTGCCTGAAGAGGAAGCAGTATCACTTCCAGATAGGCTTACATTGATAAATAAGTGGGAATGTGATGGATCATCCGGTCCGCGTAACAGCCCGAATTACTGGGTTCGACAATAATATTATAAAAGGGTTGGCAGTTATCCTAAATGTTATAAACTCTAGAGAAATGGTAAATGGCCTAAAGTTTGATGATTATGCATCAAAATCTGCCCAACTTTTAGCTCAAATGTACCCTGAGAAGAAACTTACTCCTACGGTTCATAAGATTTTGGCTCATGGTAAAAGTTTAATTGAATATCAATGCTTACCGATTGGAGAGTTGTCAGAAGAAGCCCAGGAATGCTAAAACAAAGACTACAACAAATTTAGATACACGAATACTTACAAAATTTCACGGATTAGACAGAATACGGACCTTTTTAATATGTTGGCGGCCTCTTCCGACCCACTAATTTCAACACGAAGACATAAGATAAGATCTCGAAAGGATTTGGAAGAATATAATTATAGCCCCGATATGTTTAATCTATTAAATAACGCTCCCAATGTTGACTATTTCAAAGAGAACTAACAAATAAAAACCAATTATTCTAGCTAAATAAAATATATACTAAATAACATTATATCTATAGCATAAATATATTAATATTAAAAATAATTTAAAAATGTGTTTCTGTAATAGAAATGAAAAAAATTAATATTGGTTTAACATGTTGTATTAGAGTGTTTTTATTCTAAACTTTCGGATTTGAATGTGCATTGCAAAGCGCACCGGGTTAAACTAGTTACTTAATATAAATTTACTTAGATTTAAATATTAAAAGTATATAAAAATGTGTATTTGCGATACAAATAAAAAACTTATATTTAAAAAAACATGTTAACATTTAACTGGAAAAATTATTCTATTTTAACCGCAATTTTTGGAGCACCCTGTACCTCTAGCAATATTTTGTAAACATTTTTTTGAAGCCTGAAGTATCCTCTGTCAACATCTTTTTTTTTTTTTTAAATATCTTAATTATTTCAAAAGTTATGATTTTTGCAACGAAAAAAGTCAAAAGGCGCCACTGTGCGGCGGCAAGATCGGCGATTCGGATGCGAAGCGATGACATGTGGTATCGCTTTGGGGAATAGGAGAATCCTGGACCTCGTAGATAAAGAGGTTAGGGAGGCTCAGATGCCGATGGAGCGCATGAGTCGGGTGAAAGAGGTCAAAAGGCTACATCACACGCTCATTGCGGATGGATTCATGCACGATGAGTGCATGGAGAATGACATCAGTATCTTTACTGATGGGTCCTTTATGGACGGAAGGGCAGGTGCTGGTGTGTACTCATCTGAGTTGAACTTATCCTGCACCCTGAATCTGGGGGAGCACGTGTCAGTCCATCAGGCAGAAATGCTTGGTTTGCTGCACGCGTTGGACCACCTGTTGGAATGTCGAATGTATGGGAAGAGAATTCTTATTGCACTTGACAACCAGTCGGTTATAAATCGTATGCAGCGGATAGATGAGAACTCCTCTTTGGTGCTTGAGTATGTTCTAAAGCTCAATAGGTGTGCCTCTACAAATGAGGTAACGCTGATGTGGGTTAAGGGACACGTGGGCATAGCTGGGAATGAGGCTGCTGGCGAATTTGCGAAGAAGGGGTCTGAGGCTGCATTCTGCGGACCGGAACCCAGAACTGGGTAATGGGTTAGTGCGGGCGAGGATCTTTCAATGGGTGAACTCTATAAACTTGCGAAGGTGGATGGAGGGAACCAAGTGTAGACAGACCCGTATGGTGCTCAAGGTGCCACTTAGCAGGGGTGCAGTGAAGATACTCGGTTTTAATCGGAGTATGATGAGCTGGATCACTACGTTGATTACAGGACATGGTAACTTCAAATATCATCTGAAGAGGATGCAGATCGTGGATGATGATATTTGTAGAATGTGCCTGGAGGATGCCGAGACGGTAGCGCATGTAGTATGCGAGTGTCCGGCGTAGGCGAGCGGAAGATTAAGGATCAAAGACAAGCACACTTTAAGTGTGAGTGCGACGGGGGACCTTAGTCTGAGGGAGATGCTAGCGATTACAAAGGACTGTGCGATGAGGATTGTCGACAATCACCAGTCGGCAGTGTGAAATCGTTTTTATAGTCCAGAGCAAACGCCGGTTGTGGCGCGGGACTCGGTGATTGAAGGTATACTGATCGGTAGACACGAAAACACTGAGGAGCGAAGGGGGTCGAAAAGGGACCCGTGATAGTAGTGGTCTGCTTCGATATTTCACCTACATGTGTATATAGTATTTTGAGGTAATTTGATACGTGTTTTCTTATTTCGATTCACGTTTAATTATTAAGTTAAGATCCGCATACATTTGATTAAATTCCTTCCTTAAAGCCTTTCGCTGACACTTAAGCTTCTACGAACATTTGAAATGTTGTAGTTGGGAGACTTTTGCTTTCGCTATCCTCTGTGCTCCATTGAAAGAATTTTTGGATATGTCATTATTGTCTTTGTAGATTGTATCTAATTGCACTTCGATTTTCCCTGCTTCTCCACATTTATGGGTTCTATGTTATATCTGTTATTGTTGTATTAGTAGGCGTGTTGTGGAAGCTTTAAAGGCATACAGTGTATCGATTTTGATTTCGCTCACGATAGCAGTTTACTAAGTTGTGCCAAGGTGGATCGGGTTTGCCTTGGGAGTAGTTTCTGATTATCCAAAATTGCCGTTGGGTGAATTTGATTACTCGGCTGGTGACATACCATCAGGAAATGCTTGGTCATACATCATATACATCACATCGTGCTGTTTGACCGACAGTATCTTGGTGTCCTCACGTGATTCAAATTTGTTATTCGGACACATCCGGTTGCAATACGGAATGCATTCGTTCGGATCGTTGTAAACCTGGCTACTGGGTGTCACTAAGGAACAAAGTCCGTACTGGGATGACATTGTTGATAATAGAGCGACCGATGATCTTAAACGTCGCTAAAATTGTCTCCTTGCCAATGTACCTTTTTCGCATTCTTTAGAGGTGGCGTTTGAGTCACGGAACGCCCCGAGTTCAACTGTTTTTTAATAGGGTTAATAATATCATTATTCTGCCCAGGTATAGAAGTTTAAAAACAACGATATATGTTAATATGTTTTTCTTGTAATTTTTAGTGCAGCCGTAATATATATACCTATATGTTATGTTTTTGTCTTTAATTAAAACTCATACACGTATTTTAAAATAATAGGTCTGTCTGCGTACTTTTCCAGTAGCAAATACTCAGTAAATTTTTTTGGGAGAGTAGGACCAATTTTAATCTCTCGGCTAAAAAAATATCAAAAAGTACGCAGACAGTATCCAGTAAAATCTTACAAGAAAACAGCTGATCGGTGTGTAAACAACAAAGTTTTGCTGATTTTATCGGTTCTGCCATCTCCAATCCACTTACATCACGGTCGCACTGTATATTTGGACGTTTCTAGCATGAAGTAAAATGTTATGTTTATTATAATTTTTTAAAAACGTTAAAAATCAACACAATTCTATTTACTTACCTCTGCCATTGTTAAATTTTAATTTTTATTTTCGTTTCACAAAAATTATTTTATAATTAGTAAATAAAAACAGCTGTTCAAACTAGTTGCAAAATCTTGCAAGCAGAAATTTCTCCAACAACATTTTGCAAGTTCTCTAACTTCGTTTTAGTTATATAGTAAGGGGCCCAAAACGGAGGCCCTACGGGATCTTCTTGTAACCATATGATTGACAGCATTTGGTGGAGCGTGACTAGTTGTTATTTGTTCTGTATTTTGTTGGTCAAAAGAAGGCTCATCATAAAAACGTTGTTGATGATGTTGACTAGATTGTTGTTGATTATCAAATTGTTGTTGACTATCAGATTGTTGTTGATTATCAAATTGTTGTTGATTATCAGATTGTTGTTGATTAATATTTATTTCTTCTACTGGATTTAATGATATCGGATGTTAATTAAAAAAATAATCTATTAATGCTGTTGACGATGATGAATTTGATTCAGTACTGTTCAATGAGTTTTGTCTCAACTGATTCACATGACATCTAATAATACGTCCTGAAATATCTGTAATTTTCACTAAGTACATAACTCTGCCAAGTTTCTCAACAATAATACCAGGACTCCATTTAAACTTATTTTGTTAATATAATTTTACAAAGATATTTTGTCCTACATTGTAAATTCTATCCTTAGCGCCATATTGGTTATTAAATTGCATTTCCATTCTTTCGTTTCTAATAGATTCTTCTGCGTTTGGTTTTTTCAATAAATCTAAATTTATTCTTATTTTTCTCCCCACAAACAATTCTGAAGGTGTTTTCCCTGTTGATTTATTAGGGGTGAACCGGTAACACTGAAGAAATGTGTGTAAATTTTGTTTAGCTGTTCCGGAACCTTCTAACTTTTTCAATGCTCGCGTCATGGTGTCCACAAACATTTCCGCTTGTCCATTTGACTGTGGGTGGTATAAGGCCGTAAACATATGTCTTATTTCATTTTCTAAACAAAATTTTTCAAAACTGTGACTAGAAAATTGGGTTCAATTATCGCTCACAATTAATTCTGGATTACCAAAAGCAGTTGTGAAATCTTAAACACACTCAATTATAGTAGAAGATGATATAGATTTTATCTGGTAAATTTGAGGTCATTTGGAGTATGCGTCGACAATTATAAAATAATAAAAATTATCCAATGGACCAGCTATGTCTATATGGATACGTTGCATTGGACGATTTGTAATTGGCCAAGATTGTAAATTTGTTTTTGGTAATGTCTTAGCTACTGACGAACATTTAAAACATTTTTTTACATATTCTTTAATGTCTTCATCTATTCGAGGCCAGTATACATAACTTCGGGAAAGCATTTTTGTACGTTCTATGCCATCGTGACCCTTGTGCAATTCTTTTAATACTTTTCTTTTAAAACAACATGGTATAACAATTCTATTGCCATACAATAGACAACCGCTTGCATAACTTCGTGAAAAATAGCATTGTAAATTTTTATCAACAATATTTTGCCACTTACCAGATTGAAGATGTTTTATAACTATCTGAATTTCTTCATCCTTATCAGTTGTAGCTCTTATCATATTATAAGTAATCGGCAAAACTTTTGTTGTATCATCAATGACCAGTTTTATGTCTGTTTCTAGCTGAATGCAGGCAACTACTGTTTCTTCATTTGATAATGGAGTGTCTTGTATTAACCTGGACAAAATATCAGCGGCACCAAAACTGTTTGTTGATACATATTGCAGTTCAAAATTATAAGACATTAGTGTTAACGCCCAGCGTTGAAGCCGATTTGCGGAGTGTGCAGGAATCCCCTTTCTGTTCGAAAATATGGCTAACAACGGTTTATGGTCGGTTTGCAGAATTAATTTCCTTCCATACAAATATTTATGAAATTTTACAACGGCAAATACTAAAGCCAGTGCTTTTTCAATTTGGGAATAATTTTTTTCAGCAGGTGTAAGCGCTCTTGAGCAATGGTAAATTGCTTTCTCTGCACCATTTGGAAAAACGTGACAAATGTATGCTCCCAAACCAACATTTGAAGCATCTACAGCCACTTTAATTGGAAGTCGTGGGTCATAATGTGTGAGTAGTAAATTAGAGGATAATAATTGTTTAAATCGTTGAAAACTATTATGACATTGTTTTGACCAATTCCATTTTACGTTTTTCTTTAAGAGATTGTCCAAGGGATCTCTTAATTTTCTCGTTTCCGGCAGAAATTTTCCATAATAATTTACTGTACCTAGATACGATCTTAACTCACTTATATTTGTAGGAGGTTTAAGTTCACGAATTCGGTTTATTTTGTTTTTATCTGGGTATATGCCTTTGCTATCAATGTGATATCCCAGGTAAGTATGTACATGACGATTTAAAAAATTGACATTTTTCGAAATTAACTGTCATATTATACGTTCTGAATCGTTGAAAAGACTCTTTCACTACTTTTTCGTTTTGTTCACGTGTCTTGGTAGCAAAGATAACGTCATCCAAATATGGATAAGCCCTTTCAATACCAGATAGTATTGTTTCTATGGCCTGTTGAAATGCACCTGGTGATGATTTGACTCCTTGGGCTAAACGATTAAAAGTATAGAGACCTCGATGTGTATTTATGACCAGTAATTTTTTTGTTTCATCATCAACTTCCAACTGCATATAAGCGTTGTTAAGATCTATAATTGAAAATGATGCAGTTATTAAAATTAATGAACATATCATCTGGTAGTGGTAACGGAAAGATTCTAAGCTTACCAGACGATTTTTTTACTACCACAATTGGAGCTGCCCAGGCTGAATAATTTACAGAGCTAATAATTCCTTCTCGCTCCAATTCGTCTAATGTTTCATCCAACAATGGTTTTATTGCGTACGCTACCTGTCGTTTAGGTCTAAATACAGGAATAGCGTTTTCTTTTAGTGGTAGTTGAACTTTAAAATTTTTAACGTGGCCAATTTCCTTTCTAAAAACGTCCGGAAATTGTTTACACAACTCCATTGGAGTCAGTGTACCGTTGAAATTAACTTTGTAACACGACGTGTAACAATCAAGTGGTTTATTCCACAATTTAAATTTTTCAATTAAATCTGAGCCAAAAAGATTTAAATGTGAACACGATGAAACTAAAATATTGCAAACGTTATCGGTTCCGTTTATTGAAACCGTAGCCTCGAATTCTCCAAGAATTTGTATATCATTTGTCGAAGCGTCGCGAGGTTCAAATTTTGATAAGTTTAGTTGCGGCTTACCGATTTGTATCCACGTTGATTTAGAAATTATTGTTACGTCCGATCCGGTATCGTGTTGCAATTTAACATTAACATTATTTATACATAACTTCACATATCTTCTATTTTTGTTAGAAATATGCACGCTTTTCACATAATCATTTGTGTTTGTTTTGAACTTGTTTTTACGATATTTATTTTTGAATTGTTTTTGTTGGCTACTTTTTTCAAGGAAACAAGTGCAAAACCCTTCTTTGTGACCAGTTCTGTTACATAGACTGCATTTGTGATTAGTGTATATGCAATCTTTAACAAAATGCATTTGGCCACATTGCCAGCATGGTCTTTTAGGCATTTGTGGTGCTATATTTTCCTTTACTGAAAGTTTCGTTCTTTTAATTTTGTTAACAGTTGTCTGCTCGATTACCTGAACGTTCACGTCACGTTTTAAGCTTTCAATACGCTGTACTTCTGCCACCAATTTGTCAATTGTAATTGCTGTTGTTTCTGTTTCACCTTCGAGTAAGGTTAAAAGTCGCGCCTTTAATTCACGATCTCTTTCGTTTTGTAATCCGTTAACAAATATTAAACATTTAAAGTTGTCAGTACTGCATTTATGTAGAAAAAAATTTTCGCAATGTCGATTAACAATGGTGGCGTAACTGATAATGTCGTCCATTTTTCCTCGAACATTTTGCATGCATTTTACCCGTTGACTGAATAAACTTTATTTTCTTCCATAAAGCGAAGTTCATGTCTCTTGGTTTTCTAGGAAGCAGGTAATCCCTATATTTGATGAAAACTTTAGTACTTACTTTTCTCAACAACAATCTAACCTTCGACGCGTCATCCAGATTATGTGCCTCTGTTAGAAAAATGTCTTCATACCTGTCATACCACGTTGAAAAACTATAGCCTTCCTCTGGCTCATATACGAACTCGCGAATATTTTTAGAAATAATATCCATTAAAGCCTCAGGTGCTGTGGCTGTATTTAAAACAGGTGTGGACGAATTTGATGTTTGCGCTGTTGCATCACTTTGTGCCATTTTAACTAACATCTCAATCAACTTCTGCTGCCTTTCCATTAACTCCTGTTGACGAGCCAAAATTTCGCCCTCAACATTTTCCACCGATCGAGTTGCCATGCCTTTACTCCTACTTCTTTTTTACCTCGTCGCCAATTGTTATGTTTTTGTCTTCAATTAAACTCATACACGTATTTTAAAATAATGTTTTATTAATCTATTTGGTTCAACCAAGGCGAATTCAATAAGGTAAACTCGTCGCTAAAACCACTACAAAGTAAAAAAATTCAAACGTGTATTTTGTTAGTGTAAAACAAAATGATATGTCAAAAATACACAAAAATTTGACAAATGGTCCCTAGTAGTCAACAGGTGATGATCAGCTGATCTAATAAGTTCACCTTATTGAATTCGCCTTGGGTTCAACTATCAAGCCAAGTCATATTTATTCATCAGGTACTCTTGATTCGTCAGCTGATTATTTTTTTCAACACTTATTTTAAGTTTCAGCTGTCAAAATGCATAAATAAAAAACAAATTTCTCTCTTTTCTAATTTATTTCAAATGTATCAAGCAAGGCAAATTTATTCATCAGGTAATTCCAGTTCGGAGAGAATTTGTTTGTTTATATTTTTTATATATGAAATTTGACATTTGAAATTAATGAGAGAGAAGAGAAATTTGTTTTTTATCTATAGACTTTGACAACTGAAACTTAAAATAAGTAAAGAAAAAAATAATCAGCTGACGAAACAAGACTACCTGATGAATAAATATGCCTTGTATAAAGCTTAGAATGACATTTTAAGTATCAAGTAAAATAAGTCTACACATTTTAAGAACGGCGTAACTATTTTTTGGTATTGCTAACACTATATACTATATTGTTTGATTGCGGACATAACAGAGTTATTTTTAATCTTTTTCATTAAAACTTAGTGCTAAGTCCCCTTTTAAAATAGAGAAACTGAAAAGCAGACAGTCGAAATTCGAGTTGAAGTGCGTAGTACAAATTACACTGCTCTACAAAAAATCATTTTTTGTCTTCCCATTTAATAAAACTATGTGGACTATGTAGATTTTGATGCGCTGAACTCAAATCCGTTGTCGGTTTTTTTCCATCAGATCGGGATTTTTTTTTATGGGCGTGGCAAATTTTTCCTCCGAAATTAGTCAGGTACGGAGACATATTTCATCCTAACTCGAGAACCAGTCATCCCATTTTCAAAAATTAAACACCAAAAGATGTCTAACAAAATTTTATTTATTTTAGTTGAATGGAATTTTTCTCTATCTCTTATCGTTTTGGAATTATTTAAAAATTAATGGAGAAAAATTTTTTTTCGTGCAAAAATCGTAATATTTTTCAATTTTAAAATGGAATTAAAAAAAATATAAGGCAAATATTCAACATTTAAAACCTTTTTCTGAGAGCTACTTGGAAATAAAAAAAGCCAGAAACCATAAAAATCGGTTAAATAATGTAGATTTTATTGCCAATTTACCGCAGGTACCCGATATTGACCAAATATGTGTAATGCAGCAAACAACGTCAGAGTGGGCGCACTAAAGCGCCTTGTAGGAACAATCAATGGCAACTATTTACTTCTATCTATTTTCGCACAGCAAAAAAAAAATACAAGCAAAAAAATTTGCCAGATTGTAATTTTGTAGCAACGCCTCGCATAAAGCACTCACCCTGTCGTCACCCGTAGATAACTTCAAATTACAATAAAAAATTAAAATATTTACAGGATGTTTTATTTAAAATAACACAAAACTTTTGTTAATAATTATTGATTTTTATTTAGGAAACATTGTTAAAATAAAAAAGTATCTTAAGCTGTTCATGCTCTTTCATCTTTCTTAAAACAAATCTATATATATAAAAGTGAAACTCTGTGTGTGTGTGTTAGCTATAGACTCCGAAACTGTAAAACTTTGGCAGTTGGCAATTTGTTGTACACATACCAGGGAGTGTTTATGGGTGGAAAAAAGTGGGCGGGGCCATGCCCATAAAAAATTAGTTATAATTTTTAGCTACTTGCACTTGACCGATTTTCCTGAAACTTTGCACACATATTGAGCTGTCATGACTATATAATTTTGTGATTTGAAAAGTGGGCAGGGCCACGCCCATAAAAAATAGTTATAATTTTGAGGTACTTGCACTAAACCGATTTTTCTGAAACCTTGCACGCATGTTGAGCTCTCCTGATTTTACAATTTCGTGATTAGAAAAGTGGGCAGTGCCACGCCCAAAAGAAATAAGTGATAATTTTTAGCTCCTTGCACTAGATCGATTTTTCTGAAACTTTGCACACACTTTTTGAGCTGTCATGACTATATAATTTTGTGATTAGAAAAGTGGGCAGGGCCACGCCCATAAAAAAAGTTATAATTTTGAGGTACTTGCTCTGGACCGATTTTCGTAAAACTTTGCACACATATTGAGTTGTCATGACTATACAGTTTCGTGATTAGAAAAGTGGGCAAAGCCACGCCCATTAAAAAAGTTATAATATATAGCTTTTGGCACTTGATATTAAATTTAAATTGAAAATACATTTTTATTCATTAAGGGGCGTAGCAACGCGCGCCGGGCTTGGCTAGTATATATATAAAAGAAACGGTCCATGTATGTAATCGCATTACGTTATAACGGCTGAAGCGATTTGGCTGCTTTTTTTTATTTGACTGGAAATTTTTAGGAGATGGTTTATAGAAAAAAAAAAAATAAAAAATTCCTAATAAAACTCGGAAAATTAAGTTTTTAATACATATATTGCTTACAATTCACTTTACTTAATTTCTTCTGAGTATTGAAAAACATTTAAATAACAACCTAGGTTAATACTAACGGTCTATTTCATAAAATTTAAAACAGCTTTATAATTGGTTTATTAATCGAGTTTCAATAGAAATTCTGTTTTATAAACCCTTTATAAACCTTTAGTAATTTGCATGAATAAGGCAGTAAGTCTACCTTTTACCCTGATAACTACGCAAAGTCGCGGGCACAAGCTATTAAATTTATAAAAAAAAATATAACGCCTTTAACTGATTTTAATAGTAAAATTAATGAAATATTTAAAAAACCAAATAAATACAGTGCCGGTCAATATAATAGCACCAGTTGCAATATTCTGATTCAAAAGATGTAAAAATTTCACCTAAATATTTATTATATAATTTTTTTGAGTGTAAAAAACAGTTACATTTTTTATGCTATCTCAGAGTGTGTGCATTAATTGTCAAATTTCGTTACTGTTAATCAGTTATAACAGATCTTTTGTCAACACCTTTCATTTCGTGCAGTTAATAAAATAGCACCAGTAGGCTTTTTTAAATTTGTTTTGCAAAATTTTTTGAAAAAAAGTGAAAACGACAGGTAATAAACATTTTTTAATATACTTTCTATAAAATTGCGTAATAATTTTTTAAAAATTGGACAGTTATGGGTCGCGGAAAGCATTGTTCGCCGGAAAAACGTAAACTAATAAAAAAATTTGCGTCCGAGGGTAAATCGTATTCCCAAATAAGGGAATCGCTAGGCTGTTCCAATAAAATGATAATAAATGCCCTAAGATATCAACAAAAAGTTGAATCCCGTGGTAGGAAGCGAGTTTTGTCACCCTTAATAATAAAACGGTTAGTACGGACGACTAAAGCAAATCCATTTATGACAGCTACGGAGCTCAAAAAAACATTAAATGTCCCGGCAAGCGTGGAAACTATTCGCCGCAGACTTCGAGACAACAGCCTCAATGCCTGCTTTTGCTAAAGCACATCTAAATTGGCCAAAGGAAAAATGGAGAAATGTGCTATGGACTGACGAATCCAAAATTGTTCTTTTTGGTGGAAAGGGTTCAAGATGTTTCGTCCGTAGGCCACCTAACAGCGAATACAAGCCACAATTCACATCAAAAACTATTAAACATGGAGGTCATAGTATTATCGTATGGGGCTGCTTCTCGTATCAAGGTGTGGGTCCTATATATTGGATCAAAACCGTTATGGATTCATCGGTTTATGTAAAAATCCTTGATGAAGTTATGCTACCGTATGCTTCCTACGAAATGCCGCTGGTGTGGGTCTTTCAACTAGACAATGACCCCAAACACACTAGCAAAATGGCAAAAAAATGGTTGAACGATAACTCTATCAATGTAATGGAGTGGCCTGCACAGTCCCCAGATTTGAAAATCTGTGGACTGACAAAGAAGGGTGTATCTAAAATAAAACCAACAAGCGTTGAAGGGCTCTGGGAGGCTGTGCAAAAAATTTGGAGTTCTATCAAAGTTGAAAGATGCCAGCATTTAGTGGATTCCATGGAAAGGCGTTGTGTCGCGGTAACAGCCAACAAAGGGCACGCGACAAAGTATTGAAACTACACAATTAACTTATCTACAAGATATCTGAGTTTAATTTTTGATTTATTTTAAGAAGGACCACGAATTTTTGTTAAAAATTAACTGAAGTGCTATTATTTTGACTGTGTCGTTTTTAAGTTTTTTGTTTATATTAATTACCGTATTACAAAGTTTTGAAAAAAAAACAAATAATTTTTTTATGATAATAAACCATTAACATCAAAGAATATATTATTTTGTTTTGAGTTGAATCGGCCCAACAGTTAAGCAGATATAAACCGAGTCAGTATTAATTTGTGCCTGGTGCTATTATATTGACCGCAGCTGTAAATCACACCCAAGATTTTCTATACTTATTTCAAATATTAAAAAAACTGTTTCGTATATTTTATGTACATATATTATTTCATTTTTATTTTTTCAAAATATCAACGAATAATTTAACTTTTCACAAAAAAGGAAATTACATTATTTTTTTATAAAAAAAAAATTATTTAAAAATAAAAATACATACATACATATCGATGTTCATAGATTTACAACAAGTAACTGACAATTTTTTCCCAACATATCGTACAATATGGATGGCGAACGATTTCTCCATTTCGATAATGATCCTGTTCATCATTATCATCATGCTTGTCCACCACGACTTTCTTTTGTTTGTTAATGATCGGATAAGAGTTGAACCCAGGTAGTGAAAAACACGTTGCATTTGATTTAGCGATAAAACATAAAACAAACATGAGATGTTGCGGGAAAAAATCGTCATTTAAAATTTAATGATTTTTTAAAGATTCTTCAAAAGAGAAATAGAAAAAAAACATATTTTCGTTACTCAGGGTGTTAAACCGTATACGAAAAAATTGTCGGAGACGTTTGTCAACCTGTGACCGTCGACATATAACTTTTTAAAGCTTTAAAAAAAAACGAAAATAAAAAAAACTTATAATAATATGTATGTATGTATGCATATCTACAAAAATTAAAAATTAATAAAAGTTAACAACACTTAACGATTACAAGGACTCATATTATTTTAAATAATAAATGAAAAAAAGAAAAATAACATAAAAAAGATCGATACAAAAATAATAAATTATAATAAAAAAAGTATAATTTATATAAATATACATATATTTATATCCTAAAGCTGTAGTGTGCGTAAAGAAAAAGAGGGCAAACAAAAATTTACCAACATAAAAAAAAACAAACCTTTAACAAATTTTTTAAAGCTTAATTAAGTATGTATACTATGTATAAAAGTATGTATTACATAATGTCATTTATTTTGAACATTTGATTGGCTTTTTTTTAAATATTATCACTGGTACTTTAGCGTTAATTCTATTAGTTTTTATTTTGTGTAAAGATTTCTAGAATCGGGGTTTTGATGGTAAATTATACTACACCTGAATTGAATTAAGGATTTACATTGGGAGTAGGTATAGAAGCAGTTACATAAACACTCATATACATACAAATGTTTATGTGTTCAATTCAATAACTAAATTATTCTACAATCATTATTAAATCATCGCCTTCTAATTTCATTCCGTTGACAATTTCCAGCTTTTGAACGACTCCAGCCTTGGGCGATTGAACAACCATTTCCATTTTCATGGCGGATAATACGACTAATGGTTGCCCCTTTTCAACTTTGTCGCCTTCCTTTACACGTACATCGATTACAGTACCAGGCATGGGAGCACCAACTTCATTTTTGTTCGTTTTAGAGGCTTTAGGGTGAATGTGCATTTCCTACGGAAGTAATTAAATAGATTAACGATTTATAAATATCTATAAACGATTCGATAATTAATATGCTAAAATCCAATAATCGATTAACAAAAATTTACTTTTTTGTAAGAGACAAAACAAATTTTATACACCCATTAATCTAGAGCAAATGTAACAAAACTGCGTGCTCAGTTTTTCATTTGCAGCTCCTTTGTCCTTTGACTTTAAAATTTTAAAGGATACAAAATATAAAATACGGGTATATAAAGCTTTATTTCGTATTCTTCTTAGTTTTGTCAAATTTGCTCCGCATATTACCTGTAAAGAATTTTTAATAACAAAAAAATGCTGTTACACGATGTTATGAAAGCAATTAAACTTAAGCAGAATTGACAGTTGTCAAAAAAGAATCTAAGCTGACAAAAATTTAGCTTTAAAATTTATTTTTGTTGGGAGCTGTTTAACATACAGGAAATTAAAAGGAAGACCTTTCTCACTCGGAAAATTAATAGACAAACAGAATTTTCTTGTTAAAAAACTACCAAACTATGTGAAGCTAGAAACAAAATTAAGAAAAGTGAGAAGACTGGCTGGTCGAAAAAAAATTCCAGTACAGATGTTCATGTACTGCACGCTCTACCTTTTCGCCAATAAATTTCGTTTGTACCTGTAACAATTAATTTCCAATACGTAAAAGGTCTTTAAGCAATAATTGTTCTGGCAACGGTAAAAGGTCATTCTACTTGTGACCAACGATTTGTATATACAAAACCTTGAATACGACTTACCTTGGAGGCTTCTTTGTCACGAATCAATACAGAACGTAATTGACCGTTCATTTCGAAGAATACCTCACGTTCTCCATTAGGTGTTAAATCTTCAGACATGGCCAAAGTCTTCAAGCTTAATGTTTTACCCTTTTCTAGATTAACTTCGAATTCTTCACCCACTTTAGGACCAGTCAAGAAAATACGTGTATCCAATTTGTCTACGGGACCGTATGATTCACGGAAATGCAAATATTCTTCTGTTACAGCGGGATACAAGGCTGCGGACATAACATCACGTTCGGTAATATTTGGATGAGAAACCTTGAGATCCTTCTTCAACTTGTCAAAGTCCAAAGGGGCCAAATTCTCACCAGGGCGGCCCTCAATGCGTGGCATGTCCTTTAAGACACGCGAACGCAATGGCTCGGGGAAGCCACCGTGAGGTATGCCAATGGAACCCTGCAAGAATTCGACAACCGATTTGGGGAATGACAATTCTTCGGCTTTTTCCAATACTTTATCGGATTGCAATTTATTCTGCACCATAAACTGTGCTAAATCACCCACAACCTTGGAGGAGGGAGTTACTTTAATAATATCACCCAACAACAAGTTAGCTTCTCTGTAGGCCTTTTTGACATCCTCAAAGAAGTCGCCTAAGCCCAAAGAGAAAGCCTGGAACTGCAAGTTTGTGTACTGACCGCCGGGAATTTCATTCATGTAGACATCAGCATTGCCAGATTTCATGGTTGTGGTACATTCGAACGGAGCATACAAGGTACGGGTTTGTTCCCAATAAGCAGAGTACTCGGAGACATCGCTTAACACAAATTCGGTATCTAAAGGAGTGCCTTGCAAAGAAGCAACCACAGCTCCCATACTTGGCTGAGAAGTCATACCGGACATGGAGTCGACGGCAACATCAACAACATCGGCTCCAGCATGAGCACAAGCCAACATAGAGGCAACACCAGCACCTGAGGTATCGTGAGTATGGATATGAATTGGTACATCGGGATGTTTGTCACGAATGGCAGAGATCAAAAGTCTGTTTTAAAAATTAAAAAACTCAATTTATAAGAAGAAAACATTTAAAATAATTTCAAACTTACGTGGCAGCTTGTGGTTTTAATAAACCAGCCATATCCTTGATACACAAAACATGTGTACCAGCCTTAACCAATTCATCAGCCAAGTTGGTGTAGTACTTGAGATCATATTTTGTACGTGTAGGATCACTGACATCGCCGGTATAGGAAATGGCAGCCTCGACGACACCACCGGCCTTACCAGCAGCTTCCATACCCAAAATCAAGTTTGGCAAGTAGTTCAGCGAATCGAAGACACGGAAAATATCCATACCAGTTTGAACCTGAATTTTTTAAATGGATTTATTACAAATGAAAATTTAAAACAAGTAAGAGTGCTATATTCGGCCGTGCCGAATCTAATATACCCTTTACAACGTGTAGAGTATAAAAAAATAAAAATAATAATAAAAAAAATATAAAAAAATTTTTTTGCCTTAACTGGATTTCGAACCTACGTTCATCCAGTTTGTATTAGTGTGAAAAGACGAGGTGCTCTAGGTTTTTTCATCACATATCAGTTGTTTATAGAGCGATTTTTCTGATTTTCAATACCGATCTGCTTCCGTTCTAATATTTTGGTACCTTAAACAAGTCTTGAAAATGTCTGGGGGCTTCAGAAAGTTGTTTTCAACATACACACGGACATACTGACAGACGAACAGTGCTTAAATGTCTCCCCTATTCATAAGCTTTCAGAAAAGCTCGAAAGGGTCCGAAATGAAAATTATAGAAATTTCACAAAAAATTTTGTTTGTGTTTTGACTTGACTAGTACAATACAGTAACTATGAAAAATTCAAAGTCAAAGATGGCGTTGGCGTATTACATGAAATCTAAAATCTAGGCTTAGCTACGATGTAGTATTTACACCTATGTATGTACATGACAGTGAACGGTATTATCAGATTCCGTACGGCCGAATATAGCACTCTTACTTATTTAATATGTAAGACTTAATTCTTGTTCATGGTGTAACTGCCTGTATAAGGTTTTTTCATATCGGAGAGAATTTTTCGAAAACAGTTTTTTTATATCAAAAGTTTGACAACTGGAAATTATGAACTTTTGATTTCTTTTTTATTTGTTTTATTTTATTTTAATGACAAGGTTTTAAAACAATAGAGCCAGGGTATCCCACCCAAGTTCAGTATTCGTAAGTCGACCTATACCTTCATATAGGAAGTCGGAGCTGAACGCCAAAAATATTATTTTTAAAAGTTTTGCAGAGGTTAATTGAGGCTCCGGGTAACTGTACCTCGGTACGGCTAACCGACGCCATGCAATCAACTAATGCGAGAGTAAGACGCAAAACTCTCGAAGTCAGATGGAAAGGTACGGCCTGATTGTCTTTATTCAACAACGATAACAACAATGACGCGCGCGACCTCTTGACCCGACCAGAGCTGAAATGCGACTGAAATTTTGATATTTGGGAAGGAACAGCTGATGATCACCTGCCTAATTGAAACTACCCTATTAATTGTAACCTGTTTTTGTTTTTTGGAAGAAAAAAATGTTTTAGCTTTGTTTTTGTAGTACCTAAGAAAAAAATCAGCCAATATAAAGGCTGTCTTGCAATAGACTAAAAGTCAATTAAATAAAAGAAGCTAAAGTTATTTATTGCATGCAGGTTTTTTTAGGCAAAACTATGATACAGGGTGTACGTTTTACAAAAATTAGCGCAGATATAGGGAGGTTAAGGCAAAGATCACGAACATTTAAAAAACAAATATTTTAAATTGTGCTGTTTTTTTTTGTTATTTTACTGATGTAAGCAGGGTACATTTATACAAGGTGGCGGTGCCAGCCCAGCTGACAATTTTTTTGTGTTCTGGAGTATGTCAAACTACATTTTAAAAAATGATTTCAACTTCGGAAATTGTCAAACTTCATACATAAAAAAGAGAGCCAATAATCGCTCTCCTTTACGCTATCACCTTATGTAATTACACCATGGATGTAAGTAAGTTTATTAGAGACTTAAATTTTTCATAAAACAATTTAAGTTACACACACCTAATACAAAAATAAACCAGACAATGCAAACCTTAAAACTTAATTGCTTTATTAAAATTACAAGAACAGGTATACAGCATCAGTCTTATCTTTTACAAAGGTTTAAGTGAAAAATAACGTGTGTAGAAATGTGCTTGCAAACGGCACAACATTTTACTGATGTATTGTAGCTACATAGAAACGGAAAAGTCAGCATCATCAATAATGGATAGGTTCTTTGGTTTTGGAAATCAGTAAGACAGATCGAAAAAACACTGAATTAATGTTGCAATAATCACAATTTATTCTTATTATTGTTAATGTCAAATGTCTTTATATCGCCTTTTTTCATTAATGGAGATGATCACAATCTTTGACCCCTTTCTGACTAGGCAAGTCTCTTGCGCAAGAGACTTGCTCAAATCAAGGCGAATTTATTTATCAGGTGGTGGTAATTCTACAACAAATACAACATTAAAAAAACAACATGGTTTTTTATTGTTGCTTTCGACTGACGATGTGTCAAAAACTACATGGTTTTTGTTTGTGTTTTTTTGCGCGGAAAGGAGTAATCTATGTGAACATAAATAATATTTGACAATTCAATCATCATTTTTGCAAATAAAAAAGTAGATCAGCTGCGCTGTCAACACCACCTGATAATGAATTCGCCTTGGCTCAAATCTTATGTTTATTGATAAAAGGGGCAAGGTCGGGTTAAGAGGAAGAAACTTGCTCATATTTGAGTACACACTTGCCTGTACTCGGCAAGTAGAAACAAGTTTTTAATTGAGAAACCAAAAACAAAAAAGAAATGTCAAAAAATTAAAAACAAACAAGAGTGCTATATTCGGCTGTGCCGAATCTTATATACCCTTCACAACGTGTAGTCATGCAACAACAATTGTTTATATCACCATTTGTCTCATATGAAATACGTACATACATATAAAAAACATACATATATAAAAACATCCAATTGTAAAATTAAAAATTGAGTTTTCGTATTTCCAAAAAAAAAATTACAAAAAAAAAAATTAAAAAAAACACATAAAAATTAAAAAAACTAAAAATATTAAAAATAAATAATAAAAATATTAATAATATATACAATAAAAAAAATAAAATAAAAAAAATTTTTATTATATTTTTATATTAGGCTATAAGTTCTGTGATAATGACAGAATATCTAGGAAAAATTAGTCATCCGATACTAGCTGAGTGGAATGCATTTTCGAAACCAGCTACGGTTTCATCATCAGCACTCTTTTGATCAGAGCTACAAATGTTGTGTGTAAATATCAACTATTTAACTCAGTATTTATTGAAATTTGAAACATAGAATTATTTGTTCTAATTGATTTATGTATTTCATATAACATTGAGTTAGTACGAAATCTACCAACATCTGTTTTTCCTGTATTCTTTTTGCACGTCATTACCACAGGTAATTAATGGTTGCCTTTAGCTACAGATACACAGATGTCGCTAAAGCAATTTTTGCAATTATGCAGTTTCATTATATGTCACATGTGTTCTAAACAAGATGGTATTAGTTGAACAATGTTTTTATTTTTACACCATGCCCTGTGTTTGTTGTATTTTTAAAGTATTACATTTGAACTTTTAATTTTAATTTGTATTATATTTTTATATTAGGCTATAAGTTCTATGTGATAATGACAGAATATCTAGGAAAAATTAGTCATCCGATACTAGCTGAGTGGAATGCATTTTCGAAACCAGCTACGGTTTCATCATCAGCACTCTTTTGATCAGAGCTACAAATGTTGTGTGTAAATATCAACTATTTAACTCAGTATTTATTGAAATTTGAAACATAGAATTATTTGTTCTAATTGATTTATGTATTTCATATAACATTGAGTTAGTACGAAATCTACCAACATCTGTTTTTCCTGTATTCTTTTTGCACGTCATTACCACAGGTAATTAATGGTTGCCTTTAGCTACAGATACACAGATGTCGCTAAAGCAATTTTTGCAATTATGCAGTTTCATTATATGTCACATGTGTTCTAAACAAGATGGTATTAGTTGAACAATGTTTTTATTTTTACACCATGCCCTGTGTTTGTTGTATTTTTAAAGTATTACATTTGAACTTTTAATTTTAATTTGTATTATATTTTTATATTAGGCTATAAGTTCTATGTGATAATGACAGAATATCTAGGAAAAATTAGTCATCCGATACTAGCTGAGTGGAATGCATTTTCGAAACCAGCTACGGTTTCATCATCAGCACTCTTTTGATCAGAGCTACAAATGTTGTGTGTAAATATCAACTATTTAACTCAGTATTTATTGAAATTTGAAACATAGAATTATTTGTTCTAATTGATTTATGTATTTCATATAACATTGAGTTAGTACGAAATCTACCAACATCTGTTTTTCCTGTATTCTTTTTGCACGTCATTACCACAGGTAATTAATGGTTGCCTTTAGCTACAGATACACAGATGTCGCTAAAGCAATTTTTGCAATTATGCAGTTTCATTATATGTCACATGTGTTCTAAACAAGATGGTATTAGTTGAACAATGTTTTTATTTTTACACCATGCCCTGTGTTTGTTGTATTTTTAAAGTATTACATTTGAACTTTTAATTTTAATTTGTATTATATTTTTATATTAGGCTATATAAAAAAAAAAAAAAAAAAAAAAAAAAAAAAAAATTTTTTTTGCTCAGCTGGGATGCCACGTTTACTCTAACCAGTATATATGTATGTTGTTGTTGTAATTTTGAAAAAAAAACGAGGTGGTCGTTGTTTTTGCTCATATCTTAGAGAGTTATAAGGCGATTGTGCTGAATTTCAATAGAAATTCATTCCCGGATATTTCCAAAAGACTGATACCATACACAGATCTGAAGAACATATAGTTGCTTCTAAAAGTTGATTTCAACCAACACACGGACAGACGGCCAGGGCTTAATCGACTCCTCTATTCATAAGCTTTCAGATAATATATGTACTTTATGGGGTCGGAAATAAAAATTGTAGAAATTACAAACGGAATGACAAAGCTTAATACACCCTTGTGCACCACAGGTGAAGGGTATAATTAATTTAATCTTTAAAAATATTTGTAAACGTTTTTTTATCTGAGCAGTTCGAAGGGCATTTTTCGTTTTTAATTTTTATAAAAAAACAACAATTCACTTAACACCCATTTATTCAAAATGTTGCCAAGAAAAAAATAAAAACTTTGTTAAAGAACCTTTCCATTGCCAAAAAGATAATCTGAAAAGAAAAAGCAAATTACTTACCGCCAATTCACAGAATTTATAGACCACATTATCGGGATAATTCGTATAGCCAACAGCATTAGCACCTCTCAGCAACATTTGGAATGGGATATTTGGAATTAATTTACGCATCTCCTCCAAACGTTCCCAGGGGCATTCGTGCAAGAAACGTAGAGCCACGTCAAAAGTTGCACCACCCCAATTTTCCAAAGAATATAAATTATTAAATTTATTGGCGACATAAGGTGAAATCTTCAAGAGATCGTGAGAACGAACACGGGTAGCCAACAACGACTGATGCGCATCTCTATAGGTGGTATCCATTAACAATAGATTCTTACGGGATCGCACTTCTTTGGCAAAAGCTTCCGGACCTTGTGTAGTCAAAATGTGTCTAAGGCCTTTTGGCGGTTCGGTAACTAATTGCATTTAAGTGAAGAGGGTAATAAAAATTCATATATGTAATTATTATTTTGTCTTAAAGGGATGCTATACAATTATAAAAAGGATGCATGATAGTTTGCAGAAGCTTTAGCTGTTAAAGAAATATTTTCAACACCTTAAAAACAGTTAGTAAAATAAAATTTGGAAAAAAGCTTATGTTTAAGTGAAAATAATAATAAGAACAAAACAAAATTTTAAATCATTTAAAAAAATTATAAAAAAAATATTTAAAATTTTAAGGTGATTGAGTATGAAAATGGTTCTAAACAAGATGGACGAGAATGTTCTAGAATTTGCAAATTGTTGTTTATATGTATTTGTAACAAAATATTTGAAAAATCTCTCCATCTTGGGTGTAGAAATTTGTTTTTTAATGATTTTTTTTTAAATTGTCACAACACAAAATGACATTAACATACCTTTAGCTTCACCACGTTCTTCACGTTCTATGGCTTCGGGAGATAAATCTTCATGATTTCAATTCAATAACCGTTGTTAGGAAGAACGATGGTATAATTGGTTTTATTTGGCCACATTTACATACACATTTTTGTTAATTGGCAATAATTGAAATTATGTTTTTTTTTTATGTTTTGTAAATAGTTTTGAAAAATGGATGATGTGTATGCGTTTTATTTTTTATTTTTTTTCAGTGTATTAATAACAAAATGCAACATATAAAAGAAAATAAATAAAAAATTAGAAAATAATTAAACAAATAAAGCTTTAACTTAACAAATAAATATTTAGTGATTACGACACATTAGTTGATAAAAGAAAATCAAGACGTTGAAATGAAACTTGATCCCAGTACCAAAAGTTGTCTAGTTGTCTAGTTGTCATACACATATTAGGTTTGCGTTTTTGCTTACTTTTTATATATTTATTTTATATTAATTTTTAATCGAATATTAAAATTGTGCAATAAACTGTAATTGTCTCAAAAAGTCCACCTCTTATTAAAAGTTAACTTTTGACGTCATAAATAATTTATTTTTAATTTTATATCCACCACCAAAGGAATGGTGGGGTATATTAATTTTGGCATTCCGTTTGTAATACATCGAATGATTGAGCAATGTCTGTTAATCTGTTAGAAGCACAATAGAGCTTGAATAAAAAGGACTTAGGGAATGAAGGGAGCTAAAACATTTCCAATATATTATAAATGTTTGGTTCTAAAATGGTCGAAATCGTCTGAACTTTTACTGTAATGCAAGAGCAGATCATGCCATTGTGTCCACCTGGGGCCGAATTACGACATTCGATATCGATCGAAATTTTACTCGAACAATCGAGTTCGCTGTGCTTGATCGCCTAAATAAAACGCAAAGAAGTAGAGTGTTCATAGATATATTTCCTGAAGAAAAATATTTCCTTAAAGTTTTTTTAAATCTGTAGATTACGAAAAGTATTAGAGATAAAAATTTACCCCGCATAGTCCGCTTCAAGTTCAAAACCACATAAAACTAATAGAAATGAACTCATAATACAGAAATTTTGAAAATTTGGCTTTCTTGTCAATATCAACACAATAACAGAAAATGAATATGGCATGCCCACTTTGACATCCGCCTACCATATAAAGGTTTTTTCATAAACTTATATACATACATGCATTCTAAATGGGAAAATATTTTTATGACTATAAGTCTCCGTTTAGACAGGGAAATATTTGAAAGGGAAACATCTGGAATTCTCTTTTGTATTTTCCTTCGCGGTCATACAGGGAAACATTGTTGTCGGAAATATTCCAGTTTATATTTTAATTTTTAATGTTATTTAGTACATTATTAATTTTTTTATTTTTATTCAAACAAAGTCAAATATAAAACATAGAGAACAAAGCATGTCGAAAAGAAATGAAGCAAATGTAAACAATACGAATGAAAGCACAAAGCGTGCCTCCGAGAATGGGAAACAAATTTCAAATTTCTCTTCCCCACCCGTCCCGTCCCTCTCTTTCAAACAAAATGTTTTCCCTAAAAATGTTTCCCTGTCTAAACGGGGACAAGACTCTGTTTTTTCAATAAAAAAATGGATTTTTCTGCAGAAATAAGTATAACATGCCTACTTAAACGCCAATTTGGAATATTAGCCGTATTCCTTTTTTTTTACTAATGCATATGCGTATTTTTTTTATTGACAATTGTTTTTAATCACAAGTGCAGTTCTATATAAAACTTAAATTAAATTAATATAATACAGGGTGTCCGCCGGAAAGGTATACTACTTTGTTTATAATTTGTGATTAAATGAAAGAGAATGGATCTTATATTGATAAATGTTTTATTTAATGTCGGCAATTACGTATGGAATACAATATCAGATAAATGTCCGTCTCTGTTAGCCTCACAAATGCGAGCTCTTTTAAGCACATTTTTTCATCACGAATATTTTGTTTGAGTTGCGCCAGCTTTTCTGCTTTGCTTGCATAAACCTTCCTTTTTAGATATCTCCACAAAAAGAAGTCCGGAGCAGTCAAATCAGGCGACCGTGGAGTCTAATCAACATCAACATTCCTTGAAATAACTTGTTTTGGAAAGAGGTCTCTTAGTAATTCCATTGTAATCCTGCCTGTATGCGATGTGGCACCGACTTGTTGAAACCACGTGTTAGTCAAGCCCAAATCATGCAGTTGTGGCGTTACAAGTTTTCAATCATATCACGATATCGCTCCCCATTGACAGTTACCGTCACGCCGGTTTCAGTTTCAAGGAAGTGAGGTCCAATAATCCCTCCTGACCAAATTGCACACCAGGCTGTTACGTTTAGTAAATGCAAATGTGACCGATAATTAGTTTGAGGGTTTTCCATTGCCCACACCCGACTACTCTGTTTATACACATATCCATTTAAATGAAAATGTGCCTCGTTACTCATTATGGTAACATTCTATTGGCATATGTATGTCGGTATAAATGGTCTTCTTGAAGAAGCTTTTGTGTCAACTGAATCTTAAATGAAAACAAATGCAAATCTTTGTGCAAAATTGTGGCCAAAGTTGTTCTTTGAAGACTAAGCTCCTGAGCACGTCGTCGAATTGAGATTGATGGATTATTTTAAACACTTTCTTGAACAGCAGTAATATTTTCAGCCAATCTTGCAGTACTTTGTGGTCCATGCTTGGGCCTATCAACAGTCGAAATCATGCACTACACGATTAATAGTTCGTCTTGTTGGCACGTTGTATTTCCCAAAAATTTCACGTAACTTTCTCATCATCACAGTAATCGATGATTGATTTTGATAAAATGTTTTAACGATTAAAACATGTTGTTTGACCAAATATTTTTCCATAATAAATTTGCCACTTCACGACTGCCAAATATGAACTGTCAAGATTAATGTTTACGAAAAAGGCGGCAAAACAAAGTAGTATACCTTCCCGGTGGATACCCTGTATAATGACATGTCCATTTTTCGGCCATACCAAACCAAATTATTGTGATTATAATTTTGTCCGCCAGAAAACTGAGCTTTTTTAAAATTTTTTAGTTTTTGTTTTGTAATTCTTAGGGAACACAATAAATCCTATGGGTCTCCGAGTATGGGTGTTGTTCCTGCACCTCCCTTTCCTACCTACCTTTATAAATAATTTTTTTTTTATTTTAGTTTTATTGTTATTTTCGTAGTGTAGTTGATCAATAGCCATAATACAGGGTGGTTCAGAACCACCCTGTATATTGAAAAAATAAGTATTTTGTGTTTCGGAATACGAAAAGAATTACACTTTGTTTTGTAGGTCAGCTTGTGCCACTGTATCTACATACGTATATATGAATGTATTAATGTAATGTAATTTTGCGACGTAAAAACTGGAAATTTTGCACGCCCATTTAGCTTCCGTGACAATGCAATTTTATGACTTGAAAAGTAGGCAGCAATACGCCCATATAAAATAAATAACATTTTGCAATCATTATTTTTCAATATATTTTTCTTCTAAATGGTTTTCTATGAAACTGTGTACACATATTGGACTCCTATGACAATACAAATAATTATATTGGTGGGAAGTCTCACGCCCATACATAGTAAATATTAATTTTAACTACTTCTTTCTAATTAAAATTTTAGAGTTTAAGTGAAAATACAATTTTATAGGTAGAAAGGTGGCCAGTGCGACACCTATTGCAGAAATATTTTAAGTTCCATTTTAAGACTAAGACGAAAAAATTTTGAAATCTTAGTTGTTTGAAAACTTAATTTTCCGTCATCTGTGCTGCCAATCAGATCAGAAAAGAACCTAATAACTGGCAGTCTATGATTAATGTAATGGTAAAAAATTTAAATTTTTTGATTTTTTGCTACCACAGCAAAAGCCACAATATTGTAAATTTGTTTTAAAAAATTATGGAAAAGGGTATTTCCTAAAACTCTACCTTATGCACTTTATGATTTAAGAAAAAAAAAAACACTCAATGAGTTCTCTCTTTTTTTTTAAATCTTGTGTACATAAAACATAAAAGTGTTCAGTCAAAACCGCAATAGCTAATAATAAAGTGGAAATTTGAGCACTATGTGGCTCGAGCAATACGTGTTTAGGTGATATCTCAAAAATAAAACTCATTGTAGAATATTATACGATGGCTCAACGAAATCATTGTAGGTAAACCGAAAAGATGTGCTTAATTATCACTGCTTTTCAACGAAATCCTAACCATCGTGATAAACTATTTCACCTGGCAGAAGACTTGTTATATCGATTCTCTAACACGGTGTACAAACTGCAGCACTAAACTTCAAATTTGCATCAGTAAGAAAAAAAAATGAGAATAATACCGCCAACTTCCATCCATAAGCTAGATCACCCTCTCCGAAATGTTATACTGCTGGAAATTCTACTTTTTAGAAATGTTACTAAACGTGAAAAACGTCCGTTAACACTTTGAAGACGTCAAGTGAAGAAAGAACTAATACAGTTTGTTATACAGCCTGGAAAATTTTGAATGATTTTGCTGGATATATAATGCGATAGAAATCATTTGTAACGGCACTTTGTTCTATTAAAAATTAAAGGGCTAAATTCATAAAAAATTGTGCAAATTTGAGTGCAATGGTTAAAAAAATTATAAATAAATAACTTTTATGGTAATAAAGGAAAACTGCTTATGTACAATTTTGTTAAGTTTTAACAAAGCGGTTTCAAGTGTTTGTGTTTTTTTTATTGGATTCAGTTGAGACTAAAAACTATTGTATGCCAAAATATATGCAAAAAAAAAGTGCAAAATAATTGCAATTACAATGGTGTATTATCTTAATGTTAGCTTAAGTCGACTTAAGCAGTCGTTCCTTTAGGCCACAGATCTTATAAAACTTTTGAAATTAAAACTTAAAAAAATTGCAAACGAAATGAATGTAACACCGACAAGCCCACAGTGGAGCTAATGTTCAAAAACCACCACTGTGCAGCCTAAACCTTTATTTACTAGTGAAGAACAAATTGTGGGGTTAGAAACCAGAACATAAAAATTAGACCGTGAAAGCCATTTGTTTTCTTCAAAATAAAGCGAAAAGTTAACAGCTTGTTTTTAATTTGCAATAAAAATAAGTGGACAAAACAAAAAACATTTTTATAAAAACTCACCCAAAGGCACAATGGGTACGTGTGGAGAAACTTCGGCAGGCTTTAATGTGGTAGCCAAGGGAGTCTGGGGTCCGTTAACCAAAACTTCTCCCAAATAGTTGAGCAATTTTTGAGCGCGGTTTTGAGAGAGGCGGAATTTAAACAATTGTGGATGTTCGTCAATAAAATAAGTATCGAGGACGCCGTGGAGGAATTTCTGATTTTCCAAGACGTTGAGCAAAAAGGGAATATTAGTCTTGACGCCTCTGATACGGAATTCACGCAACGCACGATTCATTTTGGAGGCAGAACTTTGCAAATCGGTGGCATGAGAAATAATTTTGACTAGCAACGAATCGTAGTAGGGTGAAATAATGGCTCCAGCAAAGGCGGAGGCACTGTCCAAACGTATACCCATACCCTCACCGGAGCGGAATACTTCAATACGGCCAGTGCTTGGTTGAAATTCGTTAGCGGGATCTTCAGTGGTGACACGACATTGGATGGCATAGCCACGTGGCTGGATCTTTTCCTGGGTATAGCCTAGTTCAGGCAAAGTCATACCTTCAGCTACCCGAATTTGAGATTGTACCAAGTCGATGCCGGTGATTTCCTCGGTTACGGTATGCTCTACTTGCAAACGAGCATTGACTTCAATGAAATAGAAATTGCCCGTTTCATCGCACAAGAATTCCACAGTACCGGCGTTTTCATAGCCGACATGTCTCGCTAGACGTACAGCAGCTTCAGTCATTTTATCACGTACTTCCTTGGGCAAACGAGGAGCAGGAGCAATCTCCACTACCTTTTGATGACGACGTTGTACAGAACAATCACGTTCGTACAGATGCACTACATTACCGGCTTTATCGCCCAACAATTGCACCTCAATGTGACGAGGACGTTCAATAAACTTTTCAATAAACATAGCACCATTACCAAAAGCAGCTTTAGCTTCTGAACTGGCACGCTCAAACATTTCTTCAACTTCATTCATCTTACGCACCACACGCATACCGCGACCGCCACCACCAAAGGCAGCCTTGAAGATCACAGGAAGACCATGTTTCTTACAAAACTCCACAGCCTCTTCTTTGGTCGTTACGGGACCATCGGTACCAGGCACAATTGGGACACCTGCTTCGATGGCCGCAACACGGGCAGCAACTTTGTCACCCATCTGTTGCACTACCTTGGGTGAAGGACCTATGAAACGAAGACCTGCATCGATGACAGCCTGAGCAAAATCACTTCGTTCGGAGAGGAAACCATAACCAGGATGCACAGCATCCACATCATTCTCTTTGCAGACACGAATAATTTCTGGAATGTTTAAATATGCTTCAACGGGTGGTAGACCTTTGCCGACCAAGTAGGCTTCATCAGCCTTCTGACGATGCATGTGCATTTTGTCTTGTTCGGAATAAATGGCCACCGATTTGATTCCCAATTCGGTACAGGCACGAAAAACACGAATGGCAATTTCACCACGGTTTGCCACCAATACGGAGCGAATGGGTTTGTATTCAACCTAGAAAAATGCATATAAAAAATAAAAGAATTTTTCAAAAGCACTCTGTATTTTTAAATATGTCTACTATCATATTTATTTAATTATAGTTTTATTTTAAAAAGCATAGTTTATTAAAATTATAATAAAAATAAGATATATACTTTTCAATTAATTGTTTTATTCGAAAAAGTTATATTTACCCGTGTCGAGTAGGCATTTCTGTTGTATAAATAGACACGTACTCTAGGTGTAGTCTGTCGTAAAGATTTGAAGGCCGATTGAGCAACTCCGAACAACATTGTTTTTATATTATTAGGGACCTAAAAATACGAATTTTAAAGTGTAAATGATTAATTAATAAATTCTTTTTATACAAGAAATATTTCGTTTAAATTCAAATTTTGTATGATTTTCTGAAAATCAAACTTATGTTCTTCAACAGTGTTACGTTTTGTTAAATAGAATAAACTGTTAGTGAGGAAACAAAAACAAAAACTTTTTCTTATAAAATTTGAGACAAATTACAGTCACATGATCACTTAATCAAAAACGTGTTTTAATTTTTTTTTTGCATGTTAAAAAATGTTGGCCTTAAATTGCATTTTATTTAACATGAACTTGAAACATGTTTTGATTTTAAATGATCAGACAAAATGAGTTTTATATGGGTAGTACATACGAAAAATACGTATACGGGCAATTTCATGGTGATGTAAGTGACAGTTGTCGGTCATGAATGAGATAAAAAACAAGAAAATACTTTTTCTTTAACTATATTTTTTCACGTAGAACAGAAGTAGCTTTAGATTTAGTTGAATATAAAAAATAGCTGCATGGTCTTAATTTAAATAAACTCATGGTGTAATTACATAAGGTGATAGCGTAAAGGAGAGCATTTATTGGCTCTCTTTTTTATATATGGAATTTGACAATCTTGGCACTGAAATCTCTTTTTTATATATAGAGTTTGACAAACATTGGCACACAAAAAAATAATCAGCAGGGCTGGCACCGCCACCTGTATAAGTGTACCCTGAGTAAACTTACTTTAAGTGGGTGACAAAAATGGCGATTGTTTTTGATTCTCTTTCTTACGAAAACTTAAAACGGCGAAATCTTTCAGATCATTCTCACTCAAATTTTATTTTGTAATACGTTACGAGACAAACATTTCCTATTAATAAGATCGTGGAAAGTAACGATTGTAAATAATTTTATAAGAGTGAAGTGAAATCATCGTTCTTAATAAACATAATTATTTAAGAGGAAATTAGAACGGTGATACAAAATGAGCACAACTTTGCTGTCCTTCGAAACGAGAAGAAACTTAATTCACTTCAATTAAATAAAGGAAGGTATTTTCTTTAAACAATACAAGTTAAAAAAATAAGTTTTTGCCAACTTTGATATTTTCGGTTGATATTTCGGTGGAAGTGCCCATATACAATTATTATATACAATAATGTACATAAGAACCAAGGCATATTTATTCATCAGGTAATTGCAGTTCGGAGAGAATATTTTTGTTTATATTTTTTTTATATAAAGTTTGACATTTGAAATAAATTAGAAAAGAGAGAAAATTGTTTTTTATTTATGCATTTTGACAGCTGAAACTTAAAATAAGTGTTGAAAAAAATAATCAGCTGACGAATCAAGAGTACCTGATGAATAAATATGCCTTGATAAGAACGTACCGGAAAAAAAACCAACTTATGCCTTCGAATATGATTACATTTTTAATCTGGTATTGACAGTCGAATATTGAAGTTTCAATATTTATATCACGTGGGGCTAAAGTTTATAAAGGGTGTCAAAATTTGATGTATTATTTTAATTCTAATAAAAAAAACGTTTTTTTTGGGATATGAAAAATATGTTTATTTCAAATTATAAAAAATAGGTTCCGATTAGAAATTGTGTAGGTTAAGTGACCCCGGCTCCCAATCTTTTACCAAAATTCTGTTTGATGTTGTTTTTAAGCTCTTGAACTGATGTGAGACTTTTGATTTAAAAAAAAAATCATAAAAATTATACATAAATACATAAATCTACGAGAAATAATGCAATTTTCAAACTTTTCTTTCAAAAGATCCATTGTTTTTCTTGATGCGTGGCAGGTGGAATCATCCTGTTGAAGTCATAAATTTTCCGCCACAAAAAGCTTTGGAAATCTTCTCGTAGCGATTTTCTTTAACTATCGACACTACAAATGTGGAAACTCCTTTATTATGTTTAATATTGTATTGAAATCTATGAATATATTGGGTATATTTTTGTGGTTTTATAATTATTTCGCAAAAAATAATCATTTGTAATCATTCCCAGGATTATTTAAAAGATTTTTTTATTTTGTAATATTAGTTAGGTTCCACGTATGTAGATCTTTCAAACAACATTATTATCGGACAATATGGGACCTTTAAAATATACGAGTCATAAATTTTAAGGTTCGAATTGTATGAAAATGCGGCCAATGAACTGTTCCAAAAGGTGAAATTAATTGCTCACCAAACTATGTAGTCTCTCGATATGGCATCATCTTGTTGAAACTACAAGCCAACCAAGTCTAATTCTTATATTTTCTTTATATATGTATCTTGATTATTGGTACGTACTATTCGCATTCGGGTTGATGGATTAATTTTTAATAAAATGAAACTGGTGCAAAATTTGGTAACAATAGATCGAATAGTCTGTTTGTGGGTCAATTATGACGTAATTTACAAAACACACATTTCTTACACAGGTCGAATTTTGGAAATAAAATTTTATGACGCAAGCGTTGTTTGTTTATTTGGCTATTCGTAATGAGATAGCAAACCTCACTAAGCATTTTTGGCATTGCCAGATAACACAAATCTCTTTTTTACACTAAAAAATCAAATAGAAAAAAATCACCCTCAACTTATTTAACTTTTATATCTTCATTACACGCATTTTAGTCTAATCATATCACAATAAATTGTTACTGCATTTGTTTTGAATTTAAAAAATTTTTAAAGAAAAAACCATTTATTTATTAAAGCAGAAATAAATACATTTTAGTGCGTACATATTTTTCGTCAAATGTTTGCCTGATGTGAATATGCCTTAAGATGACGACACACTCATATAATTTCTAAAATTATAGTTAATTTCAATTACTAGTACAATTTTCTTTTTAATTTTATTTACACACATCAATAATCAGTTACACCTCTAAAACATGTCAAAAATACAAGACATACATACATACATACATGTATAATCAATACAATTATAGATTATTTTAGTTATTACAATTTATTATTCGATAGTAGATATGTGTATCTTCTTTGTAATGTCTTTCTTCAAACAATGTTAAGCGAAAGTCAATATAAACCATAATGTGTAATTTATTCATTGAACTCTGTTAAGTGCCTAAGCAATGATTGTAAGTTTTATTAAATTCTGTCTATACTCATAAAAAACAGGACACACCTTTTAATACTCCATCACTATCTGTTTGCACAATGTTTATAGGCAAATCATATCAGTAAGGAAAACTTAAACCAAACCCACTTGATCATGAATTTTAATAAAGAAATTGCTATTTAATGTTTTCCGAATATTTGAGAACACCTATCGAAGAGAACAAGCTCCTAGTGATCACTTGTCGCTCAGCTTGTGACACCAAATTATTTGATTTCGAAAATTTGTCAACGATATAAACATCAACTAAACATCACATACGAACTAACGTTCTTTATATTGATTCTACCACATGCTTTGTGGCCAACGGCAGTAGCCATTTTAGCTACAACAGACTACCGCTATAAATAGTGATCCAACAATAATGCACGATGTTAATTGTAAGTCACAACATAACGTCAAGGTTTTTGCCCAATTTAATTTGATATTTCTTTGTTTCGGTGATTGACAAATTTAACCATGTAGAAGTACACAATTGAGCAGCGTGTTACGAAAATGGGCGTTCAAATCAAAATGTATTTCGTGCACTTCGTATTTTTTGGGAGAATTGTGCGTAAATTTCAGCAAACCGGGTCTGTAGGAAATGTGAAATATCTGTTCATGCTTGCCCTGTTCGCTCTGTCAAAAACATTTCTGTTATTCGCAATAGTGTGCCAGAAGAGCCGTCAACCTCAATGACGTTCGCTATTGCGAGATAATAACAGACTGCTTGTGATAGAAATTTAGGATATGACCATGGGTGGCATCGGGTTCGAAAACGATGGTGCCGCTTGTTACGCTGTGCTGGAAACATAGCTAGCGTAGTCGCGATGTAAATTGGCCGCCACGAAAAAAATTTTGATAATTCTCCGAAAACTTTTTGTTTTACCATTTTGCCTGGACCTCCCTGTAGTAAAATTAGTAAATTCATGTCGTTTACATCCAATATCTTTTAACAGAGTATGTAAGATAGTAAACACGTTTATATTTGTGACTGATCTTGTCAGCAATCCAGTAATAACACAATATACATATATTTAAAAAACACAACCACTACTTATTATACCCTTCACCTGTGGTGCACAAGGGTATATATAGCTTTGTCATTCCGTTTGTAATTTCTACAATTTTCATTTCCGACCCCATAAAGTATATATTTTCTGAAAGCTTATGAATAGAGGAGTCGATTAAGCCCTGACCGTCTGTCTGTCCGTCTATCCGTCTGCCCGTCTGTCCGTGTGTTGGTTGAAATCAACTTTTAGAAGCAACTATATGTTCCTCAGATCTGTATATGGTATCAATCTCTTGGAAATATCCAGGAATGAATCGCTATTGAAATTCAGCACAATCGCCCCATAACTTTCTGAGATATGAGCAAAAAAACACGACCACCTCGTTTTTTTCACAATTACAACAACAACATACATACATACATACATACATGTAAAAAACATACCAAACAAAAAAAATTACAAAAAAAAAAAATATTAAAAATAAGAAAAAAATAATCAAAAAAACTACAAAAAAAAAAATTTTAAAAAAATTTAAAAAAAAATTTAAAAAATTTTTTTAAAAATTTTTCTAAAAAAATTTTTTAAAAAAATTTAAAAAAAATATAAAAAAAAATAATAAAATATAAATAATATATTAAATAAAATAAAATAAAATTTTTTTGGCTCAGCTGGGATTCGATGCCACATTTATTCTAACCAGTATAGACATATGCACGTATTTTATATGGGATGAATGGTGATACAAACAATTGTTATTGCATGACTACACGTTGTGAAGGGTATATAAGATTCGGCACGGCCGAATATAGCACTGTTACTTGTTTGCTTTTATTTTTGACTTAACCTTTCTAGTCGAAAAAATTACAGTTCAATTAATTTAATTTTAATTAATTTAATTTTAAGTTACGTGAAGCTTCATTTACATTTGATAAATATTTCGCCGTAAAAGCAACTCTTTCAATGTAAGCACAGACTTTTTTCGAGTTTAAAATAATTCAGAAAAAAAACAAACAAATAAAAAAAATAATTAATAACACAGCCCGACAAAATTAAAAAAAAAATTGCTTCTTTGAATTGATTCCAGTTAATTTGGGTGCGCTGAATTCAAATCTGTAATCAGTTTGTCTCTATCAGCTCTAGTTTTCATTATATAGATTTTTTATACCCTCCACTGTAAGTGAGGAGAAAACATAAGACCTACATATTTCGGAATGTGTTTAAAAATCGTATTTTGATTACTTTGGAGTTGATCTTGGCGACCAAGATAAAAGCTGGGCTCCACACATTGTGTGCAACACTTGCTGTGTAAATTTGCGACAGTGGACTCAAGGAAGACGAAATAGCCTGTAGTTTGGAGAGAGCCCAGAAATCATTTGGACGACTTTTACTTCTGTTTAGTAAGTATTTAGTGATTTTGATAAGTCAATGACCGAAACTGAACGAAATGCGTGGACATCATTCGTGCAAGTTATAAAAACTTTCTTGGGAAATAATAAAGCTCCAAATTATGTTCAATTAGTGGAGAATATGCTGCTGAAACAACAATCCTACACAAAGGTTTAACTGGTTCTTATGAAATTTTGTATGTATACTCAGTAGGTCTGAGAATAGGACGTAAACTATTTTTTACACTCCTAAGACATGAGGGGGGTGGTCCACAAGAAATTTTTATATATAAAAATAAATGTTTATGCGTGCCTTAATTACTGTTTTTAAATTGTTATGAAATTTAAACAAGTAAGAGCGCTATATTCGGCCGTGCCGAATCTTATATACCCTTCACAACGTGTAGTCATGCAATAACAGTAGTTTGTATCACCATTGATCCCATATAATATACGTACATACATATAAAAAACATACATATATAAAACATCTCATTGTAAAATTATAAATTTACGTATGTATGTTTAAAAAAAAATAAAAAAAAAAAATTAAAAAAAATAAAAAAAAAAAAATTTTAAAAAAATAATTAAAATATATATAATAAATATAAAACAAAAAAAAAATTTAAAAAAAAAAATTTAAAAAAAAAATTTAAAAAAAATAATAAAAATATAAATAATATATTAAATTAAAAATAAAAAATAAAAAAAAAAATAAAAAAAAAATAAAAAAAAAAAATAAAAAAAAAATATAAAAAAAAATAAAAAAAAAATTTTTTTTGGCTCAGCTGGGATTCGATCCCACGCTTTCTCTAACCAGTATACACGTTTGTATGTATGTATGTTGTTGTTGTAATGTTGTTTTTGTGAAAAAAAAATCGAGGTGGTCGTGGGTTTTTGCTCATATCTCAGTTGTTTATGTACCGATGTTTCTGATTTTCAATACCGATCTACTCCCGAATATTTCTGATATTTTAATACCTCACCCGGGTCCAAGCGATATCGGGGGGCTTCAAAAAGTTGATTTCAACATACACACGGACAGACGGTCAGACGGACAGACTGACAGGGCTTAATCGACTCCCCTATTCATAAGCTTCAGAAAATATATACTTTATGGGGTCGGAAATCAAAATTGTAGAAATTTCACACGGAATGACAAACCTATTTATACCCTTTTTCACTGTGTGAAGGGTATAATAAAGTCTTCTGGGGAAACTGCCACGCCCATACAGAGTATATTGTCTTTTCTAACTGCATCAAAATAACCGATTTGTATAAAATTTTTCATGTTCATTGGCTACAATTTAATGTGAGGAAAAGTGGGCAGTACCACACTCATAAAAAGTAAATTTTATTTATAAGCTCTTTCTGCTACCATTCCAGAATATTCTCATACATTTATTAGTTCTTATTTTTTATGTGTTTATTCATTATATTTATTATAATACACAGTGCGTGCAAAACTTTTAAGGATAATTTTTAATTAAAAGTGAATTATTTATTTAATAATTTAGAAAAGGTAGGTAAAATAACAAAAACATTATTAGTATAATGTTTTCTATCATTAAGTTAATACTTCAATTTGATCTATTTAATTGCGTGTTTTGTACAGTGAACAATACCAGCAACACGCAAAGGGTCTGATTTGGGTAGCCTAACGACTAGATTTACAGACATGCGAAATAGAAGATCGAGAAGAACAGGCGAACAATTCTAACTGGATAATAAAGATGTTTGTGTGAACATGACGAAATTGAGAAAAAAAAAAAAAAAAAGACGCACGAGCATCTCACCACATATTTACAATAAGTTAGTTATTTTATATTTGACCACCAAAATATTCACTACAAGTAAATTATATTGCAAAACAACGTTAGTCATCTAGTATTATTATATTTTTTTCCGATAACCTCACAGAAGTCGCGGACACACGCTAATATGTATGAAACTGTGTTTGTGTTAAGCTAAATAATATTTTAAAAATATTATTGTTTGTGATAAAATGTTTTAGACAAATAAATGAACAAAATTTAGAAAAAAATATATAATAATATAATTGACGCTAATTATTTATTTAATAGTCTTTAAAATGTTTACGCTATTTGCCGGCACTTACACATACATACATACATATGTATATATTAAATATTTGTTTATTTTGGCTTCTATCTATTTTATTTCTAAATAATATACATACGTATCACAAACTACACTGAATTATAAAAAGTCGCAACTTAAAATAAATAAATTTTAATGTATATTTGCTGAATTGCAAACACTTTGTGACGCCAAAAACAATTGATTTGAGAAACAGCTGATATCAGTTGGTTTGTTAGTTTAAAATAGAACCTGGTATATTTAATAAAATTTATAAAATTTTTACACTGCAAATGCAGGCTGAGATTTACAGAAGCTAGTTTTTCTGACTTTTACACAACATGTATTTGCAGTGGAAAATAGACAAGCACACTGTAAACAAATAAGAACGCTATATCGATGCCTTACTTCCTCAACCTCGTAACTTAAAAATACGGTTTTGACTTTTTCATATCAAACGATTGTTTTATGCTTTAACTAAAAAAGATAAGTATATTATTACTACTAATATACATAAATACAATCAATTCCTAAATAATTGCATTTAAACTTTTAACCAAACACCGAAGTATAAAAAGATGAACCGTTTTTCTTTTCTCTCCTGAAAAATTTTATTTTTTAAGATACGAGGTTCAGGAAGTAAGGCATCGATATTCGGCCGTGCCAAATCGGTACCATCAAGTACATAGGTATAATGACCACATCGTAGCTTAGCCCATGTTATACGCCATTTTCTTTATTATTTACTGTATTGTACTGTATTCCACTCAACACCTTTCATTTGAGTAGTTCCGAGAAGTAAAATACAAGATTTGACCCATACATACATACATAAATTTATTGTTCGTCATTTTCTAGTGGCGGCCATAATGGATTTTAATTTTGATTACATTTTATATATATTGCGCTAGTCAAGACCTTTAGTTTGAATCCCATATTGACTTTTGGCGTAGAATACGCCTTACCTTACGGTATAGGGAGTCATGTCAGATTGTTATTGTTGTAATCTTTATTTCATTGATTATGAGAAAACGGCGAGATAACTTTTTTAAAATTTTTTTTTTGTAGATAAATGAAGATGTTATCTTTTGTTTGATATACATTTCATATTGGTTGATATCTTCCTAATATTTAAATTTCTCAAATGAAAATTGTTTAAACACATACACTCAAACATATGTGTGGTGTTTGGTTGAGTGTTTGTAGCGTGAACACAAACTATGCTGCTGTTTCAGTGTGGACACAAACCTTCGGCTGTTGTTTTGATTGATGAAATATTGAAAGCGAAATATATGAGCGATACATTTAATTTGGATTACATTCGAAACGATGCTCCCACAAATATTGATAACACAACCATTGACTTAGTTTTTGCGAGAAATTTTAATGTTAATTAAAAAACATATTCATCATATTTTTCCTATCATAAGCCCATATTATCAAAAGTAAGTTTCAAATAATCAAATTGATTTGCGTCTGTTATTTATCATTTATCCTTACTCTTTTAATTTAAAAACATATTTATCCTGTTTTTCCTACCATAAGCTTATGTATATTATCAAAAGTAACTATCAAATAAATAAATTCATTTGCTTATATTATTTATCATTTATTGTTATATATGTTTTCTGTCTTATCGGATGGCGTATTCTACGTTAAACTTAATGGCCGTGTCTCTGACACAGCCTGCAGGGACAGTCCATGGCCTCGGACAACTGTCTGCTGTTTTTTAGATTGTCTAAGAGCTAAAAAAATCAATTTTCGTTTGTAAATTTGGGAAATATATATATTTTTACAAAAAAAAACTTGCCTATAACTTTGATAATAAGTAACAGGATTGTAAAAAATTGTTCACGAGTATCTCTATGGACATATTATATCTATAAATAATCACAAGTGTGTCGATAGATCAAACTAGCGCTGAAAATTTATGGTAAAAATATAGGTAAAAACAAAGGCAGCCGTGCTTAATTGCTCATATCTCAGAAGGTTATGGGTTAATTGTGCTGACTTTTTATACAAATCTAATTTGTAAAAGTCTGATAGCACACACGGATTTAGTTAGTGTCGGGTGTCTTAAAAAAACTGATTTCAACTTACATACGGACAGACGGACATGGCTCAATCGACTCCCAATCGAGAGCCTATAAATGCTTTCAGAAAATATTCACTTTATAGGGACGGAAATTCGAAGTCGAATTTATTCATCAGGTTGTCTTGATTTTTTTTTTTGCACTTATTTTAAACTTCAGCTGCTAAAGTGCATAAATAAAGAATTATTCTCTCTCTTCTATTATTTATTTAATATTCATTTTCTTTATGTCAAACATCATACAGTAAAAATATAAATAAAATAAACAAGTAACAGTGCTATATTCGGCCGTACCCTTTACAACGTGTAGTCATGCAATAACAAAATAATAAAATACGTACATACATACAAGTAAAAAACATAAAAAAAAAATAATAAAAAAAATTACAAAAAAATTAAAAAAAAATTTTTTTAAATTTTTTAAATGAAAATTGTAGAAATTACAACGGAATGACAAAGCTATATATACCCTTGTGCACCACAGGTGAAGGGTATGAAAAGGTGTCTCCGAACTGCGATTACCTGATATATAAATATGCCTTGTATATACGATTATTAAATATTTTAAGTTGTGACTATTTCTGCTTTATCGCACGATATATGTAAATAAATATGTAAAGATGTTTTTAAAGATAATAAACAAAAGTTAACAAATAAATAGTTAGCATATCCTAGTACTTATCGTTGTCAAGGTTTTCGCGCATAAAAGGCTTATTAAAAAAAAGTTTTTCATAAGAAAAATCATGTTGAAATCAGTAAGAAATTTCTATTTTAAGTAATTTTCTTATCTAGTATCTACGTATAAAAATAGTGTTATTTCTTCTGTCAAATTTGGCGTTTATCATGACAAAAGTTTCTCTGGCCCTACACTATCAATTTGTTAAATAAATTTTTTCAAAGACATTTTTGTTATTAAAATTACTTGGCCATAGCATCTTAATTAACAATAATTTTTTTTAGGTTCTCTAGATTCGAAGCACGGTATGATCCATGTGAAATTCATATTAGAATGGAGTTTAAAACAAAAATATTTTTGTTGAAAAATGCAATACTAATTCACGATTCAGTTGGAAGTTAATTAAAAAATTTGTTTAACATAAGTACTTATAAGAGATTTAATGCTTCAAACTAATTTATTGTTAATTTTGTAGCAACTAAATTAAGGTTAGAACATACTGATTGCCTATTGTTTTTATACCCTTCACCAGTGGTGCACAAGGGTATATACAGCTTTGTCATTCCGTTTGCAATTTCTACAATTTTCGTTTCCGACCCCAAAAAGTATATATTTTCTGAAAGCTTATGAATAGAGGAGTCGATTAAGCCCTGACTGTTTTTCCGTGTGTTGGTTGAAAAATGAATCGCTATTGAAATTCAGCACAATCGCCCCATAACTTTCTGAGATATGAGCAAAAAACCACGACCACCTCGTTTTTTTTCACAATAACAACAACAACATACATATATATAATGGTTAGGATGAACGTGGCATCGAATCCCAGCTGAGCGAAATTTTTATTTTTTTTATTTTATATATTATTTATATTTTTATTATTTTTTTTTAAATTTTATTTTATTGTTTTTTTTTCTTTTTAATAATTTTTTTTTATTTATTTTTTGTAATTTTACTTGTTTTACTTAATTTTAAGGTCATATAACAAGGTTTTATTTAGACCTAATTTACAGTGACGAATTGAGACTAAAAATCAGTTAAATTGGTTTAGGATAAAAAGTGATGAGAGATAAATAAATATAACATTTTAGATTAAAATTTTAAATCTCTAATTTAGACTTTTTATTTATTTCTATTAAAACTCACTTCAAAGTGTATTGACTTAAAAGGTTTATGCGTGGTATCAATTTCTATTCATATATTATAAAAAAGTTTTGCGTATACCTTTTATTGTACAAAATTACTGTTTGACAAATCGATAATTGCACCCAGCACGGCAGATATGCTCTATTCACAACCTGTCGTAGGAGTCGTAGGTTGTAAGAATTCACATTCAAGAAAAACGGCGATATATGTATACATTTCATAAACATATGTGTTGTATAAAAAATTAATGTAAAATTTATTACGACAGCTTGAGAGTTATATAGTAAGTTGTTTTAAATATATTCTATAGTTGATATTCTCTTTTAAATTTTGAAATGATAACTTCTTACACATTTTGTAATGAACTAACATTTGCAATTGAAGACACTTTAACAGTCGGTATGTTTTTTATGTCAATATGCATGTATTAGGGTGCTCTTAATAAGGACGTTTTAATTGATCAGCTGATCATCAGCTATTTCCAAATGTCAAAATTTCATACATTTTCTCTTTTCTCTCATAATTTTTAATCGTCAAACTTATTTAACAGAATTTTTTAAAATTTCTCTTCGAAATATAATCAACCACTTTATAAATGAAATTTACTTTATTCGAAAGATAATCTTCTGGCATTATTATTACAAGACGACTTCTGGTCCAAGCTTAGATGACTTTTCCCAACATTTGTGACTGTATATTGGCAATAACGCGGCGAATGTTGTCCTTCAAGTGTTCAATCGTTCGGGCTTACCGGCGTAGAATAGCGACTTTACATATTCCCACAGAAAATAGTATGGCGGCGTTAAATCGCACGATCTTGGAGGCCAATTCACGGGTATGAAACATGAAACTTTCATTTAAACGTTTCAGTCAATAAATCAATTGTGGCACGAGCTGTGTAACATATTGCACCGTCTTATTGAAACCACAGTTCCTGCACATCATGTTTGTTCAATTGATGATCGAAAGTTATTGACTGTAACGTGCGGACTAATCATTCCACCAGTACACCAAGCAGTCAGTTTTGTTTTGTATGTAACGGTGTCTCAACATACAAATACGGCAGTTTTGTTTATTAATTACCCAACAAACCAAAACGCTTTAGAAATAGCTTACAATAAGCTTACTAACATAAGCCTAAAGCTTGCGAAAGCATTGTGAAAACTATTGTAAAAGGCTTGTTGACAATTGTTTAATAAGGAGAATTGAACCCTTGCGATAAAAACTAAAAATTTGTTTTTGTTTTCAACGTATTTGTGCGAATGAAATTTCGCTTGGGTTTTCTTTCGACATCGTTGAACAGGCAGATAATTTAAAAAAATATAAACACTTACAAAACTATAGTAAGCATAAGTGTTTCGTAAGCATTGTTGATAAAGGTAACAGAATATTGCTTGTTATAAGCTTATTCTCCAATAAGTTTATTTTTAATTCAAATTTGGTTTGTTGGGTATCCATTCAAACAAAAGTGAGGTTCATCGCTAAACAAGATTCTCTTTAAAAAATCGGGATATGTATTTCGAACAGAACAATGATTTTTAAAATAAATTTGAACAATTTGGAAGCGTTTTTCAGGCGTCCGTCTATTCATGTTAAAATGCCAAACCAAACTATACATAAATAACATGACAGCTGACAAAATGACCGCCAGTTAAAATAGTGTTAATGATCTAATTTCTAGCACTTTCTTTCACATGTGATATCGATATGAATGCAATTCAAAGTTAATATAAGATTGTGAAAAATTATTTATGCATTTACTAAATATGTATGTATGTAGTTGTGGTAGTTTTTAACACAATACTGCGTTTTTGCCAGATTGAAACATATGACGATTATCTTATTATTTGTTATTTTTTTTTAATAACTAGAAAATAAAATCCTATTTAAAAAGATATATGTTTGCATATGTATGTATAACAACATAAGAAAGAACGAAGTATAAAGGAAATATTTTTTTAACGGCACCATTTTGCGATTAGAAAATAAAATCCAATTTGATAAGTTTGAACTTCAAAAATATAAAATCAAGTGTTTTTCCATACCCAGTGGCTAGACATTTGAAAGTCATTAAAAATGTAGATAATATTTTGATATGGTTTTATGCATGTACATATGTACATATTTTATACAAAATATAATTTTGCTTGTTGACTCAATACATATACAAGTTTGATTGTATGCGTATTAAGCCGAGCCCCCTGTGTTTTATGGGGTATGCACATGTATATTTTTGTACACAACAGAGTTTGACATTGTTTAAGTAAGCAAAAACTTATTTTAATTAAATCCACTAACAATAAAGTTTTTTTTTCAAACAATTAGTCGTACACGTATAAAAGTTTTGACTGTGATGCAAAGGGTATATATCTTTGTCATTTCTTCAATATTAAGCTATAAACACAATCAAAGGCTACCGACCATCGACTACCGACTACAAAAGTAGCTGGCTACAAAAATAGCCAAGTCGCCAGCTACTTAATTCTTTTAACGACTACCGACCACTAACTACAAAAAATAAACACATATGATTATTATTTTTCAATGGTGCCACTACAATAGTTTTTCGCGTTTTTAATAGCGATATTTAATGTATTGCGTTTTTAAAACCACCATTTCATGCATTTATTGTATTGGCAGCACTAATCTGTTTTTTGTAGCCAAGAAAAATAGAAATTAGCCTAAGTTGGCTACGGGCTACAAAAGTAGCCGTGTAGTCGGTAGTCGTGTAGCGGCTAAAAGATTTATTCTCATAAGCACGCATGTATTCTATTTTTGACATCTTGTAGTCGGTGGTCTTGATTGTGTTTATAGCATTAATTTGAGAAAATGAATAGGGAAATCGATTAAGACATATTTTTGTGTTCGTTGAAATCAAACTTTGGAAGCTCCATATGTGTTACATACCCATATGTGGTATACTTTTAGAAGTATTCCCTGTTGCAAACTTGCAAAATCGGGTAGTAATATGCTGGGATATAAGCAGGAAACATGACAAACATCCTCACGGATAATTTTTGGACATAATAGTGACAACGAAATTCAAATCATAGCCTTTGACATTATATTTAGAGAAAAACTAGCAAATTCGTCTGAAGCTTACTGAGATATAAACATTAAAATATAACTGCCCCGGTATTTTTCTAACTGGAAATTACCTTTTTTCAACTAGACAACCAAGGCACTCAAATAAAATGGCTTATATTCATAATAGCCGGTACTAAAAAAAGACGTGATAAAATTTTTATATGGGACAAATAAAGTAAATAGAAATCTATTAGCTTCAACTCCCAAAATATTTGTATCAAATGAAAAGCCTTAATAAGAACAGTAAACGATAAAAAAACTAAATATTCGAAATAATGTTTCGTTTTTATTAAATTGGATCTTTACGATGAGGTTACTATTGGAATCTTGACATACATACATATGTACGTGATGATGAAGGGTGTTGAAGATTTGACACAGCCAAACATAGCACTCTTACTTGTTTAATTATACCCTTCACACAGTGAAAAAGGGTATATATTGGTTTGTCATTCCGTGTGAAATTTCTACAATTTTCATTTCCGACACCATAAAGTAAATATTTTCTGAAAGCTTATGAATAGGGAAGACGATAAAGCACTGTCAGTCTGGCAATCTTTCCGTGTGTATGTTGAAATTAACCTTTTGAAGCTTCCCGACATCGCCTGGACCCGGGTGAGGTATATATATATCAGAAATATTCAGGAGTAGATCGGTATTGAAAATCAGAAACTCTGTATATAAACAACTGAGATATGAGCAAAAAACCACGACCACCTCGTTTTTTTTCACAACAACAACATACAAATGTGGTATACTGGTTGGAGTAAGCGTGGCATCAAATCCCAGCTGAGACAAAAAATTTTTTAATTTTTTTTTATTTTTTATATTATTCATATTTTTATTATTAATAATTATTAGTTTATTTGACCTTTTTATAATAATATATAATAGTTTTTTTAAGCTTAAGGTCTTTTCAATAATAAAAATTTTTTTTTTTTTTTTTTTTTTTGGTTTTATTTTATATTATTTGATCAATATTTCGCTACCTCTTTGTGTAGCATCATCAGGATACGAGTTTTTTATTATCTATATATTTGTTTTTTGTTGGTTTAGTGTCTTGATATTTGTTATTTTATAAATTTATAGTTTGATTAACAAATTGAAAATAATATAAAAAATTTTTTTTTTTTTTTTTTTTGAAACATTTTGTCATATATAAAAATTGTACAAAAATGTAGTATAACAAAAATCTTTAATTAACAAAAATGTATTATAACAAAAATTGTTGAAAAATGTTTATAGTATTATAAGAATATGTGTAATAATAGAAAAATTATATAACAATAATTCCATAATTTATAAAAGTATTAACAATAATTATATAAATTATTGTCTATACTTTAACATAAAAATATGTTGGTTTTGTACAGAATATTACAAATATTATATAAAATTGTTAACAGAAAATGTTATGTTACATACATATGAAACAAAAATTATATATGTATGAATGTATTGATGAAAAATTTTTTTTTTGTTAATAAATAAGTGTATTAATATTACTAAAAAGCTAATATAAAAATGTAGATATACATATATATTAATTAATCTTCATGTATTAAGATTAATTTAAAATAAATTATTATAAAAAACTTAATAAGGAAATTATATAAACATAAATCAATAGGTATAAGTGTTATTTCTTATGTACTAAATGTCTGTAACTCTGTGCAACATTATCTGTATCTACTTTATAATTAATTCTCTGTGTAGTTGGTACATTAATTATCTGTAACATTTCTAACATATATCTACGTTTATAATTATTTTCTATATTTAAAACTGATACATTTTCAAAGTTCGGAAAGTGATCAGAGTTGGAACAATGAGAAGATAATGCTGTTTTTTGTGAAGAAATATTTCTATACTTTTGGTCAGATTTATGTCCAGCAATTCTTGTCCTAAGTTTATTTTTCGTCGTTCCTATATAAACCTTATCACAACTTTCCCCATCATTTCCCCCGCAAGGTATTTTTTATACTATATTTGACATATCCCATTTCTGTATTTTGTCCTTAGTATTACTAAATAATCTACCTATTGTATTGTTCATTCTATAAGTCATCCCATATTTATTATAATCAAAAACTTTTGAATTCTTTAACCTTTCTGACATCCCTGGTACATACGTTAACGATTTATAAATTTTTGGTTCAACTATATTCACTGAGTTATCCTCTCTCCTTTCATTAAAATGATTAATAAACTGATAAATTAGTCCAATTGGAAAATCATTATCAATAAGTATATCTTTAATAATGACCTTATTCTTCCTATGAAAAACTTTATCACTAATTTTTAATACTCTTCCCACAAAATTTCTAGCTGTATTAATTTTTACTTGTCTATTGTGGTTAGAATTATAGTTTATAATCCTACCTGAAGCAGTGGGTTTTTGGTACCAATCCACTAACAACTTATTACCCTTTCTTATAACTAATGTATCTAAATAGGGTAGTCTCAAATCACATTCCCTTTCTATAGTGAATTTAATTGAAGAAGTAAAATCATTAAAAATATCTAACATTTGATCAATAAACTCTTCAGGCATAATACAAAATAAATCATCTACATATTTAGTCATTAATTTTGGTTTTATATTCATTTTCTGAATACAAGAGTCTAGTAATTTTTCCATAACTATGTCTGCAACAATTGGTGAAGCAGGAGATCCCATAGGAAGTCCTTCATGTTGCATAAATATCTTTCCATTATATTGGAAATATCTATTGTCCTCTATACAAAACTTAAGAATATGTTTAAATAAATCTTTATTTATTTTCGTGTATTTTTCAATAATACTCCATTTTTCTTCTATTATCTCTAATGCTAAGGCAACAGGTATACTCGGAAATAATGAAACTACATCCAATGAAATTAATTTTTCTTCATTCATAATACATTGGTCCTTAATCCTTTTTTTAAATTGTATTGAATCCTTAACATTATATGCTGAATTTTCAGTTACCTTCTTTAAAATGGTAGAAATATATTTACAAAGTCCGTAAGATGGAGAATTCACAAACGAACAAATGGGTCTTAGGGGAAAATCTTCTTTGTGTATTTTCGGTAATCCATATAATCTAGGTGCAGTAGCAATATTAGTCTTAAGTTTATTCTTCTCATTAACTGTAATGATATTCTGTCTAAAAAGTTCCTCAACGAAATCATTATTCCTCTTTTGCAGTCTACTTGTAGGATCCTTATTAACTAATTTATATTTCGTTATATCTCCTACAATATTATCCATTCTTATGATATAATCTTCCTTCATTAAAGCTACAGTTGTGTTACCTTTATCTGCTTCTAAAATAAGTAAATCCCTATTAGTCTTTAAGTAATTTTCGGTAACATTAACTCTATTCATTATAAATTTATCCTTATTACTTAATCTCATCCTGTTCAAATGACTATCAATGATCGTTGTCAACTTCGTCCTAGCTATTTCCTGCTCCTCTTTACCTTGTAATGTCTGTATAAAGTCCTCTCCTTCAGTTATAATATTCAACATAGGAAATTCTTCCTTTTTAATAGGTAAAGCATGTTTATGCCCAAGTGAAAGAGTCCATTGTACCTCATCTGGTATATCTAAGTCAGTCTTGTTAACAAACCATTTCCTATTAAACCTAATACCAAACTCTTTGCTCTGTATATTTTGCAAACAACTAAATTTCCTTATATGTAAATTCTTAATCTTTCTATTATAAGAAGAAGATAATCTATCTTCATATTGTAAAAAACTTTGCATCTCTTCAGTTCCTAAAAATTTTCTTAAATTACCTTCTATGATCACCAACTCAGTTTGAAAATGTTTCAATAACTCATGTTTTTCCTTTAAAGTTAATTTCAAAATTTTGGTGTGAAAATATGTGGTAAAGTTGTTAATACTCCGCTGAATTCCTGGAAATCTCTTTATATTAAAAATTCCGGGAACATTCTTTGTTGAGTTTGAAATAAACTTTGGAATTATCCCTGCATTCCTGCATTTAATTAGAAAAGTTATTGAAGACTTCGTTCTAATCACCTTATCCCTAATATTCTTGAATCTGTTGATTAAAGATCTAACTTGATGGTTCTTCTTGAAATTATTAAAAAACATTCTTGAATCTTATCTTCTTATTTGCGTTATTTCGTGCTCACTTTTTAGTAATAATTATTAGTTTATTTGACCTTTTTATAATAATATATAATAGTTTTTTTAAGCTTAAGGTCTTTTCAATAATAAAATTTTTTTTTTTTTTGGTTTTATTTTATATTATTTGATCAATATTTCGCTACCTCTTTGTGTAGCATCATCAGGATACGAGTTTTTTATTATCTATATATTTGTTTTTTGTTGGTTTAGTGTCTTGATATTTGTTATTTTATAAATTTATAGTTTGATTAACAAATTGAAAATAATATAAAAAATTTTTTTTTTTTTTTTTTTTGAAACATTTTGTCATATATAAAAATTGTACAAAAATGTAGTATAACAAAAATCTTTAATTAACAAAAATGTATTATAACAAAAATTGTTGAAAAATGTTTATAGTATTATAAGAATATGTGTAATAATAGAAAAATTATATAACAATAATTCCATAATTTATAAAAGTATTAACAATAATTATATAAATTATTGTCTATACTTTAACATAAAAATATGTTGGTTTTGTACAGAATATTACAAATATTATATAAAATTGTTAACAGAAAATGTTATGTTACATACATATGAAACAAAAATTATATATGTATGAATGTATTGATGAAAATTTTTTTTTTGTTAATAAATAAGTGTATTAATATTACTAAAAAGCTTATATAAAAATGTAGATATACATATATATTAATTAATCTTCATGTATTAAGATTAATTTAAAATAAATTATTATAAAAAACTTAATAAGGAAATTATATAAACATAAATCAATAGGTATAAGTGTTATTTCTTATGTACTAAATGTCTGTAACTCTGTGCAACATTATCTGTATCAACTTTATAATTAATTCTCTGTGTAGTTGGTACATTAATTATATGTAACATTTCTAACATATATCTACGTTTATAATTATTTTCTATATTTAAAACTGATACATTTTCAAAGTTCGGAAAGTGATCAGAGTTGGAACAATGAGAAGATAATGCTGTTTTTTGTGAAGAAATATTTCTATACTTTTGGTCAGATTTATGTCCAGCAATTCTTGTCCTAAGTTTATTTTTCGTCGTTCCTATATAAACCTTATCACAACTTTCCCCATCATTTCCCCCGCAAGGTATTTTATATACTATATTTGACATATCCCATTTCTGTATTTTGTCCTTAGTATTACTAAATAATCTACCTATTGTATTGTTCATTCTATAAGTCATCCCATATTTATTATAATCAAAAACTTTTGAATTCTTTAACCTTTCTGACATCCCTGGTACATACGTTAACGATTTATACATTTTTGGTTCAACTATATTCACTGAGTTATCCTCTCTCCTTTCATTAAAATGATTAATAAACTGATAAATTAGTCCAATTGAAAAATCATTATCAATAAGTATATCTTTAATAATGACCTTATTCTTCCTATGAAAAACTTTATCACTAATTTTTAATACTCTTCCCACAAAATTTCTAGCTGTATTAATTTTTACTTGTCTATTGTGGTTAGAATTATAGTTTATAATCCTACCTGAAGCAGTGGGTTTTTGGTACCAATCCACTAACAACTTATTACCCTTTCTTATAACTAATGTATCTAAATAGGGTAGTCTCAAATCACATTCCCTTTCTATAGTGAATTTAATTGAAGAAGTAAAATCATTAAAAATATCTAACATTTGATCAATAAACTCTTCAGGCATAATACAAAATAAATCATCTACATATTTAGTCATTAATTTTGGTTTTATATTCATTTTCTGAATACAAGAGTCTAGTAATTTTTCCATAACTATGTCTGCAACAATTGGTGAAGCAGGAGATCCCATAGGAAGTCCTTCATGTTGCATAAATATCTTTCCATTATATTGGAAATATCTATTGTCCTCTATACAAAACTTAAGAATATGTTTAAATAAATCTTTATTTATTTTCGTGTATTTTTCAATAATACTCCATTTTTCTTCTATTATCTCTAATGCTAAGGCAACAGGTATACTCGGAAATAATGAAACTACATCCAATGAAATTAATTTTTCTTCATTCATAATACATTGGTCCTTAATCCTTTCTTTAAATTGTATTGAATCCTTAACATTATATGTTGAATTTTCAGTTACCTTCTTTAAAATGGTAGAAATATATTTACAAAGTCCGTAAGATGGAGAATTCACAAACGAACAAATGGGTCTTAGGGGAAAATCTTCTTTGTGTATTTTCGGTAATCCATATAATCTAGGTGCAGTAGCAATATTAATCTTAAGTTTATTCTTCTCATTAACTGTAATGATATTCTGTCTAAAAAGTTCCTCAACGAAATCATTATTCCTCTTTTTCAGTCTACTTGTAGGATCCTTATTAACTAATTTATATTTCGTTATATCTCCTACAATATTATCCATTCTTATGATATAATCTTCCTTCATTAAAGCTACAGTTGTGTTACCTTTATCTGCTTCTAAAATAAGTAAATCCCTATTAGTCTTTAAGTAATTTTCGGTAACATTAACTCTATTCATTATAAATTTATCCTTATTACTTAATCTCATCCTGTTCAAATGACTATCAATGATCGTTGTCAACTTCGTCCTAGCTATTTCCTGCTCCTCTTTACCTTGTAATGTCTGTATAATATATTATATTATTTATATTATTATTATTTATATTATTTTCAATTTGTTAATCAAACTATAAATTTATAAAATAACAAATATCAAGACACTAAACCAACAAAAAACAAATATATAGATAATAAAAAACTCGTATCCTGATGATGCTACACAAAGAGGTAGCGAAATATTGATCAAATAATATAAAATAAAACCAAAAAAAAAAAAAAAATTTTTATTATTGAAAAGACCTTAAGCTTAAAAAAACTATTATATATTATTTTTATTATTTTTTTTTAAATATATTTTTATTAAATTTTTTTAATTTTTTTTTATTTTGTTTTTGTGAAACATACATACGTAAACTCTATTTATAATTTTACAAACTTTTGTTATTGCATGGCTACACGAAGGGGTAAAATGAAGGGTTTATAAGATTCGGCACGGCCGAATATAGCACTCCTACCTGTTTTTCTTTATTTATATCCGTTTATTCGCGAGCACATTTTTTTTAAAGAATAAATTCAGAGCAATAAACAAGTAAGAGCGCTATATTCGGCCGTGCCGAATCTTATATACCCTTCACAACGTGTAGTCATGCAATAACAGTAGTTTGTATCACCATTCATCATATATGAAATACGTATGTATGTACAAGCATATAAAAAATACATATATATAAAAACATCCCATTGTAAAATTATAAATTTACGTATGTATGTTAAAAAAAATAAAAAAAAAAATAAAAAAAAAATAAAAAAAAAAATATAAAAAAAATATAAAAAAAAAATATAAAAAAAAAATTAATATAAATAATAAAAATATAAAACAAAAAAAAATAAAAAAAATTAAAGAAAAATTTTAAAAAAATTTTTAAAAAATAATACAAATATAAATAATATATTAAATAAAAAATAAAAAATAATAAAAAAAAAATTAATAAAAAATTTTAAAAAAATATAAAAAAATTTTTTCTTTGGCTTAGCTGGGATTCAATGCAACGGTTACTCCAACCAGTATACACGTTTGTATGTATGTATGTTGTTGTTGTAATGTTGTTTTTGTGAAAAAAAAATCGAGGTGATCGTGGGTTTTTGCTCATATCTCAGGTGTTTATGTACCGATGTTTCTATAGCGTGTTTATGTTTTCAATAGCGATATACTCCTGAATATTTCTGATATTTTAATACCTCACCCGGGTCCAAGCGATGTCTGGGGGCTTCAAAAAGTTAATTTCAACATACACACGGACAGACGGTCAGACGGACAGACTGACAGAGCTTAATAGACTCCCCTATTCATAAGCTTTCAGAAAATATATACTTTATGGGGTCGGAAATGAAAATTGTAGAAATTTCACACGGAATGACAAACCTATATATACCCTTTTTCACTGTGTGAAGGGTATAAAAAATAACAAGTACGTGTGAAAGCGTGACGATGTGTTCGGGACAAAATAAATTTGCACAAATATCACTCAGTCGACAAGACAACAGGTAAATAAACATTTGCTAGTTCTGCTCATTTTGTTGAACTTAATTTTTTTGTTAAATTTACCGAATATAAACAAGAATGTACGTATTTTCTTTTATTCTATATTTATATGAATAAGTTGTCATTTTAAAACTCGATTTAGAAACCAATAAATGCGTTGGAAAGCCATGCTTTCACTAAAAATGCTATTTATTTTTGTTACAATTTAATATGAGCATACTGGAAATTGTAGTTGGTTTCAAAAATGCATTCCGCTCGGCTAATATCGGAAAAATTTTCCAGTATCCTTAAATACTTACAATTCGGTTTAATTTAAAAGTGTTTTAGTAAGTTTAAGAATAATTAATGAAAATGAATTTTCGCCAGAATACATTGGCGCAATTTTTTTTGAAACTCCCCCCAAATTTGAAAAAAAAAACTATTTAAAATTAATTTAATTATAAAATAACTCACACCCAATTTGCATGATGAATTTTATGACGTCCAATTTTCTTAATTATTTTTTGAAGTTGTTACCATAAACTACTCAAATTTATATGATGGTTTTTTTGGACGTCTAATTTCTAATTTGTATTGTAGACCATGGTGTAATTACATAAGGTGATAGCGTAAAGGAGAACAATTTTTGTCTCTCTTTTTTTATGTATGGAGTTTGACAATTTCCAAAGTTTAAATAATTTTTTTAAGTATGTATTTTGACATTCTCCAGAACACAAAAAAATAGTCAGCTGGGCTTGCACCACCACTTTGTATAAGTGTACCCTGTTGTAGACTATTAAATTTATATATTTAATATTTTTTATTTTCTTTATTTTGAATGTCGAAAAAACTGTTTAATATTTTTTTTTTATCAGTCAAAAAGCACAATCCAGTTGATGACAATACTAATATGTAAAAATAAAACGTAACAAAAAGAATAGAAAAAAGTGTAAAGCGAAGTGTCAAAAAAAACCATGAAAACAGAAACCATGTCTATTTTTCTACCCCCCTTTCTTCTCTACACCGCTTGCTACCAAAGAAAAAATGACGTCCAAAATTGGACGTGTATGAGGTTGTGGTGAGATTGTACCACTGATGGCGCTTTATCAAAAATAGTTTGATATTTTTTTGATTGCACCAGCATGATTTAGTCGTGTGTTGTAAAATTAGCTCATAAAAGTTACATCGTCAAGGCATAAACATAAAAAAAATACAAAATTTTAAATATGAATGCCAATTCATAGCCATTTCTTCGTCCAAACACGTTTTTTTGCTCCTTATTCGTCTTCGTTTTAGGATAATAGTAATAATAAGTGCAGCACAAATTTTTTCGTTATTCATTACAAACTTTTCCACACAATTTTTGGAAAAAAATGAATTTTGTACCACCATGCTGGTGTATTGTGTGCTTAAAGCTTAATTGCACAATCACTTGATTGCAAAATTATTATGGTGTTGTGTATGGGCCCTGTTAGATATTGCAAGAAAAAAATTGTTTTAAGTTTTGCCACTTTACATTGAAAACTTTATATACTAAAATAATATTTTGTTTTCATGTTGTTGTTCTCACTGGAGTTCAGCAATAAATAGTTACTGTTTATTATCAAATTTACTTAATAAACTTTTGGATAGATGGCAAATAAAATAAATGAAGAAATAAAGAAGAAAATAAGTTTTGCCACCAGAAAAAAATTGCTTAGCTACTCCAATGCCAAAATAATTGATTTACAATAAGAAAAACTAAAATCTTTAAATACAGACACTTAGGAAACTAACCAGTGTGATTATAGGTCATACGGAGTTGAGAACTCATCTAGCTCGCATGAGATTATCTGAGGAGACAGCATGTAGAGCATGCCATTGTCCTGCGTTTGGGCATTTTAGGCGCGAAAACTTTACAGTGGATACTATGCCGAACTTAGAATACCTGGGGAACTTGAACTGGAGATCCATAAGGCGTTACATTGAGGGGACTGAGTTCTTGAACTAGTCCGTCATTTATGGGAAATTATGTTTATGGTTTTTGTTTGGGAATTCCGTTTTCCATATGGAGCGCACAACATGCCAACTGGGCATAAGTGCATACCTGTCATGGGTTTGGGCTTTTATACCCCTCCTTTTCAACCTAACCTAAAATCTTTATATACGAATTATTCAACAAAATCTTTGAATATGTTGTTCTCTGATGCTAGTGAACAAAAATTAATCATTTGTGGTTTTTTATTCTTGTCATTATTTTACGTCCACTTCTTGTTAGTTAAATAAATACAATTTTTTAAATTTAAAAGCTGCCGAAATTTATTAATGGAATTTTTTATATAAAAATATTTTCTATTTGTTTATTTTTAATGGCACGTGTTAATAAGAAAGGAAGCAAAGAGAAAGCGTAAATAGTTATAAATAAATTCTAATAAAAATAGATTACTGTAATAAAAATAGATTACTGTAAGTATTAAGGGCCTGTTCGGAAATGCGTCACTGTGCTGCATTTGATGCGTCTGTGTGATTAATTTGCTCAGCTGATACAAAACAGCTGATGCAGATGCTTAAATGCAGCGCAGAGAAAAAAGTTCATTTGATTGCAATTTCGAACGCGAACACATTAAAAATGGAAAAATTAATAATTAACTTAATTTTTGACATGGATGAATACAAAATACAAAAAATATACAAAATAAAAGGGTTTTAAAATGTAAAAAAATAAATTTATTGCTACATTTTTTTTGTTCCAACATCAGAAGAATTCCAAAAGTTATGGAATATGTTACTATTATAAAAGAAAGAAAATTCTTCTTCCATATCCAAACGTTGTCTTATTATTAATTTTGTTAATTTGACGTCAATATCTATTCTAAAAATTTATAAGAAACAATAAATTAACAAAATAAAACAAATAAATAACAAATCAAATACTTACTCATCTGTTGCATCAGCCATTTTTGTGATTACTTTTTGCTTTTATTTTGCTCATCATATGTATACTCAGTGTTGCATATTAGAACTCACTGCATTTGCAGTGTTGCCAACTCTTGTTTTTCAGAACGCACGACACATCAGATGCAGCGCAGTGATGCATTTCCGAACAGGCCCTACGTTTAAATAAAAAGTCTCAAATTGAAACTTCACACTACCAAAATGTTTATCATTTTAAGCTACTTGCACTAGATCGATTTTTCTAAAACTTTGCACACATATTGAGCTGTCATGACTATATAATTTCGTGATTCGAAAAGTGGGAAGGGCCACGCCCACAAAAAAAGTTATAATTTTTAGCTACTTGAACTCCACCGATTTTTCTGAAACTTTGCACACATAAAAAAAGTTATAATTTTTAGTTTTTCGTACTTGATATTCAATTAAAATTCAGAATGCATTTTGATTCATTAAGGGGCGCGCGCCGGGCTTGGCTAGTAATAATAATAAAATTTAGTATCAATAGTTTTAATATTTTTTGTGTTTTTAAACACAATAATTCTCATTTATATTTAAATAAACAAATTGATGAAGTTATTGTTTATTTATTTTATTTATTTTTTTTATTTACAATACAAAAAGCCAGTAAGGCCAAAGCACATACATATTTGGAAAAAAAAACAAAGTAAATTTATTAAATATCAGTAATAGTTGAGGTATAAGTACATGAAAATATAAAAAACCTGAATTTCAATTATCCATTCATATTTCATATTCCAAATATGAACTTAATATACACAAAGCAGAACTGTACCAATCAAACTTAAAGGGTTAATTTTTTTTTTTTTTAATTTATGACTGTTAAATTTGTATTATTTGTTCATTGAACTACATTCATTTATTATTTATTGTTTTATTTTTTTATTGTTGTTACAAAATTTGCAACAAAAGTGAATGGAAAACACGTTAACCGTGTTTTAGTTAATAAAATTGTATTTCACAATAAACATTTAATAAAATCTTTTATTTAAATATTTTTTCAAAAGAACATGCAAAACCAATTACAAATAAATAAATACATTAAATTGATTATAAAAAAACATTCGAATATTTCTATAGTTGAATAATTAGGATAAATATACTGTTAATATATAATTCATTAGCGAATTTTCTCTGTGGTGAAAGTTCTTAAAATAATGATAATAATAAAATACTTTTTTTAAAACCATACATTACTTAATTCGTTTCTATTGAGAGTCAATTAAGCAGTAAATTCTTAAAATTACAAAGTTTTAGGAAAATATTGAATAAAGTTTTTAGTATGTAATTATCTGACAATGATTCTGTATATTTTTTATAATTCAAAAATTTAATACCGGTAATGATGTAAAAAGCCCGGCAATATCTTTACTTAACTAGTAAGTTAGCAAGTAGTATTGATGATGAACATAAACTAGTTATTTTTTGACCAAATAACTACTTTTTATATCCATCAACTGCGGTGTCAAGAGTATATATAGCTAAATGTGTCGTTTGTAATTTCTAAAATACACTAACCTTCAAAAAAAGTCAAAATCCAAGTTGGCGTCCTAAACCAAAAGGCGAATATTTTTTTTCTTTTTCTTAACCCTATCAATATGGGTCCCAAATGCAAGGGATTGATCATTAGAATACAGTCAAATAATACAAAATTAAAATCTTAGAAGACGTCCGAAAGTAAATGGCATATAAGTATATTGTGTTTTTTTTTTCAAATCCATAAATATAAAATTCGTCACAGCCAAATATATAGAACTTAAACTTTTTTGCAATACTAAAAAATAAATTATAATACATCGTTGCAAGCATTAAACCATTTTATTGTTCAAATTAATGATATAAACAGATATTTATTATTATTAAGGACATTATCAACAGACAATTATTTTGTCATTTTAAATTATGATGTTGGTAACGACCTCTCATTACTTTGAAATGTATGAAATAATGACAACATATCACACGAAATAAAAAAGATTTTGCTTGGTGGGTATTTTTTTATTGAAATATTACGGCATTCGATATAAATCGAAATTTAAAACGATCGTGGAAGTTTTCCCCGCATTTTTTTTTATTGAATTCTAATAAGAATTTTATTTATTTTCGATCGATATCGAATGTTGTTATTCGGCCCCTGATCAAATCCCAGATTTTTCAAAATTGGAAAAATTATAATTGATTTTATTGGTCTTTAATTGCTCGAATTCGGGGATAAAAGGTATTCATTACAAGTTTTATATATTAATATCTATTTAACTTAGAAGTCACACGTTTAATTTTTTTTACAGTGGATGTGCTAATTGGGTATATAATTTACAAGACACTGCGTACCTTTTCAAAAGAAGTTATTAAAAAATTTTTTTTTGGTTTTATATTGCTGTATTTTGGGTTTTGCATATTTTTTAAATATAGTTTTATAAAAATTATCTTCTAAATTTTTGACTGAATATTAACTTTTTCATCTGCACGAGAAGGAAAATTCTCCTCGATGTTTAATAAGCTTTTGAAATATTTATTTTATATTTGCGTTATGGAAAAGCAATTTAAAAGTGTGCATATTTTAGTCAGTTTTCTAGTATTTAATATACTAGGGTACGATTGGTTAAAAGGTAAATGAACATAAACTCAATGTTTGGAAAAATCGGTTTTCTGACATTAGAAAAATCAACATTTGGAAAAAAAGAAAAAAAAATATGTATATATAAACCATAATTTAAGAGGTATTATTTAGACCTTTCGATGGGAATAACTGTAAAACTATAAAATACGAACTTTTTCTTTTAGTTTATTTGACAACACTATACAAAGACTTACACCAGAACAACGTTTACAAATCGTAGAAATTAATTTTCGAAATTCGAGCTCTCTTCGCCAAGTTTACGGTGCAAAAAATCGTCCATCTGAGCAGGAAATAATATCGATCGATTCATTAACACATTTGCTCTTTTGAATAATATTCATCAAAAAGAAAACCCGTAGCGCCTTCAAAAGAATCTTTCGCCACTGAAGACGCGAATGTGACGAAAAATTCGAAATTATCAATACGATGCTGATCTCAGCAACTCAATCTCTGCCAGTTCATTACTTGGAAAATTTTGAGGAAAGATCTAGCCCCTAAATCCACCTGGAACAACAAGAAAAGTCAGGAGACCATCAATTGCGTCGTGTGTTCGTTTAACTCGACCAGATTTTTATAATAAAATCATCTTCAGCTATGAGGCTTATTTCTGACTTAACAGGAATGAAATAGAGTTGTCATTCTTAGAGAGAGTTCAATTCTCATGGAAACTTAAGACTCAATTACATCCCGAATAAATCGCTGTTTGGTGCGGTTTATATGAGATAGCTTCATTAGTGAGTGGCGAACGCTATTGGCAAATGATTAGTTACTTTTTTTATTTCCTCATGTTAATGCAAATTATTTGGAGGAAAAATGGTTTCAACAACACCTGGGAATTTGCCGTCTCGTTCTTGTGATTTGACACATTTGGATAACTTTTTATGGGGGAACTTTAAACCTTCGGTCTATGGTGATTGTTTATTTAAAAGTCAACATTCGATGCCCTATTGACGAAATAATAGCGGGTATGCTCGAAAATGTTGTGCAAAATTGGACTGACAGGTTGCCGTTCATAAGACATATTCCCGGAGTTATATGTCGGAATTTCTATATCCACCACCAAAAAATGGTGTGAGGTTATATTAATTTTGACATTCCGTTTGTAAGACATCGAAATACCCGTTTTAGACCACATAAAGTATATATTTTTTGAGTTATGGTTTCATTATAGGACGATCTAGCTATGTTCGTCCGTTTGTTGAATGCACGTTAAAGCTCAAACCGAAAACATTAGGGGATTAAATTTTTCTAATATATTAGGAAGAGAGCTATTGCTCGTAATGCAAGAGTAGGTCAAAAAACAATGTCCTTCCTACATCAAATAAAGAGAAAATAAAAACAGCGATAAAATTTCGAAAATATATATCCTGAGTAAATACAATACCTTTTCCTGAAAATTGCTCAAATCTATACATTACGAAAGGAGTAATAAATCAAAATGAACGAAGATTTATACCGCATAGTGTCTTTTTCGGTGTATTTAAAATCAAAAACGTAATAAAACTGACAAAATTAGAGCTTTAAGTTCTAAAATTTGGTAAAAATTGCTCTTTAATCTAAAGACTTGCAATAACGGAAAATTAAGGTGATACGCCCACTTTAACGCCCATCTCCATGTAAAGCTTTATCTTAAATTGAAATAATTTCTCTATGGACAAAGATTTTAGAAGAATAAAGAACTCTTTATTGAAATATCTGAGTTGAGTTTATTAGCTAAACCTACTTTGACACGCCCACTTCTCACATAATTAACTATAAATGTTAAAATCTCATAAAAGAACCCAATTAGATGTTAAATAATGCAATTTTCTCATGTAGACCTTTCTCGTCAATATAACTATAATTCCAAAAAATTAAGGATGACACGCCCACCTCCCATATACCGCTTTATATTAAATTCGTATTATTTCAATATGGACAATATTATTTTTTAAATAACTCTGGCCTACAAATTATGCTCTTCAGTTTTCGTAAAAATACAAAACTGTAGTAAAAAAGAGTCAGTAGTATTATTTCTAATGTTAAAAATAATATTAATATTTATTTAATATTTTATTGTAAGATTAATAGCAAATCGAAGTTACACAAAGAAAGTAAAATATATTTAAGTATAATGAGATTATTTCATAGCGATTACCGTTAATAACAAAACAATAAATTTTGTGCTATAAAAGTACACAAAATTGGTGGTGGGTATCAAAAGTTCGGCACAGCCAAATATAATGTTTTGACTTGTTTTGTTTTAATTTTAAATTCCATGAAAATTAAAATTTTTTAAATAAATGAGAGAAGAGAAAAATTATTTTTTTATCTGTTGATTTCGACAGTTTCAAATAAGTGAATAAAAAGATAATCCGCTGACGAGACGAGACTACCTAAAAAATATATAACTTTAAAAAAACGATTAAAAATGTTTGTTAGTAAATTAAAAAAAAAAAATTATAAATTTTCGCTTACTAACACTTCTATTATCAATCAACTTAATTATACTTAACATTTTAATTAACAATATTTTATAAAAAAAAATTCTTATTTTATAATACAGACAATTAAAAAAAAATAAAAATTGATTAAAAGTCCTAAAAAGAGAATGAAAAAATAACAGGCCAGTGAAGTAAGCATTTAGGTTACACTGACTCTTTTTTTATCAGTAAATATTTAAATATTTTGTTCTTTACAAATTGCCTTAATGTTGTGAACGTTGAAAGAATGAGGTTGGAATCTGGACTTTGACAATTGAAAATGTCAATGTTGTGAGTGCGTTTTTAAATTAATACAAATAAATGTAGACTGTCTAGTGTTATTGAAATATATATTGTATATTTACGTACATAAGTATGTATATATGTATAGTTTATAGTATGTATGTATGTACTTAAAAAAATATTTCTTTGAATTGTGTCTTTTTTGTTGTTTTTTTCCTAAATAAAACATTGATAACATATGTTTTATAGAACTAAGTATTTAAAATATAAAGCAAAAATAAAAATAAACTTTTTAATAACCGAGATAAGATTGTACATATTTAAGTACATACATAGTATCAATAAAAAAAAATAATTTCAGTTTTACTTGAAACATACTAAGAAATAATCATGATACAAGAAAACAAGGTAAATTACACCCTGTTTCATTGAACATTTGTAAGTAAATACCTACGCATTTTATAAAATTTGTTTCTTTTTTTTATTAATCAGACAGAAAAGGGGAGACCATATAAAAATGGGTTCTAGGTTTGGCGTAATAAAATAAAAACAATATTCGTAAAGTACTAAATATATAAGTTTTTTTTCAGTATTGATAATTGTAAGCAATAAGATAACAATTTTTTTAGGAGAGGCAATTTAATTGAAATATGTCTCGTGTCCAGTATTAAAATATGTTTAAACAAACACTTGCCTAAAATTAATTTCATTTTATAAATTTTTTTTAATGTTTTTATAAATATTTTGTTTGTTGTTGATTTTTAAAACAAAATTATATTAAAAGAGACTAATTTTTTTTCACATTTTCGATGACGCCTCCAACCCATACCCAGTGAGGTAAAAGTATACCTCGTCCCTGAAGACAATTTTCTTTGTTAAGTCACCATTAACTTCTGTTTGATTAACCATTCATTCAGTGTATTGACGACACTTGAAATGGTCAGTAGGCGTCAGCTCTTGAGCCAATTAAACAGTGTAATACCTTGTTCATACAGATATTTTTAATTGTTTCAATTTAGTGTTGATTGAGCAATTAAAATAAGTGTTCACACATACTCAATTTATCTTACTCCATTAGCATTTGATAGCTGTAAAAATACAATGTATTTATACCAAATCAAATAATGCCTTCTCTTCAGTATTTTTCCCCTGTTTATAAAATATATTTACAATTATATTATATATGTATATGTAAATATGTATTTGACTATATTCAAACATTTAGTTAAAATTTCCATTTTTCATTTTCTTTTTATTTATTGTATATTTATTTGTTTGACATTATAAATGCCACCTATAGAATTTTCTTCTCACTGAACATACTTCTCAAGAGTTGTATTTCGAGTTTTGGACAACAAGTGAAACAATTAAGAATATTGCTCAATTTAAAAGAAATTTTTAGTATGGTAAATTGAGCTCAATAAAGGCCTTTAATTGTAAAAATATAAGTGTGTAAATTAAAATTTTTTATTTAATCAATTATTGAGCACGATGGCGAATCGATGTTGACGGCTCTTCTGCTACACTATTCACAAACAACAGAAATGTTTTCCGCACAAAGAATTGTGCGAGCAAGCACAGGTATTTTTCCATTTCCTACAGACCTGGTTTGCTAAAATTTGCGCACAGTTCTCCCGATTGTGGACGCAATTGTTCGATAATTCTAAACAAAAAAATCACAAAGTAAACGAAACGCATTTTGATTTTAACACCCTTAACACGCTTCAGCAATCTTAACGCGCTACTCAACTGTGTACATCTCCATGGTTGAATTTGTCAATCACCGAAACAAAGATATGCCAAATTTAGTTGGGAAAAAATTATCAAATAACATCGTGCCTTATGGTTGGACCACCCTTTATAATAAAAATGTATTAAGAATGTGAGAGAGTAAAAACGTGAAGAGAATATTATTTGGTAAAATATAAAACATGATTGAAATACTTTCCGTATTCTATTAGCATTAAAATAAATTGTTAAGTTAAATAGTATATTCAAATAATTAACTTCTCTACTGGTGAACACTACTTAAATAAAACCGTAGCGAATTCATTTTTCAGTTTTCTTGAATACTTGCAATTTAATAGACTTGTGCCCGACACGTTGCTTTATTTAATTTTTGCCAACAATCAGGTTAATTTTTTTCACGCACCCCTATTCAATTACATATTTGTTAAAAAAATTAACTAGGATGTTGGCGAAGACCAACCACTCTACAATCCAACTCTACAATTTAACTTAACTTTTTTATAAAAATAAATTTAAATGTTTGCATGCAAATTTCTAAACACATTCTAAAATTTTATTTTGTGGAAATTTTTTGAAAATTTTATTTTGTTATAAAACGAGTTTATTCAAAAAATTCTAACAATAAATATTTTTCGATGACGTTATTGTGTTGTATTGTTTTAAATGTCAAATCATTTGCAGTTTGTTGTGGGTATTTAAAATTCAACACAAACAAATATAGCATTCTTACTTGTGTCTTTCGAAGATTATTGTGTTTTTATAATGAAATTTATAAAAAGTTATAAAACTAATAATTGTAAATAATTTTATATAATAATTTCAAATATTATTTATAGGTTTAGTTGTTGATTAAAAACCCCGTTAACCGCATTAGAAACCGTTTTTTTACAGCCTAAACAAGACAATGTAAAAGCGTATATTTTTACTGTCATTCTGTTAATGATTTCTACAATATTAATTTGCGACCCCATAAAGTATTTTTAATCGTTATAGATAGAAGTCGATTTAGTTACGTCCGTCTGTCTGTCCTTCTGTCCTTCTGTCCATCCGTGTGAACGTTTAAACCCCTATATATCCTAATGACTCGTATGTGGTATCAGTTTATCAGGAATGCTTTCGAGAATTTTGCTTTTGAAAATTAGCAATTTCGACTTATTAGTGGCTGAGATATGAGCAAAAAAATGCGTATGCCTCTGTTATACTAAACAAAGAGAATTTTTGCAGCTGGCAGATTGCTTCTTGAACCGTTTGTTGAATGTTACTATAAGATATATGTATATAAAACAACATTAATGAAAAATATTGCATATCTGCACTTTTGTTAAGGGTATATACTTAAGATTCGGAACAGCCAAAAATAGCGTCCTTAATTGTTTTTATTTTTATCAAAAACTGGCCTACTATACATGCAGGAACTCCATAGGCATAGAGTCTACGACAAAAGGTTGTAAATTGGATGTACTGTGTGGTGTGAGGTATTGGACAAGGGTCCAGAGGTGTGCTTCAGTTGGTGTTACTAGTGCCATAATAAGTACACCTCAGGGAGCGCTGGCGCTATTTTGGGTGAAGGCAAAACGGAATGGCAGCAAGGAGCTTAATCAAGCTACGTAAGTCGGTATTAGGTGGAATACTTAATTTCGGCCACACTGGGATCTTATGAAAAATTGGTCTCCAGGATTATAATTGATGTCTGTGAAATGCCAAACACCGAGACTAGTTTTCATAGTACACCCATAGTTAATAATCCCAGAAAGGAATAGTTTTTTGTAATACGGCGGACTGTATGAGGAGTATGCAGTTTTTATGGGTGGATATCGGCAGTTGTCTTTACAATTGGAGTGAATATTATCAGGAGGTCTAGGGAGGTTATTCTTTACGTGGATAGTCAGGCGGCTCTCAAAGCCTTGAAAGGACACTATGCCAAATCTGGGCTGGTTAAGAAATGTAGAAGAGCTTTTGATTGAGAAATAGTTTTCTTTAACATTAGATTTTGTTAATACCAGGACACTGTGAAATTCTAGGCAATGAAATTGCTGAGGGAGTAGCATCAGTAATATCATTGAATTCATCATGGAAGTCAGGTGGTTTTTTCGATAATTTCTTGATTTTCCTGATTTTCTATTGCAAAATTTTCGAAAATAAATTTTTTTATACATTGACACACTGAAATTTTGATTGTCAATCAAAATCAAAATTAATGTATTAAAAGTTCAATTCAATATATTTAACCATGCTAAAAAAGGTTCACTTAAATTTATAAAGAGTATATAAACAATAAGCTTAGTTGTACATAAAAGGTAGTAATACAATATTCTACATTCAGTGAGCATAAATGTATTACATAAGTACCATGCATGCACAGAGCATATTGCAAGTACAAAAGTACTAAGAACAAAAAACATATAGCAGGTTCATTTTCAACACCTTCCCAGAACATATTCCCTTTTTTTTTTTTTTTTTTTTTTTTTTTTTAAACTTATTTTAAAAAATATATTAAAAAATTTTAAAAGAAACATCATACCAAATTATTTTAAGCCAAACTTATCCGTGAAAGTCTTCATTTTAGCATATGGAACACCTTTAGTGAACAAATCAGCTAGCATTTCATTAGTTGGCAAATATTTCAGCTCAATAATTTTGTTTTCAAAACATTCACGAATAAATTTACCTTTTACATCAATATGTTTGGTACGAGATGAATATGCATTGTTTAGAGCAACATGTATGGCACTTTTGTTATCACAATGCAGAATCATCTTTTTAATAGGATTTGGTGATATTTCATTCTCCAACCTCAACCATATAGCTTCTTGAATAGCAGCAACCATCGACATAAACTCAGCCTCAGTCGAAGACAGTGCAATTGTTTTTTGACGTTTGGTAGACCAAGAGATTGCACCAGATTGAAGTGTAAACAAATACCCAGTTGTTGAACGCCTCTTATCGACATCGGAAGCCCAATCGGCGTCACAATAACCAGTTAACTCACCATCACCATTTTTATATACGATGCCTTTATCTATTGTGCCTTTAAGATAACGCATCACTCGTTTTATTGCTGCCCAATGAGCCTTCCCAGGATTCCCACCATATCTGCTAAGTACGTTCACAATATAGCAGATATATGGGCGAGTTGCTTGTGCAGCAAATAAAAGGCAACCTATAGCTTGCATGTAGGGCACAGTTGCCATATTTTCCTTATCTTCTTCAGTTTTGGGACAAAGCTCTTCAGAAATTCGCTGGTTGCAATCAACTGGAGTATCAACTGTATTGCAATCATCCATCTTAAAACGTTTCAGCACATCAGAAATGTATTGGGATTGATCCAATTTTATTGAATCTGCAGTGCGAGTTATTCTTATTCCCAAAATTGATGAAGCTTCTCCCATGTCTTTCATTTTAAAATGACTGATTAAATTTTGTTTAACGCTTTTTATCATTTCCAAGTCATTCGAAAAAATTAAGACATCATCCACATATATGGCAATAAACAAAATTTTGTTAGCCGTTTTATGATAATAAATACACTGGTCAACTTCACTGCGTTTGACACCCATATCTTGTAGAACTCTATTCAGGGTTTCATTCCATACACGACTTGCTTGTTTAAGACCGTAAATTGACTTCTTTAGCTTGCAGAATTTTCCAGAACCATCTTCAAAACCTTGAGGTTGAGCCATGTAAATTTCTTCTTTGAGATTACCATTCAAAAACGCCGTTATAGCATCCATTTGATGAATAACTAAATTATATCTGGCTGCCAAAGCAACAAGATAACGTATCGAATCGTATCGGACCACAGGAGCAAATGTTTCATTATAGTCAATTCCTTTTTCTTGACTATAACCTCTAGCTACAAGCCTCGCTTTTCTACGAACAAATTTACCATTGGCATCTTATTTTGTTTTGAACACCCACTTACATGAGATTGGTTTCTTGTTTGGAGGCAACTCACTTAAGGACCAAGTTTCATTTTGCATCAGAGACTCGAATTCTTCTTCCATGGCACGTTTCCATTCAACAGCATTTTGTGACGACAATGCTTTTTTAACTGTAGACGGATCATCAGACACAAATTCAATAGCGCAGAAGGTAGATGGGCTCGGGCATCTCGCAGCAATTCGATCAGAACGCCGAAGTTCAGAACCTTCAGCATCCACACCATCAGCAGCAACATCATCATCATGATTTTCTTGAATTTTATTGACTTCAAGAGCATTATGAACAGATTGTTGATAATCGTTAGAAATTTCTTCAGTTTCGGGAAAACCATGAAAATCTTCGTTCAATGAGATTGAGCAAATGGGTAGTTTCAGCAGACAAATCTTGAGCAGAATCTTCATCAGTATTAACTGCAGTACTATCGTTACAGATGGGCACTTCATAGGCAAATTCGGAAAAATAAAAATTTTTGTTAATAGGTACACTTACTTTGTCTTGGTCAAAGTTGCCTCTATAATTTTCGAAGAAAACCACATCACGACTCGTTATAACATCCTTTGTTAAAGGATCAAAGATTCTATAAGCCTTTGATTCAGAGCTGTATCCCACCATAATGCCACCAACGGATTTCTTATCTAGCTTTTTACGTTTTTCTTTCGGAACATGAACCATTGCTTTGCATCCGAATACACGCAAATGTTTTAAATTTGGTTTTTTATTTGACCAAATTTCCTCAGGACAGTGATCGTTTCCTCTACATGGAACACGATTTATTAAATAAGCAGCAGTAACTGATGTTTCAGCCCAAAACACCTCATCCAAATTCGCATCAAATAACATACAACGCATTCTTTCAACAAGCGTCCTATTCATGCGCTCCGCAACGCCGTTTTGTTCGGGTGTGTAAGGACAAGTTTTTTGATGTACAATGCCATGATCAAGCAAAAAATTTGAAAATTTTTTATTTACGTACTCAGTTCCGTTGTCTGTACGCAAAATTTTAATTTTAGATGAGCATTGATTTTCAGCCATGTTTTTAAACTTAACAAATTCATCAAAGATATCAGATTTTTGTTTAATAGGGATGGCAAAAACTTTTCGAGAGAAATCATCAACAATTGTTAGTAAATATCTCTTACCCGAAAACGATTTTTGTTTAAAAGGCCCAACAACATCAGAATGAACCAATTCAAGTAAACTGTTGGCACGATTACCAACTTCTGTGAAAGGTTTTCTTGTTTGTTTACCATTTACACACGTAGTACATTGTCCACTCGAGTTTACATCAAAATTTATGCCATTGCATACATTTTTAATTCTTTTAAGGTTTTCATTGCAAATATGACCCATACGACGATGCCATAATGTTGAATTTTCTTTTGCAGTAAATACTTTTCCATTTTGATTCAGTATTTCACACTTTAGTTTGTACAAATCATTTTCCATAAAGCCTTCACCAATTAAAACATTATCTTTATTAAAAATTTTACAAATGCTTTTTTCAAATATGACTTTGTTTCCATTTTTTGTTAATTGGCGAACAGAAAGTAAATTTGTACATAATTCAGGAACGTATTCAACATCTTTTGCAAACGCTTCTAAATTTGCATTTTCAGTTTTCAGCAGCATCTTTACATCACCAACACACGATACCGACATCTTGTTGTTATTTGCAACAACAATTTCTTTATTGGTTGTGCCTTTTTTGTTGTACAAAAATTTTTCATTATTTGCCATATGATTTGTAGCTCCCGAATCTATGATGAATGAACTGCCAGACTCTTTCTGCCCCGAAAACAGTGAAGCATATAACACATTGCTATTATATTTCGAAAAATTTTTAGATTTTTCATTTCTTTTTGTATTTTTATTTGGGCAATTCCTACTGAGGTGTCCGACCTGATGGCATGAATAGCATTTAAATTTGTTGTTTCGTTTTTTTAATACAAAAGCATTTTGTTCACTGCCTTTAGTGTCAAATTTTGCATCTTGAAGCAACAAATTTTTCACAACATCTACACTCAACTCTTTTTTTGAGTTTTCAACAGCCATTACCAAAGCACGATATTCATCAGGAAGTCCAGCCAACATCAAGGACGCAGTTAATTCATCGTCAATTTTCAAGCCTGCATTCCTTACTTTTACAGACGTCATTATCATGGCATTAACGTAGTCTTGCATTGATTCAAAATCACAAGGCTTGAACTGAACAAGCTGTTTCAATAACTCGACCTTCCTCGTTAATCCATTGTCTTCATAGGCATTCACCAGATTGTCCCAAGCTTCTTCAGCTGTTTTAGCATCTGCAATATGAGCGAAACTGCTTGGCTCAATCATGAGCGTTATTTCAGCCAGCGCACGTTCGTTTAACACTTTTTCTGCATCTTTTGCATCTGCAGCCAAACCAGATTGTACAACGGCCCAGCACCCTCTTATTACCAGAGACGATTTCGCCTGTCTCTTCCAGACATCAAAATTTTCACGTCCCTTCAGTCGTTCAATTGAACAACCAGAAAGAAGATTTGCCATTACCTCTTAATCTTTTTAAACGAACCGTATTTAACTAAAAAAAAACTTTACTTTTTAATTAATTTAAAGCGTGACATGCGCCCATAACCTAATGTATTAAAAGTTCAATTCAATATATTTAACCATGCTAAAAAAGGTTCACTTAAATTTATAAAGAGTATATAAACAATAAGCTTAGTTGTACACAAAAGGTAGTAATACAATATTCTACATTAGGTTCGTTCGAGAACTCACAAATTTGTACGATTTTGTACAAATTTTTACTGCATTTTACGAAATTGCGTTCGTTTACACAAATTTGTAGTAAATGAGAGCACAAATAGAGAGCGAAAAGTGACAGTTCTTGACTGAGTATTTGCAAATTTTTACAACAGAAATTTCTTGCTGTAAGATTTAGCAAAACCAAAAAACATATGATTCAAAAGGTAAACAAACAAAAGTAAGCAAACAAAAAGTATACAATTTGTGAAAAAAGTATTAAAAAAAAGAAAAATCCCAACAAAAGTGCAAAATATTATTAAATTTAAGTTGTTTGTGAAATAAAGTTAGTTAACAATGTCTACAGATGAAAGAATGGAACTGCCTGAATCTGGCGCAGGTATACATACATAAATACATATTTGCACATATGTGTGTATGTACATAGTTCCCATTAAACTTTATTTATTTGCCATCAGCTGTTGCTTCAATCTTACGAATTTTTACAAATGTCTGTTCGAGTACTTTTTTGGACAAATTCTCTTTTTGAGAGTAAAATTTTCAATTTACTAAATAATTACTCATTTACTACAAAGTGCAGTAAAAGTACTCGAACGAACCTAATCAGTGAGCATAAATGTATTACATAAGTACCATGCATGCACAGAGCATATTGCAAGTACAAAAGTACTAAGAACAAAAAACATATAGCAGGTTCATTTTCAACACAAATCTATCAATCAATCCTTGCATTTGTATTTAAAATGCAAACTAAGAAATTGAAGGTGTTATCAATGGATATATAATATATAAATAGAAAATATGATTTTTTCCAGCTTTGATATGACATGATCACGACGGTCATATAATGGATATTCTCCACAACAATATTGGGTTATCGAAAACAAGAAATATTTATTTGAGGTTTATTTATCACTAGAAAAGACCGGCGCGCGTTGCTACGCCCTTTAATATAAATAAAATAATAAAATAAAAATGCATTCTGAATTTTCATTGAATATCAAGTGCAAAAAGCTAAAAATTTTAATTTTTTTTTATGGGCGTGGCCCTGACCACTTTTCTAATCACGAAATTGTAAAGTCATAACAGCTTAAAATGTGTGCAAAGTTTCAGAAAAATCGGTAAAGCTCAAGTAGCATCAAATTATAGTTTTTTCTATGGGCGTGACACAGCCCACTTTTCTAATCAAGAAATTGTAAAGTCATGATAGCTCAATGTGTGTGCAAAGTTTCAGAAAAATCGGTCCATAAATTTTTTTATGGGCGTGGCCCTAACTAATTTTTTATAGACAATTATCAAGCATTTGTTTGAATTTTATCATTTCGATATGGTTGTCCTTAAAAAATAGTATAATTTACAAAATTATTATGTCAAAAATAGTATGATGTCTCTACAAAAATAACATTATATTCGAAGCCGTATAAAATTAGAAATAACCAATAATTGATTGGTAAAACAACAGTATGATTTTAAAGCAATCAACCTTAAAAATCTTTTAATCATAATTTGTTTTAAATTGTTCTTCTTCTTGTTAAATACATTTTTATTATTGTAAATTTTGACATGTAAAAAATTAAGAAATAATTAAAATAAGCGATAAAGTGTTGAATATATTAGTATAAAAAGTTGTATTTAAACAAATAATTACAATAAATATAAAAAAAAACAATAATTAATTTAATATTTATATTCAAATACATTTCTTTAAACTTCTACAAACAGCATAGGGCCGGAGTAAGTTGCATCCAATTAATTACACTTTTTTTGTTAATCAATTTTTTTATCTATTAAAGCTTATAATATAAAATTAAAAAAAAAAATTACGTGAATATCATTTAATGTCTGAGTATCTTTTTTCATTCTGCTAATACATATTTGTTTACTGATTCTTTTCTCACATATGTATATACGTATTCAATTAAAAGAACGCCTGCCAATTTAGCAAAATTAACCGCACGTGCCACGTTTGTGTACAAAAATTATACGTTGTAGCGGTCTACAACGGGCCTCTTTTTATTAAACAATAATTTTAAAGTTTTCTTCTTGTCCATTTCTCAATTCTAGTAGTTAAGGTCAGACATGTATGCATGCGTGAATAGAAATTTACATACACACGAATTGATTAGATGAAATAATAAAATTGATTTTTTTTCCAAAACACACACAAAATAAAAAACGAAAAGCCGTACAAAAATTTTGCGATATTAGAAATAGAATTGTCATGTGTGAAGATAAAATAGTAATACAGTAGACGCTCGCAAATTTGAACCACTATGTTTTCGGGGGTAGTTTTTGCTTTTGATAAGTTTTAGATACTTAATCACTATCCAATTATCGCTCTATAAACAACTTAGATACATATGATGGAAAAACCTAGACCACCTCGTCTTTTCACACCAATACAAACTGGATGAACTTAGGTTCGAATCCCAGTTAAGACAAAGAATTTTTTTTTATTTTTTTTCTATTCTTTGTTTTTAAAACATATATGTATGTATGTATATATGTACGTATTTTATATTAATGAGATGAATGGTGATACAAACAATTATTGCTTAACTGCACGTTGTGAAGTGTATATAAAGGGTGTTTTTTTAAGCCCGATAGAACTTGAAATTGTAAAAAATAACACAAAAAATTAATTTGTAATCAAAATTTTTTTTTTATTCGAAAGGTCAATACGTGACATTAACATTTGAAAATGATTTCGGGCATATGGGCACCGCGGCTGTTCTTGACGAAGCGCATTCTGGACGTCCGTTGTTTTATCGCAAAATTGTGTTCAGCGATGAGGCGCATTTTTGGCTTAACGGGTTTGTTAATAAGCAAAATTGCCGCATATGGAGCGAGACCAATCCACAAGAGACCCTACAGACTCCATTACATCCAGAAAAATGCACCGTTTGGTGCGGTTTTCACGCTGGTGGCATCATCGGACCTTATTTCTTCAAAAAATGAGGCCGGAGCTCGCGTTACGGTCAATGGAGATCGTTACCGCACCATGATCAATGATTTTCTGTTTGAAAATATGGATGACATTGATCCGGAGGAGATGTGGTTTCAACAGGATGGCGCTACGTGCCATACGGCGAACGCAACCATCGACTTATTGAAATACAAATTTGGCGATAAGTTGATTTCGAGAAATGGACCTGTCAATTGGCCTCCAAGGTCGTGCGATTTGACACCTCTCGATTATTTCCTGTGGGGCTACGTGAAGTCACTGGTTTATGCTGATAAACCAGCAACAATTGACGCCTTGGAGGCCAGCATTGTTCGTGTTATTCGTGACATACGGCCAGCAGTGCTCGAAAAAGTGGCCCAAAATTGGACGTCCAGAATGCGCTTCGTCAAGAACAGCCGCGGTGCTCATATGCCCGAAATCATTTTCAAATGTTAATGTCACGTATTGATCTTTCGAATAAAAAAAAAATTTTGATTACAATTTAATTTTTTGTGTTATTTTTTACAATTTCAAGTTCTATCGGGCTTAAAAAAACACTCTTTACTTGTTTACTTTGTATAAGCAAAAAAATAATTATAAGAAGAAAATATTGTTACAGATTTAATTTTAAATAGCTTAATTTACATTCTAATTTTTTTTAGTTGTAGTAGTTTAAGTTACTGTAGTTTTATTTGTATTAGTTTATTTAGCTGGTTGTTCGAGCATGATATTACGTTTTTATCATGTGTAGCATACTTTTAGGCACTTTTATTATTACTGCATATTACTTAACATTACGTCGTAATTTAAATGTAACGGTTTTCGAATGTACTAGTGTGTACATACGAGAACTTTGTCGAATGTTACCGAACACCACTATGTTACTATAAATAGCCGAACAACACGGCTAAAATGATCAGTTAACAGTAGAGCTTGTAAAGCGCGTATCAAAGTGAGTTTGATAATAAAAGTGTATAAAGATAAGTGAAATAAGTAAAGTGCTATAAAACAATATCTGAGTGTGTTTAAGTAAATAAAGCGCTCTTAATTTTATAACTAATTTCAACAGTTTTTGATTGCAATAAAAGAACTCAAAGTATATTTAAAGGAAATAATCCAACATTTATAAAAGGTATAAATGTAACAATATTTAAAAAAAATGATATTAGGCTGGCAATTCAAATTTAAGAGCATCTGATGTATGTTTGTATATCAAAAACGTTAATTTCTGATTTGAATTTCAAATAGTTCTACTAAGCGCGCGTCTACTGTAATAACAATAATAAATAATATATATATAGTAGCAACACAACCAAATACTATGACGAAAAACTTTTAAGATTTGTTTTGTTCAGTAAATAGAAGATCTAAAATAAATTAAAGATGATGAAAACATCTAATAAAGAATATTTTTTATAGAACCTCGTGATTTTAATGTGTGTTGTCATTTAGTAAATGACATAAATTAACTTAAATCATACACAAACAACTTTTCGTATACAAAAAAAAAAAAACAAAGAAAAAATATTTTTTTACTGCAAATACGTATTTATAACAAAAATATATCAACAAATTTCAAAAGCACATGAACAAATAATTAAATCAAATTCAATAGATAATTTGATAAAAAAAAGTATAAATAATAGGACTTGAGGGGTTCTTAAGCAAAACTTTGGCAACAAGTAAGTGTTTTTGAATTGAACTTTATTTAATAAAGTTACAATCACTTAAAGACCAGATTTACTGATTTAAATACAATAAATTTATTACCATACAGACACGACAAAAAGAGGAATTTCAATGAATTGAAAGTAACAACAATACAATTGTGTTATTCAATACACCTACATGCAAAGAAAAAACATGGTTGTGGTAATCATAATCTAAGAGCAACATACTATGATTGAAATGTATGATTGTGGTTAAAACATATAATGGTTGAGATACAATTATTATGTTTAATTAAAGTATCATGCAATAACATGCAATAAAGTTTATACTAATATTTTTTTATATTTTCTTCATTATTTTAAAGTTTCTCTAATTTTTGAAAAAATTTTGTGCATTTTTTTTTCATCTCAATATTTTAATATAAAAAAAAATTATTTAGCAAAAAGCCTAATATAAAAATATAATACAAATTAAAAAGAAAAGTTCAAATGTAATACTTTAAATACAACAAACATACACTGGGCATGGTGTAAAAATAAAACATTGTTCAACTAATACCATCTTGTTTAGAACACATGTGACATATAATGCAATTGCATAATTGCAAAAATTGCTTTAGCGACATCTGTAGATCTGTAGCTAAAGGCAACCATTAACTACTTGTGGTAATGACGTGCAAAAAGAATACAGGAAAAACAGATGTTGGTAAATTTCGTACTAACTCAATGTTACATGAAAGACATGAATAATACGGCGCTGAGGCCGAAATTGAAATATGTATATTTGAAATATTTTGTACAAATAAAATTTTTTCTGTAGAAAAGCTTTTTCTATAGAAAACCAAAAAAAAAAAAAAAAATAATTAGAACAAATAATTCTATGTTTCAATTTTCAATAAAATACTGAGTTAAATAGTTGATATTTACACACAACATTTGTAGTTCTGATCAAAAGAGTGCTGATGATGAAACCGTAGCTGGTTTCGAAAATGCATTCCACTCAGCTAGTATCGGATAACTAACTTTTCCTAGATATTCTGTCATTATCACATAGAACTTATAGCCTTATATAAAAATATAATACAAATTAAAAAGAAAAGTTCAAATGTAATACTTTAAATACAAAAAGAAGAACAGTTGAAATCAAATTATTAAAAAAAATATAGCTTGATTGGTTTGTAATCATAATGTTTTCTTACCTTTTATTTAATGATTATTTGTAATTTTGAATGCTTTTGAATATAATGTTATTTTCTCGAATTAATCATACAACAACTATATCGAAACTTTTACGAAAAGTAAACACTAATAATACAATGCAAATAAATGCTTGATTATCGTGACAAAATATATGATGAAATGAAACAAAATTAATTATTATTTGTTTTCGAAAAACAAATATTTTTATAGCGAATATAACATGACCGTCGTTTGGTTTTTTCTTGCGTATAATTGCACTTTGTATCGCCTATTAAAATACAGCTCTACTTTGTTTGCTTGTGAACACAATTTTTGTTGTATCGGTTGCATGTTGTTTTGTCAAACTTCCAATAATATGAAAATGTTATACCATAGACAGACGACAGCGTTAATTTGCATTGAAATCTCACTAATGCAAATTAAAATTTTACTGTGATAGACGACTGTTTCTGCATTTAGTAAAAATTGTAAATGCACTAGCAATCACAAATCTGAACATGTTGCTACAAGTTGGGATGGCAAAAGGACACTCTGAAATAAGAGAAAGGGAATTGTGGAAATTCATAGGGTTAATGGTATCTTTTCATGGAGGTTATAATTCATACATACATATGTATGTATGTACATATGTACAAGGTGGCGCAAAAGAAATCCTCCTATCAGAAAATGCTACACATTTTGCAATTGGCCCCTAATGTCAGTTCTGTTTTGACATTTGTGTAGTAAACACATGCAAAATACACGTTAATAAACAATGTTACGCTACACTGCTCCAGATCGCGGAATATTGGTGACTTTTTATTTGACCAATAATCGGTCGGTGACTTTGGCACAACGTGAATTTCGTCGCAGATTTCCTAGCCGTCCAACGCCTACTGGTGAAACACTGCGACGTTTAGCCGCTCGCCTCGAAGAGACTGGCACAACACGAGATGCTGCCAGGAGTGGCAGACCCCGTAGTAGCCGTTCTGCAGAGAATATTGCTGCTGTAGCCGAGGATGTCATGGAAGCGCCGTCGACATCGACCAGACGACGTGCCACGCAAATGGCTATCAGTCGACGGTCTTTACAGCGAATTTTGGTACAAGATTTGAAGATGTTTCCGTACAAAGTCCAGACGGTGCATCAGCTGTTAGCTGCTGACCGCCAATCGCGTCTAACATACGCACAAGCCATCCTGAATCACCACCAAGAGGAAGATGATTTTTCATCAAAAATAATCATGAGTGATGAGGCCCATTTCCATCTTAGCGGGTACGTAAATAAGCAAAATTTACGCTTCTGGGGCACTGAAAATCCGCGTGTAATCCACGAAGAGCCATTACACCCGCTCAAAGTTACTGTATGGTGTGCTGTTTTCGCTGGAGGAGTCATCGGACCTTTTTTCTTCGAAGACGTCGGGGGCCAAACGGTTACTGTGAATGGTGAGCGCTACAGAGCAATGATCAACGAGTTCTTTTTGCCGCAACTTGACGAATTGGGATTGGAAAACATGTGGTTCCAACAGGACGGTGCAACAGCACACACTGCACGTGCCACAACCGATATGCTGAAGGATGCATTTCCCGGGCGCCTAATCTCCCGTTTTGGCAATTTGAACTGGCCAGCAAAATCGCCTGATTTGACCGCTCCAGACTTCTTTTTGTGGGGCTTTTTAAAGTCGCGGGTTTATGTCAACAAGCCTCAGACTCTTGCAGCTCTTAAAGACAATATCCGTCAAGAATGTGAGGACCTATCGCCGGAAGTTTTGGCCAAAGTGATGGAAAATGCCATAAAAAGGGCTCAAATGACAATCAACTGTGGCGGCGGCCATTTACATGACATCATATTCTCGACTTGATGTAAAAAAAATTAAAAGACCAAATAAAAATACTCCACAAGAAGAATCAAAGTTTTTCATTTTTTTTTAAATTACAGCCAAAAAACATCGGAAGGTTATTTTTGCGCCACCTTGTATGTATGTAGGTATGTGGTATTTTTTTAAAGGACCGTAACAACACTTTTTGGGAGAATGACGTGCTTACGATGGACGATACCAGTATTAAGGAAAACTTTCGCCTAAACAGAAGGGCATTCCAAAAAATATGTATAAAATTTCAACATATCGAATCTATTATTATTTTACATTTTTGATTTTTTAATTTTTTGATTGATTGCCGACCGTGTTGCCATATTGAAATTGCTAAATGCAGTATAAATTCAATTTGATTTAGTGCATTTACATGAAATCTAATACACATTGGAATGGGGATAATTCAATAGTTAATTTGAATTAAGACTTTTAATGCAAACTAACGCTGTCGTCTGTCTATGGTATTATCCCAGTTGGAGAAAAATAATAGGTTCATTTTGCATTTCTATATGAATCCAGTACAAAACTTCAAAAACATTTCAAATAAAATTGTATTGTTTTAAAAAAATTTTTATTGGAAATTATAAACAACAAGCAAGAGTACCAATATTACATTACAAGAGGATTATGAATTGAACAATTGTTAATAGGCAACTATTATTTATTTATTTATTTCGTACACAAGACTGAGAGGTCGTATATTGCAGTACAAAACTGATTAAACGTTATAAAATTTATATTGTTTAATTAATATAAAATTTTTTGATCAATTAAAGAAAACAAAAGTCATAAAAAAATACAGTAGGACAAAAAAGGGGAAAAAACATACATAAATCAAAGCATTGAAAATTAGTTACATAAAATTTAAAGGCAGATTTCATATATCAATTTGAAAAAAATTAATAATGTTTTTTTTGAATATCATTTGTAAACTGTGGGGAATTGAATTCCAGAGAGGCATTGTATATATCTATGTATATAAATTTCCGTTTAGAGAGACGACTACGGTTTTTAAATAATAATAGTCTTTTACCTCTGTGTGATCTGCAAAAAGGAAACGCTCACAACCATACATTAAAATTAGCATTAAATACGTCTTAGTAACCAAAATACAGCAACAATATTATAATTTAATTTATAAAATTTCTAGATCGCATACAAATTAGGAACTAAGTGAATCTGTTATAGTTTTTATTTTTTTAATAAAAGTAAATATTTAAATGACTTCAGTAATTAAATACATTTTTTTTTAAATCGCGGTTTTTAATCTATGAAGTGTATTAACCAAAGCTCGACTTGGGCTCCTTAAACAAAATCAATCAAAGATTTCGGCAATTTTTTCGTAACCACGTAAATGAATAATAAAGTTATTTACAACAAATTAAAAAAATTTTAGTATCACGGTTATATAGATACAATTATTATTTCTTTAATCAAAAGACTTTTTTAAAGTTTGCTGACAACTATTTTAAAAATTTTTGTAAAAATATACTATAAAAATGTACAAATTCTTAACACATCAAATTTCTTTGAAACAATTTGTGACTTTAATTAATTAAAATATTGAATAACAAACCGAAATACAATTAGTTTTTTTTAAACATCAATATTGTTTATTTACAAAATATGTAGCTTAATAACAAATAAATTATAATACATTTGGATAATGATATTTGGTGTATTCAAAAGAATTCTTCAAGATCGTATTGTTAAAACATATGGGCAATTCCATGAATATGTCAACCACGACTGTAAAACAAAAACTCTCAATAAAGGTTTAATGATAAAAAAACATTAAAATTTTTTTATGCGCAGGTATTTAGAGTTTATTAAATTATTTTAAGAGCAATAAGAATTAAATCTGATTATCTCTTGGTAAAATGTACAGTTAAAACTTAGCACCTAATTTAGAATTTAAATTTTTTTTTCATCATATATACCTATGAATATTATAAGAGAAAAATCTGTCACGTACGATATTAAATTATATTTATTATGTATGATGGATTTTAAATGAAAAATATGTGGTTTAGTGTAAGAAATTAAAAAAAGAAAAAATACCTCCTAAGAATTGCAGATTTTTTCATATTTCCATAGCTTCCTCAAAATCACTTCTGTTTTATGTCACGTACGATATACTCTAATTTTGCTCGATATTTAAGACAACAATTATTCGAATATAATTATTTTGTTTTAATAAAGTACCCTCTGAATGGAACATAAAGATCTAATTTTGTTTCAGTTACTCTTACTTTATAGGAGTACAAATGTCACGTACGATGACATGGAATTGCCCATATCAAATGGGCATATGGGCAATTCCATGTCATCGTACTTTAAGTGCAGAATGTTGATAATTTAGGTTCCATTTTTGTATTGTATTCAAGTTTTATTTAAGTGTTACTGTACAGTGAAGTGAATTTTAAACATAAATAGAACTTGAAAATTAATTACGAATTCAAAAACTGGTCATCAGGACACCTTGTAAATTCACCAAAAGTTTAATCGATAATAATTTTGATTTTTAATGTTTTAAATTTTTTTTTCTTAGGGCCATTTATACAACTTAGTGGTTAAAGGTTAGTTAAAGGTAGGATATTATTATTGGACAGTTTTTTCGTTATTACAAATACACTTAAATCTAAAGTGAGCGGGGTAAGTCAAAAACAAGTCTATTCAACATGGTAGGTTAAAGTTGTTATACCGATAAACTATAAATTTATCCGACCTTAGAAATATTTAGAATTTATTAGGTGTCTAATAACCTTTGTTTTATCTTCTAAAATAAATTGTAATTAAGAAGTTATTATTTTTTGTTGTAATTTTTTGCATTATTCTTTCAAGTTTTATACGTAATGTTTATAAATGTTAATTTATTTAACAAAATTTGCATTAATCATGTAGACAAATATAACAAAAAAAAAAAAAAAAGAACAAGTGCAATAACACAAAAAAGTAGTATTTTAAAAGCATTTATATAAACATATTTGGTGAACTCAGTAAGTGCTGTATTGTCATAAGTTTTTAAAATTATACAATATGCAATAGCTGCAATACTTTTCGTTCATTTTCAAAATTGTGGGGAAATTACAACGTTTATAGAATGTAATTATTAGGGTGATCAACTGGGTTTTACAACCGGTAGAAGCACGGTTTTTTCCTCTTTCAGTTAGTGGATTTTTTTTATTTTTTAAGTTTATATTTATATATCTTTGTAACCAATCGTACCAGTGCGACCGATGGCAAAACGAACGGGAGGAACTGGTTATAAGAATAGAACATATAACACCAGAAAACATTATAGATATGATGGAGCAGAAAAAGAAAGAGAATGTACTAAGGTTGAAGAAAGTGGACCTTGATGAAACATTAATAGCGGAATTGGACGCAAGCAACAACATTGATCGGGCAACACAGCCGCAAAGGAAACCACCTCAAAGTAATGCGAAAGCGGTCGCGAGGTTGTGTAACTCCCTAAGGTAACCAGTATGGTTTTTAGTCGGTATGCTCCACATGAGTGAGCCCGACATATCTCTAGAGCGACGGCTCTTAGTGAATGCGCAACAGCATTTTCCATCCCGCACAGCAAAAAAAAAATTAAAAAACGTACAATTATAAAACGTAGTACTATTATAACTCAAAAAATTAAAAAAATCAGAAAATTAAAATATCAAATTATTATAAATCAATTTTTTTCTGACTTAGGAAAATTTTTTTATTATTAAATTAAATTGTAATCATTTAAGAATATTGAAACACTAACCCAATATATAAGCCGAGTGGAATGCATTTTCGAAACCAGCTACGATTTCATCATCAGCACTCTTAATCGGTATATTCATATGCAATTTGAAACTACTATTTAAGTTTAATAATAAAATAAATGAACTTAAGCCAGAAAATTTAAGAATAAAAAGTTGGAATAAATAATAACTATGTAACTTGCGCCCGCGACTTCGTCTGCGTAGTTATCGGGATAAAAGGTAGACTTAGTATTAACAACAAAAATAAAAATATTTACAACACAAACAACCCGTTTAGCATGTCTGATGATGAGTTTACCAACGATTTCACGTTATTATCGTGATAAAAAGTAGCCTATGTGTTAATCTAGGTTGTTATCTATATATGTGCCGAATTTCATTTAGTTCCGTTCAGCCCTTGGTTCAGTGATTGAGTAACAAATATACAAACATACAAACATTTACATATTATATTAGTACGATTTATAATTGTAATTATTACAAATTATTACTCTTTCATAATATTGAAGGAAATTTATTTGTTGTTTCAAAAACAAATGCAAATAAAGAAAAATAATTGAGCTTAAATATTATTATTATTTTTTTAAGCGAAGCGTTGTTGTGCTTATAATTTGCTGTAATAATCAGCTTCTTAGATAAGTTTTTTTATTGTCACTTATTGTACTTTGATCCTACTTCACACCAATAGTATAAGCGCCAAAAAACTTACAATATTTTTTTTATTAATTCCAGAGCAAATACCGATTACTTTTAAAGAATTATTTTAGTTCTTAAAAAACGTACTGGCAACAATGTAAATTTATATTTTTTATTTACAACTAGCCAAACCCGGCGCGCGTTGCTACGCCCCTTAATGAATCGAAATGCATTCTGAATTTAATTGAATATCAAGTGCAAAAACCTAAAAATTATAATTTTTTTATGGGCGTGGCCCTGCCCACTTTTCTAATCACGAAATTGTAAAGTCATAACAGCTCAATATGTGTGCAAAGTTTCAGAAGAATCGGACCAGTGCAAGTACCTCAAAATTATAATTTTTCTTATGGGCGTGGCCCTGCCCACTTTTCTAATCACGAAATTGTAAAGTCATAACAGCTCAATATGTGTGCAAAGTTTCAGAATAATCGGTCCAGTACAAGTACCTCAAAATGATACTTTTTTTTATGGGCGTGGCACTGCCCACTTTTCTAATCCCGAAATTATTTAGTCATGACAGCTCGATATGTGTGCAGAGTTTGAGAAAAATCGGTCTGGTGCATGTACCTCAAAATTATAACCTTTTTTTATGGGCGTGGCCCTGCCCACTTTTCTAAACACGAAATTATATGGTCGGTCCAGTGCAAATACCTCAAAATTAAAACTTTTTAGGGGCGTGGCCCCGCCCACTTTTCTTATCACAAAATTATTTAGTCATGACAGCTCGATATGTGTGCAAAGTTTCAGAAAAATCGGTCAAGTGCAAGTAGCTAAAACTGATTACTAATTTTTATGGGCGTGGCTTCGCCCACTTTTTTCCACCCATAAACACTCCCTGGTATGTGTACAACAACTTGCCAAAGTTTGAGTCCGATCGGTTTTACAGTTTCGGAGTCTATAGCTAACACACACACACAGAGTTTCACTTTTATATATCGTCGTTCGTAAATTATTGTGTTCTATGTGACGCATAAAACCTATACATATAGAACACAATAATTTACGAACGACGATATATAGATATGCAATAACATTTTGGTAATTTATTTACTATTTTATTTAACAAATATTAGAAAATTAAAACTTAAACTAAAAAATTGAGAATGTCGAAGCAGAAAGAAAAAATCACAATTTAGTTGCCATATTTTGTTTTATGTAGCAGAAACAATGGAAACTTTAAATTTACAATAAACCTAACGTTAAAAGTTAAAGATAATCGAAGCATAAATTATCTCTCCTTCAACAAACTAATTTTAAGTAACGGTATGTTATAATAATGAAATTGAATGTGTGTCAAATTAAATTTCAATTAAACCATCGGACAAACAAGTTTATACCTATGTATTGATAAAATGTTCTATGCTTAAAAGACCATTCAGCTTTTTTTGTTTTCCTTTTATGAAAGCGATTTCAAGGCGAAGGACCATTTTCTTAAAGGAATCGTGATTCCAAATGCGATCATGAACTCTCTTCATCGTTATAATTTTTTTATATTCTATAGAGCATTGTCCGAGAATAAGTGATCAGAGTGTTAATTCTTGTTCTGTAAAACTGTGAAATAAATAATTTTTATACAGTTAAAGGTATGGTAGTACCATATGATATAAACGCAAAAAACAAAGTTTCACAAAACTAGAACTGACATCCAGAATTCATAATAAATAATATTTTAACTACTTTAGCTCTGACCTTTATAACAAACTTTTTCCTAAGATAAGCGTTATCGAATAAAATCAACAAAAGTCTTTTTATCACAATTAATTTTTCATCTGCGTTAATATCTAAAATATGAACATAAACGCATTTATTAACCGACTCGAAAATTTGGTTTCTGTAAGAGTAAACATGTACATACCCAGCTTGCAAAATTGTCCGATACCTGTCAGTTGTCTGTAAACAAGTAAAAATTCTATACGAATTCTGTCGGATATTCTAAAAGATACGTCGTGGGAAATTCTGATTTTTTTAAGCGACATTTGTATATATTTCTTACATAAATCTGAAAGAATATCTAATAGAATTCGCAACAAAAACCTAACAGAAATCAAATGAAACGTAATTTTTTATTTAATTAATTTATTATTATTTTATTATACATAGCGATTTGTATGTATTATATTGTTATTTTAATATTTAAGAAATTATAAAAATTATTTGTTGATTTTTCTTTTGTAATTATTTGTACATATTTAAATTATAATTATTTTTTTTGTCACTTACATAAGTAATAAACTTTTATACCCCCGACCAAAAAAAAATGGTATGATGGTGTATTCATTTTGACATTTTAATTTCACTTTTGTTTGTAACTTAGAAAACAAAAACAAAACAAAAGGTAATAAAATAAATTTGACAAATCTTTGCAAAATCGGTTAGATCTAAAATTCCCAGATATGTCCAACAGAAATCTGTACAAAATATCTATAAGAAAAATAAGAGTTTGGTTAAACTTGTCTGATTCAGACATTGTCGCATTATTTTGCAGGCTGGGATATTTACATACTTATGTACCTACATACATACATATGTATGTATGCACATTGTGTTTGTATTCGCGTGTTTCACAATTTGGCAATTCATCACTGTTTCTAGTTTTTTTGCACACTAAAAACCGGTGATAAGTTTAAGTACACATTTTTCGATTTTATGGCATTAATAAAAAAAATTAAATAATTAAATCAAAAATATTTCAAGTTTATATGAAAGGTCATTATGACTAGTATTAGTTTTTTTATACCTACAATTTAACACACGTCTTTTAAAAAAATCGCTTGAAATCCTTAAATATATAGGTACATACATACATACATATCTCCAAAATTATTTGCGATTTCATTTAACATGTTCATTTTATTCGACTGTTTTACCACTTACCTTTTTATTAATAAAAATCCAATGATTGACGTAACTTTTTTTCTGTCTTTCTATGTATTTCACGCTTTTTCTTTTATCACTTAATTTTAGTGTTATTTTAAATCCTCTTGTAAAAGAAATTGACTTATTTTGCACGGCAATGAAAATTGCTAATTGTTTTGTGTAATAAGAAAATTACATATAATAGAATAAAGAGACAAGAACAAATTAAATAATAATTTTAATAGGCAAAAGGATTGCATAAATTTTTTGAAATTAATTAAAATTGTTAAATAAACTGTTTTAATTAAAATAAACTATTTTTTCTCTTGAATCACATACGCAATCAAAAAAGCACATTTATAACAAAAAAATATTACAAAATAAAAAAATCACACTAACCAAATATAAGAAACAATTCTTTTTTTATATTTAAAGTATAGAATAAAAAACACTCCGTTAAAATCTTTTAAAAAACGACCCACTCGCACCAAAGTCTCACGACCGACTAACTGAATGACAAAATGCAAACAAACATCTATGTATGTATATAAGAATTTCCCATGCACAAAAATTAATATATATTCACTTATGTATATATGTAAGTATGTAAATATATAAACAACAATTTGTATTATCACAAACAACAAAACAACAACAAAACATTAAAATAAAAAGCTAAAGAAAAGAAAAATATACATACATACATATATCACACCAACACGCAAAAACATATGTTCTTAGTTTCTTCAAAAGCAACTAGAGCTCCAAAATGAGAGAGCTCTATTCATATATTCATAGGGCGTGCGAGAGTGAGCTCCCCAAAACGATAACGGTTATTGTTGCTGTTGTCAATACTTTGGGGAAGAAAATCGAAGCGCCATAACATTGAAAGCTTTAACATTGCTCTTGGAATGAAAAAAAGCTTTTTTGTTGCTTTTTACTATCTGCGTTTTTATAATGACAATAATGTGAATGTGTCTGACATATAGTCGGAGTTGTGTTATTCCCAACATACCAAACGTCTTGTGAATAATATTATAATAAGCTTACCAACACAAGCCGCAAGCTTGTAAATAAGTTGTGAATCGATTGTAAAATGTTTGTGTAACAATTATAGAATAATTGAAACGGAACCCTTATTCATAAGCTTAAATGTACACGATTACTATAAGCTATTACTTGTAATAGTAGAATAAGCTTACGAAAATAATATTGTTAAATCTTTCTCCAATTCATTATTTTTTGGTTTTCTGTTATTAAAAAGCAGTTCAATTACTTCTTTTGTTTCTATTCTAACCTTTTTTTTATATTTGTAAGGCATTTCTAATTATTTTATTATAAATAATACTACATACCATATATTTTTTCGCACAACACAATTATAACTTTTATTCACTTTGAAATTTGAACACTAAATGCAAAACACAAAAGAAATTTATCAACAAATAAAACTGCACTTGTTGACAAATTTCCCGTACATATGTATGTATGTACTTAAGAAGCATAGTTTTTGTGTGCATACATACGAACTGTTCAGAAACAGTTGTGAATCCACTATTGTCATAATATTATTCACAAGTGGTATTGCAGTTTTATTTCTATTTGGTATGTTGGGTTGTTACTTATAAAGCGAAAACCGGTATTTCATTGTATGTATGTACTATACATATGTTCTTTTGTAGATACATCTGAAAATAATAAATCCTAATAAAATAATTTGGAAGTTCCTAGCTTTGAATTTAAAGAAAAAATAAGATGAAGGAGTAGGGTAGGTCTGAAAACATTTTGAGTGGAATTATAAGATTCTGCAAAACACCGGATACGTACAAAAACAAATTGAAAATTGTTTAGAGATAAATACTAAATTAAAAGACATATACATATGTATGTATTGTATATGTTTATTCCGGTAAGGTTTGGCCAAATACTGCTTATTATAAAAGTCATATGCCTTCGCTTTAATGCCTTCTAGAAGGCCACCGAACTGAACTTTCTTTTACAAAATGCAATGATACATTCTCATTTGTGCATTACTTCCAGGGTACACTTATACAAGGTGGCGGTGCAAGCCCAGCTGACTATTTTTTTGTGTTCTGGAGAATGTCAAAATACATACTTAAAAAAATTATTTCAACTTCGGAAATTGTCAAACTCCATACATAAAAAAAGAGAGACAAAAATTGCTCTCCTTTACGCTATCACCTTATGTAATTACACCATGATTACTTCTATTTTTTACCCGTCACCTGTGGTGCACAAGGGTATATATAGCTTTGTCATTCCGTTTGTAATTTCTACAATTTTCATTTCCGACCCCATAAAGTATATATTTTCTGAAAGCTTATGAATAGAGGAGTCGATTAAGCCCTGACCGTCTGCCCATCTGTCCGTGCGTTGGTTGAAATCAACTTTTAGAAGCAACTATGTATATGTTCCTCAGATCTATGTATGGTATCAATCTTTTGGAAATATCCAGGAATGAATCGCTATTGAAATTCAGCACAATCGCCCGATAACTTTCGGAGATATGAACAAAAAACCACGACCACCTCGTTTTGTTTTCACAATTACAACAACAACATACATATATGTGACAGCGCATAGAGAAAAGGACCTAAGGGTAAAAACAGGTTTTGTTCAGGAGAGCCATTTTAAAGATTAAATGATTTTTATATTTTTTAAATTGTTCATAAGGAAAACAAATAAATTTTTCGTAAAATCAAGTTATTTTGGGAAAAAATGAAAATAAATAAATTTTACCGTTAGGTCCCTTTCTTTTTGCGCTTAGAATCGTCGACTTCACTTTTATAAAACGCGCATATCTCTGGGAGGGTACACTTTTGGGACATAGGATCGGTCTCATTCGATGCTCAGATGTTGTCCACATCAAAAAAAAAAAAAGTGAAAATTGTTTTTTTACCCTTAGGTCCCTTTCTCTAGCGCTGTCACATATACTGGTTAGAGTAAACGTGGCATCGAATCCCAGCTGAGTCAAAAATTTTTTTTTTATTTTATATATTATTTATATTTTTATTATATTTATATATATATATATATATATATATATTTTTTTTTTAATTTTTTAAAATTTTTTTTAAATTTTTTTTTGTAAGTTTTTTTTATTGTTTATTTTTTTGTTTTTAATATATTTTTTTTATACCCTTCACACAGTGAAAAAGGGTATATATAGGTTTGTCATTCCGTGTGAAATTTCTACAATTTTCATTTCCGACCCCATAAAGTATATATTTTCTGAAAGCTTATGAATAGAGGAGTCGATTAAGCCCTGACCGTCTGTCCGTCTGTCCGTCTGACCGTCTGTCCGTGTGTATGTTGAAATCAACTTTTTGAAGCCCCCCGACATAGGTTGGACCCGGGTAAGGTATTAAAATATCAGAAATATTCGGGAGTAGATCGGTATTGAAAATCAGAAACATCGGTACATAAACAACTGAGATATGAGCAAAAACCCACGACCACCTCGATTTTCTTTTCATAAAAACAACATTACAACAACAACATACATACATACAAACGTGTATACTGGTTAGAGAAAACGTGGCATCGAATCCCAGCTGAGGCAAAAAAAATTTTTTTTTAAATTTTTTTAAAATTTTTTTTTTTTAATTTTTTTTTTATTTTTTTTTTATTTTTTATTTAATATATTATATATATTTTTATTATTATTTTTTTTTATTTTTTTTTTTTTAATTTTTTTTTTATTTCTTTTTTTTGTTTTATATATATTATATATGTATATAATAATTTTTTTTTTTTTAATTTTTTTTTTAAATTTTTTTTTTTAAAATTTTTTTTTTATTTTTTATTTTTTTTTTTGTTTTTTTTAACATACATACGTGAATTTACTGTTATTGCATGACTACACGTTGTGAAGGGTATATAAGATTCGGCACGGCCGAATATAGCGCTTTTACTTGTTTTTTTTTAAAAAAGAAGTTATTTGACGGACCCTTTATTTTGATTAATTTTAGGCGAACAACTGAGAAGAACGACGAATTTTTCGCCGCAAATATTCGCCTTCAAAAAGGAAACACATTTGTGTGAATGATAATGCATTATTATATCTATGGCGTCAGTCTAAATTTGTTATACTCGGCGGAATGTGCAATTGATTTATTTCTATTTTTTACGCCGGCAAACGCAAACATATGTTAACATATTTATTATATACGTAAGTAATTTGTTTTACATTTCCACTTTTTTAGAATATGTATAAAGTTAGTTTTTACTTTAATAATTGGTTGATTTTAATTTTAAAGAAATTTAAAATAAATATTAACAAGTAAGAGCTCTATATTCGGCCGTGCCGAATCTTATATACCCTTCACAACGTGTAGTCATGCAATAACAGTAGTTTGTGTCACCATTCATCCCATATGAAATACGTACATACATATAAAAACATACATATATAAAAACATCCCATTGTAAAATTATAAATTCAAGTATGTATGTTAAAAAAACAAAAAAAAAAAAAAATTTAAAAAAAAATTTAAAAAAAAAAATTTTAAAAAAAATTATATATATAATATATATAAAACAAAAAATAAAAAAAAAATTTTAAAAAAATTAAAAAAATATAAATAATATATTAAATAAAAAATAAAAAAAAAATAAAAAAAAAAATTAAAAAAAAAAATTAAAAAAAAATTAAAAAAAAAATTTTTTTGGCTCAGCTGGGATTCGATGCCACGTTTTCTCTAACCAGTATACACGTTTGTATGTATGTATGTTGTTGTTGTAATGTTGTTTTTGTGAAAAAAAAATCGAGGTGGTCGTGGGTTTTTGCTCATATCTTAGTTGTTTATGAACCGATGTTTCTGAATTTCAATACCGTTCTACTCCCGAATATTTCTGATATTTTAATACCACACCCGGGTCCAAGGAAAGTCGGGGGGCTTCAAAAAGTTGATTTCAACATACACACGGACAGACTGACAGAGCTTAATCGACTCCCCTATTCATAAGCTTTCAGAAAATATATACTTTATGGGGTCGGAAATGAAAATTGTAGAAATTTCACACGGAATGACAAAGGGTATATAACCCTTTTTCACTGTGTTAAGGGTATAAAAAGGTTGTTTTTATACCCTTCACCTGTGGTGCACAAGGGTATATATAGCTTTGTCATTCCGTTTGTAATTTCTACAATTTTCATTTCCGACCCCATAAAGTATATATTTTCTGAAAGCTTATGAATAGAGGAGTCGATTAAGCCCTGACCGTCTGTCCGTCTGCCCGTCTGTCCGTGTGTTGGTTGAAATCAACTTTTAGAAGCAACTATATGTTCCTCAGATCTGTATATGGTATCAATCTCTTGGAAATATCCAGGAATGAATCGCTATTGAAATTCAGCACAATCGCCCCATAACTTTCTGAGATATGAGCAAAAAACCACGACCACCTCGTTTTTTTTTCACAATTACAACAACAACAACATACATACATAAATACATGTAAAAAACATACCAAACAAAAAAAATTACAAAAAAAAATTATTTAAAAAAAAAAAAAAATATTAAAAATAAGAAAAAAATAATAAAAAAACTACAAAAAAAAAATTAAAAAGAAAATTTTAAAAAAAATTTTTTAAAAATTTTTCTAAAAAAATTTTTTAAAAAAATTTAAAAAAAATATAAAAAAAAATAAAATATAAATAATATATTAAATAAAATAGAATAAAATTTTTTTGGCTCAGCTGGGATCCGATGCCACATTTATTCTAACGTGTACGTATGCACGTATTCTATATGAGATGAATGGTGATACAAACAATTGTTATTGCATGACTACACGTTGTGAAGGGTATAAAAGATTCGGCACGGCCGAATATAGCACTGTTACTTATTGTAAATGTTTTAGCTTCATATGTTCATGTTTCATATGAGTTTATATGTTTTCATATAAAGTTTTATGTCTGATTTGAACATTGACGGATAGTACAGACAGGAAAAGGTTAAGTAGATGAGGAATGTGCAGACAAGCTAGACGAGATGGACGTCAGATTAGATGAGTACGAATTTATCTTAAATTACGATTGGACGTTGATAAGTAATCAAGATTGATAAAAACAAGGTTGCACATTGCGCATGTTTGTTGTAATTCTGTTCTCACATTAGCAAAAAAGTGATTGAAATAACAAGTAAAAATTTTAAAAAGTTAAATAATAATATGCTAAAATAAATGATTTATAAATAACAATAATTATAAATATAGGCATTAAATAATAAAAAAATAAAAAACTTAAATGAACTCAAAACCGGTAAACATCTATCTATGTAAGCGGTAATATGTTTAATAATATACTTTTAAATAAACTAGGTATAATGCTTTTATTCTCATTTAATTTAAATAAATCTTACTGTTTATGCATTGGTTTGGTTAAGTGCGAGGCTAATGTGACGTAAATGTGCTGAACGAAACATTTTCTTACAGTCGAAATGCGTAATCTTGTTATACAACTTTCGTTTCCGAGCCCATAATATAGTATACATACATATATTTTTTGAAAGCTTATAAATGAGGAGTCAATTAAGCACTGTCCGTCTATCCGTGTGTATGTTGAAATCAAGTTTTTGAAGCCCCCAGACTTGAAAATGTCCGTCGTGTGGCAAGCCTTGCGTATCAACTGCAATATGACGCTTTATGCCTGAAATCTTTTTTAAGGTACCAAAATGTCAAAAGAATCGTTCTATAAACAACTGAGATAAGATGAAAAGAACTACACCACCTCGTTTTTCACACCAATACAAACTGGATGAACGAAGGTTCGAATCCCAGTTAAGACAAAAAAATTTTTTTTTTATATTTATTTTGGTGATACAAACAATTGTTATTGCATGACTGCACGTTGTGAACGTCGCTTGTCCCAGTTGTGCGCCTTGCTTTACAACTTTACAATGTTGCAACTAGATCGAATTTAAAATAATGAACAAATAACAGTAATTAATTTTTATAGTTATGTTTAAAGTTTTGAAAGAGCAAGAGACCAAAAAATGAAGACAAAAATTAAAAATCGTTTAATTAAATAATAAAACCTTTAAGCCTTCAATGGAAGTCCTATTAACAGTTTTCATAAGATCTCTTCTAGATCTCGGAAACTATTACCCAAATTTACCACCCAAATAGCAAAACAAATAAATAAAAACAAAAACTCAAATCATTAAACTTTTGCTAAGATAATTATTTTGTTATCTTTTTTTTTTGGCAATTGTAGGAATCGGCTTTTTTATTCTTTCTTGAGATCAACGACCCTTAGGGCAAAACTTTTGGATATACACAACATTACATAAATCTTAGTGTATTAGTTAAATTCAAATTTACCAGTTCCTTTTAAATTCAGTCTTCCCAACACCGTCATAAATATATTTAATTTTAACGTTTTTCGGATATTGTAAGTTAAGTAGACGTAAAATCAAAATTCGTTGTGGCAACCGAATTGTTTGCTAAACCAATGTTTCAGTTTGAGCAATAGATACTACGATTGCCAATGATTCTGGCTGTAACAACCAAAATTGTTTTTCTGTGTAGCCCTCGAGTGTTATCAGTAAAATAATGCACAAAGATCATTTTTAAAAATAAAAAAGAAATATGTATGTACATATATACTTATTTATGTATGACACCCTAATAAATATTTATTTAACGGTATTGATAATCTTGAATAATACTACAGATAATTCTAATATACAAAATAACACAGAATTTCATCATTGTTAAAGCTTGTTTTTTATAATAAAATGTTTATATGTTATTGAAAAATAAAATTAATTGCAATTAAGCACATACATACAAGAACGTATCTTAGATTAATAAATATCATTAAAATAAAAATTTTTATTTTTAAACTTAAAATATAAATAAAAAATAAAAAAAAAATAGAAAATTTATTAGATCGTACTAAAAAAATTTCGATTGAATCTTCGAAAAATACACGTTTTTGTAAGGCAATGTATTTTTATATTTTTGTCGAACGTAGGAATCACCTTTTTATATCTGGGTAGATATTTACAATCGGCTTTCAAGAACTAAAAATGGCGATTTCTTTGTTCGACAGAAAAAATTTTCTTTTCGAAATTGTCTTGCAAAAAGATTTTGTATTCAAAAGTGTACGACAAACATTTTTTCTTCTTCTACGATGGTATAATCTAATGTACATACAGATATACATACTTACATACGTATGTATATCGTTTACGAGAATAAATTATATAGAATAGAAGATGAAATTATGCATAGCTTACGAGACATATAGCACCTACTTTTTATAAAATTATATTTTCACGAGAACTTATTATGTAGTAAATTTTAATTTGATCGAACCCAAGGCATATCCATAAGGTACTCGTATCCAATCAGCTGACTGTTTTTTTTTTTAAATACAATTTATAAGCGTTACCATGGCATATTCATACAGGTATATGCAACGGCGAGTTGATACAACAAAGCAAATTTTTAGGAGATTTTTTCTTTCAAGGCCAGTTTTTATAACAAGGATGGAAAAGTTGTTTTTGTATGTTTATTTCAATACAATTTTATTAAAAAAAGAATATGTGCTTGTGAAGCACATTACAAAGGGTGAAAGAACAACAAATATACATAAAGTTGGTAAATATATTATAAAAAACCCACAATTAAGTTAAATGTTTAATTCGGAATCAAAAATGTATTTTTCCATTCCTGCATTAATAAATGGAATCCAGGAGAATTCAACAAATTTAGACATTGTGTTTCCCCATCATCATGTGCTGATAATTTCACCTGTATGAATTCGCCTTGAGCGTTACCAACTTTTTTAAAAGTCTTGCCTGCAGTTGTCAAACAAAATTTTTTTAAATTTTATTATACAATAAATAATTCGCAATTTCAGTTGGTTTAAAACGTTTTAAAAAATACAAAACCATGAATAAAAGGTTTTCGTTTTACAATTTTTTGAAAACTCTTCAAATTAAAGAAAAAAATAAAAAAATTGTGTGACATATGTTGGCATATATACAAAAACAAAATACATGTGTTTTTTATTGTTGTGTTTGTTGCCGCGATGCATATACCTTATGGATACACCTGGATCGAACCTATTGAATATATAAAACTATTACATTTAAATATTACACGTACTTTTAATGGTTTATGGGCAGGCGGCATCATCGGTCCGGAGGTGTTCGCTATTGTGAGATGATAACGAATAATCAAAAAGCAATATACTATGATTGAATTGTATTATTGGTGAAAACATATAATGGTTGCAAGTTATCACTATTATGTTGAATTCAAGTATCATTCAATAATTATACACATAAAAACACTTTTAGACTTTTTCTCAAAATTAGGTCAATGATAACACATAGATATTTTCGATCTGAAATAACACAACTATTTTTTAACATTTTATTAATTTTTAACCAAACAATTTTGAATTTTGATTAATTAAATTAATAATTAAATTGAATTAAATATAGGGTGGGCAAAATGTTACGCCTGTGTGTAAAAATTCAATAACTTATTATTTTATTATTATTCTTTTAAATTTTATTGACGGAATAGTGTAACTCACCATGCAAAATTTAAAGTGGTTAATCAAAGTGGTAGAATTTTACTTTTCCCCAGATTTAACTGCCTCTGATTATTTTCTATGAAGTTATTTTAAAAGAACGAGTCTACGTGAACAAGCCCCAAACTTTAGAGCAGCTAAATCCAATATTTAAGCTGAGATTAAGGCAATAGAGACAAAAACTTTGCTTACAGTTTTCAAATCGCCTGTTTAAGAGGAATTTTAAAATTTAGACTTTTGGCTAACCTGTACTTGCATGTATTTAACAACATTTTTTTAATCAACAAAGTCAAAAAAAGATAACGTAAAAATATTTAAAATTTTGTTTTTTTTTTTTGTTATAAAAAATTACAAACAAGAATTTTTCAACAAAAAATTTAAATTTAAGAAATTTTGTAGAGTGTAAGCAGTATTATGAACTTGAAACTTGTTAGTGTACGTTAACGTATGAGCGATAAGAGAATAAACTAATTAGAGAAATACCGACAAACAGTCAAAATATTTTCAAATCGCTTTAATAAAGTAGAAGAAATTTTAATATTTATGTTTGTTTTTATTAATATTCTTTTTTCGTTAAAATAAACCTAAATATATGTATGTATGACTGTTTAAATATTGTTTAGTTGTTGTTCTTTTCCGTGTGTGTTATTTTAAAAGTAGATACAGTCTTATCAAAAGAGAGTGCAAAAATATAAAGTACACACCTCCCTCCTCATTAAAATAATATTTATTGCCTAACACACCAACAGTGATAATTGTCTAGCACACACAGTGTCAGTGTCAAAACGTTATCATATGACAAATAAAGTGATATGGTAGTAAAATATAAACAATAATAAAAAAATAAGGAAAATATTCAAACGTAACTGTAGTTTATAAATGTATGTTTGTGGCAAACATATATTTTAATTGACAATTAATTTCTTCTTACAAAGGAAATGTAAAAGTTTTAGTTTTTCTTAGATTTACGTAACTTTGTTCAAACTGTTAATTTACTATTCTTAGCAGTTGTAATTGTTTTAATCACAACCTATTGTAGGTGTTGTATATTGTAAGAAACTTATCCAAGCATTTTTATTCATTAGGCTATCGCATTTCGGAGAGAATGAAATTATTTATATTCATGGGAAAGCATTTTTATTCATCAGGTAGTCTTGTTTCGTCAGCTGGTTATTTTTTTCTTCCTCGTTTTAAATTTCAGCTGTCAAAGTCTATAGTCTCCTCATTCATTTATTTCAAATGTTAAACTTTATAGTTAAAAAACAAATGAAAACAAAAAAATTCTCTCCGAACTGCAATTACCTGATGAATTAATATGCCTTCATTCATAAAGTAAAATAAAACACATAAATTTAAAAGATAATCTGAAATTTTTACTGTCGGTTAAAAGAGCAACATATGGCATTTAATGTTTGAAAGTGATATCATGTAAATTTTGGTCATGACCGCGACTGAGGTGATTAATTCGGATGATCTAATTTTGGGCGACTCGTTTGAGCATAATGACTGATATGTCGCAAACAACACGAATAATGTTGGCTTTCAAAGTGTCAATCGAAGTCGGCTTATTACTGAAGATCTCAAACTTTATATATCCTTAGAGAAAACAGTTCAAAGGTAACAAAGCGTCAAATAAACTACTTACCAAAACAAATGACTTCATCCAACTCTTTGGGTTGTTCATCAGAACAAAAACGGAAATTTTGTTAATTAACGTATTGGCAATAATAGTGTCAGTAAGTTGTTTTGAGCATCGTAAGCTCCTCAAATCGCACAAAAACATTTCTTATATAACGCTGTTTTTCGTAATACAGCTGAACAATTTAGAGACGCTGTTGCGGCATGTGTCTTTCCATGATGACTTATGAAACGACACTGAACAAAAATGACACAGCAGTATTATATGAGTGATAAGTGATCTATCAAAAAATGCCTATTGAACATTAAACCTCACGAAATATTAAGTTTGACATTTGAAATAAATGAGAGAAGATAGAAAACTATTTTTTATCTATACTTTGACAGCTGAAGTGAAAAAAAATAAACAGCTGACTAACTGATGAATAAATATGTCTTAAAATTTACTTTATCATAAAAAAACGATTGTAGTTGAAACTTTTATATCTGAAGTATTTATACGACATTAAAAAATCGTAAAATTATTGTATGAATATAAAATTTTAATAGAAAAATTTTAAAAGAAATTTACAGTTATTGTTGTAAATTGGCCAAACAAGCTTAGAAATATATTGACAAAAGTTTTAATGCTGCTTGGGAAGTTGTATTCTATCTCATCGTTAAGCTTAGCTCTTAATATTATTTTCGTAATCAATAACAATGAACTGTGGCAGCCACCAATAATATACATGCATATATACTTATTATATTTCCACTATTATTAAAAATAGTTAGGTTTGGATAAGCTATTCCATTTTTCTTCCTCAAAAAACCTTCTAATAAAATATCTGCGAATTTAACTTATTTACTGAATAAGTTAAATCCATCTCTGCATCTATTAACATTTAATTAAAAGCATCAATATTTCCTACAAAAGCATGTTATGTTTTTTACTAACACTTACAAAATTATTAATGTGTATTTCTCAAAACTGTTGTTAATGAAAAATCATTTTAAGTAAAAATAAATACATATTTTAAATGTATCGGACAGTTGTTTATAAATAACTTCAAATATTAACATTTTATCCAAATCAAAATGATCACAATTTTAATATAATTTGACACACAAAAAGTTTTTATTTCACAGAACGAGAGTTGACCCCATGATGTGTTCAATTAGTGGACTCAAGAATTAACAGCGAATGAAAAAAATTTTGCGTGTTCTGTCTTCAGTTTTTTAAAGAAAACATTAGGGAAAATCACCCTTCGTTGCAAACGGATCATGCAAATGTTGCAGATCTTGCACGTCTAGTATATATATTCTTAAGTTTGCAACATCACAAAAACAATATACATTAAAATTACATTTCCCATACAAGCACTTATTTCCAATACTAAAAACAGTTGGAAATTTTCAAAAGCAACGTTTGCAATCTTCTATATATATAAAAGTGAAACTCTGTGTGTGTGTGTTAAGGTGAATTCACCCATTTGTTCTGAACAAAATTTTTTCCGGAGAATAACATTTTTTACTGAGAGTTTTCTGCAGAACGATTCACCCATTTAAGAAAATTTGTCCGAAAAAACAAAGCTGCCATATAATATAAAAAAGCAAACAGTTGTACAAAGTGGCAGTGCCGCTAGCAAACTATGTAAATAAATACAAACTTAAATTATTTCATTAAAATATATGTGAAGAAAAATGTCGGATAGAAGAAAACTAAAATTATTATTTTTAATTGAAGTGCATAAAGTCAATTTGTTTGCAAAAGAAATTTATAAAAAAAAAAAATCGAAAATAAAATGAGTCGCAGTGAGAAAAACCCTGTTTTAAATAATTATTTTTGTATGCACTATTGCTCATGTCATACAAACATTCTCTTCCTGGTATTTTTTAATTCTTCTATTAATTTTTGAGCAATGTTTTCATTAAATTCCATTTTAATTGTTAGTTTTCGGCAAAAACAATTTTTGTATAATAAACACTGACACTGTGTGATGTGGCAACCAAATTCAATTTTCATGTTAATATTGAAAAAAGTGGCATCCCAATTCAGTTTCTTCTGAACAAGAATTAAAATTAAACCAATTCAAGAAAAATCTTTCTGAACAAAATAATCTCTCTCTCTCTCTCAAAAGTAAAACATCAAACTCAATATAAAAAAAATTTGTTCTGAACTAAAATTTTATGGGTGAATCCAGCTTTAGCTACAGACTCCGAAACTGTAAAACCGATCGGACTCAAACTTTGGCAAGTTGCTGTACACATACCAGGGAGTGTTTATGGGTGGAAAAAAGTGGGCGGGGTCACGCCCATAAAAATTAGTTATCAGTTTTAGCTACTTGCACTTGACCGATTTTTCTGAAACTTTGCACACATATCGAGCTGTCATGACTAAATACTTTCGTGATTAGAAAAGTGGGCACTGCCACGCCCATAAAAAATAGGTATCATTTTGAGGTACTTGGACTGGTCCGATTCTTCTGAAACTTTGTACACATATTGAGTTGTTATGACTTTACAATTTCGTGATTAGAAAAGTGGGCAATGCCACGCTTATAAAAAATTATAATATTTAGCTTTTTGCAATTGATATTCAATCAAAATTCAGAATGCATTTCGATTCATTAAGCGGCGTAGCAACGCGCGCCGGGTTTGGCTAGTAGAATATATAAAAGACTTGCAAGATCTGCAACATTTGCATCATGTTTGCAACGAAGGTTGATTTCCGCTATTATGATTGTGGAGTTGTGGAGCGCCTTAGTAAATACTGAATAGTGCGCTGAATAAAAAAAGTTTAACAAGTAAAATAAACAAAACAAAAACACAGGAAGCAGCAACAACAACATAAAAATTATCTCCATAATTTTCAATTACATACTTGTAACCACGGTGTAATTACATAAGGTGATAGCGTAAAGGAGAGTAATTTTTGTCTCGATTTTTTATGTATGAAGTTTGACAATTTCCGAAGTTAAAATCATTTTTTAAATATGTAGTTTGACATACTCTAGAACACAAAAAAATTATCAGCTGGGCTGGCACCGCCACCTTGTATAAGTGTACCCTGCTTCTAACTATTCATAAACAGATAATAAAATAATTTCTATTTTAAAGCGCATTGTAAAAATTTTCTTAGACAGCTGATATACAGTGTGTGAAACAAATATTAACAAATGTATAACAAATAATTCAAAAAATACACTAATCATCATCATCATACCTCTAATTTGTCGGTTTTATAAGCTTTTAAATTTCATTAACAGTAGATGATGTGAAAAGTGGGCGTTAAAGTAGGCGTGTCAAAATAGTTTCTTTGAATTCATTCAACTCAGAGTCCTTTATTCTTCCAAAATCTTTATTCATAGAGAAATTATATGATTTTAAGATAAAGCGTTATATGGGAGGTGAGCGCAAAAGTGGGCGTGTCACATAATTTTCCGTTAGTACAAAGCCTTTGACCAAAAAGCATTGTTTGCAAAATTTCAGAAACATAGAAGAAATTTAGTTTCATTGCTCTACGTCAATGTGTTTAGACACAATCGCATTTCATTCGATGTTGAAAGGACATTGTTTTTTTGAGCTACTCTTGCTTTACGTCCTATCACTCTCTTCCTAATATTCGGAATTAACCCATTTTATATATGAAACAAAACCTTATACTTATATAAGAAATATTTTGGCAAAATCGGTTCGAGCTCTATCTAAACAGACGGACGGACATAACTAGATTGTCATAAAATTAAAACAGGACTCAGTGAGGTCTAAAATAGATATATCGATGTGTTACAACCGAAATGACAAAATAAATATACCCCCACCATTTTTTTTTTGTGGTGGGCATAAAATCACTTTAAAAAAGAAAAATAAAAAAATTTTACCAAAAAACTATTGAGTGTACCAATAAATTACCAAAAATTGATTGTACTATGGCACGCTCAATAAAATTTTGGCACTTTTTTAAACAATTAGAAATATATAATTTTACTTAGTTTTTAAGAAATATATTTTTTAATAATAAGAAATAAATGCTTTTTCTCCTGTTGTAAATACTAAAATGCGAAACTACGGACTGCACAGTATCAAAAATTTGGCCATTTTAGTACGTTTATATGTTGGAAAATTTGTTGATCGATTTTTGATCTTAGTTCAAGTACCTGATGGTTCCAATCAATCGATTTGTAATGCCATTATGAACGTTTTACAGGATAATGAAATTCCTTTAAATGAATACGGCCCTTAATCGGAGAATTTTTCGGTTATGATGGGAAGGAATAATTGTTTGCAGGTTCTGCTTAAAGAAGTTCAATTTGAATTTAGTGTTTGGCTTCAATACTTCAATAATTTATCATTATTAATTTGATCTCAGGGGCTCAATTCTCGTTCTGTGAAACTGTGAAATGAAAAAGTTTTTGCATAGCAGAGGGTATGGTGGCACCATATGATATTACACACAAAAACTTTTCATTTCATAGTTTCATAGAACGAGAATTGATACCCAGGATTTATTAAAATCCAACTCAAAATGTTGTTATGACAGTGATGTCTTAAAAATAATTACCCAAACAAATTTTACAAATACAATTTTTGTAAACGAGGTTTTACTAGAATTTTATAACTACTTATATATAATATATATTTAACAATATATATTTAATATATCCCTATTTGGAATAATTATTTAACATTACATATAAAATACATAGTTTTATATTTAATAAATAATGAACGGAACTAAATGAAATTCGGCACATAGATAGATAACAACCTAGATTAACACATAGGCTACTTTTTATCGCGATAATAACGTGAAGTCGTTGGCAAGCTCATCATAACACAACCTAAACGGGTTGTTTGTGTTGTAAATATTTTTGTTTTTGTTGTTAATACTAAATCTACCTTTTATCCCGATTACTACGCAGACGAAGTCGCGGGCACAAGCTAGTATTTATATATAATTTATCTGTATAAATTTTTTAAATATTGAAGTTCGAAAATTTTTTATATATAATAATAAAACTGAATAAATGGATTTCATTTTTTTAAATATGTACCCATGACATGTTTGTTATGGTACTTTTTAAGATGTTTTGGAACTTTTTAGCTAAAATTTTGGCACAAGACTGAAATTCTCATATACCATCACTGCCGCAAATCCCAACGAGGTGAATATAATAAAATTAAAGCTTTTGATATAGAAATCTATTTATAAGTAAATTTTGATGTATGGCATCTCTTTAACTTTTTAAAATTTTTCATGGTGTTACCATACATACATTAATGTAAATATTTGTTGTTTATTCGCAGAAAATAAAACTATGACAAAAAAGTGATATTGCAGGAGTTCAAATGGAGACGAAGTAATTAAATTTAGCTGAAACCACTAATGATTCTACCATTAGCGTGTCATTGAAGATCATGTGTTTACATGAATATATTAATGAACTGCACTCCATTCGAATAACTGCATAGAACTCATGCATATGTATTTTGTGAAAAGCATCCGATGTTTCATTTTGTTTGTTTGCAATTGATGTTTAGAATATTTTGCATGATGTTGTATTCATTTTAAGCACATCGTTTATGACAAATTAGATCACATGTAGAGAGTCATTTAGAATGAATGCTTTTACACTATTGATTTTGAAGTCTTGAAAATCTAATTCACTTTGCACTACTTAAAATTTTTTGCTGGGTTCTTTTACTTAAATACAGAAGTTTATAAACACGCTTTGTTAGTACCAAATCGAACAAAAAAATAATAAATATATTTATTTAAGGAGAGAATTGATTATTATTTTTTTTTTATACCTAACTACTTAAAATTATTTATTACTTTTTAGTTCTATTTGGTTCTTTTTAGTTTTTTACCTATACAATTTATTATCTAACTTATATTACAAAAATTTTATTTTTTATGTAGATGAAACTGTGTTTATTTCTAATCATGAAATTGTATTGTCAAATATAATTTAAATGCAAAGTTTTAGGTTGATTGTTGACGCTATTATGATCAATCACAATGACAATGGTTATAAATAAATGATTTAGTTTTTTAAAGTTCAAGTTGATATTTTCCTCTCTATATAAACAAGATTTATATAGATTTATATTGCTTAATATAAAGATACAGTTACTGTTAAATAGCAAATAAAAGCTTTAAGCTTTTACAATAATGCGTCACTGTTACTTAATTTAGCTTTTGTGCTTTGTTTGGTTAATATGAATGTAAATTATTTTTTTTTCTGTCAACACTAATTAGTTGTTTACTTTTATATTATAAAAATATAATACTTGTAGATGTAAAACTTGTATACAAACATGATAATGAAATACTTTAAAGAGCTTAGTACAAGGTAAGCACATGGTCCTGTGGCGCAATGGATAACGCGTCTGACTACGGATCAGAAGATTCCAGGTTCGACTCCTGGCAGGATCGAAGTATTTTTTGCTTTTATATTAAAAATTTAAATTAAAAACTGAATTTGGCGTGAAGATCAACCAAAAAATAATAATTTTGCTGTTTTTTTTTTAAATGTGTAGTGCTACTTTTTATTTATGGTAAAATTTATATGATGATTTACGTTTGCGTTAAATTTTTTGACTTTTTCAGACCGACCCAACCGTGATACACAAGACGTCATCTTTGCAATGCGTCAGTACTTGAAAAAACTTCATACGACAATGAAACTCAACATTAGAGAAATGTAACACGTAACACGGTGTAGTTCATACAATATTATTATTAGATGATATTATTAAAGAATCGAAGAAAAATACGCGTGCTTATATGGTAGGAAATTGGAAATTGAAGCAAACTAAACTGTAAATGTTAGCTTATGCTGCCGACATTGAAAATCTTGAATACAATTTGAATATGGTTTCAGTGGGAATGTTTTAAATTGTAACTCCATAACAATATTTCCAGAGATGTATATTTGGAATTAATAAAAGCTTTTAAAATTAAATTTACAATTATTTAAGGACTTAATAATATTATAATTTTTATTATTTTTTAAAATTTTTATTATTTTTTTTCATTTTTATTAATTTTTTTTTAATTTTTAAAAGTTTTTTGTTATCTTTACGCACTGCGTAAAATAAATTTTTTATATAAAAAAAATATATATCATTTGTATTTTGCTTTATTACTTATACCAGAATATTAATCTGGTGGGATTCTTAACCCTTATGTGAGTGACAAAAAAACACCTTCTCTAGAGTGACAGGGATACCTGGGCACCCACATACAAATTATATGAAAATTGCATATTTTTTTGTACGTAAAATTGGCATAAAATTATTTTTTGTTCTAAGGATTCCTCTTATAATATAACATGCATTTTGGTCTTTCCGTTTTTTAAGTTTTTAGTACAAAAATGTACTAAAAATGTGTTCCTACATGCCAAAAAAGAAAAAGGCTGTGATTACGTTATCCACTATGCATTCAAAGCCGGAAACAGAACCAAATTTGATTGCTTAGCCTGCAGTTATAATGTTTTAAAAGCAAACTAAAGGAGGCGTTGATAATATGGATAAGCTATTGGGAGAATATACAGCTAAACTCAGACGTAGCAGCATTGGCAGGATATATTATTAGTATGGAACACATTCCACAATTTACCTCAAGTGACCGTCGCGTGTAAAAATCTTTTGAAAAATGTAAGTTTTTAAATGTGTAAAGAAAATGTAGAAAAACGTAGTCACAACCCAAAAGTATGTTCAAAATTGCTTACCCTATCAGCAATACAAGATGTTCTTGGGCGAGAAATTGGGCGTAATGTAGCAGCAGGAATATCCTACGTACAAAATCGCGACGCTAGTGATCGTATCGCAGTTGTAGGAAGTTGCTATATTTGTAAACAAAAAGACCAGACGAGAAGAAAGACACAAAAAGCTTATACAAGTTGTTCGAACGCTGTTGTAGCGGTCACTCAACCAAAAATCCCATATGCGACACCTGTTTGACAGATTTCCAATGATTTCTTATTTTAATTTGCTTTTTATTATACATATGTTTATTTATTTTTTATTTAGTCTCAAATGAATTTTTTTATTATTTTATTTTTTATTGCAAGACATGAAGTAACATAAAAATACATATAAATAAAAATAATATACATGTGTGTAGTTTCTAACAGCTTTAGAACCTAATAACTATTAGCGCAGAAATTATTTTTTTTAATATTCTAAAATAAATTTGCTCATTTTTCGAAGAAATATGCTTTAGAAAATGTTATTTAAAAAAATAATAATAATTCTTCCATGCCAGTTTTATATATATAACTTTGGGTACCTGGGTACCCCTGTTACTCTCTTAAAAAGGGATATACTGAACCTATATCAATGAAAATATAAAAACAATTAAAAGTTAATAGTTCTCAAAAAGTTTGAGCTATGTAAATCATCTGCCACCATAAAATATTTTTATTTGAAAATAAAATGGGTACCCGGGTACCCTGTCACTCACAAAAGGGTTAAAGAAACCCAAACGAACCGTGGAAAAGATGTGAAAAATGCAAAAACTACAGTCAAGATGTTATTGAAAAAGACTCTGTAATACTTCTACACTGTAATTTATAATTATATAATTATTACTGTTATTTTTCTATTCTATTATTCATTTTGCGTAATATAAAATTTATCTTCTCAATCTTGGAAAGAATATTAATTTCTAAGCTGCATTCTGAAAAAATATCTCCTTTTCCTTAAATAAACATTTTAAAATAAATTCTTTTATACGTATTTTGGAATAGTATTTATTGAAATTTGTCAGTTAACTCCCTCAGTTTCTACTAGAGAACGAATAAATATGAACTTAAATGAATATAATCTTAAAGACTGGAAAAACCGGCATTTGTAAGCAATAAAAAGTAAGAATGCTATATTCACCATCATGAACGTAGGTATAGTGCCCACATCATAACTTAGCCTAGATTTCATTTTGTTCTTTTATTTCCAATGCCATTTTTGATTTTGACTTTTAACATAGTTGGTTGTATTCTACTAGCCAAGCCCTTTCATTTCATACGCATATTTCATTATTAAGTGTATTCCACTGGCTAAATCTACCAATATTAAGGGGTTTAAAGTGCGTACATTTTTGATTACTAGACTTGGCCCATATATGAATTAATTTTAAGCCATTTTTCAGTGGCTGCCATCTTGGATCTTAATTTTTTTAAGTGTCCTATATTCTTCTGTTGTCCAACAGTTGAAAAATATCGATTTTTGTTTGTAAATTTTAAGAAAAATACAGAGCTTTTGTATTTTGTGTTATATCTCAGTTAGCTTTAAACCGATTTGTCAGTTCGAGACTACGGCTTGTATTCTGCTATCTTCAACATGTCCAAAAATTAAGTAGAAATTTTAATAACTTGACTTATTAAAAAATATATATTTTTCAAAATTATTTTTGTCTATAACTTTGTCGATTAGTAAACGATGTATCCAAAATTATTTAAGAATATCTCTAGAGGCATATCGTACCTGTTAAATGTAACAAACGTCTCTAAAAATTAAACTAGTGCTGAAAAATGTTGATTTGTTTGGGAAAAATATGTGAAAATATGAGGCGATCGTGTTTGATTTCAATAGCGATGAATTTTCGTGTATTTGCAAAAGATTGATACCATACACATATCTGAGTAACATGTGGGGGCTTCTAAAAGTTGATTTCAACACGCGGACAGACGAACAGACGGACATGGCTCAACGACTCCCCTAGACATAAGCTTTCAAATAATATAGACTTTATGGGGTCGGAAATTAATATTGTAGAAATTGAAAACGGAATAAAAAAAAACTATACATATATATTCTTGGGCACCTCAGGTGAAGGGTATAAAAAGAGTTATTCGGTTTTGGAAAAATTATTATTTGGAAATAAGCAATAAGCTAAAGAATAAAATATTGGGTCGATAACCCTAGCATGCATAATAGACCGTTTAAAGGCATAAAAAGTATGTCGTGAATTCTCGAATATTAAGTATTTTTGTAAGGTAATTTCGATAGGTTGACATCCAAACATTGATCCACTCGCAATAAGATCATCAATAATCAGACTTTAATGTTCGTCTTTAAATCCGAAGATAAAAAGAACAATTTATAAAAGAACCGCTTTATTTGTTAAAAAAATCTGTTTTTGTCGATACTGCTTTGCAAAAAATATTAAGAAGGTGTACGGCGAACTTTTTTTCTACTCGGAATCGAAATTATACAAAAACTGATAATTAAATTTCAAACAAAATGTATACACTTCCGTTTTAAATAAAACTCTGTAATACGTAAGATTTTTATTTTAATTATCAACGTCTAGTAGAAAAAAATAAAAATAATAGATAAAGTCGCTGCTCTGACATAATCAGTTATGTGACAATTTTTAAAATTTTTTTTTTTCTATTCTGAAACATTATTGGTCGTATATCTATTCACCAAACCGTTTAGGGATATCTTGATTTGTTCAAAAATAAAGAATAGTCAGTATGCGTAAGTTTAATACTGTAAAGTAACAAAATAAAATGCTTTTACTGCTCTCCTGAAACTCAGTAAAAAACACATAACTGAATTTGTTAGAGCAGCGACGATAATTCTATTGTGCGATTATGTATGTACATACATAGTACATACAACTTCATCGTACTTAACATTGACTAATTTATGCATAATTATTTGTATATTTATAATTTGTATAATTTTGCATACTACATAAACATGTAGAAAATTTATTTATTTTAGGTATCTACTCGTTCAAATGAACATCTCAGAGAACGGCATATTCGTAGTTTTTGTTGAACAGTACATTGATCAAAACACACTGTTATAGCCTTTTTACACTTGATCACATCTTTCATCAAATCAACAAGTTGTTAACATCTTCCCATATGAATTGTACGTGTTTGTGTGTCAACATTTCTCATCATCTTTTAAAGATGTCCCTAAATCATTTTGTTCCACTCAACATCTTTCGATTATATTAGTGTATTCACTAGAAATTGCTGTAAAAAAATACAAAATACAAAAAAAAAAAAAAATACATACAACGAGTGGACTTGAAATATGTCGTATAAAATAAAATATCTTAATTATCTTCATCCTCTAACAAATCTGCATATTGTAATAATAATTGCTCTCCAATAATAATAATTTATACAATTAATACAGAATTTTTAAATCCATTTTTTTTTAATTTTTATTTGCGCAAACATGTAAAATAAATATTATGACAGATGAAAGATGAAGGATGAAAGATGTTGCAAATGTAAACAAGTTTTTTTTTTTAATTTTCAACATCTTCCACGCATTCCGCTAAGATGTGAGTAAGTGTACAAAAGGCTATTGAAAAATGAGCAGCGTCGTGTCGAACAGTTCATTTATACCGTTCCTAGTCGACTGAGTGACATAAGAACAAATTTATATTGTTCTAAACATATTGCAAGTTTTTGTGAAAAAGTAATTTTATATAGATCATAGTGTCATCACATAAGGCTATAGCGCAAAGAGAGATTAGATTTTGTCTCGTTTTTTGTTTATAGAACTTGACAATTCTTGGGACTGAAATCTCGTTTTTATATATGGAGTTTGAAAAACATTGGGACACAAAAAAATAATCAGCTGGGCTGGCACCGCCACCTGTATAAGTGTATCCTGATATAGATAAAATAATGGATTGTTCGTTTTGGATTTTGTTCTCTCTCAGTTTTTCATGTCTCTAAAACTTTTCCTGTAGTTTTTTCGTTTTTATTGTCTTAAATTACTTGAACAAGGTAATTCTCTGGTACATATGTCTGTATGCATGTGTGTACATGTGTATGTACAATATATTTTTATTGTGAGCAAATGTGTTTAGTGTATGTTCAAAGAAATGATTTATGTTTGTCTTCTTGCTTATAGAAACGTGATTGAATTTCCATTAAAAATTGTCAATTGCTCATTTTGCTGTTAATAACAAATAAAATTTCTATAGTTTATCTGTTGTTTTCTTTTTAACAGAAAGTGTAAGTGATGTACAGTGATGTTGAAAAATGGAGTAATCAAATCATTAACGTTTAAAAATGCCATATGCAGCGTGAGAGGTGGAATTTGAACAAGTTATATAGATACCTTCATTGAGTGTTAGAAGAAAGTGTACACCTACATATCACTATTTACTTTTACTATTAAAAACAAAATTTTGTTCAAGTTAATTTTCTGTCACACGTTAAAATTTTTACACGCAATCAGTATTGAAATAGGTTTTTATTTTGCAATATGTCATTGTCAAGGAAACAATGTTTTTGTAACAAAACATTTTTATACTAGTTGCAATCAGCTGTTTTGTTGACACGACTGAACAGAGAAATTGTCGGAAGATCGCATCAATTTAAAGTAGTTCGATTGCTAGAACTGAACTATTCGATTGACAATAAATGTGATTGTCTGTTTTCTGGGTGTAGTAGCAGAATACGTAGTAAAACAAGCAACATATTAATAGCTACGTTTATAGTAGCAAAAGAGAAACTTAAAAACAAACAAAAAACTACAAAATAGTGTAATTACTTTAACACAAATTTTTCATTAGCTGCACAGCAAAAACTCTCCAAAATAAATAGTAAAAGGTTTTTAATTCATACAATTTTGCATTTAATAGCATTATTTTATTTGATTTCCTAATGCTGGCCAGACGAAACCACAATGTTGCTTTAAAATAAAATGATTGTAAAGTAAGTATTAAAAGAAGATTAATTTTAAAAAGTTTACAGGAAAAAGTGGCCGTTGCCAGATTTAGTTTTAATAATAAATATGATTAATTAACTAATTGAAACAAATAATACCATAATTTGAAGTATACTTATGATGAAACCGTAACTAGTTCAAAAGTGCGTTTTACACGGTTAATTAAAATCTTAAGTAAGAAAATAAATATATAAGATATTAATTTTTAAAATTTTGTAAGTCCATTCACATATATGTATGTGAGTTCGTGTTTAAATTTATTCGAAATATTTAAAAAAATGATATGAAGTAGCATTAATATTTTGTTACCTTAAGCATGTAAAATTTAAGAAGATGATAGATACACCTTATAAATATTACTTCATATGCCCTAACGCCACTTTCAAAAAGCACAGTTCAAATATGTGTATATAAAACAAACTAAGCTATCTTTTCTTAAAAAGTTTTTTTTAGGATAATTAAAATTTTGTTAGAGTCAAAACAGAAGTAAATACTTCTAACAGATCAGAATATGGTTTTCCAGGCTAAGTATGGAAATTATGGAAGTCATTAAATGTATAAAGGAAACTGATAAATTGGACAGTCAATTATCATTACACTTATAAATGAAAAAATTAAATCTAGAAATGTGCAATGCAGGAACGGGATAAACTTGTATGCGAATTGTGAACGTCTAGAGATAATATGGATACCAAGTCATCACGACATAATTGGAAATGATGAAGACCACAAATTATGCAAAATATAATCTTTTCTTTACAACACAACCTTGACATATGCTTAACCCTTTCAAAAACAAACTTAAAGTTAGGGATTACCCTAACTTCAACGTTTCCAATTACATATGTCGTAAAGCGATTAAATGGCTGAATTTAGGCAATAAATTGTAAATTTATTTATGAGATATATTCTCTTTAATCAATATTAGCTTTAGAAGGAACACGTGAGGAAGTGAAAAAATACTGATGTTGGTAAAGTGACAAACCAACTATGGGATGATCCAAACCTTGAGAAATCGAAGGAGATTGTGAAACTGAGTAGTTAGGAGTTTAAATTTTGTAATAACAACGGAGATAGGAACTCATCAGGTGAAACGGCATGTAGAGCATGCAAGGCAGAAACTTTGGAACATTATCTTTGTCAATGTCCTATGCTAGGGCGTATTAGATGCGAAAACTTGAACGTGGATACTATGCCGAATTTGGAAAGCCTAAGGAATTCGAATTAGAGATTCAGAAGGAATAACATTGATGGGACAAGGTTTTTAACCTAGTCGATACTATTAACGAAATTACGATTATGGTTTCTAAGTATTAGAGGAATTTCGTTCCTATAGAGCGCACAACATGCCAATTGAGCATACGTGTATACCTGTTATGGGTTTGGTTTTAAAAAGATTTATTTCCTTTTCAATATTTGTAAACATATCTTAACTTTCCATATTGTGAGCTTTTGTAGGGCTTTGTACATGTCTATCGGTTCGACAGTGTTATCTTACATTATACGCACGTGCGGAATGGAGTGTTCCTTCCATATAAAATGTAATACATATACGTAAACGTATTGAGCAGGGTAACTCTAGCAGTAAAATAAACTCATGCTGTATGTTGCAGCAACAGCCTTTCAAATTAAACGATCGTCTTTTACTCCCTCACTGTTGTGACTAGGCAAATGTTAAATCCTAACATTTTTCTATAAACTGTAAAAAAAGTTTCATTTTGAAATTTTTATATTCATAAATTGACAAAAAACCCGTTACACTTGGCAATCACCACTGCTGACTCACATACACAATTTCATAGGCATTTTAGTACATTTTAAAATACAATCGCGTATATAAAACAGAAGACTATCATTGTTTTATTTCGTGTGTGTTGTTTTTGGTGCCTATCTATGTAGAGTGCGGCTGGCGGACTGGCTTGACCAATAAACACTATTACTTTGCCGCGTATCGAACGGTTATCCATAATTCAGTTGCACAGTAGATGTTATTGTAAATGGAGGCATAGAAATAACAAATACAAAAAGTAAAATTGAAAAAAAAAACAAAAATTCTGAAACTATCTAATCAAATGAATAAATTAAATAAAAACGTTAGGAAAGTTAAAAAATAAATAAATAAAATTAGCAAATAAAATTTACATAAAAAAAGAAATACAGTTTGATTTACTTAAATTAAAAATCTATTTATTTTATACATAAAGAATATTGAAAATAAAAAGAATTCTATAAAAGGAAAAAAAATTAACATTTTAAATTGAATATATATGGAGACAGCAACAAAAACACAAAAGTGCATAATGTTTAATTAAGTATTGTAGTTATCTAAGCAAAAATTTAATTGATATTGTTTGCATATTTGAACAATATTAAACAATTATAAAAAGAGCGAAACATAATTTGCTTAAAAACAAAATTTTTATCTCGAATTGCATTAAATTGTAATTTTATTGAAGACTGAGATTTGAAAAAGCACACACACACAAACACACAAAATAAATAACTTAAACGTATTTGTAAAAATAAAATGTTGAGTTTTAATCGACCCGCCTTGTCGTTGTTTGCTGTAATTGCTTTAAGTTTTTTCGCTTTTTATGTAAAATCGGATATAAATATAGCAAATAACAAATTAAGTAGTTTAAATAGTCATAATAAATTTAGTGATAATTCCTACAATGCCAAGGACAACAACAACAACAACAGCAATAATCACAATAATAGCAACAAAGAAAGTAATGATAACAACAACGATAGCAGCAGCACTAGCACCAGCAATATTAAACATTATAGCAGTGTAGGCGATAACAGTGAAAGGCTAGCTACAACACATGAATCTATTAAGAATTCTCCACCTCCCCCACACATTATTTTTATTTTAGCCGATGATTTGGTAAGTTTAAGTGAAATGTAATAAATAAGAGCACTATATTCGGCTGTTCCGAATCTTTTATACCCACCACCAACTTTATGCACTTTTATAGCACAGAATTTATTATTTTGTTATTAACAGTAATCGCTTTGGAATAATCTCTTTATAGTAAAATATGCATCACTTTCTTTTGTAAATTTAGTCTTTCAATGAAAGTGGGCGTTAAAGTAGGCGTATCAATAAAGTTTCTGATAATAAATACAACTTAAAAGTGGGAGTGTCATATAAATTGTATGGAATAACAATGACATTGACTAAAAGGATATCTGTAGCAAATTTCATCATCATACCTCTAATTTTGTCGGTTTTATTAGCTTTTAAATTTCATGAACAGTAGATAACATGAAAAGTGGGCGTTATAGTAGGCGTGTCAAAGTTGTTTTTGCTAATGAGTACAACTTAGGTATTTTAATATAGCCTTTTATTATTCCAAAATCTTGATTAATAGAGAAATTATATGAAATTGAGATAAAGCGTTATATGGGATGTAAGCGTAAAAGTGGCCGTAAAAGTAGTCGTGTCACATTTATTTGCCGTTCAAACAAAGCCTTTGATAGAAAAGCAATGTTTGCAAAATTTCAGAATCTCACATCTAATTTTATCAGTTTTATTAGGTTTAAAATTGTATACTTATATACCGAAAAATACACTTTCGTACATTTTAATCTATAACTCCTTTCCAAATGCATTGATTTAAGCAGTTTTCAGAGAAAAATATTGATTTTACTCAGGAAATATATATTCGAAGTTTCATGGCTTTACGTTAATGCGTTTCGACACAATTCCATTTTATTCGATGGTGGGAGGACATGGTTTTTTTGACATAATCTTGCATTACGAGCTATAACTCTCTCCCGAATTCTCCGATTTAGCCCATTTTCAATACCAAATAAACCTTGTCTATAGGAAAGATTCTGGCAAAATTTTAGTCCCCTAGCTTTTTCGGTCCGACCTCTATCGTGCTTTCATTAAACGGACGGACTGACAGACATAGCTAGATCTTCATAAAATGAAAACCCGTTTCAGAATATATACACTTTATGGGGTCTAAAATGGACATTTCGATGTGCTACAAACGGAATGATAAAATAAATACACCGCCACACCATTTATTTGGTGGCGGGTATAAAAATTTGAAAAACAAATTCAAATTGCCCAGGAAGTTTAAAGATAAATTAAAATACTTTGTACGCTTTACAGTATACATGTATGTATGTTTTTTTTATTTAACGAATGAAATCACCGAAAGACTCTGCCTGCTAAAATTCCAGGAGTGCGAGACTTTAATACGCTAAAATACCACGATACAGTAACCCACATGTCCCCGTGGAAAAAGCTTTCCATCACAGGGTGGGAAGGGCATTTAAACCTCCTCAACTACTCACAGAAAACAGCACAGCCTATCATTGCCTGAAATATATATATCTGGTATCTTCCACATCGTTTTCACACCACAACTCGAACAGAACCACCACCAACAGATACTACCTTAAGCAGCCATGTCCACTCAATAACTGATTGATGTTATAGTTCAGGTTGCACTGTTCTCTGTCGAGCCTTGCCAGTGAGTGAGCCATATCAGTGAGTACGCCCATCTCCTCTAACCCATAACTGACCAACAAAACTTCTATTTGACAACGCGTTTATCCCTTGTAGCAGCTGTGGCCTGCAGCTCAATTGGTCCAATGCCCGCAATGACAAACGCTGCCTCATCTAACAATATCCGATATGCACTACACACTCAATGGGCTGCCAGCCTTTACATAATAAGATTTACATAGGATCTATAACTCATGCATATTAGGTGGAAAAAGACCGATGAATGAATTTTTTTAAGATATTATGCATGCGTTTGCATGTATTTTGAAGCACGTCATTTATGACAAGCTATTTTGGGTTTTGGGAGACATTAAGAATGCTTTTGCTTGAAATATTGTTTTAAAAGTCATGATTCACATTGAGCGAGTGCAAAATTTTTTTGCTGGGTTTGAACTAAAGTGTTGTATACTTATATAATGAAAATAAGAAAATATCAAAGGCTTTCACTATTTTCGTATTTCTATAAGTTTTTAGCATACAGTTTTTCGTTATTAGCAAAGGCGTAGTAAGCTCGGTGATTTCAGCACAGTTTGTAGTGGTTTATAATAATTTTTTTGTAGCGGAAAAGTTACGAATCATTGCTCGGAGACTTTTTTTAATTTTTGGTGCTTTTCTTTGGTGATACCAAAAATTAAATTTAAAATTTTATTTTTTTTTAATATACTCATTGTCATGATATAAAGTTAAAAGTATAGAAGAAATATTTAAACTTGTAATTACGAAAATGACATGGTATTAACACATTTAATTTCGGTACTTGTTTCTTAATATCTTGTATATTTTATGTGATATAAAATTAGAACTTAATATGTAAGTAAAGTTTCAATTTCATCGAATGTATTTAATACCATACATGGGCACTTTGCAGTAACAGTACTTCTTCAGTATTTTTTTTACTGGTACTGCACTTGAATTTTCATTACCAGTATATTTTTACTGATTATTGAAAAAAAAAATCAGTACTCAGTAAATTTTACTGATTACTGTAAAAAAATCAGTATTCAGTAAATTGTACTGATTACTGAAAAAAAATTCAGTAATCAGTAAAGTTTACTGAATACTGAAAAAAATTACAGTAATCAGTAAATTTTACAGAATACTGAAAAAAATAAGTAATCATTAAATTTTACTGATTACTGATAAGAATGCAGTATCGGGAGGTTTTTACTACCTATACATACAAAAAAAAAACAAGAATTATAAAACTAAGAATTTTCGTACTCAATAAACGTTAATAAGTTTTTGTATTTATTATTCACATTCTTATCTTATTTTCTTAAACAGATGCGGGCATAACTATTAATTCAGGTGACTTGGCAAACTATCCCCAGGAAACAATTTTGTACCTGGCCGAACAACACACTAGCATAAATTGTCTGCATAATCACAGTGCTATTAAAAACGTGTTTTTGAAATACAATACTCCTTTGCCTTTGTCTGCTCCTGTAAAAATATTGTTTTCGTTCGCTGGGGTTGTGAATCGTTCCAGAAGACAAAAACTCAGTGATACAAATTTTGAAATGCTTGTATTAAGAAAAGCCAATAATATATTACATCTTTTATCTTTATTCAACAATTTAAATTTACAAATATTTTTTGTGCTAAACCCGCAAAGCTTTGAGCTTGTAAAAAAAAATACTTAATCGTGACACAATTTTACTGATTACTGAAACTTTCTTCAGTAAAATTTACTGATTACTAAATTTTTTTTCAGTATTCAGTAAACTTTACTGAATACTGATTTTTTTTCCAGTAATCAGTAAACTTTACTGAATACTGATTTTTTTTTTCAGTAATCAGTAAAAATTTACTGGTAATGAAAATTATATTTCATTACCAGTAAGCATTTACTGATTACTGAAAAGCTTGCTGCAGTAAAAAAGTAATGCAGTATGCGCATGTATGTTTAATACATAAAAAACCACTGTGGAATATTTAAACTTATTTTATTTGATATGGAAATGAAATAAATTATATTAATTTCACAATTCCATACAGCAATAATTATTGCTGTTAAATAATTATATAACATTTTTTAAATTAGATGGTATTAAAAGTTACAAATTCTTAAAATTGTGCCTTTTATTTCGAAAAATACGTATTTTTCTCTATTGTGGTGCTTTTTGGAATGTCAAAAGTGACAACACTTAATATTACAAAAGTATCGTATATTTCACGGAAGATTTTCGAGACTTTTGTTAAATTATCAAAAAGTTGCCTAAATTTTTTCAAAATATGTATGTACGAAAGTTATGTTTATTTTACAAAAAAAGATGAATACGAAAGGGTTTTTCGTAAAATATTACATAGTGTGTAAACTTGTTTCTGTGATGCCGCAGGATTAACTTTTACGTAAGTATGTTTTACATGAGTTGTCCATTGAAAAGTAAAAGGTTTTCAAATAAGAGTAATACTATTTTTTCTTAAAAAACATTTATTGTTAAGGAAATTCATTTTAATTTATCGAATGTGAATCGATACAATTAAGTTCTAAATAAAACGTCATTCAAATGGCCTCGATGAATTCATCTGCAGGAACGAATTCGATGAACCCAATTTTCAAGCACTTATATTGAAAACAACAACACAAACTAAAATTTTTTTTTGTTTTCAACGTATTTGTAAAAATGAAAATTGCGTTTGTATTTAATTCCGTTTGTATTGTCATTCCGTTTGTAATTTCTGCAATTTTCATTTCCGACCCCATAAAACATATATTTTATGAAAGCTTATGACTAGAGGAGTCGATTAAGCTCTGATAGTCTGTCCGTGTGTTGGTTGAAATCAACTATATGTTCCTAAGATCTGGAAATATCCAGAAATGAATCGTTATTGAAATTCAGCACAATCGCCCTATAACTTTCTGAGATATGAGCAAAAAACCACGACCACCTCGTTTTTTCACAATTACAACAACAAAATACATATATACTGGTTAGAGTAAACGTGGCATCGAATCCCAACTGAGCCAAAAAAAATCTTTTTTATTTTATTTTTTATTTTAAATATTATTTATATTTTTATTTTTTATATATATTGTTTTTAATTTAAAAAAAAAACAAACAATTTTTTTTAAACTTTTTTTTTTAATATTTTTTAAATTTTCTTATTGCTTTTTATACCCTTCACACAGTGAAAAAGGGTATATATAGGTTTGTCATTCCGTGTGAAATTTCTACAATTTTCATTTCCGACCCCATAAAGTATATATTTTCTGAAAGCTTATGAATAGGGGAGTCGATTAAGCCCTGTCAGTCTGTCCGTCTGACCGTCTGTCCGTGTGTATGTTGAAATCAACTTTTTGAAGCCCCCCGACATAGGTTGGACCCGGGTAAGGTATTAAAATATCAGAAATATTCGGGAGTAGATCGGTATTGAAAATCAGAAACATCGGTTCATAAACAACTGAGATATGAGCAAAAACCCACGACCACCTCGATTTTCTTTTCACAAAAACAACATTACAACAACAACATACATACATACAAACGTGTATACTGGTTAGGGAAAACGTGGCATCGAATCCCAACTGAGCCAAAAAATTTTTTTTTTTAATTTTTAAAAATTTTTTTTTTTAATTTTTTTTTTATTTTTTTTTTTATTTAATATATTATATATATTTTTATTATTTTTTTTTAATTATTTTTTTTTTAATTTTTTTTTATTTTTTTTTGTTTTATATATATTATAAATGTATATAATAATTTTTTTTTTTAATTTTTTTTTTAAAATTTTTTTTTTTTAAATTTTTTTTTTATTTTTTTGTTTTTTTAACATACATACGTGAATTTACTGTTATTGCATGACTACACGTTGTGAAGGGTATATAAGATTCGGCACGGCCGAATATAGCGCTTTTACTTGTTTTTTTTGTTTTTCATATATTTTTCTTTAGTTTTTTATTCTAATTTTTTTTAGAAACACATGTTTTTTACATCCCAGCAAAAATTTCTGCATACCCGGAAGCAGGTTCGTAAGGGAGACACAAATGTACTCTCCTTTCCCAACCTGCTTCAGGAAGGCATGATTTTTATATGAGATGTCCTACTTGATAGGGCTCTTTGATGCTCTAATTATTTGCTATTTTCAAACAAGGTGAATGCAGTAATATCATGTCTCTTTTATGTGTTTATTTAGGCATCCAAAATGCGCTTAAATCATACATATTTTTTGCATGTATGTATGTATGTACATATGTACGTATTTTGTATGAGATGAATGGTGATCCAAACAATTGTTATTGCATGACTACATGCTGTGAAGGGTATATAAGATTCGGCACGGCCGAATATAGCACTGTTAATTTAAAAAAAAAACTTTAAAGCAAAAACTATTTATTTACGGTCTTGTATTGTTTAAGCCAAGTAAAACTGCGAGTTTACGTATGTATGTTTTCAAAAATAATAATAATTAAAAAAAAAAGAAAAAATGTATTAAAAACAAAAAAAAAAAATTAAAAAGAAATTTAAAAAAATATAAAAAAATAATGAAAATATAAAAAAAATATAATATAAAAAAAAATTTTGTTTGGCTCAGCTGGGTTTCGAAGACACGTTTACTCTAACCAGTATATATGTATGTTGTAGTTGTAATTGTGAAGGAAAAACGAGGTGGTCGTGGTTTTTTGCACATATTTCAGAAAGTTATGGGGCGATTGTGCTGAATAACGATTCATTCCTAGATATTTCCAAAAGATTGATACCATACACAGATCTGAGGAACATATAGTTTCTTCTAAAAGTTGACTTCAACCAACACACGAACAGACGGACAGACGGTCAGGGCTTAATCGACTCCTCTATTCATAAGCTTTCAGAAAATATATACTTTATGGGGTCGGAAATGAAAATTGTAGAAATTACAAACGGAATGACAAAGCCATATATACCCCTGTGCACCACAGGTGAAGGGTATAAAAATTTTGTTTGTCTTAACTGGTATCCGAACCTACGTTCATCCAGTTTGTATTGTTGTGAAAAGACGAGGTGGTCTATATCATATCTTTGTTGTTTATGAAGCGATTTTGCTGATTTTTAATACCGATCTGCTTCCAAATATTTCTAATATTTTGGTAGCTTACATAGGTCTTGAGAATATCTGGGGGCTTCAAAATGTTGATTTTAACAAACATATGGACATACGGACATGGATAATAGATTCTCCTTTTTATAAGCTTTCAAAAAATATATTTTTTTTGGGATCGAAAATAAAAATCGTTGAAATTTCACACGGAATGACAAACCTATATGTACTCTTACACTCATTGTGAAGGGTACAATAAAAAAGTTTAGTTTTACATATTTATTATAAAAAAAAAATTGGTAACGCTCTTAAATGGTGCATATTTAAAACAAAGTTAAAAAACAGTCAGCTTATTATACTAGTACCTTATTAATCTACCTTTGTATAATTTTTATCAAATAAATAATTTTCTCATCTGCTGATTAAATGGATTACCCTCATATGTAAGTTGCATTTTTTAAAGCGCGAACATTTTTGAAACATCATAAGCGTTGACACATTTAAGCGTTTTCTGTACCTTTATGTAGCTTTTAAGTCGAACATACATTTTTATTACACTTAAATAAAAAATACTTAACAAAGGATTATTTTTTCAGGGCTTCAACGATGTCAGCTTTCGAGGTTCATCAGAAATACCAACCCCAAATATAGATGCTTTAGCATTTTCGGGAATAATATTAAATAGATATTATATAAATCCCATATGTACCCCTTCTAGATCAGCGCTAATGACCGGAAAATATCCCATACATACAGGTAAGTTAATTCTTTTCCCAAGGTAAGAGAAAAATTAATTTGATTTTAAATATATTTTTTTTGAAACATAAAACAAGTAAAAACACTAGGCTGTCCCGAATTTTTTATGTCCACCACCAATTTTATACACTTTTATAGCACAAAATTTATTATTTTGTTATTAACAGTAATCGCTATGGATTAATCTCTTTATACTAAAATTTGTATTTAAGTGGGCGTATTAGCTTCATTTTCTGGCATTACAAGACATTGAATAGAAATCTATAGGTGCGAAATTTCATCATCATACCACTAATTCTGTCGGTTGTATGAGCTTTTCAATTTCATTAACAGTAGATTACGTGAAAAGTGCTCATTAAAGTAGGCGTGTTAATGTAGTTTCCGCTTATAAATTTAACTTAGATATTGCAAGTCCTTTGTTCTTCCTACATTTTTATTCATAGAGAAATTATATGAATTAGAGATAAAGCGTTATATGGGAGGTGGGCTTAAAAGTGAGAAGATATTTTTTTTACTCAGGAAGTTTTCATCGCTAAACGTCAATTCGTTTTGATACAAACGCATTTCATTCGATGTTGGAATGACATTGCTTCTTTTTTACCTACTCTTGATATAACTTTCTTCCTAATATTTCGATTTAGCCCATTTTTCATTACCAAACAAACCATATGTATTCTAAAATATATTGTGAGCCCCCTAACTTTTTCGCTTCGAGTCCTATCATACTTTCAATAAACGGAAAGATGTACGGATATAGCTAAATCTTACATTATTTTTCAACTAGTGCTTATTTCGTGAATGGTAACATCATGTCTGATTTGACAGGTAATTAGTTTTATCCTTCCGCTGAACGAATATGGTTGTGTATACGCTTGAACAACGCTGGGAAATATTGCGACATTACTTTGGCCGCTTTTGCCAAAAAAAATCATCTTTTCAGATGAAGCTTATTTTGATCCCGGCGGGTATGTAAACAAGCAAAATTGTCGCATTTGGGGCACAGAAAACCCGCACGCATACATTGAAAAGCCGATACACCCAAAAACGAGTCACTGTTTGGTGCGGATTTCGGTCCAGAGGCATAATTGAGTCATTTTTCTTCGAAAATTAGCAAGGAATGGCCGTTACAGTCAATGGCGATCGTTATCAGGCCATGTTGAACGAATTGTTGTTCACAAAAATTGAAAACGGCGCTACGTGCCACACAGCCGAAGCTATACTCGATGTTTTGTGCCCTGTTTTTGGCCACCTCGGAGCTGCGATTTGACACCGTTGGACTATTATTTGTGGGGTGCCATCAAAGATAAGTGTTACGCCAACAAGCCAGAGACAATTGACGCTTTAAAAGGTAATATTCGAGAAGCCATTGGTTAAATACAGCTGCACACAATCGATAATGTGCTTAAAAATTAGACCGATCGTTTAGGCTACTGCATGACCAGCCGAGGCAGCCATTTGAATGAAATTATTTTCCATTATTAACAGGATTGTACTTTCAAATAAAAAAAGAAATTTGAGAAAACATTCAGTAGTTTTTTTTATGGCATTTTCAACAAAAAAAAGTTGTTTGGCGGACCCTTTACTTTATGGGGTCTAAAATGAATACACCGCCACACTATTTTTTTGGTGGTAGGTATAAAAAGAAGAAAAAACTGTATTAAACAATTATTTAACTAAATTTACTTTAAAACTATAAGATATATCTTAACACTGTATACATGTTTTTATTTGTTTTTTTTAGGCATGCAGCATACAGTTTTATATGGAGGTGAAGCCAGAGGCTTGCCATTAAACGAAAAGATAATGCCTCAATACTTCAATGATCTCGGGTAAATAAGTAGTTTATGAAATAACACAGAAAAAATATAATTAAACTTTGATTACCAAATTAAATTTATTTATAAAATTTTTAATTGATTTTTCAAGCTCGAGGTCTTTATAAATATTTGTTGATTTATTTATTATTCAATATTATATAAAAAAAATTAAAAATTAAATTATATAAAATTTTGTAAAAACACACAATTTCTTTCCTGAAGATGCTACACAAAGGAGTAGCGAAATATTGAATAATAAATAAACCAACAAATATTTATAAAGACCTCGAGCTTGAAAAATCAAAAAATCAAAAATTTTATAAAATAAAGGTCAAATAAGAGCAATAATAATTAAATTTATTTATTATTAATTATATATTAATATTTAATTCGAACTTTTTTATATATTAAATTTTACTATAAATAATTTTTTTTTGGCTCATTTATTCATTCATTTATCTATTATTTTAATTTTCTAAAACATTTTCTAAATTAAATTAAATTAAATTGTAATCATTTTAGAATCTTGAAAAACTATTACGATATTAGCCAAGTGGAATGTATATCAAAATGATTACAATTTTATTTAATTTAGAAAATGTTTTAGGAAATTAAAATAATAGAATAAATGAACTTGAGCCAAGATAGAAAATGATTTACAGTAAAATTTAATTTATTTATTATTATTTTATCTAATTGTGCTACAAACATCAAAATCATTTCATTAATGAAGAGAAATTTAGTAAAAAGAACCAACATATAAAAGAAATGGCTTAAATTATAATTTACTTGTGATTTACATTTATAATTATATAAACATAAATATTATTTAGAAAAGCATACATATGTCACAATTATCTAGGAGATGGTGGCAATTATTAAGCGTCTTGTCTACACATAGAATAGGCAGTAGCAAGACCTGGAGGCGCTGTTAACAATTTGGAGACGTTAGCAGTTTGGTCTTCCTAACGCAATAAAGTTTTATTTAGTGGTTGGCAAGAATTTTTGTTTTTTTCTACAAAGTTAAAGGTATAACTTTTTAAATAAAATTGTAAACAAACTAATTTTGACACAAATACTAAGTAATGCCTCAGTAAGAATGCACTATTAATTTGAGTGTTATTTATTTCGTACAAGTGGCAACACGGAAATTTAGCGGCTACCAAATACGTTAATTAAAAGAAGAAGGAAAGAACAACGCCTAATAATTTTGAAAACTAATTAAAAAAATTTGGAAGGTAATGCTGAGACCGCTCGCAAGCTTCTTAAAATTTTAAGTCGAGAAAGTGCACTTTAAGTGTCCACTTTTCAAAGATTTAAGTGTCAACATATCGAAGATTGTATAAAAATTTCGAAGAAAGCAAGTAAGACAGACCCCTGATCTTAAAAATACAAATATAAATAGGAGCTTAAACCAGCAGACAATGGAAAGCGCAATTCTCTCAATGGGTTATTACGAAGTGAAGTCAATGTCAATTTTGCTAAATTTGAATTTTTCTCCCATGAAGCGCATGTAGTGTACCTCACAAGTATCTACTGCACACACATTGCCCACTCTGAAATTCATACAATCCAAATTAAAGTAGGGTATACAATAGATCAAATAACTGCATTAACCCACATTCACTAGAATATAGGACAAGTATGCATGGGAATGAATACATGTTACTCAATCAGAATGCAAACAAACCACATTGAGTGTTTTGATGTAAATGAGTACATTTACAAATACCAACATTCTGATTGGCTAGTACAATTACAGAGAGAGTAAATCTTGATATATTAATGGTACCGATAAAGACAAATAGAACTTTGTCAATAAGTATAATAAGTTAGAAAGGCTAAGAATTAATTTCAAACTTAGTATATAATAACAAATAAAATTAAATAAAATCAGACTTGAAATTACAATACTAATTCGGCAACCTGCCTTGTGTTTTAATCAAAAGTCTCAAAACAATTCGGCAGTTCCTTTGAACGCCTTGTAAATCAGCTGAAACCCTGACAGCTACGAAAAATAACCAAGGGCTATAGGGAACTTATTAAACACTACACGAGAAAAACCATTACACGCATTTCCAACTAAATGGCTTTCTAAATACAAATTGTCGGATTTTGGGCTCAGAATATTCTAATAGGAAACAAATACACCAACAGCGAGCAACTATCAGTGCGAATTTTGGCCAGCAGAATGATTGGGGCTTACTTTTTTGAAGATGAGGCTGAAATTGAAGTGACTGTAAGAGGCAATCGTGAAAGGAAAATGGAGTTCTTGTTGCCTCAATTGGACGGCATAGATCTGGAAGACATGTGATTTCAGCAAGACGGTGCCACCTGCCACATTACGCATAAAAAACAATCCTTTATTGCAGCAACGATTTTCACAACAAATTATCTTTAGAAATTTTGATGTCAACTGGCCACCAAGAACATGCGATTTAACGCCGTGCGAATTTTTCTTTGAAGTTTTGTGAAATCTAGGGTTTATGCGAATAATCCGAAAACAATTTCTAAGCTAAAATTCCAGATTTAACAAGTGATCGGTGAGATACAGCAACATCTTTGTGAAAAAAATTATGGAAAATTTAATGAAAAGAATAATGATCTCTAAGCAGAGACGTGGGGGATACCACACTGCCGAATATAGCATTCTTAGTTTTTCCTTTTGGGAGGCTTTTTATGGTGTTTTGCTATTCGGTCGATTTCAATACTTTACAACTAATATATACGTTTTAGAAATTTTTCATTTAAGTTTGACAAGAAAAAGGTCTGTTAGTTACATCCCAAGGTGAAAGGGAATTAGTATTATCTTTATAGGACAAAAATAAGCTAAGAAACGGAATGGATATTTGAAGGGTGTGAAGTATTCGTTGTATAATATATGTCAAACAATTACTCTAACATCTATGTACATTAATTAGGCTTTCTATTTCTAATAATACGTATGTATGTAAGTACAAAGCTAACGAGAATGATTTTCGAACACGTGATATTTGTGAAGAAACTCGACTGCAATATGCAATAATTAAAAAGCCGGAACTCTCACAAATGTATGCTACTTATAGAGGACATGTTGAAAATAGCAAGCTTAGATGATGAAATTATTACACATATTGAAATTAAGCCATGTTATTTACGGGAGTATAAATAATGTATTAAGGTGGTTTCAACTTTAAAAAATTACCAGGCAGCAGTGAAAATAGATTTGTAAGAACTTACCGAAATATCCTCATTTTTTTGTAACTTCTTAACCAAGGCCCTTGTTCTCAACAATCAGTGAAAACTTTAGAATTTTGACATTTTTTGTTCTGTCAAAATGTTATTTGTTTTTGAAATATAAATTTTTTATTACAATTAAAAATATTAATTAAATTACAATAATAAATAATTTTATAAACAATTTAATAATTAGGCAATTTTAATTCATATTTTTTCGTGTATACTTATGCATATTTTGATAATTGTAAGCATTTTGAAATTGCTTTTAACAATCTTACTTGTATAGATATTCATCCCATATAGCTGGCAAATGGCATTTGGGTCATTACAAACGTGTCTATACACCGCTTTTTCGAGGTTTTCGTACTCATGTTGGCTATTGGACTGGTCATCACGATTATTTTGATCATACGGCTGTGGAATCTCAGCAATGGGGCTTAGATTTAAGAGATGGTAATGAAATGAAATTGCTTTAATTAATTAATAAATAATCTTTTATATTTTTAGGTTTGGAGGTGGGCTACGATATGCATGGCAAATATACTACCGACTTGGTAACAGAAGAGTCCTTAAGAGTCATAGCAAATCATAATGCTTCAAAACCCTTATTTCTTTATGTGGCACATGCTGCTGTGCACTCGGGTAATCCATATAATCCGCTGCCGGCGCCGGATGATGCAGTTTCCAAAATGCAACATATAACGAACTATAACAGGCGAAAATATGCAGGTGGGCAATCAATGGAATTAATTTACAATTTAATATTCTGGTGACCCAAAACTTAGAGTTGCATAGACACATATGCAGGTCGTTTTACCATATTCGAATAATTTTATATCCAATTTCAAAATTAGATTTGCTATGATGTGGTCATTATGGGAATTTTAAGATGACTATATACATGCTGGTGTAAAAAGGATTCGGCACGGTCGAATAAAGCACTCTTACTTCTTTGATATTTGGAGTTTGACATACATATACACAACAGAAATAACTTGCTGAAGTCTCGACACTATCCTATTGCTATCCTATATCCGTTGCTAAAATTTCACAAAAGTAGCTTTCTGGTCCATTGTTTTATTATTAAAATAAAAAAAACATTAAAATATACTTTAGGATCCATTTTGAGACTTAAAGTGAAAAATTATTTTTAATATATATTCGGCCATGCCGAATCTTATATACCCTTCACACCATTCATCTCATATGAAATACGTACATACATATAAAAAACATACATATGTATATAAAAACATCCCATTGTAAAATTATAAATTTACGTATGTGTGTTAAAAAAAATATAAAAAAAAAATTTAAAAAAAAATATATATAAAACAAGTAAGAGCACTCTATTCGGCTGTGCCGAATCTTTTATACCCACCACCAATTTTGTGTACATTTAAAGCACAATATTTATTATTTTGTTAATCATTATGGAATAATCTCTTTATAATAAAATATGTATCACTTTCTTTGTATAGGGTGGTTAAATTTTAAGGGCCCATGTTGAAGGTGAACTACAGCTAGTCTTTAAATTTGTTTTCTGCATTTCACTTGGCATTTCTCAATCTCAAACTTACTCAATTTGATCCGTGGAAAGATACGCAAATGAGCAAGGCTTTAAAGTTATTCAGGTTTTTTATAAAAATGGGCATTCAAATCAAAATGCATTTTGTGCACTTCGTAATTCTTTTGATCAACATAATCGTTCAAATTCGTCCACAATCGGGAGAATTGTAAAAAATATTTAAATTTCTGCAAACCAGGTCTGTATAAAATGTCAGAAAATCTGTGAATGCCTTCTTAGTTCGTTGAATGGGAACCACTGCTGGTTTTTGCGATAGTGTGGCAAAAGAGCAGTCAACCTCGCCTCATCATCATGCCCAACAATTGAGCATCAACATTGTCATTGAAAATTTGGACCATCAGATAGAGGGGGGCGCCAAGGATGGGGGGGCCATTTGGCCGATATTTTGTTAAGTACATAATTGAACCATACAAATATTATAATAACAAAAAGAAATAATAATAATATCCTAAATAATTTGTGTTTTTTTTAAATTCAACATAAAATTTAACCACCCTTTATAACTTCGATATGCTACTAAAATGCTTTCGTAAATGTAGTCTTTCAATGAAAGTGGGCGTTAAAGTAGGCGTGTCAATAAAGTTTCTGCTAATAAATACAACTTAGATATTTCAATATAGTCCTTTATTTTCCCAAAAACTTTGTCAATAGAGAAATTACATGAATTTTAGGTAAAACGTTATATGGGAGGTGGGCGTAAAAGTGGGCGTGGCACCTTAATTTTCTGGCACAGTAATGACATTGCCTAGGGGGATATACGTAGCAAATTTTGTCATCATACCTCCAATTTTGGCGGTTTTATGAGCTTTTAAATTTCATTAACGGTGGATAACGTAAAAAGTGGGCGTTATAGTAGGCGTGTCAAAGTTTTTTTTTGCGAATGAGTACAATTTAGGTGTTTCAATGTAGCCCTTTATTATTCCAAAATCTTTATCAATAGAGAAATTATATGAATTTTAGGTAAAACGTTATATGGGAGGTGGGCGTAAAAGTGGGCGTGGCACATTGATTTTCCGTTAAAAAAAAGCGTCTCACCAAAAAGCAAAGTGTGCAAAATTTCAGAGTTATACATCCAATTTTGTTGCTTTTATGACGTTTTTGTTTTTAAATATACCGAAAAATACACTGTGCGGTATAAATTTTCGTACATTTTGATCGATAACTCCTCTGCTAATGCATAGATTTAGATAATTTTCAGGGAAAAATATTGTTTTTACTCAGGAAATATATATTCGAAGTTTCATGAGTCTACGTTAATGCGTTTGGACACAATTGCATTTTATTCGATGGTGGGAGGACATGGTTTTTTCGACCTACTCTTGCTTTTCGAGCTATAACTCTCTTCCTAATAATCCGATTTCAATACCAAACAAACCTTGTCTATAAGAAAGATTCTGGCAAAATTTGAGCCCCCTAGCTTTTTCGGTGCGACCTCTATCGTGCTTTCAACAGACGGACAGACGGATGGACATAGCTAGATCGTCATCAAATCAAACCCTGATTCAGAATATATATACTTTATGGGGTCTAAAATGGATATTTCGATGTGTTACAAACGGACAACAAAATGAATATACCACCACCATTTTTTTGGTGGCGGGTATAAAAATTATAAAAATATAAATAATTAACTAATATTCAAATTTTTAATCAGGCTTGAGTTCATATTAACATTCTTTATTTTTACAAAGAATTTTTAATTGTGATAAATGAAAGAATAATTCTGAAAAATTATATTTTTACCGACACTGTCCGAGTGGAATGCATTTTCAAGCCTGATTAAAAATTTAAATATTAGTTTGAACAGAAAAGTTCAACAAAATAAAAATTCAATTCATAAATCTATATATATAAAAATCAATGTGTGTTTGTATGTTTGTATGTTTGTTTGTACTTTATAGACGGTTGAACGGCTGGACCGATTTCCTTGAAATTTTCACAGAATCTTTCTGTATGTCTGGAAGGAACTATAGGCTATACTCTGGTTTGAAATTGTAATTGGGCGGGGTGCCACGCCCTATTAAAGAATAAGTGTTAAATATTATATATCACGAAAGTTAATGCAGCTAGAGTCTTCAAATTAAGTACGGTAAACTTTGACATAGTAGGCGTGACCACAAGAATTAAATACTAAAAATCGTATACCTGGAAAACGATATCGATTAGAGTACTAAAATTTGGCAAAAGCAACTTTGATCTTCAAATAAACATTTATGGAAAAAATGGGTGCATTAACAATAGTGCGCGTGGCACTTGCCATATGAATTAAATACTAAAATTCGTATATCTGGAAAACGATATCGATTAGAGTACTAAACTTTTGCAAAAGCAACTTTGATCTTCAAATAAACATTTATGGAAAAAATGGGTGCATTAACAATAGTGGGCGTGGCACCTGCAATACGAATTAAATACTAAAATTTGGGGTGGCGAAGCACACCGGGTATTAGCTAGTAATAAATATAAAATAAAAATAAAAAAATTAAAAAAAATTTAAAAAAAAAATTAGAAAAAAATAAAAAAAAATGAAAAAAAAAATTTAAAATAAAAAATATAAAAATATAAATAATATATAAAATAAAAAATAAAATAAAATTTTTTTGGGCTCAGCTGGGGTTTACTCTAACCAGTAACCACGCTTGTATGTACATACATATGTATGTATGTATGTATGTATGTATTTTGTTGTTGTATGTTGTTGTTGTATGTTGTTTTTGTGTTAAAAACTATTTGGCCGTGGGTTTTTGTTCATATCTCAGTTGTTTATGTACCGATGTTTCTGATTTTCAATACCAATCTACTCCCGAATATTTCAAACGGGTCCAGGTAATGTCGGGGGGCTTCAAAAAGTTGATTTCAACAAACACACGGACAGACGGACAGTCTGACAGAGCTATACTTCATGGGGTCGGAAATGAAAATTATAGAAATTGCACACGGAATAACAAACCTATATATACCCTTTTTAACTGTGTGAAGGGTATAACAAAGAAATTAACACATATTTTAGTATAAAGAGATTTTTCTATAGTGATTAGATTTAGATTAGATTAATTTGTCCTTTATTTGATATTGTTTTTAGGTTGAGGGTATAAAATTTGCAATAAAAAATCAGAGGGAAAAATAACACAACTAAAACTAAACATTAAAAAAAGAAAATAAAAACAAGTAAGAGCGCTATATTCGGCCGTGCCGAATCTTATATACCCTTCACAACGTATAGTCATGCAATAACAGTAGTTCATCCCATATGAAATACGTACATACATATAAAAACATACATATATAAAAACATCTCATTGTAAAATTATAAATTCACGTATGTATGTTAAAAAAACAAAAAAAAATAAAAAAAATTGGAAAAAAAATTAAAAAAAAAATTATTATATATATAATATATATAAAACAAACAAAAAATAAAAAAAAATTAAAAAAAATAATAAAAATATATATAATATATTAAATAAAAAATAAAAAAAAAAATTAAAAAAAAAATTTTTAAAAAATTAAAAAAATTTTTTTGGCTCAGCTGGGATTCAATGCCACGTTTTTCCTAACCAGTATACACGTTTGTATGTATGTATGTTGTTGTTGTAATGTTGTTTTTGTGAAAAAAAAATCGAGGTGGTCGTGGGTTTTTGCTCATATCTCAGTTGTTTATGTACCGATGTTTCTGATTTTCAATACCGTTCTACTCCAAAATATTTCTGATATTTTAATACCTTACATGGGTCCAACCTATGTCGGGGGGCTTCAAAAAGTTGATTTCAACATACACACGGACAGACGGACAGACTGACAGGGCTTAATGGACTCCCCTATTCATAAGCTTTCAGAAAATATATACTTTATGGGGTCGGAAATGAAAATTGTAGAAATTTCACACGGAATGACAAACCTATATATACCCTTTTTCACTGTGTGAAGGGTATAAAAAGATTGACTGTGGTTTAGTAACATCATACAATTAATTGCTTTAAGTCTATTTTGGTTTCAGTCGTTGTAAGCAATTAAATCATATTTCTGCAACAATCGTATATTTTCATTTTATTTTCCCACAGCACAGTCATGCCACACACAGAAGCAAAGACCCGAAATCTGTGCTAATTAGTTAATTCACATTGACATCACTGGCAAAAAACAATGTCTTTGTGTTGTTGTTGTTGTGCATGAAATACATAATTATAATTAATAAATGTTAACTGTATCATAAATTTAATTTTGTTTTTGTTTTCTTTTCTCTATTTTCAAACTTGAAACTGTTACAGCGATGGTTACAAAACTGGATGAATCAGTTGGTCTTATTGTGCAACAATTGCAAAAGCAACAAATGCTAAACAATTCGATTATAATTTTTAGTACCGATAATGGTGGGCCAGCAGAGGGCTTTAATTTGAATCATGCATCTAATTGGCCTTTGAAAGGAGTTAAGAACACCTTATGGGAGGGGGGCATCAGAGGAGCGGGCTTAATTTGGTCTCCACGTTTAAATAAAACAAAACGTGTGGCTGAACAAACCATTCACATTGCAGATTGGATACCCACTCTGCTGACTGCCATTAAAGGTGAAAAATGGGTTGAGTAGGTATCAAAGCATATAAAATCTAAAGAAAATGTTTTTCAGGCATCTTTTTCTTTATTTCTAGAACTAACTCTAATCACTTGGATGGCATAAGTATTTGGCATGCTTTGTCTAATAATGAAATATCCCCACGCCGATCTACTTTACATAATATAGATGATATTTGGGGTAGTTCGGCTTTAACTAGAGGTGATTGGAAAGTGGTTAAAGGTACTAATTATAAAGGTGCCTGGGATGGTTGGTATGGTCCAATGGGGGATCGCGATCCTCGCTCTTATGATTACAAGTCTATACGTTATTGTTATGCTGGTCGTGCTTTAGCGACTCTTAACATGTTGCCCACCATTGCCGATGTAACACGCATGCGCACCGATTCGAATATTGATTGTTCATTGCGTATGGCATATTTGAAACAAGGTGGCGTATGCAAACCACTGGTAGAACCTTGTCTTTTCAATGTTAAAGATGACCCATGTGAAAGATATAATTTAGCTCAAAAGTAAGTGATTTATGGTAAAATTTAGTTATAAAATTTAGTTAAATGTGCGAGAGGATCTAGAGGAGGTGGAAGATGTAATTTGGTAGCTTAAAACTACATTTTCGAATTTTCTAAGAAGGCATAAGCCTTGCCACTTGACCAATCCTTTTACACTGCCCGGTGCTAAAAAAATTGAAATGAGAAAGAATGGAAGAGATAGTGAGAAAGGAATAACTTAAAGTAAATTACGACATACAAACTCGATCAAAATAAGTTGTATTGACTTAAAGGCGCTTATTTCTCCTCCATAATGTTCATATATAAAAAATAACCGGTATAGGACAAATATTCGCCATATTAAACACAATTTATAAAAAAGAGAGTGAAAATCCTCTTGTAATCAACAAACCTTGTGCTTGGGTGTCAACATTTTTCTACATGTTAAAAAGTTGTTCGTCAATGGTTTTATTTTACTCAACGTCTTTCGATTATATTGGTTTCATCACATTTAATCGTTGATCGTATGCGATATTGTTCTTAACGATGCCTCTAAGACATTTTTAAGTTTGTCAGTTTAAAGATGATGCGAAAGGAAACTTCCTTAACCAAAGAAAAATTATGGACTCATTACTCATATGATTTAGGCCCATACCTAAACAAGAGCGTTGAGCGTCAAGCGTTGCAATTTTGCATGTATTTTGTTATTGTAACAAAAACAAAACACATGTAAAACTCCAACGCTTGACGCTCAACGCTCTTGTTTAGGTATTTAGACGTATAGAACTTTTAATAGGGATAATTGTTAAACTAGCGGTCATAATAATGAAGTGTGTTTGACTCATTTTCATTATACTTTGGCGAATCAGCATGCAAAGACTTAAACCAGAACAACGTTCTTAAAACCAGAACAAGGGTTCTTAAAAAACCGGTTGACAAATGTGTATTTTGTAATGAAAGTATTTTAACTGACATCAGTGTTAACAATTCGTAAAAGGTAAACCGTTACGATTTCGCTTTAATGTTTAATAATTGTTGCAGGAAAAGATTTTTTTTTAAATTTTAAGGATAAGGCCGAGTTTAGAAAATTCGCCGTTCTATTAGTGAGTGTGATCAGTGATTTAAGATGCTGAATGAATTGTCAATTTCCATACCAAACCATGGTCTCTTTTTATACCCACCACCAACATATCGAAATATCCGTTTAACTCTCCATAAAATGTATTGTATTATCTGAGTCCAGATTTCATTTTAGAACGATCTAGCTATATTCGTTCAAAATACAATAGAGCTCGAAACAGAAACAGCAAGGCAGATAAAATTTCCAGAATATTTCTAATCAGAAATGTGTAATATTGAAAACGGACTAAATCGTTTTATTAGAAAAAGAGTTATAGCTTGTAATGCAAATTACTTTCCGATTTCAGAATTTCGCAAATATAGCATCGTGATCAATATTATTGTAATAACGGAATGAGGGTTACACGCCTACCTCCCATATAACAATTTTTCTTAATTTCATATAATATATCTATAGACAAAGAAGTATAAGAGTTTCTATATTAAAATATCTAAGTTGAATTCATTAGCAGAAATTACTATGACACGCCCTTATTAATGTCTGCTTCCTAGAAAATATAATATTAATAAAATTTAAAAGCTCATTTAAGCAACTAAATTAGATGTACGATACATAAATACATACATGCATAGGAAATAGTGAATTCATGGTTGCAACTCATGATGAAGTATTTAAATTTATGTGAAACATGCATGATTTTAATAATAACGTGTGATTGGAGATCATGTGTTTATATTAATATGTATATTAATAAACTGCATTTTGTTCCAATAAATTCATAGAACACATGCTAGTAGGCGAAAATATACCGATGTTTCGTGAGTAATTGGTGTTTGTTTACATGAACTGTTTAAAGCTTAATTTCCACGATATGTTGAATCAGCAAATTTATGCTTAAAAATTTGCTAAAAGTGCCAGCATATTGTGTTAACGCAAAATTTATGCAGCATATGTTTAATGTCATTTGTTTACACTTTTATAACAATAGCAGTAAATGTATGTTGACGATTTCAACATATCGTATAAACAGCAGATTATTAGTGGTTAACAAATTTCCTACGTATTCTGACAGATGTGTTATTTGTTTAAAAGTGATTACAAGCTTTTCAGCATATGGCAAATTTAGTAGTGTATAGAATTGTTGCAGTGTTGCCATATTTATTTGTTGGATTTTGTAGTCATGCAAAAACAATTGTATCATAATTCATCTCATTAATATGAAAAACGTACATACATACATATCGTTAGCTAAAGCGCAAACAGTTCTATTTAAGATTTTGAAAATTTCACCGGAGAAGCAAAAAACTGTTTTTAACTAATGATATAGTATCGATCAGCATGATTTTCACCAGTAATTTAAAAAAGGATGTGAGAAATTGAATTCTTGCAAAATAAAATAAGATTTTGAAATATCTAAAAAGCCTTGTTAGTTAGGTCCTTTGGTACTCGAATTTTATAAAACCAAAGGCCCTATGTAGTACACATTATTTAGTACAAAGTAGATTAGTTGTATTTTTATACCCTTCACACAGTGAAAAAGGGTATATATAGGTTTGTCATTCCGTGTGAAATTTCTACAATTTTCATTTCCGACCCCATAAAGTATATATTTTCTGAAAGCTTATGAATAGAGGAGTCGATTAAGCCCTGACCGTCTGTCCGTCTGTCCGTCTGTCCGTGTGTATGTTGAAATCAACTTTTTGAAGCCCCCCGACATAGGTTGGACCCGGGTAAGGTATTAAAATATCAGAAATATTCGGGAGTAGATCGGTATTGAAAATCAGAAACATCGGTACATAAACAACTGAGATATGAGCAAAAACCCACGACCACCTCGATTTTCTTTTCATAAAAACAACATTACAACAACAACATACATACATACAAACGTGTATACTGGTTAGAGAAAACGTGGCATCGAATCCCAGCTGAGGCAAAAAAATTTTTTTTTTAATTTTTTTTAAATTTTTTTTTTTAATTTTTTTTTTATTTTTTTTTTATTTTTTATTTAATATATTATATATATTTTTATTATTATTTTTTTTTAATTTTTTTTTTGTTTTATATATATTATATATGTATATAATAATTTTTTTTTTTTTAATTTTTTTTTTAAATTTTTTTTTTTTTAATTTTTTTTTTATTTTTTTTTTGTTTTTTTTAACATACATACGTGAATTTACTGTTATTGCATGACTACACGTTGTGAAGGGTATATAAGATTCGGCACGGCCGAATATAGCGCTTTTACTTGTTTTATTTATTATGAAATATTATGTGTAAATTCATTTTAATATTGCATCACGATAATATTAAATTAAAACAAGTAAGAGTGCTATATTCGGCCATGCCGAATCTTATATACCCTTCACAACGTGTAGTCATGCAATAACAGTTGCTTGTATCACCATTCATCCCATATGAAATACGTACACGTATGTATGTTAAAAAAACGAAAAAAAAAAAATTTAAAAAAAAAAATTATTATATATATATAATATACATATATAAAACAAAAAAAAAAAAATTAAAAAAAACAAGTAACAGTGCTATATTCGGCCGTGCCGAATCTTATATACCCTTCACAACGTGTAGTCATGCAATAACAATTGTTTGTATCACCATTCATCCCATATAAAATACGTACATATGTATATACTGGTTAGACTAAATGTGGCATCGAATCCCAGCTGAGCCAAAAAAATTTTATCTTATTTTATTTAAGATATTATTTATATTTTATTATTTTTTTTTTATATTTTTTTACAAAAATTTTAAAAAAATTTTTTTTTAAATTTTTTTAAAATTTTTTTTTTGTAATTTTTTTTATTATTTTTTTTTTATTTTTAATATATTTTTTTTTTTTGTAATTTTTTTTTTTTTGGCATGTTTTTTGCATGTATGTTGTTGTTGTAATTGTGAAAAAAAACGAGGTGGTCGTGGTTTTTTGCTCATATCTCAGAAAGTTATGGGGCGATTGTGCTGAATTTCAATAGCGATTCATTCCTGGATATTTCCAAGAGATTGATACCATATAGTTGCTTCTAAAAGTTGATTTCAACCAACACACGGACAGACGGGCAGACGGACAGACGGTCAGGGCTTAATCGACTCCTCTATTCATAAGCTTTCAGAAAATATATACTTTATGGGGTCGGAAATGAAAATTGTAGAAATTACAAACGGAATGACAAAGCTATATATACCCTTGAGCACCACAGGTGAAGGGTATAAAAATAATAATAAAATATAAATAATATAGTAAATAAAAAATAAAAAAAAAATAAAAAAAAAATTTAAAAAAAATTTTTAAAAAAATTAAAAAAAAATTTTTTTTGGCTCAGTTGGGATTTGAAGCCACGTTTTCTCTAACCAGTATACACGTTTGTATGTATGTATGTTGTTGTTGTAATGTTGTTTTTGTGAAAAAAAATCGAGGTGGTCGTGGGTTTTTGCTCATATCTCAGTTGTTTATGTACCGATATTTCTGATTTTCAATACCGATCTACTCCCGAATATTTCTGATATTTTAATACCTTATCCGGGTCCAACCTATGTCGGGGGGCTTCAAAAAGTTGATTTCAACATACACACGGACAGACGGTCAGACGGACAGACTGACAGGGCTTAATCGACTCCCCTATTCATAAGCTTTCAGAAAATATATACTTTATGGGGTCGGAAATGAAAATTGTAGAAATTTCACACGGAATGACAAACCTATATATACCCTTTTTCACTGTGTGAAGGGTATAATAATTCATAAAAACTAAACAAAGAGTTGCAAGAATTGAAATGAAGAAGACTATAGCGGTAATGATTTCGTTTGAAGTTTTTTGCGGAAGCTGGGCATAATTGCCATCTATAAAACACAATTACTTCCTTGGTTATGAATCAGTCCCTAAGCGGTATAAATCTAAATCTGTTAATATGATACGTGCACTGACATACAAACAAACAGGAACTATTTATTTTAAAACCAATATTGAAGTGGTGAACTTTTAGAGAAAAAGGGGCTTTGCGAGCAGCTTTTACCAAGTTAACAAATTCTAATAACACAGGCCAACACTCAATTTGCTTCTTTGAATTCATCAACTGATTATAGTTAATTTGGGTGCGCTGAATTTAAATCTGTAATCAGTTTATCTCTATCAGCGCACCCAAATTTACTAGAATCAGTTGATAAGTTCAAAGAAACGAAAATCTTTTTTAATTTTGTCGGGCTGTGTAATCTTTCTTTCAATAAAAGAGTGCGTAGGTCGCATTCCATTTTCGTATGACCAACTACCAAATATTTGTGCTCTATGGTAATGTCTTTTTTTAGTCTTTTTAAAACTAGCTGCTGCAATTTAATCTATATCCATAAAATCGCTGTTAAGATGAAATCAATATATTTTATTTAAAAAATTGCATAATACCATAGACAGACGACAGCGTTAATTTTCATTAAAAGTCTTAATTCAAATTAACTTATGAATTATCCCCATTCCAATGTGTATTAGATTTCACGTAAATGCACTAAATCATATTGAATTTATACTGCATTTAGCAATTTCAATATGGCAACACGGTCAGCAATCAATCAAAAAATCAAAAATGTAAAAAAAAAATATATTTGATATGTTGAAATTTTTTACATATTTTTTGGAATGCCTTTCTGTTTAAGCAAAAGTTTTCCTTAATACTGGTATCGTCCATCGTAAGCACGTCACTCTCCCAAAAAGTGCTGTTACGGTTCTTTAATATAAATACCACATACCTATGTACATACATACATGCATATGTATGTATTTACATATGTATGAATTATAACCTCAATGAAAAGATACCATTAAACCTACGAATTTCCACAATTCGCTTTCTCTTATTTCAGAGTGTCCTTCTGTCATCCCAACTTGTAGCAACATGTTCAAATTTGTAATTGCTAGTGCATTTACAATTTTTACTAAATGCAATAACTGTCGTCTGTCACAGCAAAATTTTAATTTGCATTAGTGAGATTTTAATGCAAATTAACGCTGTCGTCTGTCTATGGTATTAAGCTGTTACAAATTAATTTTTTTATAATAAATAAATTGTTCAACGTTCAAATCTATCAATTTTTTTTGTCAACTTACAATGTTGTCGATACAAACAATCAAGTCTTTTTGCGTTTATAAAATAAGTGCTTTTGTAGATAGGGCCGTTTGGATGTGTATTTCGATGCTATGCATTAGAATCAATAAAAAAACCGATTTTGGATTTTTTTGTTAGTTAGGGCCGTTTGCATTTTAGCTAACGATATGTATATGTTTCATTATCTTTATAATAATTTAAGCCGCTTAAAAGCATCCTATTGTAAAATTATAAATTGAGTTTATGTATGTATTAAAAATAAAAAAAAAATTTTTTTTTTTGTTTGTCTTATCTGGTACCTGAACTTACGTTCATCCAGTTTGTATTGTTGTAAAAAGACGAGGTGGTCTAGATTTTTCATCATATCTTGGTTGTTTATACAGCAATTTTTCTAATATTCAATACCGATCTGATCCCGAATATTTCTGATATTTTGGTATCTGGTCTTGAAGATGGGGCTTCAACAAGTTGATTTGAATATACACACAGACAGACAGACAGACTGAAAAACGGACATTGTTTAATTGACTCCCCTATTTATAAGCTTTCAGAAAATATATATGTATTGTATGGGGTCGGATATGAAAATAGTAGAAATTTCACACGGAATGACTTTTGTGTAAAGGGTTTAAAAAAGTAACAGAATAGTTTAGGTTCCATTTTGAAACTAAATTTAAGAAATGTAGTTAATAGCAAACCGAACGTAAACTAGTTGGTTTTTTTTTATTAAAGAAATTTTTTTATAGTGATAACAGTTATTAGCAAAATATAACATTTTGTTGTATGATTTAAAATATATTTATATAGACAAAGGGTTACCATATGGTTACGCTATTCGCATTTTCCGAAAAAAGTGTAACAATGTACTAAAACTGGACTTTATTTGCGATATCAGGAGGTTGCTATATATTTTTTTTTAGAAATTATTAGATTGAATCATTTCTAAGAAATACCGGATCAAGGATCCTTTATCATCTTTCACAGTTAAGGAGAATTTTTATTCTTTATGTTTTTGCATTCGGATGCGCCAAATTACCTTGAGTTTTCCAAATCATTAACCAATATTATTTACTTAAATCCTTAAACTAAATAAAAAAAATTCTTAATTGTATTTTAATTTTATTTTTAACAAACGCAGATATCCAAATATTTTGCATGCCTTGTTAGAGGAGTTATCCTACTACAATTCGACAGTTGTGCCACCCTCCAATCAGCCGTTAGATCCTAGAGCCAATCCCAGTAGATGGAATTATACTTGGACTAATTTTGGTGATTATGAAGAATATCAGAAATCATATATGGTTATAGGTGATTTTTGATAGATGAAAAAAGTTTTTACCCTTAATGAACGAAAAATGTATTTAACAAAAGGAATAACAAAATAAACATAAGTACATACACACATATTTTTTATATAAGAAATATTTGTTTTATTTCAATTATGTTTCATTTTCATTTCACAGTTTAAAATTTCATTACGCAAATCATTGTTTGTAAACTTGTTATAAGTACTATGTATGTAGATGCTAAGTAGACTTATAATTAATTTATGCAGTATAGCTTAATACTTTTGTATATTTTTTTGGGACCTTTTTAAAAAGGACTGATTTTTTATTTTAAACTACAATGTTAAAAAAATAATGATGAAATAATGAGAGTGCACGAGAAAAATATAAATAAAATGATTATCATAAACTAAGGAAGACAAAGAAAAGAATATGTAATGAACAGGTGCATAGAATGAATTTTTAAATGGATTTTCTTTTAATCTAAAAGAGTTTGTTGTTTAAATATGCCACTTCTGTATGGTTGATTGTTGGTTTTTGTCGCAAAATTATTATATATAAAAACTTAAAATTATTCAGATGATAAAAATAAACTAGATCATAGGCTTAGTTTAAAAAAAGAAAATTAAAAAAAAATCTAAACAATGCCTAGTACGGTCATTTATGTTACTAACATTAATCCTTATTACAAATAGCCTGAAAAGTCGTCATCATTTAATTGGGTGTGTTAGGGAGGCGTTAAATAATTTAATAACGATAACCACTGCCATCGTTGTCGCCATTTTGTCCGCCAGCTCCAAAACCATTAGATCCCTGTTGTTCGTAATTATAGCCATTAGCACCACCGTTGCCACCACTTCCATTGCGACCACCACCGTTACCATTACGATAACCACCATTATTGCCATTACCATTGCGACTACCATTACCACCGTTACCGCCGCCATTGGGACGACCACTCGAATAACCTTGACCATTGTTAAATTGACCACCTGCTCCACCGCCATTACGTCCGCCACCATTACTATATCCCTTGCCATTACTACCACTAGGCGCACCATTTGAATAACCATTAGCTCCCAAATCTTGATCACCTGGTCTGCCATTGCTATAACCATTAGATCCTGAACTTTGACCACCAGGTCTGCCACCACTATAACCATTTGATCCTAAGCTTTGACTGCCGCCATTACGACCACCATTAGAATAACCATTACCACCACCATTGCTGCCTCCATTAGGACGGCCACTAGAATAACCATTGGCACCTAAATCTTGTCCAGAACTATAACCACCACTGCCAGCGCTACCGCTGCCACTTCCACCTCCTAAACCACCACCATTTTGTTGATAATCATAACCGTCAGCACCGCCAGCACCACCTGCTAAACCTGCACCATTACCCTGTCCATTTTCATTGGCTTCACCTTCGTAACGGACTTGGGGACGATAACCTTCCTGATCGGCTTCATATTCAACAATCTAAAAGAAGAGATCAGAGACGAAGTGAAAAAAAAATATTCCTTCAAAATGTTGTTAGTTTCATAAAATCAAGGGATATGCCTTGCATAAAATTAAATAATAAATAAAATTTTGTATTTGTAAAGAATTTATCAAAAATATTCGCTCTTATTCTAGCTGTCGACGTCGTTGTCGTTTTAGAGGTAAAATCACTTTGTTTTTACCTCGACATCATTTCGACACCAATTTACACCAGTTTGGTGTTCTCTATCAATTTTGCAATTAAATTTATATTTAATGAAGAGGAAACGATGTTTTACGAGTAAATGATGTTGGTCTACATGAACTGTGAAAGATATTTTGCATGACTTTGAACTAGTTTCAAAGTACATACATCATTAATAGACGAAATTATGTAGAATTTAGGCAGACAATTTAAATGCATTTTATTGCACTATTGGTTTAAAAGTCGTGAAAAATAAATGCACTTAAAAAAATTTCCAAATCTTTTGCTGCGTACTTGTGAAATAGTTATAAGAACCGTGAAGTTTCAAATTGGCAACGCAACTAACCCTCTAACAACATGAGCAATAAATTAAGCAATTATTACTCATTGCCAACTGTCAAATTCTATTACCAATATAAGATATTAACAGATATAATTTTGCGTTAATGAACATATTCAACAACACATTTTTAAATACATTGATGAACAATAGTCTTTTAACACAAGCTCTCAAATTCTTAGGGCTAAATTTTGGTTGTTCGCTATAAATGGTACATAAATCGAGGTTGGATTAGGTATCATTAATTGCCATTGACTTCTTATAACATTGAAAGTTATGTACAAGCAACTTGAACATTTTTGTGATACAATTAATATTTAGAAAGTTTGTTAAGTCTAAAAATCAAATTGAAAAATCGGTTTTAATTAAATCTCAAAGTTTTTTATTAAATGCGATTGATTACTATCATTCAAAATCTTGCGATTTAATTAAAATTAAACTAGACAAATTAGAAATCGGAGCTGCATCCTAAAAACACATAATCAAATTATTTGCTAATCGAAAGGTTCAGTTCTTGTAATCGAAGTTTTCTTTTGTGGTTATAAAGTGTATATTGCAAGAATCATAATTTCTTAGTGCTGTCTACTGTTACAACTAAATCATACGATTGACAACACTTCCAGTTCTCACAACCGATACTGTTTTCTCTGTGTATGTACAAATGTATGTGCGTAATCAGTACCAGGCGACTGCACAAAAATGCAGCTCTGCTCGAATTGAAAATATTCAGCATAATTGCAAGAGTCGTTGCTATGTTCAAATAGATGAGAGATACATGGCAAGATAATATTCAATTTGATCAAAAACAGCTTTATAGACAGAAAGATTTAGTTATTAAAGCGGTCGACCTAACTCTCGATTGACTTTAAAAGTGTGAAACATATGCATACTACTAATAGCCTCATAAGCATTAGAAATACACATATATCGAAATATGGATTTGCTCTGGATGTATATTATGTTCCTTGCTTCGAAGTGGAAGACTACCTAAGCTCCTACTATTTCCATGCAACATCTCATCAAGCACTTTGTTCTTTCGTCGATTTGGTTATACCCTGTTTACCCGCTAAAAGTAACTCTCACGATCAGGTAGTACCTAAATTTCTTAAGACTTGTTATACCTGTAGTACTTATTTCTGAATGTATCTGGTCAGGCATCGAATGTAATTTTCGTTAGTTTGACTTTCACACAATATATGTACATATATATATATGAATCAGACATATAATTAAGATGTACGAAAACGTTTGTAGCGTAAAATGAAAATATAATATAAAAGGAAATTTTAAGAAGGTAAAATCAAGTCAATGAAATGGCAAGACTAAAAATGAAATCATTTTAATCAAAATGCGTATCATGCAAAACTTTCATTTGTTTTGATAAATGTTTAACATTTTCATTGAAATAAATTAATTGAATCGGATTTTAAAACAACTAAGCAAAAACAAGTAACTGCGCTATATTCGGCAGTGCCAAATCTTAATTTACCCTTCAAAAAAGTGTGGATACGCAACATATATGTACATATAAGTTGTTTGTGAGACAGATTTACACTTCCTCAGTCTAGGCTGTTATTAATTCAAGACATGTCATAATGTAGGTGCATACCTTCTTGAAGCTTGTGATCATGTTCGTGCAACATACAGTACACATGTACATTCGTACACATAAATAAGCATGCAAAATATACCAACTACAACAAAAACCCACACATATTTTACCATCATGTACATACATACACACATGCATATGTGTATACATACATTAGTTTGTATCGACAGCTCATGCTTTAGTTGTTGTTGCTTTCTAAATAAAATTTTGTTGCAATCTTAATAAAAACAGAGGCATACGTGACTTTTTGCCACTAATTGGTCAAAATTGCTGATTTCCAATTTCAAAATTCTCGAAAGCATTTTGAATAAATTGATGCCAAATACATATAAGAGTCTGTGGAATATATGGGTCTTCAAAAAGTTGGTTTCAAACCTTACATGAATGGACAGACGCATAGATTTTAATTGACTTCTCTATTTCTAAGGAATCAGAATATATGTATGTATACTGTATAGGGTCGTAAATGAATGAATTTGTATACAGGGTACACAAATAATGTTTTAGGGAACACAGATATTAAAATTCTATACCTGAAAGTAGAGTTGGGTCGATCGGTTGCTTTATTTCGTTTTTGCCAACGACCTCGTTCATTTTTTGCACAAACCGCAAAATGTAATTTCATAGGGGCTCTTAACAAAAAAGACCGAGATTTTTGACAAAATAGAACTATGTATAGTAGCGATTTGTGCCCAACTCTACCTGAAAGTTATAACTTTAATTTTGATTTTTTGATATTTTCTTACTTGCTTTCTGCCATCGGGTAATAAAACGTTATATTGTCCAGTGGTAAAATCACCATCACGCATTTCAGAATGACCAAACGACAAACCACTTGGAGCATCATCCACTTGATAGCTAAATTCGTATTTAGCTGGTTCCTAATAAAAAACAAAACCATCAAAAATCCTTATTGATACTTAAATAAGACAACAACAACAACAACAACAACAACCATAAAGCAATTACAAAATACATGATGTTTTTGAAAGCGGTTTTTTTTCTTTGTAAAAAGCTTTATTATTTTGTTTTTCTGTTTAATGAGCCCAAGTGGTGATTTTGGTGAAAAGGTGATTAATTGGTGAATATTCGGTTTTTGTAATTTGTGTGTGAGTGACTGAAAGATTTCTTTAGAAATTTTATTCAAAGTGCTGCGTGTGATGCTGACTGTAACCTTAAAACTGGAGTTTTATTGTAAAAGCAAGTATTTTTCTTTTTTGGCAAATCCTGTTGTATTTCAATTGTGAGTTATTTGAGTTAAAAGTTATTGTAGGTTTAGTAAGCTTATTTAGCTTAAAAGCAAAAGTTTAATAAGTCTTGGATTCCTCTTAATAAAAATATGAGACCTGCTTAATTAAATATTTTAATTTTTATTTTGATATAATAAAAATTTGTTTTTTAACTTGAACTTTTTTAAAAAACAAAATTTTGCTTGATATTGAATCTGCTCAAATGTTTAAATTTAATTCTCAAATAATCATTTTGAGATTGTTAAATAATAACATTTGGCTTAAAATTAATGTTTTTAAATTTCAAAGGGGTTCAAAGTATTTTTTTAACTCATTTAAATTGATATTTATTATGAAAAATTAAATTTTCCACAAATTAAGGTTAGTTGAAATTATATATTTAGCAAGTCTTATTAAGGATTTTAAAATTTTGTTTTAGTAAATTATTACTTACATTGCTGCCATCATCGCCATTGTAACCTCCACTTCCATCTCCACGACCTCCAGCGCCATTTTGATTGTAGTCATAACCATCAGCACCACCGTTACCGCCACTACGTCCACCGCCATTGCCTTGATTGGGAGGTAAATAATCTTGATTGGGTTGACCACCGCGTCCACCACCATTACGTCCTGCTGTACCTGAAGCGGGAGGACCATAACTATCAGAAGGACGACTACCAAACCCAGAACCCGAACCTGATCCTGAACTAGGAGTGCCATAAGTAGATGAAGGTTGGCCTGAGCCTCCACTATTTCCATTGCCATTAGGGGTACCGTAAGATGAAGAAGGTCTTCCACCATTACCATTAGATCCACCAGTACCAGGAGCTCCATAGGTAGAAGAAGGTCTGCCTGCACTGCCACCATTGCCATTAGATCCACCGAAACCGGGAGCACCATAGCTGGAAGAAGGTCTGCCACCAGCTCCACCATTGCCATTAGTACCGGGAGCACCATAAGTAGAAGAAGGTCTGCCACCAGCCCCACCATTACCATTAGCACCAGGAGCACCATAAGTAGAGGATGGTCTACCACCAGCACTACCACCGCCTCCATTACCAAAACCAGGAGCACCGTAAGACGAAGATGGCTTACCACCAGAACCTCCACTACCACTAGAACCAGGAGCACCATAAGAAGAGGAAGGCCTACCACCCGAATTTCCATTATTACCACCCGCACCACCATCTAAGCCAGGGGCTCCATATGTTGAAGAGGGTGCACCACTACCCAAACCAGGCGCTCCGTAAGAATCAGAAGGAGCCTGAGGTGAACCACTGCCACCAGGACCACCTCCACCACTGCCTGGAGCACCATAGGTATCGGAGGGAGGTAAGTAGGAGTTAACGGGTGGTTCCGGTCTAGCCACTACCGTTGTTAGTACTAAACACAAACACACTATTTTAAACATTTTTAATTTAAAATATACTTTAACACTAATTTTTTTTAATATTTTTTGTCAGAGGTGGGTATCTTGACGATAGAATATTAAACAGGATACACTTGACAATCCTGTCTACGTTAAAACTGTAAAAAATTTGTTTTATTCGATTAAATGCTCAAACTGTTTGATATTTGTTCCATAAACCGTTTTAATGAAGATCTAAATCGAGACTGATGTTTTAAACAAAAATTGTCAAATATTTATATGAATCTGTTTTGTTCGCAAAGCAAAGTACAAAATACTTTGAATTACATTCATCTATCCATCCAAACAATCTATTCATCCATTTATTCATACAACATAAAATGTAACACATACAAACAAAAAATAATACAAAAAAAATCTAACTGGCAGTAAGTTAGTTAGTAAGTTAGTTAGTTCAGCTGACTGCCAGCCTTACACACTCGCTAAATGTCTTATCGTTTGTCCGTCCTATCCCTATAACTGTTTAATAAAGCATACAGCGAGAGGATCTAAGAAGCAAAATTATGAATTGGTGGATTGCTTTGCAGTTTAAGAAGAAAATCAAAACTGCAGAAAAAGATGCAACGGCATAGAGTTAAGAAGTATGGAAACACAACAAACGAAAAATCATGTCTTTGACAACTACGTCACCTTAGATTAGTTAAACATAGACAATCACAATCACTCGTGCCACATGTTAAACTCTATGTCTTAAGAAACCGCCAACTATTCATAACAGCCCGTCAAAACAGACAGAGTTTGAAAATATGAAATCATTTATTTTAATATAAAAATGTGTGCTGGGGCTAAATTACTGCCTTGAATGTGCGAGTTTTTTTAACTTTTAGTATAGACATTTTAATGAGGATTTTCGAATTTCCCTGATAGAAAAGTATTTAAAATAAATTGAATTCTTCTCACTGACGCCTTAATTCTAAGTTTCCTACATAGAAGAAGAAGATTGTTGAGCAGGTAAGTGTGTCTCAGAGTACCACACCTTCTAAATCTCTAAACTGACTTATTGATATGTTTTATACAGGGTGGTTCAACCATAACGCACAATGTTAATTGTGAGTCACACCTTAACGTCAATTTTTGTCCAACTTAATTTGATATTTCTTTCGGTGATTGACAAATTTAACCATGAAGAAGTAGACAATTGAGCAGCGCGTTAAGATTGTGAAATCCTTTTACAAAAATTAGCGTTCAAATCAAAATGCATTTTTATACCCTTCACACAGTGAAAAAGGGTATATATAGGTTTGTCATTCCGTGTGAAATTTCTACAATTTTGATTTCCGACCCCATAAAGTATATATTTTCCGAAAGCTTATGAATAGGGGAGTCGATTAAGCCCTGTCAGTCTGTCCGTCTGACCGTCTGTCCGTGTGTATGTTGAAATCAACTTTTTGAAGCCCCCCGACATAGGTTGGACCCAGGTAAGGTATTAAAATATCAGAAATATTCGGGAGTAGATCGCTATTGAAAATCAGAAACATCGGTACATAAACAACTGAGATATGAGCAAAAACCCACGACCACCTCGATTTTTTTTCACAAAAACAACATTACAACAACAACATACATACATACAAACGTGCATACTGGTTAGAGAAAACGTGGCATCGAATCCCAACTGAGCCAAAAAAAAATTTTTTTTAATTTTTTTAAAAATTTTTTTTTAATTTTTTTTTTTATTTTTTTTTATTTTTTATTTAATATATTATTTATATTTTTATTATTACATTTTTTTTTAATTTTTTTTTTATTTTTTTTTTTTATTTTTTTTTTTTATATATGTATATTATATATATAATAATTATTTTTTTTAAATTTTTTTTTTAAATTTTTTTTTTAAATTTTTTTTAAAATTTTTTTTTTTTCGTTTTTTTAACATACATACGTGTACGTATTTCATATGGGATGAATGGTGATACAAGCAACTGTTATTGCATGACTACACGTTGTGAAGGGTATATAAGATTCGGCATGGCCGAATATAGCACTCTTACTTGTTTGTACTTCTTTTGGTCATCATAATCGACTAAATGTGTCCATAATCGTGGGACTTGTATAAGCTCCAGCAAACAGGGTCTGCAGAAAATGTGAACAGACCTGTGGATGTTCGCCCAACTCGTCGTCGTCGTACCCAACAATTGAATATCAACATTGTTATTGAAAATATGGACAATTGGAGATAAATATGTCACCGAAGCCGTGCTATAGATCCTTCTATCAAAAATGAAAAACAGCAGACAGTTGTCCGAGGCCTTCGGCCACGGACTGTCCCTGCAGGCTGTGTCAGAGACACGGCCATTAAGTTTAATGTAAAATACGCCATCCGATAATACAGAAAACATATATAACAATAAATGATAAATAATATATGCAAATGAATTTATTTATTTGATAGTTACTTTTAATAATATACATGTTAAATTCAAATTCACATTTAACATTTTGTTTCACTTAAATACATAAGTAAATATACAAAATTTCAATATTTCATAAAAAAAAACAAAATGGTGGCAAATTTTAATGCGACGCTCTTGCTGGGACACCCTTATTCTTAGAACTACTACAATACATTATTAAACCAATTTAAATTAAATTCAAAACAACCAATTTTCTTATTTAAATAGTTAAAAAAAACTGAAAAACATACTGTGTGTAACAAAAACTGCAGTTTCTAGCTAAAGACCTTTTTATATAATTTAAAAGATTTTAATTAATTAAATAATAAATTAAGTTTAATTAACTGTGAGCTGCATTATGGATTCTGTATTTATATGATGATGCTACAAGATTATCTTTTTGAGTTAAATTTTTTAACATATAAAAAAACAAGTAAGAGCGCTATATTCGGCCGTGCCGAATCTTATATACCCTTCACAACGTGTAGTCATGCAATAACAGTAGTTTGTGACACCATACCATCCCATATGAAATACGTACATACATATAAAAACATACATATATAAAAACATCCCATTGTAAAATTATAAATTCACGTATGTATGTTAAAAAAACAAAAAAAAAAAAAAACAAAATAAAAAAAATAAAAAAAAAATTTAAAAAAAAATTATTATATATGTAATATATATAAAACAAAAATAAAAAAAAATTAAAAAAAAAAAATAATTATAAAAAATAATAATAAAAATATAAATAATATATTAAATAAAAAATAAAAAAAAAAATAAAAAAAAAATTTTAAAAAAATTAAAAAAAAAAATTTTTTGGCTCAGCTGGGATTTGATGCCACGTTTTCTCTAACTAGTATACACGTTTGTATGTATGTATGTTGTTGTTGTAATGTTGTTTTTGTGAATAAAAAATCGAGGTGGTCGTGGGTTTTTGCTCATATCTCAGTTGTTTATGTACCGATGTTTCTGATTTTCAATACCGTTCTACTCCTGAATATTTCTGATATTTTAATACCTCACCCGGGTCCAAGCAATGTCGGGGGGCTTCAAAAAGTTGATTTCAACATACACACGGACAGACGGTCAGACGGACAGACTGACAGAGCTTAATCGACTCCCCTATTCATAAGCTTTCAGAATATATATACTTTATGGGGTCGGAAATGAAAATTGTAGAAATTACAAACGGAATGACAAACCTATATATACCCTTTTTCACTGTGTGAAGGGTATAATAACATTCTTTTAAGCTTCTGCTAAAGTTTAGGCACAAAAGCATCGACTACTTCATTCATTCATTCAACCAGCCAGTCAGGCAGTCAACCTTCCACAGTGAACTAAAAATCATCCAAAATATACATTAAACTAATGTATGCTGCTGCTCTAATGATTGTTGGTTATTTGTTGTTGTTGTTGTAGTTGCTAGTACTTTAAAGAAAATCTTCATCACAGCATCTTCAATGTTATTATTATTGTCGTCATATGTGCAGTGTGTTTATTCATACATTTAGGCAAATGTTGTTGTTATTAACAATACTGCTGCAGATGTTGCTGTTGTTGTTATTGAGGTTCTTTTTGCTCTTGTTCACAACTTCACGTATGTGTTTTTGATTTGATGTTGTTCTTGTGCTGTGAGTTGAAGCTCATATAAAATCGTACATGTCATACAATGATACAATCGTACAATCATACATACTATCAAAAATTGATCATCTTTTTAATAATGATGCTGATGACGACAACGGCCACAAAGCTGAAGAAGACGATCATCTTTTTAACCCTTCATGTAAGAATTTTTAATTGTACAGTACGTGCGAAAAGTAAAATGTCATGTTTTAGATATCTTTAGAAATTGCAAATAAAATATTTTTAGCGGGCAAAGTATGAATATTTATTTACTGACAACAAATTAGTGTGTGACTTTCAATGCAAATATGTATTTAATGCAGACACCATTAGATCATTGCTTTTTATACCCTTAACAGTAAGTGGAAGTGTATACATACATATGTATATAGGTTTGTCATTCCGTATGAAATTTCTAGAATATTTACTTTCGACCCCATAAAGTGTATTATTTCTGAAAGCTTTTGAATCGGAAAGTTGAGCGAGCTGTTTCTGTCTGCCCGTGTGCATGTTGAAATCAGTTTTTTAAAGCTTTCCAACATCGGCAAGACCCGTGTGTGGTATCCTAATTTTTAGGAGAAAATCGGAACTAAAATTCAGCACAATCGCCCCATAAGATATAGGCAAATAAATACGATTGCCTTTGTTTTTTCCTTATTTTTACAATGAAAATTAAATTTTTTCAGTCCTAGGATAATTTATAGGCACATCTGAGAATATTTTTAAAAATGTTATGCCGTTAGAGATATCGCGAAAAATTTTGGACACATCGGTAGTCAGTAAAGTTTGGAAAAATGTATATATATTTTTTTAATATATCAAATTTGTCAAGCTTTTAAATATCTTTTGGACACGTTGAAGACAGCCAATTATAAGCCGTGGTCTTAAAACTTATTTCTAAACAAATAACATATCGGTTTGAATGAAACTAACTGCGTTATAAGCACCAAATACAGTTGCGAGAGTTTTTTTTCCTGAAACTTACAAACAAAAACCGATTTTTTTCAGTTTCTATACAACTGAGAGAGCCAGTATGTGTATCAAATAAAAGAACATGACGAGCGCAATTTAATACATTGTAAAAAAGTTAAATGGTCATGATGGCGGTTAATAAATTTGTATATAAATTAAATCTGGTATTAAATGAAAGGGTAGAATATAGTACACTTTTGATGGCGTCTAAAATGGCAAATTCTTTAACTCCATCAATATGGGTATCAAATGAGAGGACTAAGAGAATGCAGTTATAATGTAAAAATTCAAACTCTTCGGTTTGGAAATCATACAAAAACCGGCGTATAATATGATATCTAGGCTAAACTAGGATTTGGTCATTATACCTATATACATGATTATCAGATTCGCGCTACCGAATATAACACTATTACTTGTTTTATACCTTATAGTTATATATTTTTAATCATTACTACCTAAAATATTTAGCAGAGTTATGTAAAATACAACGAAAAATATATCTGTGAAATATTTTTTATCCCTAGTTCGTCAGCATATGGGTCGTTTTTTGTCTTAATATCGAAAAAGGGGCTTAAAATTTCCAACAAAAAAACTGGAATATAATTCTACTATAAGTTTAGGAATACACTTAAGCTCACACTTAGACGTCACAAACTAGCCAAATTTAAAATGTGATACTTGTCCGGAATTATTACTAAGATGCCCGAAAATCTGAATAGCTATTTATAAGGTAGGTTACAGAATGTTAACTCCAATATATTAAACAAATTTTCTTTTAGCTTTAGACAGTTCTATAATGTTCTCACACAATGTCCAGCATATTGCATTTTATCGTTCTTAAATATGTTTCCAACTGATGCACGAAGTAATCCATAAGAGAATTTAAAAAATAACAGAGAATATGAGTTTACTTACTATGCATCTTAATAATTTCCTCAACTAAAGTAACTCATTCTCTAATCACATCTAGTCACTTTTAGATTGGATTAAATTTTATCTTACGAATTTTGTTTTTCTTTTGCTTAAAATAGCCATGAATTATAGTTGTAATACTTTAACTATATTGTTGCAAAATTTGTTTTATTAATTTAGTCAAAGTTATAAAATATTTCGGTGATTCACAAGGTGTCTTATCATGTCATATTGTTCTAAAATTTTACAATGGTTTAAAAATGTTGTTGTTGCTTTTCAATAATAATATAACTTTGTACGCTATGTTTATTGTGCTGTCGTATTTAATAAGCAGAGACCTGTGCTAAACGGCTAAGCCAAGCCGCAATGGTTTTTGTAAGCCGTCGCCGTTCATTGTATAATTTTATCGGGCCGACATCCAAATTTAAGCGCAGTTGCTAGTTTTTGAAAACAAATCACTGGCGCCGTCAAATAAGATCGACTAAGGACTCTGCTGTTTTTGTTTATCAAACAAAATTTAATTTATTTGTGATTTGCGGCTAAAAAATACGATCTTATACAAAAACAAATAAAAAAATTTTGTTTATTTATTTGAGTCTGCCATTACAACATCTAAAATGTACTTTTCGCACAAACTGACTATTATGTTGTTTTTTTCACTTGCTTTATGAAAGAAAATATACGTTTTACATCAGCTGATTTAAATTCAAAATAGCACTCTTAATTATGAGGGGTTGTTCACAATAGTCTTAATTTTTCATGCTATTATTATAGGACATATGATTTTATGACACTATTGTGAATCCCCCAATTATTTCACATTATAATTATAAATAACTAACTTTTTATAGCATACTTTATGGATGTCTATTAAATTATAATTTCTAGAATTTTCATTGCTCGAAAAATTTTCTCTCCGGTATCACAGTATATCAGGGAACTGTAACAAGTAGTAGTAGTTGTTGTACATAAGGCATACATAAGAGCCCTACAGATAATATTGGACTACGTGGTTCATTTTAGCTAAATGGACTACTTACAACATGGGCCTATGTTATGCAGTCATGGACAACATCATTTTTAAACAAGAGATTGTAGTTAAACGACAAGTGTTCGTGTTGAAACGAATACATAAATTGTTGTCAAAACGTGTATAATGGTCGTGTAGGTGCTCCATCGAGTATACTCTTCTACTCTACTCACTATAGTGACAAAGAGTAGTTTTGAGACTACTCCGACACCGTAATGTTAAATCGACCATGTTTTCTCCATACATTTGGGTGATCTTTGGATTAGTCCTAGTCCATTACAGAGTATACTTTACTTGCGTGTATATAAAACTAAATAAAATAATAGCGAAAAACTAAATAAACTATTTTATTGTTTGATTAAAACTTTTATAACGTAAACTTCAGCAGTACTGCAATCAAAACAATTCCAGCTTATTTAAATAAAACAAATCAGCGTTTTTAATTATCCCTTTAAGTTCAACCGCTTTTGATCCTATCATATCTATTCAAACAGCTGATGTCTATTTTTTTACCATACTGTAATTTAGTTATAGCTATTGTACTGTAGTGTTGATCTTAAGTGATTGTATGTTTAACTTTTTTATAACAATCTTTAGTTTTAATACACATACTTTTCTTCATTATTGTGATTTCTAAGTTTCCTTGAAAATAAAAAAATCAGATACTTTTGCTGCTGTTCGATGTTATTGTTGTTTTACTCCATAGTCTTCTTAATTTTATTATCTCTTACAGCAGTAACAATTTTTATTATTTTTCCAATGTATGTGTATGTAGATGCACTTCTGAGTTTTTTTTTTAAATATATTTTTGTTAATATTTATTTTTCCTCTGCGAATTTTAGTCTTTGTAGGAGCATAAAGATATAGTTCTTTTAATTTAGTTTTTGTTTAATCTTCGTCTTTATTTTAAGTATATAAATATAAATATATTTATATTTTTTAGTTAGTTATTGTTAAATCTGGGAGATTGTTTTGCAAATGCATAACTTAAAAATCGTGAAATCTTAAAAATAAAAATATAACGAAACACCTAAATAAATAAAATATTAAAAAAGTTTCATAGTTGTATTCATAAATGTAAATACACACATACACACACATTTTACGTAGGTTTATGTGTTTTTATCGCTGTTGTTACCGTTTCCTAACCATTTCAATTTTTTTTTTTACTTTTAATTTTAATTGCCTCTATTGCAGTACTATTTTGTTCAAATTTCAGAATTTTGGTCAAAAGTGGTGTTAAGCGCAGACACAAAAAAAGGAAAGTGTCTCAAATTTATTTAAAAAAAGGCGTTACATCCGTTTCCTTTAGACAGTTAAAATTAAATTAAATATTAATATTCCTCTCACACCAAAACTATTTACTCAACACACTCACAAGTGTGTTATACATAGGCCTTCGTCTAAATATACGAGTGATTTTATACACCATATGAAAAACATTTTTAATTTTAATTTAAGCATGACTTTAAGATAACTAAATCGAAAGGAATTTTTATAGTTTAGACCAAATTTATAAGCCGTCAAATTAGATTAACAAATATTGTATAGATAAAAAGTGACATTTCATTACATTGTAAATAAACAGGTGATTATAAGCATTTTTTAAAGGATGATATACAAATGAATGGACCTAACAAACTAATTAAAAAAAGCAAAAATATTTAAATTATGGGCAAACATAACACTTTATTTATTAAGTTTTGTATTTGTTAATTGTTTTAACTATAAATGTATGTTTTTTTTTGTATATTGCTTTAAATGTATTTATTACCCAGTATGTACCATCTAGAGCCGTCTCATTTCTATTAACATTTTTGGAAATTGTGTCAAAAAAAGAAACGACGTAGTAATTTGTTCAAATCTATATTTTTGACGAACAATTTTTAATAAGTATTTTTTATGAATAATATAATATAAATTTATTGTAAAGGTCTGTCAATTACATTTTTTTGCTAGAGTTGGATTTACAACATACATACATACAGTATAATTTTTAAGACCTACCAATCGATTTCAACAATATCTTATAATACAAAAAAAAAAACATGTCAGACAAAAGAATTCAAAATTCTCGAAAGTTTATCTGATAAATTGATTCTTTAACATCCCACGTAGGCTTCAAAAAATTTATACTAACATAAATATGGATAGACGCAGTTAGCTTAATAAATACCTCTATCTTTAAGGATTCAGAATAAATATATATGTATACTTTATAGGGTCGCAAATGAATATTGTAGAAATTACTAACATATAAAGGGTCCGCCAAATAAATTTTTTTTTTAAATGCTATAAAAAAAGTGTAGCTTCGGCTGAATGGCACGCAGCGCCATTCTCTCTCTCTTCAAGTTTTGTAAACAAAAATTCGTTCAACATGGCTCGATAACGATCGCTATTGACTACGGCCACTCCTTGCTCATTTTCGAATAAAAATGGCCCAATTATGCCTCTGGACGTTAGATGCCGGACCCTTTATAAGTATAACCTTTTACACTCTCGTAGGAGTAAAAAAGGTCCATCATATTTCATTAGTTTGAGATTGTTTTTGTTAGGAAGATTTCTTCACAAGTCTGTAAGGGCATTAGAAAGTACTTTTTCATAGATATAATTATGAAGATTCACAGTTGTATTGTTCAAACATTTTAAGTCGAAGTGTTCGAACAATATGATTTTGAATTAGGCGTCTTATTTAATATCTTATATAATCAAAAAAAAAAGAAACCCATTAACTCTTTTTCTTTAACTTTTGCTATAAAATCTTTATTTTTTTATTTAACTGTCAAAGCTTTGAGCAATTGGGTCCTGAGTATTAAATATAGCTGGGTTTATATGTTTCACAGACAGATGCCAATTTACTGTTTTGTTAGTAAATTAATTTACACAAATAAAAAACATGAATAAAAGCAAGAATACGATGTTGTTGGATTGTAAATAAATTCAGGCCTTAGGTAATTACTCGTTTCTGCGAAAACAGAATTTTTCAATTAATTTAAGAAAAAATCTAACAACTCTGTTTAGAAACTCTGTAGGCGTATTAGCATATATGTAAGTCAACAATGCTAAACAAATCGCCATAACAACATCTGTCAATAAAATTTAATAAATGTTCCATATACCATATAAAAAAACTTTAAATATTAATGTATATTATATAAAATATAATTTACTATTAAATTATACCATTTTTCATTGAAATTGAGAAAAAACCCAATTGAGAATTTGAAATAAAAAAAATTCCAATTGAAACTAAGAATTTCAAATTGTAATTGCGAAAATTCCAAATGAAAATGAGAATCTAAAATTGAAATTGGGAAAATTCCAAATGAAATTAAGAAAATTCTAATTGAAATTAAGAAAACTCCAAATGAAACTAAGAAATTTTAATTTGAAATTGAGAAATGTCCAAATGAAATTGAGAAAAAATATATACATAAGTATGTACATAAGTATGTATTCAAAAATCAATAAACTTTTTTTTATAAAGAGTCAGGGAATGAATTATCGGAGCTAGTATTGGCTTGTGACAATGCTCCCTGCGACAGTCGCCTACAGTTTATTTTTGAAAACACTCCAGCCACACTTTTATGAAGTAATGTTAAAGCAAAGATGAATGTACCGAACGTATGTCCTCCAAATGTAGGAGAGCAGAGGCTTGCCTTTTTAGAAGAGCTTGTTAATGCATGTATTACTCTCGGAAATTGCAGTAGAGCTTTCACCAGCCTGCATTTGATCTGGAAGATATGTCTGTTGGTCAACAAAACTACCAACATACGTATTTACATAGATTTGTAATTACTTTAAATTTTTTTACTACACAATAACGTTATAATGGTTAATGTGTTATCCTAAATATATACAATTTTTATATATAATTATATTTTCTAATTTTCAAATTAAAATTTCTTCATTTCATCTAAAATTTTCTCAATTTCATTTAGAATTTTCTTAATTTCATTTGGAATTTTCTCAATTTCGAATTAAAATTTTTCAATTTCATTTGGAATTTTCCCACTTTCAATTTGAAATTCTTATTTTCATTTAGAATTTTCTCAATTTCAAATTAAAATTTTTCAATTTCATTTGGAATTTTCTCAATTTAAAATAAAAATTCTCAATTTCATTTGAAATTTCTCAATTTCATTTGGAATTTTCTCAATTTCATTTGGAATTTTCTCAATTTCATTTGGAATTTTCTCAATTTCAATGAAAAATGGTGTAGTTAAAATTCGTTAAAATTATTGATTAGTATCGAGCATGGAAATTGAAAGTATTTAGTTAGATTTGTGTCCGACTCGTTTAAAGTTAAGTCAACCCTTTTTTTTTGCCAACAACCACTATACAATTTAAAAGCCATTCATATGAAAAATTAATTCGGCTGTTTCATGGGTAGTGTTAAATAATGAAAAGCAGTAGAATTTTCAAGACCTATCTAAACAAGAGCAGCAAGCTTTTTTTATCTGTCAAAATTTCTTATTCCCATATAATTTTTATAAAGCAAACGAAAACACTATGGCGGTAACGTTTCGCTATTGGAAAATCCAATTTTACAAGAGTTGTTTTTTTATACCCTTCACACAGTGAAAAAGGGTATATATAGGTTTGTCATTCCGTGTGAAATTTCTACAATTTTCATTTCCGACCCCATAAAGTATATATTTTCTGAAAGCTTATGAATGGGGGAGTCGATTAAGCCCTGTCAGTCTGTCCGTGTGTATGTTGAAATCAACTTTTTGAAGCCCCCCTACATCGCTTGGACCCGGGTGAGGTATTAAAACATCAAAAATATTCGGGAGTAGATCGGTATTGAAAATCAGAAACATCGGTACATAAACAACTGAGATATGAGCAAGAACCCACGACCACCTCGATTTTTTTTTCACAAAAACAACATTACAACAACAACATACATACATACAAACGTGTATACTGGTTAGAGTAAACATGGCATCGAATCCCAGCTGAGCAAAAAAAAATTTTTTTTTTATTTTTCTAATATTTTTTTTTTAATTTTTTTTTATTTGTTTTTGTAATTTTTATTTAATATATTATTTATATTTTTATTATTTTTTTTTTAATATTTTTTTTAGTTTTTTTTTTATTTTTTTTTTGTTTTATATTATATATATTTTAATTATTTAAAAAAAAAAAAATTTTTTTAATTTTTTTTTTAAATTTTTTTTTCATTTTTTTTTTTATTTTTTTTTTATTGCATGACTACACGTTGTGAAGGGTATATAAGATTCGGCACGGCCGAATATAGCGCTCTTACTTGTTTTTGCTTTTGAATTTGTGGAAAAGAAATGCCATTTAAGTTGTTTTCAGGTCAATCCAGAGATTTTATCTCAATTTTTATATCTATTTAGTGGGTTTTATAAAACATCGTTGATTATCTTGTCTAGGTTTGTCTGTAAAATCTTTACATACAGAAAATTACAAAAAATTTATATAAATGACGACTCTCTATAAAGAAGAAACGAGACTGAAAAAACAGAATTGCAAAAATTTATACCTTTTAGTATATTTTACATTCTTTTTTTATTTGTAGATAGTATAAATAGTTACATTGATATTCATTTAAGTTTATTAACACACAATATACACATTAAGATGTTTATTTAGTTTATTGATATACTGTATCCCTCTAGTGCGCATGTCCTTAAGAGTTGCCTTATTAAATGTATAGCATAGCAGAGTAATAATAAATAAGCGTAATTTGTGTGAATTTATATTGTGGTAACTCTTTAATCACTACCAGGCAAAAGGCTCAGTATACATTTTACCAAAATGGATGCCTTAATATCAATCAGTGTCTTCTGGTGTATGGTCCTCTTAAAAAAATTATTAAAACATCTTCCTAGTTCAAATAAAAAAGAAAATAAACAAATATGGCTATTAATTACAAATTGCGCATTTGGAGCATTTGTGGCTTAGTCCTTTCTCTATATGCCACATATGTTGAAATCAAATTAATTGTTGATAAGGACTACAAGGCATTGTGTGATTTGGCACCAAATTTAAGTTGCACAGCTGTTTTTAGTTCACCGTACGTGTAATTAAAGTTTGTGTTTGATGTATATATTACGTGTCATTTTTGTAATTTATTTCAGATATGGTAAAAGTTTTGGATTTCTTAACATATTTTTTGATGAAAACTCTTTAAAATGGAATCCTCCAAATGGCATATTTGGCATAATCTATTATTTAATGCTATTTATTACAAGTAAGGAATTTTTAATTTAAATTTAAAATAAAATTAATTCAAAATAAGCAAAAAAAATTTTTTTTTTAATTTTCTTAAAAAAAATAGATAATTTCTAAATAAAAATAAAACAACAATTTCCCATTATTTAAATTCTATATTTACAAACAGATTTTGCAAAATTATTTAAAAGTTTTAAGTTATTTTCTGTATTGTTCTTGTCTTTTTCTTCTTTTTAGCCTTTTTCCAACGTCCTGACGTCGTCAAATACCAAATAGTTTTGTGCACTATATCAAATCTGATGTCTTTATATCTGGCGTATTTACTGTATATTTTACAAAATATCTGTGTCATTTGTGTTACGATTTATGTGGTAAATATTTTATGTTTTTGGGAGATGTGGAAAGATTTCAAAAGATTGCAAAATCAAATCAACACGAACCAAACTAAAAGTAAAAAAGAGAATTGAAATTCCTTAAAAAAAACCCGAAAATATACTTATTGTTAACTTTACATCTTTTGTTTGATAACTAAACAATCTAAAATTAAATTTTCTAAAATAAAAACAAAATTATGTTTTTTCAGTCTATAAGTGTAGTTTTTAAATTGATTTTCTATTAATTGAGTTAAATTTTATGTTTTTGGAAAATTAAAAAAAAAAAAACAAATTTAAACTCATGTCATGATTTTGTCATGTTGAGATAAAATCAATTTGTTAATCCCAAATGTAATTGTTAAATATTGTGTGATAATTATCATATAATTTGTTAACAATAAACATTTTCAATATGTAACACTACAAAATCAGCAAAAAAAAAATACAACAAAATTATTTTTTTTTACTCACAGATGGGTAAAACTTTAAACAATGAACGAATAAAAACCAGCATTATCATCAAACAACAACAAAAAAGTAAAACATATCCGACACTTTTAAATTCAAATAATGTCAAAACAGTGACAAACAACGTTTTTAAAGACGACTTACTAACCAGCAGGCACTAGTATGTATCTTTGTATGTATGAATTTGTTTACCTTACCGAAAACACTCGAAAAATGTTTGACAGTTTATTAAACTATTATATAAAACATATCCATGTCAAGTTATTTTAAATAGAAGCATTTGAGGCTGTAGCGTTCGAATTTCTGCAATAATGTTGGCCAAGTGTTTAAGAATTGTCTTGGGCTTGTGCACATATATTCGCTCCATTAAATAACCCCAAAGAAAATAGACGGGTGCTAAAAAATCTAAAAAAGCGATGGACAATCAAAATCAAAAAAAAATTGCTTAAAAGTGCCCTTGTGTCTGCAGAAGCGTGGACAGTGACCGATACCGCTCTGCATTTAGGGTAACATCACTTCCACCTCTATTTTCGAAAAAGTAAAACACAATGATATTTTTAGATGTAATGCCTCACCATAATGTACACCTAATGGGGTGGAATTGGCTTTGACTAATGGCTCTTGGATTATCAGTACACCAGAACCTACAGTTAACAACCATTTAAATTAAAATGAGCTTTAACAATTTTAATCAGATTTTCAATAGTTGATTTCATAACATGTACCAGATTTATGTAAATTTGTTGCTTTTTCAGAATTTATGTATTTTACAAATATTTATATCTTTTTTTTAATCAAATTTTATTAAATTTAAAACTTCAACAGGTTCGTAACTTAAAAAAGACATAGTCTTACTTTTTTTAAAATAACTTTATATAACTAGAACTTGCAAATCCTAAAGTTAGTAGACACAAATGAGACATATGTATGCAATTTATAATTAAAATAAAAAAATAATAACGCCACGACCGATTTTGCTTAGTATTTTCTTATTATATGCCAAGGCATATTTATTCATCAGGTACTCTTGATTCGACAGCTGATTATTTTTTTCAACACTTATTTTAAATTTTAGCTGTCAAAATGCATAAATAAAAAACAATTTTCTCTCTTTTCTAATTTATTTCAAATGTCAAACTTCATATATAAAAAATATAAACAAAAAATTCTATCCGAACTGCAATTACCTGATGAATAAATATGCCTTGATTATATGCATTGTATTTATAATTACCAGAATATCAGATCATACAGAGTTGAGAGAGATCATGAGACTATCAATTAGAACAGCATACTGAGTTTGTGACAATGAAGACGAGTATATGGGGCATTATCTTGTTCAATGTCTTGTATTTGGGCGTATTACAAACGAAAACTTTAACATCGCTCTTTAAGGGAACATACATACCTAACCTAACCTAAGGGAACAGGTTTTTTGACCCACTCGTACTTTTATTAATTATGGTTTATTTTAAAGGGACAACATAGGCAAGTGGGTATACGTGTATACCTGTGATAGGTTTGGGTTTTTATTAAGTCCCTTTTCTTAAAATTGATCTTATCTGGTGGTTTTCCTTCATTCTGTTACTGTTTATCAAATGTAATCATAGGTTTAGAACTAAAATCTATTTCTTTCATCAAGAAAACAGTCATGTACCCAGTGTTGCTTAATTCTCTTTCTCTCAGTTACCATTTTCAATTCAAACTTTGAGTGTAAAAACAAATTCCATGCATGCACGTATGTATGTAAGTAAACAAGCGAATTAAGAAGAATATCCTTACGTGTCTAGTCTATAGATATTATTGAAATAATACTCCTCATCAATTCAACCGTAAATTAAGTACAAAAAAACAACAACAACAATAAGTTTAGAAAAAAAGAAAAACAATACCATAAGATGTTACCTTTACTCACTAAAAACATGTGGCAATATTGTTAATATTTAAAGGTGGCTGGTTGTTGGATGAGTGCTGCATGGAAAGATGGTACACATCCATGTACATATATGTATGTATATGTCTGTCTATGTACATGTATAGATATTTGGTTGATTGTTTCTTTTCGGTTGTCTTTCAAACTGAGGATTTAAAGTATGAATTCGATTTTTTGCCTTAATATTGTGTTAAGATTTAATTTATGAGATCACGAATTACAGTGACAATTTACATAAAACTAAATTTAACAAATTTCCTAAGATCAGCAAAAAGATTTACAAAGTACAACGTTTCGAATGGTTAATTTTTTTTTGGCAGACAATTTTTGCAGACGAAACTCCAGACATATTTTCTGAAACTTTGCTGCTACATTGCGAAAGCAGAATTGTTTTTATAAAAGTCACTGTTATACGTTTGAAGGGTGCAAAATGAATGTAGATTTACTATAATTTTTCTAACGAAAAATAAATCTTTATGATTTACAATTATTACCCTACAAATGAGAATAGTTTGTTTAAATAAGTACGAACATGCAGAGCATAGACATATAAATACATACTTAGACTCTCATGTATGTTTTTATTAATTTGAATAACGATATGCGAAAGGCGACTAAAAATTTGTCTTAAACTATTGCTTTTTCGTTCAGTTGAGAAAAAATTTATTAAAACTTAAGTACATTCAAAAAAGTATGTAAATAATAAAAAACGTTTTTCTAGAGCTTTTAACTAGCAGCATTTTTCTTCGATGTTTTGAGGTTAGTTTGGTTTGATATTTTATCATGAACATGGTGCAATTATAAATACAAGGTGATTGAAGTTCGGAGAGAATTTTTTGAAATCTGTTTTTTTTTATATGAAGCTTGACAATTTTAAATTATTATCGTTTGTTATATAGACTGATTTGTAATTATGAGAGAAGAGAGTCAACATATGAATTTTTGACATATGGAAAGTTACAGCTGATAATCAGCTGATCAATTGAAATAACCTATTTAAGAGTACCCTGATCATGAATATTTATTTCAAAAATTTTAGTTAAATTCGAAAAAGTAATTTCTTAATTTTTTTGTTGGTTAAATGATTGTATAAATAAATAGAATTTCCGCATTTGGAGCAATAATAATCCTCAAGTCATCTTCAAAACACTATTACAACCAGAAAAACTCACTGTTTGAAGCACTTTATAGGCATATGGAATCAAATACAAATACTTTCACAAATAAAGATGGTCAAACACTACAGTCAACAGGGAGCGGTATAGAGACATGTTAACTAATTTTTTTATGTCTTAATTGGAACGCATAATGGTAGTACAGAAATGTGGTGTTAGCAGGATGATATCACATGTCAAATAGTGTGTAAAACAATTTACTCAGAAAAACATTTTACAAAAGAATAATTTCAAGAAATCGACCTGCTAACTGGTATTCTCATACATGTGATTTAATGCCATTCGATTACTTTCTCTAGGGATGTGTAGAGTCACAGATCTATGCATAAAAACACATAATATCGCATTTTTGTACATTGCTAGGTAACAGGCAGTTCATTGTAAGACTTATGAGCTGGAGTATTGGGTTTTATTCGCTAAATGTATCCGAGTCAAGGCAATTGCTTAAAGTCAATATGTCTAACAATGTCCATGTCGGTGAAAATTTCATACATGTAATTCCTTAGGGATTTCGAATTCCTAAGGTATTCCAAGTTCGGTATAGTATCCAGTCTTTGCGTCTAATACTCTTAAACATATGTATATAGTGTATGCTCTATATATAATTCATCCGACAGTCTCACGCGAGTAGTTTTAGAATCTTCTTTGATTTCTCAAGATTTGGGTCACTTAATAGAATATTCGTTATTTTACCGTCATCAGTATTTTGCCAATTTACCTGACGTCCATCGTCCAAACTTTAAGTTTATTTTTGAACGGCTAAAAGGGTCAAGTATTTTCCAAGGTTATAATATTCAAAAATAATTCCATTTTAAATAATTCGTCGACTTCTTTGTTTCCGATTACACCGTGATGGCTTTATATCTATATTATCTCTAGACGTTCAGAATATGCGATTGTACCTCGCTCTTGCAGGACATTCTGAGATTCAACATTTTCGGTTATTAGTGTCCTGAGAACTGAATGGCTATTCGTAAAGATACGAAGCGGAGCCTCTTTATCACTGTCCTTTATCCATTTAAAGTCTTTCGTAATGGCTATAATCTCAGCCTGGAAAACAGTATTGTGATCTGGTAGCTGAAAGTATTTACCTCTGTTTCGAATTTTGTAATATAAATCCATTTTAGTGAGGTCACCAATCTTCGATCCGTCCGTATAAAGATCGATGTTGTAATTTGACGAAGTCTTTAACAAACTCGAAATAACATACGTTATTACGTATTCGTTGAAGTTTGGTCACAAGATGGCATCGCTTTGCCTTAAACCTAAAAAAGCCAGAATATATTAAGCCCAGGCATGGCGGTGTAGATCTTTACTTTTAGTGGACTATCAAATGCAGATTTATACTAAACAAATTTGGGATGTTGGACTTTTTCTAAAATTTGCCCTTATATCAACATCAGATTTAAAGTGACCTTACCAGTCTTAACATTATACTGGTATTTATATCCTTCACATGAGGTGCCACGAGTATGTAGTAGCAATATGTTGTGTATTGGTTTCAACTCTCAGATAATTTATAGACACGCTTTTTAATTATGCGTAAAGAGCTATTCGTAGAAAATATTTGGCACATGAGGCACAAATCTGGAAAGTTTTAGGGCTCTTAATTAATTATTGGACGCAATTTTAAGCCATAATCTCTAAAATTATTCCTGAGTTAGAAACTAACTGAGATGTAATCACCAAAGTACAACTGCCTCCGTCTTTTTCCTAAAACTTTGACAACCAAGAGGCTCAGTTTAGATATTAAATGAAAAGGTTTGACTACCAGAATACAGTATACTATGAAAAGCTAAAATTGAAAAAGGCGTCCGAAAAAAAATGGCGGATATATGAGTTAAAAATATGTAGTACTGAACATCTTTAATATGGGTATAAAGTAAAAGAACTTGATAAGTAAAGTACTACACTATCTAAAAATTAATAATTTAATATTGCGTTTGCAACAAAATAGCGAACATATTGGTTTTTAACCCTATAAATATTGGAAACACAAATAAGGGCTTGACAAGTATGAAAGATAGAAGAGTATATAAGATTGGAAACAGCCGAATAGGGCACTCTTGTTATTTTCTATCAGGTTTTTGTATGCAAAGGAAAGTAGACTTATGTAGGAAATATTAGGATTTCCTCTCTTGTTAATAGAGCAAAGAACACAGTTATATTTTACATGAACTATTTAAAGTTATACAAACACTACTGGACTTAAACTGCTCAGCGGCAAGCCATTAGCGCATGTGGATTTATTATTCTTTAGCCGAACTATAGCAATATAGTCACAAGGATATTGCAGTAATCAGCAATGCTCCTTTTCTAATATCAATATAACTTATGCACTTGTAATTAAATTTAATCTCTGCACAAAAAAGGCCACATTTAAATCCTCTATTTTAACAGTTTATATTTTTAATAATTTCCAAATTTTATGTCTTTCGTAATGCATTTAAATTTTTTTTATACCTTCCGTTCATTGTAAGCTTTATAAGAAATTTATCAAAATAAAATATTTTTTAAGTTTCTTTAAATAGAGAAAACACCCAACAATTTTCCAAACGTCGATAACACTAGTCGTAAAAAAGGGCGGGAACTTAAACCTTGTTATGTGATTTGGAAGTAATTAACTTCAGCGAGCTGAATCCAACTCTTTTCAGAGATTGATTCTGATATATTTCCCAGCAGATATCAGGTATCAATTCTGGGGACCACCTGCTTATAAATATTTTTTTCTATAAGCGCAATATCTTGATGAAATCTTTCACCATGCTAATCAGATATCGCACCAAGATTTTCTGGGAAAAATAAATACATGCGTTCTAATTAATCTGGTACGAAGAGATTGTGCAATGAATGGGTGTTGTGGTTTTGTTCCTGAACCGCAAAGTAAAGTAAGTATGTTGCTTATTTGCACTTAATTGTGAATTAAATCAACATTTGTGCATCGATTTTATTCATTTTTGGCTTATTTTATTCCCAGTATACCCAGCTTTCCGAATAAGGAAAAAATGTAAAATATTTGGCGTTTTTATTTTTTACGAGTTTTTAAAGAAAAAAAAATTTTTTTTCATTAAAAATATTTATTTTTCGCCATTAATTTCTGAACAACTCGCAAACTCTTGAAAATGGGGATAATATGTAAGGTAGACTTAAAGGTTATTCTATCCCTCATCTTTTGGTGTTGCAATTATTCAAATCGAACAAGTCCTTAGAGAGTAACGTTGCTAGCCTTATTAAAAAAAAACTAAACGTGATACACGAATTCTAAAAAGCGGATTTGAATTTAACTAATTAAGATCACTATATTCCACATATTTATTTATGTTCAGGGACCATTTTTTTGCATACAAGTGTAATTTATCAGACATTTTTCTTAATGACAGAGGTTAAAGAAATTTGTGAAAATATGTATTTTGTAAAACTCTTATTAAAATGCAACAACACAAATCTATAAAGTTCCAAAATAATTTCAAAATTACCCTCGTATATAAAGTGCGGGCATATGTATAAGTATGCTTGTACACATGCATGTGAGAGTTGATAGTTCCTTTTATCGTGTACTAAATGGATAAATTAAATTGCTTGCGAATAGTTACTTTGTTGTAATTTTTGAAAGTCTTGAAGACAATTCAATATATTTTTGAAGATTTCACTGTAAAGCACAAAGAACAATTATGAAACTATAACCTTGGGTTTAGGAAAATCATAATAAATTACCACTTTTAAATAAACAAGGTTTCACAACACACGCGACAGGCGACAAAATATTAAAATAAAAATTAATGTAATATCTGAAATCGTATTGTGTCATTTTGTAATAAATTTGTTAAATTCATCATAATTATTCAACATAAAAAATACTACAATAAGATAATTGGTTATGGTTGTAATAATATGGTCAACTAATTAGTTTTTGTTTAATGTAAGAACAAAGATAAGTTTGTGCCGAAGTTGCTTAGATCTGAATTATTATAATTAAATAAATACAATAAAATAATTTTTAAAAAATGTAGATAGTTGACAAAAATATATATTTATTGCACATTTAAATAAAAAAAGCTTTCTATTCATGGTAAATTTTTTTATAATTTCGGTAATTACAAACAATCTTTGTAAAATTCTTTGTTTTAGATAAATCGAAAAAAATTCCTTTTTTTTTTATTCGCCTATGTCTAGAAAATAGTGTCAAATAAAAATATATTCTTTATTCTCTACAAGTTTTATATACATACATATAATGAGAAAATTTTACGTAATTTAGCATATTACAGAAAAATCTTAAAAATGCTATCTATATATTATAAGGAAATTTTTTGAATAATTTCTCTTTTGTGGGAAAACAAATTTTTAATATTGTTTTGTGAAAAAGTTTGGCATCTTGATAATAAAAGTTTACCATCTTGATAATACTCAAATTTTATGCCAAAATAATAGCTAAATTTTCCACATTCCGACAATATATTTATATTTAAAATATATTTTAAACACATTCCATGTTTTCCAACTCATTTCCAGTAATTTAAAAAACATTATCAACATAAATCAGGAGAAATATTATTTTACTACTACACTTCGTTATGGTGTTATTATAAAGGGTGTCCCAACTAGAACGCAATTTTTAAATTTTAAATAAAACACAGATATTTAAAAAAAAATCGTGAAACTTTATTATATCGTTAAGTAGACAGAATGAGGTTATGTATGGAACAATATATCGTGCAGATGGACGCCGCGGCTTTGCTGGCACACACGCAATCTTTTAATGAAATTTTCAATGACCTTTTTGCATAAATGCTGCGGTATTTCCAATTCCAATTTCCTCTTTTAAGGCTTGAGTCGTCGTCGGCTTATTCGCGTAAACCATCGACTTCAAAAAACCGCAAAGAAAAAAATCTAAAGGTGTTAAATCACACGATCCAAGCGGCCAATTCTGGTCTCCAAAACTCGTAATAACACGACCGGGAAATGACTGATGCAGCAATTGAATTGTGTCTCTGGCTGTATGACATGTGGCGCCATCTTGTTGAAACCACATGCCCTCCACATTTATTTCTTCAATTCTAGGCAAGAAAAAACTGGTTATCATTTCACGATACCGAACACCATTGACTGTTTGCGCTTGACCTGCCTCATTTTCATAAAAAAAGAGGTCCAATGATTCCTCCAGCCCAAAAACCACACCACACAGTGACAGGTTGAGGATGTATTTGCTTCTCGTGAATCACTGGAGGATTTTCCTCACCCCAAATGCGACAATTCTGCCTATTGACGAAGCCATCAAGATGGAAATGGGCCTCGTCACTGAAGATGATTTTATCGGCAAAATCAGCATTTTCATGTTGTCTCTCCAATACCCAATTAACGAACCCCCTTCGCTGTCCATGGTCAGCTGGCTTCACTTCCTGAGTCAATTGAAGTTTGTATGCATGAAGATGCAAATATTTCGTCAAAATTCGCTGCATAGTGGATTTGGAGACACCAATTTGCTGAACTCGGTGTCGAATTGAGGTGGATGGAATTTGAGCGACATCTATAAGGTGAATTATTTAAAACAGTTCTTTTATCAATAGTGCGAAGAATGTTGGCTTCTAAATTATCAATCGTTGCTGCTTTATCAGAGTTTTAGCGTTTTCCCACAATTCCGCATTAAATAAATAAATAAATAAATGTGTCAAATTACACGAACCAGGTGGTCCATTTCTGAAGATAATTCGGTCACTCAAAAGTTTGTTTCACGCTCTGTTGCGTGCAGAAAAAATTTGTACTCCTATAAAGTGGAGTAATTTTTGCAAAAATAAGAGGAACTGAAACAAAATTAGATCTTTATGTTCCATTCAAAGGGTACTTTATTTAAAAAATAAAAAATAATTACAGTCAAATCCCGATAATTCGTAATCGCAAGGGACCGGCCATTCCTTACGAATTATAAGGGTTTTCGATTTAGCGGGGCTTTGATTTAATGGGGTTAAAATAAAATAAATACGAATTAACGGGGGTTTTCAATTTATTTACTAAAACGATAAAAAGAAACATAAAAAACAATTGTTAAAAATAAAATACAAAATAAATACATAAAATAGCAAATTCATTTACGTGTAATTTTAAATACAAAATGTACATATTTACATTATCTAAAATTAATTTAAAAAAAATGAGTGATGAACATTTGTTTCAGACTTTTCTCACGGAGGTTGTCCAATGTATTTTCTATTTTTATTAATGACTAGAAAAGCCCGGCGCGCGTTGCTACGCCCATTAATGAATAAAATGCATTCTGAATTTAAATTGAATATCAAGTGCAAAGAGCTAAAAATTTTTTTTAATGGGCGTGGCACTGCCAACTTTTCTAATCAAGAAATTGTATAGTCATGACAACTCAATATGTGTGCAAAGTTTCACAAAAATCAGTCCCAAGCAAGTACCTCAAAATTATAACTTTTTTTATGGGCGTGGCCCTGCCCACTTTTCTAATCAGAAATTGTATAATCATGAGACCTCAATATGTGTGTGAAAAGTTTTGGAATAATCGGTGAAGTTTAAGTAGCTGAAAAAGATAAATTTTTTATGGGCGTGGCACTGCCCACTTTTCTAATCACGAAATCGTAAAGTCATGACAGCTCAATATGTGTGCAAAGTTTCAGAAAAATCGGTCCAGTGAAAGTACCTCAAAATTATAACTTTTTTTTATGAGCGTGGCCCTGCCCACTTTTCTAATCACGAAATTATAAAGTCATGACAGCTCAATATGTGTGCAAAGTTTCAGAATATTTAGTCCACTGCAAGTACCTCAAAATTATAACTTTTTATGGGCGTGGCCCCGCCCACTTTTCTTACCGCGAAATTATAAAGTCATGACAGCTCAATATGTGTGCAAATCGGTCAAGTGCAAGTAGCTAAAAATGATAACTAATTTTTTATGGGCGTGGCCCCGCCCACTTTTTTCCACCCATAAGCACTCCCTGATATGTGTACAACAACTTGCCAAAGTTTGAGTCCGATCGGTTTTACAGTTTCGGAGTCTATAGCTAACACACACACACACACACACAGAGTTTCACTTTTATATATAGACTAGCCAAACCCGGCGCGCGTTGCTACGCCCCTTAATGAATCGAAATGCATTCTGAATTTTCATTGAATATCAAGTGCAAAAACCTAAAATCTATAATTTTTTTGTGGGCGTGGCATTGCCCACTTTTCTAATCACAAAATTGTAAAGTCATAACAGCTCAATATGTGTGCAAAGTTTCAGAAAAATCGGACCAGTGCAAGTTCTTAAAAATTATAATTACTTCTATGGGCGTGGCCCTGCCCACTTTTCTAATCACAAAATTGTAAAGTCATAACAGCTCAATATGTGTGCAAAGTTTCAGAATAATCGGTCCAGTGCAAGTACCACAAAATGGTACCTTTTTTTATGGGCGTGGCACTGCCCACTTTTCTAATCACGAAATTATTTAGTCATTACAGCTCAATATGTGTGCAAAGTTTCAGAAAAATCGGTCTGGTGGAAGTACCACAAAATTATAACCTTTTTTTATGGGCGTGGCCCTGCCCACTTTTCTAATCACGAAATTATATGGTTATGACAGCTTAGTATGTGTGCAAAGTTTCAGAAAAATCGGTCCAATGCAAGTACCTCAAAATTAAAACTTTTTTAGGGGCGTGGCCCCGCCCACTTTTCTTATCACGAAATTATTAAGTCATCACAGCTCGATATGTGTGCAAAGTTTCAGAAAAATCGGTCAAGTGCAAGTAGCTAAAACTGATAACTAATTTTTATGGGCGTGGCCCCGCCCACTTTTTTCCACCCATAAACACTCCCTGGTATGTGTCCAACAACTTGCCAAAGTTTGAGTCCGATCGGTTTTACAGTTTCGGAGTCTATAGCTAACACACACACACACACACACACAGAGTTTCACTTTTATATATATAGATTAATTTCTTTGTCCACAGTATGATTGGAGACATAAAATCTTAATTTATTAATTGCCAATTTAGCATCTTTGTTCGTCATTAAGAAAACTTCGTTGTTGCCATCATCGTCGTCATCACTTTCTATATTGTTTGCTTTTAGCATTCTTTCCATTTATTGCGAAATATAAGTGGTAGTTATCAAAAAGTTACGATTTATAAGAGGCAAAGAAGATTTTATTTGAAAAAAAAAATACGAATTAGCGATGGGACCAAAATGTATGAAAATTTTACGAATTAACGAGATTTTTTAAAGGGATCGACAGTTTATTACGCATTATCGGGAATTACGATTTATCGGGATACGAATCATCGGGATTTGACTGTATATTCAAATTATTGTTGTCTAAAATATCCAGAAAAATAAGAATATATCGTACTTGACATAAAACAGAAGTGATTTTGAGGTAAATATGGAAATATAAAAAAATCTGCGAATCTTGGGAGGTATTTTCCCTTTTTTTAATTTCTTATACTAAACCACATATTTTTCATTTCAAATCCATCATACTTAATTAAAAACAATCTTTAAATGATTTTATAATAAATTGAATTTAATATCGTTCGTGACATATCGTACGTGAATGATTTTTCTCTAATAGTATTCTTAGGTAGTAAAATTTATATTATGTTAAGAAAAAAAGTTTAATTCTAAATTAGGTGCTCTTGCGACTGACTGTGACATATAATGTTTTTGCACTACGTACGTGACATTAAAATAACATTCAAGGGAAATCAAAAAAATACCGCTAATTGGGCTCTATGTTTTCTTTCTTACTAATGGATCTTGTTATTTGTTGTTGTTACCTTAATTTTGAAGCATATTTACAATTAAAATTTATTTTTACAATTTCGTCGCTACAAAAAAATATTTGTTTGCAATTCTTTAAAATAAGTCAAAGAGATAATCAGCTTAAACTCTTATTATTGCTCTTAAAATAATTGAATAAGCTCTTAATACCTGCGCATAGTAAAATTTGAGTGTTTTTTTTATCAATAAACTTATATTGAAAACTTTCAGGACTTTTTATTTTTATAGTCGCAAGACTGTATTCATGGAAATGCCCATATGTATGTTTAAACAAACACTGGCTTGAAACAAATTTCATTTTCTATAATTGTTTTAAATTCTTATTGTTATAAATGTTTTTTTTTTTTTTTCTTTGGATCTAACCTGTTCTGACACAGTTAAAAGATAAATTGAAAAAATACGAATTATTATTTATTTTATTAAAAAGTTCATAATTTTACTTTTTATAGAAAATGCACAAACATGCATACGTATTTATTTAATCCATTCAAAGCATTGTTTTAATATTTTGTAAAAACTTGAAATTATGTACACACATACAATAAAATGTGTTTCTATGTATGAACGAAATTTAAAACGCTGTATGTTGTTACATCTTAAAAATGTCATACCTTCATCTTGTTGTTCGGTTCAAAATTGTCAATGTTTCAAATACACGTTCTCTCGCATATTGCGAATTTAATGTGTGTCAAGTGTCAAATAAACATTTACAAAAAAAAAAAAAAAAATCCCTTCTAAAAAGCCATCATTTTAAAGTTAAAGCATTAATAATTGTTGTAATCTCTATTTGGCAATTATAATTTTTTTTTTATTAAAAACAAAAAAAAAAAAAAAAAAACATTTTCTTCTAAATTCTTTTATTGTAATACATTGAGGAACAAAGTAGTATAGGAAATATTGAAAAAACATTGGTCATGAAATTTGTTATATTGCGGTCTTATTAAATGTTTGAATTTGTATGTTTATTACTTAATCACTCAAAAACGGCTGAAGCGAACTTAATCAAATTTGGCACTCAGATAGACTGCAACCTAAATTAACACACAAGGCTACCCTTGATCACAACACGCGAAAATATGCGAAAAAAAATTATTTATATTTAGTTTGTCGGTTGTTTAAAGGCTTCAAGTACCTCGAAAAAAAAAATAATCATTTAACGTCATATATAGAAGTATTTCTTTTTAAATATTTGCATTAAATTCTATTCCATCCACTAATATAATAAATATAAATATTTGTATGTTTAAATGTTTTAAATCATGCGAAAATTATTTTTTTAGTGAAATTAAATAATACAACCAGATATAAATATAACAACCTGAATAATCACATAAAGAGGGTACCTGTCATGCCGATAACTACGCAGACGAAGTCGCGGACACAGACTAGTACTTTAAAAATATTTAAAAGGGTTTGAAATTTTTGTAGCATCGCCAGGAAACACAAGTAAGAGTGCTATTTTCGGCCGTGACGAATCTTATATATACCCTTCACAACGTGTAGTCATGCAATAACAATTGTTTGTATCACCTTTCATCTCATCAATATGAAATAAGTACGTACATCTATATATATAAAAATGAATCCCTTTTTCCCTTGGTCACGGCATCACGCGTAAATGGCTGGACCGATTTCACTAATTCTTTTTTTTTTGTTGTATTTGTTATTATTAGGAGAAGGTTCTTATGTCAGTTTCGTGATTATAAAAGTGGGCAGTGCCACGCCTATAAAAAATGAGGTATTATTTTTAGCTACTTGCACTAGATTGATTTTTTTGAAACTTTGCACACATATTGAGCTGTCATGACTACATAACTTCGTGGTTATAAAAGTAGGCAGTGCCACGCTCATAAGAAATGAGTTATCATTTTTAGCAACTTCCACTGAACCGATTTTTCTGAAACTTTGCACACATATTGAGCTGTCATGACTATATAAATTCATGATTAGAAAAGTGGGCGGTGCCCTGCCCATAAAAACAAGTTATAAGTTTTAGCTTCTTGCACTTGATATTCAATTAAAATTCAGAATGCATTTTTATTCATTAAGGGGCGTAGCAACGAGCGCCGGGCTTGGCTAGTACATATATAAAGACATCCCATTTTTAAATTATAAATTGAGTTTATGTATGTATGTATGTTAAAAAAAGAATAAAAACAATAAATAAAAAAAAATTAAATATAAAAAGTAAAACTATAAAATTTTTTTTTGACTCAGCTGGGATTCGATGCCACCACTTTTACTCTAACCAGTGCCTCGTTTCTGTAACTTTAGTGAAAACTTCTCGCATCGAAAAGTCATCAAACAAAAAATACCACCGTTTCTCGATTTGTGAATAAAAAGTGTTTCTGTAATTAAAAGTGAAAAGAGGCAACACTAATTACGTTGTTATTGGAATATTTCCATTGAGCAACTGTCAAAAAGCAAAAAAAAGACACATAAGAAAAAAATTTAGTGGTAAAGAAAATAAAAGTTAAACAAATAAATAAAATGTTTAGTGTTGTGATCATAGCTGCTGAAGAACATGATCGGCGTAACATGATGAGGATTTATCGTCAAAAGTTAAGGGATGGAACTGATCCATTTACAATTCGGAGAATCGTTTTACCGAGCTTTATCATTTGAGCAAGGACGCAGTTCTTGGCTTGCTAACAGAGCTTAGTCCGCAATTTGCTGTTGCAATTTTGAAATTCGTTCAATTTTCTGAAATTTATTATACGTAAGTACACATTTCAATAAATATCTTGCAATTATTAAGATATGTGTTTAATAAGCTTACCTTTGCTTCACTTTTTTGTTCCATTTTTTTATTAATATTTTTTTCTTTTGAAATATACTATTTCCTATACTATGTTTTTAAATGTGAAATGATTTGACAAACACAATTTCTCACATATTTCCAATAACTTACGTCAAAAAAGCTCATTTGACAGATAATTCTCACACAGTCAAAGTACAGAAACACCTGTGGGAAAAATATGACATTTTGTTTAATTCCCATCGGTTTTGTGTTCAATTCCTTTGTTTCATGTAAAAAGTTTTTCGATGCGAAAGTTACAGAAACGAGGCACAGTATACCACATTTGAATGTATGTATGTTGTTGCTGTGAAAAAACGAGGTGGTAGTGTTTTTTTCCTCATATCTCAATTGTTTATGTACCGATTTATCTGATTTTCAATACCGATCTGCTCCCGAATATCTCTAATATTTTAAAATCTCACAGGCGGTCAGACGGACAGACTGACAACGTTTAAAAATTGTAGAAATTTCACACGGAATGACAAACCTATATATGTATACCCTTTTTCACTTTTGTGTGAAGGGTTTAAAAATGTGTTTGTAAAAGAACTAATTTGTTGTATGCATTATTCGATTTTTTCTAAAAACCGGGTTTTTAATGGTTCTAAAAGTTGAATTTAAAAAAAATATTGGTTGCTTTTTTAAAAATTAAATTATTATCTTATTACAAAAGGATATCTAACGCCTAATGTCATTTCCTTTTAAAAATTTGTTCTTGTTGTTGTATCCATTACCTAAAATTGATTGTTTATAAAGTGTCGAATAAATTTCAGTTTTACTCAAAGTAATAATGATATTATGATGTTAAGGGATCTTACAGAAATCTCGCGAAATTTTGAAATTTCTTGTTGTCACTATTGAACTGGCCTTTTAAGAAATTTCATCATCATACCTCTAATTTTGTCGATTTTATGAGCTTTTTAATTACATTAACAGTAGATTACGTGAAAAGTGGGCGTTAAAGTAGGCGTGTCAATGTAGTTTATACTGATAAATTCAACTTAGATATTTCAATAAAGAGTCCTTTATTCTTCCAAAACCTTTGTTTATAGAGAAATTATATGAATTTGAGATAAAAGTGGGCGTGTCACATTTATTATCCGTTATTTTAAGTGTTGGGATCTAAGTTCAATTTTTGCAAAATTTCAGAATCGTACATCTAATTTTGTCAGTTTTGTTACGTTTTTTATTTTGAATATACCGAAAAATACACTGTGCTGTATAAATTTTCGTACATTTAACCTATAACTCCTTTCACAATGTATAGATGTAAACAATTTTCAGGGAAAGATATTTTTTTACTCATATATTCGAAATTTCTTGACTCTTCGTCAATGCGTTTGGACACAATTGCATTTTATTCGATATTGGAAGGACATGTTTTTTTACCTACTCTTGCATTACGAGCTATAACTTCTTCCTTATACTCCGATTTAGCCCATTTTCAATACCAAACAAACCTTGTGTAATATTCTAGCAAAATTTGAGCCCCTTAGCTTTTTCGCTCCAACCTCTATCGTGCTTTCAAGAGACGGACGGACATAGCTAGATCGTCATAAAAATAAGCCCAGATTCAGAATACATACCTTATGGGTTCTAAAATGAATATTTCGATGTGTTACAAACTGAATGACAAAATGAATATACCCCCATCATTTTTTTGGCGGTGAGCATAATAAAAATATGAATTTCAATTAAAAATTAATATTTTTATTCAAAATTTTTTTAAATTTTTTTTCCGTTTATTAAAATCATACTATTAGTTGAATACAAATTAAAAGTTTTTATTAAAAAATATTGAACATATTTCAGTTGAAATAATATTAAATTTTTTTTATTTTTAATTTTTGTAACTTTTTTTTTTACTTCTATAATCAAAAATTGAAATTATTTTAATAAAGTATTAATTGTAATTCTATCGATAACACCAGATGACTCCGAATTCCACATTTTAGGTCTTTTACCTTAAAGAAGAAGACTAAAAATATATGGAATTATTGAATTATTTCCTCTATATATGACAAATAGAATATTAAAATCATATATGTATGTTTACTACCCTATATCTACCGTGATATTAAGAATGGATTACTTTTCATTTTTAATTAATAAATATTCATAAATTACTTATGAATTTATTGTTTTTTTCTGGTTTGGTCATTCAGTTAATTTTGAAAATGGTCTAAGTCAAATCTAACTCAATTTCACATTCATAACAAATGTTCAGTAACTGAGATTAATTAAATCCAATATTAAAATGTTCTTTAATATATTCAAACGCAAAACATTAAATATAGCGAAACAAAAAATATTATGACTTAGACCACTTTCATAATTAATTGACATGTAAATGGATTTATTTAAGCACAAATAATTACTTAGACTGTTAACTTAAAAATTGCTTTGTTCTTGTACTCAATGTCATCAACAGGATGTCTTTAGAACATTTAAATATTTTAAGCATGAAATCTAAACTGTTAATCTTTATTTTGTAGACTACAAGCGAAAAGATACTTATTTTTGAGTGTGTTGCAATTAGACAAACCAAAATTTGCACAACTACAATGGCACGTGAACTCAGGTAGCAAATTCATAATTTTGTTTACATGCAACTTTAAATGCTAAATACGTTGAGGTTTTTTTATTTTTTTTTTTATTATTTTTTTTTTTTTTTCTGTTAATGTGAATTGTATACAAACAATATAATTTTGTAAATAAAACAATTAAAAACGATATTGTATTTGATCTGCACATTCATTAGTTTTGATTTGACTTCCACATACAATCAATGTGGATGAGGTACAAATCATATGCATCATTTATACCTCCTCACCATTCGTCGTCACACTAAAGTCATTACGCAATTTGTTGGCGAATTATTTTTTTTTTACATTGCAATCGTTACAGTTACAATATATTCAAACAAAAATTCTCAAAAGTACTTAGTGATTGTCGAATTAAACAAACTGCTAAAACTGAAGAAGAACAGAAAAACATTGTTAAATATTTCATTTGTTTTTGTTAAAAAAATAACTAAATAAATTTATGCTTTAAAATTTAGTAGTAGTAATAATAACAAAGAACTAAAAGTGCACGTGATAAACCAAATTGATCATCCAGCAGACAGAAAGACAACCAGATAATTACAAAGATGATGAACAGCCAAGTCAGGCATATACATAAGTACATACATAATTACATGTCAATATATGTACATACATACATAAGTATATAAGTTTGTACCTTAAGTAAGTGATAAAGTGTATTAGAATAGAATATTGAAATTGTCAGCTTTTTTACTTGCAAACGTTATTTAAATGATTAGAATGCAAAGTTTGGTTCTATTTCGATTCAGTTTAATATATTTATCTACATATTTATAAATATTTTGAAACACAAACATTAATTACTTAAATTGTTTTGTATTCAATTCAGAATATAAAATCAATAATATCTACTGTGTTAAGGGTTTTAGAAAACAAATAATAATAAATAACAAAAACAATGAAGAGTGCAATATTCCGCCGTGCTGAATCAAATAATACCCTTTACCATCATTTACATAGGAATAATGGCAACATCGTAGATTAGCCTAGATTTTATTTTGTACTTAATTTTCTTTATTATTTGCGACGCCATCTTTGATTTTGAACTTTTACTTAGTTAACTACATTCTACTAGTCAAGCTATTTCATTTTATGGGTTTAAAAACAATTTTCCGCCATTTTGTTTTAGACGCCATCTTAGATCTTACACTTTGTTAATAGTTAACTGGCCAAGCCCTTTCTTTTTATACCAATATTGTGGGTGTTAATGGAGACAAATCCGTTTTTTATCCAAAATACCATATTGGATTTTAAACTTTTCATAGATAACTGTATTTCACTGTTCAAGCCCTTTCATCTGATACCAACATTGGTTCCCTCGGTGGAATAGAAACTAAAAGAAAATCGATTTTCGTTTGTGAATTTTAGGAAAAACACCGAAGCAGCTGTACTTTGGTGCTTATACCTCAGTTAGTTTCAACCCGATTTGTTAGTTTTTCTTAGAAATAATTGCTGAGATTACGGCTTATAATTTGGTATCTAAAAGGTGTTCAAAAATTATTTAGGTGTTTAAAAAATTTTAATATATTTAATAAAATCTATTTTTTAAAATAATTTTGTCAATAACTTTGTTGATTTGTGACCAATTCGTCTAAAATTTTCTTCGCTAAAGGCATACTGGATTTATAAATAGTAATAACTATGTCTATAAATTATCCTAAGGCCGGAAAATGTTAATTTTCGTGGTAAAAAAGGTGAAAAAACAGAGGCAATCGTGTCATCAATATCTCAGAAAGTTGTAAAGCTGATTTGCAATACCAATCTACTCCCGAATATTTCTCATATTTTAATACCTTACGATGTTGGGGGGCTTTAAAAAGTAGATATCAACATACACACGGACAGACGAATAATCGACTCCCCTATTTATAAGCTTTCAGAAAATATATACTTTATTGGGTCGGAAATAAATATTGTAGAAATTTGACACGAAAAGACAAACCTATTTATCGATGCCTTACTTCCTCAACCTCGTATCTTAAAAAATAAAATTTTTCAGGAGAGAAATTAAAAACGGTTCATCTTTTTATACTTCGGTGTTTGGTTAAAAGTTTAAATGCAATTATTAAGGAATTCATTGTATTTTTGTATATTAGTAGTAATAATATACTAATCTTTTTTAGTTAAAGCATAAAACAATCGTTTGGTATGAAAAAGTCAAAATCGTATTTTTTAAGATACGAGTTTGAGGAAGTAAGGCATCGATATACCCTTTTACACTGTCGTGTGAAGGGTTTAAAAAAGAAATCTAGAAAGAATTATCTAAGTGAAATTCAAAAATTAATTTTATTATTTTAAGAGTGTCATGCTCACACAAAGCTTCATTACAAGACTAAATCTAAGAAAATAAATTAATAGCAATCGGAGATACGCATAGAGTTAAAGTTTATTCAATAGAAATTACTCTGAATAACAAAACAATAAATTTAGGAAAAGAAGTAACACAAGAAAATTAATACATATTTAAGAATATAGACATTATTCCATAGAGATGAATATAAATAAACAAGTAACGAGTGCTATATTCGGTGGGTATGAAAAATTCGGTTTTAAAATCAATTTTATATTATTCTTAATATAAATATTTGCATTTATTTTTTCGAAGTATTTATATATCCGCCACCAAAAAAATGGTGGGGATATATTCATTTTGCCATTCCGTTTGTAAACATCGAAATATCCATTTTAGACCCCATAATGTATATATATTCTGAATCGGGGTTTCATTTTATGACGATCTAGCTATGTCCGTCCGTCTGTTGAAAGCACGATAGAGGTCGGACCGAAAAAGCTAGGGGGCTCAAGTTTTGCCAGAATATTTCTTATGCACAAGGTTTGTTTGGTATTGAAAATGGGCTAAATCGGAATATTATAAAGAGAGTTATAGCTCGTAATCAGTGTTGCCACAACAAAAAAATTTGTTCAACCAAATGGTCTTAAAAATATAACCAATTGAAGAAAAAAATAACCAAAATCAAAAATTATTTTGATATTATTAAATATGTTTTTTTTTTATTTTATTTCATATTTTAGTGCAAAAAACTAAATAGAATTAAAAATATATATAAAGCGATTTTTATAGAGATCGACATATTTAAAATTCATACTATGTTGAGAAAAACAAAATTTTAGAGGTTTTTAAAACAACGTTTTGGTAGACATTTCTTGCACAATACTTTTGATTGCATAACATTGTTAATTGTTTGGAATTCAAACTTATTTCTAAATTTGTTTTTTATCAAACTAAGCTGTGAAAAAATTCTTTCTGCAGCTGCTGAACTATATGGCAAAGACAGTTTTGAACAAAATAAATAAGTTCTTCGAAACACTTTTCGTTCATTGCATTTTTATGTTTGAACACTTTATCCCAAAACTTAACAATACTTATATCACTGTCTAAAATAATATTCGAAAATCTTAATAGTTTCCATTGGGATAAAATTTGTTCTTTATTACCACCTGTTAAATTTGGGAATGATAATAACATTGGAACCTTTGAACTTATCTCTGAACTGCTTAAAACTTTATTTGGTTTAATTATATCAAGATTTTAAAATCTTTTCTTGAAAAATCGAAGCGTTTCAGAATTTCCTTTAAAAGTTTAATATAAAACTGTTGTATATAATTTTTAATTTTATGTTTTTGCAAGCATGATAGGCTACTTTCTTGCAAACTTGCTACTTCATTGCAATGTGAAACATACATATTTTAAAGCGCGATTTGAAAAATTAGCATATAAATACATAATGTTAATGCATATTAAAATTTTAGAGAAAAGTAACCAAAATCGGAAAAAAGTACACATCTACACATCGGAAAAAATATCACCAATTTTGGTTAAAAGTAACCAACGCAACGCTGCTCGTAATACAAGAGTAGGTAAAAAAGCGTGTCCTTCCAACATCAAATAAAATGGAATTGTGTCCAAACGCATTAACGTAGGCTCATAAAACTTCGAATATATATTTCCTGAGTAAAAAATTGCTTAAATCTATGAATTAAGAAAGGAGTTATAGATCAAAATGTACAAAAATTTATACCGCACAGTGTATTTTTCGGTATATTCAAAATTTAAAACGTAATATAACTGACAAAATTAGATGTACGATTCTGAAATTTTGCAAGCATTGCTTTTTATTCAAAGGCTTTGTTTAACCGAAAAATAAATGTGACACGACCACTTTTACGCCCACCTCCCATATAACGCTTTATCTCAAATTCATATAATTTCTCTATGAATAAAGATTTTGGAATAATAAAAGACTATATTGAAAATATCAGTTTTGACACGCCTACTTTAAGTCCACTTTCATTGAAAGACTAAATATTCTAAAATATTTAACACAAAATTGGTGGTGGGTATAAAAGACTCGGCACAGCCGAATATAGTGCTCTAACTTGTTTTATATCGTTAGTGATTTTCTTAATGTTACAATTACAATTATTTCTGTTTTAAATAATACACATACGTTGTTATTTCTGAACAACTTTTAAAATTATTTTTTGATTATGTTTCAGTTTATAAGCGTTTATATTAACTTGTACAAAAGCTAAATTCACATAAATTGTTTTAGTTGCACATAATTTTAGACCTTGTAGGTGCCACTTTGTTTATTTTGGTCGTCTCTAGGATTAAATATTGTCTGAAATTCGTATAAAAATTTGTTTTCACATGACTGTTAAAAACAGTTTTAAAAAAGTTAAATACCTAACTTATAGCTTCATTTAGAACAGTTTTTTGGCTCTCCAGAAAAGTTATAATTTAAGACATACATACATATGTATGTATGTATGTATGTAATTATGCATGTATGTATGTAAAATTATAAATGTTTTGTGTATAAAATTGACCTTTACAAAGCAGAGAAATGTGAACATAAACTTTATTTATTAAATCTTTTTCTGTTGCAGCCAATACAACTTTGATAACTATTTTATCAACATCCTCAATAACATTAAATAACCTCGTACAATAACAAAATGTGTAGTCAGCCACACATACATACACAAGTGTATGTGTCCTTCGTGTGATTCTATTCTAATTATTTCACACTAACAATAAAAATGTGATCAATAAAAGGTATTTACATATCTGTTGATGGACACAACTTTTGTCATTGCAATTGTGAGTGCAATTGATAGTAAATCTTAGCGATCGAATATACTCGTATATTAATGCAGCTTATTTAAAAATATATTCCATATTTACTAATAATTTTTTAGACAACCATGTTTTGCTCGTATGTGCGTTTGTCATTGACATTAAGCGTATGGCTCGTGTTTATTATTGACCATTCACATTAAACCAACTAACAAATTCTTTCATTGATCAACAGCGATCAATGGCGTTTTTTTTTTGTTACGTTTATTTACTTCTGCCTCATTTGATCAATGCCAGTGATTTATGTGCGAATTGTAATGTTGCAAGGCAACCAATGTTGTGATGTACGCATTCATGTGAATGTGAAGAGCATTGTAATTTCATAATCTTCTTTCTGTTGTTTTTTTTTATAAAATTCACAAAATAGTTAACGGTAAATATTTGCAAGCAATTAACTTATTTATGCCTTTTAAATGAAGATTTTTCGTGTCCAACTAGTTTCCAATCTATCTATATATATAAAAGTGAAACTCTGTGTGTGTGTGTGTGTGTTAGCTATAGACTCCGAAACTGTAAAACCGATCGGGCTCAAACTTTGGAAAGTTGTTGTACACATACCAGGGAGTGTTTATGGGTGAAAAAAAGTGGGCGGGGCCACGCCCATAAAAAATTAGTTATCAGTTTTAGCTACTTGCACTTGACCGATTTTTCTGAAACTTTGCACACATATCGAGCTGTCATGATTAAATAATTTCGTGATAAGAAAAGTGGGCGGGGCCACGCCCCTAAAAAAGTTTTAATATTGAGGTACTTGCACTGGACCGATTTTTCTGAAACTTTGCACACATATTAAGCTGTCATGACTTTATAATTTCGTGATTAAAAAAGTGGGCGGGCCACGCCCATAAAAAAAAGGTATCATTTTGAGGTACTTGCACTAGACCGATTTTTCTGAAACTTTGCACACATATTGAGCTATCATGACCTTATGATTTCTTGATTAGAAAAGTGGGCAGGGCCACGCCCATAAAAAAAGTTATAATTTTGAGGTACTTGCACTGGACCGATTTTTCTGAAACTTTGCACACATACTGAGCTGTCATGACTTTATAATTTCGTGATTAGAAAAGTGGGCAGTGCCACGCCTATAAAAAAAGGTATCATTTTGAAGTACTTGCACTGGACCGATTTTTCTGAAACTTTGCACACATATTGACTTTACAATTTCGTGATTAGAAAAGTGGGCAGGGCCACGCCCATAAAAAAAAATTATAATTTTTAGGTTCTTGCACTTGATATTCAATTAAAATTCAGAATGCATTTCGATTCATTAAGGGGCGTAGCAACGCGCGCCGGGTTTGGCTAGTTAAGTAAATAAATTTTAAAATAAATTGGTACTTTTTTGCCAATCAGTTATCAAAGTTATATAAACAAATGTTATTAAAAAATAATTAACATTTTAGCTGATTTCACTTAAGCACTATTATTTAATTGAGAAAAGTTCTGGTGAGACTGAATCGATGCACTGGAAGCGGTGCCTATTAAGCAAAACAAATACGTTTAGAAAACTGTAGTCGTTAAAGACTTTAGTCACTTAATCCATTTTGTGCCAGGCTACATAAATGTGTTAATATCTTTATGAAATTTTAATGGCTAATTGGAAATCTATTGGTCGAGATCTCGACCACTGGGACTAAATGGGAGTATGTGTGCAAAAGCTACAATTAAATTAAAAGATTCATTTATTAAATAAAAAGTAATTTTAAGGTTTTGTGGTAAGCTTTGAAAAAAGTGTCTATATGAAATTTTTAAGTCAAGTTCAACGCGAATTCATATCAGGTAATAGGTCTGTCTGCGTACACATATTTTGTATCATTTTATGCAAAATCTTACAAAATCTTGCAAAATGTTGTCTGCGTACTCCAAATCTCTTGCAGCGAGAGAGCCAAAAAAAATTTTTTTTGACAGTTGGAAGTTAGAGAACTTGCAAAATGTTGCTGGATAAATTTCTGCTTGCAAGATTTTGCAACTAGTTAGAACAGCTATTTTTATTTACTAATTATAAATTAATTTTTGTGAAACGAAAATAAAAATTCAAATTTAACAATAGCAGAGGTAAGTAGTTAGAATTGTGTTGATTTTTAACGTTTATAAAAAGTTATAATAAACATAACATTTTACTTCATGCTTTAAACGTCTAAATATACAGTGCGACCGTAAGTGGATTGGAGCTGGCAGAACCGATAAAATCAGCAGAACTTTGTAGGACAAACTTTGCAATTGAAGAGGCGAGTATTTGGAATTGTGTTATATGTTAGTGTAATCAACGTGTTTATAACAGTACTTTATTTTCGATTCTAGAATCTTTCAAAATAACAGTGAGTTCGTCGTGGAAACAGTGACATGAGGAAGCACACAATAGTTACTGCAATGATGGTGCTGGATACTTCTTCGTCCGAGAGTGAAGAAGATGATTCAGAGCCAATTTTAAGTATATAACTAAATGGATGCATAGGCAATAATGTATATTCCCCTGTAAAGCCTTTTCTTATGAAGCCAAAAGAAAGAAATTGTGTAAAGCTGTATATGGAAGAGATAGTGTCCAATAACAGAGAAGAGGAATTTCAAATTTTTTAATTTACAATACTCTTTAGGCTCAACTTTAAATAATAATTTTTTAATTTACCGCGAGAATTCATTTTTGCGTACACCTACATATGCTAAAATTCTTTTGTTTTGTTATTTCAATTGTTTACACACCGATCAGCTGATTTCTTGCTGGATACTGTCTGCGTACTTTTTGATATATTTTTAGCCGACTGAGTAAAATTGGTCCTACTTTCCCAAAAAAATTTACTGAGTATTTGCTACTGGAAAGGTACGCAGACATACCTAATGTTACAAAGCCAGCTAATTGCTTTTTGCTCGTTTTATTTTTACGGCACAATGTCAAAGTTTGTTTACATTTAAATTAATTTTTATGTGCGTTGTTTGAAAAATTTTATAAAATTGATAAAGTTTGTGAAAGAAATTATAAAAATACTAATATTTGTGCAGTAACTTATTGGGAAATAAGTAAAATACAATTTATGATAAGAATAAGCAACATTTTTAATGTTTTTCATTCAGAAAATGCAAAATTTGCCTTGTGTTTGTCCTAGTGGTTTAAAGTTGTGAAAATTGTGAAAATGTTAAAAAAAGACAAATATGTCATATAAACTAGCACAAATTTATGTTATAAATTAAAAATACTTATTTATTTTAAGGTAAACTGTTAAACTGTTTAAGTGTAGTAAAAGTTTTTAAAGTGTCATAAACCTCTTTACGCTTTTTTTGTCAAATTTAGGAACTTCACGCAAAGCGAATAAGTTTTATCTAACATGGCCTTTATTGCAATTAGCAAAAAGCTTGGCTTGGGGCACAGCAATCGGTTACATTCGATTATTGTTCGTAGCAAATATGAAGCAGGCTAAACAATTTTAAACTGTATTTATTTTGAACAAATCGTTACAATTTTAAACAATTGGTCACGGAAATCTCGTAATTTAACAACCTTACCTTTTGAGCTACGAGGAAGGTAAAATCTATGCCAATGACCCACAATCGATTCAAGACCTCAATGATGAAATTCGTGAAGTTATGTAGCCATAAAGCCATTTGTCTGATGTTGTTTTCCATTATAACAGGAATACCTTATTTTTCAATTAAACAAACATCTGATGATTAGGCTTAAAAATACTAATTTCTTTAATTTTTTTTTTTGATATAATGTCCGTTAGTTTGATTCAAACACCTTGCTTTGTAATATATGTTTTAGGTTGGCTCAAGAATATATGGGATTTGCAAAAAAAAATTTTTTGTCTTCATAAGGCCACCTCTGTTCCATTCAACAAAAGAAGTGTACATACCAAACATTTAAACAATTAGACTATATTTAGAGGTCGCTAGAAATTTTTTCTTTAAGGCTGTGCTGTGTGTTTAATTTTTGTCATTTTGGGAAAAAAAAAAAAAAAAAAATGAGTATTAAGGAAACCTGCATTAAAGTGCTATGATGGTTTCACCGAGACAGAGTCTGATTATTCATCGAGTAATGAATTTATTTGTTATGAGAGAAAAAATAAATCAAACATAACTAAGTCATTAATATTTCAATAATTGATCGCGTTAATCATTTTGATAGAAAGGCAATGTTTCTTGTAGGAGATGTTTATCAGCCATTGGGTAAACCTGAGCCTGATATGACTTTTTCGCTATATATAATACAAGTATGAGTAACCGTCTTCGAAAAAAAAAAACATTAGAAAACTATAAGAAATACATTCCGTCTCCAAGATACACTCGTATTGCTCTGGAGAATTTTGTTACCAATCGCAGAAGTATTTTCTTAAGTTTATTGATAATCGAACAATTAATTTATAAACATAAAAAAACAATATTTTCTGTGAAATAAATATTGTAAAGGATGTATTAAAAAAGGAAATTAGAAGAATAAAAAAAAAGTTTTCTTTAATTTACAAGAACAAATAAATATTTAATCTGGTCAAGTTTATGACAACAGATTCCCATATATGAGTGCCCTATTTATGCCCCCAAAAATAGAATTCACTCTATTTTCCTTTCATACTTTAATAGTTAAGATTTACTTAAAACAAAATATATAAATAAATACAATCTTTTGATGGGAATTTGTGATTAATGCTAACATTCGGCTATGAACATACTTTTTCGAACTCTCCTATAAGATGATTTTGCATGAAGAATTTGAAATACAAAATATATCAAATATGAATATGTCGAGTAAATTTTTAATTGATTTAAAATAAAATCTTTCCCATTTTATCTTTGTGAGGTAATAAGAGTACATATGTTCAATATGGCAGCATCATTTTGTGTATAAACGGCTTTCCTAAACGATTTTGACATTTTCTTTTGAGCTCCGGTAACAAAAAGAATAAGTGGAACTCTCAGTAAAAGGTAAGTTAAAAATTCTTTATTAATTTGATGATAAATTTATTAACCACAGATTCTTAACTGTAGATTTCTTAGCTATAGATTTTTGCAAAAAATTGTTGAAGATAAGCGGTTTTAGCCAAGAGAAACAAAAAAAAAATGTTTGCACTCAGTCGTAATGTCAGCAATGCAGTAAAGTAAGTAAAAACAATATGATTACATAAAATATGAAACCCTTGATATGTACCAAGTATAAAATGTAAAACGCATACATATGTATGTATAAATTATAATTTTGTTAGAGCTGCTGCACGAGGAAAACATACTTTACCACAATTGCCCTATGACTATGCAGCTTTAGAACCAATTGTCTGCCGTGAGATTATGGAACTGCATCACACTAAACATCATCAGACATATGTCAACAACTTAAATGCTGCCGAAGAACAATTGGCTGAGGCTAAGAATAAGAATGATGTGACCAAGATAATAAGTTTGGCGCCTGCTTTGCGTTTTAATGGTGGAGGACACATTAACCACTCGATTTTCTGGCAAAATCTTACATCTGAAAATACTCAGCCCTCAACAGAATTAAAGAAAGCCATCGAGGATCAGTTCAAGGGTTTCGATCAATTCAAGAAGGAAATGACTGCTTTAACTGTGGCCGTACAAGGTTCCGGCTGGGGTTGGTTGGGCTACAACAAGAAAACACAAAGGTTGCAAATTGTTGCCATGCCCAATCAAGATCCTTTGGAGGCCAGTACTGGTAATTACTTGCTGAGAAAAATTATAGTATATCTTTAAATAATAAATAAATTTTAATACAGGTCTAGTTCCGCTTTTTGGCATTGATGTTTGGGAGCATGCCTATTACTTGCAATATAAAAATTTGCGTCCCTCTTACGTTGAGGCCATTTGGGATATTGCCAATTGGAATGATATTTCCAAACGTTTTGCCGATGCTCGTTAATAAATTTTAACAGCGCAGGCGTTGTTTCTGTGTTTTAAACATAAAACAAACCAAAAAAAAACTGTGAATCATAATATTCGTATAATATTTAAGTAGCCTTTAAAAATAAAAATATATAAATATAAACGTAAAACAAGGAAAAGTTATTTGTTAAACTAGTGCTCCAAAGGAAGTTAAATATCTGCAAACATTTTCATGTTTTTTATATTATATTTAAACTTCATCATTTTAGTTTCTGGCAGCTTATTTTGTCTTAAGTTCAATTGCAAGTAACCAAAAACATTGAAAAATGTATATGATACCTACTAGCTGAGAGAAATTCATTTCAAGAATATGAGAGAAAAAGCATACAAGGAATAACGGTATTTGGTAAAAATTTAATATTGATAAATAAGTAATATTCTTACCATATTATATTTTTCACAATAAATACTAATATACTGTGGGTTTAAATTATGGTATTCGAGAACTATCGAACGTTCAGGTTTTCTTAACTTTTTTTTAAACTTTATTTTTACTATCCTACTACTAAAATAACATATGTGAATTTTTGGATGTTTGTTATTCAATCACGCAGAAACAGCTGAACGAAACTAAATGAAATTTGGCACACAGATAGATAACAACCTAGACTAACACATAGGCTACTCCGTTTATCATAATAATCAAGCGAATTCGCAAAATTATGCTATTTCTTTTTAAATTTTGTTAGTCGGTTGTTCAAAGATTTCGAGTATTAGAAATTAACACGTACTAGAGAGAAAAAAATGTTATCATCCAATGTCGTCTGCAGAAGTATTTTTTCTTAAATATGTATTTACATTAAGATCTATTCCGCTAATACCTATAATAAATATGAATGTTTATATGTTTTAATTATTCAATAAAAACTACTTAATGGATTCAAATGAAATTTGCCACACAGACATATAACAACCTGAATAATTACAGGAAGAGAATATTAGAGAGCCGATAACTACGTAAACGAAGTCTCGACACAGGATTGGTTGGACACAGGATAGTTTCTAATATTTTTTATTTTCAGAGTTACGGAGACATTATTGGATAATTTCTTAATTGTCATCAAAAATATAACTTTTGATAACAATTAAAAAAAAAACATAACAATATATAAAAATATATAAATACACCCTGAGTTAGTCGAAATACAAATGGAACATACAACGTTTTTTTTTGGTTGTTGATTTAACTAATTATTTTCAAAACTATGCATTTTAATTAAAAACATGAGAATCAGAATTTGGATATCTGTTATCATTATACATATTTAGGAAACGTATGTAAAGCATCCCCTAAATTAAAAAAGTAATAACAATTGAAATGAATTTTAACACAGAGGAAAAAAAATTTTATAGCCCAGCCATGGTAGATTTGTAGTAATGATATAGTTCAGACATGAAATTTATAAAATTATACTTTAAAAATTTTTCTCGTGACCAGTATAAAGTATTGTTATTTTTTTCCAGTTCCAGTTTTGTGATAATATCTGTTATCAACAAATTGAAGCAATAAAATTTGTGATAATGCTACATAAAATTGAGACAAAACATTTATAAAACAGTTTTTTCCTCACCGTTATAAAATAGCTTAATTTTTTTATTCAGCTTAAAAATCATCCTGACAAAAATTTATATTGAATATTCCTTAAAACTTAAACAAAAGTACCCCTAAGAAAATTGTTTTAAATTGATTTATTGGGACTGGCAGCACCATTTTCTACTTTACATATGGGAGCTCTGAAGTTTTACCTTTACAAAAAAGAGAATAACAAAAACAAAACAAAAAAAAAAGATAACAGAAAACAGCTGTTAGGCTTATTTGTTGTTTAGTTTTTTTTTTGTGTTTTACTCAAGCGGGGAAAATCTATGAAAAGGAATAACAAATATATTTACTAATTTCCAATAAACAAGGGCCTGCGCAATCAATCAACACAAAATTGTGGATTATAGTGGAAACTTAAAACAGTGTGACAAACAAACGCACTTGTTACAATCCCATTAGATTAAAACAAAACAAAAAAAGAATCCGATAAAAGTCATGGAAGTACGGCTACAAAGAAAGAAAATGCGCAAAATGTATATTTTCATGAATTTTCTTAAATTCCACAGGAAAAGCTAAGCTCAAATATCAAAAGGATACAAATTCCAAATATACAGTGCGTTGGCAGAACTACGTTGTTCTTCATTACAAGCGGTACACGGTCATACACGGTTCTAAACGAATAAAAATTTATTGATCAAACGAATTAAAAAATTTTTTATTCACTTTCAAACGAAAATTTATTCAATAATAAAAAAAAACAAATTTAAACAATTACAAAGAAAGTGTTTCAAAAGTGCAGTGAACTTTAAAAAAAATTTGGAAAAAGCACCTCAAAGAAATTGATAAAACAAATTCAAAGAAATTGATAAAAAGAAGCCCATATTAATCATAAACACACATTAAAACAATTTCGCTAGCTTATTTGGAGCTTTAATGAAAATTAGTGTTTAAAAAGAAAACACTAATAAAAGACCTTCTCTTGTAAAAAGGTAAGTTTTTAAAATTTAACAATTTTGCAAGTGAAAAAATTGTCATACTCGTTTGTGAAAAATCAATTTTCCTTTAGATGTACAGATGTATTCCACATTCCACTGCATGTGGTTTGTGTTGTTTTTGTTTCGTTAAAACTTACTCCCTTGTCTAAATGTTAAATTTTATGGTTGTTCAAAGGACTTGTGTCCAAATCAACTTGGTCTTTGTTAGTTATTCTTAATGAATTTCGAATTATTTAATTTTTATTTTATTTCAGCTGTAATTTAATAATTTAGTTTAAAAAACTATAAACATTATCATTACAACATAATAGAGTTATGCTGGTAGGTACATGCGAACATATTATCATTTCAGGCATCTTCAAAATCATTGACATGAAAAGATGACTAATAAACCAAAATAATCTTTTGATATACCTATAATGATTGTAAGTTCTAGTAGAATTCTATTGAACTTGGGATTAATAAACTATTTACACTTATTAATCGTAGGTACATTACTTACGTTTTGTAGGTATTGTATTATTATTTTTCTATACATTTACATATGTATGTAGGTATTGTGCAGTGTTTAATACTACAAAAAGAAAGAATGATTTAATTAAAAATATAGCCCGTTATTCATAAAAACTATTAAAGTATTATAAAAGATATTTAAAACTGATTTTCTAATTTATTTTATAAACGTCATATAAAGTTGTAACGTAATCAAAAAATTGTCTAACTCATAAAACAGATTTATACCTATAAGGTTTATAAATCAAATTTAAATTATCAGTTTTGAAAACTCTTTATAAAACCTGTTTTATACCAAGGAACTGTTGTTTTTTTATAAATTGGTTAATATATGTATGCACCTTAGTAAATATCAATTTGTTGAACGTCTATACATTTACGGCTGTATACATAAAAATTATCCACGGTGTACTAAAGATTTATTAACCAAATTTTCATAGAAAATTACTTTAAGAACTCCTGTTTAAATACATAAACCTTTTAAAGGTTTTATGTCTACGGCCGCCAGTTACAGTTATATTCTTATAAAACATTAAACTTTGAGACAAACTTTTTAAAAAGTGTCGAAAACAGTTACATATATTGTGTTTTCTTAGAGCGTAGTTGATTTTTGTAAAATTCCATAATTGTCTGTTAGTTGTGATCCATCATTTGTTAACAAATCAAATTTTGTGCAGTCAATATAAAGCGATAGCACCAGTTAGATTATCTTTAATTTATCCCATTAAAATATAGTTTAACTTTGTAACAAAAACATAATTTATTAACGATATAAAAAAACTCGTATTTAGGTATGTCGCATTCCAAAATAAGAAAATTATTTAAACGTTCTAATAAAATTATAATGCATTGTGATGTAAGACTGAAATGGCTGAAAACGAATTATGTCTATTCTAATGTTTGAATCGTTTAGTTTGCATATTCGAAAACATCCTTTTGTTCCAGCCTCAGAGCTGAAAAAGTGTTGAATATACCGGCGAGTGTAAATATTATTCATCGTAGAATACGAGAAAGCAATCAACGCTTGCAGTCCACGAAAAGTGCCACTAATTTCTTCTAACCATAGGTTTAAACGATTTCCTTTTGCAAAACCACATGTTAAAGGACATTTTTGGTTTAAAGGGCTCCATTTTTTTTTCGAAGGTCACCAAATAAGGAACTCCAGCCGCATGCTTTCTTCATATTCAGTGATGACAAAACCCAAGCGATTATATTTCCATTTAACAAATCGCGAAAATGCTAGATGTTTATGTTTTAGCTGAACTATTGTCCCATTGAGGGACGAAATAAAATATTTAAGAGTAATCCTTGATAAAAAACTTTTATTTAAGCAGAGTGTTAATAACATTTGTAAGAAGGCAATTAAGTGTAGCCGTGTCCTATACTCCTTAATAACCCGAAGACTTAAACCTAATAAAAAAACAAGGCACTTATTTATAAAATGTGTATGGTTTTAAGTCTGGTCCTTAAAGGCTGCTAAAATTCATACAAAAACAAAAATTGAAAATTTTTTAAAAAAAACTTTAAAAATAATACACAATCTTTCTTTTAGATATTTCATATATCTTCTGCATTAAAAACAGACTGTAAAGTAACCGACAACTTAATAGAAAAAACCCGTTTTTTCTAGTACTAAAGCCGATTCAAAATGTTTTAAAAACTATATCTCATTTAGAAGTTCGCTTAAACTAGTTATCGTGTATATTTTTCTAAATATTGTATACGAGAGAAACGAAAAAATCTTCGTACTTAGCTGTGTGACATTTGACATTTGGGCTTTCATTTGACTTAATAATAAATAATAATTGGCTAACGTAAATTATTGAAGTTATGTTCGTTAGTATACAATTAGTGTGACTCCCCGACATAATTAGAGATACGTTCAATAAACATTAACTTAACCATCGTGTTAATGTTAAATGTAGACCGCTCATGTTATTGTTCTTTTTACTTCACCTGTGGAGCCGAGGGTGTATAAAACTTTGTCATTCCATTTGTAATTTCTACAATATTGATTCGCGACCCCACAAGAATGTTTTTCTGAGAGATTGAAGGGACTTGACTAGAGAAGTCGAATGAGCTATGTCCGTTGAAATAAACTTTTAGAAGCCCTCACATGTTACTCGGAACTGTATGTAGTATCAGTCTTTTGGAAATATCCGAGAATGCATCGTTATTGAAATCCAGAACGATCGCCCCCATAATTTACTGAGATATAGACAAAAACACAACTTTCTCTATTTGTTCTCATATCTATTTATACCAATCTTAACCAACATTTTTTAGCCCGATAATGACTATTTATTTTACTATTTATGGGTATGATATGCCTTTCGGATAAATCGGTTACTCGAAAATTATTGCCGTTATTATTGGTTCCAAACTAAGTCAGATATAAGCACAAAAAGAAAACGTGCTTAAATTTACAAACGAAAATCGATTTTTTCAGCTTCTGGACAACAGAGAGGAATGATACGGGTATCAAATGCAAGGACTTGACTAGCAAAATTTAACACACTATACAAAATTTAAAATCCACTACAAAATGGCGTATAATTAATTAATACATATGTAGGTAAAATCTAGAAATTAAAAATGAGCCCAATTCAACTTCTTCAATATTGGCATCAAACGAAAGGGCTTTGCTACTGAAATGCAGTAAACACTGAAAAAGTTAAAATTCAAGATGACATCCGAAATACAATAGCGCACATATCGGTCAAAAATAGTAATTACGACTATGCCCCTATAACTCAAGCGAAAGCGTTTGACCAATAGAATACAGTAAACTATGAAAAAGTTAAAATCTAAAATGGCACTGCAAACAAAATGGCGGATAGTATTTGTTCAACCAAATAAATATGCATATGAAATGTAAACTATGTAAAAATTCGTAATCAAAATTGACACTGGAAGCAAAATAAACTCTAGATAAGGTTGCCATCCGTCCTCTTTTCCCCGGACACCGTCCTCTTTTTTAGGGCATCCGGGGCAGTCCTACTTCTTTTTTTTGCAAATGTCCGGGGTTGTCCGGCTTTTTGCACCTTCTCTGAAGGTTTTTTCTTACATTTAAACTTTAAATCACAGGTCACAAAATGTATAAGAAAAAGATTTAGGTGCTCGTACAATCAGTTTTGAAAAAGTACAATTTTAAAACTTCTCTTTGTACGAAATTAGTTTTATTATCTTTAATTGTCGTTATTTATCGAAGTGGCCTATTTTTTAACCTGTCTTTTATTTTAAAAAAGTTTGGCAAAGGGGTCTGCTTGTCAGCTGTGTGTTTTTCAGTAAGTTTTTTTTTCAGATATAGAAGATTGCCTAGAGTTTTACAAATATTTGAATATGGTAATATATTGGCTCAAATTAGAAGTGTTGAAAAATATATGTCAAATTTTTAAAAGTATACATTCCCGATAATGAATGCAATACATTTTTGTTTTTTTTGTTTTTATTTTCAACCATTAAAACAGAATGATATATTAAGTTTGTATTTTTGTAAATAAAGTTTTTTCGTAAAAACAAATTTTGTTTTTGTATTTTAAATGGCGTCGTAAATTTTATCAGATTTAATTTTTTTAAAATGTGTCCTCTTTTTTTGGGCAAATGTCCTACATTTTTTATGCTGGCATCCTCTTTTTTTTTAAATAGAAATGGCAACCCTAACTCTAGACGATGTGGTCACTAGTGATGGGCAAATAGAAAAAATGTATCGATATATATCGTATCGATATTTTCAACAGTATCGTTATATATATATATATTTTCAAAACATCGATATTTCGATATATCGAAACGTATTTGCCTTAAAATGTTGTTAAAATATATCAAGTTAAAAAATTAAATACACATAATACAAACATATGTACATACATATGCACTATGTACAAACTTATATGATTTTAAATATTTATTTCCAACAAAAATTTAATAAAACCAATAAAATAATAGAAAAGAAAATCAACAAAAAATATTGTCAGCTCTCCATATTAGAGCTTTAAAAATAAACGAGACAATTACCTTACGCTTCAAACCAGTACTCATCGGACATGAACATCAGAAGTACTCTTTGCTTTATGTGATCCCCTGTCAATCCGCTTCTTTTAGCAGACCTCAAAACAGGAGAAACTTGTTCCCTCGTACTATGTTCTGAGCTAATAATATCGCTTATTTTTATTATTGCATTTGAGGCAGCTGTAATTGAAGTCAAAAATATAGGCTTGAACATTGGGTCCAATATGGTGGCTATTAAAGAAAAATATTTTTTCTAATTTTTCTTCAATATTTTTTCTTTTACAAGAAACCCTAAAGTGGACAAAGGAGATAATTGATGCGTCAAAAAAATGATGGTGAAAAACATAAAAAGCATGCGGTGATGCCAGCCAGTATTTTAGAAAAAAGTCTATAGAACTCCCAAAAAATATCGAAAAAGATACTGAAAACGATACTTGTAAATAAGTTTTTGAAATATCGGCGATATATATCGATTTTTTTTCTGATATGTCGATATTTTGTTATATCGATATTTTGATTATCGATATTTTGATATATCGATATTTTGATATATCGATATTTTGATATATCGATATTTTGATATATCGATATTTTGATATATCGATATTTTGATATATCGATATTTTTTGCCCATCCCTAGTGGTAGCTTACGTATAAAATAGTGAAGTTTGATAAAAAAGCAATATTTGGAAAATTTTAGAATCGTACATTTATTAAAGCAAAATGTCGTATAAAATTAAATCCGGAATTAAGTTAAAGCTACGATGTATATGATGGTGAAGGGCATAATAAAATTCGGCATGGCCGAATCTAGCGATAGACACCGAAAAATTAATTCCTCTATGTCAGAAAAGTTCATTAAGTTAATTTTTATAAATTAATAATCTTCCTAAAATTAAATTGTAAGTAAACATACTGATAAATATTTCCGAGTGGAATGCATTTTCGAAACCACCTACGATTTCACCATCAGCACTCTTTGGATATACTCACATTAGATTTAAAGCTACTATTTTTATTGCAATATAATGTTTATTAATAATAAGCAATATTTTAAATAATCTAAATATCTATTTGTATCAAGCTTATTTAAAATTTTAACAATGTATTCTCTTAATGCCATTTTGGAAAGTTTTCTTTTAATCTTTCTATATAATTTGATCAACGTGACAGGGTTGGAACACAAAGCTTTTTGTTCACATAGCAATTTTTTATTGTCTTTAAATTATAAAATATAAACTTTACTAGAAACTTTGCTTAATTTAAAAAAAAAAACTTTTCAAAACGACAAAGGACTTTAACAAGTCTTTATCGAAAAGTATTGAAACTACTTAATAACATTTGTTCCATGATTTTTACACATACAGCCATAGGAATATCTGTATGTTTGCCTCTATACGCTTGCATGTGTTGACACATTACATTAACAAAAGTATTTTCGATCTACCACTTCGTTTTTGAGCTTTCTTAAGATGTTTAATTATAACATTTGTACAAATTTGCAGTTGCTTTTCCCTAAAACATCTGTATTTGTATGTGCATAGATGTGCTAAATAAGGATTATATTTTTGTTGCATGTGAATGTGAACAAGAGTCGTAATAAAATCATCTAAAGTAAGCAATAAATTCAAATAAAGCTAATAGTGAAAATAATCCGTAAGTATTGTATATGCATGTGTTTGATTGGGTGTGTGTGTGTGTATGCAAGTTTTTACACAAATAAACTAAAAACAAATATTTGTTCTAAAACACATGTATGAAAGTACATATGCATGCACCCACTCAATTTCAATTCAATTGTAAAATGAGAAACTAAATATAGAAATATTAAAAAGCAACAAAACTTTTTTCTTATGCTAGGAACACAACTGAGACGAATTTTGACCACTACTAACAATTCGTCGGTAAAAGTTTGCTGCGTAAATTCGTAGTATAAAGCACAATAACGACGAAAAAATAATCGCTGTTATAGATCCCGCAACTCCTAGGTTCGGTAAAAAGTTTTTTTCGAAACAGTCTTGTGAAAGTTCTGTATAGTATTCGAACGTGTACGTCGCATTTATTTTGTAAGTGGCTCGCTCCATTATACATACAAACATATCCATATTCGCAAGTAGAAAGGCCTTAACTCAAATAATTGTAACTTTACAGGAGAAGGTAAAAACGTTATAGTATTATCGTAACTATATTATCTTTTGTAAAATTGCATGTAAAACTGTTATTTTTGATACTATTGCATTAAATTTTTGTGTCGAGGTGTATTTGTGTGAAATGTATTGGAATCACTGAAAAAATCAGTTGTGTAAAAAATACGAATTAGGGCCTTTCTAATTGTGACTAGTGATATAAGCATAGCTTAACACAAAATTATAATTTCTCAGTTCTCGTATAATTTTCATAATAATTCATATACATGATATGCTTTCGTCGAAAGTTATTGACAAATCATTCACGAATCGGCAAAGTTATAGGCGAAAATAATTTGTAAAACTATATTTCCCGATTAATTTTTGAAAATGCTAGTGATATCGGATTGCAAGTCCTAGTCTCGAAAATTATTAACAAAACAAGTAAGTGTGCTACATTCGGCCGTGCCGAATCTGATAATACCCTTCACCCTCATAAGTGTATAAGTGGATAAGTGTATTGACTATATCGTAGCTTAGCCTAGATTTTAGATTTCATGCAATACGCCATTTTCCTTATTATTTCCGACGCCATCTTTGATTTTGAATTTTTACATAGTTAATTGTATTCTACTAGTCAAGCCCTTTTATTTAATACCCATATTGTTAGGATTAAACAAGTTCGCTTCGCCATATTGTTTAAGACGTCATCTTGGATTTTACACTTTTTTATAGTTTTTAGCGCTTTTTTATACCCTTCACCTGTGGTGCACAAGGGTATATATAGCTTTGTCATTCCGTTTGTAATTTCTACAATTTTCATTTCCGACCCCATAAAGTATATATTTTCTGAAAGCTTATGAATAGAGGAGTCGATTAAGCCCTGACCGTCTGTCCGTCTGACCGTCTGTCCGTCTGCCCGTCTGTCCGTGTGTTGGTTGAAATCAACTTTTAGAAGCAACTATATGTTCCTCAGATCTGTATATGGTATCAATCTCTTGGAAATATCCAGGAATGAATCGCTATTGAAATTCAGCACAATCGCCTCATAACTTTCTGAGATATGAGCAAAAAACCACGACCACCTCGTTTTTTTACACAATTACAACAACAACATACATACATACATACATGCAAAAAACATGCCAAAAAAAAAAATTACAAAAAAAATATATATTAAAAATAAAAAAAAAAATAACAAAAAAAATTACAATAAAAAAAATTAAAAAAAAAATTAAAAAAAAAATTTTTGTAAAAAAATTTTTTAAAAAAATTAAAAAAAAAATAATAAAATATAAATAATATCTTAAGTAAAATAAGATAAAATTTTTTTGGCTCAGCTGGGATTCGATGCCACATTTAGTCTAACCAGTATATACATATGTACGTATTTTATATGAGATTAATGGTGATACAAACAATTGTTATTGCATGACTACACGTTGTGAAGGGTATATAAGATTCGGTACGGCCGAATATAGCACTGTTACTTGTTTTATACTAAGATTGTGGAAGTTAAAGGCGACAAAGTTGTAACAACTATATGTGACTCATAAATTCGCCATTTAATCTAGGGCGCCATCCTGAATTTTTTTCTTCTAACTCTGTTTTAATACTAAAACCCTTTCATTTGATCGTCATATTGACTCTCTTGGTTGTATAAAAACTGAAAAATATCTATTTTCGTTTGTAAATTTTAGGAAAAAAACACAGAATCAGTTGGTGCTTATATCTCAGTTGGTTTCAAACGGGTTTGTTAATTTTTTTAAGAAATAATTTCTGAGATAACGGTTTATAATTTGGTACTCAAAAATTATTAATTAATTAATTATTTTATTATTTTGATATATTTTAAAAATATATATTTTTTCAAATAAATTTTGCCTATAACTGTGCCGATTAGTGATCAATTTATCCAAAATTTTTCATGAGTATCTCCAGTGCCATATCAAATTTATTATAAATAATAACAACCGTGTCTATAAATTATCCAACAGCCGGGAAATATTAATTGTTGTGGTAAAAATAAGCGAAAAAAAAACAGAGGCAGTCGTTTTTATTTGCTCATATCCCAGATACTTAGTTATGGGGTAATTATGCTGATTTCCAATACCAATCTGCTACCAAATATTTCTGATAGTTTGATAACTTACGCGGGTCTTGGTGATGTCGGGGGGCTTCAACATACACGTGTACAGTGGGACAGACAGATAATACTTTATCGACTCCTCTATTCATAAACTTTCAGAAAATATGTACTTTATGGGGTCGGAAATGAATATTGTAGAAATTTCGCATGGAATGACAAACCTATATATATCCTTGGTGAAGGGTATAAAAAATCAATTCTAAATTGAGGGAGATAAAAACACCAAAATGCAACTGTCTTCGGTACTTATGTTTCCCTAAATTTACAAATTAAAATAAAATTGTTCCAGTTTTAAGACTATTAATTGTCAATTTTTAATTTTAATGTTAAATGAAAGGGCTTGACTTTAAAAATACTGTGTACCTTAAAAAATCTAAAGTGCTTTCTAAAATAGCAGTCATCAAAGCCAAGTGACGAATTTGTTTTTCTTTTTATTTTCCCGAAAATAATATTTCTTTTTAATTTGACAATATTTACTTACTTGAAACTTTCAGAAACAGTTTTATTAAAAAAGTTAGATTTTAAACATGTAGTATCTTATTATAAATCATTTAAACAGTGCAAGCAGCACTGTCGGTTTTTTTATTACGTGTAGAATTTTCTGTCGAATAGAATTTTTCTTTTATCATATTTTAGTTGCTGCTAATAGAAATATATTATCTTACATGATTTTAATGAACGGACGTCACAATTAAAACCTTACAATTAAAACAAAAACAAGTAAAACTAGAAATTTAAAATAAAAATTAAAATATAAAAAATACAAATATATTTTAATTCTTATAACCAAGTAAATTGCTCTAATTTATTCTCCCGTAATTTTTGATCATAAAATTTTGATTACCGAGTTCACTAAATTCGTGTAAAGTACTCTTATATGCACCATATTCATTTCTCTTTCTAACCACTTTCGTACCCAAATACTTCTTTTTTTTGAGTGTTCATAAGTAAATTAACAATTTTATTTTCCAATAAGACAGGATTGCGTAATTGCCCGGCGCGCGTTGCTACGCCCCTTAATAAATAAAAATGCATTCTGAATTTTAATTGAATATCAAGTGCAAGAAGCTAAAATTTTTAACTTTTTTTAATGTGCGTGGTACTGCCCACTTTTCTAATCACGAAACTTTATAGTCATGAGAGCTCAATATGTGCGCAAAGTTTCAGAAAAATTGCTCCAGTGCAAGTACCTCAAAATTATAACTTTTTTTATAGGCGTGGCACTTCCCACTTTTCTAATCACGAAACTATATAGTCATGACAGCTCAATATGTGTGCAAAGTTTCAAAAAAATCGGTCCAGTGCAAGTAGCTAAAAATGATAACTTACTTTTTATTTGCGTAACCTCGCCCACTTTTAACCACCCATAAACACTCTCTGGAATGTGTACGACAACTTGCCAAAGTTTAAGTCTGATCAGATTTACGATTTCGGAGTCTATAGCAAGTCCAGTGCAAGTACCTCAAAATTATAACTTTTTTATGGGCGTGGCCCCGCCCACTTTTTTAATCACGAAATTATATAGTCATGACAGCTCAATATGTGTGCAAAGTTTCGGAAAAATCTGTCAAGTGCAAATAGCTAAAAATGATAACTAATTTTTATGGGCGTGGCCCGCCCACTTTTTGATACCCATAAACACTCCATAGAATGTGTACAACATCTTGCCAAAGTTTGAGTCCGATCGGTTTTACAGTTTCGGAGACTATAGCTAACACACACACACACACACACACACACACAGAGTTTCACTTTTATATATATAGATAGATTATCGCTATTCAGATTTGACCGATAACCGACAATAACTCGTGCTCTTTTTTTTAATCCGTGCCAATTTAGCACGATGTAAATTAGTACCCATTGTGCCATTTACAATGATAGTGGGATCTTAGCTTTCGATTACGCTACGCCCTATGATTTGTTTTAGTCTGATCAACGCTGTATAATTTTCACATACCAGCATGTTGGTGAAGCGCGTAAATAATTCGGCAAGCCTGAATATAGTTCTTTTACTTGATTTTGTTTGGGCTCGTGTCATTAAATTAAAAGTGCGTGTTATATGCGAATGAGTCATCGCAAAAAAAAAAATTTGGTTTAGTATCCGACGACGATGATAATAACAACAATTTCACATTGAAAAATATAAAAAAATATACAGGAACAACAACAACAACCAAATAAAAGGAATACAAAAATCCGAATGAAAAACCGACTGCTCTCTAATGGCATAAAAATAAGATACATATATACCAATAACAACAACAACAAGAAACCCCCCCATAAGACAAGAGACTCCAACGTCATTTTATTACATTAATAGTACAAGCACGTATGGAGAACAACAAAAACAAATGAGTAATGCAAACATACATATGTATGTGTATACGGACTTATATAAACAAGGCTGAGCTGAATAAGATTTATGAAATACATTTTTTATGCCTGAAGAAAAAACTTTAAAGAACTTTGTTTTGAAAATAAGCTCCCAATGGAACAGAAAAAGCACAAAAACAAATTGTTTCAATTAAATTTTTGACAAGGATAACAATAAAAGTTTTATGCAAAGAATAACAGCGAATGCATTTGTTTTAAAAAAGACCTTTATACAATAAACAAATTCAACGAAAGATTTACAAAAAATTTATGTACTACGACATTCACCCATGAGTTCCGAACAATTTTTATACCCTTTACCTGTGGTGTCTAAGGGTATATTGCTTTGTCATTCAATTTCTACAATTTTCATTTCCGACCCCATAAAGTATATATTTTCTGAAAGCTTATAGATAGAGGAGTCGATTAAGTCCTGACCGTCTGTCCGTGTACAAAGTTTATGCAGGAGGAAGGCAGTATGAGTTAATCGATGCCATAAAATCGGCCTGGTATGAAATTTCGTTAAATTACATAAAATCTCTCTACGCTTCGATGTAAACCCCAATTTTTTACGTTATTTAAAACAAAGGAGGTAATACAAACTGTTAAATAATGTAAAGCAATTAAAACATTTAAATATAAATGAAAAAAGGTTTAAACCAAATAAATATTTTATTTTTTAATTTTTTATTTTTAATATTATTTATATTTTTTTATAATTTTTTTTTTATTTTTTTTAATTTTTTTTTGTTTTTACTCAATTTATAATTTTACAATGGGATGTTTTTATATATTTATGTATGTAAGTAAATATTTTATATGAGATGAATGGTGATACAAACAATTGTTATTGCATGACTACGCATTGTGAAGAGTATATAAGATTCGGCACGACCGAATATAGCACTCTAAGTTGTTCAATTCGATATAATTTTACTGACTAGCGCGATATCAACTTGATATTTTTGTAATCCAAAAGAACAATATTTAAAAAAAATGTTCGTAAAAAATTTATTAAAAGCTTTTGAAATTAACCCCTTAACCATACAAAACACATATCCGGGTAAGCATAGAACTTTTCATTAAATTTGTGTTAGTAAAAATTCAAAAATATATATTTAATTTAATTCACTGTAAATTATACATCACACTTGTTATAAAGAATGAGATCAGTGAAACCTTAACACACATTTTTAATTCCACCTTTCTTCATGCACAAAAAATATAACTGTTTATGATCAAGTTTGCATTTAAAAACTTGTCAAATTATGTGTACAAAATAATAGCATAATCGGATTATTAGTTTGTTTGAAAATGGATTCCGAAGAAAAAGTGCGTGAAAAAATAATAACAATTTTTTTAAAAAATCCCAGTCGTACTTACAAATCTATTGCAAATGAGATAAAGGTGTCACGACAAACAGTTTCGCGTGTGATAAAAGTGTATAACGAACGTCGTAGTATTAAAAGGAAAGCTGGAAGTGGAGCTAAAAAAGGTATAACTGACCCACAGTTAGCTTCAAAGATTGTTAGTCTTCTAAACCAAAATCCCAACCTCTCAAACCGTAAAGCCGCCTTAAAAGCAAACTGTTCCGATTTTTTTGTAAGGAAGGTTAAAAGATATGAAGGCCTTAAGTCCTACAAGGTTCAGAAAGTGCCAGACAGAAATTCGAAGAAAAACTTGGATGCAAAAAGTCGTGCCAAAGAACTGCTTAGAAATTTTATCAACAAATATGAGTGTTGTATTATGGATGATGAGACTTACGTTCTTGCCGACTTTTCTCAGCTCCCAGGGCGAAGTTATTATGTGGCCGATGGAAGAGGTAATGTCGATGACCAATTTAAGTTCCAAAAAAAGACAAAGTTTCCAAAGAAGTACTTAGTTTGGCAAGCTATATGCACGTGCGGAGAAAGAAGCAGTAAACTTATTACTACTGGGACTATCAACACTGATATTTACATCAAGGAGTGCTTGCAGAAGAGGTTGCTTCCATTCATACGAAAACACAATAAGTCAACATATTTTTGGCCCGACCTAGCGTCGTGTCATTATAGTAAATCTGCAGCAGAATGGTATGAAACAAATAATATAGTGGTAGTGCCAAAAGAAGCAAATCCACCTAACTGTCCAGAACTAAGGCCCATCGAACGTTACTGGGCTTTAGTCAAAAGAGTGCTGAAGGATACAAAACAAGTTGCTAATACTACTAAAATTTTTTCCCAGAAATGGTCTTATTCCAGCAATAAAGTTACTAAGGATACCATCAAAACCCTCATGGTCTCAATTCCGGAAAAGGTGAAACAGTTCATCAAAAAAAGCTGAATTTTTACAAAAAGCATTAATATTTTAATTTGCTGTTATTTTATTGTTAAACCACGCTATTTTCATTTAAATGGATTAATTCGTTTCAAAGTTATTGCGTTTTATTCGTGTTAGGGTTTTATCGATCTCATTCTTTATCAGTTAAATTGTGTATTGTGCGTAAATTGGCTTTTGGTATTCTTTTTATACCCGCCACCAAAAACATGGTAGGTGTATATTCATTTTGTCATTCCGTTTGTAACACATCGAAATATCCATTTTAGACCCCATAAAGTATATATATTATGAATCAGGGTTTGATTTGATGACGATCTAGCTATGTCCGTCCGTCTGTTGAAAGCACTATAGAGGTCGCACCGAAAAAGCTAGGGGGCTCAAATTTTGCCAGAATCTTTCTTATAGACAAGGTTTGTTTGGTATTGAAACGGAATATTAGGAAGAGAGTTATAGCTCAAAAAGCAAGAGTAGGTCGAAAAAACCGTGTCCTTCAAACATCGAATAAAATGGAATTGTATCCAAACGCATTAACGAAGACTCATGAAACTTAGAATATATATTTCCTGAGTAAAAACAATATTTTTCCCCAAAAATTATCTAAATCCATGCATTAGGAAAGGAGTTATCGATCAAAATGTACGAAAATTTATACCGCACAGTGTATTTTTCGGTATATTTAAAAACAAAAACGTCATAAAAGCAACAAAATTGGATGTACGACTCTGAAATTTTGCAGACATGGCTTTTTGGTCAAATGCTTTGTTTTAACGGAAAATAAATGTGCCACGCCAACTTTTACGCCCACCTCCCATATAAAGTTTTACCCAAAATTCATATAATTTCTCTATTAATAAAAATTTTTGAATAATAAAGGACTATATTGAAATATCTAGGTTGTACTCATTAGCAAAAACAACTTTGACACGCCTACTATAACGCCCACTTTTCACGTTATCTACCGTTAATGAAATTTAAAAGCTCATAAAAACGACAAAATAAGATGATGATAAAATTTGCTACGTATGTATATCCTTGTAGGCAATGTCATTACACTCCCAGAAAATTAATGTGCCACGCCTACTTTTACGCCCACCTCCCATATAACGGTTTATCTTAAATTCATGTAATTTCTCTATTGACAAAGTTTTTGGGAAAATAAAGGACTATATTGAAATATCTAAGTTGTATTTATTAGCAGAAACTTAATTGGTACGCCTACTTTAACGCCCACTTTCATTGAAAGACTACATTAACAAAAGCATTTTAGTAGCATATCGAAGTTATTAAGGGTAGTTAAATTTTAAGGGCCGATGTTGTTTTTAAATAAAAAACAAATTATTTAAGAAATTATTATCATTTCTTTTTATAATGATAATATTTGTATGGTTCAATTATGCATTTAACAAAATATCGGCCAAATGGCCCTCCCCCCAATGACAATGTTTATGCTCAATTGTTGGGCATGATGATGAGGCGAGGTTGACTGCTCTTTTGCCACGCTATCGCAAAAAACAGCAATGGTTCCCATTCAACGAACTAAGAAGGCATTCACAGATATTTTAACATTTTATACAGACCTGTGTTGCAGAAATTTAAATATTTTTTACAATTCTCCCGATTGTGGACGAATTTGAACGATTATGATGACAAAAAGAATCACGAAGTGCACAAAATGCATTTTGATTTGAACGCCCATTTTTATAAAAAACCTGAATAGCTTTAAAGCGTTGCTTATTTGTGTATCTTTCCACGGATCAAATTGAGTAAGTTTGAGATTGAGAAATGTCAAGTGAAATGCTAAAAACAAATTTAAAGACTAGGTGTAGTTCACCTTCAACATGGGCCCTTAAGATTTAACCACCCTCTACAAAGAAAATGATACATATTTTATTATAAAGAGATTATTCCATAGCGATTAACAAAATAATAAATATTGTGCTTTAAATGTACACAAAATTGGTGGTGGGTATAAAAGATTCGGCACAGCCGAATATAGTGCTCTTACTTGTTTATTTTGATGTGGGTTTCATCAATGGCACCTATAACTCCGGGGAAATTTTTGATTGACTTAAAGACTCTCATTACAATTTGTTCCTCTATTAGAGAATTGCATTTTAATTTTAGTTCTACCCAAACGTGCTAATGCTCGCGCAACTCTTGCGCAAATTCTTCAAACTGTTGATTGAGAAAGACCATGAAGATCGGCAGCGTCATCTTGAATCTAAAATGTTATAGTAATAAGTTAGAAATATTGTAATAAGATTTCATACATACCTCTCTTCGGCCCCAACAACGTAATGCTACTAAAACCTGCAATTGTACAAAAGTTCCACGGCCTCTTTTGTCTAACTTAATCTCGGGCTTGTGCATATTTCTTATTTTTTAGCCGATGTTTTGTTAAAGCGATATCTTACCTTGGAATTAAAAAAGGTTTTGTTCTCTTCTTTGTCTTTAAACGTCTTGGCATTTGAGCAATTGTGTCTGTAACAATTTTTTATTTAAATAATTGTTTTATAATTATGTACATATATATTTATTAATTTCTAAGTAGTTACTTACCGATTGTAGAAATTAAATTTATTACATTCATTGTAATTTTTTACTTATCTTTTTCACTCTTTTCTATTAAAAATTAAACAAAAAATGCAATAAATATATGAAAAAATGTTTCCGCAGCTATAAATTTCAACTATTAATGGTTTAAAGTGGGTTTGAAGCTACAATAAATATTTCAAAGTTAATAACGGTTTATAAGAGCGCTTAATAGCGCTATTTAACGTTTATGAATAGAGTTTTTGTGATTTTTGCTTATTAACTCCTTATAAAACTGTTTTAAGACTATGAATTAGACCGTTAGTCTTTTGGTATATTGTATTCATAATTTAACTTTATTTTTAAAGAAGTTTCTTTTTTCATCAGGTTTCCTTCACAAGTAATATCTCTGTTATTAGTTTTTCAAATGATTTAATATGTCTATCATTTAAGCACTATTGAAGAAAAAACAATCAATCTATTATTCCTGCTCATGCAGAAAAAAAGAAAATTCGAAAAAAATATTTGCAGAATGTGGCAACAAAGTAAATAGAAACAAAATCATATGCAATGCATAAACATGTTTTTGGAGTGGACGGACTCCTAGTTGAAACATGAATACGAGTCATAAAATAAAAGCAACACAAGAAATAAAATGGATGATTGACTATTTGCCTACATGGCATCTACTAGCTATACAGTGTCGCCACTTGTCTCTGTCAACTACCACCACATTTAAAACAAGACGACCATAAAAATAAACCTACGCTCCCTCTTGTTTAATAGTTTGTAACTACTAGTGGGGCAATAGTTGTAACCCTCTTTTAAAAGCTTATGTTCACTTTATTTGTTGCTGTTGTTGTGATTATTTTCATTTATTTGTATTTTGTTTCCCCCTTTTTTGCTAGTGAGCAATAAAAGAAGTACTGAGAGCTAAATTATTACAAAAAAGGGAAGAAGAATGCTTATGTGTTAGCCGACTTCAATAAAATGGAAAATCTTTGCAGTAGTTGTAGTAAACGGAAAGCAGAAAATAGTTCAAGTAGGGACATCGGGAAAAATATAAACGTAGAAAATGTTAAATACATACATACATATACACTATTTGATGATTCATACCTTTGCTATATAAATGCTTTGTATGTAGTTTTACTTATGCCAAAAATGTAAATTTCTGCTTCATATAAATATAATTGAAACAAGAAAATAAAAGAGAAAAAATAATGTTTTAAAACAAGTATGGAGGTCTAGTTTAAAACAAAAATCAAATGAATATAGAATTCAAGTTAAATGAGAAGGGGCAATAGAAAGAAACACAGAGTTAGTTGTTCATCTCTTTAATGAGATGGCAATCTTTGCTAATTTAAGGGCATCGGCTTGTTCATATCTACTTTTGTCTAAATACATACATACATACATGCGTCGGAAACTTCTGACTCGAGTGGTTAAGAGTGTGATTATGTATGCATCACCTATCTGGTCTCGGGCTCTTGGGTTGAAGACCTATAGGGGAATTATAAGCCCAGTATATAGACTGGCTGCCTTGCGAGTTATTTGTGCTTTCCGGACTGTATCAGATGATGCAGCATTAGTGATTGCAGGAATGATGCCAATTGATCTTCAGATCGAAGGCTTCTCAGATATTGCAACGATTGCTGAGTGGCAGCGGCGATGGTACTTGTCAGAGAAGGGAAGATGGACGTATTCTTTTATTCCTGACTTGGTCCCATATGTCAAGCGGGCACATGGGGATCTGGACTTCTATGTTACGCAGTTGCTTAGTGGACACGGTTGTTTCCAGTCATGCCTATACAGATTTGATCATGATACTTCTCCGTTCTGACCGAGTTGTGATGGTAATTTCGAGGAAAATACTGAACATGTATTGTTTTCATGCCCACGTTTTAATAGGTAGAGAATACATCTTGAAGGGATTATAGGCCGTAGTGTTGATCACGATAACATAGTAGAGATTATGTTGTCCTCTGCACGCAGTTGGGAGTATGTATGTGAATATGCTACATTGGTTCTCATTGAACTTCGTAGGGTTGAGAGAATCCGTAATGGGATGTCATAGTTTGGGTGTTGTACCTTCCCCTCTGCGATGTATAGCTTTGTGGTAGTTCCGCAGGGATTCTGGGCCAGTGTACCGAGGTGTTTTAGCGTTTTAAAGTCACGCACTTCAGGCTAACCTGAGTACCAGGGTCCTTCGATGATTTCACCTCGTTAATAAAAAAAAACATACATACTTACATATATGTATTTATTGAGGTCTATTGTTTTGATTTATTTAAGGGTAGACAAAACAAGTGAATACAAATAAAAATTAAAAAGTTATTTGTTAAATAGTTAGTGACCTCAGAAACGTATATTTAAATATTTTTATACATTCCACTCCACTGAGAATAATAGTTACATACCCATACGATCCGATGTTAATGGTGACGATGTATTTAGAGAGATTTCAAATTTATTTATACACCAAATCAACGGATCATACAATATTTTTGAAAAAAAAAAATGTTTGATTTGGTATTTGTAAATGTACCCAGTGAGTGCACATCAATTCGTGTTGATCCAGTTACACTGAAATAAGCTGTAATATCCTAGGATCATCCTATTGCATTAAAAATTAAAAATAAAAATTAAAATGTAAAATAAAAAATTTAAAAAATCAAAATATATTTTATATTATTATTCGACCTTTTGATATTAAATGTCTTAAGCAAATTGTTGAGGTCGAGGTCTTTTGATCTTAAAATAATTTATTTACAAAAAACAAATATGATACTGCATTAAACAAAAACCTATTACGGATAATTCGCAATAAACATTTATCAAATGCAACATAAACCATAAATATTATACGTCATTCCTCTTTGACATCAATTAATGTACTAATCTTTCTTAAACATTATTAAAAGTATTAGGGCCGTATTCATAAAAAATATTTTAGGTTTATTGAAGGCTTATTTGACAAATTTCTCTACAACATCTGTCAAATAAGCCTTTAATAAACCTAAAATTTTTTTATGAATACGGCCCTTAAACTTTGCTTTTTGTTTTTTAATCAAATGTCTATAGCTTTGAGCGCAGTTCTCAGTGTCAATTTTAAAATTCATTCTCTTTTCTGTAGTTACGTTTAAAATGTGCAGCATCTCCAACATGTAACGGCCAGCGTTGTCAACTTTAAAACGTCAAAAAGCACCATAACCCAGGAAAAAACGCGTCATTCTCATAAAAAAGCACTAAATTTATAATTTGTAAATTATTTTTTTATTTATTTAATAAAATTATACATTTATATAAATTTCTTTACAAATAAGACATTTTTTTATTTGTAACTAAAAATAAACAAAAACATTGGAAAAAATAACAAAAATATTTAATTATTAAAGTAGTTATCAATTCACAATATATCACAGGAGTGATGCATTGTAAGAAATTTATTTCAACATTTAGAAAAAATTACGACAGGATTAATTTTTCCATACCTGATGCATTTATAAAACGTTTAATAAACATATGTGAATTTGTTGTACAAAATATTAAAGAAATTATTAACCAAATAAGTACAACTATTATTTAATATTTAAATATTTTTATATTACATATTAGAGTAAGTAAATAGAACTATTTCTAACTAAAAATTATAAAAAATTTTAATAAGCTTGCAGTTTAATAATTCTTTTAGGATTTAAGCTTTTCTCTGTGTAAATAATATCAAATATCAATGTTAAAGTCTATTATTTCTTCATTATTATCACTATCATCTGGCCACAACATAGTCTTAATTTCAAATTGTAATGCTTTATAAATATCATTGCTATTAATCAGAATATTTACTTCATCAGCTATTTGGTAGGTTTCACAACAGGAATTTTCCCGTTTAAGCCCATTTTTAATGTGAAGTAAGGCATTAACTGAATTTAAAGACATTCGGTTGCGAATTTTAGATTTAAACACATTCATGGGAGCGACAAAAGTTTAACGTTTAAGTTTAATGATTCAAAGGGATTTAAGTTAACTGCATCTTTGTACGATTTAACTTCAATCCAAAAATCGACTGGATTCAATATTTTGCCATTGGTAACGGTAAAATATCTTCTTTTGTATGTGATAAAACATTTCTAACATTAATTATGTTAATTTTACTCAAAATTTCAAGGTTTTCTGGTAAAATTTTTAAACGTTTAAAGTTGTGGGACGCTAAAAGTTTGCTTTAAGGTTTAATCATTTATAAGATGATCTCAAAAGAAAGAGGAATTTCTTTTATTCACATTCACCTCAAAGGCATATACATATGTATAAAGTTAGACATTTTGAAACAAAAACTTTCTGGGCAATCAATTATCTTATAAATAATTAAATTTTTAGTGTAATATTATTTTCTTGCCGAGTTGCATGTAATTGTACTATAAGTTACATTTTGGTAGTATGTATATAAATTTACACTTACAAAAAATTTTTTTCAATTAATTAATTTGAATTTTAGTGTTTGGTGTCACCGAAAAAAAAAGAAAATCACTAAAAACTAAAAAAAAAAATCACCAAGCACTGACTCACAATTTTTCCGCTTTCTAAATGTTAAAAATCACCAAAAACGGTGATAAAATCACCGAGTTGACAACGCTGGTAACGGCGCTTGTAATTTGTCTCTGATTGCAGTACTCTTACTCTATCAAAATCGGGAGAGTGTTTATTTTTTGCACAGTGGGACGTGAGTGCCGTTTTTTAAATAATAAATGGCCCCGAAGATGATATTCAAAGTATATCGAAATATTGGCAAAGTGTAGATAGATTATTTTAAGATCAAAAGACCTCGAGCTCAACAATTTGCTTAAGAAATTTAAAAAATCTTAAAAATAAATATTACAAAAAATACAAAAGATCTAGCTATGCACTTGATTATACGAAATATTTTGTTCTTCGTGCTAAATACAATACATTTATTTATTCAATTTCGTAATAAAAAGTCCCCAAAAGGCCAAAAAGTAATTACAACTTTATTGAATGCTTGGAGAAAATGAAACGTAATACCCTTCACCTGTGGTGCACAAGGGTGTATATAGCTTTGTCATTCCGTTTGTAATTTCTACGATTTTCATTTACGACCCCATAAAGTATATATTTTCTGAAAGTTTATGAATAGAGGAGTCGGTTAAGCCCTGACCGTCTGCCCGTGTGTTGGTTGAAATTTAAGAAGCAACTTTATGTTCCTCAGATCTGTGTATGGTATCAATCTCTTAGAAATATCCGGGAATGAATCGCTATTGAAATTCAGCACAATCGCCCTATAACTTACTAAGATATGAGCAAATAAACACGATTGTCTCTGTTGTTTCCCATATTTTTACCACCAAAATTAAAAATTTTCAGCCATAGAATAATTTATAGGTACCTTTGCTACTGCATGTAGATATAATATGCGTTTAGAGATATTCGTGAAAATTTTTGACTAAAGCGTGCTCTAATCGGTAAAGTTATAGGCAAATTTTTTTTTTAAATATTTCCAAATATTTACAAAGGAAAATCAATTTTTTTCAGCTTCTAGACAACCGAGAGAGTCAATATTGGTGTCATCTAAAAGGACTTAACTAGGGCAAAATAAGGGCTATCAAAAAATTAAAATTCATGTTGGCCGCCACTACAAAATGGCGGACAATAGGTTAGGTTAGATCCGGCAGCCGCCCGAAGGCATAGCTCACTTGGGTCCTCCGAGGGTCCCGTTGTGATACCGTAGGCACCATCGCCCGTTCGTCTATGTCCTCTGGCCGTCGTTCCTTAGCCATCCTGTCCTGTTCACGAAGGTGTGGATCTTTCCCAGATCAACTGCGGAAAGACAAGTTTTACTTACAAGTATTCGCTGACCTAGAATCTGGCGTCTCAGGTCCCCGAATGCAGGACAATTGCAGAGAAGATGTTCAGTCGTCTCCTCCTTTTCCTCGTTATCACAACTTCTGCAAAAGTCGTTGTAAGGGATATTTAGCCTTTTTTTTTTTCCTAAGGTTCCTAAGGTGGATTCGGGGCATATTCACTGCATATTGCGTCCTATGCACATCCATGTCAGGCCAGATCTTTCTGGTTTCCAAACAAGTGGGTTCTCTCACCCATCTTTCCTTGGCATCCAAATATAATCTATGCGAGATTAGCTGCTTACCCTTCGATAAGGGAATACCCAAAGCACAACTGGATTCAACCGAATCTAAGGTAGTACCGGCTTTTGCAAGTGCATCAGCTCTATTATTACTATCAATATCCCCATGTCCTGGAACCCATACAAGGGTAATCGTCGAATGTCTCGCTATCTCCTCAAGAGACACCCGTCATTCCTGGGCAATTTTCGATGTGCTGTACACACTCTCAAGGGACCTAATAGTCGCCTTGCTGTCAGTAAATATATAAATATCCCTGCCATATATTTCATTATACTGAATCTGTTCCGCGGCTGTCTTAATAGCCATTAATTCGACCTGTATCGCGCTACAATAATCCGGTAGCCTAAGGGACAATTCCAAACCCAACCGGATCGAAAAGATACCACATCCAGTTGCAGCATGTGATTTCGATCCGTCAGTAAATATCTGGTTGGCATTCTCCGGAGGTCCGAGGCCGTTGTCGTATTCAGATCTATCCGGTATATTCGTCACGAAACCCGGATCGAATGCTGGTTCAGGTACCTTGTAATCAATAGGAGAAGCAATAATGATCATACCCAAAAATGACAATAAATTTATGTATGTGTCAAATCTGGTGTTTTAAAATGTAACTTCTTGAATCCCTTGAATTATTAAAAAATTTAAATTCCAATATGGTGTCTAAAACAAAATGGCGGAACAAATTTGTTTAACCCCATCAATATGGGTATTAAATGAAAGGGCTTGACTAGTAGAATAGAGTTAACTACGTAAAAATTCAAAATCAATGATGGCGTCGGAAATAATAAGGAAAAATAGCGTATAACATGAAATATAGTTTAAGCTACGATGTGGGATTATACCTATGTACATGATGGTGTAGGGTATTATCAGATTCGGTACGGCCGAATATAGCCCTCCTACTTGTTTTTTTAAAGTTATTAGTGGTAATTAGAGTTATAGAGACTGGCGTTATTGGATAAAAGTTGAGATATCTGTGGAAGCGCTCATTAAAATAACTTGCTAATTGAAATGGTTATTTAAATATCCGGAGGAAGAGAAGCTTACCAACAGGATGGCTTTACAGAAGCTTTTTTGTATGAGAAGTTTTTGTTTGCAATACTGGAGTAGAAACTTTTTGAGCCTGGCGCGTTTATTTCTATTATAAATTCCTAATTAGGAATTTAATACAATTTGATCGATCTAACCATAAAAAGAAATTTACCTTAACAAACTTATTTTCAAAATCTAATTAAATATTAATGCAAAAACTTATAACAGTTTTTTAGTTTTCATGAAGAAAATTTAAGTAAAATATGTTGTTTAAAATATTTCTAAATATATGCCGGTTTTAGGGTTGTGAAATTGGGAAAATGCAAAGTTTCAATCAATAATTACAACAACAATGAAAAAAATTGTTTCAATATAATTTTACTTACATACGCTTTGCCTTTAACCTAGTGCATTAACATCTAGTCACACGCAAAAGCAATTTTTCTGATGATGAGCGCTCGGCTAATTGGTGATTTAAGAATGATTTAAGTCAACAGTCACTAAAAGTAGTCTGTTAATTTCGTTCCCTTAATGTTTAACATTTATTCATTTCAAATGGTGCTCAAATCAGTAATATTTTGTTATACGCCATATGTATTATCTATCCCACTGATATTCAGATTTACAATAATCCAACTTATAAATTTTTTAACAAATTTTATTATGTTGCGTCTCATAAAAAGGTAGCGAAATACACACTGGTTACATCTGATGCAATGAGTAATCATATTTTTGTTGTTGCAAACTTTGCCTATTTATTTTATTCATTCCATGTAAATTGATACAGTATTGTGCAATTTAATAGAAGCCTTATCTAACAACTTTAGGTTACTTGGTATAACTTACTTTAAGTGTCGCTATTAATGTGCGCACCTGCAATGTATAATTTAAAATGACCCTGGCAAATAAATAAACCGAATTTGACCGATGGCATGGGTCGGGTTGGTTGGCATAGGTCTGCGTCGTAAGAGAACCCCACAGGAAAAGGTCTACTGCTGTCAAATTTCACGATCTTCGGAGTCACTTCGCATCACCTCCACATGAGATGACCATATGCTCAAGATGCTGCAAGTGGTTTTATATAAAAAATTATAAGTGAAATTACAATACCATGCTAGTAATAAAGTCGCATGTTTAATTTAAATCAAATCATCTTACCTTTAGATAAATCCCTGCATAATTATTCCTTTGCCAGGTTATTTTTTTTTGGGTATTGCAATCGGACATCAGTAAATCCTTTTATGATGATATGAGCGAATATAGATGCGCAGAGCGACTATACGGAGAGATCTTGCTGGTAGGTTACGCTTGTTCATCAGTACTAATTTTTACCGTTCATTGTTGGATATCAATAATTAACTTTTGTTTTTACTCAATAGCTGAAGTTTTTGGTTCCTCTATTTTATTGCATTGGCTTATTTTCTATTGTTCACTTGCCACTAAGTGTATCATTTAATAGTTATAGATAAAAAAGTCAAACTCTTTGAAAAAATTATAAAAAAAACAAAAATTTATTAAAACATGCTAAAGGGTTTTTTCATTGCACGGTACTGTTACTTTAATATTAACTTTATATTTTTCCTGCCAATATTTCTACCCGGCAAAAGTTCATTAATACTACAAGTTGCGTTAGTTGTTAGTATTTTCTGAGAATATATTTTTTTTGCTCATTGGTGCCAAGAAGTCGTTGAAAAATAACGTTCAATTTTTCTCCTTTTTAGTTTTCATTTTCAAATACAAGCTTCTTCTGCCTCCTTGCATTATCCTTTGGCTGAAACCACAATTCGTGGAAGGAAATGGGGTGTGTGCCTTTTACAGCCCATATGTAGTTAGTACAACTATTTTTGTATTTTTTCACTATTGTTAAATATAAACCCTTGCAAGATATATCGACGTTGGTTGCATCTAGGATTCGCACTCATTCGTTAGTTATTGTAATAAATGTACGAGTACCTATAATTTTTCTTTTTTTATGCCATTCAAATCCTTATAATTATGAGATACTTTGGTTGTTGTCTTTTATTTAACACAAATTTGTAACCATATTCATTTGTGTATAAGTATCTAGATATGTATGAGTATCTGGTTATTTATTTGTTTTTATGTCTGTCTGTCGTTCCTTCTGTTTTTCAAGTCTGTTTATTTGTTTGTGTCAGTAAAATAATGAAAAAGTTATGCCTCAGAGAAATGCATGCATATTTGCATTTAAGTCTTTGTTTCGTTTTCTCTCTGATATAACGGCAACCCATATTTGTTGTTATTTCTAAATACATATGTATGTACATCTGTATGTGCAATGTTCATATTTATGTACAAATATTTTTTTAACAATGTTGTTTCTGCTTTTATTTGCCGTAGAACAACTTTGTTAATTTTTTTTTTTCAAAAGTGCTTCTTCTATGCTTTTGGGGGAATTCTTCTGTTATTGTTCGCATGTTTCAGAGGTTTCCTTTTTGTGTTTCTAGCACAGTTTCAAAGAGTGGTAAAATAATAATAGATTATTTTTTCAATCTTTTGTTTGTTTTGATGATTATTGTTATTTTTATTTTTTTTTAATTTTATAGTGATGTGCTAATTGAAGTAATCCAATGTTTAACATATTTTATGTTAAGGTAGATCACAAATTAAAGAGGTATGACCTTACTTCATTTGAAATATTGTATCATTCAATCTTAATATTGCGTCTAATAAAAAAAATCTATTAGTGAGACCTCATTCCAGTTATGAAACAAGATTCTGTTCAAATTTATCATATACAGTAAACTCGCAGAAACGTGAACTCATTTTTACCAAGGGTGTTCACGTTTTCGATTTTGTTCACGTTTTAGATTGCATTTTTTCTATAACATATTTTAGTCTCTTTTATCTTTTACTAGCCAAACCCGGCGCGCGTTGCTACGCCCCTTAATGAATCGAAATGCATTCTGAATTTTAATTGAATATCAAGTGCAAAAACCTAAAAATTATAATTTTTTTATGGGCGTGGCATTGCCCACTTTTCTAATCACGAAATTGTAAAGTCATAACAGCTCAATATGTGTGCAAAGTTTCAGAAAAATCGGTCCAGTGCAAGTACATCAAAATAAGACCTTTTTTTATGGGCGTGGCACTGCCCACTTTTCTAATCACAAAATTATTTAGTCATGACAGCTCGATATGTGTGCAAAGTTTCAGAAAAATAGGGCTGGTGCAAGTACCTCATAATTATAACCTTTTTTATGGGCGTGGCCCCGCCCACTTTTCTTATCACGAAAATATTTAGTCATGACAGCTCGATATGTGTGCAAAGTTTCAAAAAAAATCGGTCAACTGCAAGTAGCTAAAACTGATAACTAATTTTTATGGGCGGGGCCCCGCCCACTTTTTTCCACCCATAAACACTCCCTGGTATGTGTACAACAACTTGCCAAAGTTTGAGTCCGATCGGTTTTACAGTTTCAGAGTCTATAGCTAACACACACACACACACACAGAGTTTCACTTTTATATATATAGATTTAATTTAAAATAAAGTATGTACGTTATTTTCACATATGAGACATGTTTTGATTCAACTTTTTGTAAGCTTCTGCCATCTTTTAATGTACTACATAGCTACTATGGTTTGCAAAAGAGTTTTTAAGATACTTATTTCTAAATTATTTATTGAATTTATCGAAAATAGAGGTTTAGCTTGGTTATCTTCCTTAATTTGATTGGGCAATTCAAAAGCTGTCTTTTAATCATAATGCCGCTAACCGGTAGGTTTTTATTTCGAAGTTGGGTAAACCACTTGTACAGGGATTTTTCCATTTTTTGAAGCTCCGAAGCTCCAGGACCCAAAAATGTATTATTAACGCATTTCGAAATTGCATCTTTATTGTTTCTAATTGAATAAATCGTCGATTTGATGACATTATACTTTTTCAACAAACCAGTTACAGATGAGCCTTTGCGTAAAAGCTCTAAAATATTTGACTTTTCTTGAAGATTTACCACTTTTAGTTTTTTTTAGACATACATATGTATGTTAATTTAAAATATTTTAAGAGATCACTTGTTTATATTATTTATATACCTATATGTATAGTCAGCACAGAGAGACGCTTCCAGTAGAACTGCCGCCTTAATACTAAAGCAATTCTTTTGCGGGGAATCCCAAAAATTTTAAATGAGCTTATAAAATTGAATTTTAAAGTTCGATAAAAAGTTCACGTTTTAAAGCCTTCAGCCTTTGTTCATGTTTTAGAGTAGTCAATGTAATAAAAAAAATTTTCATGTTTTTGGATAGTTCATGTTACTGGATGTTCACGTTTCTGTGAGTTCACTGTACATACATATGAATACAAATGAAAGATATTACATTTCAATCGTATACTTATTTTTATTACAAGTATATCGCAAAAATTATACCCTTTTTTATGTTTTTTTTTGTATACTTCTACAATATGATGATTCATGGAATAACTGCAAGAGATGTTGTCTAAACTCTTCTTCTGCATTATAGTTTTATGAGGTTTTGTGCTGCGTCTTTATTTTTAATCTTCTAGACTGATAATTATAGAAAATTCATGCTCCCGTGAGCGCAATTATACAGTTTTCAGGCGACAACTAAAACGCTGCCCATTTTTAAAACATAGTAACTGAAAAAAAAGGAACATATGGGCATAGTTGGGAATGATGTGGCAAATGAAATTGCGAAAAAGGGATCTGTGATAGTTGTCAGTGGACCAGAATCAAGAGTTGCTCAGAGTGTGGGCAAAAGTCTCTCAGTGTATGGACTCTATGAACCTGAGAATGTCGATGGAGGCTCGCATCGTGTTCATTAGAGTCACTCGATAAAAGTGCAGTAAAAATAATTGGATATAATCCTAGTATACAGAGCTGGATAACTGCGTTAGCCACAAAGCACGACAACTTTAATTATTATCTGAACATGGTAAAAATTACTGAATATGTGTTTGCAGAGTGTGCCTGTAGGGTGCTCAGAACTGTAAGCGAATGTCCAGCATTGGCTGGTAATAAACTTAAGATCACAAGCAGGCTTACAGAAAGCATAAGTGCTATGGAAGGTAGAAGTCTAAAACATATGTTAGCGATTATTTAAAATTAAATTAGGTTAGCTAGGTTAGGTTGAAAAGGAGGGGCACTTAAAGCCTAAACCCACGACAGGTATACACTTATGCCCAATTGGCATGTTGTGCGCTCCATATGAATATAATAGTTAGAATAGAAAGAGAATGAAAGAGAGAAAGAGCTAGCATACCAGCACACTACTGACTAGTGCACCGGGACACCCCGCCACGTCCAAAATTTGAACAAAGTTTTCAAACTCTGCTGTCAATCTTTTTATATATGAAAAATATTAAAATGAGAACTACTTCTTCTATAGTGTAATGCTCCATTTTTACTAACCATAAACTGTCAGCTGTCAGCTGTCAGCTGTCAACACTCTACTGCACGCATAGTTTAGGTTAGATCAAAAAAAGAGATATAATATAAGCCCAAACCAATGGCAGGTATTCACGCATACCCACTTGACATGTTGTACGCCCTTAGAAGGTTTTCGCTAATCATAAATCCCCTTAAGGATTTTCAGTTCAAAGTCTTAAAGTAATCAAAGTTCGGCATAGAGTCAACGTTAAAGTTGTTGTTTTTTATATGCCTAATTGCAAGCCATATGCCTGTATGAACGTTTGTTACACCAGTTATTCTTCTGAACGTTGATATTCTTAATTTCAGAAACTATTTCAATTACTCAAGATTTTGATTTCCCCATGGTATGTTTGTCACCCCTTATCGATAGCACAGATACTGGCAAATTGAAATTTATCATTTGGGACACCCGCTAAATAATTTGTATCCATACGTTCTTACTTTTCAACCACAAAATAATCCTTTTTTTTAACTTGAAAACAACTGCATTTGATACACTTTCTATTGCCAATTTACTAGTTTTCTATTTTGGGAATACACAACATAAAAACCAAACCACTTACCACAAAGGAACACTTAAAAGTGTGCTGTAACGTTTTTTTTTTTTTAGTTTTGGAGGGGGAGTTATTGTGTTTAATAAATAATTTACAGTTAAAAAACCACAAAACATGTGTGCACCATTAATGTTGCCAATAATCCTAGACAGAATCATTAAAATGGTAAATTATACGAGCATACAGTTGTTACACATTTGTTTGTAGTTTAAATAAATATTTAATCATCAAATAAATTTTATAAATTTTAAAGATGTTGCCTACAACTTCTACTTAATTGTAATGAATTTTTATGAATTTTATAGATTTTCAATATTACTTTTCATTTGAGATAATTTTATTATTTTGAATTTGTTTAACTACTACTAGTTCAGCCTCTTTGAGACAGCATTTAAATGACAGAGCATTTTTTACTTTAACAACATTTGAACACTAACGAATTTAAACTTAATTGATTGATTTTACAAGGTACATGTGTTGGATAAATTGTATTGCACTTGGCCGGTAACAAGTTTATTTAAATTTTAGGTAAATTTGTTAAAATCCACTTATCTAAACAAATAGAGACATAAAATTGAAATTAAATGAACCTTAAATAAATTGGAATGAACGTCAAAACCATCATTGTCATCGTCATCATATTCGTCAATTGTAGGAGTAAGAAAATGTTTGAGTAATAAAAGCATTAATGGCGCAATATAAAAGGGTGTTTTATTACGGAATGTTTTTTAAGGTGTTGTTTATGAAAAGAACTTTATATAATGAAATTGAATAAAATTGAGTAGATGAGAGTTAAATTAAACTTGAATTCGGTAAACATTTTATTATTCAATTAGGATCTTTAGATCATACATTAAGGGTATGTGGTAAGTTAAAGATTAGTTTATTCAACCTGGCAGGTTATACCAAAGTTGTAATAACGATTAACTGTTAATTCGTCTAGCAAATTCCTACCTTTAACTAACGTCAAGTTGTAATAATGGCTTTAATTGTTTTTTTTACGCCCTTCACACGAGAGTGTAAAAGAGTTTGTTATTCCGTTAAAATTATCTTATAAAAATTTCAGGCAAATATCATTTAAAAATTAGATCATAGCGAATACCAAAATAAACAAAGTGGTACGAAGACTAAAAGTGTGTGCAGATAAAGCAGCGTATGTCAACCTAAGTACACAAGTAATTATAGGTTCTAGGTAGTAAACTCTAAAATTATCAGAAAATAACTTTCAAATTTGTTCAGAAATAACAACGTATGTGGTTGAGTGTTTTTTAAAAAAATTAAATAATTTGCCATTAAGCACACGTATGTAAGTCAACATACTGCGTTAGTGCTGAATGCTTTTGGAATATATATTGAAGTTACGTTGTTATGTCATTAAATAAATCGGAATGGGTTCATCTCATTTCAGACATTTTTAAAACCAAGTAAAGGGCGTTTAAACCCAAGCAATATGGCATTTTTAACTCAAAATCGTAAAAAATTAACATACGCGGTTGCCCATGAAAACCAGAGATATATTCTGACTACACGCAAAGCAAAACCATGGTGACGACATGATCACGACGGTCATATTATAGTTTCTATAACAATATTTGGTTGTCGAAAACAAGTAATAGTTATTTTTGTTTCATTTCATCATATATTTTGTCACAATAATCAAGCATTTGTTCGAATTGTATCATTTGAAGTTTACTTTTCGTAAAAATTTCAAAATGGTTAACATTTAAAAATAGTATGATTTAAAAAAATAATTTGACAAAAATAACATTTTCTTCAAAAGCATTAAAAATTACAAATAATCATAAAATAGTAGGTGAGACAACAGTATGATTACAAATTAATCAAGCTATGATTTTTTTTAATCATAGCTTGATTAAGTTGACTTTAAACGAATATTTTCGTACGAATTTGATGAACACAAACGGTTGAAATAAATTTGCTCAGTTGTGGTCTGAGTTCAGGTGTCGAAACGTAAATTTGCATGGTATGAAATAAACTACATGCAATCTGTCAAGACCAACTTTGGTTGATATTGAATAACATCAAGCTTAGTTTTGTTTTAAATTAAACTATATTGAATAAACAACTTTTAAAAGCTTACTTCAGTTTTTTGCGCGTGATGCGGTCTTTCTTTATTATCTTAAAAATTAATTTAAAAAAAAAAAACCTCTTTTGAAATCCTCTTTTAAACTTTACAGTAATATTAAATTTGTATAGACATTGAAGTGTAACTTGAGGCGAAACAAAAATGTTTTTCTTTTCTACACGTACTAGAACATTTAAGCCGCTGTACTCGTATATATTTACATATAATCCTTCAAACAGAGCAGGTATGACTACACATTAAAAAAAATATAAAAAACACACACACACACACACAAAATAAAAATGTGTCTAAGTGCATGGAAAACACTTAAAAAAAAGGACAACAATAAAGAAAAGGGAACATTAACACTTTTAAGTGGAATTCGTAACAGAAGTTCCAGCAGTAGCACCAGCAACGACATTTAAAGCCAACAAAGGTGAGAGAGTTGCTTAATAACAAACTCACACACACACACACACTTATATATACAAGAAGTGTTACCACATAATAATATCAAAAGTCCTTCATTGACTACGACGTATTTTACTTTTCCCTGCCGCTGCCCTGCCTTAAGGAACTATAAATGAGTCATAGATTCCAATAGCAAAAATCAACAAGGAACGATGACAACACAGTGTTTGAGTAAAAATGAAAATATTTCATTGATGGAAAATATGAAGGTTTAGTTTTCTTTCCTTTACGTCGAATGAAAGTTGGTTCGCGGTTACTTTGGATCGTTAGCCAAATGATGGGTTGGTTAGGTGTTTGAGTGACAAGTTAGTTGATTAAATGCCTGGTTTGATATTTGCCTTCTGCATAGTGGGTTTTACAATGGCATCTGTGCGTTGCTTTCGCATTCCCTGTTATCGTAGGGCGTAATGTTTTTACTTAGTTCCTTGCTGTTTTGTGGTGAACATAAAATTCAAATTCAAATGTTCATTTCATTTAGAATTTTATGACAGAAACAATTTTATGAAACTCTTAACAAAGGAAGAGAGTAAGAAAATAATGAAGAAATTATCATAACTTGTTAATATACGAACTCACTTTGTGATTTAAGGAATAAAGGAGTTTATTTGCATGTATATTTGAATATCATGTCAATAATGTCTACTTTGTCCTTTTTTTTAATTTATGAGACTTAAGTGAAACTGTTCTGCAGTTGTCATTGATGTTTTTTTTTGAAATTTATATACAACTCTGTAAAACCTAATTTATATGACAAATATTACAATTGAATAATCTCTCGAATTTTAAAATATTCCAGAAAATCACATGAGCTGATAACGCAGGCGGATAGAATTTTTTGTCTCTTTTTATACCCTTCACACAGTGAAAAAGGGTATATATAGGTTTGTCATTCCGTGTGAAATTTCTACAATTTTGATTTCCGACCCCATAAAGTATATATTTTCTGAAAGCTTATGAATAGGGGAGTCGATTAAGCGCTGTCAGTCTGTCCGTCTGTCCGTCTGACCGTCTGTCCGTGTGTATGTTGAAATCAACTTTTTGAAGCCCCCCGACATCGCTTGGACTCGGGTGAGGTATTAAAATATCAGAAATATTCGGGAGTAGATCGCTATTGAAAATCAGAAACATCGGTACATAAACAACTGAGATATGAGCAAAAACCCACGACCACCTCGATTTTTTTTTCACAAAAGCAACATTACAACAACAACATACATACATACAAACCTGTATACTGGTTAGAGAAAACGTGGCATCGAATCCCAGCTGAGCCAAAAAAATTTTTTTTTTAATTTTTTTTTAATTTTTTTTTTATTTTTTTTTTTTTATTTTTTATTTAATATATTATTTATATTTTTATTATTATTTTTTTTTTTAATTTTTTTTTTTTAATTTTTTTTTATATTTTTTTTTTTGTTTTGTATATATTATATACATAATAATTTAAAAAAAAATTTTTTTTTTAAAAATTTTTTTTTTTTTTATTTATTTTTTTTTCTTAAAAATTTTTTTTTTTAATTTTTTTTTTTTTTTTTGTTTTTTTTAACATTCATACGTGAATTTATAATTTTACAATGGGACGTTTTTATATATGTATGTTTTTATATGTATGTACGTATTTCATATGGGATGAATGGTGACACAAACCACTGTTATTGCATGAATTCACGTTGTGAAGGGTATATAAGATTCGGCACGGCCGAATATAGCGCTCTTACTTGTTTTATATGGAGTTTGATAATTGTTTGGACTGAAATCTGTTTTTTTTTTTTTTAAATTTATACATTGGTACCAATGCTGGTAGTCTTGATTCGTCAGCTGATTGGTTTTTCTTCGTTTATTTTAAATTTCAGCTGTCAGATAAAAAACATTTCTTTTTCTCTTCTCTCATATATTTCAAATGTCAAACTTTATGCGATTACCTAGTGAATAATTATGCCTTGTATTAGTACATAAAAACGAGTCAGCTGGGTTGGCACCACTGCCTCTAAAAGTTATTTAATTTTAAGTGAAACATAAAACATTTAAAATGGTATTTAAGAACAATCTCAGATCTTTACATTTTAAAAATCAGTTCGTACATTTAAATGTTGGGCACGCTATATGTGTCCTATTCGGAAGGTAAAATTTCCGATCACTATTTTCTGCAATGCTACCAGTATCTTGCAAATATTAAATATTTCTTTTCTTAATCTCGAACTGAGAATGAAGGAAAGAAGAGATTCAGTGCTGTTATATTACACACTGGTCACTTGTCTTGACGACTAGTTGACAGATCTTGAACGTGAAATAAACTCTTAACCATAATCATTTCTTAATAATGTCTTGCTGGAACCAACAAAAGTTATGTTATCATGCTGGGGTATCGCTCGCAATTGACACTTATATCCGGTCACATTTAAAAATATACAGACCGGTGATTTTACCAGCCCACAAACCACGCCATAATGCTAGTTTTTGTGGATGTAGTAGTTATTTGACCTCCTCTAGTGACCTTACTCAAATATGGAAAAATCGTGTTTATTTACGTAAAAATTGTCTCCGTCAATGAACAAAATTCTTCGCAAAACCAAAAATCGTCAGACAGAAGACGCTCAATATTTAACAACTTCGATCTTTATCCAAGATTCTAGCGAAAAATTTTCAAAGATGTCCATACGTGATGCCAAAATGATGCTAAATACGATAGGTAACGGTGTTCACCCATTAAAAAATGCATTTTTTAAATTATTTAAAATTTTTACATCCTAAATCCCGGGATTTTCTGAAGCTGGTCCTATTTGCCATCTCTAGTAGATATAAATAATCAGACTGAAAGGAAAAAATAAAAAGTTAAGATGCGCAATAAATATTATATAAAGTGATTTTGGTTTTTTCTAGATCGGCTCCCCCAAAAGGCAGTTTCGACTGCGACTTTCAAAGTAGTTGAATACAGTTCTTTACAGGATATCAATGCAATTCATTAACATGTTTAACATAAATCGGTTCGTTTTTGATTTTCATCTTTAGTAACATAGTTTATAAGAAAACACAATAACTAATAATATTATGTTCTTTTGGCTGAACTTGAGATCACTTTTTTGTTTTTTATAAAAATATTCTTTTTTAGCATCAATATTTCGCTACCAAACAATGGGTTGCTTTTTCAGGGCAAATATACAAATTATATAAACCAAGGCATATTCATAACGTATGTATATGCATCGCGGCAACAAACACAACAATAAAAAACACATGTATTTTGTTTTTGTATATATGCCAGCATATCGTCGTTCGCAAGGCATATCCATAAGGTACTCGTATCCAATCAGCTGACTGTTTTTTTTTTATATACATTTTAAAAGCGTTACCAAGGCATATTCATACAGGTATATGCAACGGCGAATTGATACAACAAAGCAAATTTTTAGGGGATTTTTTCTTTCAAGGCCAGTTTGTATAACAAGGATGGAAAAGTTGTTTTTATATGTTTAATTCAATAAAATTTTATTAAAAAAAGGATAAGTATGTGCTTGTGAAGCACATTATAAATGGTGCAAGCACAACAAATATACATAAATTTGGTAAATTTATTATCATAAAAAGCACAATTAAGTTAAATGTTTAATTCGGAATCCAAAATCGAATCTTCCATTCCTGCATTAATAAATAGAATAAAGGAGAATTCAACAAATTTAGACATTATGTTTCCCCATCATCATGTGCTGATAAGTGCACCTGTATGAATTCGCCTTAGCGTTACCAACTTTTTTTAAAAGTCATGCCTGCAGTTGTCAAACTTAATTTTTTAAATTTTATTGTACAATAAATAATTCGCAGATTCAGTTGGTTTAAAGCGTGTTAAAAAATACAAAACCGTGAATTAAAAGTTTTCGCTATAAAGTTTTTTAAAAGTTGTTCAAATTTGAGAAGAAAATAAAAAAAATTGTTTGACATATGCCGGCATATATACAAAAACAAAATACATGTGTTTTTTATTGTTGTGTTTGTTGCCGCGATGCATATACATACGTTATGAATATGCCTTGGTCGTTCGTAAATTATTGTGTTCTATGTGACACATAAAACCTATACTTATAGAACACAATAATTTACGAACGACGATATGTCAAAAATTTTTTTTTATTTTCTTCTTAAATTTGAATAACTTTTAAAAAACTGTAAACCGAAAACTTTTTATTTACGGTTTTGTATTTTTAATAATGTTTTAAACCAACTGAAACTGCGAATTATTTATTGTATAATTAAATTAAAAAAATTAAGTTTGACAACTGCAGGCATGACTTTTAAAAAAAGTTGGTAACGCTCAAGGCGAATTCAATAAGGTGAACTTATTAGATCAGCTGATCATCAGCTGTTGACTACTTCTAGGGACCACTTGTCAAATTTTTGTGTTTGTGTGTGTTTTTTTATTGTTGACATTTGTGAGCGGTGTTTTATTTAAAATTACAAAATTTTAAAAAGTTTTGAAAAACTGTGAAAAACTGTAAAAAATCGTAAAGAATTTGCAAGCAAATAGTGAAAAAGTGAAAAGTTGTAAAAAAGATTAAAAAAATTGTGAGCAAATTGTGTTATTAACTTTTTAATTCTTAAAAATTTGTAAACAAACGTTGTTTTTCTTTATAAGTATTTGTGAATTTGTCAACAACTTTTTGACATATCGTTTTGTTTTACAGTAACAAAATGCACGTTGTATTTTTCACTTTGTAGTTGTTTTAGCAACGAGTTCACCTTATTGAATTCGCCTTGGTAACGCTCAAGGCGAATTCATACAGGTGAAATTATCAGCACATGATGATGGGGAAACACAATGTCTAAATTTGTTAAATTCTCCTTGATTCCATTTATTAATGCAGGAATGGAAAATTAGATTTTGGACTCCGAATTAAACATTAACCTTAATTGTGCTTTTTATGATAATAAATTTACCAAATTTATGTATATTTTTTGTTCTTGCACCATTTATAATGTGCTTTACAAGCACATATTTACTTATCTTTTTTTAATAAAATTTTATTGAATTAAACATATAAAAACAACTTTTCCATCCTTGTTATACAAACTGGCCTTGAAAGAAAAAATCCCATAAAAATTTGCTTTGTTGTGTCAATTCGCCGTTGCATATAAATACCTGTATCAATATGCCTTGGTAACGCTTATAAAATGTGTCGAGGCATATTTATTCATCAGGTAATTGTAGTTCGGAGAGAATTTTTTGTTTATATTTTTTATATATGAAGTTTGACATTTGAAATTAATTAGAAAAGAAAGAAAATTATTTTTTATTTATGTATTATGACAGCTGAAATTAAAAATAAGTAACAAAAAAAATAATCAGCTGACGAATCAAGAGTACCTGATGAATAAATATGCATTGAAAATGTGTATAAAAAAACAGTCAGCTTATTGGATACGAGTACCTTATGGATATGCCTTGATATAAACAAAAACAAATTCAAAACAATTAAATAATTTAAACTATTTTGTAAAAAAGTCAAGAAAACAAGAAATATTTTTTGTCAATATGAACATTTTTTAAAAATATTATAAAAAAAATATACATAGTATGTATATTTCTGTGGCTTGGAGCTAACTTTTGCTCTTTTGAGTTAATCATTGCATTAGATTTGTTTTCGTGCTCTACTTCATTATGGTAAAACAGCTAAAGTCATACTAAACCCAGAACAGCTTCATAAATAAAATGCTGGCCAATGTCAAATGTTCCAATTTTCTCAAAAGTAAATATTTCGACATTGGCCCTTTTAGCTTTAAGCCACAGATTAAATGCACATATTATAAAATAATACGTTTCAAAAATAACAAAGACTATTAGACTACAACTTTCAGATCTTTTTAACTTAAAATCTATAATGTTGGGCAACATTTGCAGTTTCTGTCTTATAGTTATAGTTTACTTAAATAATTTGAGACATATCTTACATATCTAATTTACAGTAGTAGGTAACCGTAGCTACTATGTCCCTTAAATGCTTATTTTTCAATTTATAAAGGCACGTGGTAAGCTAAGGATTTGTCTTGAACCATGTTATTTTCTTTGAAGCTCAGTAGACCCATTTGAAGAAGGAGGTTGAAGAATGTAATTAATGGTCTCATAACTGCCCTCTTCAAAAGATTGTCAACTATATAGTTGCCAGCATTAGTATCTCACATTAAGGAAAATGTTCAATCTAGTTTAATGATATTCGACATTCCTAAAGAACTTTTGATGTTTAATAAAAACTATGTGTAAGGGCGATTTGTCTGTCCTTTGAATGCCTTATAAAGATTTTAATATTTTTGTCGAATATTTTGTAGACACTGTTGTTTATTTAATTCCCGTTATTTCGGCTTAAAATATAGATAATTGTTATTCAGACCTCTTCTTTCCTAATGTTGAATTTCTCCGCCCACTTAAAATTCTCTCTACGACCCTTCCCCATCTACAAAATAAAACAATTTAAAATATTAATTTTATTTTTATATGCGTGGAAAATGTTTACGATAGTGTCACAGTAGTTTGACGAAAATGACCAATAAATTAAAATTTATTTATTTACGTAGAAACACATTTATTAAACAATTTTTTATTTCGACGCAAAACATTTTGTAAAATTACACACGCAGATAAACAGTTTGTATTTAGTTACAAACTGATGACTACATAATATATGCACATATGTACATCTAAACATACTGTATTATAAAACTCACCCTTGACCTTTTCAGTTGTAAGAGCAAATCTTTTGCTTTTTTCTATTGTAAAGGGTCCGCCAAATAACTTTTATTTTTTGAAAATGCTATAAAAAAAAAGCGTAGCTGCGGCTGTGTGGCGCCGTCCTGTTGAAACCAAATGTTGCCAATATCCTCCTCTTCAATTTTTGTGAACAAAAATTCGTTCAACATGGCCCGATAACGACCGCCATTGACTACGGCCACTCCACTAATTTTTGAAGAAAAATGGCCTTAATATGCTTCTGGACCAAAATCCGCACCAAACAGTGACTCGTCTTGGGTGTATCGGCTGTTCAATGTATGCGTGCGGGTTTTCTGTGTCCCAAATGCGACAATTTTGCTTGTTTAAATACCCGCCGAGATCAAAATGAGCTTCAGCTGAAAAGATGATTTTTTTGGCAAAATCGGCATCTTCTGTAAGTCGATCGCAGGCCCACTTTCCCAGCGTTGTTCAAGCGTATACACAACCATATTTGTTCAGCGGAAGGATAAAACTAATTATCTGTCAAATCAGACATGAGCTAAGTGTTACCATTCACGAAATAAGCACTAGTTGAAAAAAAAAAACGTTAGATGGCGGACCCTTTACTTTACGGGTAAAATTTAAATGCATTTACTAATGTGAAAAAAATATTGGCGTGGTCCTTAAAAAATAAAACTTTTTATTTGATATTTTTTCTGCTACCTGTAGTTGTGATGACGATACAATTTTCGCAGTGGCATGTATTCAAGGGCAGAAAATTCAAACCGGATAAATCTTGAAATTAAAGTTTATGTTAACGTTTTATATTTTATGTAAAACATTCGTAACTATCGATGCCTTTATTAAGTTGGTAACATACCTCAGGGGGTAAGAGTAGTTGATATATAACTTTGCTTGTTTTAAAATCTTATGTATTAAAACATTATTATGCTGGTGAATAATAAAGAAAATATAAAGTGTGATTCAAAAAATATTTACTCTATTTTACAATAAAAAAAAAAAAAACATTTAAAGTTATTCTCTACCAATTCACTTAATATCGTTTTATCCTTAGCGACAAGAAATTAATAAATCAAGTATCTGCTTAATAAATACATTAGCAGCAGTATTAACTATAAAAGTTATAATTGACCATATAAAAATAACATTGTGTTTGTTTTATCCTAAAATAAATGCATATTAGGGAGGCACGTATTTGTTAATTCTTTATTTATTTAAGTCTATGGAAAAATTCTTTAATAAAATTTTAAAGAAAATGCAATTTTAAAAAGATACTTCGTTGAGAGTCAATATGACTCAATATAGTTATTTGTCTATTTGTGCAAATTTTGACAAATTCTATGGAAAGTGTCAAAATGTATACAATTTCTATGTAGTATAATTTTTAATATTTAAAAACTTATAATTTCTACTTAGATCAAATATAAAAATTTCTACTTTAAAATAAATGTTGCATTTAACAGTAGTCTACGGATTTTAAGAGTAATAAATTTTATAAGAGTATAGCGTCTTTCATGAGAGGAAAGAAAGCCTCTCATTAGGTGTCCATCAATATATCGACCCCTGTGCGCGAAATTATCGTATGTTAAGTTTTTTTAGAAATTGACTTTTTTATTCAAATTGGTTCTACATCCATTAATCCATCTGCTGATAAGGTATTATAGCGATTACTGTTTTAGTTTTGGAGATAACATTGTGTGCATTTAATCGTATATAGCTGTGTTATTAACGTTTTTATTTATTTAAAAGTAATAAAATCGCTCTACTGTAAAATTTTGTTTTTGTAACATACGATAATTTCGCGCACAGGGGTCGACATAGTCTGCACTATGAAATTAAGATTCTTGCATTAGAAATTTTATAACCACAAAAAAAATATTCGTTTGAAATAACTGAACCATTCGATTTGAGTTTTTGTTTTCTGGGTGCAGACAACTCAAAGACAAAGTACATATTCAATAGCGATTATAAATTGTTAAAATGTACCAACTTAGAAAAGGTATTGTAATAAAATGATTACATGAATAATTTTTGCGTAGACAAATTTGTATTTCTAAAATATCTCTAACACTTTCTTCGTAAAAAAAGGTTTCGCCCTATTGCATAAGCCCACACACACATTATAATATACATACAATCATTATCAGTATTAATTACCACCCAGTAATTGACAACATCTAATTGGTGTTAGAACGCATTAAACAGCTTTTATGTACGAGCACAGTACAGAAGGAGGAATTAACTGACATAAAAAAAACTTCCAAGAAATCAAGATTAATGGATCTAATTATTATTCCCAATGTTGGCAGTAATGAAAAAACTAATGAAATGAATAGTGGCTGTCAAAAGTTTATCAAGTTAGTTAAGCACACGAATTTACTACTGCTCTTTGTTTAGTCCTATTAAATAACAAATTGATACATTTTAGTGCAGTGATTTCAGTAAATAGTCAAATCAAATAAAGTATTTTATTGTTGAGCGTTAAACGTTCTCTGATAAAAACGTTTAACCTCCATATTCATAAAATTTAAAATTTTGTTGAAATATATTTGATTTAAAATATTTTATACAAAATTTTCTTAAAATAGTTTTTTAATGCATATTATTTTTTGATAAATAAAAGTCAAAGTTTTTGAGAACTCCTTATAAAAATGGTTTTTCAGTTGAGAAATTAATAGAATTTCGTTGTTTTCAAAAGCATTAGTTTTCATTAATCATGTAACCTTCAGTTTATTGTTTTATTCTATTGAGTTTTGCATAACTTTTAAGCATTTTAAATTAGGGGCATTTTACTTTCTATTTGTTATACAACCCACAGTTTTTTACACTTTTATTTACATGAATTGAAATACTTATTTACATATATTTTTATTCCTGTCATTTTTCTACTGTACGTTTCCATTTTAATCACAATTAGATATAACAGATGCGTAGGTAAAATTAGTTGTTTTTTAAGAAATAGGACTACATATAAGAATTAATTTTTTTTTTTCACAGAGAATATTGAAAATTTTTAAACCATGTTTCGCTGTGACCTTCGTATACTAAATGTATAAATTTACACATCCTCCTCTAACACTACGCCAGCATCTCTAATTTTTTTGTACCATTTAAAAGTTTTCCTACTTAAACAGACACATACTGCTGCTGTTTTTACGGTTAGACTTTTTTACTTGGTCCTTATTATGTAGGCGTCACAGCTTCTACATTTTGTGCAGTTTATAAATAACATTAAATAATACAACCATAGCTTTTATTTTCTTGTGTAAGAAAAACAAAAAAAATACAACAACAAAAAAAAATTAACACTCAAGGTCTTAAGTGCTTTCAACCAAAAAAAAGTTTAGAAATTTTTTCTAGTTTGTGGCAAAAACTTCGCTTTATATTTCGTTACTTTAATATTTTATATTTTTACTAATGTTTATTTGCTTATTTTTATCTAACTTTAAACTTAAAAACGCTAAAATTGCTGTAACAATAAAAAGACTTAAAACGTTTCCCACTTCACCTATGCATCGAGAATTATAAAAGCTCATTAAAGCAAGGCTTTCTGGAAAGCAAACTATTGAAATTGATATTTTTCCATACATTTTTAGAAAACGTTTCCTTTTTTAATTAATTAACAAAAAACAAGTAACAGTGCTATATTCGGCCGTGCCGAATCTTATATACCCTTCACAACGTGTAGTCATGCAATAACAATTGTTTGTATCACCATTCATCCCATATAAACTACGTGCATACGTACACGTTAGAATAAATGTGGCATCGAATCCCAGCTGAGCCAAAAAAATTTTATTTTATTTTATTTAATATATTATTTATATTTTATTATTTTTTTTATATTTTTTTTAAATTTTTTTAAAAAATTTTTTTAGAAAAATTTTTAAAAAATTTTTTAAAATTTTTTTTTTAAATTTTTTAAAATTTTTTTTTTTTTTAGTTTTTTTTATTATTTTTTTTTCTTATTTTTAATATTTTTTTTTTTGTAATTTTTTTTTGTTTGGTATGTTTTTTACATGTATCTATGTATGTATGTTGTTGTTGTAATTGTGAAAAAAAACGAGGTGGTCGTGGTTTTTTGCTCATATCTCAGAAAGTTATGGGGCGATTGTGCTTAATTTCAATAGCGATTCATTCCTGGATATTTCCAAGAGATTGATACCATATACAGATCTGAGGAACATATAGTTGCTTCTAAAAGTTGATTTCAACCAACACACGGACAGACGGGCAGACGGACAGACGGATAGACGGACAGACGGACAGACGGTCAGGGCTTAATCGACTCCTCTATTCATAAGCTTTCAGAAAATATATACTTTATGGGGTCGGAAATGAAAATTGTAGAAATTACAAACGGAATGACAAAGCTATATATACCCTTGTGCACCACAGGTGAAGGGTATAAAAAGAAAGGCAAATAGTACTCTCCCTCCGCGCTATCACCTTATTTGATTACACCATGGATTTAGGTAAGGTTAGGTTGAAAAGAGAGGTACAAAAATCGCAAACCCTATACACGTATGCTTACTTGTCATGTTGTGCGCTCTTTATGAAAACGATTCCATATAAGTACATAAATTCCACTTAATAAAACCATAATCCTATTTTCCTATGAATGTCGACCAGTGATGTTCATGAGTTGATTCACTTTTTTTCTATATGTATGAACTCACTGCTTTTGTTTTGTTTTCAATCATCAATATGTACTAATAACATTGCTTGCATTGTTTGTACTCTCACAATTGCTTGTCTTTTTCTCAATCACTTTTTGAATGCCGTTAGCAATAACAACTCAAAAACAAGTAAGAGCGCTATATTCGGCCATGCCGAATCTTATATACCCTTCACAACGTGTAGTCATGCAATAACAGTAGTTTGTATCACCATTCCCCATATGAAATACGTATATACATATAAAAAACATACATATATAAAAACATCCCATTGTAAAATTATAAATTTACGTATGTATTTAAAAAAAAAAAAATAAAAAAAAATATTTAAAAAAAAAATTTAAAAAAAAAAATTTTTTTAAAAATAATTAAAATATATATAATAAATATAAAACAAAAAAAAAATAATAAAAAAAAAATTTTTTTTAAATAAATAAAAAATTAAAAAAAAATAATAAAAAATATATTAAATAAAAAAAAAATTTTTAAAAAAATAAAAAAAAAATTTTTTTGGCTCAGCTGGGATTCGATGCCACGTTTTTTCTAACCAGTATACACGTTTGTATGCATGTATGTTGTTGTTGTAATGTTGTTTTTGTGAAAAAAAAAATCGAGGTGGTCGTGGGTTTTTGCTCATATCTCAGTTGTTTATGAACCGATGTTTCTGATTTTCAATACCGATCTACTCCCGAATATTTCTGATATTTTAATATCTCACCCGGGTCCATGCGATATCGGGGGGCTTCAAAAAGTTGATTTCAACATACACACGGACATACTGACAGAGCTTAATCGACTCCCCTATTCATAAGCTTTCAGAAAATATATACTTTATGGGGTCGGAAATGAACATTTTAGAAATTTCACACGGAATAACAAACCTATATATACCCTTTTTATACCCTTCACACAGTGAAAAAGGGTATATATAGGTTTGTCATTCCGTGTGAAATTTCTACAATTTTCATTTCCGACCCCATAAAGTATATATTTTCTGAAAGCTTATGAATAGGGAAGTCGATTAAGCCCTGTCAGTCTGTCCGTCTGTCCGTCTGTCCGTCTGACCGTCTGTCCGTGTGTATGTTGAAATCAACTTTTTGAAGCCCCCCGACATAGGTTGGACCCGGGTAAGGTATTAAAATATCAGAAATATTCGGGAGTAGATCGGTATTGAAAATCAGAAACATCGGTACATAAGCAACTGAGATATGAGCAAAAACCCACGACCACCTCGATTTTCTTTTCACAAAAACAACATTACAACAACAACATACATACATACAAACGTGTATACTGGTTAGGGAAAACGTGGCATCGAATCCCAGCTGAGCCAAAAAAATTTTTTTTTATTTTTTTAAAATTTTTTTTTTATTTTTTTTTTTATTTTTTATTTAATATATTATATATATTTTTATTATTATTTTTTTTTAATTTTTTTTTTTTAATTTTTTTTTTTTTTTTTGTTTTATATATATTATATATGTATATAATAATTTTTTTTTTTTTTATGTTTTTTTTAAATTTTTTTTTAAAAATTTTTTTTTTTATTATTTTTTTTTGTTTGTTTTTTTTTAACATACATACGTGAATTTACTGTTATTGCATGACTACACGTTGTGAAGGGTATATAAGATTCGGCACAGCCGAATATAGCGCTTTTACTTGTTCACTGTGTGAAGGGTAAAATAAAGATATATATAAATATTTCTCTAAAGAAAACACACTAACATGTTTCCATTTGCAGCTTTCCAAAAGTTGAAATATTATTTGCAACAATATTTATTGTATTTAAAAGCAAGAAATTTATGTTTAAAATTTTAACTTAAGACTGGTTTAACCAACTGAGACTTATTTTTTCACATATTTTTGTTCGTTTAAAAGAAGGAAGAAGTTTTGGCCTTTTATTTGGAATAAAACTAAATACTGAGTAAAAAATATATATTAAAACTTCCAAGGAACTTGTTGTTATAAAATATATGCACATTAAACAAGGAATTTAACAATAATAATACTAAATGAAGTTATCAATGTGCACAAAGCTAAGTGCGGTATTTGACTAAAAACCGGTTTTTAGATATTTTAAATATTTTTTTTTTATAGGTCAGAAAAAGTTTAAAAAACAATGAACTAGACGCCTTTGTGGTTATACCCAAATGTATGATGTTTTGGTCTAGATTAATAACTTATTTCAAAAACTGATTTTAAAAACAACATCTCAAAATGTTTTCACGAAGTGTTTATGTGTTTGAACTCGACACACAATTTATGTTTAGATTTTAAGGTGGCATATTACGGCATTCGAACATGAACGAAATTTGAAAATTATGTTTCAATATCTATACCAAAAGCACAGCGAACTCGATCTTTCGAGTAAAATTTCGATCGTGACCGAATGCCGAAATTTGTACCAGCGTTGCAACAGCAAGCACAAAAAACCAAAAACAAAAAAAATATTATTGTCCAAAATTAGTAACAAAGACACAATATACGTTTATACGCATACTGTACTCACAAGGTGTCCTAAATTCAAATGTCTAAAAAACATAAAATAAAAAAAATATGACTGTTGTGAATGACGACCCTTCGTAACTAAGTGTGATGTATCAAATTAAAAACGCCGATTTCGCTAAATTTTTAATAACAGATTTTTTAAACGAAACGGATTGCAGACGGCTCGAATAGCAGATCCTTAGCCGATCGCCGCAGGTATCTGAATAGTTATGACGGCTCCACGAAAAGCCCCCCCAATGAAATAACGCCCAAACGAGAAATGAAATATTCTCCGAATTTTTTTCATACATTTTTGGGGGTTATTTCATATGAAATAACTCCCAAATATTGGGGGTTGTTTCGTTTTCGCTTAAGGGTTTATTTCATTTATTTTTGGATGTTATTTCATCCACTGTTTTTGGGTGTTATTTCCAATTTTTTGGGGTTTACTTCATTGGGGATTGTTTCCTGGGCGTTATTTCATTGGGGGGCTTTTCGCACATTAAACAGTAGTATTATTTTAGAACAGTTTTAACTTAGAAAGCAACAACAACTTTTTTAAACTATTGTAAAATGGTAGAACATTATGACAATATGACATGTTAGAACACCTTGTAAATACAGTAATCAAGAAAAAATAAAATAAATAAGAGGTAAATTCTATATGTACATATTTATGACGATAATTAAAATTAGCAAAAAGAAAAGCTGCTGATTCCTAATTTAATTCGTTATGAAAATGTCACATTTTTGTGTTTTTTTTTATTCACAATAATGCATAACTAAAGTGACATTATATGTTAAAGATCTGGTTTACGATCGTTCAATTTATTTACAGCAACAACACATGTTTTCAATATTTATGATAAATTTCATGTGTTTCGTGAGCGGAAATTAAATTTCAAGAAAATGAAAATGTTGTTGGTTGTTTTTCTATTAGATGCACTACAAAATACAACTCTGATCGCATAGAACTTTATCATTTTATGAAACTTTTAATAAAGTTTACCAAATTGTACAGATACCTTCAAAAAATCGGTTCCATGTATTTACTTTTAATGTACTTTGTATCAAATATCATGGAGCACACATGATCACACATGAAATCTTTCGACTGAATCTGATAGTGATGGAACGAGGCCTTTTCCTCATATTAAATTGCAAAATACGTGTTTCGAGCAAAACAAGAAATGCAATATAATGCCAATATTATTTTACTTTAAAAGTTATGGGTAAAAAAATATTTCAACTATTACTCACAATAAAATGAGAAAATGTGCAGAAATTATAAAATATAATTCTGCGGCTTGGAACTAAAAGGGCCAATGTCAAAATAAAAATATTTACTCTTGAGAAAATTTGAATTTAACTTTTACAGATGCTTTCATAGTGACATTGGCCAGCATTTTATTTATGAAGCTGCTCTGGGTTAAATATGACTTTAGCTGTTTTACCATAATGAAATTGAGCAAGAAAGCAAATCTAATGCAATAATTAACTCAAAAGAGCAAAAAAGTGACATTGGCCCTTTTAGCTCCAAGCCACAGAATTATAATCGGTTTTCTTAACTTTATTTAAATTAGTTGACCCAAAATTACAAATATGAATGTTTAACAAGTAACAGTGCTATATTCGGCCGTGCCGAATCTTATATACCCTTCACAACGTGTAGTCATGCAATAACAATTGTTTGCATCACCATTCATCCCATATAAAATACGTGCATACGTACACGTTAGAATAAATGTGGCATCGAATCCCAGCTGAGCCAAAAAAATTTTATTTTATTTTATTTAATATATTATTTATATTTTATTATTTTTTTTTATATTTTTTTTAAATTTTTTTAAAAAAATTTTTTAGAAAAATTTTTAAAAAATTTTTTTAAATTTTTTTTTAAATTTTTTTAAAATTTTTTTTTTGTAGTTTTTTTTATTATTTTTTTCTTATTTTTAATATTTTTTTTTTTGTAATTTTTTTTTGTTTGGTATGTTTTTTACATGTATCTATGTATGTATGTTGTTGTTGTAATTGTGAAAAAAAACGAGGTGGTCGTGGTTTTTTGCTCATATCTCAGAAAGTTATCGGGCGATTGTGCTGAATTTCAATAGCGATTCATTCCTGGATATTTCCAAGAGATTGATACCATATACAGATCTGAGGAACATATAGTTGCTTCTAAAAGTTGATTTCAACCAACACACGGACAGACGGGCAGACGGACAGACGGATAGACGGACAGACGGACAGACGGTCAGGGCTTAATCGACTCCTCTATTCATAAGCTTTCAGAAAATATATACTTTATGGGGTCGGAAATGAAAATTGTAGAAATTACAAACGGAATGACAAAGCTATATATACACTTGTGCACCACAGGTGAAGGGTATAAAAACATACATATATAAAAACATCCCATTGTAAAATTAAAAATTCACGTATGTATGTTAAAAAAACAAAACAAAAAAAAAAATTTAAAAAAAAATTTAAAAACAAAATTTAAAAAAAAATTAAAAAAAATTATTATATATATAATATATATATAAAACAAAAAAAAAAAAAATAATAATAAAAATATAAATAATATATTAAATAAAAAATAAAAAAAAATTAAAAAAAAAAAATTTTAAAAAAATTGAAAAAAAAATTTTTTTGGCTCAGCTGGGATTCGATGCCACGTTTTCTCTAACCAGTATACATGTTTGTATGTATGTATGTTGTTGTTGTAATGTTGTTTTTGTGAAAAAAAATCGAGGTGGTCGTGGGTTTTTGCTCATATCTCAGATGTTTATGTACCGATGTTTCTGATTTTCAATACCGATCTACTCCCGAATATTTCTGATATTTTAATACCTCACCCGGGTCCAAGCGATTTCGTGGGGCTTCAAAATGTTGATTTCAACATACACACGGACAGACGGTCAGACGGACAGACTGACAGAGCTTAATCGACTTCCCTATTCATAAGCTTTCAGATAATATATACTTTATGGGGTCGGAAATGAAAATTGTAGAAATTTCACACGGAATGACAAAGCTATATACACCCTTTTTCACTGTGTGAAGGGTATAAAAATTAATAATGTCCAGCAGCCTTATTCTGTAAGTTGCTAAAGCTTAATATCTAAAATATATATAAAGCCAAAAATCTTGATTGGTAAGCATAAATATGAACTCAATTTGGTTAAAAATAAAATAAAAGAAATACAGTGGACTCGCGGTAACAAAAACACTGCCTTCGTGAACACCGGATAAGATGAACATAATTTTTTTTACACTGACTACTCTGTAGCGTCAACACAGTGAGAAAGCCATAAAAAGGGGTATCCCCGTAAATGATTGCACATGTTTAGTTTAGTGCGCGCTGCTGATTTAGCATGATTTAATCTAAAGTTTTTGGTGAAAAAGTCACAAAAACTTCCAAAATTCTAAAGTTAAACTTCTTGTGATTGGAAAGGCAAAATATCCTCGCTCTTTTAGAAATTTTGAATCTCCTGTGGACTACAATTGCTCAAAATCGTAATGGATGCCAGCTGCAATTTTTGAAAATTGGTTTAACTATTAATGAACGCTATTGGATATTTAAATTCAACTTGGCAACGTTTTGAAAAGAAAACAATAGTAAAATCCTGGCTGAACATTTTTAGCACTTTAGGAGATGAAGAAGACTGTGAAGAGTATATCCCGTTAGCTTTTTTGAGAAAAAGAATTTGTTCAGCAATTAAAATTTAAAAATTGAAAGATAATCCAAAAAAATGGTAACACATTTTTTTTTTATAATTTTAACGTTCTTTTTTTTTTTTTTTAAACATATGGAAAAAACAGTCCCACATTTGTCTAATTTATTTGGAAATTTTAAAGAGCTACACCTTCGTCAACATGAACAACATCGCAAACGTGAACACGCTCGGTTTTTAATAGTTCACGTCACCGCAAGTCTACTGTAATTATTTTTAAAATAAATGTAATGCAAAGTATTTTCGATATCTTGATCGATGTCTATATGTTTTTTTCCCCCTTTTTATACCCTTCACCTGTGGTGCACAAGGGTATATATAGCTTTGTCATTCCGTTTGTAACTTCTACAATTTTCATTTCCGACCCCATAAAGTATATATTTTCTGAAAGCTTATGAATAGAGGAGTCGATTAAGCCCTGACCGTCTGCCTGTCTGTCCGTGTGTTGGTTGAAATCAACTTTTAGAAGCAACTATATGTTCCTCAGATCTGTATATGGTATCAATCTCTTGGAAATATCCAGGAATGAATCGCTATTGAAATTCAGCACAATCACCCCATAACCTTCTGAGATATGAGCAAAAAACCACGACCACCTCGTTTTTTTCACAATTACAACAACAACATACATACAAACATACATACATACATGTAAAAAACATACCAAACAAACAAAATTACAAAAAAAAAATATTAAAAATAAGAAAAAAATAATAAAAAAAACTACAAAAAAAAAATTTTAAAAAAATTTAAAAAAAAATTTAAAAAAATTTTTTAAAAATTTTTCTAAAAATTTTTTTTAAAAAAATTTAAAAAAAATAATAAAATATAAATAATATATTAAATAAAATAAAATAAAATTTTTTGGCTCAGCTGGGATTCGATGCCACATTTATTCTAACGTGTACGTATGCACGTATTTTATATGGGATGAATGGTGACAAACAATTGTTATTGCATGACTACACGTTGTGAAGGGTATATAAGATTCGGCACGGCCGAATATAGCACTGTTACTTGTTGAAATTTGTATAGACAAGGTAGACGCAGTGGCGAATTCGACTTAATTCGCTTTCATGCAGTGTAACCAGTTGCTGATATGAAAAATGCTCAATCGACAAAATTACAGTGCTTAAATGTTCTACGTCCAGAAAAATTTGCTAAATTTCTTTAAGTGTATTTACTTTTTTTTAAGTAAATTATAAAATACAAGATATTACCAACAAAAACAAAAGTTTTAAGAAATTTAATATTTATGTTTAAGTTTTGAGATGAATCAAAATTAAAAGGAACTTAAGATTTCCGTTATTTATTAATTATCTTTGCAATTCTTTTGGTACTTTAAACCTGTAGATACAATATCATTATTATTATTATAATTATTATTATTATAATTATTATTATTATAATTATTATTATTATAATTATTATTATTATAATTATTATTATTATAATTATTATTATTATAATTATTATTATTATAATTATTATTATTATAATTATTATTATTATAATTATTATTATTATAATTATTATTATTATAATTATTATTATTATAATTATTATTATTATAATTATTATTATTATAATTATTATTATTATAATTATTATATTTATAATTATTATTATTATAATTATTATTTTTATAAATATTATTATTATAATTATTATTATTAATTTTATAATTATTATTATTTATATTATTATTATTATCATCATCATTTGACGATGAAGATGGATTGACATGTTTTTTGCTGTTGAAATCATCTACCTGTATTTTAGATAAAACTTTTGACCATTAGGATGAACCTTAATTTTTTTAATCATCTACCTGAATTGTGGTCGAAAAATATAGATGAAAATGAAAATACCTTAGAAATAAGGTATTTCCATATTTTAATAAAAATTATTAAAATATTTTGATTAATATTGTTTAATACTATTATTAAAAGTCTAAAATAAATTAATAAATACAACGATTCTTATTAGCACTTAAGGTTTTTACTTAATTATATGAACGAAAATTGTTTTTTACTAAAGAAATGGAAAAAGTAAAAAATATTTGTAAAATTTTAGTTGTAATTAAAAAAAAATCTAAATCTAGCACTAAAAGTGCTTAAATGGGAACACTTTTTTCATGTAAGAATGTCAAAGTTCATTTAAAAAAAGTATTGAAAGCAAATAATTATCATCTGACCCTTTAATTTAACCCTGATTGTCACAAACTGAGCGTATCCATTGTTTCGTTTGAAAAATCTAAGGGAAAATTCGATAGCGATTTCTTTGTCTGAAGTCGTGGTCAAATGGGATTTTATGAAGTACCACTACAAATATAATACATTTTGTGACGCATTGTGACATTGAGTGTAATGTAATTTAATTGGTGTTGTAAAGAGTGGGTGTTTTGTCAACAACAACTTTTACTTAAAAGGAAGGAAAAAAGCAATATGTATTTAACATATGATTCATAAAGTTTTTTTTTATCGTTTCACAGATCATGTGTGATCAATAGTGTCTGAATTTGAAATTTTTTTTTTAACTCAGTATTATTTTTTTTTGTAATTCACCATGGAAAAACTCTCACCATGACTGTAGCGGAGAGTAACGCTTTAAACTCAACTTAAGAAAGATCCCCCGAATTTTTTCAGGCAAGGGCGAGCGCTACGGCATCATAACATTTAAATGAATTTGTACTATCAGACATTCCGATATAAAATTATATTTTCAGTATGTTTTATAATATTAAAACAAACTCTAAATGAAACACCCATTGTGCAACGAATTATTATTTTTTATTTTGCTTAATTGACTACTTACAAACATATTTAATAATAACTGTTCGCAAAAATTCAAAATATATAAAATAATAATTTGGTAGGAAATATGAATAAAATAATTGCATTGATTACCGTATTCTATTTCCTAAAAATTTGTAAGTCAAATAAATGATTTTACATTGAGCCCAAAAATTAAATATTTCAATTAATTTAAAGGCAATCTTTTTTTCATTACAATTGCATTAAATATATTGTGATTTTATAAACCGAGCAAATTTAAAATGCTATTTGCCCGTTTCAGTGTAGCAGACCAAAGCATCTGGTGCAAATTAAGGCTGTCCCAAGACTGGTAAACTAGCACACTAGTTTAGATTAGAGTAAATTAGTCCATTGAGAATACCCAAACAAAATTTAAGTAGTTTTTTTTACAGAATTGCTATATCTGTAATTCTTAAAGCCAAATTTGTTTTTCTTTATATCGAAGTTTGACGTTTACACTACTAAACAAACTAAAAATTATAATTAATTGGGTTTGTTACGTTATCTGCTCTAAATTAGCTTCGTATGTTATTGCCGTATTAAGAAAGTCAGGGCATTTATATGCGCGGATGCTACTTCTATTTAAATAATTTTCAGGACCTTGCCAAAGAGATTATATACTTCCGTGAACTGAATCTGTTGAAATGTTGAAATCGTTTATAGTTATATCCTAACAATGCTATTTATTCCGTTCAAACCATCAATTTTAAATGTCATTCAGGGAATTTGTTGTGTAATAAACAACGACAGATTTAGAAGCAACCAAATAACTAGAACACAGTAATAGAATATTGTATATTTTGTGTAAATCTTTAAAGCATTAGTCACTATTTTAATCCTTATCTGCTCTATTTACGACTTTAATTTCTCTCAAGAGAAAAGCTTCCCTAAAGTAAATGTAAGTCAAATCTAATAAATTTTTAAATTTTTAGATACTACGCTTGCTTTAAACTAATGTTTTATATGGTGTAAAAAGTCAGCTTTAATGAGACAGTTTTAGTCAGTTAACAATTAAATTTTTTAATATAATTTATTATGAAAGGGATCGATTTAATCCTATATATATCGCATGATCTCAGGAACCGTAACAGCTGGTTTTTATTCGATAGGTGGCGCTTGGAGTTATTCAATTTGCATCTGCATATGTACATATATACATACATACATACATACATACATACATACATACATACATACATACATACATACATACATACATACATACATACATATATATATTTTATATTTATCTTCGGAATATCAATACGAAAATAATCTAAGAATGTAACCGGGACTAAAAGCGTAGAGTGACATTTACAGAATTGTCTAAACATTTTGGACCACGCATATGAATATCAGCTTCGTTGTAGGAACCAATTTTCTTACCAATCGGAAAATTTAGCTCTTGCACTTGAAGTTTTCTTTAATTGTCATACAATTTTCAAGACAATTCCGAAATTTTATTTTGTAGCTACAACCATATGATACACCTGGTATTTATTCCATCCAATTTGTGATTTATTATACCCTTCACACAGTGAAAAAGGGTATATATAGGTTTGTCATTCCGTGTGAAATTTCTACAATTTTCATTTCCGATCCCATAAAGTATATATTTTCTGAAAGGAAGTCGATTAAGCCCTGTCAGTCTGTCCGTCTGACCGACTGTCCGTGTGTATGTTGAAATCAACTTTTTGAAGCCCCCCGACACAGGTTGGACCCGGGTAAGGTATTAAAATATCAGAAATATTCGGGAGTAGATCGGTATTGAAAATCAGAAACATCGGTGCTTAAACAACTGAGATATGAGCAAAAACCCACGACCACCTCGATTTTCTTTTCACAAAAACAACATTACAACAACAACATACAAACGTGTATACTGGTTAGGGAAAACGTGGCATCGAATCCCAGCTGAGCCAAAAAATTTTTTTTAATTTTTTTAATTTTTTTTTTTTAATTTTTTTTTTATTTTTTATTTAATATATTATATATATTTTTATTATTTTTTTTTAATTTTTTTTTTTTTATTTTTTTTTATTTTTTTTTTGTTTTATATATATTATATATGTATATAATAATTTTTTTTTTTTTAATTTTTTTTTAATTTTTTTTTTTTTTGTTTTTTTTTAACATACATACGTGAATTTACTGTTATTGCATGACTACACGTTGTGAAGGGTATATAAGATTCGGCACGACCGAATATAGCGCTTTTACTTGTTTTTATCTAAAGACAATAAACACCTACATGCTCTTCTTATTTGTCTCACTAGTCTCTGCAATAAACGTATTTACGCGTAGCACATATGTTTTTCGCTTAAGTGCTATTGTTAATTTATCCTTTTATCTTTGCGTTCTATGACGTAAAATCATTTATGTTGATGTTGTTCCATTGTGGCTATTGATTTTTTATATGGTTTGTGTAGATTCAATTAACCGTTTCAAAGCGCATATAAACAAAACAAGAAAACAAAAAACATTTTTTAAGTTTTTATAAAAAATATACATTTTGCATATATTGTGATTTAACGTGTAAAATTAAGTTTTTGCATCCTTATGGGTTAATATCTTTTTTTACCATTAACTATTTATGTTTTTATGCATGAAATGGTGACATTCTATTGAGAGCACTTGCGCCATTTAATGTCAATGTATTTATTACTTGCAGTTGATAATTTTGCTCATGTGACATTTAAGCAAATTTTGTCATTTAATAGATGTGTGCATTAAGATTGCGTACCAGTTTTTATTGCATTAAAATAATAATTACTTTTATTAAATTTTGTTTAATTATGTAGAATTTATTTATAATCAGTGGAAGTATACAATGTGTTTATTATTCTTTTATTTATTGATATGTATGTATGCACATATTAAAATTGTCATATCAGGTGTGGCATATTAAAAGTTTAATTGAGATCCCATATGTTTAAACATACATATTGTTACGTTTATACGTTTTATAAATGTTGGCTTATTTCCTTTAAAAACTTTGAGTTCTTTTTGTATTGCAAATAAAAACATTTGGAATTAGTTATAAAATAAGAGCACTATATTAACTTAAACATACTCAGATATTGTTTTATAGCACTTTACTTATTTCACTTATTGTTATACACTTTTAATAAACACTGAAACACTGTTAGCTCACACTTAACAAGCTCTACTGTTGTACTGATCATGTTAGGTATGTTGTTCGGCTATTTATAGTAACATAGTGGTGTTCTGTAACATTCGACAAAGTTCTCGAATGTACACACCAGTTCATTCGTAAACCGTTACATTTAAATTAAGACAAAATGTTAATGTTAAGTAATAGGCAGGAATAATAAAAGTGCCTAAGAGTATGCTGCACATAATAACTTACCTCGGCTGCATACAACTTAACATCATGTTCGAACAACCAGCGAACCAAACGAAGTGTTACATGTACATAAACTAATACAAACAAAACTACTGTATCTTAAGCTATTGTAAATATAACTAAAATAAAATTAGTATGTAAATTAAGCTATTTAAAGTAAATCTGTAACAATATGCTTATTCTGTACCATTATATTATGCAAAGATAATTTTTCCATAACTGTACTTTAAAATATTAATATTAAGCCAGGTGGGAAGCTAATATGGGAATACAATTTGATGAAGGTTTTCTCTTTGATTAAAAATGGTATAAAATATGCTGAACATAAGAATCAAACTTAATTATCAAAAACGTAAAAGAATCAAAAAAGGTAATAATTTATAATGGATAAAAACCGGATCTCTATAGTCATTTTTTGGTTCATTTATGCCAAACATTAATAGTGTTTTCTTTTGTAAAAAAAATATGCTGTACTCTATTTTTTTTTAAAACTTACTTACCTGAACCCTGATGAAGCTCCCAATTTTGTATGTTTACAAGAGATAAAAAATTAAGCGTTTCACAGATTCAAGCGATTTATTCGATTTTAACACTTATTTATTCGTATAGCAACAAATGCCAACATAAGTTTTATATATATATAATGTATTAAATTTTTCAATATAAAATTACCTCTTACTTAGAACACAAGTTTAAAACCCCCTGTTTTGATATAAAAAAACTATTTGAACTGACTACGTATCAAGGCATATTTATTCATCATGATTCGTCAGCTGATTTTTTGTATTACTTATTTTCAGTTTCAGCTGTCCAAATGCATAAATAAAAAGCAATTTTCTCTCTTTTCTAATTTATTTCAAATGTCAAACTTCGTATAAAAAATATGAACTAAAAAAATGTCTCCGAACTGTAATTACCTGATGAATAAATATGCCTTGGTATGTATATTAAAATAAAACAAACTTTCGTCTCCAGTATGCCAAGCTTCGACTTTGTTCACGGAGCATCAAAATATCAATCAATAGATTTAAAGTGTAATTTTTAAGTAAACTAGGGGCTTCAAAAATCTTTGTAAATAAGCCAAACATACACAAAAATTAAAAAAAAAAAAAAATTGCAAATAGATATTCCTCAAAGTAGAATATTTTTAAATTTACTATACATATAAAAAATTTATCTAAAAATTATAATTAAAAATTAATAATTATTTTGTTTAATTAAACTTTATAATGATTATAGCTACTTTGTAACGTTCAAGTATTTGGCCCTTTTGCTTGCATTTTATTTTTACGGTAAAAATTGTGTGGCTGGAGTTGCCACATGACGTTATGACTTTTAAATTTGATTTGGACTCTTTAACTAGTTTGCGAAATTCCCCAATGGCTAACGATAAATAAAATAATGTTTGTATTATTGTAGTTTGACTTTGTCCTTTATTGCTTTATTATTGTTGACGTCGGTGTTCTCAACTCTCCAAAAAAATTTCTCTAAAACGCCTGCGCCTTAAAGGGGTGTTTGTTTCGCTACACGTTGATTTATAAATTACAATTAGTTTTTGCACTCAATGGTAGCAAAAGTTACTGGCGTATTTTAGATTTTCAAAACGAAATCTACCCTTATTGGGTATACAACGGTCGTGGGCTACTAAATCGAACAAAAAAAAAATATTAAAAATAGTGAATCATAACCAAACGGCTTTTAATCGATTTTAAACCAAAAATCAAGAAATAAAAAATTTTAATTTTGAAAAGAAGTTGATAAGAAAATTTAACATAGCTATAAAAATATATATTTAAAAGTTTTAAAATATTCATTTATCAAACAATATATAAGCTAAAAATCAAACAAAAAAAAAAAGAAACATTTTTCCTACACAAGAAATTTTTTTCTGTATAATAAAGAAAATAAATGTTCAAGTGACTGTGAGTGTGTGCCAGTGAAAAATTTGCAATAAAAAGTTAAAAAAAATGTAAAAAATATTAGAAATTTAAATTATAAACTAAGTTTTTTCACAATTAATTTTGTTCTACGTATTTGTATTTGTAATGTGCTTCTTTGGATACTTTTTAATATTTTCACTAATTTTAACAACAATTATAATTTTATTACTTATTTGTGCAACAACACAAAAATCTTTAATACAACTATTGGATGATTTTCAATCGACAACAAATTTTGTTAATTTAACCAATATTTTAACAGACAACTCTGTACAACAACAAAATCAGCAAGAGCAACAAAATATTATTATACATAAAAAACAACCAATATTTATGCAAACCTATTAAGGCATATTAAAATTATTTTAAAAATAAATCAATTGGTAAAATCTTTTCAAAAAAAAAAAAAATTAACCAAAAAACTTCACTACAAAATTCATAAAATTTTTTATTTAAATCATATAATTTTGTTTCATTTAAAATCTATACCATGAAAAAATTGTACAATGTTTAATGGAATACATATTTCGTTTGTTTAGGATGAACATCATTAAGTCTTATCTTTGTGGAAACAAAGAAAGAAATCATTGTGAAAAATAAAAATTGATAATTTACAGAGTTTTTTAACAAAGACAATTTAGAAAATCTAAAATTTAAACAGTTCATAATTTTTTTTTTAAATAAAGATTTCTTGCATAACTACGTTATAGTTTACTTAGGGCTATTTAAAGTGGCAATTTACTTCATGTTAAATTACTTATCACCGTTAGAAGATACTTAATACAAACATATGTTTTGGAACAATTTGTTTTAGAAATTTCTGGAATACAATTTTTTTTTCTAATTATTACTTTTAAAAGTTAAAATAAAAATTAACAAATAAAATTTGTTTATTTCTGTAATCGGTTGAAAATATTTAAAATTTAGATAGTAATATATTTAAGGCTACTTGCAATTTTTTGCATGAAAATATTTTCCTAACCCTCTTGTGGTCAAATTAAAAATTTCTTTTAAATTTAAAAACCAAAAGTATGAATCTTTTTATTTTAAATACTTAAAATGTTTAAACTCGCTTTGATTTTTCCCCTTTTTTATTTAGTAAAAGTTTATATGCTGGAGAATTTTAAATTTAATTTTTCAAATTTGTTTTTGTAGAAATATTTCTTCGATTTTACATATAAATACGATTGATTACAAAAGTAAAATTGTATAGAAATTATACACCAAAAGAGTTAAAAGAAAACAGATAAAGATTGTGAATAAGAACAACAGATTAGTATAACTTCTTTGTTGCTCTCAGTATTTAGTATAGATAACATGAAAATTTATTAATAAAGGTCAAGATAATAGAACAAAAGGATGTAAGTGTATGAGGAATTATATGTAGTAGAAAATTCACAAACAATATGGCATCCATGCATAAAAATCACAACATAACGAAGACGGCAACCAACTACAACAATAATACGTCAACCACAAAATAATAACAAGAAGAAAACTTAAAAACAATAACAATGAAGGATAATCTAATATACTCTCTTTCTCTCTCTCTTTTTGAGCTTGTTTTTCATTATTTTATTCTATGACTAACTAATGCAAAAAGTAAAGCAACTCATATGTTAAGGAGGTATTTTTCCATTTTGCCCTTATTTTAATCACCCCAATTTACTACACTTTATAAAAGAAAAATTGTAATCAAAGGCGTATAATTATGAAAATTAAAGAGATTTAGTTAATATCAAACAGTAGTTGTTTTTGCGTTCTTTGATTTGTTTTTTGTAGTGTTGAGACCATACATATTTTATAACCATACTTATCAATATTTACATATGTATGTATGTATGTATATACAAGCTGTTTCTTTTGCATTATTACATTTACTCAATCTTACTTAATATTTATTTTATTAATTCATTACAATTTATGCATGCTTTTATAACATTTTTAAGCCCATCTTTCATTGTTTTTACAAATTCGATAAGTGTGCAAAATTTATACAAAAATTAAATAAATTTTCTTTTGGCAATTTTTAGCAAAAAAAAAAACTTTTAAATAATATAAAAAGTGAAATAACAAGTAAAAATCACATAAATATAAACAAAAATATAATATTTCATTTTAAATAAATTTAAAATCAATGAAACGCCGTCTTTAAAAGGATTTATACAGTGGATTACTGTTTGTGCTCATAATATAAATTAAAGGTAATTTTTAAGTGTATTAAAATGCAAATTTCGTCCGTAGCAATAAAATAATCAGGATAATTACAAAAACCATCATGATTAAGTTATTTATTAATTTTTTTTAATTTTCTAATGGCTTTTGAGTTAATAACAATAATATATTAAATTATTTATAAATATTACCAATTTGTACAGAAGTAATTTTTAAAATATTTGGAAATTGTTATCCAGTATTCATAATTAAATTAATTTATTTTAATTTCACTGAAAATTACAGATGTACTAGTATTAAATAAATATTAAAACATAAATGTCATAAATTCCTAAAATATTAAGACGATTTAGAAATATTGTTATAATTTTTCAAAACTTTTAAAAGTTTACAAATAACAATACAATATTTTTTTAAAATAATTTTAAGGTGACCAACTATTTTTTGTTCAAAAAGAGTACACTTTGCAAGTATTTCATAGGTGAAAAAAAAATTAAACACACATTTAAAGCAACATATCAATAAAAAAAAGTGCCATAAAATTTGGAAATGTACTTTTGTTTATTTATTTTTTGACACTTTGGTGATTTGGTGATAATTTCTAAGTACTTTGGCTACAAATTTTTTTTATATGGCATCTCTGACTTTGACATCTTTTACCAAAATGGAAATGAGATGCAAAACTATAGAAGACAGTGATTCGACAGCCTTTAGTCCAACCAGAACTGTTTTACGATTAACAGGGCTTCCAGTTTTTTAATTTCAATATCCATCTCTTTTCACAAATGTAATTTGACGTTGTTAGAAATAGAAAAAAAATGTTGACGTTGTTAGAGTTAGTATCTATCTATCTATATTTTTTTTATGGACGTAGTGCTAGCACGCTAGCATCTAGTGGCCCCACGATATGCTCCCCAATCCATCCTGGTACCACCGAAGCATTTTATCAGGATGGATGGTTTAGTGTAATTTAAATTACGCGTCCTCTAGACACCAGACACGGCCTCTCAATTGTGCCGTAAATGGCAAGCAATATCCGCACGTGAAATTCAAATCACTTTCAAAATAATTTTAAATATTTAATTAATAAAATTAAAATAAAATAATCTAAAAAAATGTTTTAGAAATACAAATGAGTATAAAATTACACAAATGACAAATTAGTACTTACAGGATTTGAAAAGAGTACGTATTGCGAAAAAAGAGTACAAAACTCAGTCAATGAGTACAGTTGGTCACCTTGATAATTTTTAAATTTAAGTGAATTATGACAATATGACATGATGGCACATCCTGTGTTCTTAATTTAATTTTTAAGCCATTTTAAAATTTTGAAAAATTTGATTATGTGTGATGAGATTTTTAAGTATTAAGTCGATTTCATACACTTCTGCATTATTTATCCACATGAGCTTTAACTATGCTAAGTCAAATACTCCCCTGCGAACTTATACAAAGCGAGATTTTTTGTTATTTGGATTTAAGTGTAAAAAAATATATCTGACATGTGGCCATACTAAAAATGCTAAGCAAAATTTTACATTTCACCTTAAATAGACAAACGAACAACGCTTGCAAATCATTGAATTTAGTTATCAGAACTCGAGCTATTCTTGTGAGAAATGTGTTTCGTAAGTTACATATATTTTATGGTCCTCACAATCGTCGCACTAAGCATGCTACTCAAGCTGTTATGATCTGTATGCAAACAGTGTGTACTGAGCAGAATATTGCTACTCATCCCATCTGTCACAATATAGACATGTACGTAGTCTGCGACAAATATGCTTAGAATTCATCTAACGAATCATATAGTGGTCACAGCCGGACACTGGCCTCTAGGAATACATATAATGACTTTTGCATAAGTTGCGAAGCAAGAAAAGGAAGAGAAAACCACTGAACTTCTTCTCTATCACTGTTCGGCATTTGTTGAACTTAGACTTTAAAACCTAAGTCCAGTGTTGCCAGTTCTTAATGACAAAAAAAAAGCTAAAAATTTCCAAGGAGATTTTGTTAAAAACAATTAGTTTTTAGTTAAAAGCCCGTATAGTTTTTAACAGTCACTTAAACATTTATGACGGCAAGTGACAGTGGTTTATTCAAAAAGTATTCCTTAAAATTATTTGAACATGAAAAATCAGTTGAAATACAAAGGAAAGCTGTAAAAAAGATAACTTCAATTAAATATTGGCTTTTAGTTTAATTAAAAATTTTTAGTAATTCACATATAGCCAAAGTTTAAAATGCCGTTGTGGAGGAAAGCTAGTTACCAAAAGTAAACAAAGACAAGTAAACAAAAAGACAAGAACTTGAAACATGATTACTAATTTTATTTCCTGATTTAATATTACATGCTGAGGTAATATTTATAGTATTTGATTCTATGCAATTTTTTTCAGGGGCAATCAAATCGATTTTCGAAGACTGCTTACGAATGATTTTTTGTAGAAATTGAACTCTCTACTGCTAAATACAGATTCCGATTGCTAAGTTTTTATATAAACCTGTTTGAAAGGCAAAGGATTTATGACAGCAATGCTTTAATTTACGATAAATTGTTTTTTGTTCTTGTGTGAGCGATAAATTAAAAAAAGTGCGTCTATTATACACATTTGCAATAACATATTTGCACGATACCTTTTCTGAATTTTTAAATTCGCTTATCCATTCTTTTGAGTGCCCCTGTGGACTAGTCGGTAAAGGACAAGTCAGTTGTTTGGGGGTTGCGGGTTCGATTCCCGCCGGAGACTCTGGAATTGTCTGCTTCTCTTTCTCTTCTATTCTTAATATTTCTATTCTTCTCTCTATTAAGGCGTCACAATGGACCGTAATGGTCTCCGAGTGAAGGTGTGAGGGTAACTTTGCACCAGCCTTACCTTCCTACCTACCTATCCATTCTTTTAATTTTGGATTACTAGTAGTCCACTCTTTGCAAAATTTTTGGAAATGTTTTTATTAATTTTGCCAGTTTTGTTGCTTACGACTTCTATTAAATGTCTCTTTGTAACTAAATTCTGGAAAATCTAAATAATAGATACATGGTAAACACAAACAGATATTTTTTAAACACGTACTGGAACTAGACGCAAAATTTTAATTTCTAAACAAGATTAAAAAAGGCTAAATTTAGACTGAAAAGGTCTTTATTGGCAACGCTCCCTAAATCATCGAATATTTAATGACAATTCATGTCTTTCCATAGGCAATCTGGGTAAAATTGACATGGTGGCTGATTTGTTAGCCAAGGGATATGCTAAACGGTGTGATGGTGCTAATGAGCAATATGTGAGCTACGCCTTCAGGCGGATGCAGAATCAACCTAACCTAACCTAACCTAACCTAACCTATTTCACTATTGAATTACAAAAAGTTAAATGAATTTAATATTTGTCATTAATTTCAATTAAGGTGGGGTTATTCATTCTATTGCTTTTTAAGGAACTGTTGTCATAAATTCAAATAATACGTAGATAATATTAGTTTTGTAAATTTCTATCTAAATTCAAATTTAATGTTTGTTTTTTTATAAATCTGTTTGTGTTCTTTTTTTTGTAATTGTATTTTTTACATTTAAAATTTTGTTTTTCCCCCTTCCTTTTTGGTGAAATAGTTATTGGTGAGAGGTTATTTTATTGAATCCTTTTGTTACTATGAGTCATGCAAAAAAATTTGGAATTTCATGTGTTTGTTATTGTTTGCTCTGCTTCTTCTTCTTCTCTGATTTGGATTTTATATGCGCATTGGAAATAAAATGTTTATGTTTTTGTGGAACTTATTTTTACTCTTGTCTACCTACTATTAAAATTGTTGTGATTTATTTGATTTGTATAAAAATATCAATAAATAGTATTGTGACTACTTATTTTTTTATGACACAAATAAAGGGCGGTTTAGCTTAATAAAATAAAGCAATAATAACAAAGACATGAAATTGATTTTATTTTTGAATAAATTTCTTGTAACCTTTGTTAACTTTTCCATTTATGTATGTTCCTTTTGCTTACTGTTTTAACTTGTTATGAACGAAATTTTTATTTGTTTGATATAATCGAAATTATTATTTAAATAATTACAAAGAATAAATAAGCAAACAATTTGGTAATTAAATATTTAACTTAAAAATAAAAACTGAACATATCGTTATTGTCATCGTAGAAACAAAACGAGGTTGTTTTGTGCAGTCGTTTTAAAGTTTTTTTGATCTTTGTCTTTTTAGATATTTATCGATAATTCTATATAATATTTTACGTGAATACTACGTTGAGACGAATTTGATTTTTTTTTTTCATCTGTCCGATTTGGTAGATATTATGAAAACTTTCATAAAATAACAAATTTTACTGGCTGTTACGTATTTTACGCAGACAAAAGGCATAAATACACAGAATTATCAATTGCAGAATTATCAATATCAGACAGCCGTTTGCCTCAAAATAAGTTTAATCTATATAAATATTTTTGTTTTAAACTTTTTTTTGTTCGAAAATATTGTTTCTTTAATTTTTTTAACTCATGGGATAAAACAATAAATTAAGGATTTTTGTTCCCAGTTAGTGTGATGCACAATGTAGTTTGATTAAATCAAGAAAATGTTAATTTAACATTTATTTATTATAGAATAAATTAATACATTTTAGTAGTTATGTGCAATTCGTCAAATATTTGCCTAAAGTGCTCATATTTTTAGTTGTTTAAATTTTACAAATTAACAATTTTTACAATTTTACTATGCTATATTATAAGTTATAATATATTTAAATTAAATTAATTTAAGTTTTCCGCACAAAATAATTTCTCTCAATGACGTCAAACTACATACAATACATTTTGTATGGAACAAAAGTTTATTTGAAACATATAGGTGAATCTAGTTTGATTTACAAAGTATATATCAAAATGCAGCATAGTGGTCTTTAGCACATAAAAGATTTAAGACAACTTTCTTAAGTCGTTCTAAGTGTATGCAATTAATGTAATTGATTGCGCACAGTTTCAAAAATTACTAGAACAGATAGTGAGCTAATTTTTCCGACGTTGTCGAAATGTGAATTAAATGAAATATGTTTCCCTAGTCAATTTGCAGACATTGAACGTTAACAATGTCCGTACTATAATTTTAAAATTGACACAAATATTAAAAAAATTATGAAACATCAGTATTAAAACAAGTGAGAATGTTTTTTTCAATAATTCTTGTCCTCAAAAGATTTTAAAAAATCCCGCATATTGAAGCTATGTACTCAACATTTTATTAAAAGCACCGATGATAATGATTTATTTACAATTCTCTGGAATGCAATTACAGTATTAACCACCGCAGTTATTTGGAAAATATTAAGATAGACTTCAAGCTTCTTAACCAATACAAAAGCAGTTAACAAGTGATGAGTAGTTTACAATTAAACATTACTAAAACCTATCATAACATGACTAGGTACGTTTAGGTTGAAAAAAGAGGGAAATGAAGATACAAAATCCGTGAGAGGTAAACTGATATGCCCAAATCGGCATGTTTTGCGCTCTAAGGAATGTCCCCTACTGGAACCTTAATTCCAAACTCGCTCAATATTTCGACAGAGTCAAAATTCCAATTCCTTCAATGTCAATTTAAATTACATTTCTTAGCGATTTCCTACTTAAATTCCTTAAGTCTTCAAAATTCGACGTAGTACTCATCTTAAAATTGTAGTATCTAACACGCCCAAACGCAGAACAACTACAAAGGTAGTGTTCTAAAGTTGCATCCTCTTCTTTGCATGCGCTTAATGTCGTTACATTCGACAGTCCCATACGAGCTAGAAGAGTCCCAGCTTCGTGTAATCGGTTTTACATAAGTTAATTTTCGCAGTGCTGGCTACTAAGTTTCAGAATCTCTTTCAATTTCTCAAAATTTGGATCACTGAATCTGATAATACCCTTCACCAACATGTACATGTGTACCCAGCAAAAAAAATTATGCACCAGTTCAATATGAACAACATTTTTCATGACTCATAATTCAAAAGTGCAAAAGGAGGCTTGAAGAATAAATTCTCTAAATACAAAATAGTTAGCCTTTAGTGATGTGCTTCAAAATACATGCAAATGCATGCAAAAAATTTCTTGAACAATTCATGTAAACAAACATTTTTAACTTATGAAACATAAGATTCTTTTCATCTATTGTGCATGCGTTCCATGCACTTATTATAATTGAGTGAAATTTATTAATATATTCATATAAACACATGCTCTCCAATGACCTGTTAATGTTAAAATCATGCATGTTTCACATAAATATAACGCATGCACTCAAAATATTTTTTGCATGTCTTTTTTTGCTGGGTAGTGGCCACATCGTAGCTTAGCCTGGATTTAAGATATAATGTCGTTCTTCGATTTGGAATTTTTACATAGTTCAATCTTTTCTAGTACTCAAGTCCTTTCATTTGATACCGAAATTAAAAATTATCCGCCATTTTGTTTTAGACGCCATCTTGAAATTTACGCTTTTTCATAGTCTAGTCTAGTTATATTGGTCAAGCCCTTTATATATATGTATATGCCATAGCTGACCCTATCGGTGCTGTTTAAGCTAAAAAAATCAATTTTCGTTTCAAAATATTAGGAAAAAGATCAAAGCAGTTGTATTTCCGTATATCGCGGTTAGTTCTGATTTGTTAGTTTTTTTTAGAAATAATTTTTTAGACTTCGGCTTGAAATTAGATGCTTCTAGCGTGTTCAAAAATTAACTAGACACTTGATGAACTTGATATATTAAAAAAATATTTTTTCAAATAATTTTTAACTATAATTTTTCCGTTTAGTGACCAAATTGTTCAAAATTGTTTACAAATAGCCTTATAGGCATATCATATTTAAAAATAATAACAAACGTGTCTATAAATTATCTGGCGGCTAAAAATTTTTAACTTTTGTTTAAAAATATGTAAAGAAACAAAAGCAGCTGTGCTTATTTGCTCATATTTCAGAAATTTATGGGGCGATTCATCCGTGAATATTTCCAAAAGACTGATATTACCTACAGGTCTGTGCAACATGCAGGGCTAATATCGGAATAATTTTGCATTATTCTTAAATACTTACAATTTAATTTAAAAATGTTTTAGGACGTTTATTGATATGAAAATGAACTTGAGTTGGAATAAAAAGATTTACAATGAATTTAAATAGAAAGTTCAAGAAAATATTAATTTATAATATCACATTTTTATAGAATTTTAACTACTTTATAGAATAAGACCTGACATAATTTTCTTTCTCTTTAAAATTAGAAGCATACATATTTTGTCGCATAAACGTACATTTTTTTTACTAAATTTCTTTAAGAAACTATTTGACCCGGAAAACGTGTTTTGCCATATAAATTATTTCTAGGAAATATTTTTTTCAGTTCAATAAAAATAACTAACTAACTAACTCCGAGTATATTAAAGAAACACGTAAACCATATGTGTTCTCGGTACGCAGAACTATCTTAGTTTAAAACGTCATCGAAGTCATTACTCATTTAGGTGAGACATAAATTTTCCCTTAAGGTGAGTCACCCTAAATATTAAGGAGTATGAAATATAGATGTTGACTGATTCTCAAACGTTTAAAAAAATAATTAAAAAAAGTGACCGTTTAAGTAGGCGTGGTAAAAAAAGTATCCTATTAATCATACCAGAGCCTTAGTTATATTATGTGAAAATTTTAAGAAGATCGGTTTAGCAGTTTGACCTACCTGATGGGCGTGAAAAAGGGCTATGAAAAATAGATATTGACCAATTCTCAGTTCTACCCGATATGCACACAAAATTTCATGAAAATCGGTCGAGCCATTTCGGAGGAGTTTAATCACAAACACCGCGACACGAGAATTTTATATATTAGATAATATTATTTTTTAATTAAAAGTATTGAAATAACATCAAAAATTAAGATTTTTGTATACAAAATTTCTGGCAACACTGGCAGAATTTCATTTAGTAAAAGCTGCACTATTAGGATCTGAAAACGTTAAGATTGTACCAATTAAATTTTGCATATAACATTAAGGATTTTAGCTAAACAATGGTTTGTAAAGCTGTATTAAGTTTATTTGCATACGACCAAAAGTAACTGACATGAGAAAATTGATTAACTTAAGTTTTTATTTGGTGAATTAAAGAACAAAAAGTACTTTCTGGATTTTTTACATATATATATGATATATTTGATAAATCATGTCTCATCAAATCATGTTTCTCTAAAACTTAAAATTGGAGAACCGACTAGTAAATAATACAAACAAATCTTAGTTACTGGAAATATATTTGTCAGCAAGCATTGGAAATATCTTTTACACAATTTCAATTTGGCAAAGTTGAGGAAAACATAGTAATAATTATTGGCATGAAGAACTTAAATTGTTTGTAATAATTACGAAAGCTTAAGAAAGAATTAAAGTTTTCCCAACCGTTCATTATATCAAATAAACTTAATTTTTTAGAATTAGAAATTAACTTGAGCCATTCTGAAATAAATAATTATTGACTTAAAAAAAATTTAAATGGAAAATAAATTGTTTAAATTTAAAATAAGAAAATTGTACCAAAAATCTATTAAGTAGGGAGAACGATTATTCGACTTTTTGCAAAAACTGGGGGCAAACTACGGTATTCGAACGTGATCGAAATTAGAAAATTCTTATTAGAATCTCTACACCTAAAGTACAGCGAACTAGATTGTTCGAGTAAAATTTCGATCGCGATCGAATGCCGTAATTTGGCCTCTGGTTTTTCGACATTCCAAATTGTTTTTAATAAAAAAAACCGGGTTTCGGTTAAGTTTTTAAAAAATAACCGGTTTTAATCAAAGAAACAAACACAAAAATCTAATTAGTTATCAAAGTTAAAAAATTTATTTTTATAAAATCAAAACAGTTTACAAAGGTAAAGAACGAACAGTTATGACAGACATTTTTATAGTATTTTTGCTTTAAAATATTATAGAAACATATTTATACATTTAAGTATATGTACATAGAAACATATAAACAAAATGCAGTTTAAATGGTTTGAAGTATGTATGTTTATCTATTCTCTTGTATTGGTTTTATGAAACTTTACATTGAAAATGACATTTCACATGTTGAACTTATAGAATATAAAGCACCAAGTTATCTTTTTAATAAACGGTTCATTCGATATTTGGCTTCGACAAGACTGTCAAACTCTGTCAAAACCCGTAAAACTATTGATTGTATCAAATTTGGAACAAATGTACCACAAATCCCAACTAAGATTAGCTGTAGAGAGCGTCTTGGTTACCACCTTCGATTTGATGTTTCTGAACACTTTCACTGACTGCTTCAATGTTGATACATATATAAACGGTCAGTACTTTAGCATCATCAATTGACACAGTTTTTTTTTTGTTCAATACCATCTCGATAGTCATCAATGTTAGTTTAGTATTCTGACAATACTTTTCAGCCATACTTTCATTTATTTTAAAATGATGTTCAAAAGTTAGCGTCACGCTGATATGCTACCAATCGTAAACTATATGATTAGGACCTTTAAAATTTGCGATTTATAGAGATTTTCAAAAAAGTAATTTATTGTTGGAAATTTGTTATGGTTTATTATAATAATGTGTTAGCTATGATATAACAACTGCGTAACTGTAATAGAATCTTTACGCTTATTTAAAATTTCCTTACACTCTAAGCAATAAGCAGCATGAATTCCTTTATAGCATTTAATTAATATTTAAATTAAAATTTAATTTCAGGTTAATTTTTTTGCCCAGTAATTTAGGCCAAATTATTTGGCCGACTCACCGCCAAAATGTCGTCTGTTAAAGTGGCGGTTCGAGTGCGACCCTTTAACTCAAGGGAAATCAGTCGAGAATCAAAATGTATTATAGAAATGTTCGATGGCACTACTACAGGTAAACCTAACACTATTTTAAATAGAATTATATATAATTTATTAAATATCTTTTCTTTAGCCATAACAAATCCAAAAGTACCACCTAATTCCAGTGAAGCTATAAAACGTTTCAATTTTGATTATTCTTATTGGTCACATAATGTAAGTGAATTTTTTATTAGCTGTACAGTGATAGAAAAACTCTATTTTTTGTGATTATTATTATTTTTTTTTCATTTACAGCCCAAAGATGCTGACTTTTCCACACAGGCCATGGTCTACAAGGACATTGGCGAGGAGATGTTACAACATTCTTTCGATGGTTATAATGTATGCATATTTGCTTATGGGCAAACTGGTGCCGGAAAGTCTTATACCATGATGGGTAAACAGGAGGAGCATCAAGAGGGTATTATACCCATGATATGTAAGGATCTATTCAGTCGTATACGTAGCACAGAATCTGATGAGTTGAAATATTCGGTAAGTATTAAGAGTTTTTTTTTTTAATTAAAAAAGTTTAAAATCTTATCTTATGTTTTGTAAAAGGTTGAGGTTTCTTATATGGAAATCTATTGTGAGCGTGTACGGGATCTCTTAAATCCCAAAAATAAGGGTAATTTACGTGTACGTGAACATCCTCTGTTGGGCCCCTATGTAGAAGATCTTTCCAAATTGGCCGTTACCAGCTATGAGGATATACACGATCTTATAGATGAGGGTAATAAGGCTCGTACCGTGGCTGCTACTAACATGAATGAGACCAGTTCTCGTTCTCATGCCGTCTTCACAATATTTTTTACTCAACGTCGTCACGACACCATGACCGATTTGATAACTGAAAAGGTATCCAAAATCAGTTTGGTCGATTTAGCCGGTTCGGAAAGAGCCGATTCAACTGGCGCCAAGGGCACACGTCTCAAAGAAGGAGCTAATATTAATAAATCTCTAACAACATTGGGCAAAGTTATTTCTGCTCTTGCTGAAATTGTAAGTTGAAAAGACCTAAACAAATATGTAGCAATTTTAACCACTTTTTCGTGAAATGAATAAAATTACAGCGCAGAAATGTATAAAACGAAAAAATGTTTTATTTATTTCTAAATAAAATTTTCATTCGTTTCACAGAATTGGCAAAGTAGTTGGAAAACTTAATTTATCATTTTTATCTAGTTGTCACTTAACATTATTATTTGTTACATAATTTATTTTCGATATTATTTTTTTATTAAATATAATATTTGAATTGGCATTACATATTTCGTTTTTATAAAATCATTTTGTGTTTCGAATTTTTATCACAACAATTTGTCTAAAAAATTTTAAAAATTTCATTTTGTTTCCTTTCAACACTAATTGTGCTCTTAATTTTGAAATCGTTAAATGTGTGTGTCTGTATAAATAAAAGTCTGTAAGTATTAAAGTTAATCGACTTTTAAAGAATTATTTTTAAATTTTATAATAAATAAAAACGTTGATTTTTCTAAATTCTGTTTTAATTTTCTTTTGTTCAATCATAATTCATTCAATATCATTTAATGCATGTTGACATAATACAAATGAACAGAGAAACTCTTCATATCTAGACTTATAATAAAATTGTAAAAAAAAATGTTGTATCTCTGCAAGGTGTATTGACTTACAAAAACAAAATACATTTGGTTTTTTCTTTTTAACATCATCTTGTGTCTGTACATAAAATATTTTTTTAACATTTTAATGGCGAAACACAACTTGTAAGATTTTTTGTATTTTTACCATCCCGAATTCGATTGACTCAAAAACTACTGGATGAACTTCGACAAACATATAGAGTAATTTTTATAGCAAAATAATAGAAAATAGTTAATTTTCAATAATTTATCATTTAGAAATGAGACTTAAAGGTTGAAATATAAAAAAACAAATGTACGAACAAGACCGAAAAAAGGATTATATAGAGCAAATACCACTCAGAGCAATATAAAAAATAATGCAAACAGTTCCAAGATTTTGTTGGGAACAGCAATGTCGGCCAAATTCAGCTAAGTAGTTTCATATAATAAGCACAATTTTTCTAGAATGATGTTAAAACGAAGTAAATACAAGCTATTTTCGAATAAAGGATCTAAACTTGCCAGTCAAATACTAAAGTTAAGCATGAAGTCAAAGTTGATCGTACTATTTGGAAGTCTGGCTAAACTCTAGCGTATTTATAGAATTACCTCTGTATTAGACATTTAAAAATGTCATTAAAAATAAAATCCTAAATAGAAATAAAAAGAAACTTATGAAACAGTTTATAGTAGATATAGGATACGTAGACACTACTTTTTTGTAACATTTAATTAAAGTAACGAACTGCTTATACTTTGTTAAAAAAGTTATTTACACGTTTTGGACTGTTCATAATTCTTTTGTTGTAGAAGGCATGTTTTTTCTGTTTTATATTTAGATATTTCGATGAAATCGTTATAAAGAAAATAATCGATTGTAAAAATAACGAATTTCCAAAATACCCAACTTTTGAAATCGTAATTTTTAACGTCTTACTAACTTTTTAAAATCTATCTTGCCATAGGCTTCCAAAAACAAGAAATCTAAGAAAGCCGATTTTATACCGTATCGTGATTCGGTACTAACATGGTTGTTACGTGAAAATTTGGGTGGTAATTCGAAGACTGCTATGATTGCTGCCATATCGCCAGCTGATATTAACTACGATGAGACTTTGAGTACTTTAAGGTTAGTTTTACAATTACAAGCTAAATGGGGTTTATTTTGACATGTTCGTATGTGTATGCAAACTTTTTAGATATGCCGATCGTGCTAAACAGATCGTTTGCAAAGCTGTGGTCAATGAAGATGCTAATGCTAAACTTATACGTGAACTTAAGGAAGAAATACAAAAATTGCGCGATCTCTTGAAGGCCGAAGGCATTGAAGTCCAAGAAGGTAAATTGTTAATATTATTCTCTTGTTTGTTTTTTCCTACTCTAACTTCATTTGAAAATAATAAAATTTTTTAGTACAAAATTATTTTCTAAAAGTTACAATATAAAAAGCACTTAATTCGATTTTCTTATAGAGTAAAAAGAAAATGTGTACATTTTATGTACATTTCGATGCAATAAATAGAACTCACTTACATGTATTCTATTGTTTTAACTAAAATAAACATTGATTTCTTTGATAACTTAAATTTTTTATTTAAATTTTATTGTTTAAAATAAAAATACTCGTAACTTTTATTGGGAATTGCAAAAATTAATCAAAACCTACCCACTTTTCTTCAACTGTTATTTATGAGAAAATGACACTTTATTACTTTCAAAACAGACCATTAAAGGAAAATGGTGATTTTACTGTACTAAAGATAACCTGTTGTCTTCATGATATTTAAAATAAAATACCCCAAACATTTTAGTTTTGTGGGCGTAACGGTAGTTCGAGATTATTTTCGGTTTCGATTCGATGCAAAAACAGTAGATCTTCATTTAGTTAAGGCAGATCCCATAGACTTAAATTGAGTGGCAAATTAAAATCTGAATTCTTAAAATAGTTAAGGTTTACAAACTTTTGAATCACGCTCCTTTCAACTTTGTCAATTGATTGGTCGCGATCTTTGTCCACACTATCTCTCTCACACACTGATATTCGATGATGCATACAATATACTTTTCAAAGTGCAGTAAATCATTTTCTTCACAGAACGGTGTTTTTTTTGTACAATAGTACAACTAAATAATTTGGTGACAGTGGTGCGGTGTGACTATTTTAACGAATAATTGTGAAATAATACTGAATAGAAATAAGATGGCATTATGACGTTAGTCACGCCTGATTTGTTAAAGAAATAAAAAATGTCTAACTTGATTATCTTTTTATACCCTTCACCTGTGGTGCATAAGGGTATATATAGCTTTGTCATTCCGTTTGTAATTTCTACAATTTTCATTTCCGACCCCATAAAGTATATATTTTTTGAAAGCTTATGAAAAGAGGAGTCGATTAAGCCCTGACCGTCTGTCCGTCTGTCCGTCTATCCGTCTGCCCGTCTGTCCGTGTGTTGGTTGAAATCAACTTTTAGAAGCAACTATATGTTCCTCAGATCTGTATATGGTATCAATCTCTTGGAAATATCCAGGAATGAATCGCTATTGAAATTCAGCACAATCGCCCCATAACTTTCTGAGATATGAGCAAAAAACCACGACCACCTCGTTTTTTTTCACAATTACAACAACAACATACATACATACATACATGTAAAAAACATACCAAACAAAAAAAATTACAAAAAAAAAAAATATTAAAAATAAGAAAAAAATAATAAAAAAAACTAAAAAAAAAAAATTTTAAAAAAATTTAAAAAAATATAAAAAAAAATAATAAAATATAAATAATATATTAAATAAAATAAAATTTTTTTGGCTCAGCTGGGATTCGATGCCACATTTATTCTAACGTGTACGTATGCACGTATTTTATATGGTATGAATGGTGATACAAACAATTGTTATTGCATGACTACACGTTGTGAAGGGTATATAAGATTCGGCACGGCCGAATATAGCACTGTTACTTGTTTTTAATTAAATTGTTAGTTATATCAACCAGAATCAACAACAAAAAATTCGCTCAAGTAGACAGCAGTATTTTATAAAAGCTGTGAGTTCAGTGTTGTTTCTAGGAAACACTTTAGGAATTCGGAATACAATAAAAATTTCAATTTCAAAGTATTTCTACCCATTTTAATATATAATTTTGTTAAAAATGGTTTAATCGAACCCCAAAAAAGTAAAATTGTGTTGAAGTTCTTTTTTACTTTACTTTTTAGTCTGAACAAGTAAGAGCGCTATATTCGGCCGTGCCGAATCTTATATACCCTTCACAACGTGTAGTCATGCAATAACTGTAGTTTGTATCACCATTCATCTCATATGAAATACGTACATACATATAAAAAATATACATATAAAAAACATCCCATTGTAAAATTATAAATTTACGTATGTATGTTAAAAAAAAAAAAAAATAAATAAAAAAATAAAAAATTTTAATTAAAAAAAAAAAAAAAAAAATTTAAAAAAATTAAAATATATATAATTAATATAAAACAAAAAAAAAATAAAAAAAAAAAATTAAAAAAAAAATAATAAAAATATAAATAATATATTAAATAAAAAAAAAAAAAAAAAATAAAAAAAAAATTTTTTAAATATAAAAAAAAAATTTTTTTTGCTCAGCTGGGATTCGATGCCACGTTTTCTCTAACCAGTATACACGTTTGTATGTATGTATGTTGTTGTTGTAATGTTGTTTTTGTGAAAAAAAAATCGAGGTGGTCGTGGGTTTTTGCTCATATCTCAGTTGTTTATGTACCGATGTTTCTGATTTTCAATAGCGATCTACTCCCGAATATTTCTGATATTTTAATACCTCACCCGGGTCCAAGCGATGTCGGGGGGCTTCAAAAAGTTGATTTCAACATACACACGGACAGACGGACAGACTGACAGAGCTTAATCGACTTCCCTATTCATAAGCTTTCAGAAAATATATACTTTATGGGGTCGGAAATGAAAATTGTAGAAATTTCACACGGAATGACAAACCTATATATACCCATTTTCACTGTGTGAAGGGTATAAAAATATAATGGACTATATTATGTACGATCGAATAGGAGGTTGCCTTCTTTCTTACTGAAAAGCAATAACAAATTAAAAATACTTAATAATAGTCTTCAGTTTGTTTGGCAAAGCTGCAAAATAAAGATTAATTTTTACATGAAATTTCGAATCATTAAGACAATGAACTGTTATTATTTTAATTTAATAATTTTTCTTAAAATATGAGTTGAATACAAATATGAGTTGAATATAAATATAAATTAATTCGCCATGAATAAAAAATTCTCGAATACAACACATTATTTAATTTAAAAAAAGGATTGGATTAAAATTTGAATAAACTCTGCGAAAATAAATAAATTGGTAAAAAATTCGACCCGAACGTATTCAAAATAAAAACTCAAGGAAATAAATAAATTACATCAACGACATTATATGTAGCATCCAATTTTCTTTGTCGTTTGCGAAAGCTTTTTTTAGAAACATACAACGAATATGAAAATCTGAAACATTAACTTAAAACCGCTTCTTATTAACATGACCACTTTGACAAGGCTGGGCTGATGTTTATGCTATAAAATATGCTTATGTTGAATGAATTAAAAGTTTTAAAATATTGAAATTATTCAACTAAGTGTAATTAGTAGACACTTTCTGTTTTGCAGAAAAAGGGTAAAAATTCATTTCTGTAACACAATCGGTCGTCACTTGCTTGGTATTCTGACTAAAAACCCTCTTTTTGTCTCCATACGGAAATGATTCCACCCTGGCACCGTTGTGGTGATTACTTAGGAGTGGTTGCAGCTCTAGTCTGTGTGTTATGACCTGCGTCTAGGCTTGCGCCTATCTGCTCTCAACGCCTAGTCTGCAACATCTCGACCAGGTTTCACATTTTTGAAAATGTACTCGCAGTATTTTAACACTGCTCGACAATTGACCTCGTTCTGAATCATGCGATTTATAATGCTCTTAGCTTTATAGAGTTTTATAATTCCCGTCTGTTCTGAATCCATTTATAACATTCGAAAAAGATGTGCTTAGCGTCGTCGGTTATGCTTCCCTCTGCAATATAATGTGCTGCACTTGTCTATGTTATACAGGTCTTTCCTGAAATATCCATGACCAGATATCATCTGGGTCGGGTAGTAGTTTACTTCTTTAGTTATCCTTTCTAACCAGATGTTTATGTTTGGAAGAAGTTTTTTCGTCCATCTGTTTGTCGATTCCTCCTTTCATTTTTCATGCCAGTTTTGAAGGGTCTTATGATCCTTCTATCACCTTGTTCAAAACTGTTGATCTGTTTTTACCTCCTTATCTTCCTTTTTTCCTCTATCAGTAGATCTATCAGAATCGTTGCCGCTAAAACAAGGATGGCTGCTGCACGATAAGCAGAAATTATGCAAAGTGCGTATGCAAGTAGCATATTTATCCTATTTATCCTAATCCGCTTGCTCCAGGTCTCACTACCGAAAAGGAAAATATCGTTACTTGTCTCCATTAGCAGCTTTTTCTTGTTCTGTCGCAGGCCTCCTATATATGCCATTAATCGGCCCAGTTGTGCTGTTACTTTAGTCTTAAGTCGCTCTTGCTGCATACTGGATTTGATTCGAGAACTTCATCGTCTTATGCCGAGATAGTTTATTTCCATATTTATGTATCTTTTTGTCAGGAAGAGCATTTTGGTCTTTTAAGTTGCCAGCTAAAGTCCATGTGCATTGAGCCATGCCTTCGTTGTGATCATGACCTGCCTCAGTTTAAAACTACTACTATATTGTCCACGTAGCATTTCGATCCTCAGTATATCATTATAGGTAATATTCCATAAGTCTGTACAAAAAAATTATCATTGTGCAGCATCTGATGTTGCTGGTGTCTTTCTTTGTCTTCTTATTTGTTTCATATATATGAGCTCCCTGTCCTTGAAATAACTTTTTATTATACGTGACATATAATACCGACATATGTCGGTATACGAAAACGTGTCTCTAAAACTTGAAGATCGTCCGGCCGTATTAGGCTGTTAAAAACGTTTTTTATGTCTAGCGTGGATAAGATAATGAGTGGCCTACTAAAGTGGTTCCTCTGTTGAGAGATATTAAAAGCATCAAAAACATTTCTTAGTGCTCCAATGTAAGATCTCTTAGGTCTTGGGTTATCTTTCCGATAGACCTTCTCCGATAGTTAATTGATAAACCATAAACTACACAGATACACCAGTATTGGTTTCGAATAACAGAATTATTGCCAATTGCACAGATTATAATTTTATTATTGTATCTACATGATATTGTTGCAAAATATCAATATTTAGTATAAAAACTTATGAGTCTTGCAAAAGAAATTCTTGCAAGAATCATTTGATTTGCAGAAAATTGTTTTTTGTTTGTTTTGTGGATGTACGTAACTTATTATCGTAACAAAAAACTCTAAATAAAAAAATTACTTACAATTACTTATCCGCAACTTCTAGATTAATTCAATCCTTTTTTAATTGAAACTAGCCAATCCCGGCGCGCGTTGCTACGCCCCTTCATGAATTTTAATCGCATTCTAAATTTTAATCGAATATCAAGTGCAAGGCTAAAAACTATAACTTTTTCTTTATGAGCGTGGCACTGCCCACTTTTCTAATTACGAAACTGTATAGTCATGACAGCTCAATAAGTGTGCAAAGTTTCAGAAAAATCGGTCCAGTGTAAGTACCTCAAAATGATACCTTTTTTTATGGGCGTGGCACTGCCCACTTTTCTAAATACGAAACTGTATAGTCATGACAACTCAATATGTGTGCAAAGTTTCAGAAAAATCGGGCCAGTGCAAGTACCTCAAAATGATACCTTTTTTTAATGGGCGTGGCACTGCCCACTTTTCTAATGACGAAAGTGTCATGACAGAAAGTGTATTGACAGCTCAGTATGTTTGCAAAGTTTCAGAAAATTCGGTCTAGTGCAAGTAGCTAAAACTGATAACTAATTTTTATGGGCGTGGCCCCGCCCGCTTTTTTCCATCCATAAACACTCCCTGGTATGTGTACAACAACTTGCCAAAGTTTGAGTCCGATCGGTTTTACAGTTTCGGAGTTGAATCTTCAGAATTTTGTTTCAGAATTTCGAATTTTCGATTGGCAAATAATTTGATTGTCTGTTTTTTGTGTATATTTCTGATAATTTCATCATTAATTATTTTTTTTTTAAATTCAAATAAAGCTTAAAACATTTGTTAATTCATGGCGAATTAAAAAAGAAAACAAATATAAAACATTCGTTTACATATGTGACAGCGCATAGAGAAAGGGAACTAAGGGTAAAAACGGGTTTTGTTCAGGAGAGCCATTTTTAAGATTAAATGATTTTTAATAAGGAAAAAAATAATTTTTTTGTATTTAGTTTCGTAAAACGAGTTATTTTGTTAATTTAGTAGACCGTTAGGTCTCTTTCTATTTGCGCTTAGAATCGTCGACTTAACTTTTATAAAACGCGCATATCTCTGGGAGGGAACACTTTTGGGCCATGGGATCGGTCTCATTCGATGCTCAGATGTTGTCCACATCAAAAAAAAAAAAAAAGTGAAAATTGTTTTTTTACCCTTAGGTCCCTTTCTCTATGCGCTGTCACATATATATTCCTTGTACTGGGTGGCCCAAATAAGACTTAGTGATGTTAAGCACGTATAACTCTTGTAATTACCGTTTTTTTTAATAATTTATATGTTAAATACATTTTATGGAAATTGAACGTGACTATGTATGACACCATTTTGCACGATACAGGCATTGGCTCTTTTTAGCGCATTTTGCATTACACGGTGTAATTTTTCTGGTTGCAGGCGCCGTATTTCGTCTCGAGTATTCTGCTTGAGTTGTCCAAGTGTCTGTGGTTTGTTAACATACGCTTTGTCTTTTAAATAATCCCATAAAAAAAACGGGCGCAGTTAAATCTGGTGAACGAGGAGGCCAAGGGAAATCTGAATTTTTTGAAATTATGTGTTCATTAAAAATTTCACACAGCATGTCCATAGTTTGCGTAACAGTATGCGCAGTGGCTTCATCTTGTTGAAACCACAGATTAGGATGTTGCTCCACCATTCGCCGCAAAAAGTTGTCGATCATTGTTCTGTAAGAAGCCCCGGATTGCTTCTGGCGTTTCATCCTCATTCTCAAAGAAATATGGGCCGATGATTTTTGTGGCCATAACACCGCACCAAACAGTCCATCTGATTGGGTGCGACTGATGCTGATGTATTGCCCTTGGATTTTCGGTGCCCCACAACCTACAGTTCTGTTTATTCACATAACCACTTAAATGGAAATGTGTTAAAAAAACGGCGTTAATTTGCTGCGCCAGAACAATTGATCGTTGAGAAGAATAAAAATAGATAATTGTAATGCTTTGTTGTTGACTGTACGTATTCATTTTAAATTTGCAAGAGTTCAGTTATAATCCGCAAAAAGAAAAAATAAATTATGTTAAAAAATAAAAAAGTTATTTGTGTTTCACATCAGCTGGTCTTATTTGGGCCACCCGGTATATAAACCAATCAAAAATATATATGTTAATAAAAGAGTAAAATGGTTGAATAGTTTTTTTATTAAACTACCCAGAAACTTTTGCTGGGGTAACAAATGTTAGACAAAATTTATTGCGACAATTAAATGACTTACATTTACATACATAAATAGCATAACAATTATTAATTAAATTTTATTTTTATAATTTTGCCAAAATAGAAAACAAAGTAAAACAACAACAAAAAAATCAATGTTTATCCTTGAAAAATGTTTATACAATACATACATTTGTATTTATGTATCTCAGCAGTGTGTTCTAAGTTATTGTCAACTACACTATATCTAGTCTGCTATTTTGATAAGCAAACTAAAAGTATGTACTTAAAATATAAGGTATACCTGTTTAAATATGTAATATAATATTATCAATACAAATATGTACATAAATAGCTAAACTAAACACATAAAAAAAATTCATAGTATGGTAATTATTTCATCATTATTATTTACAATATATATTTAGGGCCAGATGGCAAAGTGGTATGTGAAAAGCGCGACACAAATAGTAAGTAGTTTTATATACTCAACAAATATGTATCTACATTATCCAAAAAAAAAAAAAAGTATATAATATATAGACACAATTACATACAATACAATTTATATACAATATAAATACATATACTAGTATAATTTTGTCACGCTTTGCTAATACATACATATACAATTTTTATACATAATTTTTTTATGTATGTATGTTTGTATATACTCGTAAAAAATTTTCTTTTTTAATCTGCTTACACACTCCTCTCATTTGAATGATTAAAAATACAAGCACATACAAATTATAGCAATGTAATTCGAATGTATGTGTGTGTGTCTGTATATGTGTATGTAAAATTGTATGTACTAGTAAGTATATATGTACATATATACAAATGTCTACACATATGTATGTACCCCATGCTTATAAATTTAAACTGTTAAGGAAGTTTGAAGAAGTTTTCAAAAATATCGTTAACGAAATAATCTTTAAATCGACTTTAAGTCGAAATATTACAAACATCTGAGGTTTTTTATCAATCAAATCTGAGTTTGATTAATACCTTTTTCATAATTTAAGCTGCCTTCAGATGGGATGTATTTAACATATGACTTGTCGTTTTCGCAATCCATGTGTAATTCAGTATGTCTGTCAAAATTGTTATTTTAACAAGTAAGAGCGCTATATTCGGCCGTGCCGAATCTTATATACCCTTTACAACGTGTAGTCATGCAATAACAGTAGTTTGTATCACCATTCATCTCATATGAATTTAATACCTCACCCGGGTCCAGGCGATATCGGGGGGCTTCAAAAAGTTGATTTCAACATACACACGGACAGACTGACAGAGCTTAATCGACTCCCCTATTCATAAGCTTTCAGAAAATATATACTTTATGGGGTCGGAAATGAAAATTGTAGAAATTTCACACGGAATGACAAACCTATATATACCCTTTTTCACTGTGTGAAGGGTATAAAGATGGTTTATAGTTTTTGTTTGCTCGGTACATATTCGTTTATTTAAAAATACTAAATTGTTAATGCTAGGCGCACAATTAGGACGAACGACGAATTTTTCGTCGCAAATATTCGTCATCAAAAATAAAACACAACTGTGTATATGAGAAAGCATACAGTTGTAGCGTCAGTAGAAATTCGCTATACGCTGCGAACTCTGCAATAGATTTATTTCTGTTTCTTACGCCGGCGAAGGACAAACAAATTGGTACAAGGTGACCATTTTTATGATATTTGGTTTATTTGGATATCAGCTTTTTAAGAAAATAATTGTTTTATTTTTTTATATTAAAACATTTAAATTAAATATAAACAAGTTAACTACAAAAATTTGTTTTTATTTGTGTTTTTGCAAATGTTTAAGTTTATTAAATTATATTTTTTTCATATGGTCACACTATTAGCTGTTATACAAAAACAAAATTTTTATTATTGTTTACTGCACGTACCCAAGGCGAAATCATATAGGTGAAATTATCAGCCCAGCCAAGGCACATCCATAAGGTATATGCAACGGCGAATTGATACAACAAAGCAACTTTTCATGTGATGTTTTATGTCAAGGCCAATTCGTATATCAGGGATGGAAAAGGTGTTTTTACATATTAAATATAATAAAATTTGATTAAAAAAAGGATATAATTGTTTGAAACACATTATTAATGAAGCAAAAGCTAAAAATATACATAAATTTAGCAAATTTTTTATCAAAAATGTACATGTAAGTTAATTGTTTAATACAGAATTTAAAATCACATTTCCCTTCCCTGCATTAATAAGGCAAATTCAACCAATTTTGACAAAATGTTTCACAATCAGCTGGGCTGATAATTTCACCTGTATGAATTCGCCTTGAGCCCAGCTGATGGGGAGACTTTATGTCAAAATTGGTTGAATTTGCCTTATTAATGCAGGGAAGGGAAATGTGATTTTAAATTCTGTATTAAACAATTAACTTAGTGTACTTTTTATACCCTTCACACAGTGAAAAAGGGTATATATAGGTTTGTCATTCCGTGTGAAATTTCTACAATTTTCATTTCCGACCCCATAAAGTATATATTTTCTGAAAGCTTATGAATAGGGGAGTCGACTAAGCTCTGTCAGTCTGTCCGTCTGACCGTCTGTCCGTGTGTATGTTGAAATCAACTTTTTGAAGCCCCCCGATATCGCTTGGACCCGGGTGAGGTATTAAAATATCAGAAATATTCGGGAGTAGATCGGTATTGAAAATCAGAAACATCGGTACATAAACAACTGAGATATGAGCAAAAACCCACGACCACCTCGATTTTTTATTCACAAAAACAACATTACAACAACAACATACATACATACAAACATGTATACTGGTTAGAGAAAACGTGGCATCGAATCCCAGCTGAGCCAAAAAAATTTTTTTTTTTAATTTTTTTTTTAGTTTTTTTTAATATATTATTTATATTTTTATTATTTTTTTTATTTTTTTTTTTAATTTTTTTTTTATTTTTGTTTTATATATATTACATATATAATAATTTTTTTTTTAATATTTTTTTAAAATTTTTTTTAAAATTTTTTTTTTAAATTTTTTTTAAAATTTTTTTTTTATGTTTTGTTTGTTTGTTTTTTTAACATACATACGTGAATTTATAATTTTACAATGGGACGTTTTTATATATGTATGTTTTTATATGTATGTACGTATTTCATATGGGATGAATGGTGACACAAACCACTGTTATTGCATGACTACACGTTGTGAAGGGTATATAAGAATTGGCACGGCCGAATATAGCGCTCTTACTTTTTTGATGATAAATGTGCTAAATTTATGTATATTTGTTGCTTTTGCGTCATTAATAATGTGTTTGAAACAATTATATCCTTTTTTTTATCAAATTTTATTATATTTAATATGTAAAATCAACGTTTCCATTCCTGATATACGAATTGGCCTTGACATAAAACATCTCATGAAAAGTTGCTTTGTTGTATTAATTCGCCGTTGCATATACCTTATGGAGATGCCTTGGCACGTACCCATGACATTCTTTGCAAACGTTTGCTTATACGTAAACTAGTTTTTATTATGACAGAAATTATATTTATTGTTTTGTTGAGTTTCACAAAAATTTAAATTCTTTGATTATTTTTGTTCTTTCTTTGCACCAACAGTAAAGAATTTTATTAACTATAAAAGATGTTACTTTTTCGTCGTTACTGTGATTTACAGGACGAATTTACGCAGCGAATTTTTACCGAAAAGTTCGTTGTGTTCGGCGAAATTCGTCGTTCGTCCCAATTGTACGCCGAGCATAACTTTTTATTAATGTGTTTTGTTTGCTTTATGTTGTTTCGCGAAACATACCATAGTCCTATTTAGTTGTTGTCAAATACTTTGTCAGATCAATATAGAACACGTTATTGTTGAAAGTTTGTCATATGACTTTGACATTTGTATTTCGCATAAGTAATATTTCAACGGGTTCAAATGATATGCATCAATTTTGCATTAACAAATTTTGACAAGTCACAGGTAAATTACATGTCATATGAAGGTACTTTAACATATGTGTGTCTAGCAAGTATTAAGGTCCGCATGTTGTACTGTCAAGTAATCCTGCTTTTTTAATCCTTAATGCTAAACCTTCGAGTATAAAGTGTAAAGCCAAACTCTTACTGTGTCAAATCGTTTAAAATTTTACAAAGAAGGTATTTTTAAAAATATTATAAAATATAAAGCATCGGGTAATTTTCATAGAGGCGAAGACGGTTAAAATTTAAATAAAACTAAGAAAAATGTGTTTTATGGCTACTGAGAATATACTATCAATTCGACTGATTGAGATAGAGGTGAAATACGAAGTAGTTTTGGCTAGTTAGAGACAATAAAACCTGATACCAAAGAATAATCGATATAATATCGATAGGAAACATCACAGAGTTAATATGTAACAAAATATATGAGATATGAGAACGTTACTGCCTCTCCATAATACCAGAGGAGAGAGAATGCGAATAGGTTATTAAAGAAACAACCAAGGCATCAACCTTTAAACGAACATGTTTATTTACATAGCCACTGGTGATCGAACTAGAATGGGTTATGGGAAATACTTTCGTCTACCAGGTCGCAATACTGCTTTGTAAGCTGAGATTATGGCAATTAGGAAAGTCATTAAATGGATGAAGGAGATTAATAATGAAGCTCCGACTCGTATATTTACGTATAGCCAATGAATTATCAGTACACTTTACGAACGAAAAAGATGAATCTGGGAATGCCCTGCAATGCAAGAGTGAGATAAACCCGCATACAAATTATGTATGTCTAGAGGCTATGACAGCATAAATAATCGGAAATAAAGAATCCGTAAAATTTTCAAAAATGAAATTATTTTTGAATAACATCACCTTGAAGAATGCTAAACCGTTTTAGAGGAGAAAAACGTCAGAAAGTGGCATACTATTGCTGTCGGTAAGGTGACGAGCATCTTGAGAAATCGAAGGAGATTTTGAAACTGAGTAGATCAACACAATTAAAACAATTCATTAGTGTAATAACAGGTCTTACAGAGAAGGGAAATCAACTAGCTCGCATGGAACTGCGAAGAACAGAATAAGACTGTATAACACTGCCTTTCTCAATGTCCTGCGTTTTGCCGTATTAGACGCGAGAACTTTAACACGGACACTATGCCAAACATTGCCAAACATACATTGAAGGGACTAGATTTTGACTTAGTCGATATTTTAATAAGTCAATTGGGCATGCGTGTTTAGCTGTCGTATTTTCGTATTTTTAAATATCCCTCTTTTCAACTTAGCTTAAATAAGGATTTATTTCGGCAGCAACGTATCGAATGTTTACTTCCAAGTTCTCGAACGTTTTTGATTTATTTTTAAAGGACTTTACATAACCCAAAAGAAAATAATATAATGACCAGTTAACAGGTCGATTTCTTAAAATTATTCGCTCGTAAAAACATCCTGCCAAAACCAAATGTCTAATGCTAACGTCTTCCAATTGAGGCATGAACAAGTTATTAAGCATATCTCTGTGATGCTCACCGTTGACTGTAACATTCTGAACATCGTTATGAACCAACATAAGAACCAATAGTTCCATTGATCCATTAAGTCTACCAAACAGTGGGTATTTAGGGATGTAATAGTGCTTTGACAATTGTTTGAGGATTACCATCGCTCCAAATGCCGTACGTAATTCTGTTTTTCACATGGTCATTTAATCAAAGTTTTAATTCATCCGCTGATCGATGAGTTTGTCCAATAAAACATTGATTTTTAAAATAAATTTAAACAATTTGCAAAATGCGCTGTTCTGGCGTAAGTTTATAAATTGTTAAGCCAAACTCACCTAAATGTAAAGGGTCCGCCAAATAACTTCTTTTTTTTTGAAAATGTTATAAAAAGTGTAGCTTCGGCTGTGTGGAACGTAGCGCCGTCCTGTTGAAACCAAATATTGCCAATATCCTCCTCTTCAATTTTTGTGAACAAAAATTCGTTCAACATGGCCCGATAACGATCGCCATTGACTACGGCCACTCCTTGCTCATTTTCGAAGGCAAAAGGCCCAATTATGCCTCTGGACCAAAATCCGCACCAAACAGTGACTCGTTTTGGGTGTATCTGCTTTTCAATGTATGCGTGCGGGTTTTCTGTGCCCCAAATGCGACAATTTTGCTTGTTTACATACCCGCCAAGATCAAAATGAGCTTGATCTGAAAAGACGATTTTTTTTTGGCAAAATCGGCCAAAGTAATGTCGCAATATTTCCCAGCGTTGTTCAAGCGTATACACAACCATATTCGTTTAGCGGAAGGATAAAATTAATTTTTTGTCAAATCAGACATGAGCTAAGTGTTACCATTCACGAAATAAGCACTAGTTGAAAAACAAAAAACGTTAGATGGCGGACCCTTTATGTGCCAATTTAAAATTCTTCGCCTCTAAAACACACCCTTTATAAGCTGGATATGTTGGATGTGAATTTTAAATAATAAACAGAAACAGTCTGAAAAACAAAACAAAATCACGCTGCACCCTTTAGACTTCTCTTGCATTCGTATTTCGTTTAAATGTTCCTAAAGTTAAACAAATGCAAACTTTTGGGTGAATAATCTTATTTTCTAAATGCGTTAATATTTGAAATTTTAAAATTTTGTATAATATAAAACACAAACACAGCTATAGCTTTTAAGAACAACATTTTACTGAAATATCAAACACAGAAAGAATTAACTTTTATCTCAATTTACCTTTAATTTACACCAACTATACGTATTATTCTTAAAATTATTTATTAAAAATTTAATTATGTGCTATTAATGTTGCGTTACGCATATTTAAATGAATTTTCTTTATTATTGCTTACACAAAAATCAAAAAACTTTTAGCAAAATTTGGCAGCTCACTAACAAAGCTTAATTACTTTGCTTCATAAATTTGTTTAAACGGAAGTGGTCTAACTGAGATCGTTTCGTTGCTGTTTGTAGTGGCGCTTCTTCGCAAAGTTTTTTTTATGATTGATATAATTGGAAAAAGTTTTATAACTTGTTATAACATTTGAAGAGAAAAATTTTCCAAGAGAAATAAAAAAATATATTGAAAACACTAGAAAAACCTATTTAGAATGAGTCAAAATTAAGCGTTTAACCCGTCAATATTTTTTAGTTTAGCTCTCAGAGTAAAATTTGTTTAGAGACTAATTTGCCTTCAGAGTTTTCACACTTTCGCAAAGAAAGTCAAACTTGTTGTTTCCTCCTTAGATGAAATGTACTTTAAGCTCAGAAATTCCCGGAAAATAATGAAGAGCCAAGAAACTTAAACTCTACAGTTCTGATTATATAAATATATAAACCACTTTTAAATTCGATATAAAACAAACTTAATGGAAGGGCAAAAAAAATGAATTTAATTAAGGTTTACTAGTTTTACTATGTAGGTTTCATTAAGGTTAAAATCTAGAGGTTCGATCTGGGTTTCAAGTTGTCGCAATTTATGTATTTCCTTTGTCGGCTTTCTTGAAAATTCTTGTAACATTCTCACGGGACCTACGTATGGTGCGGTCAATCCATCGCCATTAGCCTTTTTTTTATTTTAATGTGATCGGTTGTTGATTAGTAATCTTCTATGTTTTTTCTATTATTTGTAGGCAATGGTTATAGAATGCCTGAAGTAGGGAACAGTGGGAAACATTGTGTCAGTACTCACAGTCGTAAAGGAGAAATCAATGCTTTGTTAATGCAGCTAGTAAAACTATCACTGAAACTAAATATCACTGCTACCTAGGAATCAAAATTATTCAATTTCTTCTACTTAGTTCCTGTCAGCAAATAAAGAGTTTTCTGTTGCACACGCATTGATTTTCATCGGATATTATGTATTTCGCTTTAATTTGGACCAGTTGGAAAATTTGTGTGACAGCAAGCAAATGTCATCTTCATAATTAATTCTAGACCATGTAATTCTTCAGGGTTCAGGAGTTACAGGTTTCATAATAATGTCTACTTACAGCTTACATAAGGATACTGTACTAAATAGAAGAGATGATAATATGTTCCAATTACGTCTTTGATAACCTCGCTGTAATTGTCTTTGTGTAGAATTTGACGCTTATGTGTATACAGTACTCTAAGGAGATTGAAGCCTTTTACTTGTTATTATGCTCCATACATAGACGATTGATATATTCAACCTATGGCGTGTTAATCGTTTCATCCTGCCATTTCATTCCGGATTTCAAATGTTAGAGCATCAAATAATCGTTTGTTGAATATGACCTTGTTAATAAGAGTTCTTCTTCTTCTTGTAATTTCTTATTTTTATTATGAGTTACTTTGGCTGGTTATAAATTGTTGTCATAAATAATGAATTGCACTCGTTTAAATATCATTATTTAACAGTTCAGGTATGATGTTCTTGATCCTTGGTGATTTGTTGTTTTCAGGTGACTTTAGGTTATTAAAAAAAGCACATTTAGGATACATTCCTTAATTATAATATTACTTATTGCTCTTCCTTTCGTTTATTTACATAAAGGCCTTCAAATTTGCCTAATTGTACCATACCAATAAAATAGTTAAGGTGTTCACATCAGAAAGTTAATGCTCCAACTTGTGCAAGTTCTTATATTACTAGCATGTTGGATTTAAGAAGTAATAAAATAGAAATCATAATTTCGTCGTTCAATCACTTTTTTTTTTCAAACAAAACTTCAGAAAAATATAATTTGTTTTATTGAAATTTGAAAACAAAACGCTTAAAATTTTTCACCATAAAAAATACCACTACGCAAATTTGCCAAACTGCAGGAGTAAAAAATGTGACGTGAATACCCTTAATATTTTAAGTTTACTTACTAAGTCCTGTTCAACTAGAATAAAGATTTTAAAATCTAAATGTTGTGTTTTTTTTTCTGTCCACTGTCTAAGTATTTTATATATTTTGAATTTTAAATAATTGGTAACGCTTTATTCAATGTGTTTGTATATACGTAAGAGCATTTAAAATTTTTTATTTCATAAACGCAATTAACATAAACTTATGTAATAAACACTTTTATTTTGACTGCAAAATAAATTTTGTAAAACTTTTGCAGAAGATGAGATCAAAGCAGGTGGTGGTGTTAACAGTGGTAATATAAAATCACCCACTAATGCTCGAAATTGCAATGGTTCTACTACTGAAATGGCTGTTGATCAGTTGCAAGCTAGTGAAAAATTAATAGCAGGTTAGTTTGATTTGAAGTCTTCATTCCTATTAAGTGTCCCATTGATTATGTTTGTTGTTAAATTTTCTTTGAAACAGAATTAAATGAAACGTGGGAGGAAAAACTTAAACGTACCGAAGAAATACGTTTGCAACGTGAAGCTGTTTTTGCCGAAATGGGTGTGGCCGTTAAGGAAGATGGCATAACTGTAGGTGTTTTCTCACCAAAGAAAACTCCACATTTAGTTAATTTGAACGAGGATCCCAATCTATCCGAATGTCTACTCTATTATATTAAGGACGGCATCACCCGTTTGGGTACTCATGAGGCTAATGTTCCCCAGGACATACAACTCTCTGGTTCATATATACTCAAAGAGCATTGTACGTTCGAGAATCGTAATAATTCCGTTACTCTTATACCACACAAAGATGCTTTGGTATATTTAAATGGACGTAAATTGGCAGAACCGGAAATTTTGCGTACAGGTTCACGTGTAATTTTGGGCAAGAATCATGTATTCCGCTTCACCAATCCCGAGCAGGCTCGTGAAATACGTGAAAAATTAGCAGAAAATGCTGAGAATGAAAATGAGAAGTGTGATGCTCAAGAGGTCGATTGGAATTTTGCCCAGTGTGAGTTGTTGGAAAAGCAGGGTATTGATTTGAAGGCTGAAATGCAAAAGCGTTTGGATGTTTTGGAAGAACAATACAAAAGGGAGAAAATGCAAGCGGATCAAGAATTCGAAGAGCAGCGCAAGGTGAGTGAATAATAAATAAATGCAATTGGGCGACTATAAGTTGAATTATTATTTTTATTTTAGTCCTATGAGGCTCGTATTGATGCCTTGCAAAAACAGGTTGAAGAACAATCTATGACCATGTCCATGTACAGTAGCTATACTCCTGAAGATTTACAAGATGAGGAGGTCTATTGTAAGTTTTATTAAATTTTTAATTCAAAACATTTAATGCTGATAATTTATAATCGACAGCCAATCCTCCCTATGAATCTTGTTGGTCTGCTCGTGAGGCTGGCTTAGCGGCCTGGGCTTTCCGTAAATGGCGCTATCATCAATTTACTTCTTTACGCGATGATCTATGGGGTAATGCCATCTTCCTTAAAGAGGCTAATGCTATTTCAGTTGAATTGAAAAAGAAAGTCCAATTTCAATTTACACTTCTTACTGACACGCTCTACTCCCCGTTGCCACCAGAGCTGGCTTCTGCAGTTTCTCCTATACAAACTGACGATGAATTTGGTTCACCTCCAGTTTCCAAAACTTTGGTAGCTGTTGAGGTAACGGATACCAAAAATGGCGCTACTCACTATTGGTCTTTGGAAAAGTTGCGGTAAGTTTTCTTTTTTACTTTCTTCAAGAACTTCTCAACCAGTGTTTCCATTTTATTTAAAAAAATTTATGTTGAGTTTTTCTCACACACTCATTGTTTTCTTTAGTAGAGCAACGTTTCTGTTACAAGTTTTGTTAATTTTTCTAAATTAATTAATTAATTTTTCTTTAACCTCAAAGGCTTTTTAATTTTTGTATTTTTTTTAAACAAACTTATTTAAGCTTTTCATTTTATTATAGCCATTAAAACTTACTTTGAACGTGCATGGTGGTTATTCATATACTAAAATTTTTTCATTTAAATTGTTTTAATTTTACTTTTAAGTATTACAAATTTAATTAAATAGGTGTTTAGTGAAATTTTGAAAACTATTTCCTTTTAATAATTGTTTGATCCTTCCTTTAATAAACGTTGTGTATTTTGAATTTGTTGTGGATTAAGTTTTCAACATTTTGATTAAATTGTTATTTCTTTTAAATATATATCATAGTGTGAATATATATTATAGTGTGAGGAAGAACGCTTAATTCAATTATTATACTTTGAAAATTATAGGGTCCGCCAAATAACTTTTTTTTTGAAAATGCTATAAAAAAAGATTAGCTTCGGCTGTGTGGGACGTAGCGCCGTCCTGTTGAAATCAAATGCTGCCAATATCCTCCTCTTCAATTTTTGTGAACAAAAATTCGTTCAACATGGCCCGATAACGGTCGCCATTGACTGCGGCCACTCCTTGCTCATTTTCGAAAAAAATGGCCCAATTGTGCCTCTGGACCAAAATCCGCACCAAACACTGACTCGTTTTGGGTGTATCGGCTTTTCAATGTTTGCGTGCGGGTTTTCTGTGCCCCAAATGCGACAATTTTGCTTGTTTACATACCCGGCAAAATCAAAATGAGCTTCATCTGAAAAGATGATTTTTTTTGGCAAAATCGGCCAAAGTAATGTCGCAATAGTTTCCAGCGTTGTTCAAGCGTATACGCAACCATATTCGCTCAGCGGAAGGATAAAACTAATTATCTGTCAAATCAGACATGAACTAAGTGTTACCATTCACGAAATAAGCACTAGTTGAAAAAAAAAGTTAGATGGCGAACTCTTTAGTATTTCTCTAAGATGCCACGCAAAAAGTTTTACTAATCTGCCTAGAAGAGAAAGTTAGTATTTATTTACAATGATTAAGAGCAATGTTAATATTAATTCAGTTATAATCTAGTATATGACGTAAAGTGGTTGCAACTGTCGTTTAACATTTTTTTCACCAGTGAGACGTGCAATTTGAAATTAATTCAGAAACATTTTACCATTTATCGTGCTCGCATGCTACCGAGTTATTTCTAAAATAAAAAAACTTATTTTTGGTTACGGAGTTAATAGATTTTATAGAAAGGACAAATATTTCCATTATTTATGGAACACGGCTTTAATAATGTGGCTGCCGCTGTGTGCAATCCCAAGTAGTTCAGGTTAATAGTGAGTTGATGTTTTTAGATTTAGTTGCATACTTTCAGCCATAGTAGCCACATTATTGTTGATGCGACGGAGATCATGAGTGTTAATATTATTTTAAATAGACGTACCATTATCAAAAGTTTGTAATATTTTCCAACGTTGTTTAATTACAAAGTGACTTTTTTTGGTCCGTGAAGGTATGATACTGACTGATAGTCTATTTTTATTTGGGTAGGTAGGCTAGAAAGGGGTGCAGGAAAGCTTAGAAACACTCCCAATATCCAAACTCAGAGACCTCTAGAGTCCACCCTACTTAATAGAAATACAGAAAGAAGTGGGAACAGTACAAGAGTTAAAAATATTGTAAACTAACGGCCTTATTCATAACAAAAAGTTAGCCACAGTTTATACACTACGTACAACGAGCTGCTAACTAGAATGCCGATTAAGCTTGGCAGCTCGTTAGCACAGAGTTTATTCATAAGAAACTTTTATCCATCTGCCAACTTTTCATAAACCAACTCTGAAATTGCATGATACCCCTAAAATATGCAACAATTTTTGTATATAAACCCTAATTTTGACATTCTTGTTTTTCCATCGATACTAACAATTTTTAAAATTGAAAAATAAATTAAAAAATAAACGAACAATATAATTTTTATTAAAATGGAAAAGCAACGCAAACGATCTGTAAATTGGGAACAGGATGAAAAGGTAGGTAAAAAAATATTGGTAATGTAAAACAACAACACATAAAAGCTGTCTTTCACAAGTTGGCAAACGTTTGGCAGCTCGTTAACAAGAGTTTAGCCAGAGTTTGGCATGAGGGTTATGAATAAACTTAATGCTAACTTTATGCCAACTTTTTGTTATGAATAAGGCCGTAAATATGAAAGAACGAAGATAAAAAATATAAAATAATAATCGGCGAAAAACAATCCTATCATCCAATCTACTATCCATCCAACTCCCATAATAAATTCGATAGTGTATTCTGGTTTACACGTTGATATATCATTGAATTTATTGTGGAATCGCTTAATCAGCTCCAGTTCTATAATATCTGTACATGCTCTTCCTCACACATCCCACAATAATCCGAAGTGTTGCCTTTACCAGACAATGCCACATAACCTCAATAGTGGACTCTCAGAGATTCTCTATTTAAGTCCAGGAGTACATAAAGAGTCCGCTAAGTTCACCTTTGGTCATAAAACCGTTGACACTACAGTTTCTTATGATATTCCATGCTATATCAGTCTTGTTTGACATGCACTCCGTAATCCGTCCAAACTATTGGCCCATTGGTGGCGTAACTATACAGAAAAATATGATTTAAAAAGATACATGTATTTGGACCACTCTGTTTACAAACCTCTGTTATAAATTTTAAAGTAATATAACCGGGTTATTTTAATTGCACCCAGCAAACTGTTATTTTCCTTTTGCTTGAAAGAGTCTTGAAATATAAAAATGGTGATGAGACTAAACATGTAGTCACTATAACACAAGCTCTTTCGGTTGATATATGTCAACTTTGTATGTAACTAGTTGCTCTATTGCAAATAGTTTAAAGAAAACTTAAGAACGTAAATGTTCAATAAATACAGGGTGGCTCAGAAAGACCGAAGTGGTGTGAATTCCTTATAACTTTTTATTTAAGGCATATTTTTTTAATTTTTTGTTTTTTAAATACAGTAAATTTATAGGGAATATTTTTAGATTAGTTATTAAAAATGATATCCCGCAAGTGGTGGCCATTTTCTGCTTCGCACAAATGTGCTCTTTCCAACACATTTTCCATGACCTTTCGCAAAACTTCCGGTGTTATGTTGTTAATTTCGTCTCGAATATTGGAATATTGAATATTTCCTCAATAGTCCTAGGCTTATTAACATAAACTTTCCCTTTTAAATAAACTCAAAGGAAACAGTCTGGAGCGGTTAAATCCGGGGAACACGGAGGCCAATTAAAATTGCTTCTACGCGAAATTATTCTTTCACCAAAGATGTCGCGTAAAAGAGCCATTGTGGCCCTAGCAGTGTGCGCTGTGGCTCCATCCTTTGAATATTGTCAAACGTGTGGACAGTTCGTAGTCTTCCGAAACCAGGAAGGTTCCTTACTGCTCCTTGTTGTCGAAAATTTGCAACCAGACGGTTTATTGTTGACTGGGAGGGTGCAACCCGCACATTAAATTGGCGACGGTATGCACGCTGAGTCAACACAATAGACCGTTGATTTAAAAAATAAGATTAAAGGATTTGGGCACGTTGTTCAGTTGTGTATTCCTCCATTATAAATTGTCCAAGTCTTCTTTACAAAGTACTGAAAAGAAAAGAAAAAAAAATTATAATAAAAAAGTTATAAAGAATTCACACCACTTCGGTTTTTCTGAGTTACCCTGTATTAACGATTGTGTACAAGATAGCTATTTACTATCCTGAAAGTTCGTTAGCACATAACATTAGCAAACTGGGTAAAAATTAAAGCAGAACAAATGTGAAAATATAAGTAGGTCCCCTATTAAGCAGTAAGATCGCAGTATAATTTCTGTACTGGCTCGTCTTTCCATCGCATTGACAGACGTTATTACATACATTTGTTTGCCCACTGTATTTGAGGTGGTTTTGGACAATAAAATTAATTAAAGGTAAAGTATTACCGGATTTTTTATTTAAAAGAACTTAATTAAACGGAATTTCATACTCTTAAGTTAAAACTATTAAATAGTATTCCAATATTTATAAAAAGTTTTGACTTCTATTAGATGGTTTTTTTTTTAATAACTAAAATTGGTATCTGCACCGAATAGCAAATTATAACAAATTAATAGTGTTTAGTCACTTTTAAACCACCATTACACGAACCATTATTTTAATTTTAATTTATTCTCTTAATCATTCTGTATACTACTTTAATTCCATATTTTTTAGTTTTTTTTTCTTTTATTAAAACATTTTTTTCTGTTTGGATAATTTCAATTAAAAATTTTATTTGAAAATCTTTTTACTTAACATTCACATTCACACACTTAATAGTTATCGTTTGGAAATGATGCGACAAATTTATAATGTGGAATCACCACCATCATCAATGCTCTATGATACGTCAGCTTTAAATGATTGTCAAACAATACAAATTTCTAATACCTCTTTGAATCCTTCCAATATTCTGAGAGCCACATCTACGAATACAACTTCTACTATGACTACTAATGTCGGTACTATTGGTACTTCGTCAGCTTCTGTTAATCTCTATGAAAGTGGTTATTCTAATTTGCATGAACATACCAAACATTGTACAAATATGGGACAGCAAACCACAACAAAATCCATATTGTCGAAATCAAACAACAGTTCACCATCCCGTTTATCATTGGCAAATCTTTTGCCTTCTAGGTTTGCTTTCATTTTTTCGAGGTTTCTTTAATTTCTATCTATTTGCTATACATTTTTACTTATATACATACTTATGTACATATATAAATATATACATACATACATACATATAAATATAATTAATTTTAATTTTTAATGAAATACATTCGTATTTATGACAATGTATTTGAATGTGTCTTAAATGCATTTTGAGGTCATATACAATTAAATTGGCAACTTGAGGTACAAAAAAAGGAAATTTCAAAAAATAAAGAAAAAGAAAAGAGAGGGATAGAGGGTCCAAGGAGAAAAAATTTTGGAAAAAATAAATATTATTTATACATACATAAGTACATATGTATGTCCACATACATATACATTTAATTATGACTTATCCATTCAATTGAAACATATAAAAAATTATTTTAGCAAAAAATTGAAAGCAATATAATAAATTCATATCTGATTAAGCTGCAACAAAAACACGAATTTTATTTTGATTTTGATTCAGTTGATTTGTCCTTATTAATTGAATAATTTTGAAATTTCCTTTTTCTATAAACCCTGCATACAAAATTTAAATTTGCATGTCCTGAATAACATTTTTGTTATATGTTTTTTAAGTTTTTTTTTTTTTTTAAATCAACATTTAATATTTGCTATTTTTATTTGTATATACTATTACTAGAAAAAAACCTTGCCTTTGAGGATAGATCTATCTAATTTGTAGTGTGTTTTTATGTGCAACATTTATAGATTTTTTTCTGATTTCGCATATTCTCATATATTTTTTTAACGCTTTTTTTCGATTTTAAATGAAAAGATTGCTTAAGGTATGTTCACATTAGTCAAATATTCAACATTATAAATCTTTATTTAATACAACATTTCTTAATTTAAACAAATTTTACCATCAATCTTATGAATTTTATATGTCTTGTCTATTTTGATTTAAAAAAAATAAATATTAACCATAAAATGTTGTTGTTTGTGGTAAAGTTTTTCATCAAATGTGAATGTAGCTTAAGTTTATACAAGGTGGGCCAATAGAAATCACCCTATTGGAAGATGCTTTTATTATTGCAAATGGTGGCCAATGTCAAATCTGTTTTGACATTTGTGAATTAAACAGATGAAGAATACAAGTGAACAAGCCATGGATCGGTACACTCCCCAAGAACGCGGAATAATCGTGTCTATTTTTTCACCTCACGAGTAATAAACGAGGAGCCAATACACCTGCATGGTGCGCTGTTCACGCTGGAGAAGTCATTGAGCCATTTTTTTTCGAGGACGCCGCTGGTCAAACGGCAACAGTACACGTTAGCCGAGTTTTTTCTGCCGCAATTGAACGAATTAGGACTAGAGGACATGTGGTTCCAAAAGGATGGAGCAACGGCACACACTGCGTGAGCCACAACCGATATTCTGAAGGCGGCGTTCTCGGGTCGCCTGATCTCTCGTTTTGGCTATTTACATTGGTCCGCAAGATCGCCCGATTTAACCGTTCTAGTCTTTTTTTGTGGGGTTTTTTGAAGTCCAGTATTTACGTAAACAAGCCCGATAGCCTGGAAGCCCTTAAGGACAACATTCCACACGAGAGCAAGAATCTGTTGCCCGAAGTTCTCGCCAAAGTGATGAAAAATGCCATAAAACGAGCCCGTATAGCAATCAGTTATGACGGCGCCCATTTGGCCGATATCATCTTCTCGACTTGACCAATAAAATTCTAAAGGTTCAAATAAACTTAATCAAAAAAACAGAATCGAAGTTTTTCATTTAGAAAAAAAAAATGAGAGCCAAACAATATCGGATGACTTCTTTTTGCCCACCTTGTATTAATTTTTTTCAATTTAATATTTTAAGCTCTTTAATATAACATTTCACAATGACTATTGTTGTAGATAGACATGTCCGGCTGTACCAAGCGTACCTCAAATCATATTTAGAAAAGAATTCAATTAACTTTCGTAATAGCTCTTTTTCAAACTAATATTTCCAATGTTGTTTTACAAAACCGAAAATAATAAATATAGAGAAAGAAATACGGCATCTTTTTTTAAACACTTTTGGTAACTCAAATTGCATGTGTTTTCAAATAAAGCATTTTATTGAAATCTCTGAATGAACCTTTTATAGTCTTACGTACCGCTTATTTTAGTTACTACTTAATTGTTTCTTCGATTTCAAGGTTTAATTACAAATTTAATTTTCTAAATTAATGGAGACCGTAATTTCATTTTGAAAAAAATGGAGCAGAATCTTTCATCTAAAGTCTATTTATCAACTATTCTATTTAATGGTAAATTGAAAAAAAAGTACTAATCAAATCATGCTGAAAAATTCAGTTTCTAATATCGGGTGATTCATCGTGAGGTTTAATTATAATGTATAATAAAACACATAAATTTTAAAGTCTACTTAAAAGTTTTACTATCGGTTAAAAGAGAAATTAAGGCATTTACTGTTTGAAAATGATATCAAATAAATGTTGGCCACGACTACGTAATGTTGGCTTTCAAAGCGTGAATCGTAGCCGGTTTATTCCTGAAGAATAGAGAAAATAGTCCAAAGGATTAATATCGCACAAACAAGGTGGTCAATTTAACTTAGCAAAATGTGAAATAAGGTGCTCACCAAAATGATTTCTCAACAACTCCATTGTTTCACGCACTGTATGGGTCGTTGCTATTGTTACCATTGACGGTAACATTCTGATTTGTCTCATTTTCAGAGAAATATGGATCAATAATTCCACCAGCCCTTAAATCACACCATATCGTTGTCTTTAATATTCATTAACGTATCTATTGAGATAGAAATGTGTTTCGTCACTGAACAAAATTTCACTAACACCGGATTTTAATTGAGTTTTTCCAGAGCCCATTTACTGAAAATAAGATGCAAATTTAGGTCGCCTGGCTTCATTTCTTGCACAAGTTAAATTTTGAAGCCTGAGATCCTTACAAAAAAAAAATACGTCAAGTTATCGAATACGATAGATCAAGCTGCTGAGAACGACGACAAATCTCACTACACTCTCAGCTATAGCTGTAATATTCTCTTCACTACGTGGTGGTTGTTATTTAACCTATCGATAATCATTCATTAATATATTTAAACTAAAACTCAAATTTGTGAATGGTAATGAAAATAGTGGATTCAGTAGGACAAATATGTGCACCGTAAGTTTCTCGTATCACACGAAAAACACATTTTACAGAACGTTGTTTTTCTTAAAACAGCTGAATAGTTTGGAAACGTAGTCGTGGTGTGAGTTTTTCCATTATGACTTACCAAACGAAATGCAGTTTAATATGAGTCATGCGTGATCTGTCAAAAAGAGCCTATTGAAAATGAAACCCCACGATGAATCACCTGATATTTTATGACCTTCACGACACATTAAAGCGAGAAAGATGACAAAAATTTTGAATCTTTTTTTGCTGGAATAGTGGGTATACGTTTTATCTGGCTCACTCTTTAGCTCTAAAGTAGAATCTCTATGTTTAACTTAAGATCATAGACTACTCCAAAGCATGTATCCGCTTCAACATCTTATTGTTTATCAGTTATAATACTAATCTAATAAGGCCTCACATCACGCTGAGTGTGAAAGTGACGCTCGACGATTTAACAATCAAATCAGGGGCTAAATTACGGCATTCGAACACGATCGAAATTTTACTCGAACAATCGAGTTCGGTGTGCTTTAGGTATAGAGATTCTAATAAATAATTTCAAATTTCGATCACGTTCGAATGCCGTAATTTGCCCCCAGAACCATTTGTCATTACAAAATAACTGGGTAAATGTAGAAAAAAATTTTAGTATAAATTTTGATATGAAACACTCTATAGTTGTAGGGCTCATAAGTATATACAAGTTTTTTTTTCTTCCTCATACAATTACATGAATAGGTTGAATAGGTAATAGGTTGATCGACTCGGTTTTACAACCGGTGGAAAACCCGGTTTTTTCTAAATATTGATTTTTCGAATATCGAATACACCGGTTTTTTCATCCGAAAAAGCCGGTTTTTTATTTGTTCAAGTTTATTTTCATATATTTTTGTAACCAATCGTACCATAGTAATTGAAGCATAAACTTAGCTGATCGATCACTTTGTAGTTACAATAAAGTGTAGTTTCAATATAGAAAAACCAATAATCTTTACTTCCAGATCCAAATTTTAAATAATGGCATTGAGTGTCTGTCAACTTAAATTTCAATTAAACCATCGAACAAACTAGTTTATGCCTATATTTGTATGTCTGTCTGGGGTATAAGAAAGAATTTTTAAAATGAAATTTTTAAGATTTTCTCCCTAGCCTTTAAAATGTATTTCAAATTACAGAAATAATTTCAAACAGAATACGTTAGTGCATATTAGCTTAAAAGATCTATTTAATATTTAAAAAATGTACCGAAGGAGATACAAAACTTGTATGTAATTGTATTTATTTATTTTACTTGTAAAGAGTACCTTTTGTCCTTAAATTCAACTAATTAAAACCAAATTAGTCAACTGCATTCATGTCAGTTATTGCGTTATTGTCCCGCCAAACGTATATAAACTGTAAAAATTTTGTATTCATATATAAATTTAATTATAATCTTTTTTTACAATATTTTTTAATTTTTTATCTTATATATTCGAACCGGTTAACCGGTTTCTTCTTAATTTTCAAAATAGCAACCGGTATTTTTAAAATTTTAAATTTCAAACTATTTGAAAACCGGTTTCTTAAAAAGTCGAATAATCGATCACCCTAATAGGTAACCTCTTTGGTGGGAAAATAATTAAAGCTATTTAAATTTGCCTTAAGAAATTCAATAAATGTAATACGAATCACTTCGGAGCATAGTCATTATGAAAAAGTAAAGGCACTCTTAGTTAAGAAACAAAACAACATGCTAATTAGACAGTTTATTCTCGTAAATCAGCGAAAAAGTTAGCAAAACATAAACAACTTGTCGCAGATCCCAAAAATCAAAGCTTCGTGATTAGCAATAACTCATATAATGTAGCTTGTGCTACTTTTACGACTAGAAAATATTCTGTTGTATGAAATAAATATTTTGAGCTACTTAAAAGATCTAACAAATGAATCTTAAAATAATGTTAAGATTCTAAAAAAAAAAAAATTGAATAAAACTTTGGCGTAGTGCTTTAAAGCTGTATTAATTTAAGAGTTGGTGTTGCCAGACCAGCTAATTATTTTGTATAGTAAAATATAAACGTATGTTAAACTCCGTAAATAAAATATAGTCTTCAATACACATAAAAAATTTAGTAAATATTTTTTTTTTTCAAACTGTCATCACCCTGTATGATTCGACCCAAGATATATTAACCATGATTGTCTTAATAGATCAGCTGATTATCAGCTGTTCGTTTTCTAATATCAAAATTAAATACTCTCTCTTTCTCTTTTTTAACGTATTTGCAATTGTGAAACTTTATATAAAAATTTTTTATCGAAGAACCCTCCTGGAATTGCAACTATGTAGAGCTATCTTTGCAGGTTCTATGTCAAAACGTGAACATTATTGTACTGCCAATATTTGATATATTATTTTGGTTTTAATATTTTTAGTAATGTTTAATAGTTTTTTAAGCTTAAGGTCCTTTTAATAATAAAAAATCTTTTTGTTTTGTTTTATATTATTTATATTATTTATTATTATCAAAGGTCAAAAAAACCAATAATTATTTTTAGTAATTATCTGCAACTCTGAAATACATGTAAAGATAGTTTATTTCCTAAATAACTTATAATTTCACTATCTCGTAGATATTTTGTTTAATTATTTTTTATAGCTTTTGATGTCTTTTATCATATTATGTGAATATATTGTAAAAATTTACTTTAAATTATGACTTAAGAGATTCAATTTATTTATATTTTTCTTCTTATAGACAACGTCTTGAGTTAATGCGTGAAATGTATCACAATGAAGCAGAATTAAGCCCTACGTCACCTGACTATAATGTTGAATCTTTAACTGGTGGTGATCCATTCTATGACCGTTTCCCCTGGTTCCGTATGGTGGGGCGCTCTTTCGTATATCTCAGTAATCTATTGTATCCTGTACCATTAGTGCACAAGGTGGCTATTGTTAATGAGCGTGGAGATGTAAGAGGTTATTTGCGTATTGCAGTGCAACCAGTATTGGTAAGTCTGTTAGAATATCTTTGTCTTTGTAGTACTCCTACACTATTTTATATTTATTTTAAGGATGAGGAATCTCTAGATTTCAATAATGGCGTGAAACAGTCGGCTCGTTTGATTTTCAATGAGGATGATGCTAAACCTAAATATCGCGCTTTGAATGAAAAGGATGATGTTCAACGTTATATTGACAATGGTGGCTTAGATTCGAAATTGGAAGGTATGAGGAAATGTGATAATTTAAGTAGTCATACAATGTTTAAAAGGATGTTTGTTGGGAGATTTAGAAAATACACATTTTGTGTATATAAATATTCTTTACATAATACATTTTATTATACCTTTTGCATTCAATCTTATTAAACATGCTTCCAACATGTTGTTTCCTTTCCATTGATCTTTTTATGTCTGTATGGAAAAATGTTGTATGTATTACAATTTAAAACGATACAAAAATATTAATAATTAGAACTTGGAGATGCAGATTCAGGACGTGGTGTTGATTCTAATTCAGCATCTGAATGCCAGGAGGCACAAGATGAGCCTGGGGAACATTTGCAAGTTGGCAGAGAATTTACATTCCGTGTAACCGTATTACAGGCCACTGGTATTGGAGCTGAATACGCTGATATATTTTGTCAGTTTAAGTATGTGTTAATTTAAGCAAATAGTGAGTGTGAGAAAAAATAAAAATAAATCTTAACCAATTAACAGCTTCTTACATCGCCATGAGGAGGCTTTCTCTACAGAACCAGTAAAGAATTCAGCTGGAGATCGTTTGGGCTTCTATCATGTACAAAATGTAGGTTTTTTTTATTGCCTGATTTATATTGAACAATAAATATTAAGGTTGTTATATTTGTTGCAAATTATCTAGATTACTGTACCCGTTACCAAGTCATTTATTGAGTATTTAAAAACTCAACCAATTATGTTTAAAGTATTTGGTCATTATCAAACACATCCTTTACATAAGGATGCTAAGCAAGAGTTTGTTTCAAGGCCACCACCAAGACGCATGTTACCACCAAGTATACCGATATCACAACCAGTACGTAGTCCCAAATTTGGTCCACTACCTTGTCCTCCATCCTCTACCGTATTGGCAAAACATGATGTTTTGGTATGGTTTGAAATATGTGAATTGGCTCCCAATGGTGAATATGTGCCAGCGGTAATTAACAATGGTTAAGATTGAATGAAGGGACTAAGTTTTAAATATTCAAATTTTTAATTAAAGGTTGTTGAACACAGCGATGATCTTCCTTGCCGCGGTCTATTCCTTTTGCATCAAGGCATACAAAGGCGTATGCGTATAACTATTGTTCACGAGCCTACAGCTGAAGTCAAGTGGAAAGATATTCGTGAATTGGTTGTGGGCCGCATACGCAACACTCCCGAATCCTCCGAAGATGATGAAGACTCTTGTGTTCTATCTTTGGGTCTGTTTCCAGGTGAGATTTTGGAAGTGCCCGGCGATGATCGCTCATTCTTTAGATTTGAGGCAGCTTGGGATTCTAGTCTTCACAATTCGGCTCTTTTGAATCGTGTGTCACAGGGTGGCGAAACTGTTTACATTACTTTGAGTGCTTATTTAGAGGTACTGTATTGTTGAATGTGTTTTGTTGTTAATATTTCTCTTTTTAAATAATATTTTTTTATTCGTTTCTTTCTAAAACTTTCAGTTGGAAAATTGTGCTCGCCCTGCCATAATCACCAAGGATTTGAGCATGATAATCTATGGTCGAGATGCTCGTACAGGTCCGCGTTCTTTGAAACATCTCTTCTCAGGCCAATATCGTAATCCAGAGGCAAATCGTTTGTCTGGCGTTTATGAACTATCGCTGAGAAGAGCATCCGATGCAGGTAGTCCAGGTAGAAATTTTTAAAACGTAGTGTTGATTGTTATAAATATGTAAAATTTATGTTTAATTTTTTGGTTTTTAATATTCAAAAGTTGTTGGCTTTATAAAGTTTGCATTGAACTATTTATTTCATGCACATTAACAAAAAGTTGCCGAAGATAAGAATGTAACGAAAACTATTTCAAATCTGTCATAGATGTTGGTTATTAAAAACTGCTTTTGATATTTATGAAATGTTGTTAGTTTAGTTGCATCTAAATCGAAAAACAGCGAAGAGAGTATCACATAGAGACCATAATTAGAATATAAATTTGAACAGGGTTCATTTAAACCTGACTGAACTACAATAGCATAGTATAATAAGTATACTTTGAGTGTTATATATAATATGAGACGTTTCAGAATAAAATACTTTTTTAACTATAAATTCAAGATGTAGTGAGTTACAAGGTATATGTAGAACAACAACATACAACAAAATAAAGATGAAGGCTTTTTGTTTTCGTACATTTAATAGAGTAGTTTTTGTTTTTACACGGCAAATTTAATTTTAATCTTTTATACGACAAAACATAATGTTTGTCATTATTGGGTTCGTTCGTTTACTAAAAGTTTTTACAATTTTTTCCTGGACTTTACTGGATTGTTTATGCTTTATATGGAAATGCAGTAAAATTCAGCTAAAAGTTTTCAATACTTCAGAGTAAACGAACAAACATATTTTTTAAATATATTTTTTAAATATTTTGGCAAAGCTGCCAATTATAAAATTTGGCATAAATTTTTTATGTTGCAAAGGATATGTATGTGCAATGTGTTTTTAAACATTTTTTGTACATCTTTTCTTTTTGCAACCTACAAAAGGTGTCCAACGACGTCAACGACGTGTACTCGACACTAGCTCAACTTATGTACGTGGTGAAGAAAATCTTCATGGCTGGCGTCCACGCGGTGATTCACTTATTTTCGATCACCAATGGGAACTTGAAAAATTGACACGCCTCGAAGAAGTGGGTCGTGTGCGTCATTTATTATTGTTACGCGAACGCTTGGGCATGGATACAAATCCAAATCCTACCACAAAAACCGAAAAAGATGTTTGCAATTTGGCAGCCAAAGCAGCCACATCTCCAGTACACATGGTCATACCACCTTCACCACAAACACCGGTCAAGGATCCACAACAAATAATGCCTGAGCGTGAATACAATGAAAATGAAAAGAACTTGATGACCAAGTGCTTGAAATTGATACAAGGTGGGTTTGCAGATATATAGTATTTGAGATTCTATAATAATATATTTATATTAATATTTTGTATGACTTAAAGGACGTTATCGAAAAGCTGATAATTCAGATAATCAAAATCAATCGGATGTTTCGCCCAGTGATGAGGGCTGTGCTGATATGACCGTCAGCTGTATATCCAGCAATTCAATGGAGTAAGTAATGTTTATGTTGTTAGTTGGGAAATATATATTTGAAATTGTAGCAATTTGAAAAATAGTTTAAAACAAATCAAGAAATAATACAAGATTATGTTTGAAAAAGCTTGTAAATATTTTTTTCTTTTATTATTAAAAAGCAATTTACAAATGAAATTTTTAACTTTGTTTAAAGGTAATTCTAAGGGTCATTATTACAACTTGCCTTTAGTTAAAGATAGGATTTTTTGTGCTCTATAAATAGCTTCGCATTATTAAAACTTCCATTTTTTATTGTAATTATTGTTGACAATAATTATATTAAATAAATAAAAAAATAATAAATGAGGGCTTTATAATGCAAAGCCATTTATCGGTCCGACAAAATCCTGCCCTTAACTAACGGCAAGTTGTAATAATGGCCCTAAGTGGGTTATTTTAAAAGTACAAGCCAAAAACAAACGTAATTTTCAAAAGTGTAAACTATTTCTTTTTTTGTATTTTTAAAAACAATCTTGATTTGTTTAAAAGAAATTTAAAACACAAATGGTTTGAAAAGCTTGAACTAATTCTATAAAAGTTTGAGGAATTTCCACGAATATCTTTTAGTTCAACTTTTTCCTTCCTACATTTATAGTTAGATAGACAAATGTCACAAAGAAACATACTTGTGTCAAACGATATTTTCTTTTTATTTCTTAGTTAAAAAAAAAAACACAAAACTATAAGATTTCCTCCAACAAAATACTGAATGTTTTATCTTCATTTTAACTTTTGTAATTTTTTTTTTCTTTTTTTCACATTTTTATATATTTAAAAAAAAAATCTCTTCTTTGGTTACTACGTATTAGAAGAAGGTAAAATGTTCAACTTCTTTTATTTTATTTTTTCTTGAATTTATTTTTTGTAATTCCTTCAACTTGTTAAATTATATTTTGTGTAACTTTAAAATTTTAGTTTTAGTTGGTTTTGTATAAATATTTATTTATTTTTTTTGGTTAAATTTGTTAACAATTTGTCCAAATTAACTGCTTTTGTAATAATTATTGTTCTCACACCAATTTTTTACTAATACAACTACTAATACTTCTACTGTTTTACTATTCGTACTTGTTTTGTTACTTAAATTTTATTAAAAATACTTAGATGATTTTCTTTACCCAAATGTTTTATGATTTATTTATTCATTTGTGTTTAGGTTATGTTCTCCTGATCGCTCTGACGCTCCAAATGGTTGGGAAGCTCCAGCTCCGGCCACCCAACCAGCTCTACCTCTACGTTTGTATGTACCCGAATTGGAAGAGATTCGTGTTAGTCCTGTGGTAGCACGCAAAGGCTTATTAAATGTTTTGGAACATGGTGGTTCGGGTTGGAAGAAACGTTGGGTGGTAAGTATTTGCTTCATAAATAATTCGTTTTTAAACCTGATTAATCGATCACAATATGAAAGATACAAGATTTAAATTTTTTATTTTGTTTTTTCGTCCTCTAAGAAAGTACAAGTCTTATTCCTCTAATTGTTTTTACCTTTGTATGAATTTTGTAACAAATTTTAAATACATGGAACTCCGAAACGCTTTATTTTTCTTGCGCACAGAAAATAAGAATCTGAGCAATAGAACTTGCATAATGTGAATGCCGACCTCTTCAAAGCATTCGCTTTAATTTTAAACCTATTTTTTGAAAATGTCTTAAATGCCCGTCCTGTCTTTAAATTTAAATAAGAAGGTCCGTCGCTGCTTAGACGTGTTGGGCATATCCGAAAAGTCTTATCACTCCACTTTTGATAAAATTATTTAATTATTTTCACTAATTTTGGAACGCTTAATTCGTCCTTTGTAGTTTGTCTTTGCAAAGCAAACTGCATTTTTGACAGCTAATTGTACAGATGAAGCTTAAACCATATCAAAGATTAATATTCGAAGGTCCATATTGGAAGACAAAAATGAACTGGTGTTTTGGAGTTTAACCTGGCGTATTCTTAAAAATTATCTTAGGTTTAGATGTTGTATAGAAATTTGTCAATTCAGCTGTCATGTAATACTTTTGTCGTTATTTGTAGTATGTTTCTTATATTTTTATTCCTTTTATGAGTCAATTGATTTTCGCTAGTTAAATTTATATTAGGAGTTAAGCTGGAGTTACATGCCGTTCATGCATTGTTGCTTTTGATTTTAAAACATTGAAAAAAAAAATATTATTTGTCATCCATGGCTATCAACAACAGCTGACATTTTGCAGCTTTTATGCGACGGATACAAAAGTAGAAGGTAAGCCTACTTTGCATTTTGCCGTGTAACTGTTCACGTACAATTATACTGATTCTACTTTTAACGGATAGAATGCATGTTGTGTAACTCCAGCTTTAGCAAGTCTTTAAAAACATCGCGTTTCGAACGAAGTTTCGACTTTTTTTTCTTACTTTGGGAACAAATAGTATTTAGTTTTAGGGCCATTATTACAACTTGCCGTTAGTTAAAGGCAGGATTTTGTCGGACCGATAGATGGCTTTGCAATATAAAGCTTTAATTTATTATCTAAATAAAAAATTTATGTTGTAATAATGCAAAGCTATTTATCGGCCACATCGGTCATAACTAATAGAAATAAACTTATATAAATTCTTTGTTGAATGCGCGTCATAATGTCAAATTGAAAAATTTATCCATTGTTATGGATGACATAAGGACTACCATTTATTTTGTTTTTTTATACTTATACCTTGCGCTTACAGAAAATGCGTTAAATGTGAATGTATTGGTAATATTGCACTAAACAATTTGCGTTTTTTATCAGGCTAGCACTGATTTACACATTGTTACAGATTTATATTTTTACCGCGTTATTCATAAAAATGATTAAAGGTTTATAAAGGGTTTATAGAACTGGAGCCAAATTTTACTCGAACGATCCAGTTCGCTGTGCTTTAGGTATAGAGATTCTAATAAGAATTTTCAAATTTCGATCACGTTCGAATGCCGTAATGCGGCCCCTGATTTGCTATGAAAATTTGTTTTATAAACCTCTTATAAGTAGTTTTAAGTTTTTTAAATTAGATCGTTATAGTTTGATTTACATGTTAAATTTTATAGTTTAAGTTAAAGTAATTTTAATTGCAGTAGTCTATGTCCATTTAACATTTCCTTTAGTTGGCTCGATGGTCGACTTACATGTTAAGTAATCTACAGCAGAGGTGTGTTATTATGTGAAGCATACTTTTAGGTACATTGATTTTTGCTGCATATTACTTAGCATTACGTGTTTATTTAAATGTTACGTCCTTCTAATAATTTACCAGAATGTAGTAGTGTGTACCTGCGAGAACTTTGTGGAATGTTACAGACCACCACTATTTTACCATAAATAGTCGAACAACACAGCTAACAACAAGCTTGTTAAAGCTGAAAGTCAATACCACGCTTTCTTCCGTCATTATACGCATTTTATACCTCATACGCTTTATGCTTTTCAAGTTACATACCACGCTTTGTGCGCATCAAATAAATTGATGTTTATGGCATCGATAAACAAAATGCTAATTTTGTTCATAAACAATTTTTTTTAAATAATTTTATTCTTGAAAATAATTTTAAACTTTATTAGAAATCATTTTTTAAAATTTTTTTTCTATAAAAATGTAAGAAAATAAATACACACTACAAACATAACTATCGATTAAATTAAAAATAAAAGATAATTAGTCATTTCTAGCATTTCAACTCAATTGAGTTGTTCTCTCGCCGCTCATGACGCTTACAATAGTAGAAAGTAAACTTACTTTTTGTCTTGTATGCGCAAAAACGTTCTCGTTTTGTGCTCTGTAACTCAAAACATATAACTACATTGATTCAACTTTTTTAAGAGAGGCGTACGACGCCTCAACGTGTAGAAAGCGTGGTGTAGACCTTTAGCTCAAGTGTTGTATGTCCAATTGAGTTTGATAAAAAAGGTGTATACCAACAGGTGAAATAAAGTACTGTAAACCAATTTCTGGGTGTGTCTAAAAAAAAAATGCTCTCAGTTTTATAATAAATTGCAAGTGTTATTATTTGCAATAAAAAATAATCCCCGGTGTATTTAAGGGAAACAAAACAACTTTTATAAAAGGTATAACATTGTTTAAAAAAATTGTATTTTTATGTGAACATTTTATTAAGAAAGGTGATTGCAATTCAGAGAGTATTTTTCGATAGGTTTTTGTTTGTCTTTAGATTTAATTGTAAATTACGGAAGAGAAGAGAGAATGTTCGAAATTCCGACATATGGTAAAGAACGGCTGATGATCAGCTGATTAGGCTACCAGTTTAATGTGGTTTGGGCAGTCACGGTTTCTATTTACTTTATGTACCAACTAATTAAAAAAAAAAAACAAGTAAGAGCGCTATATTCGGCCGTGCCGAATCTTATATACCCTTCACAACGTGTAGTCATGCAATAACAGTAGTTTGTATCACCATTCATCCCATATGAAATACGTATATACATATAAAAACATACATATATAAAAACATCCCATTGTAAAATTATAAATTTACGAATGTATGTTAAAAAAAAAAAAATTAAAAAAAATTACAAATACAAGATTAAGGAATAATGAACCATCAAAAATTTATAAATCTATATCATATATCCCCGGTTTTTCTGAAAGACTTAAAAATTCAAATATTTACGACAAAGAAAAATATAAATTAGCGTTAAAAACACAAAATACGGTTCACACATTATTTACAAAAACAAAAACAAAAATTAAAAAAGGAGAAAAGTCTAATTTAGTATATGAGATTAGCTGCAATGGTGACGGGGTCAACATATCTGACAAAGTGTATGTGGGGACAACAAAAACAATGTTAAAAACGAGAATATCATCACATAAAACGGATTACAAAACACTTGACAAACCAATTGAACAAAAAACAGCACTAGCATCCCACAGTACCATAACTGGACACGTACCAAATTTTAAAGAGGTGAGAGTTTTACAAGAAGAGAATAATTTTTCAAAGAGATACATGCTGGAAATGCTACACATAATCGACGTACCATCGCATAAGAGATTGAATTATAAGAGTGATACAGAGAAATGTGCACAAACATACAGACATACAATAAATAAATATAGTCGTACAAAACAATAGATATAGAACTCGATATAGAATTATATCTAAAATATTTTTTGAAATGTAATTATTGTGTTTAGTGGATTTATAGATACATATATAAATTTGACAATTGTTTTCCTTTTATAATTTATTCTATTAGATCCCTGATGATGATCTACGAAGTAGGTCGAAATATTGGAATAAAATAAATAAAGATATTTAAAATCTTTTCTTTAAAAATAAAACAACAAACTTTAATTTTTATGACATAAAGCCAAACAAAAATCTACAACAAAATATATAAACAACAGAAAAGGTCAACAATACTCATTTAACAAAAATTTGTTTTTGTGAAAAAAAATCGAGGTAGTCGTGGGTTTTTTCTCATATCTCAGTTGTTTATGTACCGATGTTTCTGATTTTCAATACCGATCTACTCCCGAATATTTCTGATATTTTAATACCACTCCCGGGTCTAAGCGATGTCGGGGGGCTTCAAAAAGTTGATTTCAACATACACACGGTCAGACGGACAGACTGACAGAGCTTAATCGACTTCCCTATTCATAAGCTTTCAGAAAATATATACTTTATGGGGTCGGAAATGAAAATTGTAGAAATTTCACACGGAATGACAAACCTTTCCACTGTGTGAAGGGTATAAAAACATTTGCCCAAAGACATGTAACTGACGTAGTGACACATTCTTAGTTGTAACTTTACAATTCATCATTTAAAAATAAATTTCAAGTCGTTTTCATATAAGAATTGTTACAAAGTCGTCCGATATATTGAGGGCCTATTTAGTGCGTAAATTGTATAGAATATTGATTTAAGATGTAATGTTTAAAATTATAATTTTAATTTATGTTTGTTTTTCTAGATTGTGCGTCGTCCTTATGTTTTTATCTACAAATCTGAAAAAGATCCCGTGGAACGGGCTGTTTTGAATTTGGGCACAGCACAAGTTGAATGCAGTGAAGATCAAGCGGCAATGGTTAAAATACCCAATACGTTCAGGTAACAGTCTTTTTGAATTTGCATAAAATTAAAAAGACGAAAGACATTACGCAAAGATATTTTCGAATTACTTTTAATTTAAAGTAGATTTTAGAATTTTGTGAATAGATATTTACTGCTTAGAAACTGCAATTACAATGAAATTTTTTCTCACAGTGTGGTTACCAAACATCGTGGTTATCTGTTACAAACGTTGGGCGACAAAGAAGTACATGATTGGCTATATGCCATTAATCCATTATTAGCTGGACAAATAAGGTTTGTTTGTTACATTTATAAACATTTTGCAACTTTTATTATGTGAAAAAAATTTCCTTTTTCTGTTTTAGATCTCGTTTAGCTAGACGCACACAAGAGTCGGCTTCACAAACAGCCTCTCAAATTCAAGCTACAACCGCTACAATTGCGGGCTCGAACAATAAATGAGATACAATAACGATGGAATCCGTTTTAGTTTATTAATTATAATAAAATTCAATAATACCAAAATACCAAAATACACAAATACTTAAGATTTAAATTTAAAAACAAAACAAAATCGAACAAATTTAAACCAAAATGTGAAAACTACACAAAACAACAAATTCAAAAAAAAAAAAAAACAACTTGTAAAAGTGTTTTCAATAAAAGCTATTCAAATGTGATTTAAGCGAGAGACAACAACAGCAGAAATAATTTAAAGTGCAATATTTCTTTCCCAATGACAAAAATGAAAGAAGAAAAATTATAATAAAAGCAAACTCAAATAGAAATCAAGTGAAAGTAACGGTTTGAATTTAAAAAATAATAATAAAAAAAAATAACGGATTCCATCGATAAATTTAAAACAAAATTTAAAGGAGACGAATGCAGGCATTACATTAAATAAATAGTTTATATATGAAAAAATAAATTATATATACAAACATTCACATATATAGTATATAAATAAATAAATAAATAAATAAATTATATATTAAACAAACAATATATATTGAAATAAGAAGAAGCAAGTAAGAAGAAGGACATTTCAAAAAAAATATTACTTATTCGCTCCCTTTTTAGGCAAAAAGCTAAAAAGTAAAAAATAAATAAATAAAGAAACCCTCCTTAATTCCTTCACTCTCCCCCTTGAAAATTTCTAAATGTTCCCATAAACACAAAGCAAACAAACAAATCGCAATTAATTAATATTGATGTAAAACAAAAAAGCAAAAACCAAAAAGAAATTAAAAAATTTGTTTTCATTTATTTCTTAAACATTTTGCAATTTATTATTACATACTTATAAATGTACATGCATATTTTTAAAATAATTTCTCAAAAGGAAAACATTAAATTATACACATACATACATAAGTACTTACATGCTTTATTGTTGATTATCTATTAAAAAAAAATGAAAAATGAAAATAACCAAAATGAAAAACTTAATACTTTTACAATAATTAAAGAAAAAAAAGTAATTTTAATTATATATTTTATAATTGATATTATAGTTATACGAAAACAAAAAAAAAAAAAAAAATTAGGAAAAGCAGTTGCAGATAGAATTGTAAGTTAAAAAGATTTTTAAGCATTTCCAAAACAATTTATATATATTAGGGATGGTGATTTCTTAAACAAGACATTAAAGGCTTCATTTTGTAAGTTTAAACGTTTCATTGCTATATTTCAAATTTGTAGAAAGAGTGCTTGAAAATGTGATTTTTTTTGTAAGAATAGATTAGAAATGAAGCATTAAGAACGAAGGAAAGAAAGTTAAAAATTATTCCGCCTTATTGGCAGTGGCGTTGTCGTGTCGTTTTTATGTCGAAAACGACAGAAATACGACAAGGTCTCATTCCTTTTACATTTTTTCTTCTTTCTTCTATTTTATTTCCTACTTACTCTTTTTTATTTTTATTATTTTCTCTTGTACTATATCTTTGGAAACTTTCTCTCTCTCTCTCTCTCTTTTCTATCCTTAATACATGAAAGGGTAACGCAATGGACCTTATTGGTCTCCGAGTGTGGGTGTAGGAGGCAGATACTGCTTTCTGCATCCCCCTTTCCTACCTACCTACCTACATTGTCGGTAATAAAACACGAGAACGCCACTGACAATAAGGCTGATTATTTGATAGATGTTTCACATTAATGGAAAAATTTCCAATTTCTGCCTTTGAATTTAAATTATTATATTCCAGCATCTGTCAAATATAATTTGACGGGTATAACTTTTTCAATAAATATACTATTTATTTTCAAATTGTTGGTTCTAAGAACTTTTGAATTTCTACCGAAGAAAATAAAATTTAAAGTTTAAACGAGTCAAGAGTTTTCTTAATTAACTTAAAGCCTACTGAGTTTTCTTGTAGTATTAATATAAAAAAACACCTTGTAAAGATTTCAATACCACAGTTGTAAAGAGTAATTTGAATTTAAGATTTATCCTCATACTTTCCTCATGATCAGAATGAATTTTAGAATTTTGTAAAGATTTATTTGAAGATTTATTTAGTATGAAGTTTTGTGTTTAATGAACTTTTCATAAATTTAAAGATCTATGATGGCTATAGGAGCTACAAGGTATTAATAATTAACAAGCGTATTGATTATTCAAAAGTTTGTAATAGGCAGTCCCTTTTCTAAAATATAAAGTTTAGATTAGAGGTACTAAAACTATTTTAACATGAATATTCAAAATAAACTTTGATTTGTTTTACCATGACATGAGGGAAAAATAACATTTAAATTAAAAAATTTTACTTTGTAACCTTGAAAAGAAAAAAAGAATGAGTTTGATTTTAAAATTTAAAAAAAGAAAATGTTATTTTGCAAAGTAAAAAGAAAGAAAGAAAGAATAAAGTTTCAAATTAACGCTCCGAAATATTTAATACATAAAAACTACAATAAAGTTAATAATAGAATAGATATATTTATATAAAAAAAATTGAATTTTTTGAGCTTTGCTGAACTGCAACAAACACTTAAAAGCCTTCAATTCTGCCTACAGCTGCTTTAGGGAATAATTCATTAAAAAACGAACGTAAAACTAATTTTGAAATTTTGTTAAGAAAGTAAATTTTTTATCAAAATTTTGTAGACTTATTTACCTTCGTACCACTGAATTAAACTCATCATTTGTTAAATATTTTTATTGTACATAGTTTTAATTTATTATTTATTTTTTTATAATAATGCATACACAAAAACTTCATTTCCATTATTTGATAAACAATTAAATATAGAAATATTAACTAAACTTTTCATTATGATTTCTCTCAAGGATTTTAAAAATTAATTTTTCTGCTTGTTATATAGATTTTTATTTAAAATATATATAAAAAATAACAAAACATAAATATATATTTTTATTATTATAAATATAATGTTTTGCCTATAAAAGCCAACAAATTATTTACATGCTCGTACATACTTACATACATATTCTTAAAACAAAAGGAAACAAAAATAGTATTATTAACCATTAACAAAAATAAATTAAAATGAAATAAATTAAAGTAATGAAAATGAAGCAGAAGTAAATAAAATACTACATTATACTATTGACATAATTGTATATATGAATATATATATATATAGTATTATATTTACGATCCAACTAAATATATATTTAAAATAAAAGAACATTTAAAACAAACACTTTAACAATAATTTATTAACAAAATGGTAATCTCATTAAGGAAAGGCTACATAAAACAATAAATGTTTATTTCAAAGGCAACACTTTAAGAAAATGTGTAATGATGTGTAGTATTAGTGAAATTAAATAATGGCAAAACATGAATAAATAATTCGAATATTAAGTATAGACCAGTGAACAAAAAAAGAAAAAAAAAAAACAAAATGAATTGAAAATTGTATAATCATTATTATTATAAATAAAAAAAATAAATAAATGAATAAATAAATAAATTGAGAAATATACACAAAATACTTGATAAATTATTCAATAATGGATCTTTAAAATCGGGCTATTTTAAAAATTGACATCTTATATGCGATTACAAAGAAAATACAGTTGCTTACTATTAGATATTTTTAAACCTTTCAAACATTTTCATAGTTCTCTTCAATATTTCAATAAAGCTATTTACTTTAAAAATTAATCTAAACGACTTGCAAATCTGATCTGTTTTAGAATACTTCTTAGCAATCGTTCTTAAATGTGAGTCAGTATATTAAATTAATCCTTAAAAACATTCTGGTAGGAGTCAATAAGAAATCAAAATATAATAGTCTTGCACTTATTCACTATTATCATATACTAGACTGGAATGATCATGTTGAGACAAGGGTACAGAAGGCAAAGAGGATTCTGCATCAGTGTAAACGGGTTTGCGGTCGGAAGTGGGGAATCTCACCTAAGGCTGCACACTGGATTTACACAGTGGTGGTGAGACCGACGATCACTTACGCATCTGTTGTCTGGTGGCCGAAGGCCTCTCAGGCGACGGTTAGGCGGAAGTCGGACGGAGTTCAAAGGATTGCCTGCATTGGTATATGTGGCGCGATACGTACCACACCAACGCAGGCGATGGAGGCAATGCTGGGACTGCTGCCGTTGGACTTATTTGTAAGGGAGACGGCGGCAAGATCGGCGATTCGGATGCGAAGCGATGGCATGTGGTATCGCTTTGGATCGGTTTTGGGGCATAGGAGAATCCTGGACCTCGTGGATAAAGAGGTTAGGGAGACTCAGATGCCGATGGAGCGCATGAGTCGGGTAAAAGTGGTCGAAAGGCTACATCACACGCTCATAGCGGATGGATTCATGCACAATGAGTGCATGGAGAATGACATCAGTATCTTTACTGATGGGTCCTTTATGGACGGTAGGGCAGGTGCTGGCGTATACTCATCTGAGTTGGACTTATCCTGCACCCTGAGTCTGGGGGAGTACGTGTCGGTCTATCAGGCAGAAATGCTTGGTTTGCTGCATGCGTTGGACCACCTGTTGGAATGTCGAGTGTATGGGAGGAAAATTCTTATTGCACTTGACAACCAGTCGGTTATAAAACGTATGCAGCGGATGGATGTGAACTCCTCCTTGGTGCTTGAGTGTGTTCTGAAGCTCAATAGGTGTGCCTCTACAAATGAGGTAACGCTGATGTGGGTCAAGGGACACGTGGGCATAGCTGGGAATGAGGCTGCTGACGAACTTGCGAGGAAGGGGTCTGAGGCTGCATTCTGCGGACCGGAACCCAGAATTGCTCTGGGCAATGGGTTAGTGCGGGCGAGGATCTTTCAATGGGTGAACTCTGTGAACTTGCGAAGGTGGACGGAGGGAACCACGTGTAGACAGGCTCGTATGGTGCTCAGGGAGCCACTTGGCAGGGGTGCAGTGAAGATACTCGGTTTTAATCGGAGTATGATGAGCTGGATCACTGCGTTGATTACAGGACATGGTAACTTCAAATATCATCTGAAGGGGATGCGGATCGTGGATGATGATATTTGTAGAATGTGCCTGGAGGGTGCCGAGACGGCAGCGCATGTGATATGCGAGTGTCCGGCGTTGGCGAGCGTAAGATTGAGGATCACAGGCAAGCACACGTTGGGTGTGAGTGCGATGGGGGACCTTGGTCTTAAGGAGATGCTGGCGATTACAAAGGACTGTGCGATGAGGATTGTCGACAATCACCAGTTGGCAGTGTGAAATCGTTTTTTTCTGGTCCAGAGCAAACGCCGGTTGTGGCGCGGGACTCAGTGATTGAAGGTATACTGATCGGTAGACACGAAATCACTGAGGAGCGAAGGGGGTCGAAAAGGGACCCGTGATAGTAGTGGTCTGCTTCGATATTCCCCCTACATGTGTATATATCATATACTAGAAAAGCCCGGCGCGCGTTGCTACGCCCCTTAATGAAAAGAAATGCATTCAGAATTTTAATTGAATATCAAGTGCAAGAAGCTAAAAATTATAACTTTTTTTCAATGGGGCAGTTCAAGTAGCTGAAGATGATAACTTTTTCTTTATGGGCGTGGCACTGGCCACTTTTCTAATCGCGAAATTGTAAAGTCATGACAGCTCAATATGTGTGCAAAGTTTCAAAAAAATCAGTCCAGTGCATGTACCTTATAAAAGTGGGCAGGGCCACGCCCATAAAAAATAAGTTATCATTTTTAGCTACTTGCACTGGACCGATTTTTCTGAAACATTGCACTAATATTGAGCTGTCATGACTATACAGTTTCGTGATTACAAAAGTGGGTAGTGCCACGCCCTTAAAAAAAGTTATAATTTTAGCTTCTTGCTTTTGATATTCAATTAAAATTCAGAACGCATTTCTATTCATTAAGGGTCGTAGCAACGCGTGCCGGGCTTGGCTTGTATGTTAAAAAAAGAACAAAAAAAAAATTAAAATAAAAAAAAATTATGAACGTAAATAGCGTAAAATGGGAACATATTTTATAATTTATTTCCGATGAGCGATGTGTTAAATTAGACTGGTATTATGATGCTATTGTGAATTTTTTGAAGAAATAAGTCAAGATTTTAATTACTTTTAACACGTAGTATATTTTTAAATATAAGAGGAGGAGGCATTACAGTTACATTGACCTAGAAGTTATATATACGAAATTTTATTATCATATCTCTAATTCTGTCGGATTTATGAGCGTTTAAATTTCATTAATAGTAGAATATGTAAGAACTGGGCGTTAAAGTAGGCGTAACGAAATAGTTACTAGTAATGAATTCAACTTAGATAATTCTTCCAAAAAAAATTTTCAATAGAGAAATTGTATGAAAATTCTTTATTTTTATTTGATATTTTTTTTCAATTCTTATAATATTAAATTATTCGAGCCTAAGATCATGCAACAGTTTTATTTAAAAAGTAATATTTCCTGAGGATGCTGCACGAAGGAAGTAGCGATATATTGAGAAAAGAATAATATATTGTTTTAAGTTTTTTGTTTGTTAACTTTTTTAAATAAAACTGTTGCATGATCTTAGGCTCGAATAATTCAATATTATAAGAAATTATATGAATTTAAGATAAATCGTTATAAACTGGAAGTGGGCGTTAAAGTGGGCATGTCACCTTAATTTTCCGTTATAACAAATCTATTGACCAAAAAGCAATGGTTGCAAAATTTTAGAATCATATATCTATTACAATATTTTCAGGGAAAGATGCTTTTTTTACATAGGAAATATACTTAGAAAATTGTATCGCTCTACATCAATGCGAGCTATAGCTCTCTTCATAATATACCGATTTAGCTCATTTTCAATACCAAACTTTACAACGCTACGAGCTCTATCGTGCTTTTAAATAACGGACAGACTAACGGACAAAGCTAGAAACCAGGACTCAGAAAATACATTCTTAATGGGGTTTCGAATGATACCAATAACTTAGATTAGATATCGATATATTTTAAAACACTAGACTCATATATAAATTTATTGTACGCTATTTATTGTATTTTTAAATTTAAATACAGCAGTGTGTGGGATGTCATCGATATTTCCGTGGTTTTCATGGGCAACTGAGTATGTCCATTTTTGTATGTCGATTTTGTGTTATTAATGCCATAAGGCTTAATTTTAAACGCTCTTTACTTCATTGTAAAATTATCTGAAATAAGATGGACTCATTCCGATTTTTTTAATGGAATAACAACGTAACTTCTGTATTTATTAAAAATGCGTTCAGCAATAACGCAGTATGTTCACTTACGTTTGCTTTATGGCAAATTATTTCTGTTTTAAAAAACCACACAAGTCCATACATAAGTTAAAGACATATCCATACATAAGTTGTTATTTCTGAACACATTTGAAAATTATTTTTTGATTATTTTTCAGTAAACTCGAATTAATAATTGCTTGTATACAACCTTAATTTCCTTGGATTATTTTATATGCATATGTACATATGTATATATACTTTTTATATTATGTTCTATTCATTGCGAACCACCTATTTTTAACTTACGCTGTTTTATCTGCACACACTTTTAGTCTTCGTATCACTTTGTTCATTTTTGTCTTCGCTATGATCTAATTTATAAATAATTGTCTAAAATTTTCCCAAGAAAATTGTAACATCTTTAATTTAAGAATGAAAATTTTGATTTTAAGACATACACAGTTGACCATGAATTGCACAGATTTGTTATTATTTTGAAAGGCCTATCGATGTCATTATATATGGAATAAAACTATTCTATATAAATATTTGGAATTCTCAGGTGCATTAGACAGGCTGAATTTTACCGATGCGTTTTACAGACTTTGGAGCTTATTAGCATAGTCGTGCTACTTAAGAAACCTCACAAGAAAAAGTCTAATAGGGATAAACCACATAATTTATAATTTTTGTGTTGAATATCCGTCCATTGTAAAACAAATTAAATAAATGATTGCCAATTCGATAGGTATAGCTTCAGTTAACTATTAAAGTTTGGATGTTGCTATTGGTGCGCACCTTACATATTTGGATACAGATATGCTACTATATACATACATATATAAAATGTGAATGCAAAAACGGATGACGAAACTAAAAATTAAATGTGGCACTAATGGGGCGATTATGGATAGCAACCCAACCTCAGTTACGTTGCCAGTTGCCAAAAAAGGCATTACAGATGGCAACTAACAGCTGTCAATTTCATATGCAAATTTGGCTACCGTGAAATTTAAGTTGCTAGCTGGCAACGCAACTAAAGTTCGGTTGCTATCCATAATCGACCCATAAGATAGACAAGAACCTAGATTAACACATACGTTACCATTCATCATGACAACTACGCAGACGAAATGTCGGGGTACACACTAGTATACAATATAAAAAGTTTATTAATTTAAAATATTTAATAATTTATTAAGTATTTTCTATTTAGTTCATGTAAGTTATATTAAAGTAACTTATAACATTATAATTGGCTTCTGTCTTTTATTTTTGACTGCCTGCCACTGCATTAACACGCTCCTCTACCTTTGCTACTTCCTTGTTGATGGTCTCGAGATTTTGTGCAAAAGTTTCTTGTACTGAATGTAAGATCTCCTTGTTGTTAACCAATGACGTGGTAATGGTGGTCTGCTTTTCCTCGATTTCAGCAATAATTTTAGCAAAATTCATGGCTATAAATAAGAGGGAATTAATAAATTTATTGTAAAAGATGACACAAAACGTGAGATTATTGAAAATTTTACCTAACTTAAATCTATATTCATTAACAAGAGAGAAGTGCAAGTAAGTATTCAATAAACTTAAACGTCATAAGACTGAATAAGAAAAAATATAAACACAATAACACTTTATTTGAAACCAAGTTTTTAACGTAAAAGGTCAAAAATTTCATAGAAGCCGAAATTTTTTAATCAATTTTAATGTCAGTGGCGTTGTATTTTTGGTACGGTGAATATTTAAATTTTAAGACTCTGTTTTATTACTGGCAATAAAGCTGAATATAATATGGAACGTGTTCTAATTCGGCGTTTTCCGAATCAAATTCAGTATTTTACAATTTGAATTCAACATGCTTAAAATTTAAATCAGAATTTTTCTCATAAATTTCGTTTGCAAATTTTTGAATTTGGTTTTAAAAATGCTAAATTTGTTTTGGAAAATAAACCTAAATTTCACTTTGACAAGGACAAATTTTACGTTAATATCCAATATTTACATATATGAACATATTAAATTATTTTTTTTTAGCAAATTGGTTATACAATTTTTAAAATGTAGTCACCCAGGGCAAAAATGCAGCTATAGTCAAGCCATGAAAAAAAAAGAAATGCTGTACTTTGGGGCGTGGCAAAAATATTTTTTTTTCTGCTTTAGAAACTTCATTGACATGTCTTTCATTCAAGGTTATTGACACAACTTATTATTCGACCCGCCTTAATGCACTATAAGTTAAAAACTGTTTAACATTCGCCCATGCCAATTTGTATTAAATTATTCAAATACATTCTTATTGCCGTATTCATATAAATTATTTAAGGTTTATACAGAAATATGACAAATAAGCTTTCAATACCACTAAAATAATTTGTATAAATACGGTAGCAAATTTATAAATTTTTCGTTGGTTTTATTTGTAATTTTGTGATTTTAAAAAACATTATTGGTCATATATTAGGAAAAAGTTTTATTATTTTTCAAACACACTCTTGTGAAAAAATTCCCTGAAATCCGAAAGGTCCAGTATAATTTTTTTTAAATTAAATTCATTTTGCATAAACCTATGAATATCTTTAATATCGTAAATTTTAGCAATATATCACAAATTTTTTTTTGTAAAAAATGTGTTAAAAAACAAGGTTATTAGAAAAATAGTCAAACTTTCTCTTACCATATTTATGTAAAGCCTCCAATGCCTGCATCCTTTCAATAATATCGGGTAATATTTCAGCAACCGGTTCGGTTCTTTTAGCAATATCATACATATCTATGATTTTTTGATCTCGTTTTGCTTCATCAGCCGAACCACTAGATTTTTCTGCTATAGCATCCATTTTTGAGCCCAACGAACCTAAACGTTCCTCAATAGCATCAATTTTCTCTGACTGTAATAAGGCAGCCTTGGTGCTTAGCTGGCGTACAGCATCCATAACATTTGTATTTTGTGTCAGAGTTGTTAAACGACTTAACTTTTCCGGTTGAGCACCTACAGCCAGTTCTAATTGATGTAAACGATGTTCCAGCTTAGCTATACGTGCTGAGGCGCCCAAGTCTGCACCTGGAGTAGGTATGGCTGTTAAGACACCTGATTTTTTGTATTCATCCACTTGATTGATGAGAGCTTTGACTTCTTTATCTGTTTTACTGGGAGCCTGCTCCCTACCCAATACCTGCTCTAGTCTAAGTGAATCTAAAACTTTCTTGGCAGTTGCTATTACAGTTGCCACCGCATCATAAGATTCTTTTTCTTCCTGCATTATCTTGCGGTCGTTTTGTAAAGAAGAAACCTCTTCTAATAATTCATTCATTTCACACTGCAGACGTCGGCACTTTTGAACTGGAGTCTCCCGTTCGCCCATAGCCACCAATTCAAATTCACCCGAACTAGCATCATAGCCACGGCACTGACGTGTGCCTATACGACCCGAAAAATCGACATTACCCTCTAATGTAGCACCACGAAAACGTTGATACGACTCTTTAGTTGAAATATGTAAACGTTCGATGGCTTCATTTTCAGGTTCTTCTTCATAGTAATCCGAAGTTTCTTGTTCTTGATTGTCGGGTGTCTCATAGACGTCTGGCTGGTCATAAGCCTACAAAAGGTACGAGAAAAAAAAACAAATATACGCATAGGTGAAAATTATTGAAATTTAGGGCTGGTCTTATTAAAAAGGTGACTAATGTCCAGGACATTATTAGTAAAATATCTTACTATGCCGGGTAAATTTTCGAATTTCGGATCGGCCATTATAACGGGCACTGTTAATGCTTTGTATAATCACAATTTTTAATGAATACTGTTCTTAATTTTCACAAAATTAAACACAATTTTGCCGAAATCAAAAGTGAAAAATTCTCTTTTGGTTTGTTTGACGTTTGAAAATAATTTACAAAACATTCATATGATGTCACATCAACGTACAGGGTGTATAACATATTGAAAGTTTTTTTTTCACTTTTTGCTGTACTACAAACCGTTAGAGGGCACCGTCGCAAAGCAAGCTGAGCCACAAACCATAAACATTAAAGTTACCAGACATTCAACAAAAACTATTTAATATAACGCTGGGTCTCCACGTAGCAATTTTCATTGCTAAGCTTAAGCAAAAACGTCGGCAGAATAACGGCACTTTATTGCTAAGGTATGATTATTTTCACTGGGTGGAGAACACGACACAAATAATTTATTTTTATAATTTAATATTTTTGTTTTAACTTTTATGAGTTTTTTTAAAATACTTTACTTTTAATTATTATCAGGTAAAATTATTTTAATTTTCCTTTGTTTCTGCAAAGAAAAACATAAAATTCAAAGAAAATTAAACGATTTTGACAACTAATTGCGGCAATAATTGCTCAAGCAATCAGCAGAGCAATGATTGCGCAACAAATTGCTACATATGGCAATTTGCAGTCTACACCTTGCAATCAAATTTGACAACTGCGGTAATAAATATTGCTACGTGGAGACCCCGGGTAAAGGTCAAACGTCTTTACAATTGCAATAGTTAAGAATGGTGATATCGAATTATATAAAATGTATAATTGGTAGAGCATAAAATCTAAAAGAGCTACACCAACATAAAGAAAAAGTTTGTTATAGTTTGCGTTCATGTAAATAAAGTACCACATCCAGCTTAAAATCTACCGATCGATAAAATGAAATAGCGCCTGTTAATTTTTTGTTGTTTATTTATAACAATAACAATATTGATTGAAATATTCCCATATTTATTTTGGATGTTATCGCTCAAAATAGACCCATCAAATGTTCCTCCGGAAAATAACGTTATTATTTATTAAAAATGTTTTCGTATGACAAAAAATTAAAAGAAACATGTTTAATATAATCACAATTAAACAAATCAAAACAAAATTTCGTAATGGATGGTCTACCTAAGCACTTTCCAAAATTGCAAAACAGAAAACAATTCATAAATTCAGCTTTTTGTAAAATGTAGAGGGATATTTTCGCATATGGCAAACAGTTTAAGATAAAATTTTTTTTATATCTTGAAGTCTTGTTAAATCGTTTGTCAAATTTTTTCTTGAGTAGTGTGTTTGTTAGGTCTTGTTTGTGTTGTGTGTTTTGGCAAATAAATAATACTGTTTGCCAAATATATTTCGTGGTGTATTTGCCTGTTAAAACCTTAACGTTCAAAATAAATCTGTATGTGGTATTAATCCTTTGAAAATAACCGTAAATAAATAGCTATTAAAATCCAGCACAATCGCCTCATAACTTTCAGAGCTATGAGCTAATAAACACGACTGCATCTTTTTTTCCCATATTTCATAAAAATTAACATTTTAAGCTCTAAGATAATTTACAGACACGTTTGCTACTGTTTATAGATCTAATATGCCTTTAGAGCTATTCTTAAAATTGTTTGGGCAAATCGGCCACTATTTGGCCACTAAAAAATATATACTTATTTGATTGCAATTCTTTAAAACAAGTCAAAGAGATCATCAGATTAAACTCTTATTATTGTTCTTAAAATCATTTAATAAGCTGTTAATATCTGCGCATAGTAAAATTTAAGTGTTGTTTTTATCAATAAACTTATATTGAAAAACTTTCCAGAGTTTTTATTTTTACAGTCGTGGTTGACATTTTCATGGAAATGCCCATATGTCTGAATTATATGCAAGGTATTGAAATCAAGTTTAATGTACAAATCCCAGAAATTTTCTTGTTATGAGTGATAATTTTTTTAAGAAAATATCTGAAGTTTATAAAGAAAACGTATTTGAGTTTATTTTTTACTTATAATTAATAGAAATTTCCAATAGTTTTGCCAAATTACTGGAAATTAGCTGTTCATGTTAGTTTGTATTAAATTTAAAAAGAAATTCGAATATAAAAATATGAAAATATTAAAAAAACGAAAATCTCGAAAATACAAACATACTGTTGATAAGGGACCACAGAAAAACAAATATGATTAAAATAAAAATTGTAAAAGCTTATACAACAACTGCCTACATTACAGATGGTTAACACAAATGTAACAAAAAAAAAAAGTGGGAATAAAAAATAAATAATAACAACAATAGAAAAAGACTTTAGTAGTAAATTTTATTCTCACTACTTATGGTAGGAAATATGAAATCAATAGTCATTTGATTATCAAATTATCTTTCTTAACAACCTGTAAGTTGATGATGTAGATGATACTAAATACAAGCAAGACTATAATATCGATCGAGGAGTGCTGATAAAAAAATCAAAAATATATTCCACTTGACTTGTGTTGGTCAAAACTTACCATTATCATTATCACAAATGACATTTAATTTCTTTATTATATCATTTTTAATACTAATTTTAATTTAATTTTAAATAATAATTTAAGATGATATGAACTTGAAAGCCAGTATTAGAACCAGATAAATATTGTATTAGTATGATATCACCAAATTTATTTTAATGAAAAAACAGAATAGTCAACTTATTTCCAGAATATAAATCTTAATTGCAAATATTTCATCTTGAAAAAAAAAAATGATTCTAAAAGTTTACTTAACTCTTTCTTCTTATAAGCGCAAAGTTTCAGATAAATAATAGAGTAATAATTAAAATTTTCTTTATTTTTATTTAATATTGTTACAATGTCTTCGAATATTCTTCTTACATGCGCCCACATAATTTTAAATTCACCGGAATTATTACATTCTTAAATAAAAACTATTTTTTTTATAAATTGCAAAAGCAATTTGCCTTCTAATTTTTCCCAGACGTTTTTTTAAGAATTCCTTTTTTTATTTATTAAATTTTCTTTACAAATTGGAAACGCAATTTGTTTTATTACATTTTTCATAAAAATAAATTTTTTTCCTAATTATTGCAAGTACGCAATTAATATAGTATATAAGAAAAGAAATAAGCTAATTTAGGCAGATATGATTTTTAAAAACTAAGAACGCGTGTTTCGAATTCCAAAAGTGAACATCAATAAAATTTTTCAGAACTTTGTTTACGGTTTCTGATTATCGTTCAGAGGATATTTAACTTAAGGGTGGAGGAAGATAAATTCTGAATTTTTCACAGAGCACCGGTACTTAATGGCAACCTAAAAAAGTCCAAGTTGGTCAAATTGTAGTTTCAAATTGGCTAATTGATATCGCTAAGATGGCCTAAATAGCGATTAATTGATAAAATGATTTTGCTGAAGCCAAATATTTCTCAAGCAGTTCAGTCTCACGAGCTTTTGTGTTGTACTTAATTTTGAAAAATTTTCCTTTTAAAATACCACACTAATATCGTTAATATTTAACGAAATAGACTTAACCACTAAAATCAAATAACTTCTCTTGCAATGAATACATTTTTTTTTAATTTTTAATCTTTTCTTTGCTCTCCTAAACTTAAGCGGAACTCACTGTTTAATGCAAACTACCCTTGCAAGTCGTGCAGACCGTGCAAGTCTAGCAAACAATTTAACTTTTGCACGACTACAAAAACAAATTATATTAAAGCGCAATTTCCATCACTTGAGCAAATGTGCACAGCGAAAAACCAGTGCAAAGTAATGTCATGTTTCGGAAAATATTTAAACACAAACTCTTACTTATTTATTTAAAAAAAGATTTGTTGTTTCTTAAATACCTAAAAAATCAACTGTTGTCATAAGTTTGCAAAGCACGAGAAAAATGCACTCACGCTTGGTAGCAAAAAATTAGTGCATATTTTCACAAATTGCAAAAATGCTACCAAGTTTGAATTCCGCTTTAGTAAAAAACAAGTAAGAGCGCTATATTCGGCCGTGCCGAATCTTATATACCCTTCACAACGTGTAGTCATGCAATAACAGTGGTTTGTGTCACCATTCATCCCATATGAAATACGTACATACATATAACAACATACATATATAAAAACGTCCCATTGTAAAATTATAAATTCACGTATGTATGTTAAAAAAAAAAAAAAAAAAAAAAATTTTAAAAAAAATTAAAAAAAAAAATTTAAAAAAAAATTTAAAAAAAAATTAAAAAAAAAAAATATTATTTATATAATATATATAAAACAAAAAAAAAAAAAAAAAATTAAAAAAAAAAATAATAAAAAATAATAATAAAAATATAAATAATATATTAAATAAAAAATAAAAAAAAATAAAAAAATATTAAAAAAAAAATTTTAAAAAAATTAAAAAAAAATTTTTTTTGGCTCAGCTGGGATTCGATGCCACGTTTTCTCTAACCAGTATACACGTTTGTATGTATGTATGTTGTTGTTGTAATGTTGTTTTTGTGAAAAAAAATCGAGGTGGTCGTGGGTTTTTGCTCATATCTCAGTTGTTTATGTACTGATGTTTCTGATTTTCAATACCGATCTACTCCCGAATATTTCTGATATTTTAATACCTTACCCGGGTCCAACCTATGTCGGGGGGCTTCAAAAAGTTGATTTCAACATACACACGGACAGACTGACAGACTGACAGAGCTTAATCGATTCCCCTATTCATAAGCTTTCAGAAAATATATACTTTATGGGGCCGGAAATGAAAATTGTAGAAATTTCACACGGAATGACAAACCTATATATACCCTTTCTCACTGTGTGAAGGGTATAATAAATTTGTTTAAGCAACAACGATTTAGTTAAAAATAATATTTGTGTTTGAATCACCCGGTGTGGTGTGTATGTACAAACTTAATTTAGTTTCAATAATGGGTTGCGTATAAGTAATATTTTACAGAAATAATAACAATTATACGAGCAGGCGGAATTTATCAAAATTAATAATTTAAATAAATAGAAACAGTCAGTTTTTGCATATAAATTATTAAAGGTTTATAAAGAGTTTATAAAACAAATTATATATGGAAATTTGTTTTTGTAAACATCTGTGATAATTTTTAGGAATAATCCAATAATTATTTAAAAAACATTAAGAAATCTGCTTTAATTAACTTTTTTTTTAAACACAAAAAAAAAAAATTTAATATTAAAAATTTGAATAATTTATTATGCATTGACTAAGTTGTATGCTTTCTTTTTATTCACGTTTCGTGCATTTATATATTGAAAGTAATTTAAAGTAAAATGCCTATAATGTAGCTAAACCTTCATGCTAATATGTCGTTACTAGTTTTAACTTATTTAAGTTTCATTCGCTAAAATATTTAGCATCTAAATATAATATTTATGTCATTTATTTTGCAGTAAATCTTAAAATCCTACAAATAATATAAGGGGTGTCTCGAAATGCCTTTTTACATTTTAAAATGACTCCCAAATCTAGCTTTTTTCAAACAAAAAATACATTTTATTGGCGTTATGGAGAAAAATTTCTAAACTTTATTATGCAAAAAACCAAAGTTTCAAATTTTATTTTCTTTTGCAAAATTTCGCACTTTTTTCTTAACGCTTTGCAGTAAACGTTGGACACACCTTTTACCGTAGTGTTTGATAGCTTTTTTCCAAAAAAATCCAATTTTTTTTATATTTGCAGAAGCTTTGAACTTTGTTCTTAGGTACTGCTTAATTATAGCCAAATAGCGTTCAATAGGCCTGAGCTCTGGACAATTAGGTGGATTCATGTTTTTCGGTACAAAATTTATTTTGTTGGCCTCATACCACTCAAGAACGTCTTTGCTGTAGTGGCAGCTTGCCAAGTCGGACAAAAACAGTGGAGGTATATTGTGGCTTCTGTATAATGGCAATACAGCCTTTTTCAGGCACTCATTAATATAAAAATGGCTGTTCATTGTACGATTCACAATCATATCATATATTTTTTGGCGAATTTTGAAATCTTTTTATACTTAAATTTATCGGAAACATTAGCTCTTTTATTAGAAACATAAAAACTCTGACCAGGAAGCTCTGAATAGTCAGACTTACAATAGGTTTTATCGTCCATTAAAATACATCCATTTAAATTATTTAATTTGTGACGTAGCAACTGTTTTGCTCTTATTCTTGCCGTTTGTGTTCCTTTTTCGTTTCGGTTTGGAGCTTTCTTGACTTTGAATGTTCTTAAATTTTCTTTTTTCTTTATTCGTTCTACAAGCGACTCCGAAATATTTAGTTTTAGTGCGATATCGCGAATGGAACTGTTTGGATTTTGCTTCCAAAGTGCCTTCACCTTTTTAACGATTTGAGGATTCCTCAAACCACAAGGCCCTCTACCTTTCTTATGCTTAATAGACAAGTCTTTTTTGAATTTAAAAATAATGTTACGGGCAGTCTGTCTGGACACTTTTGCCCGTCGCGCAACTTCAGCGTAAGAAAGTTGTTTATTTTCATTGTAAATATCCACAATATTTTTTCTCACTTTTTCTCTATTTGACGACATTTTAAATACGGATTAAATAATTTGAATAAACTTATTTACAAAGTATTGTTGACACTTATAACTATCACAGAGTGGAACAAAAAAATTAATTAAATAATAATTGTTTGCGTAGTGCCCTGTAAAAAAAATGTAAAAAAGCATTTCGAGACACCCCTTATAATGAATAGCGTGTTTTCAAATGCACACATAAATGGGTTTTTGTGTTGCAAAGACATTAAAACATTTGCACACATGCACAGATACTATAATACCATACTACACTATATGCTGCAGATTGTAATTAAATGATACTATGGTTTTAATATCTATTTAATGTATAAAACTATTGAGGTGAAAGTACGGAGAAAATATAAAAAAAACTAAATATTATAAGAATTAGGTTATATTGAGGAAGAGACACATTTTAGAAATTGCCAATTTGCTATTATTAGAATATTAATATAGAAGTATAAGAAAAATAATTAGTCGTGAAACAAAGAACCCACTGCCAATTTATTTTGTTAACTTAGAATTCAGAAATTTATAATTATTATAATTTATAATATTTGGTCACGCGATTGTTGTTGTAGAAGCTTCTTATAAATTTGATGACACGGTTACATGTCATAGATGTCAACAATTTGGTCACACAAAGTCTTACCGTAAAAGATCATATATAAATGTGGCCTAGAGAATCCAACGCATGAATGCACTTAGTACACCACCATAATGCGTCCATTGCTGTAGGGGCTGTAAAGTTTATCAGAAACTCAACAACAAACGCTCAAATATAAGTCAAAGAAAATCAAATTAAATGAAAATATTCAGAATATAGGCCAGACAACCTATGTTCAGGCTGTAAGAGCACAAATGATGGTATAAATAATGTTCTTCAAAAATCAGGGCGATGCTTGCACAACAACTTGAGTTAACTAACACACTGATGAATATGATGTCAATGTTAATGATAAAATTATGAAAATAAACCTAATAATTGCAGAAAGGAAGGCTTATGACATTTTGAATCATATAAGTGAAATATGGTTTTCGTGAAAAATAATTTTACTTTTTTCCGAAATACACCATTAAATCTCTTTTCCAAATAAGAGGATTGGACATAAAAACTGCCAATCGTCCTTACGATAGAGCACATGCCGGTGCGGCTAACGTCATCAAATCTACTATTTATAATGAAATATTACAACTAATAACTGAATTATACATGCAAGCTGCTAGAGTTAAAATAGTGTGAAATTTAGTTTGTCTTTTGAATGTCTTTTGAAATTAGGCAACCAATCGCTTAGAAAAGGAGGCTTGGAAAAGAACCCGGTTACCACTAAATAAAATGAACTTCAACCCTGCAGCTTATAATTTGATGAGAGAATTAAAAGATGTTTAGAATGAACCTATTAGTAGATATTTGGGTAAATTACGTCCGCATAATAAAAGTCTTTGAAAATCTACATAATATCTAAGACATGCTCAAAAGCGAAATGTTCCAAATGACGCCTCTAATAACTATTGGTGTAGATCTGACGACTGAAAAGCTTCTGCTTTTAAGTCACACCTTGAAAACATCGTTACTCCTCTTTCTCTTTGCGCATCACAAGATAATACAAAAATAAATAGTTTTTTAAACATTACGTGTGCAATGAGTTTACCAATCAAGCCCTTCAGAAATCCCAAAATTGAAGCTGTAGTTAACACAAAAAAGTCTCCTGGTTATTTAAATATAGATGCAAAAGTTCTTAACAATTTACCAAAAAAAGCTATGATTTTTCTCATGGTTGTATTTAATGCTGTTTTGCGTCTATCACATTTCCCAGCACAAAGAAAACATACAAAAATTATATTGATTCAAAAGCCTTACAAGCCTTAAAATTCCATCGAATCAAACAAACTGATGAGCCTGCTACCAGTTCTATCGAAGTTATTTGAACGACGTTTTAAAAAAAGTTAATGCCAATATTAGAATCTTTTCACGTTGTACCCAGTCATCAATTTGGGTTTCGAAGCAAATATGGGACTTCTGAGCAATGTCACAGAGTTATTGAAACAATAAAGAACTCCCTAGAAAACAAACAATACTGCTCATCGGTATTTTACGATGTAAAACAAGCATTTGACAGAGGGTGGACTAATATCCTTTTATTTACCTTTAATCATTTTTGGTCCTTTCTCACTGACCGCTATTTCTATATCAAAGACAATGAGGAAAATTCAGAAATTGGTGTTATTAAGGCTGGTGTACCACAGGGAAGCGTTATTATATTTAGTAGTTAGTTGGTTAAAAAGATGGAATATTAAAGTCAACACAGACAAATAGATCCATGTGTTATTCACACTCAAAAGTGATGATTATCTTTCTGTAAACTTCAACGAAGTTGTAATACATAAATCAAATGAAGTATTAGAGCATCAAAGAGCCCTTCCTAGTGGGACATCTCATATAAAAATCATGCCTTCCTGAAGCAGGTTGGGAAAGTACATTTGTCTCTCCCTTACAAACCTGCTTCCGGGTATGTAGTAATTTTTGCTGGGTTCTTAAGCCGTATTAATTTATTTATCTTTATCTTTTTTTAAATTATTAACATTTTAGCTTTTAAATTTAATGGAATTTATTGTTAATGTAGATAGATTGCTAATAAAAACTAGTAAGAGCGCTTTACCGGCATGTACATAGGCATAAATAATACCGCTAAGCCTAAATTTCAAATTTTATATAATTTGCAATTTTCTTTATTATTTCTGACGCCATTGATTTTTAATTTTTACATAGTCCACTGTAATTTAATAGTCAAGCCCATGGTGTAATTATACAAGGTGGCGGTGCCAGCCCAGCTGATTATTTTTTTGTGCTCTGGAGTATGTCAAACTACATGTTAAAAAAATTATTTCAACTCCGGAAATTGTCAAACTCCATACATAAAAAAGAGAGACAAAAATTGGTCTCCTTTACGCTATCACCTTATGTAATTACACCATGGTCAAGCCCTTCCATTTGGTACCCATATTGTTATGAATAAAAAATTTGTTCTGCCATTTTGTTTCAGACGCCATATTTTATTTATATATTCGCCATTAAATCTAGGACGCCATCTTGGATTTTTTCTTTTCATACCTAACTATATTTTCATAATCAGGCCCTTTTTTTGATCCCCATATTGGCTTTCTAAGTTGTATTGAAACTAAAAAATAAAGATTTCCGTTTGTTCATTTTAGAAAAAACACTTCAACAGTTGTACTTTTGTGCTTATATCTCAGTTGGTTTCAAACCGATTCGTTAGTGTTTCTTAAAAATAATTTCTAAGGAGTTTGAAAAAATGTATTTTTTTCAAATAATTTTTGTCTATAACTTTGCTGATTAGTGACCAATTTGTCCAAACTTTTTAACGAATATCTGTAGAGGCATATGAATTTTAATTTTTGTGGTAAAAATAAGCGAGACTGTCATGTTTATTTCCTCATATCTCCGAAAATTATAAGGCGATTATACTGATTTCCAATACCGATCTGATCTCGAATACTTTTGATATTTCGATTACTTAAGCGAGTTCTGTCGATGTCTGGGGCTTAAAAAAGTTGATTTCAATATACCCACCGACAGACGGATAATGCCTAATCGACTTCCCTGTTAATAAGCTTTAAAAAAATTTAAACTTTATTGGGTCGGAAATGAATATTGTAGAAATTTCCCACGGAATTACAAACATTTTACACTGTCGTGTGAAGGGTTAATTAAGAAAAAAAAATATTTTAACTAGAAACCGTTTGTGATTCCCTGAAAACATAATAACGCAATTTAAACTAGCATATTCTTAGGAGTAACAAAATAAAATTTGCTAATTAACCATAACTTGCTTAAACAAAATTAACTTTGCAGTTTAACATATTGAAGGTACTGTGATGCATAGAAAACAAATGCAAAAGAAAGGAATATAAGACATGTTACACAACATTTTTGACATTTTTTTTATACAATTAGAAACTTGAACTTATGCAAGTATACGAACACATATAAGTTTATATAAATATTTATCTACGTGGTCAGTGAACGTGCAACTTTCTTAAAAAAAAACTATTGCTAACTTGTTAAAATTTTGTTTAATTTAAAACCCAGTTATAAACTTCCTTATAGTTTCAACATGATAAAGTAATTTTTTGGATTTAATATAAATTTCAATAAAATCAAATTTGTGTTCTTTTATGCGAAGTTTTGTTGTAAATTATCTACTAAAGTGTGCTACAAACAAATATGGTAATTAATGCCACAAGTTTTCTTATAAAATTCGTGAAAAATTTATTTTTATTTGCCAGATTTTGTGACATTTAGCATCATTGTTGTGACATGTTAAAGTTTTTGTTTTTTTTTAGCGTGTTTCTTTTACATTTTCCAAGAGATGATTATTCTTTAGTGTTTAAAAACCCAAATTAAAAACTTAGGAAAAACAAGGTGCAAAGTAGATTAAAGAAATATATGTAATACGAATTCGATATTTTTAAATTAAATACTAATAAATCTTAGCGAAAAACATAGAAAACGATCGCATTAATCAAAATATTTTAGAATAAAATAAAACTAGAGCTGATACAAATGCTACATTGTCGATAAGGTTCAAACTACCGTTTCCTTTTGAAATGCTTTAAAAATACCAAAATCATCCTTTTTGGCTATAAAACCACAATACAACAATATTTGTGCTGGCTAGACAATGCTAAAGAATTGTTGGAGAGTCAAACTTACGATGTTTATTACATTAGCCATCAGCGCACAGTGGTCTAAATTCTCCACCTAACCGGAAGAAAGTCATAACTCGCTTTTGAAAAGCAGCATTGACACGAAACTTTGCACGTTTATAGATTTTATCAATAAAAACACTCACAAAAAAAAAAAAAAATGGGCGCAATCTGTAAAATGGGCGTGCCACATTTTTTGTTAAATAAATAAAAACAAATAATATACCTGTATTAATGTAAAACATTATTTATTTATTTAAAGTTTCGAATTTTTATCACAAATTTTAATCTACATTAACCCTTTGAGTCGGCGTGTACTCAAATGCGTACATCACTTTGTATCATGACTGGAATTGAACGTTTAAAATAATAAAGAGTTTTTGATTGGGAACATATTCTCTGAAGTGTTCTCACCAAGTTTCTCTCACGTTCCATAGAATCATATATGTTTTAAATGATTTTTTTTTATAAATTTCTAATACAGCTTACGTCATATAGAAAACTGGTGTCATGGATGCATTTTAAAATCCTTTTTACTTGGTCTCGACATATCTGTATGCTATTGGAAATATATTTTTTCGGATGAGAACTGTTACAGATATAATTAGAATTGTAGGTTTTGACTTAAAACGTTTAATATGCATAAAAATACAGCTAAATAAAAGTATGTAAGCAATTGTGTACACACGTACTGTGGTATTGTGTACGCAAATGTGTACATGGACTCATTTGTGTACAAACAGAATGAAGACATTGTTGATATTTAACCCACCGAATTTGGTGCAGCGGATGGCGAGCAACTTTATTGGAGTAAATGAAGAAGAATCTGTCCGACGATTTGATAAGAAATCAAAACAATATGTCGATATAAAACAACCCAACATTGTCTCTGCCTATGTTGCTGTTTGTGCCAGCTAGATAGAATATAAAAAGAATTGTGCTTTGAATAATGTACCGCAGATGGATATAATGTATTTGTTGGAATTCAAGCAGGTACTAGGACGAAGTCTCACAATAGTCCAACAGCTACAGAATATGAAACGAGGAAGGCCATCGAATTCTTCCGAAAATAATGCACAAGTAAGCTTGTTAGAGTAGAAGTGGGACCGCTACACGAAGTACAGTTTGACGAAATATGTCATTTACCAAATCACGACAATTAAAAACAGGCTACCAGGTGCAAAAGCCCGCAATGTATGTGCACTTGTGTTTAGCAAAAGACCGCAATCACTTTGTTACCTTTCACACAAAATAAGGGTGTGAATTTGAGTGATTTTTAAATTTGTTATTTATTTTATTAACTTTGGATTAAAAATTTTTTTTGAGCTTTCTTTTTTAATATAGTGCCATAAATAAAATTACATTGTTTTTAGAAATTTTTTCTCTATTACTAAGAGGAACAACGTTAGAGTTTGTTAGTACGAAATCGCGTACATCCTAAAAAGGATATTCGAGCTATCGGAGAAAATTTTAAATAACATTTTTGGGGTTTTTGGGCTCTAGTTATTAATAACGGATATCAAATAAATTTTTTACTTTGCTTTAGTTAATTCCCGACTCAAAGGGTTAAGTAAAAGGAGCTATAAAAAGAAATAATGCTTTTGCAATTGAATGAAATATAAATATATATTTAATCTAAATATTCAAAATGTTAAAGCCAAGTGAAATGTAAAGGCAAATCGAAGACAAGTGAACATTATGCAAAAAACAATTCACTTTCTGAATCGAGGAACGACTCTGGTGTAGAAACATCTGAAAGTAACGCAATAACTTCTTCGCCCAAAGGCTCTGTAATGCGAGGTAAAAAAGAAGCTTTTGTTGAAAAAGAATAAAAAAGAGGATCTGAAGACAAAAGGAGATAGTAAAAAAGATCATGCATTGTTTTTTTGCGAGACATTTTTCGGGTGTGACTTTCTTGTATATTTCGAAAGTCTTTGTTTCGAGATTCCAATGCTCTTGTGTATCCACCATCCATATACAAAACTAACTCGTCCTCATTTGTGTATGGTGTTGGTACTTTTGGAGAAAAGCTTAATTTTTTTTTTCATTTTTGCTGCTCTTGACGGAGAAGAGTCTACGGTTTTAACAATGCCCGCAGTATTTCTTTTTCCAGACTTATAAAGACTTGTTCCAGCAGCAAATGTCAGTTCTTCTGGGGACCAAGTCTCCAATAAAGGTGCAACTTTCTTTCGCTTTGATGTCGACGGCCGATCCAGTAATCCATCATCCTGATATGCTGAAAAAAGCTTAATTGAAATCACAAAATTCCCATCTAACCAATATTTATTTGTAGCTTCAAAAACTAACATTGTTCGATTAGCTTGAGCCCACTTCTTAGCCAGAAACCACACAATCATTCGAGAAGATTGCTTGACTTGTTTGCAATACCTATCCGTTTCATTAATTTGAAGCACGATCTTAGCAAAAAAATGTGATACAACAGCATCAAGTGTTTTATTATTTTCACTATACCAAGCATCAAATAGTTCCCTCTTAGTAATGGACATTTTAAACTGTAAACCAAATAAAAAGCATTAAGGCAAAAACTGGCAGCTAATTTTAAAAAAATTTACAAGCTACAATCATACAGATTGCAAAAACACAAATAATAGAATTAATGTTTTATAAATTCCTATTTAAAAGTCTAATTGAATTTGGACGTTGAAGAAAATGTTTACATATAAGACACACACGTACAAAACTGCATTTTTTTCTAAATAAAACATTTTATTTGAAATATGAAAATAGTAAAATTTGTTCCTTTCTTTGTTAAATTAATTTCAGCAAAAAAATATTTTAAAAACTTTGTTCCTTTTTTTCACGATAACCTTAATTGCGGTACTAAATATCAACTGATCTATTAATAGAAAAACAAAACACCAATTACTTGTGCTTAAAAGAGGAAAACAAAACTGAAACAGAATTTAAATAAATAAAAAATGTACCGTTATGCTTTGTGGGCACTTGTCAACTTATTATCAAACAAAATATTTAGATTCGAAATAATATAAAAAATTACTTTCTTCCGGCTAGGTGGAGAATTAGATTTATTGGAAATTTATTTCCAAAACAAAGGAAATTTGTCTAAAATCGCACGAAAATGTCGTATAAAAATTTGCGAAATTTCAAAACATTTTTGTTTTATTGCATTTTTAAAAATAAGCTTTTAAACATTCTTATTTATTATTATCTTGGTAGGATTTTGTTGCTTCAAAAGAAAGAAGAAAGAAAAAAAAATTGGAAAAAATAAATATATAAGTAAATATTACAATAGCCTCAAAAACCTTAAATGTTTCTCACACCACAATTTTTAGAATGGTAAGAAGTAAGGCAAATGTAACCAATCTTATGGTAATATAACTAAGGCGGAATCCATTTCTTTGCTAAAAAATTGAAGTAAAATTGGTACTGGACTGGTTATTTAGGTCTTACTCGTAGTGATATCTTATGACACAAACATCAGTTGAGCATACGTACATCATCTTCATTTGACAGAGCTAAAATTTTTCCCGTAAAAATGTGGAATTATTTTTTTAACATTCTTGAATAGAAATTTTGCCATCACAACTTGCCAATATCTTTAATGAACATGGAAAAATGACAATTCGGATCAACAATATTTCAAGAACGTACTTTCTTAATTACAGTACTTAAATATATGAATGAGGGCGGATTGTTTGTACTACCATTTTTCATATTTTCGCACAAAAAGACAAATTAAAATTAATGAAAAGTGCACCACCTGGTTCTTCTTTGGCGTGCCACATATCTGGTTGGCTTCAAACAATTCTTTTTACCAAATAGAGAAAAAATAAGAAATACCTACTCATTTTAAATGGACACTAAAGTTATACGAGGGACACCTTACTTTAATGTAAATTGTATATCAAATGCAATAAATCTTGATTAAATATACAAGATTCGCAATACAAAATTTTGAGAGCGAATCTTTATGGTTCATTTTGAACCTTGTTGCGAATCTTGAAGAATTTACTATTATCTCCAATTTTGATAACAAAAAATCGCTAATTTATCTGTACTGGGTGCCAAAAAACAAAGGAAAAATCTAAAAAACTAAAAAAATGGGTAAAGCTTTTCAAACCTTCCTAGTTTATGTCAAATAAATAGACAAACTTATTTAAAGTTTCAATGAAACGTGCTTAATACATTTTTACCTAAATAAACTTTTCATTATTTTTTCTTCATTTACATATTTTTTGTTTTTTGTATTTATATACAATATGCAAACATACTGCATACATAAAACAGGAAACAGGAAAATATTTAACAAAATTTGAGAGGTGGAAAAGATAAATGGCCAGTGTGTAAATAAACGCTGTAAATCATCTCTTTAATGAAATACATACATACTTACACGTAAAAAGCTTAACATGTTATCCAAATATTTACATATTTTGTTTGTTTTTCAAGTAAAATTCATTTTACAATAACAGTAAGTACTTTGGCATTGCTTATTAAATTTTCGTGAACAATATTTATGCAAATAAATTCTATTCATTTAAGTTTCGTGATATTCTGAGCTCTTCTAGCGAAACAAAAATATTATTAAATTAAAATCGTAAAAAATTTATGTTCCTTTTTTTAACAGCCAAATAAAATACTCTGGCAAAGATTGAAATTCAAATATATCAAAAATTTCCCTTAAAATAAAGCTCTTGTACACACTTTCCCTAAGGTCTATTGACTCGAGGAAGATTTTGCTTTTATTTCTTCTCCCTTGAGTTTTGTTGCTCTTTTGCTTTTAAAGAGCAAAGATTTTCCAATGAATTGTTGGTTGGATTTTTATGATGCATCAAGAAGATTAAATGATTGTAAATTTTTACACTGCTGTTGGCGATAAAAAGGCAGTTATTTTTTGATAAAATTCTTATGAAGTATATACTTGACTTATTTGTAAGTTATTATAACAAATAGTTACTTTCTTTAAAGCTCTACGCGAATTAGAGTAGAGAAAAGTTAATAAACGCTAACAGCAAACTAGCGGGAGCAAACAAAAAATTGGGTCATACCGATTAAAGCATAAACCCATCAGCATGCTAATACCTAATTAAGTTTTTTGTTAGCAATTAAGGAAATGTCATACTAAAAAACATATGTGTATATAAACAATGTTTGTTGGTGTGCGGGAAGCAAAGGTGAAGGTATTCCGACCAACAGGTTCAGGTGAAGCGGATGTCGTTGAAGCCGCCAACGCTCTGCTGTCTGGGATGAACCTCTCGGAACCATCCAATAAATAACAGAATGGCACTTAAAATAGTCCAAATTAATCTGCAGCACTCGAAATGCGCTACAGATAATCTTCGGATGCTCTTAGCTGAGGAGGATCTGGACATTGGACTATTGCAGGAACCCTGGGTAGTCAACTCGGTGGTAAAAGGGTTCCCGTCCTCATTATACAAAGTACTCTACGCAAAAGATTGTGGTAAGCCTAGGTCATGTCTTATTGCCAAAAGGAATATTAACATTTTTCTTTGTACGCAGCTTAGCTCAGCGGACCTTACAGTTGCAAGGGTCGAACTGCCAAACAGAGAAAGCTTCATAATTGCCTCGAGCTATATGGCGCATGAGAAGCCTGCTCCGCCAGTGGAAGTGAGTAATCTCCTAGCCTCAATCGGGGTATCTGACGATATAGTCCTGGGCTGCGATGCCAATGCAAGGCACACGATCTGGGGCAGCACTGAGATTAATGAACGTGGTGAGTATACCCTTGATTTCATTAATACTAACAAGTTAAGTATATGTAACTCTGGTAACACCCCAACATTTATTTTTCCGAGTTCGGTTAATTACAATGGATGGGAGGAGGTACTGGACATTACACTCATGAATAGTAAGTCTAGGATATCAGTTGATAGGTGGAGGGTATCCAGTAAGAGGTCTTTTTCCGATCATAACTGGATTCTCTTCAAGATTAGACTTCGTGACGAGATTACGACACCGCTTTTTCGGAACCCAAGAAGAACTGATTGGTTTAAGTTCAATGGGGTCGTAAAGCGTAAATTGGGTAAACTGCCAGTTATCGAAGATTCGATAACTGGTCTTGAGGAAATGGAGAAGTGTTTCAGCAACGTTATGGTGAAAGCCTTCGAAATTTCCTGCCCTAGGACGAAGGTTAGGAAAACCTTCCCTCCATGGTGGAGCTCGGAGCTCTCTGGCCTTCGGAGGGAGGCACGTAGGGCCTTTAATAGATGTTATGAAAGCAAATCGTGGCAGCCGTACCGCGATAAGCTGAAAGCTTATAAGAAGGCTATAGCGGCCGCAAAAAGAAGTTCATGGAGAGACTTCTGCGGATCTATAGACAGCACTAGGGACACAGCGCGACTTAGTAAGATTCTAGCCAGGGATCAGTCAACTCCGACCTATATAAAAAGGGAAGATGACTCCTGGTCTGAATCTTCGGCTGAATCCCTTGATATCCTTATGAACACTCACTTTCCGGGATGCAGGGAGGTTGATACGGGAATCGTGAGTGCGGATAGGACCCATTCCGTGGTCGATGGGAACATATTTTCTTATGAGAGAATCTCGTGGGCGATTGATAGTTTCTCCCCATATAAATCACCTGGACCTGATGGAATTCTGCCACGTATGTTGCAGAGTGCCAAGGGATATGTTATTCCCTGGCTCCAGAGGATTTTCATGCTCTGCCTATCTCTAAATTATATTCCTGGGAATTGGAGAAGGGTCAGGGTCGTTTTTATTCCGAAGATCGGAAGGAGAAGTCATGATAGTGCGAAAGACTTTCGTCCGATTAGCCTTTCATCTTTTCAGCTTAAAACACTGGAACGACTCATCGACTCTCATATCAGGCAGCGACTGGAGGGAACGACGCGTTTGTCGGGCAGTCAGCATGCCTATCTTAAGGGACGCTCTACGGAGACGGCTCTACATGAGGTCGTGGGGACTATAGAGAGGTCTCTCGAATTCGGGCAGTATACTATGGCAGCCTTCTTGGATATAGAAGGGGCCTTCAATAACGTAACCACCCTTGCGATTCAGCATGCCCTCACTGGTCTAGATGTTGAGGAGTACATCAGCAACTGGCTAGTGTCCATGCTGAGCACAAGGGTGGTTATTGCTAATCTTGGTAGCACCACTATGTCAAGGCTAGTGGAGAGAGGTACACCTCAGGGCGGTGTGATCTCTCCACTGCTTTGGCTTATTGTTGTTAACAAGATTCTTATTGAACTGGACAATAGCTTAATAAAGGTCGTGGCTTATGCGGACGATGTTGTGATACTGGTATCGGGACTGTTTCCGGACGTGATTAGTGATATCATGTCCGACGCCTTGAGATTACTAAGAAACTGGGCCACGGACAGCGGTCTAGTAGTAAATCCAAGCAAAACGGAACTGGTACTGTTCACAACAAAGACCAAGATTCCAAGCTTCAGACCACCGAGGTTGGGGAACTGCGAAATTCCCCTATCGGATAGGGCGAAATATCTGGGTATTATCCTGGACTCTAAATTGTCATGGAAGCTGAACGTCCAGCACAGGGTGAAGAAGGCTACGGTGGCCTACTACACGTGTCGTAGGATGTTTGGTAAGAAATGGGGATTTACCCCCAACATGATTAAATGGATGTATACGGCCGTAGTACGTCCGATTCTCACTTATGGATCTCTGGTATGGTGGACTGCAACAGGGCGTAAGTATGTTGTGGACCAGTTGTATAGAGTACAAAGATCGGCGTGCATTGGGATAACGGGAGCGATGCGAACTAGTCCTTCGGAGGCGCTGAACACTATGTTGCATCTCGTTCCCATAGATATTCATATATTGGCCACATCCGCAAGTAGTGCGGTGAGGCTTAATGCGACTGGATGTTGGAGGTCGAGGACGTATGGCCATGCGAGTATATTTCCCACGCTGCCTTCAAGCGTGAATCAACCCTCTGACTACATTACGCCCTACATGGATTTTGATGGGGCGTTCAGGGTTCTTATTCCCTCCAGGAGAGAGTGGAATGGGGGTCGCCTTTTGGGGAGTTTTGACACCAGGATCTATACTGACGGTTCGAGGATGGAATGTGGTGTTGGATCTGGTGTCTTCTCTGATGGACCGGAGATTGAACTCTCCTTCCGTCTTCCGGATGATTGCAGCGTTTTTTAGGCGAAAGTACTCGCTATCAGGGAAGCATGTAGGATATTGAATGACGGGAATATCCACGGGAGCATTGGTATATTTGTCGACAGTCAGGCGGCACTCTTGTCACTCAGGTCATACATTATTACGTCTAAATTAGTTGGCCAATGTAGAAAGGAACTGTCAAGGCTTGGTCAGCGGGCTGACGTTACTCTAGTTTGGATTCCTGCGCATAAGGGCCACTATGGTAACGAGCGTGCTGATGAGCTAGCCAGGGGAGGATCTGCTCTGGATATCTCTTATGCAATTGCAGTTGCAATCCCGTTGGGGACTATTAAGAGCAGAATCTCCAGACACTTTCTCCTGAAGGCTGATAACAGGTGGCGTGGGCTGAGCACGTGTAAGGTGGCACGGCTTACGTGGCCCTCTTTTGATGCACGACGTACATTGCAACTTACCAGTCGGAGTCGGAGGGACATATCGAGGTTGCTGGCGGTATTGACTGGTCACTGGATGTTAGGCAAACATGCAAGTCGGCTCGGACTCCCATCGAACGACCATTGTCGCAGTTGTCTGGATAGAGAGAAGGAGGAATCGGTTTTCCACTTTCTCTGCGAATGTCCTGCACTGGCGGCTAAGAGACACAGATTTCTGGGCGAACATATACTAGATGGCCTCTCTGCGATATCTGAAGTTGGACTGAATTATCTACTGAGATATCTCAGGGCCACGGGGTGGATCTAGTACCCTTACTCTTGGATTTTATTCTGAGATACACTGGAAGCTGACGAGTGATGTGGTCCTCTCAAAACGGAGTCATACAGACTATACTTGACTGTTGGCGTGCAGCGAACTACCACCATAACCAACCAACCAACCAACCATAAACAATGTTTAAAGGTATATTTTCAATATTTTATTAGGTTTAAAACTATTGAAATTTGCTATATTCGACCGTACCGAATCTTATATACCCTTCACAACGTGCAATAACAGTAGTTTGTATCACCATTCATCCCATATGAAATACGTACAAACATATAAAAAACACACATATATAAAAACATCCCATTGTAAAATTATAAATTCACGTATGTATGTTAAAAAACAACAATAAAAAAAAATAAAAAAATTAAAAAAAAAATTTAAAAAAAAAATTAAAAAAAAAATATTTAAAATAATTTACTAAATTTTTTGGGATATGCTCCCAAAATTTTTTAATTATATTTATTTGGTTGTTGGGTTTAAGCTGGTTTATATGCATTTCACTGGTGCTTATGCCAGATCATCAGTAAACCTTTACCCAAATTCTTGAAAAAGTTTAAAATTTTTATAAGTTAAATATATTTTTAAATTCTCATTAACAAAATGAGAATTCAAAAATAAAACAAAAAACCATAAAAAACTTTTTCAAAAACCCAACCAACAATTTTTTTAATTTTGAATTTATTTTATTTTTCTAATCCCTTTAACATTTGGCTAACCGTTGGTTAACACTAAATGCTTATAAGGGCAAACGAAAAATAAAATCTTTTATTAGTTAATTTACTAAATTTTTTGGGATATGCTCCCATAATTTTTCAATTATATTTATTTGGTTGTTGGGTTTAAGCTGGTTTATATGCATTTCACTGGTGCTTATGCCAGATCATCAGTAAACCTTTACCCAAATTCTTGAAAAAGTTTAAAATTTTTATAATATATAATATAGAATTTAAAAATATAACTTATAAAAATTTTAAACTTTTTCAAGAATTTGGGTAAAGGTTTACTGATGATCTGGCATAAGCACCAGTGAAATGCATATAAACCAGCTTAAACCCAACAACCAAATAAATATAATTGAAAAATTATGGGAGCATATCCCAAAAAATTTAGTAAATTAACTAGAAATCATGACCCTCGCTTAAAAAAAGCAATTAAATAGGTAGTTACCAATAAAGCTGAAATATAGCTGGATATTTTTATACTATTGCGATACAAAAAAATATAAAAAGTTAATTTAAAGTTCACTGTTTAAAAAAATATATAAAATGTAATTACGAAAGTGATAACCAATAGGCCATTATTCTGTATTTTAAAATAATGATGATGGTAACGACCCCTCATTACTATGTAATGTATGAAATAATGACAACCTATTACACCATTTTAAAAAGATTTTACTGGGGTTGTTTGTAGTAAATTTGCTCTGATATATATCTTTTTGAGTTTTTGTCGATAAATTAAAAAATTATAAATTAAATAATTATTATGCTATTATTATAGTTCTACGTCTTCTTACACGTGACAACAAGTTGAAATTTGGCATCTACGTTGATGTTGGACAATAATTTTTCTACGTTGGATGTAGTAAAAAAAAAGTAATTGTTCCAGCTTAATTTTCTAATCCGAAAAAAAGATAAGTTGACTCATCAGTCTTGGTATTTAGAAACAACAAAAGTATGTGCTCATATATTCAAACAATAAAAAATATATCGATAGTGTTTATCTCTACTTGAAACGCCAGTGATGATTCTTAACCACAACAAAAGAAAAGGCCGAGCTGATATTAACAAATGTCTAACAGAATAAATGTTTGTTTTTAGATCAAAGATGCCCATAAATGTTTTGCAGCCGTATTGGTGAAAGAATTTTAAAGAACAGTGCCATTAAAAATTAAGCACACGCATAGATTTTTATTAAAATTCAGTCACAAAAATTATCATGGTTTTTCAAAATGTACAATAATGCAGTTCACACAGAATTTGCTATTGCTTTTAGTTGAACCAAAAAATAATCCTAAAGATTTCCATTAAAGTTTATACAAGAAATTGTTTTGGGTGAAATTTTTATTTTTCTACTTGGGAAATTGGTTAGGTTAAGTTAGGTAGAACAGAAAAAGAATACCAAAAGCCAATTTACGCACAATACACAATTTAACTGATATAAAAAGTGTGATGTATAATTTACAATGAATTAAATTAAATATATATTTTTGAATTTTTACTAACACAAATTTAATGAAAAGTTCTATGCTTACCCGGATATGTGTTTTGTAAGGTTAAGGGGTTAATTTCAAAAGCTTTTAATAAATTTTTTACGAACATTTTTTTTTAAATATTGTTCTTTTTGATTACAAAAATATCAAGTTGATATCGCGCTAGTCAGTAAAATTATATCGAATTGAACTTGAACAACTTAGAGTGCTATATTCGGTCGTGCCGAATCTTATATACTCTTCACAATGCGTAGTCATGCAATAACAATTGTTTGTATCACCATTCATCTCATATAAAATATTTACTTACATACATAAATATATAAAAACATTCCATTGTAAAATTATAAATTGAGTAAAAACAAAAAAAAATTAAAAAAAAAAATAAAAAAAAAATTATAAAAAAATATAAATAATATTAAAAATAAAAAATTAAAAAATAAAATATTTGGCTCAGCTTGGATTCGATGTATGTGTTGTATGTTGTTGTGAAAAAAACGAAGTGGTAGTGGTTTCTTGCTCATATCTCAGTTGCTTGTGTACCGATGTTTCTGATTTTTAATACTGATCTACTCCCAAATATTTCTGATACCTCACCAGTGTCCAGGCAATGTCGGGGGGCTTAAAAAAGTTGATTTTAACATACACACGGACAGAAGGACACACTGACAGAGCTTAATCGAATCGAATTCCCTATTTATAAGCTTCCAGAAAATGTTTACTTTATGGGTTCGGAAATAAAAATTGTGGAAATTTCACACGGAATGACAAACCTACATATAAACCCTTTTTCACTGTGTGAAGGGTATACAAATATACCCCGGTTGGTGGTTGATACAAATATTGTTTATTGCTTTTCAAACCAATAATATCTGATGATTTTTATGCTGTCGTAAACATTCAGCTAGTTTATCAAAGCGGTCAGTAATTTTTGTCAGTTGCCGATATTCGTTAAAAAGATCTGTTTCTAAAAATTTACCAACCTTAGCGAACATTTTTTCGGAAATCGCCGCCGACATAAAACGTTATTGGCCCTGGTTTTTTTATTTATATTTAATCTTTAATCTTATAAATATAGAAAATTCAATTTATTTACATATTCAATCTACAATAAGTAATCCTTCACATACCACCTAACATTTTTTCTATTATTACTTTAATAAAGGTCTAGTTTTGAAATAGCTCATTTAGTTATGGATACTTATATATTAAGCAACACTCACATTTGTTAATGTTTTCAACTTCGAACATTGTGAAAAAAGGCGACAGTAGTATACCATGTATTATCAGGTTGCCTCTTTTAGTCAAAATTAAGTGGTTAAACACTAATATCATAATTTTGTAAATTTTGCAAATTCTTTGTACAAAACTAATTCCTTAAAACCTCTACCGAGAATAATATTTTGTTTGAGGAATATTTCGTTTACTCTTTTTCATATTATTTGCCTTAAAAGTACTTAAATTTGATTAAAACATTTTTGCTTTTTTCCAAGTGAATGCGTCTTTTCATAAAGTTAGTCAGTGATGCGTGAAGAATTTTATTGCATCTAAAACAATTGCACTACAAAAGAGGATGTTGCAAGTAAATGTTCTACTACACAAAAACATAAAAATATTAAATAATATTTAAAAAATTTTTAACGTTTCAGAAAGATTTACGCAAACGTTGCATACATTTCAACACTCATAAAATTAAAGGTTATAAAGGGTATTTAAAATTGATTTTCCATGGAAATTCGATTAATAAACCTCTTATAAAGCTGTTTTGATTTTAAAGAACTTGAACGACAAAATGTATAAGACACAACTTGTCAAAAAAAACTTCATTACCACAAGGCGCTTTTTGAATCGCATACCAAGAATGCTTATCAAGAGCGCTTCTAGAAGGAATGATTTTTATATGCGATATCCCACTTTTTAGGTCTCTTTTTTCTGCAGTGAATAAGCGCTAATTTAATCCATACCTATTAAGTCCCCTTTTTTTAACTGCTGCAATAATAAGCAGTACAAAAGACATTTTTTGTTCTGCTTTCATATGCAAACAATTTAAGCATTTCCATGGAGTCAATACAGTAAGGGAATGAATGCTGCACTACTTGCAAAATCGGATACTTATTTTTTGGTTGGAAGTGGGGTGCCCCGGTGGACTAGTCAGTAGTGTGCTGGTCTGGTAGTTTGGGGGTTCGATTCCTGCCAGAGACTCTGGACTTGTCTGCTTCTCTTCTCTCTTTCTATTCTTACTTTTCTATTCAGGTATCACAAAGGGATCAATATAATGGACCCAAGTGAGCTGCTCAACAGCTGCCTGTTCTACCTAACCTAAACTTGGTTGAAAGTGATTCTCATAGATGAAGAAAATATTAATTTAAAAGTTAGGCAAACCAAACGCATTTCTTTCACCACTTTTAGTCGGTTTTGTTTTGTTTTGCTAACGTCGCACAGTGCCGCCCGTACAACAAGTGAGGTTGCAAAAATCAAAAATTTCATGTGATTTTAAAAATATTGAATAAACCTATTTTACAGAAAACTGTTCAACGATTTCAAATATGTTACTCTTTTTTACAATCACATTTTTGGTTCAGAAGATATAGCCCTTTAAATTTGACTAATTTTAAGTGTTAAAAAAAGCAGACCAGTTTTAGGTAATTTGGTCCACTTTAAGATGCAGTATCTCGAAAAGTTGGTAGCGGATCGTCAATATATTGAGTCTGTTGAAAGATATATTTTTTAAAAAAGAATTTAAGAAATGCACTTTTTGCTTTGTGTTTGTCCAGGTTAATCGATATTTATCAACTACTAGCCAAACCCGGCGCGCGTTGCTACGCCCCTTAATGAATCAAAATGCATTCTAAATTTTTATTGAATATCAAGTGCAGAAACCTAAAAATTATAATTTTTTTATGGGCGTGGCCCTGCCCACTTTTCTAATAACGAAATTGTAAAGTCATAACAGCTTAATATGTGTGCAAAGTTTCAGAAAAATCGGTCCTCAAAATGATAACTTTTTTTATGGGCGTGGCACTGCCCACTTTTCTAATCACGAAATTGTAAAGTCATGACAGCTTAGTGTGTGTGCAAACTTATAACTTTTTTTTATGGGCGTGGCCCTGCCCACTTTTCTAATCACAAAATTATAAAGTCATGACAGCCCAATATGTGTGCAAAGTTTCAGTAAAATCCGTTCATTGCAAGTACCTCAAAATTAAAAATTTTTTATGGGCGTGGCCCCGCCCACTTTTTTAATCGCGAAATTATTTAGTCATGAGAGCTCGATATGTGTGCAAAGTTTCAGAAAAATCGGTCATGTGCAAGTAGCTTAAAATTATAAATAATTTTTTATGAGCGTGGCCCCGCCCACTTTTTTTCACCCATAAGCACTCCCTGGTATGTGTACAACAACTTACCAAAGTTTGAGTTCGATCGGTTTTACAGTTTCGGGGTCTATAGCTAACACACACACACACACACACATAGTGTCACTTTTATATATATACATAGATAGATAGATACATTTTTTCTATATTTTTCAACTTTGATGAAAAATAAGAGAACTATCAACTTATATATTTGCAATATTTTTAAAATAAGTTTTTTGATTACTCCTTTACCTAATGCAAAAATTCCCAGCTGCCCGTCCTTGCCCCATGTTTTTGGTAGAGGTAAAATGTTGAAAAACACATGGTTCAAATAAAGTTGCAGGCATTTTTTTTTTTTGGCAATTTATGACATATAACCGTTAAAACCCATTTTTATTGTTATTGTTTCGTTTGTTATTGTAGTTTTAAATAGCGCTTCTATGCGTCGGCTTTTTTAAACATTCATATTTGTAATTTTGGGTTAACTAATTTAAATAAAGTTAAGAAAACCGATTATAATTCTGTGGCTTGGAGCTAAAAGGGCCAATGTCACTTTTTTGCTCTTTTGAGTTAATCATTGCATTAGATTTGCTTTCTTGCTCAATTTCATTATGGTAAAACAGCTAAAGTCATATTTAACCCAGAGCAGCTTCATAAATAAGATGCTGGTCAATGTCACTATGAAAGCATCTGTAAAAGTTAAATTCAAATTTTCTCAAGAGTAAATATTTTTATTTTGACATTGGCCCTTTTAGCTCCAAGCCGCAGAATTATATTTTATAATTTCTGAACATTTTCTCATTTTATTGTCAGTAATAGTTTAAATATTTTTCTATCCATAACTTTTAAAGTAAAATGGTATTGGCATTATATTGCATTTCTTGTTTTGCTTGAAAAATGTATTTTGCAATTTAATATGAGGAAAAGGCCTCGTTCCATCACTATCAGATTCAGTCGAAAGATTTCATGTGTGATCATGTGTGCTCCATGATATTTGATACAAAGTACATTAAAAGTAAATACATGGAACCGATTTTTTGAAGGTATCTGTACAATTTGGTAAACTTTATTAAAAGTTTCATAAAATGATAAAGTTCTATGCGATCAGAGTTGTATTTTGTAGTGCATCTAATAGAAAAACAACCAACAACATTTTCAATTTCTTGAAATTTAATTTACGCTCACGAAACGCATGAAATTTATCAAAAATATTGAAAACATGTGTTGTTGCTGTAAATAAATTGAACGATCGTAAACCAGATCTTTAACATATAATGTCACTTTAGTTATGCATTATTGTGAATAAAAAAAAAACACAAAAATGCGACATTTTCATAACGAATTAAATTAGGAATCAGCAGCTTTACTTTTTGCTAATTTTAATTATCGTCATAAATATGTACATATAGAATTGACCTCTTTTTTATTTTATTTTTTCTTGATTACTGTATTTACAAGGTGTTCTAACATGTCATATTGTCATAATGTTCTAGCATTTCACAATAGTTTAAAAAAGTTGTTGTTGCTTTTCAAGTTAAAACTGTTCTAAAATAATACTACTGTTTAATGTGCTGTCATAACTATTCAGATACCTGCGGCGATCGGCTAAGGATCTGCTATTCGAGCCGTCTGCAATCCGTTTCGTTTAAAAAATCTGTTATTAAAAATTTAGCGAAATCGGCGTTTTTAATTTGATACATCACACTTACGAAGGGTCGTCATTCACAACAGTCATATTTTTATACCCTTCACACAGTGAAAAAGGGTATATATAGGTTTGTCATTCCGTGTGAAATTTCTACAATTTTCATTTCCGACCCCATAAAGTATATATTTTCTGAAAGCTTATGAATAGGGAAGTCGATTAAGCCCTGTCAGTCTGTCAGTCTGTCCGTCTGACCGTCTGTCCGTGTGTATGTTGAAATCAACTTTTTGAAGCCCCCCGACATAGGTTGGACCCGGGTAAGGTATTAAAATATCAGAAATATTCGGGAGTAGATCGGTATTGAAAATCAGAAACATCGGTACATAAACAACTGAGATATGAGCAAAAGCCCACGACCACCTCGATTTTCTTTTCACAAAAACAACATTACAACAACAACATACATACAAACGTGTATACTGGTTAGGGAAAACGTGGCATCGAATCCCAGCTGAGCCAAAAAATTTTTTTTTTAATTTTAAAAAAATTTTTTTTTTAATTTTTAAAAAATTTTTTTTTTTAATTTTTTTTTTATTTTTTATTTAATATATTATATATATTTTTATTATTATTTTTTTAATTTTTTTTTTTAAATTTTTTTTTATTTTTTTTTTGTTTTATATATATTATATATGTATATAATAATTTTTTTTTTAAATTTTTTTTTAAATTTTTTTTTTTAAATTTTTTTTTTTTTTTTTTTTGTTTTTTTTAACATACATACGTGAATTTACTGTTATTGCATGACTACACGTTGTGAAGGGTATATAAGATTCGGCACGGCCGAATATAGCGCTTTTACTTGTTTTTATTTTATGTTTTTTAGACATTTGAATTTAGGACACCTTGTGAGTACAGTATGTGTATAAACGTATATTGTGTCTTTCTTACTAATTTTGGACAATAATATTTTTTTTGTTTTTGGTTTTTTGTGCTTGCTGTTGCAACGCTGGTACAAATTACGGCATTCTGTCACGATCGAAATTTTACTCGAAAGATCGAGTTCGCTGTGCTTTTGGTATAGTTATTCAAATATAACTTTCAAATTTCGTTGATGTTCGAATGCCGTAATATGCCACCTTAAAATCTAAACATAAATTGTGTGTCGAGTTCAAACACATAAACACTTCGTGAAAACATTTTGAGATGTTGTTTTTAAAATCAGTTTTTGAAATAAGTTATTAATCTAGACCAAAACATCATACATTTGGGTATAACCACAAAGGCGTCTAGTTCATTGTTTTTTAAACTTTTTCTGACTTATTAAAAAAAATATTTAAAATATCTAAAAATTGGTTTTTAGTAACGCATTTAGCTTTGTGCACATTGATAACTTCATTTGGTATTATTATTGTAAAATTCCTTGTTTAATGTGCATATATTTCTATAACAACAAATTCCTTGAAGGTTTAAATATATTTTTTTACTCAGTATTTAGTTTTATCTATCTATCTATCTATCTATCTATCTATCTATCTATCTATCTATCTATCTATCTATCTATCTATCTATCTATCTATCTATCTATCTATCTATCTATCTATCTATCTATCTATCTATCTATCTATCTATCTATCTATCTATCTATCTATCTATCTATCTATCTATCTATCTATCTATCTATCTATCTATCTATCTATCTATCTATCTATCTATCTATCTATCTATCTATCTATCTATCTATCTATCTATCTATCTATCTATCTATCTATCTATCTATCTATCTATCTATCTATCTATCTATCTATCTATCTATCTATCTATCTATCTATCTATCTATCTATCTATCTATCTATCTATCTATCTATCTATCTATCTATCTATCTATCTATCTATCTATCTATCTATCTATCTATCTATCTATCTATCTATCTATCTATCTATCTATCTATCTATCTATCTATCTATCTATCTATCTATCTATCTATCTATCTATCTATCTATCTATCTATCTATCTATCTATCTATCTATCTATCTATCTATCTATCTATCTATCTATCTATCTATCTATCTATCTATCTATCTATCTATCTATCTATCTATCTATCTATCTATCTATCTATCTATCTATCTATCTATCTATCTATCTATCTATCTATCTATCTATCTATCTATCTATCTATCTATCTATCTATCTATCTATCTATCTATCTATCTATCTATCTATCTATCTATCTATCTATCTATCTATCTATCTATCTATCTATCTATCTATCTATCTATCTATCTATCTATCTATCTATCTATCTATCTATCTATCTATCTATCTATCTATCTATCTATCTATCTATCTATCTATCTATCTATCTATCTATCTATCTATCTATCTATCTATCTATCTATCTATCTATCTATCTATCTATCTATCTATCTATCTATCTATCTATCTATCTATCTATCTATCTATCTATCTATCTATCTATCTATCTATCTATCTATCTATCTATCTATCTATCTATCTATCTATCTATCTATCTATCTATCTATCTATCTATCTATCTATCTATCTATCTATCTATCTATCTATCTATCTATCTATCTATCTATCTATCTATCTATCTATCTATCTATCTATCTATCTATCTATCTATCTATCTATCTATCTATCTATCTATCTATCTATCTATCTATCTATCTATCTATCTATCTATCTATCTATCTATCTATCTATCTATCTATCTATCTATCTATCTATCTATCTATCTATATATATAAAAGTGAAACTCTGTGTGTGTGTGTGTGTGTGTGTTAGCTATAGACTCCGAAACTGTAAAACCGATCGGGCTCAAACTTTGGTAAGTTGTTGTACACATACCAGGGATTGTTTATGGGTGGAAAAAAGTGGGCGGGACCACGCCCATAAAAAATTAGTTATCATTTTTAGCTACTTGCACTTGACCGATTTTTCTGAAACTTTGCACACATATCAAGCTTTCATGACTAAAAAATTTCGTGATAAGAAAAGTGGGCGGGGCCACGCCCCTAAAAAAGTTTTAATTTTGAGGTACTTGCACTGGACCGATTTTTCTGAAACTTTGCACACATATTAAGCTGTCATGACTTTATAATTTCGTGATTAAAAAGTGGGCGGGGCTACGCCCACAAAAAATTAGTTATCAGTTTTAGCTACTTGCACTTGACCGATTTTTCTGAAACTTTGCACACATATCGAGCTGTCATGACTAAATTATTTCGTGATAAGAAAAGTGGGCGGGGCCACGCCCCTAAAAAAGTTTTAATTTTGAGGTACTTGCACCGGACCGATTTTTCTGAAACTATGCACACATATTTAGCTGTTATGACTTTATAATTTCGTGATTAAAAAAGTAGGCGGGGCCACGCCCATAAAAAAAAGTTATAATTTTGAGGTTCTTGCACTGGACCGATTTTTCTGAAACCTTGCACACATATTGAGCTGTCATTACTAAATAATTTCGTGATTAGAAAAGTGGGCAGTGCCACGCCCATAAAAAAAGGTATCATTTTGAGGTAATTGCACTGGATTGATTATTCTGAAACTTTGCACACATATTGAGCTGTTATGACTTTACAATTTCGTGATTAGAAAAGTGGGCAGGGCCACGCCCATAAAAACAATTCTAATTTTGAGGTACTTGCACTGGTCCGATTCTTCTGAAACTTTGCACACATATTGAGCTGTTATGACTTTACAATTTCGTGATTAGAAAAGTGGGATGGGCCACGCCCATAAAAAAATTATAATTTTTAGGTTTTTTCACTTGATATTCAATTAAAATTCAGAATGCATTTCGATTCATTAAGGGGCGTAGCAACGCTCGCCGGGTTTGGCTAGTCTATCTATATATATAAAAGTGAAACTGTGTGTGTGTGTGTTAGCTATAGACTCCGAAACTCTAAAACCGATCGGGCTCAAACTTTGGCAAGTTGTTGTACACATACCAGGGAGTGTTTATGGGTGAAAAAAGTGGGCGGGGCCACGCCCATAAAAATTAGTTATCAGTTTTAGCTACTTGCACTTGACCGATTTTGCTGAAACTTTGCACACATATTGAGCTGTCATGACTAAATAATTTCGTGATAAAAAAAGTGGGCGGGGCCACGCCCCTAAAAAAGTTTTAATTTTGAGGTACTTGCACTGGACCGATTTTTCTGAAACTTTGCACACATACTAAACTGTCATAACCATATAATTTCGTGATTAGAAAAGTGGGCAGGGCAACGCCCATAAAAAAAGGTTATAACTATGAGGTACTAGCACCAGACCGATTTTTCTGAAACTTTGCACACATATCGAGCTGTCATGACTAAATAATTTCGTGATTAGAAAAGTGGGCAGTGCCACGCCCATAAAAAAATGGTATCATTTTGAGGTACTTGCACTGGACGGATTATTCTGAAACTTTGCACACATATTGAGCTGTTATGACTTTACAATTTCGAGATTAGAAAAGTGGGCAGGGCCACGCCCATAAAAACAATTATAATTTTGAGGTACTTGCACTGGTCCGATTCTTCTGAAACTTTGCACACATATTGAGCTATTATGACTTTACAATTTCGTGATAAGAAAACTGGGCAATGCCCCGCCCATAAAAAAAATTATAATTTTTAGGTTTTTGCACTTGATATTCAGTTAAAATTCAGAATGCATTTTGATTCATTAAGGGGCGTAGCAACGCGCGCCGGGTTTGGCTAGTCTATCTATCTATATATATAAAAGTGAAACTCTGTGTGTGTGTGTGTGTGTGTGTTAGCTATAGACTCTGAAACTGTAAAACCGATCGGGCTCAAACTTTGGTAAGTTGTTGTACACATACCGGGGAGTGTTTATGGAAGAAAAAAAGTGGGCGGGGCCACGCCCATAAAAAATTAGTTATCAGTTTTAGCTACTTGCACTTGACCGATTTTTCTGAAACTTTGTACACATATCGAGCTGTCATGACTAAATAATTTCGTGATAAGAAAAGTGGGCGGGGCCAGGCCCTTAAAAAAGTTTTAATTTTGAGGCACTTGCACTGGACCGATTTTTCTGAAACTGTGGACACATATTAAGCTGTCGTGACTTTATAATTTTAAGTCTAAAAAAGTGGGCGGAGCCACGCCCATAAAAAAGGCTATAATTTTGAGGTATTTGCACCAGACTGATTTTTCTGAAACTTTGCACACATATTGAGCTGTCATGACTAAATAATTTCGTGATTAGAAAGGTGGGCAGTGCCACGCCCATAAAAAAAAGGTATCATTTTGAAGTACTTGCACTTGACCGATTATTCTGAAACTTTGCACACATATTGAGCTGTTATGGCTTTACAATTTCGTGATAAAAAAAGTGGGCAGGGCCACGCCCATAAAAACAATTTTAATTTTGAGGTACTTGCACTGGTCCAATTCTTCTGAAACTTTGCACACATATTGAGCTGTTATGACTTTACAATTTCGTGACTAGAAAAGTGGGCAATGCCACGCCCATAAAAAATAAAATTTTTAGGTTTTTTCACTTGATATTCAATTAAAATTCAGAATGCATTTCGATTCATTAAGGGGCGTAGCAACGCGCGCCGGGTTTGGCTAGTATATATAAAAGTGAAACTCTGTGTGTGTGTGTGTGTGTTAGCTATAGACTCTGAAACTGTAAAACCGATCGGGCTCAAACTTTGGTAAGTTGTTGTACACATACCGGGGAGTGTTTATGGATGAAAAAAAGTGGGCGGGGCCACGCCCATAAAAAATTAGTTATCAGTTTTAGCTACTTTCACTTGACCGATTTTTCTGAAACTTTGCACACATATCGAGCTGTAATAACTAAATAATGTCGTGATAAGAAAAGTGGGCGGGGCCACTCCCCTAAAATTGTTTTAACTTTGAGGTACTTGCACTGGACCAATTTTTCTGAAACTTTGCACACAGATTAAGCTGTTGTGACTTTATAACTTCGTGATTAAAAAAGTGGGCGGGGCCACGCCCATAAAAAAAGGCTATAATTTTTAGGTACTTGCATCAGACCGATTTTTCTGAAACTTTGCACACATATTGAGCTGTCATGACTAAATAATTTCAAGATTAGAAAAGTGGGCAGTGCCACGCCCATAAAAAAAAGGTATCATTTTGAGGTACTTGCACTGGACCGATTATTCTGAAACTTTGCACACATATTGAGCTATTATGACTTTACAATTTCGTGGTTAGAAAAGTAGGCAAGGCCACGCCCATAAAAACAATTTTAATTTTGGTATACTTGCACTGGTCCGATTCTTCTGAAACTTTGCACACATAGTGAGCTGTTATGACTTTACAATTTCGTGACTAGAAAAGTGGGAAATGCCACGCCCATAAAAAAATTATAATTTTTAGGTTTTTGCATTTAATATCCAATTAAAATTCAGAATGCATTTCGATTCATTAAGGGGCGTAGCAACGCGCGCCTGGTTTGGCTAGTTCCAAATAAAAAGCCAAAACTTCTTACTTCTTTTAAACGAACAAAAATATGTGAAAAAATTAGTCTCAGTTGGTTAAACAAGTCTTAAGTAAAAATTTTACACATACATTTCTTGCTTTTAAATACAATAAATATTGTTGCAAATAATATTTCAACTCTTGGAACGCTGCAAATGGAAACATGTTAGTGTGTTTTCTTTAGAGAAATATTTATATATTTCTTTATTATACCCTTCACACAGTAAAAAAGGGTATATATAGGTTTGTCATTCCGTGTGAAATTTCTACAATTTTCATTTCCGACCCCATAAAGTATATATTTTCTGAAAGCTTATGAATAGGGGAGTCGATTAAGCTTTGTCAGTCTGTCCGTCTGTCCGTGTGTATGTTGAAATCAACTTTTTGAAGCCCCCCGAGATCGCATGTGCCCGGGTGAGGTATTAAAATATCAGAAATATTCGGGAGTAGATCGGTATGGAAAATCAGAAACATCGGTTCATAAACAACTGAGATATGAGCAAAAACCCACGACCACCTCGATTTTTTTTCACAAAAACAACATTACAACAACAACATACATACATACAAACGTGTATACTGGTTAGAGAAAACGTGGCATCGAATCCCAGCTGAGCCAAAAAATTTTTTTTTATTTTTTAAAAAATTTTTTTTTTAATTTTTTTTTATTTTTTTTATATTTTTTATTTAATATATTATTTATATTTTTTATTATTTTTTTTTAATTTTTTATTTTTTTAAAAAATTTTTTTTTTTTATTATTTTTTGTTTGTTTTATATTTATTATATATATTTTAATTATTTTTTAAAAAAAATTTTTTTTTAATTTTTTTTTTTAATTTTTTTTTTTAAATATTTTTTTTTTTATTTTTTTTTTTAACATACATACGTATATTTATAATTTTACAATGGGATGTTTTTATATATGTATGTTTTTTATATGTATGTACGTATTTCATATGGGGAATGGTGATACAAACTACTGTTATTGCATGACTACACGTTGTGAAGGGTATATAAGATTCGGCATGGCCGAATATAGCGCTCTTACTTGTTTTTCAATAAATTATAGGTAGATACAATTCAAAGGTAAGTATAAAATTCAAAGGTAATAATTATATTATGGTATAAATTATATTAATAAATTCAATTTTAATTATAAACAAATAATTTCAGTTTTTCTTATAAAAATGCAAAAATTAAATAAAAATGTATGTCCAACGATGAGTTTGGACAAATTATAAGAAAAAGAAAAAAAAAAAACTGTGTGACATATGCAGGCATATGTGGAGCACCACCTTGAATTTTAAATATGAATAAGTAATTTGAATAAAGCTTATACTTAATTCATCTAGTCAATGCATATATTAATGGTGTTAAATAAACAATATACTATTAACTAGTTCAGTTTTAGGGGGTTAAATTTGTAATAACTTATTACTTATTTGACACATATATAAATTTGTTCTACACCATTTTATGTGGCGGCCATCAATACTTCATTTATTTGTTTTTCTGTTGAATAATTTTTAGGACTACGGCTTGCAACATATTTATTTTTTTATTTATCCTATGACATCTAAATGGTCCGCCATCTAACGTTTTTTTTCAACAATTGCTTATTTCCTGAATGGTAATACTTAGTTCATGTCTGATTTGACAGATAATTAGTTTTATCCTTCCGCTGAACGAATATGGTTGTGTATACGCTTGAACAACGCTGAGAAATATTGTGACGTTACTTTGGCCGCTTTTGCCAAAAAAATCATCCTTTCAGATAAAGCTCATTTTGATCCCGGCGGGTATTTAAACAAGCAAAATAGTCGCATTTGGGGTACAGAAAACCCGCACGCCTGCATTGAAAAGCCGTTACACCCAAAACGAATCACTGTTTGGTGCGGATTTTGGTCCTAAGGCATAATTAGGGGTCATTTTATTTCGAAAATTATCAAGGAGTGGCCGTAGTCAATGGCGATCGTTATCGGGCCATGTTGAACGAATTTTTGTTCACAAAAATTGAAGAGGAGGATATAGCATTTAAAAAAAAAGAAGTTATTTGGCGGACCCTTTATATACATATTTAATTAAAGTATGTGATCTTTTAATGTTAAAATTATTTTTAATGAGACAATATATTAAATATTAAATACAATTTATTTGCATTATTTATGTAATTATTAAAACTAAAAAACAAATCGAACAAAGTTAGTTGTAAAAGACAAGTTAGCTTATTAGTTGAGTACTATGTGGTAGGAAGTACAAGAGATACTCAGTACTTATTAAAAACTGCCAATCAGAGTTAAAGAAATGATCACGCCACGTGTGCACTAAAACCTTTTCGGAAGCGTTCTTACAAGTTACCTGATTATTTTGCGTTAATAAATAATTTTATGTATTATTAAATGTTTCTTTAAACAAAAATTTTGCATACAATGTGGTGACATCATATTTTCTTATTCTGTAGAAACATCGTAGAATCGTATTATAGGCAACATAAATTCTGTTTTCACTAACGCTATCACAAGATATAAAATATTTGCAGCCATATAAAAGTCTACACTGGCATAACAAAAGTTTTGGCAAGGCGTTCACGTATCTTTACAGGAGAAACATAATGTGTTGGATATAGTGTTCTCAGCATGGCGAAAGTTCTTCCAGTTGTAGCATTTACATACATATGTATTCCATGTAAGTTCCTTATTAAAAATAATATTAAATTTTCTTGGAGATACAATAATTACAATTGCCTGGTTGCCCAATACAATAGATCGTTATTTAATTTATTGACGCAGGCACTAAGGAGATCAATTTTGCTACTGATATATGTATGTACATCTGCACATCATCAGCGTAAATAAGTACGTATGTTGCAATGTTTAAGTTAATTTATATAAAGCATAAATGGAGCCTTGTGCTATTCCATAACTTACTGGTAACGGTTTTGATGTTGATTGTCCTACATTTGAATGATCAAGCAGCGCTAGAAACGATACATGACTATTATCATATTTAGCAATTTATTCAGCTTTTCGCTAATGTAGGATTTTTTCAAAGATTTTCGACGATTAACAAAGTATTGAGATTGGTCTATATTCAAATTTATTGTTCCTAATTCATCTCTATGAAAATTTTAATTTTTCTATACGTTGAATTCGTTCAGATACAACATCATGAAAAAGTCAAATTATATTATTATTTAGGGGCCGTATTCTTAAAAAATATTTTAGGTTTATTGAAGGCTTATTCGACAAATTTCTCTACAACATCAGTCAAATAAGCCTTTATTTAATAAACCTAAAATATTTTTTATGAATACGGCCCTAAAAGTCTAACTTTTCGTCTGCAAAAGTCATGAAATATATGCCGCTTCAATTAATAAACTGAATTTCGAGCTTATTGTAGTCTAAACTTAGAAAATCTCGATTACTAGTTTAAGTTCGATTTCTAATCAAATTAAAATCATATGACAAAAAACTTAAGTCATGTTTAGAAGAACATGGCATACGTAGTTCAATAAAAGGTGATACCAATCAAAGTAGATTAATAAGATACTCGTATTCAAACACCTGATTGTTTTTTTTTGTATCATTCGAAAGTAGGGATAAGTTTTTTCTAATATTTTTTCTTTACACTCTGTTTACAATGTATAAAACCGAGAATATACATTTTTTTATTTTTGAGAAATTATCGAATTTGTATTTTTATGTGTTTGTGGCAAACAAAAAATATTAAACAATCTGCCTTACATACACCAAACTGCGGGGTAAGAATGAGGGTGGTTTTCTAAGTGAGATTGTAATTATAAAAACTTAAAGAGTTGTTATAATTGTAGGGATTGGGAAAATAAATAAAATACAAAAGATAATTAGTATTGTGATTTGCGTTTATTTATAATATTCACCTTTGTTGAGGAGAGGGTTACAGTTGATTAAGTTGTAGTTGCACGCACCAGAGTAAATGAACGAAACGCTCAAGTTAGTTAATTTCTTAAAGGCAGCAAAGTTAGTATTAGAGGTAAAATAGCGAATGAACACAGGTTTTTTAATTTTTTTACTTTAAACCTGGGTTTTAAGCCGAACCGAAGTTTTGGCGGAAAACCGGTTGGAAGTTTTCAATCAAACCTTACGCTAGTATGGGCAACTTTACATTATTATACCCTTCACACAGTGAAAAAGGGTATATATAGGTTTGTCATTCCGTGTGAAATTTGACCACCTCGATTTTTTTTCACAAAAACAACATTACAACAACAACATACATACATACAAACGTGTATACTGGTTAGAGAAAACGTGGCATCGAATCTCAGCTGAGCCAAAAAAAAATTTTTTAATTTTTTTTATATTTTTTTTGAAATTTTTTTTTTATTTTTTATTTAATATATTATTTATATTTTTATTATTTTTTTTTATTTTTTTTAAAAAATTTTTTTTTTTAATTTTTTTTAAAATTTTTTTTTTATTTTTTTTTAACATACATACGTAAATTTATAATTTTACAATGGGCTGTTTTTATATATGTATGTTTTTTATATGTATGTACGGTTATCATATGGAATGGTGATACAAACTACTGTTATTGCATGACTACACGTTGTGAAGGGTATATAAGATTCGGCACGGCCGAATATAGCGCTCTTACTTGTTTTTCAATAAATTATAGGTAGATACAATTCAAAGGTAAGTATAAAATTCAAAGGTAATAATTATATTATGGTATAAATTATATTAATAAATTGAATTTTAATTATAAACAAATAATTTCAGTTTTTCTTATAAAAATGCAAAAATTAAATAAAAATGTATGTCCAACGATGAGTTTGGACAAATTATAAGAATAAGAAAAAAAAAAAAAAAAAATTGTGTGACATATGCAGGCATATGTGGAAAATCAAAATGTATGTGTTTTTAAACTGTTGTGTGTCAGTTACGTGTTCAAAATGAAAATAGGAGCTTTAAGAACTTATACAAGAAATTTGTGCATTTGATTTACTTTGCCGATTAGTTTGTGATGATGGCATGCATTTTGTAGAGAAGTTACTCTTAATGTATATTTATTTTATTCAAAAAATAAATATACCGTTTCCCGTATATTTTTCAGGTTGTATATTAAATTTATTTTTTTATATCTAGCAAACTTAAAACAAGGAATATTTAATTTTTATTGAAAAATTGTTTTTTGTCATTTGATAATAATTTTAAGTTAAAACAGACATAAAAGATTTTATAAATAATTTTTGCTTGCGTTGTTAGTGCGTGTGAGCATTTTCTTATTCCTGAAGTTAATTCAAAGATGTTTGTAAATTACATCGATTCTACATTTATCAATTTTAATCAAATATACCATTTATAATGCAATATTTTTTCCATTCAATGAATCCTTAATTAATTACCTTTAAGTGCCGAACTACTTATGTTAGCAACGAGAGTGGGCATAGGTGCAGTGTAGCAGATAACGTCGTGAGTTACACCATAAGGAAATTATCAAATTCAATACTTACATATATTTATATTCTTTAATTTATGCTACCTATAGAAAAATTCACTGTAGCGATTTGATTAAACTTTTGGGAACAACGAAGAGTGAGTTCATCCCACGGACGAGAAAAGCTGGTCTAAAGGTAATACAACTCTCAACACAAAATCTCTCGTAAGATTGTTACAATTTACCGATTTGTCTAAAATTTTTCACGAATAACCCTATGCGAATCATATCAAAATGTTAATTTTTGTGGTAAAAATATGACAAATGATAGAGACAGTCGTGTTTATTTGTTCATATCTCTGGTGTTCAATAGCGATTTATTCCCTGTCTGTGTAACGAGCGAGGTCATTAAAAGCTAATTTTAAACGGGCATTGCTTATATACTCCCTATTCATAAGGTTTCAGAAAAACTTTATGGGGTCGGAACTTACTGCCTATTCATCCAAATGCGGACGAAAATTTCATTCTTGCATGTATAAAATTTGTTCTTATGTTTTAACAGATTTGTAAGAATAAACATTTTATTCGCATTAAGGTAAACAGACAATTAATGTTATTGAAATAACAAACGAAATTTTAAAATTATATATCGTTTGTCACAAGCAGAAAGGTCATAACTTAAATAATATTAACTTACCAGGAGAACGCAAAAACGTAATAGAAACTGCATTACCACAATGTAACTTCGTTTGTAAAATTACTTGTAAAACTGCTATTTTTCATACTATACACATATTATGCTCTTGGTGAATTTTACCAAAAATGTTCTTCAAATTGGGGATTTATTATACCATAGACAGACGATAGCGTCAATTTGCATTAAAAGTCTTAATTCAAATTAACTATTGAATTATCCCCATTCCAATGTGTATTAGATTTCACGTAAATGCACTAAATCAAATTGAATTTATACTGCATTTAGCAATTTTAATATGGCAACACGGTCGGCAATCAATCAAAAAATTAAAAAATCAAAAATGTAAAATAAAAATATGTAGATTCGATATGTTGACATTTGTTACATATTTTTTGGAATGCCTTTCTGTTTAGGCGAAAGTTTTCCTTAATACTGGTATCGTCCATGGTAAGCACGTCACTCTCCCAAAAAGTGCTGTTACGGTCCTTTAAAAAAATACCACATACCTATATATATACATACATACATACATACATACATACATTCATACATACATATGTATGTACTATGTATGAATTATAACCTCCATGAAAAGACACCATTAAACCTACGAATTTCCACAATTCCCTTTCTCTTATTTCAGAGTGTCCTTCTGCCAACCCAACTTATAGGAACATGTTCAGATTTGTGATTGCTAGTGCATTTACAATTTTTACAATTTTTACTAAATGCAGAAACAGTCGTCTGTCACAGCAAAATTTTAATGTGCATTAGTGAGATTTTAATGCAAATGAACGCTGTCTTCTGTCTATGGTATTAAAAACCTTTAGAAAATTTTTCGTTTGTTTGCTTTAAGGTTGCATTACTCATTTTTATACCCGCAACCAAGAAAATGGTGGGGGTATATTCATTTTGTCATTCCGTTAATAACACATCGAAATATCCATTTTAGACCCCATAAAGTATATATATTCTGAATCGGGGTTTGATTTTATGACGATCGAGCTATGTCCGCCCGTCTGTCTGTTGAAAGCACGATAGAGGTCGCACCGAAAAAGCTAGGGGCTCAAATTTTGCCAGAATCTTTCTTAAAGACAAGGTTTGTTTAGTATTAAAAATGGGCTAAATTGGAATATTAGGAAAAGAGTTATAGCGCATAATGCAAGAGTAGGTCGAAAAAACCGTGTCCTTCGAACATCGAATAAAATGCAAACTTCTCGAGTCAAAACAATATTTCTCCCCAAAAATTTCTTAAATCTATACACTAGGAAAGGAGTTATAGATCAAAATGTACGAAAATTTATACCGCGCAGTGTATTTTTCAGTATATTTAAAATTCAAAACCTAATAAAACGGACAAAAATAGATGTACGGTTCTGAAATTTTGCACACTTTGCTTTTTAGTAACAGGCTTTGTTGTAACGGAAAATTAATGTAACACGCCCATTTGTACGCCCTCCTCCCATATAATGCTTTACCTAAAATTCAATAATTTCTCTATTAATAAAGATTTTGGAGTAATAAGGGACTATATTGAAATATCTTAGTTGTATTCGTTTGCAGAAATAATTTTGACTCGCCCACTATAACGACCACTTTTCACGTTATCTACCGTTAATGAAATTTAAAAGCTCATAAAACCGACAAAATTAGAGGTTTAATGATGAAATTTGCTACATATATCCTTCTAATCAATGTAATTGTTATGCCAACAAATTTAGGTGACACGCCCATTTTAACGCCTACCTCCCATATAACGGTTTATCTTAAATTCATGTAACGTTTTTGGAATAATAAAGGACTATATTGAAATATCTAAGTTATATTTATTAGCAGAAATTTTACTGACACGCTTACTTTAACGCCCACTTTCACTGAAACACTTAATTTACGAAAACATTTTAGCAGCATATCGAAGTTATAAAGGGTGGTTAAATTTTAAGGACCGATGTTGAATTTAAATAAAACACAAATTTTTTAGGATATTATAATTATTTCTTTTTGTAATTATAATATTTGTATGGTTCAATTACTTATGGAGCAAAAAATCGAGGTTGACTGCTCTTTTGTATGATTATCGCGATAAAAAGGCATTCACAGATTTTCTAACATTTTATACAGACCTGTTTTGCAGAAATTTAAATAATTTTTACAATTCTCCCGATTGTGGACGAATTGGAACGACTATGTTGACCAAAAGAATCACGAAGTACACAAAATGCATTTTGATTTGAACGCCCATTTTAATAAAAAACCTGAATAACTGTAAGGCGTTGCTCATTTGTTCAAATTGAGTTAGTCTGAGATTGAGAAATGTGAAATGAAATGCAAAAAAAACTTGTTGTTTATATGTGGTTCACCTTCAACATGGGCACTTAAAATTTAACCACCCTCTAAAAAGAAAGTGATACATATTTTATATAAAGAGATTATTCCATAGCGATTAACAAAATAATAAATATTGTGCTTTAAATGTACACAAAATTGGTGGTGGGTATAAAAGATTCGGCACAGCCGAATATAGTGCTCCTACTTGTTCTTACTTAGGTTTTATCCGGATATAATGTTATTTCAAATGGTTAATTGAATGGGAATATAATTTTTAATTAAATTTGAATGTGTAATTATAATTAAATATTAATTTTTATAATAAAATAATACTCTATCTTAGTGTATAATTATTTAGAATTTGTGCAATGATTAATTAAAAAGTAAAGCAGTTACAAAATAAAATGTTTTGTTTGTTGCTCTCTTGAAAACTTATTGAAGAATGTTTAAGTGAATTTATAAGAACATCGACGATATATTTTTAAAATAATAACAACTAAGCTTAAAGGAGACTGTTAAGCTTAAAAATTTTGTATGTAAAGCTCTTGTTCAGGATTGGCAAAAAGTCTGTGAAAATCTTTTTTTAATTAAAAGAAGTAGTAGTGCATTTTAAACTATTTATTTAATTTAAATAAATGTACTTATTTGTAGCAAACCAAAGCATTTTGTTTAGCAACATTGGAGAGTTACAAATTGCAATTGTATTCACAGAAATAGTCAGTTGTATACGACAGCAACAAAACATCGAGAGCAACATCGAACATGACCAACAATATCATAAATACGTGCAACAAATTTGCAACATTGTAAGAAAGTAGCAAGCCACTGCCAACATAAAAAATGTTGCATTAGCTTCGTTTCAGGCAAAAATAAGTAAAATTGTTGGAACACTATAACGGCCAACTAACTTGGTGACTAATAAAGAGCTAACTTAATTGTATAGCCTCAACGCAAAACAGTCTCCGTTAAGACGTTGTACGGATTAGTTAAATTTATGGAAAAGTGTCGAATAAAACTCCTTCTATTGTAAAGAAATTCGTGCGTAAGGGAGTAAAATGTGAATGAAAATATAATAAATTTTAGATTTTTATAAAAATAGAAATAAAAAAAATTTTTATTAAATTTTTGTGAACATAAAAATTTAAAACATTCAAAGCAAGAAATATAATACGATCAAAATTACAAAATCGTAGAGAAATTCTTAAAAATATTATTTAAAAACTAAAACAAATATATTTAATTGCAAAAAAAAAAACGTTTATTCAAATTTGATTTTTAGGCGTTTTGTTTTGAAATAATAAATGAAAAAAGTTCAAGGCGTTTTTCAAGGTTCATTGATATTTTCTGCATCAAACACTTGCTTCTTATACATCAGTGTGTTTTGACACTTTTAAAAGCAGAAAACAACAAACAACCTACAGTATGTTTGTTTCAGACGTCTACGATAAACTGTCAAAACTGACATGTAATGTTTACATCAATTTAATGCTGCCGCAAAAAAAATAAAAAATACTTCCATATGACAAGTGCGAATGACAAACAACAAGGACACTAAAACAAAATCGTAAAAAAATCGAAAAAATCCCTGTAGGCAATGCTCACATACCATGTTGGTTTAGCGCATGCGAATAAAAATTTATTTCATACTGACAACAAAAACAAATAAACACAAACTATTTTTTCTACTTAGTTTGTCGGTTGAAGGAGCTTTTATATGCACCTGTTTTGTGATATCGTTAAAACAAAAAATATGATTTTAATAAACTGTAAACATACACTACATTCGTGCATACTGTAATATGTAATTTAATAACGCCAAGAATGTAAGACTAAAGATGTGGTTGTTATTGGAAGAATTTTGTTAACATTTTTCGCAAATGTATTTATCAAAAAAATAATAAATTGAATTTATTATATTTTTTTTCTCTAACACACAATACATATTTATGTACATATGTATGTATGAGTGATTTTATTATAACTGTTAGTTTTGATGTCCTGATATGTGTGCTCTCACTAGTCGTAGATTAATAATCTGATCAGAGTTGTATTTCAATACAATCCTCATTTATATTTTTAATTAGTCTGTTAGTCGGGCTCATATGTATAAACATATGTAATATATGTGTGTTAAAGGAATATTGAGCAGACCACTACTATTTCGGGTCCCTTTTTTCTAGACTAGAAAACAATTTTACATTGCCGACTCGTGATTGTTTTAATTCTAATCGCACAGTCTTTCGTCGCTATCTTCGTTAAACTAAGGATCTCAAAGCATTCACACGTAATCTGTGACTACCCGAGTTCCTTAATCTATTTAAGTACGAGATCCAAAATCTTCATATGCTCAATTAGTCAAAATACTGATATCACCATTTATGCCCTCATTGTGTTTGAATCCATCCGCTATGAGCGTGCAAAAAAGCGCTTTACTTTACTTTACTCGACTCATGCGTTCTACCGGTATAACAGTTTCCTTAACCTCTTTAAGTACGAGGTCCAGGATTCTTCTATGTCTCATCAGTCACTATACGTGCCCTTAATATATATGGACCCATTCGCTATGTGCTTGCGATGCATTCCCTCGACCACATTCACTCGACTCATGAGCTACATCGGCATCTAAGTGTAACTAACCTCTTTATGTATGAGGCACAGGATTTTTTTATTCCCCAGTTAGAGATGCTAAAAATACTTCTATACCCCGGACTAGGAATAACACCAAGGGGGTAACATAGCCCCCGGGGGGCCAGTCGTAAGCATTCTTGCAGTATTTATCTAAGACATGATAACTGTTTCATATCCCTTTCCAATATTTACCTATAAAATAGTATATTTTCTTTCTCAATAAATAACTTTAATGAACGGATTAATAATTATTGCAATACGATATAAAAGAATAAATTGTGAATACCCTAATTACACTGTACAACAATCTAAAAAATTACGCGGTTCCGGCGATAAAATAACTATATTTGATTTTGATCGTTTTGAAAGAATACATCAGAATTTAAATTTAGAGACGGTTAGGTTAATGGTTCCTAGCTTTGGCCTATTCTTGCAGCATATCGGTATATAAAACTATGTTTTTTTTATATCTGAGGCGTAGGGTCTGTTCACAATTTTTGATAATATTAATTCTCTAATTCACTCAAAAACAACTGGTGTTTCTACAAACAAACATAATTTTTAAAATTCTGCTATTGGAAAGCTTTTATGATTTTTAAATGGAATCCATTGGAGACTTATTTCGGATTTGATAATATCATGTTACCGGTTCAGTTGTTTACGGGAAGTATTTTATATGGATTTTTTAAAAAAAAGAATTTTTACTTTGTTTTGGCTTTAATTAATATTTTCAGATTTTGATTACGAAGATGTCCTCATGTAAAGATTGTATACTTTTTCCACTTAAAGGATTCTGTGTTAAGGTAAGCAAGTAAACATAAATGTTTTAAGAAGTAATTTTTTTTTTAGCATTTTTAAAGTGTTAACTGTCCGCTCACCTGCCGATATAAACTGCACTAACTGTAGAAATGTATATCTTCTGAATCGTGAGATTAGTTGCTTTAAAATGACTCCAAAACTCATTTTAATTTATTCCAGTTTGTGTTGTGGTCGACGCATTTCACAGTAATCCAGCGGCTTATGATTTCTAAGCTTAAAATGTAACTTTATTTTAAAAATTTTTTGTTATATACATACATATTTATATAATATAAATAAATCCAATGGTCAGAGGAAACCACATGTAGAGCATGCGAGGAAGAGATTTTGGAAAATTACCTTTGTCATTGAAGTACGCATGGGCATATTAGACACAAAAACTTTAAAGTGGATCCTATGCTCAACTGAAAATACCTAACGAACTCGAATTAAATATTTATAAAAAAATACATGAGAGGACTGGATTCTTGACCTAGTCGACATCAGAGAAGTGCATGAATACCATTAAAATGATATATTTTTTATTTTGCAAAAGTGAAGCCTGAGTTATCACTTAACATAATTTAAAATATAGCTGCCATTGCATGATTCATAAGAGCAATTGGTTTGTTACAAAATGCTTGCATTGAATCAGTTTGAGTGTTTTGAATATACGCAGAGCTTTTAGAGGTTATATACATTTTCCTATATGATGATGCGGTAAGTAATTTAAGACTGCATTTAAGGTGATATTTATTACATTTTATTACATTATATTATATTTATTACATATTGTATTTGTTGTTTTTATTATACCCGCCACCAAAAAATGGTGGGGGTATATTCATTTTGTCATTCCGTTTGTAACACATCGAAATATCCATTTTAGACCCCATAAAGTATATATATTCTAAATCGTGGTTTGATTTTATGACGATCTATCTATGTCCGTCCGTCTGTCCGTCTGTTGAAAGTACGATAGAGGTCGCACCGAAAAAGCTAGGGTGCTCAAATTTTTCCAGAATCTTTCTTATAGACAAGGTTTGTTTGGTATTGAAAATGGGCTAAATCGGAATATTAGGAAGAGAGTTATAGCTCGAAAAGCAAGAGTAGGTCGAAAAAACTGTGTCCTTCGAACATCGAATAAAATGGAATTGTGTCCAAACGCCTTAACGTAGACTCATGAAACTTCGAATATATATTTCCTGGGTAAAGACAATATTTTCACCCGAAAATTGTCTAAATCTATGCATTAGGAGAGGAGTTATCGATAAAAATGTACGAAAATTTATACCGCACAGTGTATTTTTCGGTATATTTAAAAACAAAAACGTCATAAAAGCAACAAAATTGGATGTACGACTCTGAAATTTTACACGGAAAATCAATGTGCCACGCCCACTTTTAGGCCCACCTCCCATATAACGTTTTAACTAAAATTCATATAATTTCTCTATTAATAAAGATTTTGGAATAATAAAGGCCTATCTTGAAACACCTCAGTTGTACTCATTCGCAAAAATAACTTTGACACGCCTACTATAACGCCCACTTTTCACGTTATCTACCGTTAATGAAATTTAAAAGCTCATAAAACCGCTAAAATTAGAGGTATGATGATAAATTTTGCTACGTCTATCCCCCTAGGCAATTTCATTACTATGCCAAAAAATTAAGATGCCACGCCCACTTTTACGCCCACCTCCCATATAACGATTTACCAAAAATTCATAAAATTTCTCTATTAATAAAGATTTTGGAATAATAAAGGACTATATTGAAACACCTAAGTTGTACTCATTAGCAAAAACAACTTTGACACGCCTACTATAACGCCCACTTTCACTTTTGAATTGTGTCCAGACGCATAAACGTAGTCATGAAACTTCGAATATATACTTATCGAGTCAAAAGAATATTTTTCCCTGAAAATCGCTTAAATCTATGAATTAGGAAAAGAGTTATAGATAAAAATGTACGAAAATTTATACCGCACAATGTATATTTCAAATTTAAAACGTAATTAAACTGACAAAACTATATGCAGGATTCTGAAATTTTGCAAACATGGCTTTTTGGTCAAAGTCTTCGTTATAACGGAAAATAGATGTGCCACGCACACTTTTTTCCTTAAATTTTTATAAAAATATATTAGTCATATATATTAGCATTTATTCATCTTACACTGCACCATTTATTGTACTGTAGCTAAATATAAGATAAAGATGATAAGATAGATGATTCTATAAGCAACTACTAGATGGCATGCTAACAACTTATGCTTATGTTTTCCTGATGTTATGCTCTATTAAAAATGGGAATTTAGGAAAATTTTGACCTAAGTAAAAATAAATTATCTCTAAACATTATAAACAATTTATTTTCATGTACTAATGGCTAACAAATTTTAAAATTATACAAAACTTATTTCGTTTGAAAATCTTTTAAAAGCAAAATGTTATAGAAGTTTAAAAATCAAAATCTTACTAATAAATTTCCCGTTTTAGAAAAATGCAGAGAATGTATATTTTAAATCACCCTGTGGCCCTTAAAATTTAACCTTAAATTCACTTTCTTCCTCTTAAATTCATGTAAATTCTCTATGAATAAAGATTTTGGAATACTAAAGAACTATATTGAAATATCTAAGTTATGTTTATTAGCAGAAACTTTATTGACACGCGTATTTTAACGGCCACTTTCATTAAAAGACTAAATTTACGAAAACATTTTACTAGCATACCGAAGTTATAATGGGTGTTTTTTTTTTAAGGGACTATGTTGATTTTGAATAAAATTATTATGAAATTATTATCATTTATTTTTATAATGATAATATTTGTATGCTTCAATTATGTATGGAACAAAATATCGGCCAAATGGCCCCCCCAACCTAGGCGGCACACCTCGATCCGATAGTCCAAATTTTCAATGACACTGTTGATGCTCGATTGTTGGGCACGATGATGAGTCGATGTTGCTTGCTCTTTTGCCACGTTATCGTGAAAAACAGCAATGTTTCCCATTCAGCGAACTAAGATGGCATTCACAGATATTTTCACATTTCATACAGACCTGCTTTGCAGACATTTAAATATTTTTTACAATTCTCACGATTGTGGACGAATTCGAACGATTATGTTGACCAAAAGAATCACGAAGTGCACAAAATGCATTTTGATTTGAACGCCCATTTTTATAAAAATCTTTAATATTTAAAAGCGTTGCTCGATTGCGTATCTTTCCACGGTTCAAATTGAGTTAGTCTGAGATTGAGAAATGTCAAATGAAATACAAGAAAAAAGTTAAAGTTTAGATGTGGTTCACCTTAAACATGGGCCCTTAAAATTTAACCACCCTCTACAAAGAAAGTGATACATATTTTATTATAAAGAGATTATTCTACACAGCCGAATATAGTGCTCTTACTTGTTAATTATTGTAATTGGAAATGAAACTATATTTTACTCATATTTGTACACTGAATTTAAGAAAATCAAATTGTTTACAGTTTTTGGCCCAATACGGTTACGTTTTTAAATTATTATGTTACCTGCGGCAGAAAAAACTCGTTCTGAAGCTGCGCTGCTCGCAGGTATAGCCAAAATTTTTTGGGCAAACTTATATAACCGAGGGTATTCTGATTTATGACTTTCCCACCACTGCATAACATCAAAATTAACATCAACTCGTATTTTTAGATAGCTGTAACGGTTTATTTCATCAAATAACAAGACGAAAAACATCATTTTCAATATTTTTTTTTTTATTTTAGAGTTCATCTTAAACACCTATTAAACAAATTAAGGCACTAATTTTGCACTATGCAATCAACTTATCACTGAGCTTTTATGAATCATTTGAATGGTTCGTATACAAATCAAAAGACAGTTATAATTATACCCTTCACACAGTGAAAAGGGTATATATAGGTTTGTCATTCCGTGTGAAATTTCTACAATTTTGCTTTCCGACCCCATAAAGTATATATTTTCTGAAAGCTTATGAATAGGGGAGTCGATTAAGCCCTGTCAGTCTGTCCGTGTGTATGTTGAAATCAACTTTTTGAAGCCCCCCGACATCGCTCAGACCCGGGTGAGGTATTAAAATGTCAGAAATATTCGGGAGTAGATCGGTATTGAAATTCAGAAACATCGGTACATAAACAACTGAGATATGAGCAAAAACCCACGACCACCTCGATTTTTTTTTCACAAAAACAGCATTACAACAACAACATACATACATACAAACGTGTATACTGGATAGAGAAAACGTGGCATCGAATCCCAGCTGAGCCAAAAAAAAATTTTTTTTTTATATTTTTTTTTTAAATTTTTTTTTTATTTTTTTTTTATTTTTTATTTAAAATATTATTTATATTTTTATTATTTTTTTTTAATTTTTTTTTTTTAATTTTTTTTTTGTTTTATATTTATTATATATATTTTAATTATTTTTAAAAAAAAATTTTTTTTTTAAATTTTTTTTTAAATTTTTTTTTAAATTTTTTTTTTTAAATTTTTTTTTTAATTTTTTTTTTTTTTATTTTTTTTAACATACATACGTTAATTTTTAATTTTACAATGGGATGTTTTTATATATGTATGTTTTTCATATGAATGTACGTATTTCATATGAGATGAATGGTGATACAAACTACTGCTATTGCGTGACTACACGTTGTGAAGGGTATATAAGATTCGGCACGGCCGAATATAGCGCTCTTACTTGTTTTTGAGTTGTTATTGCTAACGGCATTCAAAAAGTGATTGAGAAAAAGACAAGCAATTGTGAGAGTACAAACAATGCAAGCAATGTTATTAGTACATATTGATGATTGAAAACAAAACAAAAGCAGTGAGTTCATACATATAGAAAAAAAGTGAATCAACTCATGAACATCACTGGTCGACATTCATAGGAAAATAGGATTATGGTTTTATTAAGTGGAATTTATGTACATGGAATCGTTTTCATAAAGAGCGCACAACATGACAAGTAAGAATACGTGTATAGGGTTTGCGATTTTTGTACCCCTCTTTTCAACCTAACCTTACCTAAATCCATGGTGTAATCAAATAAGGTGATAGCGCGGAGGGAGAGTACTATTTGCCTTTCTTTTTTATATATGAAGTTTGACAATTCTTGGCATTGAAATCTATTTTTTACATAGGGACTTTCACAAACATTGGAACATGAAAAACAGATGGTCTGGCACCGCTACCTGTATAAGTGTATCCAATAAACTGTAAAGACCAAAACAAGGCGAATTCAATATCAGGTGATGTTAAGAAGCCAGCGATTGTTTTTTGCTCGTTTAATTTTTACGGCACAATTTTAAAGTTTGTTTACATTTAAATTAATTTTTATGTGCGTTTGTTAAAAATTTATATAAAAGTGGTAACATTTGTGAAAAATAATTGTAAAAATACTACTTATAAAAAAATAAGTAAAATACAATTTATAAATGGAATAAACAACATTTTTAATGTTTTTAATTCAGGAAATACAAAAATTTCGTTATGATTGTCCTATTGATTTAAAGTTGTGAATATTGTAAAAAATATTAAAAACAACACAAATATGTGATATAATCTAGCAAAAATTTATGTAATATATTAAAAATACTTTTTTTTTAAAACTTTAAAATTTTAATTAAAAGTAAAGAAAAAAGTTGTTTTTTTGTGTTTTGACATTCTCTTGGCCTTTTTGTGCTTGTTGCAGGGATGTTATCACTTGATTGTGAATTCGCCTTGGACCAAAACAAAAACACAACATCCAGCATTGTCATAATGAAGATCTTTTTCCCAAAATATTATTTGATGATTTTTTCTTAAATGAGAAATTTTTAATTTTAGTTTTTCTGCAAATAAAAGATTGTACGATGAAATGCAAAGCTTACATATATCTTAAAATATTAGATAATTTTATAAAATCAACCCAAGTTAATATCAATTTCAATAAAGAGCTTGACTTCAAAAATAGCGACCTTCTATTACCCAATGAATAATATCTATCTATGTTTAATAAACAAAAAAAAAAAATTCGCTAAAACTTTCTGCAAATAAAAATAATAAATATATTGAAATGTATTTCAGTTATGTAAGAAAATACCAAAACGATTTGAAATGATATTAAAAATAGAAATATTTACATATTATTTACCTTAATTTAAAAAAAAGACGTACTTAACATTTGTAACTTATTTAGAGTTTAAGATCTAATCAAAATGTACAGAAAGATCAATCCTACATTTTTCTATTTTGTTTATAACAGACATAACTTGCTAACAGTTCTTTTACTTACCTACCGTTGCCACATGCAAGTGCAAGTGAAAAAAAACCAATATACTAACACTTTTTTACTAACACAACTACACTTTGGCAACCTGCGACTCAGCTTGCGAAGAAATTTTTAAGCAATACAAATTTTTACAGTTACGGCAAGTAAAGTGACAAGCCGAAAAACAGTGTTGTCTAATACTGAGTTTTTTGTTAACTCACTAATATATCATACAGTTGTGGTAAATAATTCAGCTAATTTTTTTAATAAATATGTATATATGTATATGAAGAATATTAAGAAAAAATATAAGTATTCATTTAAAATGTAAGTTTTAATATAAATATCTATTTTTAATAAAAAAAATTATAATAAAAAGTTATATGTCAAAAGGTAATGTTTAATAGTGGCTATTGACAGCACTTAAGTACCAATTGAAGCAGCGCCATTTGTTTTAAATTTGTTTGAAGTTTATTTGTTGACGACATTTTAAAAATGAACTTGCACTGTGCTGTGTAGCCACTCAAAAAATGTTTGTGTTTTTTTTTGGAATTTCTCCTGATTTTCGTTAGTAATACGTATACACTACTTGCAAGTAAATACTTGCTTGTGGCAACGTAGGGTTAGTGTCTTGCCTCCGGATATCTTGTGGATTATAATTTAGTGGTGTTCGGGACGTGTCATTTTGTGGCTTTCGCACGTATTCTAAATAAGTTTTATTTGCGTCTTATGATTTCCATTCTATTGATTTGTAAGTGTCCATAGAATATTCGAGATTGTGTTGAGAGAGTATATTCTCAGGATTCCCCGTAAGCAGCTGTCTCTTCAAACGTCTATCGTCTATTGTTTAACTGTTTGCTTTGCAGACTTTGTGCAATTTACTGTATTTATGTCATTATCATTAAAATCCTAGCTGAGGCTTGCCTCATTGTATGTAAATAAATGTTTCCTTCCTGTATATATTTTCAAACAAGCTCTTGCTTCTTAATATTCAAAAGGATGTAACTTAAAAAAAAAAAATTAATAGAAAAACTTTGTCAATAAAATGAAATGATTAATATTTAATAAGTATAATTTCTTTTTAATTTTCATTTAAATAAAAATTATTCAACAACCTTATTCACCATCTGTTGTCATCACGCATCATTATCTCCCACAACCATCAATTATCATTAGTGTGAATGCATTTATTTCTTTTATCTTAATTTTTTATCTTTTTCATTTCACTTCTTTTCCTCTAAGTATTTCTTAATTAATCATATTTTCTCTTGATTATGCAAACATACTTCACTTCTAGTTATTTAACTTTTATATTAAAAAATGTTTACCTTTTGGTAGGTTTTCATGCTCTTGGTTATGAGTGTGTGAGTGTTACGGAGCTTTTTTTTGGAACTTTTTACTTTAATAATTTTGTTTTCTTTAATTTCTAGACTTTAAATAATTTTGAATTCTGTTGAATACATATTTGAACATAATATTGTTTTGAACTTAAGGCAGCTAATTATCTTTGAGTAATTGTAATGGCCTTAGCGAGTCACAAAGGAGATGAATAATTAATAAAGTGAATGAAAACTTTATTCATGTGTATGCTAGTTCACAATGGACATCATTTAAACATTTTATGTTTGTAAAGAAAAAATATATTTTTACCATTGTGAAATCTTAGAATATTATAAAAATATGGCATGACAGAAGGAAGACCTTGTATATTGTGTTTAACTTTCCCTTGTGTGTATCTCTCACCAATAAAAAATTTTAAAGGCGTTTTTGGTCGTCCACGTTTACTTTCGCTTTGTAAAAGCTTATAAAATAATGAAAAGATTCTTAGTCATTTAAAATTGTTAATCATATGCAAAATGTGTAATTTAAAAGCAAACTTTTTCTCTAAGGTAACGTAAAAATTAGTGTATTTTGCTCCATCTTTTATAATAAATTCATAAGTATTGTAGAACTTTTGATATGAAATTTCATTTCACTGTATATAATAAGGTTTGGTTTTTGCATAAATTAACTTTTATAATGTCTAAGGATAGCAACATGTCGTCGCAGTAAATTTTTTTAGGATGTAAAATATATAAGAAAAATGATTTTGGATCTTTGAAAATGCCACAAATTCATACTTTAAAAAATAATTTACTATTTGAATTATAATTTAATTTTGAAAATTTCGCAAGCCAATTTCGATTACTTTGCCCTTTTAAAGCTTTTTTAAGTTCAATGGCCTTTTAAGTAAAATATTAATCATTCCAATAAAAACAAGTAGAGTGCTATATTCAGCCGTACCGAATTTGATAATACCCTTCACCGTCATGTACATAGGTATAATTCTACATCGTAGCTTAACCTATATGAGGAGCCGCAGAACAAAAGGTGCTTTTTCGCATTTCGCGAAAAATTGGTTTTTTGGTATTTTTATAATATGTAGGTTGAAATCTTGTAGAAACAATCAAGTTTGCATTATTATTATTTTTTTTTACAAAGTAAATGGGTTCTAAAAAATTTATGCTTAACAAAAGGTGCTTTTTTGTTTATTTTTTAACAAAGGGTTCTTTTCCCATAATCTCTGTGTAGTTTCACTTTTTACTTTAATGATCAAACCAAACTACAGTTAAAGTAAAACTAATCAGATGTTAAAGTCTTTGTGGAAAGTCTTTTAATAAAACTGTTTGGTAAAGACTGGAGTGAAAATCAGTCATTATTTTGGTACAAGGACATTTTGTATAACCAGGATAAAAGTATGGAGGATTCAATAGACGAAAATGTTGGATGTTCTTGCCTAGAAGAAGATGTTGGAACAAGAGTTTAACTATTTAACAAATTTCATATGTATTTAATTTAATGCTAAGAAAGAAATGTTAAGGTTGCAATTTTATTTAATAAAACGACAAAAAAAGTATACTTAGCTTAACATTTTTTAATATATTAGATCAGGTTTAACCACATTCAGTCAAAATTTTATTGTCATATATGTGTATTCGCATTACAAAATGTACTTTTTCCTTCTATTAACAAAACGTGCATTTTTACTTTTTTTTAACGAAAGGTGTTTTTATTTTATTCCTTAACAAAAGGTGCTTTTTTGCTTTCTTTTTTGCAAAAGGTGCTTTTTCCGAAATAAAAATGGAATTATATAAAACATCCTTAACATTTAATCGGGTGACTTACGACAGTTAGATGCATCTGTAGATAAGTAAAAATCTTGTAAGCATTTGCATGTTCTTGCTGTTTTTTAAAGGGGCGAAAAAAATAAATCTCGATTTCCCAAAAATTTGAAATGAGCGAAAAAGCACCTTATGTTCTGCGGCTCCTCATATATCATGTTATACGCCATTTTGCTTAATTATTTCCGACGCCATTCTTGATTTTGAATTTTTACGAAGTTAACTGTATTCTACTAGTCAAGCCCTTTAATTTGATACCCATATTGATGAGGTTAAAAAATTTGTTCCGCCATTTTGTTTTAGACGCCATCTTGGATTTTACATTTTTTTTTAATAATTAACTGTATTCTACTGGTCAAGCGCTTTGAGTTGATACCAATATTGTGGGGTTTGAAGGAATTACATTTTAAAATACCAGATTTGACTCATATATAAATTTATTGTCCGCCATTTTGTAGTGGCGGCCATCATGAATTTTAATTTTTTTCTTAGTGCTTTATATTGCGCTAGTCAAGTCCTTTCAGATAATACCAATATTGACACTCTCGGTTATTCAGAAGCTGCAAAAATTTGGTTTTCGTTTGTAAATTTTTGGAATATATATTAAAAAAAAATTTTTTTTGCCTATAACTTTACCGATTAGAGCCCGATTAATCCAAAATTTTTCACGAATATCTCTAAAGAAGTATTATATTTACGAATAGTAGCAAAGGTACCTATAAATTATTGTATAAATACCAAAATTTTAATTTTGGTGGTAAAACTATGGAAAAAAACAGAGGCAGTCGCGTTTGTTTGCTCATATCTCAGAAAGTTATGGGGAGATTTTGCTAAGTTTCAATAGCGATTCATTCCCGGATATTTCCAAAAGATTGATATCATACGCAGGTCTGAGGAATATGTGATTTCTTCTAAAAGTTGATTTCAGCCAACACACGGACAGACAGACAGATGGTCATGGCTTAATCAACTCCTCTATTCATAAGCTTTCAGAAAATGTATACTTTACCGGGTTAGAAATGAAAATTGTAGAAATTACAAACGGAATGACAAAGGTGTATATACCCTTGTGCACCACAGGTGAAGGATATAAATAAATCTTTGTATCACACTTTAATATCCGACTGTAAATGCCGAGGATACTTATTACGAAAAATATAATCTTTTACTACCTTTCACACTACAGTATATATAGGCTTATAATTCCGTGTAAAATTTCTACATCATTTACTTCCGACACAGTTAAGTATATTTTTTCTAAGAGCATATGAATAGGGGAGTCGATTAATCATTATCTGTCTGTCCATCTGTCCATGTGTATGTTGAGATCAACTTTTCGAAGACCCCCGACATCTCCTAGACCTGTTTAAGGTATCAAAATATCAGAAATATTTGAGAGCAGATAGGTATTGGAAATCAGCACAAGCGCTCTATAACAACCTGAATATTTGTTGAACACTCTTAAAATACCAAATTGTAAGCCGTAATCTCAGAATTTTTTTCTAAGAAAAACAAACAAATCGGTTTAAAACCAACTGAGATATAAGCACCAAAGTACAACTGCTTCGGTGTTTTTTCTAAAATTTATAAACGAAAATAGATATTTTTCAGTTTCTATACAACCAAGAGAGCCAACGTGGGGATCAAGTGAAAGGGCTTGAGTATTAAATTGCAGTTAGATATGAAAAGAAAAAACTTCAAGATGGCGTCCTAGATAAAATTGCGAATATATGAGTCAAATATAGTAGTTACGACTTTGTCCCCTTTAACCACCACAGTATTAGTTTAAGAAGTGCTCGACCAGTACAATGTAGTTAATTATTAAAAGATGTAAAATCCAAGATGGCGTCTAAAACAAAATGGCGGAGCGATTTTTTTTAACCCCAACAATATGGGTATCAAATGAAAGGTCTTGACTAGTAGAATACAGATAACTACGTAAAAATTCAAAATCAAAAATGGCGTCGGAAATAATGAAGAAAATAGCGTATTGCATGAAATCTATAATCAAGGCAACGATATGGTCATAATACCTATGTACATGATGCTGAAGGCTATTATTAGATTCGGCACGGATCTTATTTGTTAATATTTAATTATTTGACCCTAAGGTCAACAGTTATTCATAAAAAATGGCGTTCTAGAAAATAATAATAAAATAACTAAAACAACTTCTTTAAACTTTTTCTCTGTGGGTTATGTTATTTTCGGGGTTTTAGTTTAGTAGAACCTGAAAAAGTAACATAACTGAAAAAGAAAGAGTTCTATACGAAGAATTTACGTAAAACTTTTCTATAATTTGCATTGGATCGTTGGAAGGGTACATTTAAATTTTTTAAAACAATTTTGGAACAAATTAGAAAAAATAAAAAAAAAACTTTCTCTCGTAAAATTTTGTTTTTGAGGGTTACATTTTTTCGGCGGTTAGGGATCGATATGTTTCAACCACAATCATAAACTTCACTCATAGTATGTTGCTTTTAGATTATGATAACCACAACTATGTTTTTTCTTTTCGTGTATGTATAGAGAAAAAAGTTTATAAAGGGTCCGCCAAATAACTTTTTTTTTGTTTTTGAAAATGCTATAAAAAGTGTAGCTTCGGCTGTGTGGCACGTAGCGCCTTCCTGTTGAAAACAAATGTTGCCAATATCCTCCTCTTAAATTTTTGTTAACACAAATTCGTTCAAAATGGCCCGATAACGATCGCCATTGACTACGGCCACTCCTTGCTCATTTTCGAAATAAAATGACCTAATTATGCCTCAGGACCAAAATCCGCACCAAACAGTGATTCGTTTTGGGTGCATCGGCTTTTCAATGCAGGCGTGCGGGTTTTCTGTGCCCCAAATGCGACAATTTTGCTTGTTTACATACCAGCCGGGATAAAAATGAGCTTTATCTGAAAAGATGATTTTTTTGGCAAAAGCGGCCAAGTAATGTCGCAATATTCCCAGCGTTGTTCAAGCGTATACACAACCATATTCGTTCAGCGGAAGGATAAAACTAATTATCTGTCAAATCAGACATTAGCTAAGTATTACCATTCACGAAATAAGCACTAGTGGAAAAAAAAACGTTATATGCCGGAACCCTTTATTTTGTGAGCCATAATAGACCATAATAGAATACTCTGTTTGTTAAACATTTTTTAAATTAAAAAAATTAGTAATTTAATCTACAACCACTATGAGCTTGTCTAGTTAAAACTAATGTACAAACATTATCAAAAAATCAAATAAAACAGTAAATGTGACAAAATCATGCTTTGGCATACAGATTAATGGTACATACATAAATGTAGGGGGAATATCGAAGCAGACCACTACTATCACGGGTCCCTTTTCGACCCCCTTCGCTCCTCAGTGATTTCGTGTCTACCGATCAGTATACCTTCAATCACTGAGTCCCGCGCCACAACCGGCGTTTGCTCTGGACTAGGAAAACAATTTCACACTGCCGACTGGTGATTGTCGACAATCCTCATCGCACAGTCCTTTGTAATCGCCAGCATCTCCCTCAGACTAAGGTCCCCCATCGCACTCACACTTAAAGTGTGCTTGCCTGTGATCCTTAATCTTCCGCTCGCCAACGCCGGACACTCGCATACTACATGCGCTGCCGTCTCGACATCCTCCAGGCACATTCTACAAATATCATCATCCACGATTCGCATCCTCTTCAGATGATATTTGAAGTTACCATGTCCTGTAATCAACGCAGTGATCCAGCTCATCATACTCCGATTAAAACCGAGTATCTTCACTGCACCCCTGCCAAGTGGCTCCCTGAGCACCATACGGGCCTGTCTACACGTGGTTCCCTCCATCCACCTTCGCAAGTTTATAGAGTTCACCCATTGAAAGATCCTCGCCCGCACCAACCCATTACCCAGAGCAGTTCTGGGTTCCGGTCCGCAGAATGCAGCCTCAGACCCCTTCTTCGCAAGTTCGTCAGCAGCCTCATTCCCAGCTATGCCCACGTGTCCCTTAACCCACATCAGCGTTACCTCATTTGTAGAGGCACACCTATTGAGCTTTAGAACACACTCAAGCACCAAAGAGGAGTTCACATCTATCCGCTGCATACGTTTTATAATCGACTGGTTGTCAAGTGCAATAAGAATTCTCTTCCCATACATTCGACATTCCAACAGGTGGTCCAACGCGTGCAGCAAACCAAGCATTTCTGCCTGATAGACTAATGATTAATGGTAACTGAAAGCTCAATTAAATGGCAATTAAAAATACTTCAACAATGTCAATCTGCCTGTCACTGTGTTGGTGTGGATAATGAATGACTACATTAGTAAGTTAATGTTTTGAATTTTAATATGGAAATGATGCTTGTGAGCCAACAGTTATTTGTTAAATTTATTACTTAACTTAATTGAATATAAGATATGTTGCATAAATATGTAGTAGATTATTCATAACTAAATATTTAAAGCAGGTAAGTGCAAAACAATACAGTTGCACAGCAGTAATGCATTATTTATTGTTGTGTTATACAGGAATGAAATATAGTTGGTCTTAAATACTAAGACAGTTCTATACTCGTATATTTATTTCTTTAACATTTATTCAACTGAAACCATTATAAATCAAATAAAAAAAAAAAAACTGATCAAACACTTTTTAAATCAACGTGTCACAAAAATTATCACGATGGAGATGAGAATGAGAATAAGTCTTATGAATAGCGTTGTCAACTCTAAATTCCGAAAAGCACCAAAATCGAGAAAATCCACTGCCTTATTTATAAAAAATTTTTATTTCTCTTAAGAATTTATTTTTTGTAATTTTTTTTTGTAGTTTAATGTTGATATTTGTATTTATTCGAAGTTTTTCTAAAGTATTTTAAAGTGCGTTTTACCGCTTCAACATGGTTTTTGTGACTCATATTATAAAAAGCAATAGAGGTTTTTTGAGTAAAAACTAAGCAAGTTTTTTGTTAAATAAAAATAGGATTACTAAGCGACAATAAAAAAAACTTGTTATTTCTTTCTATTGTATACTAGCCCGGCGCTTGTTGCTATGCCCCTTGATGTATAAAAATGCATTCTGAATTTAAATTAAAAATACATATTAAAAATAATATTTTATTGATTTTCATTGTAATGCAAGTGGGTATACAATATTTTTGGTTTTTCCGTTTGCTGTAAAAATTAACAAATTTTTGGTGTTTCCACTCTGTCGCTGGCCATGTAAAAATAATGGGTTTTTCAAATGCAATCCTGCAACACGCAGAGATTGTCCTTGTGCTTTGTTGATGGTAATAGCGAAGGTAAGGCGAACTTGAAACTGTAGTCGCTTGAAGTTGAAAGGCAATTAGGTGGGAACCATTGGAATGCGATTAAATAGCTGAAAGTGATAACTTTTTTTATGGGCGTTGCAATGCCCACTTTTTTTTAACACGAAACTGTATAGTCATAACAGCTCAATATGTGTATAAAGTTTCAGAAAAATCGGTGAAGTTCAAGTAATTAAAAATGATATCTTATTTTTTTATTGGCGTGGTTCCGCCCACTTTTTAGCACCCATAAACACTCCCTGGTATATGTACAACAACTTACCAAAGTTTGAGCCCGATCGGTTTTGCAGTTTCGGAGTCTATAACTAACACACACACACACACACACACACACACACACACACACACAGAGTTTCACTTTTATATATATAGAAGATATAGATATATAATGAATGCGCGCATACTTAGTAGTGTGTATGTGTGTGCATTATATTTTTGATAGTTTTTACACTATTATACATTTCATCCATTAGCATTAAAGCAATTCAACGAAATTTAAAAATTTTTGCTATCGTCATTAGTTAAATATTATACAATTGTGACAGAAAGTTTTTCATTCGTAGGGGTATAACACCACTTCTGGTCTTATCGTAACCATTTTTGGCAGTGATAGCAAAATTGTTTTAAAAATCGCTCGTCCGATGTTTCAACTAAATTTCGTTTATAGTTTTTTGTATATGTATGGGTGATACCATGCCCCCTGTTCGATCCAATCTCCTTTTTTTCTCAAATAATAAAATTGTTATCAAAGTACCTTGTGCAAAGCTTAAAGAAAATTACTGCTATAGCTCTTAAAAAGTGTTATAGAAAGTGTTGAATTTATATGGGAGGTACCACGCCCACCTAAAGTATAAAACAAAATATAATATAGCCTATGTCCGTTCGAAAGGAAATTCTAAAGCATTGGTGAAAACATTTTAAAAATCAATCCCTATCATTGTCTTAATTAATAGTTTATATATATTTTTTATACTTTTAACTTATTATCTGTTTAAAATGAGAAAATATTTTTTTAGTTTTGTGTATTAAATTACACTTACGAAAATTGTTTTCAATTAAAAAAAAATTATTTGAAATTTAGTATATACCAATACTAAACATACTCCTAATTTAACGGGTACAAAAGATGCATACTATCCAAGCCAAAAAGTGAAAAATTACTATAAAAGCTGGAGTCCTGATAACTAAAGATGCGAAGGTCAAATATACTTGATATAACCGTGAGATTATTTGTATTTAGCATTTAATGTCACCAAGGAAAAAGAAAAACACTAACAATTAAAAAAAAAACAAGTAAGAGCACTATATTCGGCTGTGCCGAATCTTTTATACCCACCACCAGTTTTCCATTCTTTTGTAGCTAGGGTTTTTTCCCAAAATTTTTTGTTTCCCGGAAATGCGAGATTTATTTTTTAATATCCCGAGATCCCAAATAAAAATTAAATTTGTTTTTAATTAAAAAAAACTTTTTATTAAAAAGCATAAAAGAGTTTATAATGTAAAAGAAACACTTTAAAGCTATAAAAATTAATAAAGAAACTTGAATTTAAAATTTAAATTGAGTAAAAATATTTTTATTGAAAAAAATATTATTTTCTAGATACGAGATCAAATATGAGCACAAAGAAAAACAAAAATACTGGTACTTCAGTTATGAGATCAAAAATAAAATTATTAGAATTCAATTTGAATATAAACAAGTAAGAGCACTATATTCGGCTGTGCCGAATCTTTTATACCCACCACCAATTTTGTGTACATTTAAAGCACAATATTTATTATTTTGTTAATCGCTATGGAATAATCTCTTTATAATAAAATATGTATCACTTTCTTTGTAGAGGGTGGTTAAATTTTAAGGGCCCATGTTGAAGGTGAATTACACCAAGTCTTTAAATTAGTTTCCTGCATTTCATTTGACATTTCTCAATCTCAAACTTACTCAATTTGATCCGTGGAAAGATACGCAAATGAGCAACGCTTTAAAGTTATTCAGGTTTTTTAAAAAATGGGCGTTCAAATCAAAATACATTTTTGGTAGTTCGTAATTCTTTTGATCAACATAATCGTTCAAATTCGTCCACAATCGGGAGAATTGTAAAAAATATTTAAATATCTGCAAAACAGGTCTGTATAAAATGCTAGAAAATCTGTGAATGCCTTCTTAGTTCGTTGAATGGGAACCACTGCTGGTTTTTGCGATAGTGTGGCAAAAGAGCAGTCAACCTCGACTCATCATCATGCCCAACATTTGAGCATCAATATTGTCATTGAAAATTTGGACCATCAGATAGAGGAGTGGCGCTAAGGATGGGGGGCCATTTGGCCGATATTTTGTTAAATACATAATTGAACCATACAAATATTATAATTACAAAAAGAAATAATTATAATATCCTAAATAATTTGTGTTTTATTTAAATTCAACATCGGTCCTTAAAATTTAACCACCCTTTATAACTTCGATATGCTACTAAAATGCTTTTGTAAATGTAGTCTTTTAGTAAAAGTGGGCGTTAAAGTAGGCGTGTCAATAAAGTTTCTGCTAGTAAATACAACTTAGATATTTCAATATAGTCCTTTATTTTCCCAAAAACTTTGTCAATAGAGAAATTACATGAATTTAAGATAAACCGTTATATGGGAGGTAGGCGTTAAAGTGGGCGTGTCACCTAAACTTTTTGGCACAACAATTACATTGATTAGAAGGATATAAGTAGCAAATTTCATCATCATACCTCTAATTTTGGCGGTTTTATGAGCTTTTAAATTTCATTAACGGTAGATAACGTGAAAAGTGGGCATTATAGTAGCGTGCCAAAGTTGTTTTTGCTAATGAGTACAACCCAGATGTTTCAATATAGCCTTTTATTATTCCAAAATCTTTATTAATAGAGAAATTATATGAATTTTAGTTAAAACGTTATATGGGAGGTGGGCGTGGCACATTGCTTTTCCGTTACAAAAAAGCCACTCACCAAAAAGCTGAGTGTGCAAAATTTCAGAGTCGTACATCCAATTTTGTTGCTTTTATGACGTTTTTGTTCTTAAATATACCGAAAAATACACTGTGCGGTATAAATTTTCGTACATTTTGATCGATAACTCCTCTGCTAATGCATATATTTAGACAATTTTCGGGGAAAAATATTGTTTTTGCTCAGGAAATATATATTCGAAGTTTCATGAGTCTACATTAATGCGTTTGGATACAATTCCATTTTATTCGATGTTCGAAGGACACGGTTTTTTCGACCTACTCTTGCTTTACGAGCTATAACTCTCTTTATAATATTCCGATTTAGCCCATTTTCAATACCAACACTATAAAAAAGATTCTGGCAAAATTTGAGCCCCCTAGCTTTTTCGGTGCGACCTCTATCGTGCTTTTAACAGACGGACAGACGGACGGACATAGCTAGATCGTCATCAAATCGAATACTGATTCAGAATATATATACTTTATGGGGTCTAAAATGGATATTTCGATGTGTTACAAACAGAATGACAAAATGAATATACCCCCACCATTTTTTGGTGGCGGGTATAAAAAATATTTGAAATTTAGTATTTAGTGTCACCAAGGAAAAACGAAAAGCAATAATAATTAAAAAAAAATAACACCAAGAACTGAATTAAAAATTTAACTCGTCAAAAATTTCTAAAAGCACTAAAAACAGTGCTAAAATCATTGAGTTAACAACGCTGCTTATGAGACTGTTACTACAACATTTTAGTAAGTACCTATACACACATACTTATGTGTCCTAAAATATATTTTTAATGTTGCAGAAGAAGATTGAAATGAGATATTAGTTTATGACATATGATTAATACTATGACATTAAGAAGTTTCTTCTTGAGATAAATGTTAAGTTCAGGATCAGTCAAACTGTCATAAATAAACTATGTGTGTGACTCTGAACGATACCAATTTGTTATAATAAATATATGTATGTATGTATGTACATATGTGTATAGTAAGTAAATAATTCTCAGAGGGACTATATTTGAGTGCTAATTTAAAGCTCAAGAAATTTGTTGTTTTTGTATTTACAATACATGTGTACACTATATAAGCACTATGTATACAGAACACTATTTTAATCTCATTGTTTATAATTCTTAAAATCTTTTTAAAATCATTCTTTCTGTTTTCATGTATCTCCGTTCTCAAAGTTCATTATTGTTCTTGTGAATGTTTTTGTATTCTACTTAATTCCTTGTCTTGTTAATTAAACGTTTCATGTTCTGTTTGACTTCTTTGGTTTTCCTAATGAATCGCATTAATGTATACAAAGACTAGTTGTGTAGATTGCAATGGAGGATTAAGTAACAATAAATAGGTATTGTACAAGCATGTTCCCAATTAACCAAATTGCCATAGACGATATTTATCTTTGGGAATGTCTTCAAGTTTCTTACTCACGGCATTTGTCATTTATATTGTCTTTAAAGGAAGAGACAAATTATTAGATATTGTCTTTAGGGTGATCACCTACTCAGGCAGGATTTTGGGACATTTATTCGATAATGTCATCGACGATTTTCTACGGGGGTCTTACACTTGTCGTCAAAATATATTTATCCTTCTAAAAAAAGTTCGCATATTTAAATAGTTGAAAAAATAGGCCGCAGAAAATGTCAGAAATTGTCTACCTTGTTGAAAATTAATCGTAAAATGTTTGAAAGATCTAAAATAAATAATAAAAAAATTAAATCGGAAAATGTGGAAAAATAAAATAGATGATATGTAGCAATATATTTACAGTGTAGTTATATATTTTATTATTAACAGTGTACCTGTCATTACTGTTTATTTCTTTAAGTGTATTCTACTTTCAGGGATAACGGTTTTTATTTGTTCTAGAATATTCTTGATAACTATATTTGTCTCTTTCCTACTCATAGAGTGTGTATTAAGAAAACGTAGCGAGTGTAATAAGACCTAGTTTTGTAAGATTTTTTGAAAATGATGCAATAATAAAGTAGCCGTGAAACAAAGAAGACGTGTTGTGTTTTATTTAAATCGCCTATAATTTCAGAAGTGGGATTCGAGAAAAAAAATCTATTTTTTTTTCACACACGCTAGTGTTTTAAAAATTTAAAATTTATTTACAATTTTGTTTAAAAACATTTTGATTGATTAAAGGAAAAATATAAGAGACTGCAAAGAATAAATATTAATGATTAAAAAGGAAAAAAAAGAAGCCTTTTAAACAAACGTGTAAAATTAGAGAAACAAAATTCTATTAAACAAAGGAAGGGAAATAAATAAAATTAATTAAATTAAAAAAAAAAAAAAAAAAACTATTTGCAAATAAAAGACAGTTTTTGTAAATTCAAAGAAAAATTTGACGCTGACAATGGATAACAGTGTGTGCGGCAATAATTATACGGTGGCGCAGCTGCGTATGTGGTTGCAGCATTTAAATTTGTCGTCGTCAGGCTCAAAAAGCGCACTTCTAATTAGATTGAATGAAGTGGCACCAGAAGAGAGAGGGGAATGTCCAACAAATGAACGTGAACAACCCGAAAATGAATGTGAAGAAAATGAACGTGGTGAAAATGATTTTGTAGCAGAACAACAAACAAACGATTGCCAAACAAATGAAGAAGCGACAAATGAGTGTGAAAACGAAGGTGCAACAAATGATAGTGTATTACAACAACAACAACGTAAGGGTAGAAATACTTTTGATTTATTGAAGAAAGAGTTGGAAATTATAAAACGTGAAAGAGAGGTACTACGTAGAGAAAATGATTTGCTAAAAATGATTGCTGAATATGAAAAGAAACGTGACAAAGAAAATGTTGAGAATGCTAATAAAGGAAAAGATAAAGAAACGAGTGTATGCGCTACAATTGAGGGGGAGCATTCTGAAAACGTCAAGGTAGATGTACCATTTAGCATTTTAAAAGATATAATACCTGATTATGAGGGGTTGTTGTGTCCTGAATTGTGGATTACACAATTTAATAGCATAAATGATAAGTATAAAGTTGATGAAAATACACTCAAGGCGCTTTTAATGTGCAAGTTGAAGGGAAAGGCCCAGGCTTGGCTACATTCAAGACCAAATTTTATAAATGAAAGTGCTGATGCAATACTGAATGAAATGAAGAAAATTTTTTCTACAAAAGAAAATAAATTAATAATGCGTCGTAAATTTAAAGCACGTAAATGGAAATATGAAGAAGCATTTTCTGATTACTACAACGATAAAATTGTGTTGGCTAACAAAGTTGGTATTGATGATGATGAGCTGATTGACAACATAATTGAAGGTATTCCTGATGAACAACTTCGGGTACAAGCTATTTTACAATGTTATACGGATAAGACACAACTTCTGCTAGCTTTTTCTAAAATTGAATTGACTCAAAAAAAGCAACAGTTGGTAAAGAAAAATGAGCAGATTAGATGCTACAACTGTAACTCGTTTGGACATTTTGCAACTGCATGTAGAAAACCAAAACGTGAGATGGGTGCTTGTTACGGATGTGGAAGCTTAGAACATCGCGTTAGTGCTTGTCCGGAAAGAAAGGCAGCAGTCCAGTATGTGGATGGTAATAAAGATGAATATGTAAGGTATTTTAAATTTTCTTTAGATTCTAGTTTTAATTATAATTTTTCTTTAGAATGCCTAATCGATTCGGGTAGTCCAGTCAGTTTTGTGAGAAAATCGAAAATTATAAATGAAATGAATTTAAATGATCTTTTATGTTCTAATTTTGAATTTTTTGGAATTAATAAATCGAAATTAAATGTTTATGGGAAATTTAACTGTTTTATAATTGTAAATGAGAAAATTGTAAATATGGAAATTTTGGTAGCTTCTGACGAATCGATGGCATTTGAATGTGTACTGGGTAGAGATTTTTTAGGGAAAGCGGAATTTAAACTGATGTCTGTTGAAAAGGAAATTTGTTTGGATGATGGTAAGGATTTTAGTAGTGCAATTTTGTCTATTGATTTAGGGGATAATGATAATTTTAGACTTAATATTGGGGATAGTGTAAGTTATGAAAGTAAAATAAAATTGTATGAATTATATGATGATAATTATGTGCGACCTGAACGTCCTTCTAAACCAAAAGTGTATAGTGAGCTAAAGTTGAATTTGAATGATGATAAAACTTTTAATTGTAATCCCAGGAGATTATCATACGCGGAGAAAACGGAATTGCAGATTTTGTTGGACGAGTATTTGGAAAAGGGGTACATAAGGCCGAGTGAGTCGGAGTTTGTTTCTCCTATCGTGTTAGTTAGGAAGAAAACTGGGGATTTGAGGATGTGTGTGGATTACAGACTTTTGAACAAGGTGACAGCTAAAGACAGTTATCCTATTCCACTGATTGATGATCTTTTAGATAGACTTGCAGGGAAGAAAATTTTTACGAAATTGGACTTAAAAAATGGATTTTTCCACGTTTTTGTTCATCCTGATTCTGTTAAATATACATCTTTTGTTACGCCGTTGGGTCAATTTGAATTTTTGAGAATGCCGTTTGGTCTAAAAAATGCTCCATCGGTTTTTCAAAGATTTGTTAATAAAGTTTTCGCAGATATGGTTAGAGACGATAGAATAATAATTTATTTGGATGACATCATGATAGCTACGGTTGATATTTCTGAACATTTACAGATTTTAAAAGAGGTTTTCGAGCGATTAGTTGAGAATAATTTAGAACTGAGGAATGATAAGTGCGAATTTTTACAAACATCAGTGAAGTATTTGGGGTACACTATAGATGGCAGAGGTATAAGTGCTGATGATAAAGGATTACAGGCTATAAAGGATTTTCCAATTCCGGACAAACAGCATTCGGTGCAAAGTTTCTTAGGATTGTGTTCATATTTTCGAAGATTTGTTAAGGACTTTTCTCTTATTGCAAAACCATTGTATGACTTGACGAAAAAGGATAAAAAGTTTGTTTTTGGTGAATTAGAATTAAAATGTTTTAAATTGCTCAAGAAAAAGTTGATGGAGTCACCGGTTCTTGCATTGTATGATTCCAGGGATGAGACTGAGCTCCACTGTGATGCGAGTTCTATTGGTTTTGGTGCTGTGTTGTTGCAGAAGAAGGAAGACGGCAAATTCCATCCAATTTTTTATTATTCTAAAAGGACAACGGATGCAGAATCAAAATATCACAGTTTTGAACTTGAAACGCTCGCCATAATTTATGCATTGAAACGGTTCCGTATATATCTTCAGGGTAGGAAATTTAAAATTGTAACTGATTGTAATTCTTTAACTATGACGTTAAACAGAAAAGAACTGAATCCAAGGATAGCACGGTGGGCTTTGGAGCTTCAAAACTATGAATACGAGCTGGAGCATCGTTCTGGAAAAAGAATGCAGCATGTTGACGCGTTGAGCCGAAGTACTAATATAATGATTGTAGAGTCGAATACATTTGAGGAGAATCTAATTATATGTCAAAATAGGGATCAAAAGTTGGGAGACTTAAAGGAAAAACTTCAGGTTAGTGAGCACAGTTTGTACGAAATGAGAAATGGAATACTGTATAGGAAGACAAAAGAAGGTAATTTGTTGTTTTACGTTCCTGAGGAAATGGAGGATCATGTTTTATACAAATACCACGATGAGATGGGACATGTTGGTATTGATAAAATGACTGAGCTTATTTTAAAGAGTTATTGGTTTTCAGGGATCAGAGCCAAGGCGGCCAGGCATATAGAAAATTGCATTAATTGTATTGCGTATTCTTCTAAGCATGGTAGGCAAGAGGGGTTTTTGCATAGTATTCCTAAATCGAATAGGCCATTTGATGTTGTGCATATAGACCACTTTGGACCGGTGGATAATGGTCGAATTGTTAAACATATTTTGGTGGTTGTTGATGCTTGTACTAAATTCGTAAGGTTATATCCGACAAAAACTACTAACACTAGGGAGGCAATTATGGCGTTGAAGGATTATTTTAGATCATATAGTCGTCCGGGAACAGTGATAAGTGATCGGGGAGCATGTTTCACGTCGAAGGACTTTTCGGAATTTTTAAAGGAGAATAATGTTTCCCATATTTTGGTGGCAACTGGTTCGCCACAGGCGAATGACCAGGTTGAGAGAGTAAATAGATCGATAGGCCCAATGTTGGCAAAATTAGTGGATGTTGAAAAGGGAATATTCTGGGACCATGTGCTTGAACAGGTTGAGCATACTTTGAATAATACCGTGCATAGGGCTGTTGGGGAACATCCTAGTGTTATGTTGTTTGGAACAGGACAAAAGGGGAGGGTTGTTGACTTGTTAAGGGAATGTCTGGATGATTTTAACGTAGATCGGAATGAAAATCACAGTACAATAAGATTGAGGGCGGCAGATAGACAGATAAAGTTGCAGGAGTATAACAAGGAGTATGTTGATAAAAAGAGGAAGACACCTAGGGTGTATAAGCACGGAGACTACGTAATGGTGAAAAATTTCGACTCTACGGCCGGTGTTTCCCGAAAATTAATTCCAAAGTATAAAGGTCCATATAGGGTATCGAAAGTCTTACGTAATGATCGTTATTTACTGGAGGATGTTGAAGGGTTTCAACAGTCACGTACTGCGTATAAGGGCGTTTGGGCAGTCTCTAATATACGCCCATGGTTTAGAGGACGCGAAGGGTCATGTATAGAATAAGAGATCAGGGGATCTCGCTGTCAGGATGGCCGAATTGTAGCAATATATTTACAGTGTAGTTATATATTTTATTATTAACAGTGTACCTGTCATTACTGTTTATTTCTTTAAGTGTATTCTACTTTCAGGGATAACGGTTTTTATTTGTTCTAGAATATTCTTGATAACTATATTTGTCTCTTTCCTACTCATAGAGTGTGTATTAAGAAAACGTAGCGAGTGTAATAAGATCTAGTTTTGTAAGATTTTTTGAAAATGATGCAATAATAAAGTAGCCGTGAAACAAAGAAGACGTGTTGTGTTTTATTTAAATCGCCTATAGATATTATACAGTATATTATATTTATTCTTATTCTAAATTTTTTTAAACATTTCAGTAAAGCTAGAAAGCAAACAAGAAATCAAAAAAATATTGCATCTAGATATTTTGTTTTCGATGTGACAACTCTTATAGTACGATTCGTGCTTAAAAGCAGGTTAGTGCAAACGAATATAAGTTTTGTGAACTGTGAACTTTAGACAAACAATTTTGGTATGTATTTTCAAGTCTGTCAAAAGAGGAGCAAAGAAAAAATTTTAAATCAGTTGTTTCCTTTTTTACGTGATTCCTTTTTAAATATTATACGTAAAAGGCTTTATGGTTAATAACCTAAAGATTTTCCTATCTCGACTTAAGATGTTTTATTGGAAGTATAAAGGTTATGTATAATATAAACAAGAAAGAGTGCTATATTCGGCCATGCCGAATCTTTACCATCATGTACATAGGTATAATCCCACATCGTAGCTTAACCTATATTTCATTTTATACAACATTTTTCTTTATTATTTCCGACGCCATCCTTGATTTTTAATTTTTACGTAGTTATCTGTATTCTATTAGTCAAGCCCTTTAATTTGATACCCATATTAATGGGGTCAAAAATTTAATCCGCCATTTTGTTTTAGACGACATCTTGGATTTTGCAGTTTTTAATAATTTACTGTATTCTACTGGTCAAGCCCTTTCATTTGATACCAATATTGAGGAGGTTCAAGAAGCAACATTTTAAAATACTACATTTGACCCACATATAAATAAATGGTCCACCATTTTGTAGTGGCGGCCAACATGAATTTTAATTTTTTTATAGTATCTATATTGCGTTAATCAAGTGCTTTCAGATGATCCCAATATGGACTCTCTTGGTAGTCTAGAAGCTGAAAAAAATAGATTTTCGTTTGTAAATTTTTGGAATATATATATTTAAAAAAAATTTTTGCCTAAAACTTTATCCATTAGAGCCCAATTTATCTAAAATTTTTCACGAATATCTCTAGAGGCATATTATATCTACAAACAGTAACAAAGGTACCTATAAATTATTCTATGGCTGAAAAATTTCAATTTTGGTGATAAAAATATGGGAAAAAGCAGAGGCAGGCGCTTTTGTTTGCTCATATCTCAGAAAGTTATTGGGCGATTTTGCTGAATTTCAATAGCGATTCATTTCTGGATATTTCCAAAAGATTGATACCATACACAGGTCTGAGGAACATGTGGTTGCTTCTAAAAGTTGATTTCAAGCAACACACGGACAGACGGGCAGATGGACAGACGGGCAGATGGACAGACGGTCAGGGCTTGATCGACTCCTCTATTCATAAGCTTTCAGAAAATATATACTTTATGGGGTCGGAAATGAAAATTGGAGAAATTACAAATGGAATGACAAAGCTATATAAGTTAACACATTCCTTTACACAAAATTGACAAATAACAAAATCCAGACACAAAAATTCCAACGGCTCAAGTAACATCAAAAACAAATAAACGTTCCCACAGAAAATACAGGCACGTGGACTACGTCAGCATTTTCGTTGCAGTAGAATAAGTTAGATGTTAAGAAAATAAATATTGTAAATTCAGTTATTAAGTTGTTGTCACGAAATAAAGTAAAATAAATAAAGGAGCCTTGTGCTCTATAAAAAAAAAAAAACATTTTTTTTAAATAGAATTATTATAAAGAAATTAACTTATATACTAGATTAAATTTTAAAAATTTGATTTGCGGATATTATTTTTTTTGAAGATTTTTGGGAAAATAAAAATAATGTCGGTCTTTTTTTGGGAAAATTTTCACTCCTTAGTTCAACCCACCTGAAAACGCGGATTTTGAGCTCATTTTTCTGCAGAGCAAAAACGGTTAAATATATTGCAAATCTGATTTCACCAGTCGTTTCTGCAGCAAAAATTAATACAATGAACGTTTTTTTAATCCTTAAAAAAGTTCCAAAAACCCACCATAGAGGGCGCAAATCTAATTTAAAAAACAAACCAAAATTTATGTATTTTTTAAACATGCATGATAAAAAGGCATTTTAAGCTTAGCAAAACGGTACCAATATTTTATTTTTATCACCACCCGTTAAAAAGTTATGTGACTTCAAAATTATTTTATAACAAAAAAAAAAATAATTGATAAAAAAAGTTTACAAATTTTTTTATTGTTTCAAATGATTTATTTAAAGTAATTTTAAACAATTTCAGAGTTATCTACTGCGGCTATAGCTAAACGATATAAACCATCTTTATATTTCAGCAAACACGAATCGTTTAGTCTTGAAATTCGGACAACTAGTTGTTCCGCATAAATACTTGTAGATTTAATGTTATTGGCGATTTTGATTGCATTTATATAGCTTTCGTTAGTTGGCCAATCAATGGTATTATGACCCATAAAAGAAATATTTATACCAAAATTAACTAAACTTTTTAGGCTCTGAAGAGTGACATAATCAAAATCATAATTTGGTAGTTACATCGATAGCTTTGTTTAATACATTTTCATTTTCTTCGACATCAACGAAATCTTTTTCATAAAGTATTTGATCGGTTGAATGGATCAAATTAAGAAAATCTTCAGCTTCTTCATCCGGTGTACAATATGTAACATTGTCGGGATCATATTCTTTGAAATCGTGTAAATTACAATTTGGATCAATTTCTAACAACTTTTCAGTTAGATCATTGATTTTACTTGGTAACAATTTATTTCGTAGTTGTTTATTTTCCTCTAATGAAATTCGTTCGTCAAAAATTTAAAATACTGCGTTATCTACACTTAGGTATTCCAAATGCCGTAGCTGAGTGGCTTTAGCACTGTTTGCAATTAAAGAACAATATTTTCCTTCCATCTGCGAAAATTTCTCAAGTTCGGACAAAAAGTCTAGGTCATTTATTGTAGCATAAATTGTTGATTCGCACGTGAACCAATACTTTAGGTATACGGTTATAAAATAGAGAAGCATAGCTTCAAATTGCTCCAACAACGTTTCCGAAATGTAAAAATGATTTTTGTACAACATTATTTTGAAAATATATATTACTTTTGAGAGCCATCGGGGATGGTGATCTGCTCCACAGGCTTTTAAATTATAGCCAGAATTCGCATTTAAATGAACAAGTGCAAGTTCGGCCACTTCTCTGTGATCCGCCCTTCTGTGATTAATCTGGATTTGTTTAACATACAAATCTACCAATGATTGCCGATTTAGGTCCAGAATGCTTTAAGCTGCTTTTGAATTATATGCCGGTGTAATTTTTAAACCACGATTATGTATAAAACACTTTCTACATTGACTAAAAATTGTAATTCCAGCACCAACCGTTTTCATTACCACTTCTTTAAATGGATTTGCCACGCCAAATTCTTTTTAATGAAGTCGACAAGGTCGACGGTTCAACTGATTTTTTGTTGTTTTTTCGAATAACACTGCTGCACCTCCTTTCACGCCTGAATTTGCAGCTGTTGTATCGTAAGATAGACCAACAATCTTGTTTGTGATGTTTAATGTATCGCCTTGCTTTTTTAATTCGTTTGAAATAGATCTTGCTGAGCCATCGTCAATAAGATTGCAAGAAATTTGTTTTTGTAACCCATTTGTTGTGGAAACACTAATGACTAATCTTTCTACCATATCGCGGCTATTATTCTGCATACGTTTACCGTCCCAATGCAATATCAAGTAGTCGGGAAATTCAAATTCCTGGAGCCGTTTCATTGATTGCTCACGTTCGCTAGACCGTCATTTTAACAAATATGAACAAGATGTATTTCCTTCTATGTTGTTGAGACGTTTCAATTCTTTGAAAAGACGTGACATCGAATTGGAAGAAATTCCAAGGCTGTCCAACAGTCGGAAAGAAATTTACCAATTTTGGATTTTGCTTCAGCTACCATCCAATCTGGGACTTGATTTTTTTTTTGTCAATGTCTACTTGTATTTCTTCCTCTTCTAATGTGTTAGTAATAGATGATTTAACTACTTGTTTTATCGACGCTCGCTTAAACTCTTGTATCAACGGAAATGGATTAGAGAGTTCTTGTAGAATTCTTTTACGTGTTTCATTGGGCCCGAACTCCCTCTTTTAAAATTTCGTTTGGCATTGCAAAAATTTCCGTAAAGTTTGGTTATCTTGTAACGAAGGTAATAGCGTTGCTTTGGAAAAAGTGACAATTTCTCTACGTCGATTTCGATTTCGGATACTAGAGATGAAGCTGATACAAACACATTTTTTTTTGTTATTAACTTCATGAATCGTGAGAAAACGGCGTTAGACGTCTAAATGAGTACACGATTGAACATCTAAAAATAATTTTAAGAGCTATGTCAGGTTATTACAACAAATTCTGTATTTACCTGGCATTCGGCTAACTTTTTTATTTGCTAAATGTAACAGATCCGACATATTGATAAATTATTAGTAATTGCAAACAAATGTTTAAGAACAAATTTTTTAAGAATTTTAAATGATAGGAAACTCTGCAAAATTTTTTAAACAGTTTAACTTGTTTCTAACGTGCGGCGGCGGAATGCAGCAAAAGTAGTATGAAAGTTTCAACCGAACACAACGAAGTCAAACACAAAGTGATGATTGCCGTATTTTGTGGTGTCGATGACATGAGAGTCACGGTGGTTTGTGATTTAAGAAAACCTCACACGCACAAATCTAAAGGAGTGAAATCATAAGATTTCAGTAGACAGTTTACTTTCCCAACACTTAAGTTAACCATTCTCTCAAATCACTCTTGTAGAGTGTCCAATGTGGTACGATCTATCTGGCTTGATGATTCGTCCTGTTAAAAGCACATGTCGTTTATATCAAAAGTATTTTTAAATTATAGACATATAACGCTCGCCGTTGACAGTGATGGCCTGGTCAAAATTGTTCTCAAAAAAAATATGTTCCGATGACAACAACAATCCAAAATTCGCTAATGGATCGCATGAATGGTCTTTGGTTTCATGTAAATTGGTATCGTCCTTGATCTGACGATTTTGTTTGTTGACGTACTCTTTGATAACAAAATGAGCCTCATGGTGTTTATGATTTTAAATGAAATAAATTTGATAAAAGCAAGTCTGTCACTTGCACGTGCTGTCGAACGTTATATCCAATTAAACGGATTAACCAAAATAAACTAAATAAATGACAGTGAATTAGACAGTTTTAACCTTAACAATGTGTTCACCATCAATTGCTAAAGTGCGAACTTCTCAAGAAGTTTATATGACATGCAAGTGATTGATTAAATTAATAACCTTATCTAACTGTGGTGCTACTTTTAGTTAAATTAATGCATTCGAGTATCGCCTTTGCATCACACAGATAGAAAATTATTATACTTAATAATGACAGATCATGCACAAGGACCTTGTTCCAGAATTCGGGGTATTTAATCCCTTGCATCGAGGTATACGTTTAATTTACCATATAAGCGGAACAACAGCTGAAATAAAAAGAGTCTAAAGCAAACGGTTAATAATCAACCACCAAGCAGCTCTTTAAAAAAGATAAATAATCCAGAGGCGTTTGCGGTTGTTTAAGGTTCCTGAATACCCTACGATATTTAAAGTTAGAAGCTATGCCATTTATCAGTGCCTATGAATCTTTGAGAAGGAATGTGGGGAAAGCCAGCATTTATATGCTATCGGATAGTCAAGCGGCTTAAAAAGTCCTTATGGCTTATGATGTCAACTCGGCTTAAGTGCTGAAATAAGTATATTCCATATTAACTACTATAAAAACTATGAAACAAATGTACATATTTTAAATAATTCATTGCGACAATTGTTTTCAAATAGAGAAACAAAAGTTTTTCTTTTAAACATTTTCCCTTCATATTTCATGGAAAGAAAACAAAAATAAGTGCAACGAATATTTTTCAAACCCAAATAAATAGTAGATGATACAACATTTAACTGAAATGAGTGAGTGGCTAAATGAACGATTAACCAGTAGACGAGAATCTTAGATACAAATTAAATAAAATTAAACTTTAAATAACAAATAAGATATTTAAGTGAAGACTGTTAAGCCGTAGAGAGAAACGTAGTTTCCAAATTGTTTGACTTCTTCATAAATATTGTTAAGTTGTGTTCCTTTTCAAAATTGTCGAACCGGACAGCATACACAATTTCTTTGACTTTGCAATACAAAACTGGAATAATCTAACTATCGAAACTTAAAGGTAAGTAACTTATTTCAAGGGGAAGTTTGAAAAAACTGGCCTTAAATCTATGGTATCGAAAGCGTCAAGAAGACTGAAGGTAAAACTTGGTGTACATCACCAGGGAACTCCTGTTGTCTGCATTGCCGTTGTGCCTATGCCGAGGTAGTATGTTAAACGATCGCATAATTGACCCAGACAATATACATAGTGATCTTCGCCGTTCCGTGCTGATTATTAACTGATCTACTTATAATAAAACTAAATTAAATATTCGTTAAGATATTTAGTTTAGAGTGTCCATCTGTATGTCTGTTTTAAGTACGTTAGAGCTTGAACAAAATAATATACGGAGAGAAAGTTTTGGAATATATTAAAATGGACAAAGGCGTCAAAACAGAAAAAAGTAAATCCTTTTGCCATCGAACTAAATACGATTGAGTCAAGAACATATTTAAAGGAATGACATTTTATAGGTATCTTTTCTAGGTAAAAAATATAAATATTTTTGAAAATTATTTAAATATTAATCAAAATATGTGACATATGACGACTTAACACAATAAATCTTCTTTAGTTTTTATTAATCGGAAACTACGAAAAACCCAAACGAACACATGCGCAATGCTGAATTGCATTTTTATACCCTTCACCTGTTCGTGGTGTCCAAGGGTGTACTAATATAGCTTTTTCATTCCGTTTATAAATTCTACAATACTCATTTTCGAACCCATCTATATACATATATAAAAGAGTAACGTGACTACTGACTGGCTGAATGACTGACTGACTGATTAATCATCGCACAGCCCACACGCAAAGTGCTAGAGACATGAAATTTGGACAATCAATCAATCAATCCTCTTTCGATGTATAGCTCCACTAAAAAGGAATTTTCGGAAATTCGTACTTTAAGGGGCTAAAAAAGGGTAAGAACGGGTAAAATCGGTAATCTTATATCTGCTAAACTAAACATGATGCAAATTAAATTGAAAAAGTATTGTAATTTGCACAAAAATTAAGCTGACAGGTGTCTGGCCTTTTTTTGAATTTTGAATCCCTAAGGGGAAAAGAACGAGTAAAAAATATAATTTGGTACCTTTTTGGTACCCTGCATATGTGGCACTGTTATCCCTTTGAGGGTTAAAAACTTACATTCAGAAACGAAAAATTATCAATTTAAAGTTAGTTTTGTTTGTGCCTTCTTTTAATGCCTATAAATCCCACAGAGAATAAACACTATTTAGCAAAACCAAACTGTTGATACGAGTACAGCAACAAAAACTGCCAAACAATATACTTTTAAATATAGAGATTTACACAATTTACAAACATCTTAAAACATGAAAAGATTTATTTTACAACTTTGTCTATGATTTTTTTATTTTTTGTTTAAAAAACTTTTTAGTTAAAATGAAAATAAATAAAAAAAATATTAAAAAATTAAATATATGTGTAAGTATGTACATATGTATGTATAGCAACAAAATATATAAAGCGAGGAATTATAATAAATGGCTTTAAATTAACTAAATTACAAAATTTACTACAATACTTTGTCAGAAACAGACACACAATATTTTCAGTGGAGTTTTCAGCACAAACGTATTTTTCTTAAGGGAATTGTTTTGCTGTTTTGCTTTCAGTGAAAGCTTTTAAAGTATTCCTTTTTAACAAGATTTTTAAAATATTTTTTTTTCTATACGAAGGATTTTAAGAGGATATGGTAGCAGAAAGTTTTGCGTAAGTGTTGTTAAAGTTATTTCAGTCTTGTCAGGGATTGGCTTGTGCTTGCAATATAATTTGCCAAAAAAGATTTAAGAATAATAGTTTTTAAATGTTAGGTAGGTTGGTACAGCAGTCAGCTGTTTTGCAGCTCACATGGGTCCATTGTATTGATAACTGAATTGAATAGAAAGAAGAGAAAAAGAAAAAGACCAGTTCAGAGTCTCTGGAAGGAATCGAACCTGCAACACCCAGCACACCGGAGCACCCAAATATTAGGAATGCAACAAAATATATATTTTTAAAAGTAGATAGTTTACTTTCTTTGGAAAAGGGACAGATAGTTTGAAAAATTAAATCAATTACTTATTTGGAGTGATAAATTAATGTCTATTATTTATTTTTAAAATATGTGTCTTAACATATATCATTTGAAATGCAGTAATCTTAAAGAACGCGATGCTGATGCGCTGGCTGATCCTTTAAAATCCCTAAATTGGACTTGTCCAAGCTGTAAAAACATCAATATAGAATTTTATAAGCTTTTTAAAAATTCTAAAGATGAGTTTAATTTAATTACCAAGGAATTTCTGTTGCTACAAAATAAACTTGCTAAATTTGGAGAACTATTTAATAATTTCCCCAATTTAGAAAATTTCGTTAATATGCAACAAAATCTATCTCCTAAACGCAAAAAAGCGCATTTAAGATCTGATTCATCACAAAACACGCGCAAAATAACTCCTGATTCTAACAACGCATCTGCTTCTGTAGTCGAAATTAGTTCACAACCCCGTAATAACTTTGTATCTGGATCCACATCAGTGTCTGTAGCTGATACACCTAACTCCTTGGAGCCTTTACCTGCCTCATCTGGAATTCCACCAATAGCCAATAACTCATCTATTGCTCCTGAACGAAATCTTAATTATGCTCAAATTTTGACTTCTTCGTCTACTATTTCTAACAATATTCAAGTTGCACCTAAGCCTTTAAAAGCTATACCCCCTAATAAAAATATTTTTTTATCACGCTTGGCTGCGGAAACTACTGCTGAGGATGTTGAATATTACATTCGATCAAAACTTTAGTCAAATTGTGAAATCTCTGTGTATAAATATACGTACTCCCAACCGAGAACAATAACATCGTTTAAAATTGCTGTACCTGAAGGTCTCTTTGAACATCTTGTTGATCCTAGCTTTTGGCCTGTATGTACATTTGTGCGTGAATATGTTTACAAAGAAAGCCGCAGGACTGCTGCACGTCTCCCTATACGTATCTCAACGACTCCAAAAAACTAAATTGTTCTACTGATATTTCAATAATATATCAAAACGTTCGTGGCTTAAATACAAAATTATCTGCCCTGTTCAATAATAGCTTCGCTTTTACCTACAGCATTATTGTGTTTACTGAAACATGGCTTATGGAAAATGTTTTAAATACTGAAATACTCTGTAGTGATTATCAAATTTATAGACGTGATCGTGGTTGTGGTATCAGAGGTGGTGGAGTTCTAATTGCAGTTTCCAGTCAACTTTCTTCTGAGGCGTTTTTAGATGATTCGTCATTGAACATTGAATTTATTGGTGTTGTTATTAAGCTGAAACGTAAGAAAATTTTCATAACTTCTTCTTATATCCCTCCAAATTCATCTGAGATGGTTTACCGTGAACATGCTGAAGCTATTAAAAAAATCGTAAAAGCTGCTAATGAAAACGATTCTGTTTTTGTTCTTGGAGATTTTAATATGCCATATTTATCATGGAATTTCTCATTTGATGATGGCTATTTCATTCCGACAACGTCAAGGATAAATACATATTATATTGAGTTCGTGAATTGGCTAATGGATCTTAATCTTTATCAGCTAAATGGTATTTTCAACGTTAATTTTAAACTATTAGATCTAATTTTTGTAAACGATTGTACTGATATAACTATTAACCGTTCGGATCCAATTTCTCAGCCGGAGGATTGTTACCATCCCACGATTGAAATCCAAACTTCTGTTTTATCAAGCTCTTCTACGTTAAAATCTGTTAATTTGAATGAAAAAAGTTTTTGCTTTAAAAAAAATAACTACCAAATGTTTATTGAACTTTTAAACAACACAGACTGGCCGAATTTTCTTTATTATACTAAATTTTTAAATAATAGTATCGATATCGACAACGTAATTAAAAAGTTTTATGATAAAATCTATTTATATATAAATCTAACTACTCCGAAAACTTTTGTTTTAAAACAATCTGGCCCACCGTGGAACTCTAAGTATCTCTCTACCGTTAAAAATAAAAAGAACAAGCTTTATAGAATATACAAAAAGTCTGGATCTTCTATCGATTATGCCAAATATTCAGTGGTTCGTGCACAATATAATTCAATGAATCAGTCTTGCTACTTGAGTTATTTAAATAAAATGCGCCAAAATTTTAAAACTGATCCAAAGAGCTTCTACAAGTTTGTTAATTACAAAAGGAGGACAGTTGCATTTCCAACTGTTATGAAGTACCTTGATTCTGAATCCGATGATGACTTAATAATAAGTAATCTGTTTGCTGACTTTTTTTCTACCACTTATTCTGACGCTAAATTCGACGATTTAAAATCTGATCCACTAATGGAATTTTTAAATCCAGCTATATCAATTCCATTTCTTGATGAATCAACGGTTTTCAGCAGTTTAAAAAATCTAAAATTTTCCTATAAATATGGCCCTGATGGAATTCCTAGTAGCCTTCTTATTAAATGTGCTGAGGCTTTCGTTTCTCCTCTTACAATACTTTTCAATATGTCGATAAAATCCGGTTATTTTCCTACTATGTGGAAGGACTCTTTTATAATTCCATTATTCAAGTCTGGCTGCAGAAATAACATCGCTAATTATAGAGGTATTGCTAACCTTAGTACAATACCTAAACTTTTTGAGAAAATTATAACTGACCATCTTTGCCATCATGTAACATCTATATTGTCTCCGTTACAACATGGTTTTCGTAAGGGTTGTTCGACTGTTACAAATCTGTTGCAGTTTACTACGCTTGTAAATCGTGGTTTTATTGAACATAAGCAAACTGATGTTATTTACACCGACTTCAGCAAAGCCTTTGATAAAGTTAATCATAAACTTCTAATAAAAAAACTTGATGTAATGGGATTTACACAGAACTCCCTTAAGTGGATTTATTCGTATTTGACAAATAGAAAACAAAATGTTCGTTTTAAAAACATTATCTCTAAACCAATAGCCGTTGTTTCTGGTGTTCCTCAGGGAAGTCATCTTGGTCCATTGCTGTTTTCCTTGTTCATTAATGATTTACCAAATGCTATAAAATTCTCAAACGTTATTATGTATGCTGACGACGTAAAAATATTTCTAAGTTATAATAATTACGCCGATCATACCCTCTTACAAATGGATATAGATGCTTTTAATGTATGGTGTAAATTTAACTTAATGGAGCTGAACCCTGAAAAATGCAAATATATGTGTTTCTTTCGTAGATGTTATATTAAAGTTAATTATGTTTTAAATGGTTTTACGTTAAAAAGACTGGAATCCGTCTCCGATCTTGGAATCCTATTAGATGCTAAACTAAATTTTATTCAGCATATTTCTTTAACTGTTAATAAAGCACGTGCTGTCCTTGGATTCATAAAACGTTGGGCGAAAGAGTTTACAGATCCATATGTAACAATACAATTGTTTATTTCTCTTGTCAGGCCTATTCTTGAGTATGGTTCAATAATTTGGGATCCAACTTACAATGTTTATATTAATAGCATTGAATCTGTGCAAAAACAGTTCCTGCTATTTTGTCTTCGTGGCTTACAGTGGAATTCGTTAAGCCTGCCGCCTTATACTAGTAGACTTGCACTAGTGAAGCTGCCAACTTTAAAAAGTCGTAGAACAATGTTAAACGTTACGTTTGTTCTAAATTTAATTAAAGGATGTATATGCTCTGATTTCCTATTAGCGAATATCTTTTTTAATGTACCATGTCGTTCTACACGTCGTTTTTGTCCGCTATCAGTCAAAGTTTTCAGAACGAATTATGCCAACTTCGATCCGTTTTTGAGGATTTGTACCGAGTTCAATAAATTTTATCAACATATTGATTTTTCTTTAAATGTTAATATTGTAAAATGTAAAATTATTTTGTTTTTAAATAACTAATATTAAACATTTTGTATGTACTGCTTTTTAGTCTGTAAGGATCTAGAATCCATAGACTTAAATAAATAAATAAATAAATAAATAAAAATTACTTCATGTAAATGTTTTCGCAACTACACCGTAGGTGGTCTTTTCGTGAGATCTAGTTTTGGCATAATTTTTACAGCATTTTGACCTGTATCTCATTATTGGTAGCCGTAATGTTGTCTTCTAGGTGTGGCTGGTCCTTGTATTTAAGAAACTTCACGTATCCCTATTAAAAACGGCACGGTACTTTTCAAGTGGTCGAATAACACAGGATTTATTGTTGACGGAATAGAATTGACATATCGCGATTTTTATTGACACTGGCCGATAAAGCAATATTCTTCTCGGTACGCACCCTTCGCAAGCGGGCTGGTGAAATAGCCAACCATACTGAGTATTTTTGGCATTGCCACATGCCACGATCTTATTTTACACTAAAAGAAAAGCAAATAGCAAAATAATTATCGTTTGTTACAGGTATGTAGTAACATATTTTAATAAAAAGGTGTTGAGCTTATAAAGTATTTTAATAGTACAAAAATTGAGATATATACGGCTATGTACGGCATTCCGAGTGAAATCAAAAAGACAAAAATTATATAGAATTGTTGTTATAAACAAAAAAACTGCAATTGATAACACAGAAAAACAAAATAACACTTTTTGGGTGCGCTGATTTCAAATCTACTCTCAGATTTTTTGTAGCAGCTCTAGTTAGTGAGATACAGGTACCGTCTTAAATTTACATAAGTAGTCGATAGTTTATATCAATAGCGGTGTAACTTAACAACTTCCTTTATAAATTTCAGTATGTCTTCCTCAAGAAGGACATGTTTAAATAAGCCTGATTGTTTTTGTGTTATTTGTGGAGAATATATGTTACAAAAATTCGTGTCGGACTTTGTGAAAAAGGCATACTTGGACTACTCTGGGTTTCTGTTGCCGTCAAACACTAAACCTAGGATACCAAGTTTGGTATGTAAAACATGTGTTGAATCTTTGCGACTGTGAGTAAACCGAAAAAGACCCACTTTTAAGTACAATGCTCATATGATTTGTCGTGAACCATCCAACTAACATGACATGACATGTTATTTCTGTGTAACGAAAATCATAGGAATAAACCATAAAAATTGCTCTAAGTGGATGTATACAAACTTAAAATCTGCCATAACACCAGTCTTGAGTATTAGTGACACATCAACACCACAGCACCCATGTACATCTTCGCAAAATTCAGACCAGTGTAGCGGACAAACCGAAAACGACGACAGTGGTAGCGACAGTGATTTTGATTGCTGCGGTTGTTCCCGTAAAGGACCACAAATCAGGAAGTTGATAGATGATAAAATTTTCATCAGCCATATGACAGCTGTCGAGAAATGTGCATGGGAAGAGTTTGTTTGGATAGTGAGGAATTTTTTGGGCAATAGAAAATGTGACGGCTACATTCAGCACGTTAAACAGTTACTGATACACTTCCAGCGGCTTGGATGCAACATGAATATTAAGCTTCACTATCTTCAGAGCCATCTAGACTATTTTCCTGAAAATCTTGGGGACTTAAGCGAGCAACAAGGAGAGCGCTTTCACCAGGATATTCGCACAATGGAGGAGAGGTATCAGTGGCACTGGAATGAACATATGATGGCTGATTATTGTTGTAGCATCCAAAATAGTACTCATATAACATCTCACTCTAGAAAATCCAAAAAAAAAGGAAATTTTATTCAGAATAAATATATTTATTAAATTTTTTAAACTTAAATTATGTGAATTTTTAATGAAAAATCCTGTCACTTCATAACTCCAAAACTAGAGCTGCTACATAAAAACGGCATATTTTTTTGAAAACAGTGTCGAGAAACTATTCAGATTCATGTACGTCTCAAAGTACGTCAAATCAGGCTAGATTTTCCACCATCACTTTGATTCACTACATTGAAATTATGTGGAATGTCACATGTCATTGGTGTCCATATCATTCAATTCATATTATCAACTTATAGCGTTCGCCGTTAACATTGATAGTTTGGCCAACATCATTTTCAAATAAAAAATACGTGCTCCACTTCCACACAATGACTATTCCGGGAATGTATTCGAAGCTTTTTAATTTAATATGAAATGGTATTGTCTCAAATTTCACAATTTTGTTTAATGATTCATCCAGAAATAGAGCTCAATGCTAAATATGGTTTTTTAGGGATTCTTACAGGAAGCGTTACCCGTTTTAATAAACTTACTTTATCATCAGCGTATATTGTAGAAGGTTGTATTGATCGATGCTGATTTGGTAAAACAAACAAAATAAATAGCAGCCAATTAGATAGAAAACCGCCTGACTACTAAATAAACAGTTGTTCTATACATGGTTAGTGTGACACTAACTTAAAATATGAATGATAAAAAAAACTAAAAATATTCTCTCAGATATCCACACATATCAACCCATAGGAGCCAATGGCGGTCATTTCAAGGATTAATTAAAACAATTTTCTAGTACTACCAGAATTTCATTTTAACTTTTCATTTGTTGAAAGCGAAATACAAATAAAATTTATTAAGCCTCACAATTGTAGGTGTGCAGCAGAGAACTGCAACGAGCATCCGTTTTTATGATTTATGATACTCGCCTTAAAATGAGTTGCGTTGTAGTTAATACAGCCTATTGCTTTTGCATGTACTCGCCAGGCTCGTAAGAAATTGTGTTTGCAACATACGAGCCTTAAGCAAACACAATGAAATTTTTATGAGTTCTGTATTGTATTGTTTCGCAAATATACTACAACTAATTTACTCTCTTTTATTCAATGTTCTTTATCTGCCCTTCACTGACCTAGAGTTATAATTCGCTGCATTCGTCATTCGTAGTAATATATAAAGATGCGTTGCCAGATGGTCGTTTATTTAAGTAAACATGTAAGGCTAAATTCATTATGATTATATATATTATATTTTTACATTTTTGAAAACAAATTTTACAACAAACAAACAATTATATTCTATGATGCACATAAGAACAATTTTTTAAATAGCTGAGTGCGCTCTTTATGTAATTTTCAATTTAATGTATTTAAAATTTTATAAATAATAATAAATAAAATACTTTAAAAAAGCATTACTATTTTTCATCCATAAAATAAATAACAAAACATGCACTAAATCATTTAGACGCCTAAAATCGTCTAACCTACGACAAATCATAAAATTTGGCAGCCACGTTTTCACTTAATGTTGAATTTTAAATACACGAACATAAACTATATATATATGCCGTGAATGTTGTTGTTACGAGCTGGTCGTAACACTTAAGTCGTGTAAGTTAAATACAAAAAAGTTACCGAATATGAAAATAGAAAAAACACGAAACTTTGCTGTGAGTGGTTGTGATATTGACATGTACAAGTAAAAAGCAATTGTGTAATATTTTCATGCATAAGCTCGCTTTGTAAAAAGAACGAGTTAACAAGCCAACATATCAGTAAAAGCGAGTGCTTAAAAGTATTCGAGACTAAAAATGATGTAGTAAACAGCGAGTGCGCTCGCAAGTATTATGTATTGTTGCAGTTCTCTGGTGTGCAGATATAAATTGATGCACAAAAAAAGTCTTCTAGCCCTACTGTGCAGCGTACTGTATTTTGCAGAAAGCCTATACTACTATACAATTGAGTTGCATAAACATGCATTCATATGTATTAATTTATATATTTATGTAGATTTTATTAATTCATATTTTATGTTTCAATTAATCAGAATTATTGAATTGCCAACATTTCCTAGGGAATTTAATTATGACTTTTGCATTTTGTTCTACTTAAATGCATAAAATTCTTGACATTAAAATGGTTTATAAATTTTTTAATGCAATAAATAAACAAATATTTGCTCTTAATTATTTCTGCAATTTATGGCAATAAAATTTAAACTTAATTTTAAATTAAATATTATAAATAGTGCTGTTATTTATTAATAAAGTTTCAAATTGAAAAACCTGAATATAAATCATTGCGGCTTTATTTATTTGAATTGTTTTAAACCAAAATTTATTGTTATTTTTCATTCTTTTGTTAACAACAATGATGATGGCAAACTACCGGAATTGGGTCTGGTGGTTGTATAATAAAAATATAAAAATGAAAAATGTTTATAAAAAACTATATTAAATTTATAGGTATAAAAGGAGACAGTTCGGTGTTCTTATGCGCCGGCATTAGCTCATGTGGTGTAGGATCGTGCCTCTTTCTCTAAGCTGCCTAGTGACAAAGAAATTCTAATTAATTTAACACCGAAAAATAAACAATAATAATATTTTGGTAGAAATGGTCAGCGAGCAGTTATAGGAAATTTCACTTTTTAAACCAATTCCCACCCAACCTATAAATACCTAATAGCCTTATAAAAATCTGGGTATCCGCTGGTAAAAACCAAAAACTATATTCCTTTAATTTATCTACCTCATTTAAAACAAGTAAGCGCACTATATTTGGTTGTGCCGAATCTTTTATACCCACCATCAATTTTGTGTGATTTTTTTTTTTATTATTTTGTTATTAACAGTAATCGATATGGAATAATTTCTTTATACTAAAATACGTTTCAATTTCTTTGTATAACTTCGATATGCTATTAAAATATTTTCGTAAATTTAGTCTTTCAATGAAACAGAAAGAATTTCTACATTAGAAATGATACTACTGACTCTTTTTTCAATAATATTGTATTTTTACGGAATCTGAAGAGTCTTATTTGTAGGCATGTCACCTTCTACTTTTAAAAATATATAATTAATGTTTAAATTCAATTCAGATATTTAATCCATCATAAACGTCTTTTTTTTTTTTGAAAAGTGTTTGTCTGTATAAATAATATGCATTTAAGAAAAAGCGCTATATGGGAATTTAGCGTTAAGGTGGGCGTGTCACCTTATTTTTTTGGAATTATACTTCAAGTGGCATAACTAAAATTACCAGAAAACTATAAATGCAAAATTTCATCATCATACATCTGTCAGTTTTATGAGCTTTTTAGTTTCATTAACAGGACATTATGTGAGAAATGGGCGTTAAAGTAGGCGTGTCAAAGTTGTTTCTTCTAATAAATTCAACTTAGATATTTCAATATAGATTCCTTTATTCTATCAAAATCTTAGTCCATATATGAATTTTAAATAAATCTTTATAGGGGGTGTAAAAATCTTTTTAAGTGGGCGTGTCACTTAATATGTGAAATTTCAGCATCATAAATCTAATTCTTTGGCGTGGGCGCTTAAAAAGGCGCCTCAAAGTTACTTTTGTTGACAAATTTAATTAAGATTTTTTAATAAAAAGTCCTTTATTCTTCCACAATCTTTGTTTTTAGAGAAATTATATGAGTTTGAGAAAAAGCATTATATGGGATGCGATCGTTAAAGTGGGCTTGTCATATTAATTTTCCGTTATAATAAGTCTTTTTATCAAAAAGCAAAGTTTGCAAAATTTCAGAATCGTACATATAATTTTGTAATTTTTATTACGTTTTAAATTTCAATCAGACCGAAAAAACACTGTGCCTAAAAATTGTTTTACATTTTAAAGTATAACTTCTATCGTAATGTATAAATTTGAGCAATTTTTGGGGAAGATATTTTTTACTTAGGAAATATATATTCGAAGTCTTATGACTCTACGTTAATGCGCTTGGACACAATTTTATTTTATTCGATGTTGGAAGGACTCGGTTACTCTTGTATTACGAGCTATAACTCTCTTCCTAATATTCCGATTTAGCCCATTTTCAATACCAAATAAACCTTGTGTATGAGAAAGATTCTGGCAAAATTTGAGCGACCTCTATCGTTTTTTCAACAGACGGACAGACGGACGGACATAGCTAGATCGTCATCAAATTAAACCCCAATTCAGAATATACATACATTCTTTATGGGGTTCTAAAATGGATATTTCGATGTGTTACAAACGGAATAACAAAATGAATATACCCCCATCATTTTTTTGTTGGCGGGTATAAAAAATATTTTTTTTTTTGTAAAATTTTAAAACTCGAATAATTAACAACTCTATTGACTACACTTCCTTATACATATACATATATTATGATAATATTCAAACTAGTCAAAGAAATATAATAGAAACTAATGAAAGAACTATGCTTAAGCATGAGTGCATTTCAAAATAAAATTGTCATAAAGAAAAAGTTTAGTGTTTAAAATTAAAGTTAATAAATAAAACTCAGTATTTGTTTGAAAGAAAAAACAAAAACATAGCGCAATGGTAACGCACATGGAGATAATGTGTTTTATAATAAAATAGAGGATATTTAATTTTAATAAACATATATCTTCAAATAAAAAATAAAATTGAACAATGGATGAGATGAATAATAAACATTCAAATTCATCTCACATACCCAAAACATGCACAAGAGAGGAGATATGGAAAACAAACTTAAATGACCAGTGCGTGAGAATAACAAACACATATGTATTATATATGTAATTTCAAAGATTGCTAAAGTATTGACTATTTTTAGGAAATCTAAAATAAGTTCTACTTACCATATTTACACAAACTTTTATTTGGATTTGATTCTGTATCATAAATATTAAACACAATCATATCATTTCTCAAGATTTCTAAGCCTATGTCGTATACACGCATACATAAATATAACTTGTGTGTAATAAAATTATATGTTTGTATGTATGAATGTGTGTACGTATAGCTGAGTGCCATATGTTGTATATGACGTAAATTTTATTTTAGGAAAATCTTGTAAAATATCGCTGTCAGTTTAAAAAATCCTCGTTGAATAATTTATGAAATTAAATATAAACAAGTAAGAGTACTATATTCGGCTGTGCCGAATTTTTAATACTCACCACCATGTGCTAGTTTTGTCGGTTTTAGGAGCTTTTAAACGAAATAGTTTCTGCCAATAAACTCAACTCAGATATTCCATTATAGAGTCCTTTATTCTTCCAAAATCTTTATACATAGAGAAATTATATGAACTTCAGATGAAGCGTTATATGGGAGGTGAGCGTGTCACATTTATTTTCCGTTAATACAAAGTCTTTGAGCAAAAAGCAATGCTTGAAAAATGTCACAATCATACATCTAATTTTGTCAGTTTTATTACGTTGTGCGGTATAAATTTTCGTACATTTTGATCTATAACTCTTTTCCTAATGCATATGTTTCACAATTTTCAGGGAAATATATTTTTTTTTACGCAGGAAATATATATTCGAAATTTAATGACTCTTATGTTAATGCGTTTGGACACAATTGGATTTTTCTACCTACTCTTGCATTACGAGGTATAGATCTATTCCTAATACACTGACTTAGCTAATTTTCAATACCAAACAAACAATAAAGATAAATTTAATTTTCTCTTATTTTTTCAATGTTTTTATATGTGACCTTCTCCGAGAAAGGGAGGTGTGGTTAGTTATGATTGGGTGCCGACTTTGGTGACGTCATGCCTATGTGGTGACGTATTTTCGCTTTTAGTGTGACAATACCTTTGCTATTGTTGTTGCTCTGTTTGTTATGATCTCGATACTTGATTCTTAAGCCGCAACCAGTGACCGACGCAACAACGTTCTTGTAGGGTAAATAAAGTTTTATAAGAAATTTAACTCATTTCACCCTTTTAGGCACCATAATCCACTCTTAAGTCCAAACCCATTTCTTGACACACTAGGTACTTTTTCTCGGAGAAGGTCACATATTAAGAAACTCACTATAGGTTAATGGAACTTTGTGTGAAAGTAATTATTTTAATACTTTCCAACCTAACCTATAAACTAACTTTTCCATCCCTGCTTATAGATGTTAAACTATCTTTCTATTACGTTTTTAATAATCTTAATTCAAATTAAGTTTAAAGTGGAGAATCCGGAATATTTTCCATCACATATCTTTCACAAAAAAGTGGGTTTCTTTTCAAGATTATTATATCAATAAATATTAAGAAGAAAAAAACAATTAAATTAGTGCTCAATATAAGCCTGGTATTCTAAAAATTATTTTCCTTCATAGGATTTCATGAGAACTCACAATATTTTTATATTTGACAAACGAAATGACAAACTTAATGCCCGTTTTTTTTTATTTTGTGTAACTATAACAACAATATCCTCAATTTCTAAATTATAGTTTGCATAAGTTCGGCTACGGTTTCTAAAACAGTTTATGTTCTTAATACATACTTATTTTCATAACACTTAAACGGAATATATTAAACTAATCCTAAGAATTGGTTTATGTAAATACTCTTAGATGTCAACATTAGATTTTAACTAATATGACAGGAGGGCATCTGAATTTAATAAGTTGCGAACGCAAAATAAGGACACTTATGTACTTGCGTCATCATAGAGCATGGTGCACAAAAAAACTACCATCAGAAGAAGATGAAAACTATATAAATGTTAAACATACATACGTATATGATATACACAGTAAATACATACGTATTATCTGTAGCAACACCAGTAATACCGAAGAGTCGGTAACAATTTTAGGCTAGATTTATACGCATATGTATGTAAATCAAAAAAACAATTTTCCTTTTTTGTGTTCATAATATTTTAAATGAAAATGCAAAATTCACAACTTATTGTAAGAGTTGTACGTCCTAGTCGTTGTACACATTTTGTTGATAATTTCTCCATTATTTTTATACCCTTCACACAGAAGTGTAAAAGGGTATATATAGGTTTGTCATTCCGTTTGTAATTTCTACAATATTCATTTCCCCATAAAGTATATATTTTCTAAAAGCTTATGAATAGAGAAGTCGATTAAGCCATATCCGTCTGTCCATCTGTCCGTGTGTTGGTTGAAATAAACTTTTAGATGCAACCACATGTTCCTCAAACCTGAGTATGTTATTAATCTTTTGAAAATATCCAGGAATGAATCGCTATTGAAATTCCGCACAATCGCCCCTTAACTTTCTGAGATATGAGCAAATAAACACGACTGCCTCTGTTTTTTCCCATATTTTTACCACCAAAATTAAAATTTTTCAGCCATAAAAAATGGTACCTTTGCTATTATTTGCAGATATTACATGCCTCTAGAAATATTTGTGAAAAATTTTGGATAAAGCATGCTTTAATCGATAAAGTTATAGGCAAACATTTTTTTTGAAAAATATACATTCCAAAAACTTACAACGAAAATCAACTTTTTCAGCTTCTAGACAACCAAAATAGTTAATATTGGTATCATCTGAAATTGCGAACAATAAATTTATATATGAGTCAAATCTGGTATTTTAAAATGTAACTTCTTGAATCCCCTCAATATTGGTATCAAATGAAAGGGCTTGACTAGTAGAACATAGTTAGCTATGTAAAAATTCAAAATCAAGAATGATGTCGGAAATAATAAAGAATGTATTTGCGATACAAATAAAAAACTTATATTTAATAAAACATGTTAACATTTAACTGGAAAAATTATCCTATTTTAACCGCAATTTTTGGAGCACCCTGTACCTCTAGCAGTATTTTGTAAACATTATTTTGTGTCCTCTGTCAATATCTTTTTAAATCTTTAAAATATCTTAATTATTTCAAAAGTTATGATTTTTGAAACGAAAAAAGTCAAAAGGCGCCACTGTGGGCCGTAGGTCGCCTATCTACACCTCTTGATATGTTTAGTCTTAACAACTTTTATTAAATTTACTTTTTGTTTAAATAAACTCGGTATAAAATTAATGAATTATCACGGCTAAATAAGAAATTTTCTGTTGTTTGTTTTTCTATCCTTATAGATAGAGGAATTAATTTGGCTAAGTATATTTGTCCGTGTGTTTATTGAAATTCAATTTTTGAAACATCCATGTATAATTTAGACTCTTTTATTGTAGCAATTTATCAGATATGCTGTCAAAAATTTTGCTATTGAAACTTAGTTGTGTGGGTATATTACGAGCTGAGGAGATATGAGCGAAAGAAGGTCTCTGTAAAACTTCATGCAACGTTGGTTAGGTTTATAACAAATGTATCGAAAAAAATTTGTAGTTGCATTAAAGTTAATAAAACTCAAATCGTGCAATATAGAAACTCTTTAAAATACGCAAATTTATTTGCATATTATACAAACTTATTTAGCATTAATATCTTAATTTATTATTTCGTATTTATAATATTATCTATTTTGTTCGGAAGTCCTTCCATTAAAGATCTTACAGTTGCTTCTGTTACCTTTTTGGAGGAGGTGGCCCATCTACACTTAAAATCAGACATTTTCTGAGACACTTTTCCTGTGTTCTTCAATTCCTTTTTTACAAGAGCCTAGTATCTTTTCGCAGGCCTTAGTTCTGGACAGTTAGGTAGATTCCCCTCTCGTGGTACAAAAATGACATTATTCTTTGAATACCACTCAAATGCCTTTTTTCCATAGTGGCATGATGCCAAATCAGGCCAAAAATATGTAGGCACTCGGTGCTGCCTTAGAAAAGGTAAAAATGGTTTTTGTTGACACTCCGTGATATAAATTTCTGTGTTTATAATGCTTGATGCCACAAATGCTTGGCTTCGTTTGCCATAACTGCAAAATGCTTGCCACACGAGAAATTTCTTAGAGAATTTTGTTTGTTTTTTGTCCGGAACTCTTCCCGAACATTACCTCTTTCATCAGCAACATAAAAATCTTGACCGGGAAGTTGTAAGAAGTCTGCCAGTACGTATTTTTCGTCATCCATCATACAACAGGTGTATTGCGATCTGGTACTTTCTGAGCTTTGTATGTCTTCAGCCCAGCATAAGCTTTGGCCCTTTAGACAAAACTATTAAAGCATTTCACCGAACGCGCTGCTTTTCTGATAGAAGTGTAAGGTGCTCTTCGAAACCGTTACTCGAGTTCTTTTACAGTACCAATATCCCTTGGACCTTTTTTATTTCATGATCCAGCTTTTCTTTCAATGCTCAGGTCTTCCTTGTACCGCATGATGGTATCTGAAACAGGTCAAGGGTCAACTTTCCAATTTTTTGCTATTTTTTTAAAAGAACATGACGGATTTTTTTGAAAAGTTTTAATTATATTTTCACGTACTTTTTTTTGCAGTCCCATTTGATCGTAATAACAATTGAGAATTAATGAATTTTAAAATAATAGTTTCTGACATACATGCTATATATAAAAGCTAACGTGATAAAAAGAAAAATTATTTATTGCCCGATTTGAGTATCCATTTAATTCCTTCCGTAATCGCCATGATCTCAGCCTGAAAAATAGTGTTGTGATCTGGTAGACGGAAGTATTTGCTTCTATTTCGGCTTATGTCGTATAAGCCCATTCCAGTTTGGGCCCCAATCTTTGAACCGCCTGTGTAAAGATCGATTCCGTGGGTGTTTCCCATCCTGATTATCTCATCCCATTCTCCCTCTTCTGGTATAATGGTGATGCAGTTAATATTCTCATATCTCATCGGGATTTTATCATATGTTAATTCCGTAATATTTCCTATCGGTAAGATATCCGTTATTCTTTGGTATCTGGTCTTATGTTCTCTTATAAGCCACTCATCTATTGCCATTAATCTTGTGGCAGCTAAGGCTGCTTCATATTTTACCTGTATCTCAATAGGCCAAATGGATAATATATTCTCAATGGCCATTGTCGATGTGGTCCTCATGGCGCCGCAAATACTAATGCAGCACTGTCTCTGAATCTTTTGAAGAGGTTTTATATTCACCTTCCTCTCTAAGGATGTCTACCACACTAACGAAGCGTACGTAATTGTAGGCCGAAGTACACTCGTATATAGCCAATGTGTCATCCTTGGGCTTAAGCCCCATTTTGAGCCAATCACTCTTCTGCAGAGAGCCCATATTCTTTGAGCTCTCCCCACTTTACATTCAATGTGGTCCTTCCAGGATAGTCTCCAATCAAGTACTACTCCTAGGTATTTGACCTTCTTATCAATCTTAATTGTCTTATTCCGAAAGATGGGATAGCTATGAACCGGTATCCTCCTCTTTCTCGTAAACAAACAGATTTCAGTCTTTTCCGGGTTGACATTGAGCCCTCGCTCCTTCGCTCAGTTATAGGATATATTCGAAGCCTCCATTGCTCTCATACATAAAGAATTTGGATTCGTCCCCCTGATCAGTATCGCAACATCATCTGCGTAACAGATAGGCTTGAATCCCTCGTTCGATAGAATCCTCAGTAGACTATGTATGGTAGTTACCCATAATAATGGAGATAAAATACCTCCCTGCGGGGTTCCTCGACATACTTTTTCCCTTCTTCTTACTCCATTCGCCTCACAATTTATCCACCTGTTCCTTAACATATTGCTAATCCATGCAATTAAGACATGGCTTAACCCTAAGTTTTCCAAGGAACCGATAAGACTCGAGGTCATTACGTTATTGAAAGCTCCTTCTATGTCAATGAATACGCCCATGGTATACACACCCAGGTCGAAGGATCTTTCTATATGATAAACAACCTCCTGAAGAGCAGTCTCAGTAGATCTGCCCTTGATATAGGCGTGTTGTCCAAATCTCATTGAATCGCCTGGTAATCGTCTTCTGACCATTCCATCGACGATACGCTCCATGGTTTTCAATAAGAATGATGTTAAGCTTATGGGTCTATAAGCTTTAGGATTCGCGTAATTTTCCTTCCCTGGTTTAGGTATGAAAACGACTCTCGCCTCCCTCCATTCCACAGGGGTATACGCATATTTTAGGCAAGTAGTAAAAATATTCGCCAGCCTTATATCGATTAGGTCAATGCTTCTTTGTAGGAGAGCCGGAAAAATACCGTCCGGCCCTGGTGCCTTATAAGGCAAGAAACTATTTACCGCCTCTCTGACCATCTTTGCGGTTATAATTATGTCCGTCGTGGCACTACCGTCATGGGGGTGTGGAATTTCTCCGTCATCCGCCATTTCCGTTTGGAAGTGTGCCTCTATCAGCATTCCTAGCGTCTCCTCCATCGTCTCCGACCTTTTCCGTTCGAATCAACGAGGGTTTCCGGTTGGGTGTGGGTTTTTGATAGGAATTTCTTAATTCTAGAAACGTCATTCACGCTGTCCACCTGATTGCAAAAAAGCCTCCAGGATCTGCGTTTGGCGATTCTTATTACTTTGTTGTATATTCTGAGCTTCTCACTGTAATCGTCCCAGTATACTGATTGTTTCTTTCGATAGGCTCTGTTAAATAGCCTTCGGGTTTCTTTCCTGAGATTAAGCAGTTCACCTGTCATCCAGGACTTTTCCCTTGGGGTTCGCCTTTGTCGGAGTGGACAATGCTCCTCAAAAGTTTCACTAAAATCGGCAGTCAGTCTTCCCACCATCGAATCTATCGTGTCAAGATTTTCATCCGGTTCTGGATAATTTTCGAGTTTATGTTGAAGACTTAACCTAAAATTTGGCCAGTTCATTCTTGCCTTATTCCTAAAAGTCACCGGTTCCGGTGGCGGATGAGTTAAGGTCATAAAAATATAGCAATGGTCCGAATAAGAGTGCATATCAGATACGTGCCAATCGCAAATTTTCTGAACATATAGTCACATCAATTACCTCTTCCCTAACTTTGTTAATAAATGTAGGTTTATTACCTGAGTTAAGGGTAAATAAGTTATTAGCATTTAGGAATTCCCATAGGGCGTCTCCTCTCTTGTTACAGTTCGTGCTGCCCCAAGAGAGGTGATGCGAGTTCGCATCACAACCTATTAAAATATTCCTACCTGTTCTCCTTGCCGATGTTATCATACTTCTTAAATCCGACGTTGGTGGTAGTGTCGGAGCATCAGAAGGTTGGTACACCGATGCCAGCATTAAATTGCGTGAGCCATTTTTCAAGGTAGTGGCGTCCGCTGTAGATAAATCTGGGGAAAAAAGAAAATTTAATCCCTTATGACAAAGTATACATGTTCTGGGTCGAGACCCAGTTTTAGCATAAAATAATTGGTAATCACACTCATTCAATCCAGTAACTCTGTCTTTAACAGTCCAGGGTTCCTGAATGAAAACTATGTGTACCTTACCTTTAGTTATGTTTTCCATCAAAGCTTGTGTAGCCGTTCTGCTCCGATGGAGATTGATCTGCAGGAGCAGTATCATTGTTGTTGGGCTAAAAGAGATTCTTCTTGGGACTGAGTTATCTCCAACTCCTCCCCCTTCATTGGCACGGGGTGGCCTTCATCCTCTTTAGCCTCCTTTGCTTCGTCAGGGTCTTTCTTCTCCGTTGGATTATGTGTCCAACCAATGGGCGTCTTACCAACTTTGAAGAAAATAGTTGTACTCGCGAAGTACACCTTCCCCTTTTGCTCCTCGAGGTAAGACATGGAGGGTTTATTCACTCCTGCAACTAACAGGGTGCCATCGTCAGTTTCCTCACGATGGAAAACCTCCCATTTGTCTACTTCCAGAGCTCTATTTTGCTTGCCAATGATCCTAAGCATGGCTTTGCTATCAAGTTTGCTCCTCCAACCTTTTACGAAAAATGAAACCTTGGTTAGGGATGGGATATCGGCCTTTTTCACCATGGCAAGTTTGCCACCCTCCCATGGGGCTGGTATGCCTCCCACTAGGTCTTTCATAACATGTGCGCAGGTGTCTGATTCTAGTTGTAGAAACAATACTTCCCTGGCGAACCTACAGCTATCTATATGGATCTGTGGAGCATTATCATCTGCTTCCAGGACATACTGCACAATCCTCTCATTTATGGCATTCTCTACTTCCTTCTGATGTGCCATTGGAATTGTGCCCGATGCGCTATTGGAGTCGATAACAGCATAGCATAGCTCCTCTGTCATCTTCCTTCTGGCCATTTTCGCATACGTGGGTTGCTCCTTAGCCGATTTTTCTTCCGGCTTTCTTTTACGTGATGGTGGGGTTTTTTTTCCGACTGTTCCATCATCACCTGTATTTTTAGCTACCGCTTTCGCCTGTTTAGAGGTTGAAGCTATTGGTTCATTTCCTTCTCCTTTCAGATTGGCCGGAGGGTCTTCTTTCGGGAGTTGGGAAATGTTAACCGTTTTACTTCCCTGCTGGTAACTTTTTTTCTTTTTAGTATTGCCAACGGTGTTCTGTTCCTCTGGAGATCGAATCCTCTTACCCTTTTCGGTAGAAATGGGTGTAGATGAGTCTTTCTCTTTAGGGACATCCCGCTGACCTTTCTTATTTACTCTCTGTTTCTTTTTGGCAGTCTTCCTTTGCTGCGCTCCGGAGAGAGTTCTTATTTTATCTGTGGTGAGTTTGGCAATGCTTGCACTTACTTCCTCAACCATTTTATCTACCTCAGAGGTATCCTTTGTGCATAACACCGTAGTGTCAGCATCTTCTATATTTGAGTCAGAGGTGTCGGAATCCTCGCCTGTCTTGTGTGGCTGGGGATACTTAAAGCTCACCCTTGGATCCGATCCCTCGTTCTCTATTCTTCTTGATGCTTTATCAATAACGGAAGCCAAGTTGCCGACCTCCGAAATTGTTTCCTTACAGTCATTTGATGACGACGACTCGGGGCCTGCTTGCTCACCAACATTAGCCGCCGGTACTGAGTTTATTAGGCTCTGCACCGTAACTTTTATATCTTTTATTTCTTAGTTCATATTTGGTTTATTTTGGGAACCGCCCTATCTTATTTTTTTTGGTCCGCGAGGAGTTCTAGGAACCCCTAGGGTCAGAGGTAGTGTACGGGATCTGATCACTACATTATGCGACAAATCTCTACTCATTTAGACGAGTAGGTTTTTCCCACTCTATAAAGTGCTCAGGCCCCCCCACACTACATCCGCCCCCCCCCTATCCGCCACCTGGGGACGTGTCCGATGGGAGTAAAAATAAGCAAACGACTCCACACGGATAATATACGGGTAATACGCTCTTACTTTCGTTTTTAGTTGCAATTTATTTTTGGGGTTAAAATTTTGTTACATAAATGGAGTGGCATTTCGTAATGAAAAATCAACTTAATAGTTAAGGCCATATTTTATTTCAATATAAGGTCAATTTTTAATTTTTGGGGTAATGTGTCTTTACAAAATTGGTCTGATATTTCATAATGATAATTAACATCAAAGCTGACGTAATTATTTAAATTTCATTTTGGGAACTGTTGACTGGGGCCATACGCAGTGCCTTATACCATAGACAGACGACAGCGTTAATTTGCATTAAAAGTCTTAATTCAAATTAACTTATGAATTATCCCCAAAAAAATATATATTGTTTTTGCATCTACTTTAACTGCTGCATTAGTGCTAAAGTGTAAAATGGAATTGAAAAATTGTATTAAGTAGTATTGTCGGGAAGTTGTTAATTGGTTATAAGTAACTCCCATATTCATAAGCAGTTTAAAGTTTTTGAGAATGAATTTATACAATTTTTGAACAAAAACCTATAAATTATACCCAGTGTATACTTGCTGGAAGACCGGGTACATAAGAAGAGGATTCTAATTGATAATTGACGCGAATGTGTTTTGAAGCTTAATAGGTGTGTCTCTTTGAATGATGTAATGCTAATGTGGGTAAAGAAGGGACATGTGGGCATAGACAGGAATTAAGAAAACCACATGTAGACAGACAGAGAGTCCCTTGGCAGGAATGTAGCTAGTATACTCTTATATAGTTGGACTTAGTACCACCGGCAAGCACACATTAGATGTCAGTGCTATTAAGGAAATTAGCCTGAGAAAAATAACTCGGAAACTGCTATAGTTTATGGTCGTGAACATTATTACTTATAGCTAAAGTATGATAAACAAAATGAGAACTATAAAAACATACTTGAATTTCTATAGAGTGTATTTTAGAAAATTAAAAGTTTTTTTCTAATTTGAGAGAAATGAGACTTAACTTAAGAAGTTAATTCTTATATCTTAATAGTCTTGTTCTTGATTTTGTAAACCAATCCCGTTTTGTACTTGTTTTAAGAAAACCAGAAATAAATCGTACTTGAATTTTTAAATTTATATACATAATTCTTGGATTAAGGACTTAATTTTTCTTTCTTTGTATATTTGTACTTAAGCCTCCACAAATTATCTGAAATTCTTGCTGTCTTTGTTTTGCATTACACATTTTAAAATGTACTATTTACTGCTCTTCTTACATCTTTATTTATCATTTGGAGCCCATTTATCATTTCTCATCCTTCATTATTCGTATTCTGCTATATTTCATCATTAGTAATAATAATATAGAAGGCTTTTGTTAATTTATATATTTAAGTGACGCCACTTCGCTTCTCTTTTATTCAACTTATGGATTAGAAATTAATTATATTTTTACCAGATCATCTTTCAATTCCAATTCTAAAAGTTTTTTTTTCTGTTTTTGTCTCTTTCTTTTTGTCGACTTTGTTGCTTTGGGTAGTGTGGTTTGTGGCATTCGCTTCTTTGCTTCTCCTTTTTTTAGTTTTATTTCGTACCTATCATTTTTAAACACATACAATAGATAATTAAGATAAGACACCATTTCTAAAAGAAAATTAAGCGAATAATTAGTATGTAAGATTTATGAATTAAATACAAATATAATGGAATAGTTAAATGATAAATTAAGTATGAAGTTCTGCCTGAACTTCAGAAACAAAATTATTCATTATCCTTAATCGAAGGTCGGTAAAAAAAAATTAAATCAAACTTTATTTATTTAACAAATTTCTGTACAAGTCTCAAATAAGCATTAAATTAAATCATTAATCATTAAATTGATTCCGATTGATCATACGATTAGTTGCAAGGGTGAATAAACATAAAGTCTGTGTTTACATTCAAAGAGTTTTCTTTCCGAAATTAAATTAAATTTGATTCAACAAATTTAAATTTTTAAATATTAACCTTTGTTCTAAATTAATATTAAGAAGAAACAAAGTATTTGATAGTTATATCTGTAAACCGATATTTCAGTCCCGTGGTAAACACTCTGGAGCGAGAGGTACCCAGGTTAGCGCTAACTTCGGCTAGTTTTCTTTTTCGTTTCGGTTTATCGAGAAGGAGAAATACTTTCGCGATATCTAAATAATTGGTACTTAGGATATCTAGGAATATACTATAATCGAATTTAGTTTGAGTTTAATGAACTTATGTGAATTTGTGAAATAGACGTAAAATTATAAACTGAATTTCTTTTGTAAACTAAGTTAACAAATATGAAACGAGAATTTAAAAAGAAACGAAATTGTGAGAAATGATTGATATTTAAAAATGTCCGATTAAATAGGTAACAGGTAGGCATTTGCTTAGTAGTAGCTTCAATTTCAGAGCATCAACGCTACCATGGGCGAGTATCAATATGAGTACTGAGGAAGGGCCGCCAATGAATGCACATCATCTACATCCCTTGAAGCAAACAAATTCGTTCCACGGGTTATACACCACCATCTTACGACGATTGGTCCCATATCTAACGTTATTTGTTTTGCTGGTACAAAAAGTGACTACTGTCTGCAGCGAACACCCGCCCAAGCCCGACTAACTCTAGCCGTTCATAGTATTAGTTAGATACCAGTGTGACAGGTAGTAGGTGTAAGTAGCACGTCTCTACCAGCAATGCGATGATGGAACATATGGAACATACATAAAATCTTCCGCACACAAATGCACAAAAAAAGAAAACTTTCTGCAAGAAAAAAAAAAAAAAAAGAAAAAAACCGAGAGAGTAAAAAAAAAAGTTTTTCATCGGTGTAAATCGGTAAAATCGATTACCATAGTACCCATATAAGTTTAAAACAGACTTTGTCAAAAATTTGTTTACTAATTATATCAAGGTAGATTTATAACGTACTCGTATCCAATCAGCTGTTTGTGGTACAAACTTTTTAAAAATGTGTCTGCATTTGTCAAACTTATTTTTTTTTGTTTTTATTCTTCAGCAAAAAATTCGCAGTTTCAATTGGTTGAAATGTTTTAAAAAATACAAAACCGAGAATAGTAGGTTTTTATTATAAAGACTAATTTATTTTAATAGTAACCCTGCAAAATAACGCATTACGAAATAATGAATTGAAAGTACTAGAAAACAGTTCTTCACTACTTACAATTTGGCTTCTAAACCCATTATTTTAACACGGCAATGTCATTCGAGGCAAGTACTTACCACCCCCGCTTACAAATAGGGACTCGTATAAGTACTTATTACGGTCGCATATAAATAGGAACTTAAAAAGTACTTACTTTTATAGCAATATATAAGTACTTGATGTTAATAACCTAAATAACCCATTACTATAATGGACTTACAAAAGTCATTCAGCTCTTTTAAGGACAAAAATTCGGTTAGATTATTCTGTTTTAATTTAAAATTTAATAATCAGTGAAAATCTATGTGTCATCACTTTGTTAATGAAATGCCTTGCCGCTGTTGTCAAAATAATTATTACTTATACCCTATGCGTGTTAAACTAAATGAGAATTAAAAAAAGTTGTGTATTTGAATGGCTCCTAGCAAAATTTTGCAACAAGAAATTGTATTGTGTGTGTATCTAAGCAAATGTCAAAATAAGTAATTACGTATCACATTATAATAAAGTCATTACTAAAATACTTCTTCGTAAGGCAGACGATATGTAATAGTCATTGAAAAGTATGTTGTTTAGTAAGATCAAGTCATTACCTAGTTTTTGCTGGGAACTTACTATTTGCAAATGAGATACCTTCGGAGTGGGATCTTGCATCTGAAAAAATGTCTTCTGGAAATGCTCTTGGAAGCAGGTAAGCACTAAGTAAATCATTCCATAATCGCTCGTTGGTAAGTAGAAGTTGTTTTGTGGGTCGCTCAGGGCATACAAAAAAGGCGTGCTTGTTCTGTCATTGCATTGATTTTGTTTTTAACAACAATACTATGGCAATTTCGAACAATAAGGGCTTATTTTTTTTACCCGCCACTAAAAAAATGGTGGGGGTATATTCATTTTGCCATTCCGTTTGTAACACGTCGAAATATCCATTTTAGACCCCATAAAGTATATATATTCTGAATCGGGGTTTGATTTTATGACGATCTAGTTATGTCCGTCTGTCTGTTGAATGCACGATAGAGGTCGCACCGAAAAAGCTAGGCGGCTCAAATTTTGCAAGAATCTTTCTTATAGACAAGGTCTGTTTGGTATTGAAAATGGGAATATTAGGAAGAGAGTTATAGCGCGTAATGCAAGAGTACGTCGAAAAAACCGTGTCCTTTACACATCTAATAAATTGCAAAACGTACAGTCATGAAACTTCGAATATATGTTTCCTCAGTAAAAACAATATTTTTCCCAGAAAATTACCTAAATCTTTGCATTAGGAAAGGAGTTATCGACCAAAATGTACGAAAAGGTATACCGTGCAGTGTAATTTTCGGTATATTCAATATTTAAAACGTTATAAAACTGGCAAAATTAGATGTATGCTTCTGAAATTTTGATATCATTGCTTTTTGGCCAAAGGCTTTGACTTACGGAAAATAAATGTTGCACGCCCACTTTTACGCCCACCTATCATATAGCACTCTATCACAAATTTATATAAACTCTTTATTAAAAAAGATTTTGGAAAAATAAAGGACTATATTGAAATATCTCTGTTTTATTTATTAACAGAAACTTTATTGACACGCCTACTTTAACGTACACTTTCATTGAAAGACTAAATTTACTAAAATATCTTATACAAAAAAGTGATACATATTTTAGTATAAATATATCATTCTATAGCGACTACTGTTAATAACAGAAAAATAAATTCTGTACTATAAAAGAACATCAAATTGGTGGTGGGTATAAAAGATTCAGCACAGCCGAATAATGTGCTCTTACTTATTTTTACTATAAAATAGTCTCTAGCGGTGTTTAGTTTTAAATGCTGTGATCTGTTTGTTTCAATAATAAATATATTGATTAGAAGATTTGCATAGCTAAAGATTTACCGTATTTATAGACAAATGGCTAAATTTAAAATTTTTTAATGGAAGATATTTGTTTTAGTTTCGCTTTGTAACATGTGGGTTTAAAAAAAGCTTTTTTCTTTTTTATATTTCTTTAAAAATTCTCTCGTTTACCTTTTACAATTATGTTCAGATATATTTTAAAATTTTAAAAAAAATTAAATGGAATTTAAGCAAATAATTAATAAAATTCCATAAATATATTTGTGCTTAATTATAATGACTTTTTTATGTGGCACAATAACTTTTGTGTCACATTAATGTTAATGCAAGACAAAGTTTATTAAGCCAGGTAGAACGTTAAACACGTCTTAATGAGCAAACGACCATTTCATTTAATATTTCCTTGACTCTTTTGACAACAACATTTGCAGGAATTTTATCTGTTAATTAAAAAAAAAGAAGCAAAATATAAAGCTTAAAAGAAACATTAACGTTTTAAGGCTATTAGCATTATGGTCTGTTAAAAATAATATTTAAAACAAGTAAAAATAATTCTTTTGCATAAATGTTAACGATGGGTGCAAAAAGGGTAAGAGTGCCGAGCTGAGCCGTAACACATATACCCTGTTACAATCTGTAAGCATGAAAGAGTTTATGTAATCTATATGCGGGCGAAGAAATAAGAATATTGGATAAGGCGCTGGCTTATTTTAACAGTTAGTTTCTTAAAGCTAAAACTTTTTTTATAATGGAAGGTATATGTGGACAGCTTCTGTTGGCGTCTTTTTATTCTATGATTTATTTACTATTCAGTCAAAGATGATAAACCAACTCGGTCAGTTTTCAACATACAAACTTTAAGAAAGACAGCCATATCGATAACTAACCAAAGATAATTAAGATTGCACAAGCGCAATGACAAACATACATATGTCTACGCTTGTCATTTATGGTGTAGGTTATAAAAACGCCAAAAACAAACCCATTAAATGTACACTAAAGTTAGCTTGACAACAGCCCAGTCACGTACTGCACACCAACCAAATCGTAATATGTAGTGCATTCAGCAATACAACAAAAATGAGGCAGACGCTGAGTAGAGAGACTTCCTTAATTACAGCATTGACATACTGAGAAACGTTATAAAATAAAAAAAAATATGATAATGATTATGATGGTCATTTAAAATATGACAGCATTATAAAATACAAAAAATATTTTATAGATTTAAAATCATCTTTATTTGTTCATTTAAAATGTCATCATTTAACAAGAAAAATAGGTAGCCACCAAAGAAAAGGAACCGAAAAAAAAGATTCTTAAATAAAAAGGAATTTTATCTTATTATAATTAATTATTTGTTTTTAAACAAACAAACAAGGTTGCGAGTTTTGTGGAACAATTATATTTTGACCGCAACTGGGGTAATAAAATAACAACTCGCTTTGTTTAATTTTACTCAGGTGAAACTTAAACCGGTTTAGCCAAAAATCGGTTCTACAATCAGTACTAGCTAATACCCGGTGTGCTTTGCCACCCCCATCGTAATGAATTAAAAATTTTATAGTTCAACAATATATTTATTTTGCAAGTGCCATGCCTACTATTACTAAATCAACCATTTCTTATCAAAATAGTCATATAGATGTCAAAGCTTCTCGTGCAAAATTTGGGTACTCTAACGATTATCGCTTCCCAGATATACGAATTTTTGTATTTAATTCATATGACAGGTGCCACGCCCACTATTACCAAAGCATCAATTTCTTATCAAAATAGTCATATAGATGTCAAAGCTTCTCGTGCAAAATTTGGGTACTCTAACGATTATCGCTTCCCAGATATACGAATTTTTGTATTTAATTCATATGACAGGTGCCACGCCCACTATTACCAAAGCATAAATTTCTTATCAAAATAGTCATATAGATGTCAAAGCTTCTCGTGCAAAATTTGGGTACTCTAACTGTTATCGCTTCCCGAATATACGAATTTAAGTATTCAATTGCTATGAAAGCTGCCACGCCCACTATTTCTAATGTACCCATTTTTTCCAGAAATGTTTACTTGGGTGTCAAAGTTGCTCTTGCAAAATTTTAGTACTCTAATCGATATCGTTTTCCAAATATACGAAATTTAGTATTTAGTTCATGTGGCCACGCCTACTATTGAAAGTCCGCCTATTTTTACCCAAATATTCGTGTGGATGTCAAAGTTTACCGTACTTAATTTGAAGACTCTAGCTGCATTAACTTTCGTGATATATAATATTTAATACTTATTCTTTAATAGGGCGTGGCACCCCGCCCACTTACAATTTCAAACAAAAGTATAGCCTTTAGTTGCTTCCATACATACAGAAAGATTCTGTGAAAATTTCAAGGAAATCGGTCCAGTCGTTTAACAGTCTATAAAGCACAAACAAACATACAAACATACAAACACATATTGATTTTTATATATATAGATAAATTTACAAAGAATAAAATTAGGGGTGGGTGAATCAGAACAGACTGATTTGAAATGTTTATATTTTTTCTTATTTTAAAAATGATTATTATTATGTAGAGTATTATAAAATTCACACTGATAATTATAAACTGGTATGAAACTAATGGCTCAAATAAAGGCTTTTTGATAAACAGAAAAACTTGATATGCATCATTGCTTTTACTGCAGTTATGTAAGGAAATAAACTAATAGAAGTGCAAATGAGTCAAGTATTTTCATTACTTTTTTATTACCACGCCTACTTTAACATCCACTTTTTTTAATTAGGTACTTGCATCGATATACTATTTAGGGTGACTCAACCCAAGCGACAATTTATGCCTCACCTGAGTAACGTAACGACGTCGATGAAATTTTAATATAGATTTGCATTTGTTTCCTAGAAATAATTTATAGGGCAAAACAACGTTTGCCAGGTCAGCTAGTCAATTATGTAATTTTTAAATTAGAAGGTGACATGCTCACACAAAGTTTCAAAAATTTTTTTAATTACTTCTGGGTACCACATTATACTCTCAAGATTCCTTAAAAATACAACATTGTAGAAAAAAAGAGTCAGTAGTATTATTTCTAATATCGAAATTCCTAATGTTGACTAAATTTAAGGAAATCGAAGTTATAAAAACAAAGTGTATAAGTAGATTAACCCAAAGCGATTACTGTTAATAACAAAATAATATATTTCGTGTTATAAAAGTACACAAAATTGGTGGTGTATATAGTTAATTTATAGTATTAAAAACACAATTTATTTAAATAATTTTAAATTTAAGTTGTAACAAAATAAGAAATTTTAATAGAAAAATTTTAGTACTTTACTTAAATTCTATGAATTTTTCTATTTCATTTTGTCATTTTGTTTAACAATTAAATTTATTTTTGTGCTCGCGTCATAGTTTCTTACCGATTTTTCAGTTTTTCTCGGCAATAATTTTCGAGTTTTAGTGTGCACAAAAACTAATAAGGAGCTTTAGTAACTTGAAACGTTCTTTTAACAGAACTCATAATTCGTTTATTGAATATTTCTTTATTAAGAAAATGACAACAAGTATTAAAATCTTAAATTTATTAATTTCTGGGACTATTGCCGTTGCAATAGAGGCTACAACTTTCATTGTATAGAGGTCATCATTTTAACTAGTTTGCGAAGGCCAATGTATCGATCCTCTTGAGGCCAATATGTCCATTATAATACAGTAAATTCTGTGCGAGAGGATCTGGATGAATTTCCAGTTTTCGTACATATTTTTAGAAGAAGATTTTTATTTCGTTGCTAACAAATGGAATATTAAGGTCCTTGTGAATATACTCGTTACTAATATACCATGGACCTCCAGCAATATGTCGCAATATTTTGTTTTGTCGTCTTTGTAATTTCTCTATATTAAAATCATTACCTGTTGCCCTTTGTTGGATACCATGGGTCCATTTTGGCTTAATGATAGCTTTGTAGAGTAGAACCTTGTAGTTTAGGTTGAGAACAGAATGGAAACAAAAAAGTCACTGAAGTTGTAGTGTTTTGAGTTTGAGTTGTTTGGATTTTGATTCGATATGTTGAGACAAGGTAAGGCGTCGATCATGGTGAACAACAAGATATTTTATATGATTTTGCTCTTGGAGAGCGATGTAATTTATCTTCAGACTTGGCCACTTTTTCTTTCTCAAGGTGAATGTGACATGTGCGCACTTTGCTGGGTTTACTTTTATTTTCCATTGGTTGAGCCATTTTACTAGTTCTTTGATATGATTCTGCAGACAACTAGAAGCAATTACTGGATTTTTATTTATGCTTATAAACGCTGTGTCGTCAGGTATTATTGACGTGTGTATCAAGTTATTAGTGCGCATATCTGATGTATAAATTATGCACATAAGAGGACCAACTATACAGCCTTAGGGAACTCTTGATGCTAAATTTTTTTAGTCTAAAATATGGTCTTTATACTTAACTACAAATGAACAATCCAATAAACAATTTCGTAGTAATTTTTAGGTATTTGTTGGTAACATAGGTCCTATTTTATATGAAGCCCGTGCCAAGCTTTGTCAAAGGCTTGAGAAATATCTTTGAATAGTGATGAGCAAAAGGGTTTATCCTCAAAAGCCTGTCGGATAAGATTAATCTGTTTTTTGTAGCATTTGATGATCTTTTCGGAATCTAAACTGATGAAATGGAATAATGTGTTGGTGGTTTAGATATGTATGAAGTCAACGCATTTAAAAAAAAATATTTTCTCAAATTGAAAGTAATCTTATCGGGCGATAAGATGATACTTGACTAGAGCCTTTACCTGGCTTAGGAAACATACGTTATTTCTGATATTTTTCATGTTTTAGGGTAGAAACCGATTCTAAAGATGGAACTGTATATGAATAAAACCAGTTAAGGGTAGATGTTGGTAGCTCACGAATCATTTTTCCTGAAATTTTGTCCATGCCTGGGAATTTATTTTTCTGACTGCTGGAGTTAGGGAGGAGAAATGAATTTTCATTGGGGAAAAAACACGGAGTTCAATATCTGGTAAAGTTTGTAACGGACCTTTTTAATAGCTGGGGTAAAACTCACTGGCACAAAGGCCCTATCACAAAAATTTATTTTTGTTGGACCGCTTGTGAAAGGTAACACGTGCTTTTTCTTTTTTACAATACGTTTTACCACTCGTTTCACTCTTTATTAATTGGCTATTATTATTAGGCAGGTCTTCACGTGACCGATTAAAATAATAGAAACAAAACGAAAACGATCTGTTTTAAATATCGGGTAACGACCGACGGCGAGGATGGTGGCGCTCAGCGGTAAAGGAAAGTTAGTGACTGGGCGGGACACCACAATGTCAACAACAACGCCTTCGTTGGAGACGCAGTAACGAACCTGCGGGACATCACGGGAACAACTACTGCGTTCGACGCGCGGGGGTGGAAACGGAGAAGGCGCAAAAGTGTATTGGGGAACCTGCGGGACACCACGGGAACAACTACTGTGTTCGGCGCACAGTAGCGAATCTGCGGGACACCATGGGAACCACTATTGCGTCCGATGCGCAACGGCGAGAGGGATTAGAAGACACCATTAAATTCTCTTATTTACAAACTTACTACCACTAAAAAAAGTTCTTACCGATCCAAGCGCTGCACACCAACTGATCACATCCACACAAATACTGATAGTGATACTGTGTTTACATTTTGACACATTAAGCAAGATATGATACAGTGGATGTGCATGATGCCACTCTTGGAAAAACTAATGGGAAACATTGTTAATATGAATACTTTAGACTTAAATTCAAAAACTTTTCTATACAAATTAATTAAATAAATTCCTTACAGAGTTTTTTAACAATAATTGTGGATATAAAAATAATGCTTATATCGCTTATACTAATAATAATACTAATATCTATACAAATGAAATGTTTCAATTATAAATTATACAGTATACAAGAAGTTAAAAAAAAAATTAATTTATAAGATTATAAAGCTATAATTACAGAAAATCTAAATGATGTAATTCATAAGAAAATATTTTATAAAATATATATACAAAAATACAAAATTGGTAAAATACAATTTTGGTGGGCGACAAAAACTAGTGCCGACTTTTATCGTCACAAGTTGTGCATGAGCTGGAAATATAAGGCATAAAAACTCTTTCGAGATGATTAGAAAAAACTTCACTTCTATGTTTATGGGGCCTAGCCCGGTTACCATCGCTAAAACGATTTGCAGATTCGCATCTAATTGGGTTTGGTTGCATTCCAAAGACTATAGTCCGTGAATTTTGTTGCATCTTAGCCTTCGAAATATGCTTTTAGTGCTGATTGTTTGTCCTCCGAGAGAGCGCGTTCTTTGACAGTGATTTAGTTCTCTTTTCAAGGTAAGCGATCGGTGTAGTTTCCATTGTCTTCTTGGTCTTCTCTTTTCCTTTATAAAGGCATTGAAAATTTATTTTTTGTGCCGTTATAGCGTTTAAAAGGTGTAGCTACTTTAGCTCTAGTTATTTATACTTTTTTGGATACTTTTATAGCATCTGTATTTCATTTTCGGATTTCAGTGAAATATCTTGAGATACGTAAGAGCTCAATATTTTCTATATTTGAGCCAGTAAGTATGTCTCATAGGAAAACAAGAAGGTTTTTCTATGTTTTTCCAGCTGCGCATTGATATAATTGTTTGAGTGTGAGGAGTCTTTTGTAGGTCTGTAGGCCAATAAGTGGTCCGTATATCAGATAAAACGACAAGTTTGTGGGATGAGATAGCTTTAAATAGCTGTTTGCCCTTCGGAGTAATTAGTCTTGAGCCCCAGTATGTGTGTTTAGCATTGTAATCTCCTGCCGCTATAAATTTGTTGCCTAGCGTTTTGTAGAAAGTAATGAATTGATCAACTGTTATTTTGTGTCTTGGGGCACAGTATACAGAATGTGTGGTTAAGTTTAAGTCCAAAAGGTATATTGATGAGGCTGGAATGTGATCTGTTTTTTATTTCGTCACAAAATTTACGGCTTGGATGTTTAGTTTCGTATGTGGACTAACCTTTAATTCGAAAACAGTTTTTTAGTGAGTTTCAGAAACTAGCAATATGTCAATAGACTGAGACTTTAGAAAACTTTCTACTTCTAACTTGTGTCGGCTTAAGCCGTTGGCATTTCAGTAATATATTCTTGGATTGCTCATAGGCGAATGCTTAAAGTAGCATGCCCTGATTTATTAGCAGTTTCTGCACCATGTCTTACATATTTGGTATAAAGCTGTTCATAGGTTGTATCAGAAGCTCTATAGAGCTTTCTTAGGACGATTATTGTGATAATTTTTTTAGGAGTTTGAGGTACTGGAATTTGCGGTGCGGTCACTATCACAGTTTGTACATTTTTTGCTTCTTAAGTCATTTTTAGTTTTTGTGCTTCCGGAAGTTTTGTGAACATAACCACTGATTACACATACTGCTGGAAGCTTGCAGTAGTTTCTGGTGTGACCCAATTCCTAGTAGTTTGAATATTGATTTGGGTCTTTGCGTTTGCAAGGATCTTCTTCAGTAATCTTTCGCTGGAGAAGGTAGCGAAGGTTATAAATTTTGTGGGGCAGGTTGATATTTATTTTTCCAGATTCAAAAGAATTTAAGGAGTGGTTGGGGAATTTTATCCTTATTATATATGTTGTGTACTAATCATACTTTGTAGCCGTTGCTTTCAATACCTTTTATGGCTACTGATAAACCGTATGCGCTTTTAAGCTCATGAGTGTAATAATTTTTATTTTCCAAATCGAAGTAACAATTTTTGCGGAAGTTTGTTTTTGTAAATGTCTGGATTTTTGTTTCAATAGCGTTTCCTCTTATTATTTAGAATTTATATATTTTACAGCATCACTTGCTTCTTTGAGTGGATTTGTTTAAAAATTTTCTAAAAATTACAACCTCTTCCAAAGTTAATAAAAAGGACTTTTTGTAAGAGATGACTTTATGATTCCCGCATTTAGGCACAAGTGGTGTCTCATTAAAACTTCATTATATTTCTCACTTTTATCTGAGTATCGTGATGGAGAAATAAATGGTTTTTATACAATAAAATTGTGTTTTAATGTTTTTCTTTTTTTTTTAATAAAAACCAAAAAGGAAATTTAAAAGAAAAACATAAGAACCATATACGAGTAATAATCATTAAAGCTCACATGGGGGAGACTTGTATTTTTTATTATCGTTTTTTTATAGTTTGTTTTCGCTTTTGTTGTACTTATTCAACATTTTAATTGCGCCATATTTTAATGTTCAACTAGATTACCACTCTTCATAGCAGGCAGCCAAATATTGCGTTTAGCATATTTGTAGGAGTAGAAGTTTATTTTTGTTTTTTTTTTGTAACTTTTTTTACATCCTGGTATCATTAATATGAAACGAAGATAAATTTTCAACCGCTGAGGTTTTTGGTAGGAAAAGTATAATGTTTTTTGTTGCATATTTTTGTATTTTGCTGTTTAACATTTTATGTGGCAAGTAACAAGATAAAAGTTGCTGAAAGTGCCTCCAACTGTTACAAAAACATTTTCTATATTTAGTTCATGGTGAAGTTAAAGAATATTAAATATTAAAATTTTTTTGTTAATACAAGCCTGTTGGTTGGGAGTCTCTTAACTTTGTGGAGAATTAAAAATTAAGTCTTTTGCATCAATTTAGAGGAAGTTCAGGAAATAAAATAACCCAAATATAAGAATAACAGCAATCTTAAGAGAAGTTTTTTTTCAAATATTCAAACTTAGTGATTAAAATAAAATATATTCAACAAGTGTTTTTTAATGTGGTGATTTTAAAAAATTCATTAAAAGTAATCTTCTATAAGGACGAAATCTTAGGTGTTGGTGTGTTCTCTCTTAAGTTAAACTTATCCTGCATCTTGAGTCTGGAGGAATATGTGTCCGTTTAGCGTGCAGATATGTTTGTTTTACTGTACGCGTTAGATCAGTTGCTGGAGTGCCAGATGCAAGCAAATAGAATTTTCATTGCACTTGATAACCGCTCGACTATTAAACACAGACTGATGTTAAGCTTAATAGGTGTTCCTGTTTATAAAATGTGATAATGTAGGCTAAGAAAAATACAGGTTTAGCTTCATTGCAAAATTCATAACTTTTGAAACAAATGGGCTAATAAAAAATTCAAAAGGCATAGCCTATAAAATTAATGCTTGAAAAGGGTTCTGGGTCTTTCAGGTGCCTACTTATGGTTTAGCAAAGTTGAAATTTATGAAAAAAATAAATTTTATGAGAAGTGAAATAAAATATTTTTGATAATTTTAATTTGTATGTTTGTCCCCGTTTACACAGGGAAACATTTGAAAGGGAAATATCTGAAATTCTCTTTTGTGTTTTCCTTCGCGGTCATACAGGGAAACATTGTTGTCGGAAACATTCCAGTTTATATTTTAATTTTTAATTTCTATTGAAAGTATTTCATGATTTACAATTATTCCAGAAGAGAAAAGAAGAAAATACCGAAAAACACTAATAACTTTTGAACTATAATTATATTCTAACTCTGACTTTACATGCCGCAGTGATCAAATAAGTGGCGCGGAAGATGCTGCTAACATGCTGAAAAGGCCCTCATTTTGTCCCATCCTTGATGATTTGAAAGTGTTTAGCAATCTGTATTTTTTATTAAATTCGTTTAGGGACTCCTGTGCTTCTTCAGAAAGGTCTCCAATTTGCAAAGACTGATATTCAATTTTATCTTTGCCTTTCCACAATATTTTATGAACTGTCGGAATCAACTTTTTCTTTGCATATAATTCTGCTAAATGTGATGCAGTTTTAGAAGCATATTCTCTATATTATTCAGAATCGACTTTTTCCTTGCAGCTTAAGAGATTCACACCTTTTCCCAATCTTCTAACGATCTGACTGTTTGTTTAAGTGTTTCGAGTTACAGCCTCATCATTTTCAAACATTCTCCTCGAAGTGCTTTCATCTTTCGGGTTTTCGTAGCCGCACTTTTGTCAGTCTACTTTTAGTTGAACTTGTTTGAAAAACGCATTCTGTATTCGATTCTTTCTGATCAAACTTATCTTTGTTTGATGTTATTTCATTAGAGTACAAGCGTCTACGCTAATTTTAACCAGAAGTCCTTACAGCTTATTCTTGAGTGCATGGTGAGATTTCATATTCATAATTCTGTTCGATTGTAAAAAATTTTAAATTGTTGTAGTTCTTTTGCGTTTTTTTTAAATTGGGCATAGCAATGTTTATTAAGTCAAACTTGAAAATATATTATTATAGAGTTATTTTTAATAGCTTAATTTACATTATAATTTTATTTTAGTTATATTTACAGTAGTTACGTTACAGTAGTTTTGTTTTTTTTAGTTAATATACATTTAATATTTCGTTTGGTTCGCTGGTTGTTCGAACATGATGTTAAGTTGTATGCAGCCGAGGTGAGTTATTATGTGCAGCATACCCCTAGGCACTTTTATTATCCCTGCCTATTACTTAACATTAATATTACGGCTTAATTTCAATGTAACGTAATGTAATGTATTACAGTAAGTGAAATAAGTAAAGTGCTATAAAAAACAATATAAGAGTGTATTTAAATGAATAATATACTCTTAATTTTACAACGAATTTCAACTCTTATTATTTGTAATACAAAAAGAACTCAAAGTATATTTAAAGGAAATAATCCAACGTTTATAAAGGGTATAAACGTAACAATATTAAATGTAGTTTCATTCACTTATTTCGAGCTTTGTGTGTTTAATTTTGTTCATTTGTTCTTGAATCTCCTTCATTGTTCTTATAAGTCCCATCAATTTCCTTGCAAACTGAAACATTATTGCTCAACAATAATGCACTGAGTACTTTCATCGATTTTTCCGTGTAAGAAACATTACATTTTAGCCGCGAAGGAACAACAGGTAGATATATTTTTTTGCTTATAAATGATTTATCCGCAAGATCAATCCCAGTCCTATTTATTGACCAGTGTCAGTTTCTCAGGAAAAAATATCTTCCACATATTCAGGAAGTCCCTTCAACAGCCCTTTTGCTGCATGGTAAAATCCATTTGCAGTGGTCGTGAATCTATTTTGGCTTTCGAAACATCTTTGCAACTGATTAAAATATTAGCTTCATGTTGCCTTAAAAATGCCGTAATATCTCATATTTTTCCTTAGACAGTAAGTCCATAAGCAAAGCCAAAGCTTTTTCGGAACCATACTTTTAAGATTATCATTTAGGTGCAGGGAAAGGATATCCTTAAATCATTTTAGTCACATTTCCATCATCATTTGTATATCTAATAGATAAATAAATATTCCGTGGTCAAATCGTTGGTGGAATCAGTCAGTTTGCTCCTTGTTTCAAAATCTTAACACTCCTTCATATTTTTTCTTGGTCTTCCTCTTACATATTCAATAGATCTTCTGTCAAATTTTCCAGGATGGTATTATTATTGAGCCGGTCCTGGTAAGTTCCTCGAAGGCAGCTTCCACAAAACTTTTTGCTGTGGTTGACTTTTTTAATTACTTGTCACGCCGGGTGCCCCGGTAGACTAGTCAGTAATCTGCTGGTCTGCTAATTTGGGGCTTGCGGATTAGATTCCCACCAGAGACTCTGGTTCTGCTTGTTTTTCTCTTCGTTTATATTTATTCAAGTATCACAAAGGGATTGCTCAATAGAATAAACCTAAATAGGCTGCACAACAGCTGCCTACCTGTAATGGATGTTCGACTATTTGTCCGTCAGCTTAGGGGGCAGAATTTGACAAAGGATCTCAGGTTAGGATTACAGAAAGAATAAAAAAAAAAACATATATCCTTAAAATAACGAACGAAATAATAACAATAAGAATGCACATTCATTTTCAAATTACACAAGAACCAAGTCTTTTTATAGATAGATAAAATGTAACTCTAAAATTTCATATTTAGATACAGTAGCGATACGAATGGGTAACTGTTTGTTAATAGATTGGTACCAAAAACCAACATATTCTGGAACAAACATTAATTATTAATTGAGAGGATTTCAAAGATTAGTGATACAAAGTTTCATAGGAAGAATATATATAGATTAAAATTAAATTAGATGATAATAATTATCCAATCCAGTTAATTTGTAGATTAATAAACCAAAATAAAAATAGGAATAATTTTAACACAAAATTGGAAACTAAACCTTAAATTCGTAAGTTATTAACTTATGTCCCTCATTTATCTGAAAGACTGAAAAACTTCAACATTTACTACAATAAAAACTATATAATGGTCCGCAAAATATATCAAACGTTTAGGTAAATTATTAAGTAAAATGGAAGATAAAATAGATAAATTTGTAATGGTGATGACTCTATGAGTTGTGATAAGGTTTATGCAGGAACAACAAAAAATAAACACAAAAATAGAATTGCTTGACATAGATATTAACAAAAATACAGGGATACTACATTAACACAAGATAATCATTACATTGCATAATCATTACATTGCCCTAATTCTAGTCATTATCCTGATTTCAAACATAAATTAATTTTAAACAAAGAAAATATTTACAAACGCAGAAATATCTTAGAAATGTTGCAAATTATTAAAGTACCTACCATCTATACAGCAAATTAACTATAAAATAACTAAAGATTTTTAGTTAGTAAAATCTGAAAGCGATACTCTAATAGCCCAAACGAAACAAGAGCGTTAAGCGTTAAGCATTGCAATGTGACATGTATTTTGTTACTGTTACAAGAACAAAACATTTAAAATTTAAAAGCTTGACGCTCAAAGCTCTTGTTTAGGTTTGACTCCAATAGTGTTTGTATCTTATTTTCATAATTTGTATATTTGCCCTGAAGAAACTACCCATTGTGTGATAGTGAAATATTGGTTGTCAATAAAAAAATATTTGTAAAAAACAAAAGTGATCTTAAGCGCAACGTAAAGAGTAAATTATTAATAATATAAAGTTCAAAAAATTTAGACGATATTTTTTTAATATCAGTTTAAATGAAAATGGGACTAAATGAAGATCTACAGGTCTGAAATTGCAAAGGGTCAGATAAATGTATTTTTCGGATAACTGTTGAGACAGCAGGAAATTTCGCGAAAATTAAGTCGGTCGCTAAGTGTCATTAAAAATATTTGAAAAATCGAAAAAATTGTAGGACATCATAGTATTGATTAAAATAAATAAATAAATTTCTTTTTTAATGTGAAAAGCTTTTGTAAAGTGGTAATAAAAAGTGCAAACATACTTAGCAAAAAATAGATTAAGTGCAAAGTGAATTACATGTGCAAGACTTAAAAATCAATAGTGAAAAATTTTTCACTCTAAATGACTCTCTAATTGTGATCTAATTTGATATTAATGATGTGCATTTAAATGATTTATAACATTATGCAAAATATCCTAAGCAATTCAGATAAGCACCCAAAATTAAAGATCTGTTGCTTTCCACCAAACACGCATTAGTTCTATCCTCCTTTTAAAATGGAATGCAGATCATTAATATATTCATATAAATATGTACATGATCTCCACTGACATTCAAGTGTTAAAAACATTAGTGTTTTTACCTAAATAAAATCACTTCATAATCAGTTGTACCCCTGCAAAATCATATTTTTAATTTTTTTTTTCTGTATTTGGGTATTTGATTTATACTCTACTAGAAAAGCCCGGCGCGCATTGCTACGCCCCTTCATGAATTTTAATCGCATTCAAAATTTTAATCGAATATCAAGTGCAAAGCTAAAAACTATAACTTTTTCTTTATGAGCGTCCCACTTTTCTAATTACGAAACTTTCGAAACTTACGAAAGTTTCAGAAAAGTCCGTCCAGTGAAAGTACCTTAAAATTATAACTTTTCTAATGGGGCTAGCTCTGCCCACTTTTCTAATCACGAAATTATAAATCATGACAGCTCAATATGTGTGCAAAGTTTCAAAAAAATCGGTCCAGTGCAAGTACCTCAAAATGATACCTTTTTTATGGGCGTGGCACTGCCCACTTTTCTAAATACGAAACTGTATAGTCATGACAACTCAATATGTGTGCAAAGTTTCAGAAAAATCGGTCCAGTGCAAGTACCTCAAAATGATACATTTTTTTAATAGGCGTGGCACTGCCCACTTTTCTAATGACGAAGGTGTAAAGTCATGACAGCTCAGTATGTTTGCAAAGTTTCAGAAAATTCGGTCCAGTGCAAGTAGCTAAAACTGATAACTAATTTTTTATGGGCGTGGCCCCGCCCACTTTTTTAATCACGAAATTATAAAGTCATGACAGCTTAATATGTGTGCAAAGTTTCAGAAAAATCGGTCTAGTGCAAGTACCTCAAAATTAAAACTTTTTTAGGGGCGTGGCCCCGCCCACTTTTCTTATCACGAGATTTTTTAGTCATGACAGCTCGATATGTGTGCAAAGTTTCAGAAAAATCGGTCAAGTGCAAGTAGCTAAAACTGATAACTAATTTTTTATGGGCGTGGCCCCGCCCACTTTTTTTTCACCCATAAACACTCCCTGGTATGTGTACAACAACTTACCAAAGTTTGAGCCCGATCAGTTTTACAGTTTCGGAGTCTATAGCTAACACACACTTTTATATATATAGATTGTAACGGCAAACGTATAAGTGTTGATAAATGGAATTAAGAACACTTATACGTCGCAGTGAAGTTTACCAAATTTTAATACATAAATGGTAAAATTTTATTTGTTTTCATTATTGTCACTATATTTTTACGTTGCCTTCAAGATCTGTATCTCATAATATAGGGTCCGCCAAAAACTTTTTTTATTTGAAAGTGTAGCTTTGGGTGTGTGGCACGTAGCGTCGTCCTGTTAAAACAAAAATTCGTTCAACATGGCCTGATAACGATCGCCATTGACTGTAACGGCCACTCCTTGCTCAGTTTCGAAGAAAAATGACTCAACTATGCCTCTGGACCAAAATCCGCACCTAACAGTGAGTAGTTTTGGGTCTATCGGCTTTTCAATGTATGCGTGCGGGTATCCTGTGCCCTAAATGCCACAATTTTGCTTGTTTACATACCTGGCAAGACCAAAATGAGCTTTTTTTGGCAAAATCGTCCAAAGTATTTTCGCAATATTTCCCAGCGTTGTTCAAGCGTATACACAACCATATTCGTTCAGCGGAAGGATAAAACTAATTATCTGTCAGACATGAGCTAAGTATAACCATTCACGAAATAAGCACTAGCTGAAAATAAACGTTAGATGGCGGGCCCTTTGTTTACCAAATGCCTAACAAACGTTAAAAGAAAATACTTTCAACGTGCTCAAAACTCCATGTAAATGTCACATTAATAATTTCAACATTTTAAGCACTATTTACTTAAATATTTACTCTACAACTATTAGTTGTAGCATTGCTCTATATATTTTTGCAGAGGAAAATAATTCAAAATTCAAAAAATAAAATGCAGCAAATTATGTGTTTACAAGTACACTTATATGGGTTTTAACTCAGACAATATACATACATCCATACATATGTACATATATACATACATATGTAAATGAATACTATCAGATACCTTTACTAGTGGTAAAACGAAACTGAGTCATTTATAAAATGTTCACTTATATACTTAAGGCCATAAATGAAAACAGACACAAAAATTACATGTAACTCCTATTTTATTTTTCCAGATGAATATATATTTTGAGGTTTATCTTATCAGCGTGAGTCTGTTAGACACACCTTACACTTTAATTCAATGTATTCACGAAAATAATTGGTACATTGCAACCAAACTTCGGAACTTTTATCTTTTATATTTTTTGTATAGTTAAACAAAAAAAAAATGATTTGCAGTTTTTAAATTATACCATTTCTTATAAATCAAAACAAAATGTACAACATTGATTACAAAGATGAGTCTCGGAGACACATGCAAATAGTTTATTTTCCTACAAAAATGCAGTTCAATTCAAAAAACATACGCAAGGGCATCCATTATGGTGGATGATAGAAATAACGACCCCGTTATGAGTGACAGCGAACCCTGAATGACCGGCGTGCGTCTCAGGAATTAAGAGGAAAGACAACGGAGATAAAGTAAATTCCTCTGAAATGCTCCTCCACTTACAGAGCCCTCACTGAGGGAAGTAGGTTTTTCAGTGTGCCAATAACTCACTCATGAAAAAAAACTTAATATTATAGAAACGTATACAATTTTACAAAAATTTATATAATTCATAAAGCTCGAAAATCTTTTTTACAAGAAGTTGGCGAGGTGGTTTTTACTTCCCGGACATGTCAACTGTTAAGAAGTAAATTGCAACGGCCAATAACGCAATGCATATAAGAAGACATTCAAGGAGAAAATGTATCAAATACAAAAATACAAAAAGCAAAAAGTTGTCAAAAATTTCACACAATGTCTGCCATGGACATGCTATGAAAATTTATGATTGTAAAGAGTATAACTACCCAGCAAAAAAAAAAAATTAAAATAAAAAATTAGAAGTAGTGCAAAGCGAATTACATTTCTAATACTTCTAACTCAATTGTGTAAAAGCAATAATTCCTAATGACTTCCTAAATATGAAATAACTTGTTGTAAATGATGTGCTTAAAAATGAATGCAACATCATGCAAAATATATTACACAATTCATGTAAACACACAAAACCATCTCATGAAATATCCGATGCTCTTAATCAAAAGTGCTATGCACTTACTGGAATGGAGTGCAGTTCATTAACAAATTCATATAAACACATGATCTCCAGTGACACGCTAATGTTAAAATCATAAGTATTTTCACCTAAATTTAATCACTTCATCACCAGTTGAATCCTTGCAAATTCACTTTTTGGCATAGATTTTTTTGCTGGGTAATAAAGAAAATTTTCATAAAAAGAAATTTTAGAAATAATTAATTAATTTGTTTGTAGTTGTAGTCTACTTTTTTATACCCTTCACACAGTGAAAAAGGGTATATATAGCTTTGTCATTCCGTTTGTAATTTCTACAATTTTCATTTCCGACCACATAAAGTATATATTTTCTGAAAGCTTATGAATAGAGGAGTCGATTAAGCCCTGACCGTCTGTCCGTCTGTCCGTCTGCCCGTCTGTCCGTGTGTTGGTTGAAATCAACTTTTAGAAGCAACTATATGTTCCTCAGATCTGTATATGGTATCAATTTCTTGGAAATATCCAGGAATGAATCGCTATTGAAATTCAGCACAATCGCCCCATAACTTTCTGAGATATGAGCAAAAAACCTTTTACAACAACACAGTTAGTCTTAAGCTAATATCCCACTATCGGCACAATGCATTTTAGGAAATTTTCTACCTTTTTTTGGCCAAAATTAACAACAGTCAAACGGGTGGGCTGATTTAAACGATTTTTTGGATTTGACTTTTGGTAAACACTTTAGTGAGAGGGAGTGACCGAAGAAGTTTTTCATACACTCATTAAAAAACATATGTAAATATAACTTAAAAATTAACAAATAATTAGTTCTAAGAAGGGGTTATGGGTTATAGGTTCCCGCATCCAAGATTTTTTTTAGATCTTTGATAGATAATCTGGTTATCTAACTGATTTAAAAAAAAAATATTTTTTGTTGCTCCTCTGATCTCAGTAATTCAATCACTTCTGGTGGAAGTTTTAATTTCTTCTGGGCTTGGTGCGTTTGTTCAACGAAATGTCGGAAATGAGTGGGTCTGATGTGTCCAATGCTCGATTAAAAACATCCATCAAGTTTTTTAAAAAAAAAAGTTTTTCGAAAACTTTAAATTTCTGAAGCTATTACGCCATTGTATATTGATATTTGAACAATTTGGAACAATCACTTTAAGAAATGTATGACAAGAAATGGGCGTAAATAGCGGCTCTTTCGTCAATTTTGTTGTGTTTCTCTAGCCATATATTAAATAATTCTGAATTTGGCACACAGTAGTCACCTGAAAAAATTTATTTTTTTTAAACTCGCAAAAATTTTGCAGATGAAATATATTAAATTTGGAAAATAATTGATTGTTTTAGAGAACTGTTATGATATAGAATGTAAAAGTACTTACCTTCGGCATTTTTTCCCATTTTTTAATTTTGCAAAAATAAAAATTTTAGTTACGAAAACTTTTATTAAAAAATGTCAGAAAATTCACTGCATTTAATGGTCTTCTAATAACTGATTTAGAGATCATAATCAAAGCAACTGTTTAAGTAACAGAAACTAAATTTTATGGAAAATTTTAAAAAGTTATGTTTACTTTCTTATATTTTTTTTTATATTAAAGCAGCAAAATAAACTTTGCAAAAATTTAAATTTTTACTTTTGGCCAAAAAAGGGGGGTAAATTTCCAATAGTGCAATGTACCGATTTTCGTTGCATTTCATGTACCGTTAATGTGAACCCACATATTTTTTTTAATGCTACGATCTGCGCCAAAATTGTGGTGACTATGGGCAATAAAAATCAACTTTGATTTGCCGATAATGTAAACACTATTGTGCACAATGTCAAACAAACAAATTGTTGAAAAGGCGATGATTTTGGTCTGCCACTTGTACGCCGACTAGAGTGACCGATAAACGCCGATATGCAAAAATAATGTTGCCAGCAATTGTGATTATCCATCAAACGTGGGAATTTATTTCTTAATTCTTATTTGTACACATATATTTCTTAATATTATTAGTGTACCATAATGTATTTAGATTTTTAAATTTACCTACAATGTTTCGACAAACATGTTTTAGCCTCTATTGAAAATTTTATAATTTTGAGATAATATCCACTTGATGATCAAGTGTGATATGTGTTTTTGTATTTTTTTTTTTTTGATTATGTACTAGTCAATCCTTTGATATATTTTACACCCACATTAAAGAAATGTTATCTGTCATTTTGTTACCAACCACTAATTTCATTTCATTTTAATTAATTTTTGACTTATATATAATTTTGTGCTCCATCTTGGTTACGAGTTTGATAAAAATATTAAAACCGTCTTAGCTCATTTTTTTGATTTTTGTTAGAAATGTTTGAGAAAATACCTAGATGTGTACCTATATGTTGGTGCAAATAGTTCAGCAATTCTTTTTCATTTCTTATTTACTTAGTTTGCAAGGTTTCCAAAAAATATACATTTAACTAGCCAAACCCGACGCGCGTTGCTACGCCCCTTAATGAATCGAAATGCATTCTGAATTTTAATTGAATATCAAGTGCAAAAACCTAAATATTATAATTTTTTTATGGGCGTGGCATTGCCCACTTACCTAATCACGAAATTGTAAAGTCATAACAGCTCAATGTGTGTGCAAAGTTTCAAAAAATCGGACCAGTGCAAGTACCTCAAAATTATAATTGTTTTTATGGGCGTGGCCCTGCCCACTTTTCTAATCACGAAATTATATGGTTATGAAAGCTTAGTATGTGTGCAAAGTTTCAGAGAAATCGGTCCAGTGCAAGTACCTCAAAATTAAAACTTTTTTATCACAAAATTATTTAGTTATGACAGCTCGATATGGGTGCAAAGTTTCAGAAAAATCGGTCAAGTGCAAGTAGCTAAAACTGATAACTAATTTTTATGGGCGTGGTCCCGCCCATTTTTTTCCACCCATAAACACTCCCTGGTATGTGTACAACAACTTGCCAAAGTTTGAGTCCGATCGGTTTTACAGTTTCGGAGTCTATAGCTAACACACACACACGCACACACACACACACACACACTCACACACACACAGAGTTTCACTTTTATATATATAAATTAAAACAGAAATACTTTTTGGTATAACATAATTGTCTAAAGTAAAAAAAATCGATTTTTGTTTGTAATTTTTTTGAGAGAAATGTGTATTGGTGCTTATATTTCAAAAATATTTTTTCATTCCTAATAAACTTGTGTTACTTAAAAATATACGTTGAATTAAAAAAAAATATACAGTTGACATCAAATTATAAAAATCTTGGTAGTTGTGGAGATTTTTAACATTCATTTTTGTGAGATAATAAAAAAATATTCATGTGGCAACCATTTTGCCGGCAAACATATGCTTACAGAACAAGAGGAAGAAAAACCAACAGTTTACTCAGAAAGTATTTTTGTATAAATTGGGTTTTTAAAAATACAATGATATTTAAATAATTGTTAAAAATTTTGCAAATTCATTCTCTCATAATTATCGACTTAACTAAATTCGAGCAAAGTTCTCTTATACGCACCATATTCATTTTTCTTAGCTAATCACTTTCGTTACCCAAATAATTCGTTTTTTGAGTATTCAAAAGAAAACAAACAAAAAAATTTTGACTTAATATTGCCGATAAGGCACGACAGTTTGACCGTATTTTATTTATTATTGTCGCAATTAGGTTTTGGCCGACAGTGGGATCTTAGCTTTAGAGTGATTCTGTTCTTGCAATCGAACTTTTCACTTGTGGTTTTAAGATTTCTATTGCCAGAATCATAATTTCTTTATACTGACTACATATTTATGATCCGAAACGAAATTCTGTAGATACTACAGTTAAAGTCTGCTATACGATTGGCAACAATTGTCGTACCCACAACCGATACTGTTTTCTCTGTGTAGGTGGAAGTGATATAAAACTCCTCGGCATAGGATACAATATGTCACTGCCAAGAAAAACCCTAATAGTTATATATTTACATAAAATTTGCAAAAACTGGACAATATTCTAAACGTTTAATGCTGCCATTAATTCTCGGCAAACTTGGAATACTCGCTGAGAAATATTAATGGGCAATTTAAGTTGCTATATTGTTTGTTAAGTCGATGCTAATTTTCTAAATAGAAAATTAATTTTAATTCGTCCACAGACACGTCAATTATAGATTACGGTAAACATTTAAAATTATCTTCTGTTACCGAATATGAAGTTATGTCGACATGATCTTTGATAAAGTCAAATGCCGTAGGAAATGACACTATTCATCCAAAATGTATGGGACTACTTTTGCCCTTAATTCTCCCGTATGTTACTCATTTGCTTAATAATATTATAGCGTTATATACGTACCCATCTAACTGGAAAGTACAAATGTCGTGTCATTGTTCAAATCAAATAATAAACGTAGACCCAAATCCATCGATTTTGTACTTTCTTTGAAACCTTTCGTATGAACAGATAGATATATGTACATAAATATCAATGCGTTGTATAACAGGTCTTGTTGAACTAAGTGACAATTAACGGAAAGCATTAGGAAATCATCGTTATATGATAAACCCAGATATTCTCATTTGAAACCTAAAAAGCTTTTAAAAACTTAAGCATCATGTCTTTAGAATCGCACACAATATTTGTGAATAACGTGTAACAGATAGCTTATCACTTATTAGGGGAGTTCCTCACGTATCTATGTTAGACACATTCTTATATTCTGATATGTAAATGATTTGCCACAACATCTTTCTAATTGCAAAGTTCGATTATATGCAGATGACGTGCAACTTACTATAATAATCTAAGTTCAAAGTATTGCTTTAGCTATATCCTGCCTAAATGATATTCTCTGTTTCAATCTGTTCAAATCTAAATGTATCATAATATCTAAGAAAAGTCTAGTTCTTTACATTCTCAAAGACATTCATTTAAATGGGGAGACAATTGAAATTGTCGACAGATCTAAAAATCTTAGAGTAGTTTTTATTAGCAGATTGATGTGGACTGATCACGTGAACTCAATGGTTTGTATAATAAATGGCTCTTTGGCCCACACAATATTATGTCCATTTGAGAATAAGAATTCCTATGGCTAAAACCTATCTAATCCCTTCTCTATTTTGCGGGTGTGAATTGTTTGCAAGCTGTGTTAAAAAAGGAAACTGAATGTATTGTTTGATAATAATATAAAATATGTGTGTGTATGTGTTTTAACTAATCTCTCCGAAGGCTCCCTGGAGAGTCTGATGCAAATTCGTACTCTCATATTTCTTCTTCGTACAATAATTAATTTACCAGCGCTCAAATCTATATATATAAAAGAGTAACGTGACTGACTGACTGACTGATTCATCATCGCACAGCCCAAACGCTAAGAGCTAGAGACATGAAATTTGGACAATCGGTTCCTCTTTCGATGTATAGCTCCACTAAGAAGGGATTTTTGGAAATTCGTACTTTAAGGGGGTAAAAAAGGGTAAGAACGGGTAAAATCGGTAATCTTATATCTGCTAAACTAAAAATGATAAAAATTAAATTGAAAAAGTATTGTAATTTGCACAAAAAATAAGCTGACAGGTGTCTGGCCTTTTTTGGAATTTTCAACCCCTAAGGGGAAAAAACGGGTAAAAACTATAGTTTGGTACTTTTTTGGTACCCTATATAACTTCCAAACGCATAAAGCTAGGAAAAAATTTAAACTGTATTAAGTAATCCGCAAAAAAATATTAATAGGAATTCGTCACTTTTTTCAAATTCATATGCATAAGGGGTAAAAATTTTCCCTTTTTTTGGTACTTTTTTTAAAATAAACTTTTCTTATGTTATTCAATGGGACAAAATTTGACAATTATTGTTTCCTAATAGAATATGGACAACTATTAAGGTGACATTTTTGGAAACTTTTCGGGGGACAAAAAAGGTACCAAAAAGGGGAAAATTCCGGAAAATGTATGTAATTCCTAATTAGACGGTAAAATTTCACAAAATGTTTAATTGGGATTTCACTAGACATAAAAAATTATGTAATTTAGTAAAAATTGAAACACATTCACAAAAGGGTAGAAAAGGGAAAAATCGGGAAGAGTTTGGTACTTTTTCGAACATAATTACTTTTATGCAAAAAAGAGTAGATTTACTGACTTTAAATCATGTCTATTAAAATATTTTGTTACATAGATATTTGAACATTTTAAACTTGGAATTTGGAACTTGGCCCAAAAATGTACTTTTTCGCTTTTCTATGGTACTTTTTGTATTTTCTACGTTTATAAAGGTAGAATTGTAAAATAAAGGACTATTGATTCCAGGTGAGACTAAAAATGTTATGGGTGACCAAAAAGGTACTTTTTGGAATTTTTATGGTACTTTTTATATATTCTACGTTTGCGAAGCTAGAATTTTAAAATTAGTGGCTATTGATACAAGGTGAGACCGAAAATGTTATGGTCGACCAAAAAGGTACTTTTTTGAATTTTTGTGGTACTTTTGGGTTTTTTCTACGTTTATGAAGGTAGGATTGTACAATCAAGGACTATTGATTCCAGGTGAGACTGAAAATGTCATGGGCAACCTAAAAAGTACTTTTTTGATTTTTATGATACTTTTGGTATTTTCTACGTTTATGAACGTGGGATTGTACAATGAAGGACTTTTGATTCCAGGTGAAACTGAAAGTGTTATGGGCGACCAAGATGGTACTTTTTTAAATTTTTTTTTAAATTTTTTGTATTTTCTACGTTTATGAAGGTAGGATCTTACAATCAAGGATTTTTGATTCCAGGTGAAATTGAAAATGTTATGGGCGACCACAAAGGTACTTTTTTGAATTTTTATGGTACTTTTTGTATTTTTAACGTTTGCGAAGCAAGAATTTCGAAATTAGTGATACAAGGTAAGGGTAAATATGTTATGGGCGATCAAAAAGGTACTTTTCTGAATTTTAATGGGAATTTTTGTATTTCCTACGTTTATAAAGCTAAAATAGTGAAATAAAGGATTGTTGATTCAATTTGAAAATTAAAATTATATTGGAGACACAAAAAAGCCTTTTCGCATTTTTATTGTACTCTTTGAATTTTTAGGTTTGTAAACATAGATTCTTAAAAGTAGTGTTTTTTGATCCGAGGTCTAACTCCTAATATTATGGACGAACAAAATTACTTTTTCTCTTTTTATATATTTTGTATACATAGAATTCTGAAATAGTATTCAATAAATAGTAAGAACTGCGCTAACGAAGTAGCGGGTTAAATGCTAGTATATACATATTTGACGAAGTGGGCTTTTTCCAATCGCCACGAAACGAAAATACTATTTTGCTCTGACATCAATGTCAGTTTTACAGTTTTGTGTACATCAAGGCATATCCTTAAGGTATATGCATCGCGGCAACAAACACAACAATAAGAAACACATGGATTTTGTTTTTATATATATGCCGGCATATGTCACACAATTTTTTTTTATTTTCTTCTTTAATTTAAATTATTTTTAAAAAATTTAAAGCGAAAACTTCTTATTCATGGTTTTGTATTTTTTAAAACGTTTAAAACCAACTGAAATTGCGAATTATTTATTTTATAATAAAATTAAAGAAATTAAGTTTGACCAATGAAGGCAAGACTTTTAAAAAAGTTGGTAACGCTCAAGGCGAATTCATACAGGTGAAATTATCAGCACATGATGATGGGAGAACACAATGTCTAAATTTGTTGAATTCTCCTTGATTCCATTTATTAATGCAGGAATGGAAAATTAGATTTTGGATTCCGAATTAAACATTTAACATAATTGTGCTTTTTTGATGAAAAATTTGCCAACTTTATGCATATTTTTTGTTCTTGCACCATTTATAATGTGCTTTACAAACACATATACTTTTCTAATAAAATTTTATTGAAATAAACATATAAAAACAACTTTTCCATCTCTGTTATACAAATTGGCCTTGACAGAAAAAATCCCCTAAAAAGCTACTCTGTTGTATCAACTCGCCGTTGCATATACCTGTATGAATATACCTTGGTAACGCTTAAAAAATGTATATAAAAAAAACAGTCAGCTGATTGGATACGAGTACCTTATGGATATGCCTTGATGTACATCAAATAAATAAATAAATAAATATTTCCATTTAAATGTAAACGAACATCTTTCAGGCTTTAAGTCTTTATAAATACAAGAAAAAAAATTTATTTTTAATCTTTATTGTCTTTTCTAAATATATTGTTACTTCGTTGTATAGCATCCCAGCAAAAAAATGTTGAGTTAGTTCAATGTGAATAACATTTTGCATGACTTCTAATTCATAAGTGCAAAAGGAGGCATAAAGAATGTCTTCTACAAATACAAAATAGTTACCTATTAGTGTTGTGCTTCAAAACACATGCAAATTCATGCGAAAAATCTAAAACATGTCATGTAGAAAACATTACTAACTCATGAAAGATAGTTTTCTATTCATGTACAATCAGTGTTGCCAATTTAGCAATTTAATAGCCATATTTAGCTATTTTTGAACACGCTTAGCTAGGAAAATCTGCTTTTAGCTATAAGTCACTTTTTTTTTTAGCAATTCCTAGATATTTTTTAGCCTTTTTTAGCCATTTTCTGTTTTTAGCTTTTAAGTGTTGTTGTTTCGTTTCCTAAATAGCGAAAAAATCTTCTATAAAACAATGTTTTTTCAACTACTAAAAATTGCATCAATGGGAACCTCTTTAAAATAGTACATAAACAAACAAACAATCAATCGGTAAAAAAACCAACCAAGCATGTGTATTTAATAAATAAATAAAAAAATAAATTTAAGAAAAATAAACAAAATGTTCCCAAATTTTATGAAGGAATGGTTATCCCACCCAAAATTAAAAGAATGGATTACAGAAGTTAAAAAGGTTTTGTAAATACTATAAATGTGAAATTAAATGGTGTCGGATATACATATTATCAAGACCAAGCCTTTACCTTTAATTCCAGTGAATTTTAAGCTACAACAACATTAGCTATGTAAAAAGGTTTTCAATAAGAGTGATATGATTTATTTAAAAAAAAAAAACACTTATTGTTATGGAAATTCAAAAGTTTTTTATTTAATGTTAAGTACAATCGATACAATTAAGTTATAAATAAAACCTTATTCAAATGGCCTCCACGACTTCTTCTGCAGGAACGAATTCGATGAACCCAATTTTTGAGCACTTTTTCCACTAACTCAAGTTGTATGTCATGAATGGCACGTCCAATATTGACTTATAAAATTGTAGATAGCTTGGTTTATTTCGAAAGACCAATATTTCATTTTTTCTATATACTTTTTATACCCTTCACACAGTGAAAAAGGGTATATATAGGTTTGTCATTCCGTGTGAAATTTCTACAATTTTTATTTCCGACCCCATAAAGTATATATTTCCCTGTCAGTCTGTCCGTCTGACCGTCTGTCCGTGTGTATGTTGAAATCAACTTTTTGAAGCCCCCCGACATAGGTTGGACCCGGGTAAGATATTAAAATATCAGAAATATTCGGGAGATCGGTATTGAAAATCAGAAACATCGGTACATAAACAATTGAGATATGAGCAAAAACCCACGACCACCTCGATTTTCTTTTCACAAAAACAACATTACAACAACAACATACATACATACAAACGTGTATACTGGTTAGGGAAAACGTGGCATCGAATCCCAGCTGAGCCAAAAAAAATTTTTTTTTAATTTTTTTAAAATTTTTTTTTAATTTTTTTTTATTTTTTTTTTATTTTTTATTTAATATATTATATATATTTTTATTATTATTTTTTTTTAATTTTTTTTTATTTTTTTTTTGTTTTATATATATTATATATGTATATAATAATTTATTTTTTTGAATTTTTTTAAACTTTTTTTTTTAATTTTTTTTTTGTTTTTTTAACATACATACGTGAATTTACTGTTATTGCATGACTACACGTTGTGAAGGGTATATAAGATTCGGCACGGCCGAATATAGCGCTTTTACTTGTTTTAAGATACGGCTTAAAAAGGATTGATAAATGCTGTTATCAATATGAAGTACCACATAATTATCCCTAATCGATCGGATCTAAAGAAAGTTAAGATGACAATGACAATAATAACGAGCTAGATGCTGATGATAATTGGTCCTCTTAACACCTATATAACAATTCTTGTACTTTATAACTAGTCGAATATGTATTGAGTATATTACAAACAGTCTTAGATTTTTTTATTTTTCTTTAAAAATAATATTTTCTTATTTTTTTTTATTAAAATATTGAAAACTTTCTATTTAAAAACATTTAGCCATTTTTTAGCTAGTTTCTAGCCATTTTTTCAAGAATTGTAGCCATTTTTGCTAATCAAGTTCTGGCATCACTGTGTACAATACACAGAGAAAACAGTATCGGTTGTAAGTACCGCAATTGTTGCCAATCACATAGTTTAGTTGTGATAGTAATATTTTACGGTTGCATCTGCAGAATTTCGTTTATGAATATAATCACAAATAAAATGTTCGATTGCAGGAAATAATTGATTTTCTGTTTTCTGGTTGTACATGCGTTCTATGCACTTATTAGAATAAAGTGATTTTTTAATGTATATGCATATATATTCATATAAACATAGCATAAATATAAATGCTTTCCAATGACACGTTAATGTTAAAATCACGCATGTTTTCACTGTTGCAATTTCAGCTATTTTCTCGTCAAATCTAGCGATTTTAAAACATTTTTTCCGGGAAAAAATATGATTTAGCTATTAGCGGGAAATCTAGCGATTTTTGCGATGTTGGTTTTTAACGTGTTATAAATACATTTGCTGTAAATATTTATTTAAAAGTACCTACCGTTTCAGATTTTGGCATCTGAAAGCCACAAAGCACATACATATATTAAATTTCTAAAACAAATTTTATCTTGCAAAGTTTATATCTCGAAAAATTTTCTTGTAAAAAGTAAATGTTAATGAAACGTTGCTTTCTTTCTTTAGATGAGTTTGTGACTTATAAAAAAAAACTATTTAAAAATTTCTTGCAAGAAATTCGAAATATTGCAAAAAAAAAACTAAAATAATCAAAAATGTGTGCATGGTTAAGCCATTAAAAGTTTAAGTCCTGGGTAATTCAAAATTACAAAATTGTACAATTAAAAGCATAAGCCATCTGCATATATTGGAGAAAATTTAAATAAAACAAGGCTTCATTTATATCTCAACATATGTACGTCAATCAATACAACTGATCACCTTAGTGATTTATGTAAAAAAGATTTCGATGGAACGAATAAAAACCGTATTTATAAAACCAAATGTTTAGCGATAAATAAAAATTTTTTAGTGACCCATCTCTTCATGGAACTTACAAACGATGTATCTGGTTATAGATATAGTGTATTAGGAGATAAATCAATCGACGTTGGTGTCATCAAGTTATTAGGCATGTTTTTTATAAACTAAAAACCTACGTGGCACCTAATCTGAAATAAATATTCTATTTGATATACATATGTATTTTAATACTTAACTTCAGTACGGAAATACAACAAAAAAAATCTACGAAAACTTGACTATTTTTTGTTAAATTTATGTCAGAATTTGATAAAAAAATAAATAAATAACGATTTATCGCTAAAATTTTGATAATTTTTAATTTTTAGCTATTTTCTACTTATTTTAGCGATATTCTTTGGCAAAAAGTTGGCAACAGTGCATGTTTTACCTAAATTAAACCACTTTATCATACGTTGAACTCATGCATTCAATATTTCTTTTGCAGGCAACAAAGTTTTAAAAAAATATATTTCTATCACATAAATGGCTATAGCTTGTCTATATCTAAATTTAAGAAAGGTAAAAATGTAATAAATTATTGCAAATATTCTTATCATTATTTAGTATCAGAATCCATAAACAACAAAATAAGTGGAGCTTTTATTTTCTGTCTAATTTCTGTCCGCATAGTGCACATACGAACTAAAATAAAAGCTTTTTAAAACTAATGCGTGTGAGTGGATACAATTGTAGTTTTATTGCATGAATGTGTCTGTGCGAAATGCATTATAAAAACTGCTTTTGTATTCGTTTCAGATAACGATTTATAATATGCGGGAAATTTGCATTTACCTGCGTCATTCATTATGAGAGAAAAACTCAACTTACCAGCAGACATTGTAACCGTAAAAATAGAAAAAGAAAAACTTAAAACACATAGTTTCATTTACCAACATATGTAAGATAGGTGGGGGCATTGTAAATTATTTTAAGTTCAATTTTTTAACGACTTGCTCTTTTTACAATGTACAGTCCAATAAAATTAAATTCTATAGACTTCAATATTAAACAAATGTACTAGTACAATGTACAATTCCTGAATGGCAAAGGGAATGACAAAATGAATATACCCCCACCATTTTTTTTTAGTGGCGGGTATTATAATGAATTTTTCTACAAATTAAGAGTTTTACGACATTTAATACAATTTTTTACTCTACTTCGGACTAGTGCCAAGCATCTTGACACTACCAGAAAATTAAGTGGGGCTATATTTATTTTTTATTTATTTATTTAGGTCTATGGCTTCAAGATCCTTACAGACTTTTATTTAGACAGTAAAAATAGTTACATAATTTTAGTTATTCAAGATAAAAATTAAGTTAGACTTTACAATATTAACATTAAAAGAAAAATCAACATAATGATAAAATTTATTAAATTCAGTACAAATTTTTAAAAACGGATCAAAGTTGGCATAATTTCTTCTGAAGACTTTGACAGATAGTGGATAAAAATAACGTGTAGAACGAGATGGTACATTAAAAGAGATATTGGAAATCTAGAAATCAGACCATACATTTCCCTTTATTAAGTTGAGAACAAACGTGACATTTAGCATCGTTCTTCGACTTTTTCGCGTTGGCAGCTTTATAAGTGCAAGTCTACTTGTGTAAGGCGGCATGTTTAACGGATTCCAGTTTAGGCCTCGAAGAGAAAATAACAGGAATTGTTTTTGTATAAATTCAATGCTATTGTTGTAAACATTATACGTTGGATCCCAAATTATTGAACCATACTCAAGAATAGGCCTGACCAGGGAAGTATATAATTGTTTTGTTATGTATGGGTCCTTAAACTCCTTCGACCAGCGTTTTATAAATCCAAGTACTGCACGTGATTTGTTAACAGTAACAGAGATATGTTGAATAAATTTTAGTTAGGGATCTAGTAAAATTCCAAGGTCGGAGACACTTTTGAGTCTGTCCAGGGTATGACCATTTAAGACATAATTTACATTACTATGGCATCTACGAAAGAAACACATGTATTTGCATTTTTCACAATTCAGCTCCATTAGGTTAAGATTACACCAAGAACAAAAAGCATCTAAGTCCTTTTGAAGGATAATATGATCAGCATGATGATTATAACTAAGGAATACTTTTAAGTCGTCAGCATACATTAGAACATCCGAGAATTTAATCGAATTTGGCAGATCGTTGATAAATAGCGAAAACAGCAATGGGCCAAGATGACTTCCCTGTGGGACACCAGAAATAACAGCAATAGGCTCAGAAGTTAAATTTTTAAAACGAACATTCTGCTTTCTATTCGTCAAATACGAATAAATCCAGTTAAGACAGTTTTCCGCAAATCCCATCAGATTAAGTTTTTTTTATTAAAAGTTTGTGATTGATTTTATCAAAAGCTTTACTAAAGTCAGTGTAAATTGCATCAGTTTGCTTCTGTTCAACAAAACCACGATTTACTAGCACAGTTAAGTGCAGCAGATTAGTTACAGTTGATCAACCCTTTCGAAAACCATGTTGTAAAGGAGACAAGATAGGTGACACTTGATCACAAAGATGGTCTGTTATGATTTTCTAAAACATTTTGGGTATGATACTAAGTTTAGCAACAACTCTATAATTAGCAATGTTATTTCTGCAGCCAGATTTATATAATGAAATAATGAAAGAGTCTTTCCTTGAAAGAGGAAAATAAGCACACTTTATTGAAATGTTGAAAATTAAAGTAAGACGGACAGCGAAAGCCTCAGCACAATTAATAAGAATGCAGCTGGGAATTCCATCAGGTCCGTATTTATAAGAAAATTTAAGCTTTTTTAAACTGGTTAGAACTGTTGATTCATCAAGAGGTGGAATTGATATAGCTGTATTTAAGCATTCTATTAGCGGATAATTATTTGACTCATCAAAATTCGCATGGGAATAAGTGGTAGAAAAGAAATCAGCGAACATATTATTTGGTGCTTTTGATTTTAGCACTTCGAAATATGGATTTTGGACCCCACAAAGTCTACTTATTCTGAGTCCTGGCTTCATTTCAAGGCGATGTATGTCTATGTCCATTCATCTGTCTATATATCTCCGTCAGTAAAAGCTAAGGAGATGCAATTTTGCCAAAATATTTCTAATTTATTTCAAATTTGATATTGAAAATTCACTGTAATGCAAGAGTAGGCCATACAAATTGTCCTTCTGTTATAGAAGAAAATACGATAGCGTCAAAACGCAATGTCGTCGAGCAGTATTCTTACAGGGATATTAACTGAGTAAAAACTATATGTTTCCTTGAAAACTGCTCAAATTTGCGAATTACAAATGATTAAAGTTTAACTCACACAATGTATCTATTGGTCTATTTAAAATTTAAAATTTCCTGAAACTGTCAGAACTAAAAAGGAAGTGAAGTCGAAAAATTATTAAAAACTTTCAAAAAAATCTAAATTGATCCTACAAAAAATTGGCAAACAATTAAATTATTGTTATCAGTCAGTTTTGGGAGAATTTAACATTTGACCGGTAACATGGCTGGGGAAGAATAAAGGTCAACATAATATTGGGAAGGCAAAGAAGTTGTATTTCAACACCATTGAACTATTTCTTGTGAGTTATTTGAAGTCATCGGTCTTTCGAAAAAAACCATAATCTCTCTTTAAGCTTTATAAGTCAATATTGAACATGCCATTTATAACATACAACTTGATTTAGTGGAAAAAGTGCTCGAAAATCGGGTTCATCGAATTCGTTCCTACAGAAAAAGTCATGAAGACCGTTTTAATGACGTTTTATTAAGAACTTGATTGTATCAATTGTACTTCACATTAAATAAAAAACTTTTAAATTTCCTTAACAAAGAAAGAAAGAAATCATATCACTCTTATTGAAAAACCTTAATCTTTAAAGATAATACATAAACAGATATTTCATGAAAGTACTTTTATGTGTAAATGTAAGGAAGGAAAGAGAGATTGAACAAATCCTAACACATAAAGAACAAAATAATTTGGCAACGGTTGATCTTACTGTTTTATTTTTTTTTATTTAATTGATACTTAATTGATTGATACTTAATTGATACTTATGATACTTATGACACCTTGGATCTTTCTGGTAAGCCTTTCATTAGAAATTTGAATGTTGTTTCAGACACAGTCTGACCGTCTCATTTTAAAATTGTTTTTAAATTGTTTTTTTTTTTGCGTTCAATAACACAAAATCTCTCCTGTGGTATTAGTTCCGGACAATTTGTACAATTGGCCTCTCTTAGCACAGGAACTAGGTTATGTTTTGGTACCAATACAGGTATATGTGATATGACGCAAAATTGGGCCAAAGATATTTGGACCCATTGTGCTCTGTTATGAAAGGAACAACCTTTTTTGAAAGCTAGAACAATGCCTTGATTTTTTTTACCGCAGCCGATAAATCAATATTTAAAATTAATTTTTATTTGAACATTATTTTATTTATTTATTTTTGGCTTGAGTTCATTCATACGAAGAGATTAAATTTTTTTCTTTTTGTGATAATGGAAGAGTAAGCTAAAAAAGGAAGTTTTTATCCCGACACCAGCTCAGTGGAATGCATTTTGGAAACTAGCTACGGTTTCACTCTTTGATCGCAATGTTTTAGTGTTGGATGTAAATATCATCTATTTAATAACAATATCTAGACCAATTTTTTTGTGCTTTGGAATTTCGCTAAAATTGTCCACTGTTGCTGCAATTCAAGCTCTTGGCTCTGGCTTTACCTTGAATTTCCTCTAACGCCTGTATTACTGCATTTTTTTATTTCATTGACTAAATAGATGGTTTAAGCAAAAGAATCTTTTTGTTGTCTAACACTACGTATCTAACATCAGAGTCGCGAATTCCATACATAAAGGTTTCAATTTGTTGTTGCGGATGGTTTTCGTCTGCGTAAGGCATATGCACTAAACGTTTGACATCACTACGAAATCTTGTAACATTTTATTGGGCTTCTGCATTCTATTTCATAATTACACTCAGTATTGTAATTTTTTATGTTTGCCACCATACTTTCGTTCTAGAACAACTCTTATGGCATCATAGTTTGCTCTACAGCCAATAGGTATGTGTTCTTTCCAAAACATGCGCTGCTTAAGCTTTCAACGCCAATGCTAATTCTATAGCCTCTTCTTCGTTATCAAACAAATTTTTAAATGAATTTATTTAATTTGAATTAAAAAACAAAATTCAAAATAAATAAGGCCCATACCTAAACAAGAGCGTTGAGCGTCAAGCGTTGCAATTTTGCATGTATTTTGTTATTGTAACAAAAACAAAACACATGTAAAACTCCAACGCTTGACGCTCAGCGCTCTTGTTTAGGTATGGGGGTAAGAGTGCTACATTCGGCAGTGCCGAATCTTATATACCCTCTACAACGTGTAGTCATGCAATAACAATTGTTTGTATCACCATTCATCTCATTTATATGAAATACGTACATACATACATACATATTTGTTTCATTATCTTTATAATGACGTTATCCGCTTAAAAAAATCCCATTGTAAAATTATAAATTGAGTTTATGTATGTGTGTTCAAAAAAAAATAAAAAAAAGAATAAAAATAAATAAAAAAAAAATTTTTTTGTCTTAACTGGGATTTAAACCTATACTCATCCAGCTTGTATTGGTGTAAAAAGACTAGGTGGTCTAGGTTTTTCCATCTTATCGCAGTTGTTTAAACAACGATTTTTCTGATTTTCAATGCCAATCTGCTTCCAAATATTTCTGATATTCTAATACCCCATACGGGTCTTGAAAGTGTCTGGTGGTTTCAAAAAGTTGATTTCAACATTTACACGGGCAGACAGACGGACAGTGCTTAATTGACTTCCCATTTCATAATCTTTCAGATAAAATATATTTACTTTATGGGATAGGAAATTAAATTATAGAAATTTCACATGGAATGACAAATCTACACTCACTGTGAAGGGTATAAAAATTAAGTTTTGAATTTTTTTTTTTCAGCAAACATATTTAAGAATGATTAATAATATTGAGCCATGTCATGTTATCAAGACGTGGCCTAGAAATATTACAACTGTGCCGATATCTATAAAGATAGGAATTTAAAATATTTCTTTAAACTCAAGTAACATTTTCTTGAAGTTTAGTGTCAATTTATGAAGTCCTCCTCGTCGTATAGACAGTAATACAGGGTGGACTTAAAGTCACGCCATTGTGTAAGGCTGAACTATAAGCCATGCCAGTATGTAAAAATTTAATAACTTTTTTATTTATTTTTTCAGACTTAATTCACTGAACCGTGTTACAACACCATGCAATAAGCCTAAGTAATAGAAATTTACTTCGCCACTGGGAAATCAATGAACAAAAACGTTATTATTTTAGTGTCACATTTGAACTTTTCTTCACGGAATGACTTGGACAAATTATTCACACGATATCAATTGAGTGGAATTCCTTTGCGAAACCAATTAGGGTTTCATCATTATCATCATCACTCTTTTGATCACAACGACAAATGTTGTGTGTAGATATTTCAGTACTTTAATAAATAAATGAATAAGTTAAAATGAAATTAACGAACGCCTGTTTTTGTTGTATTTTTTCTTTTTTTTTTTTGGCACGCGATTGCTACAAGTTTTACGGTCGAAACTAAAAAATTAAAATCAGCTCTAAGGGGAGCTTGAAAATTAAAGCAATTTTCCTGCAAGTAAAGTGACTTTTTTGCAGCATTTTAATTATCAAGATGGTAGTTATTGAACAAATGTTCTTAACACCATGTCCTGCGTTTTTGTTGTGTCTTATATGCATATATGCCGTATATATTATTCGAAATTTTATTAATTAATAAAGAATTTATTGAATTTTGTTAATGAATATGCAACCATTTACCAATAATTTTTCTTTTCATAAAACTTGTTGTAGTCTGCCATTTCTATTTAACGTATGAATGAGCATGGAGTTAAACATATTCATTTTAACGGTTTGTACTACGTCCAATTGACTCTGAAGCACAAATATAAATTAGTATTAAATAAAAACAATACAACATTATTTCCAAGTGTGAATGAACTCCCAACTACAAGATATTTTAAATTTTTTACCACTGCAACAACTTTTAAATTCCTCTACCTATTACACCAGCTACAGTAGTTCTATAGATAATTTTAATGCTTGTCCTATCACATACATGTGCGCTTTAAATGTATGCTATGCATATGACTCATTTACGGCAAAAGTGTCGTAAGTTAAATGAAAAATAATGTTAAAAACATGTTGCGTATTTAAACCAAAATTTTATTAAAATCACGAGTAATAAATTTCGTTTAGAAACAACCTCAGAAAACATGTAAGAGTGCTATATTCGGTCGTGCCGTATTTGATACAAACCTTCACCATAATGTACATAAGTAAAGGGTGGTTAAATTTTAAGGGCCGATATTGATTTTTAATAAAACACAAATTAGTTAGGAAATTATTGTCATTTCTTTTTAGTATGATAATATTGGTGTGGTTCAATTATCTATGGAACAAAATATAGGCCAAATAGCCGCCGCAACTTCGGCGGCACACCTCCATCCGATGGTCCAAATTTTTGATGACTTTGAGGCATAATTAAGGTTCTATGGCGTTAATGTGCTGAGTTATCTCATCCATTAGATGTTGACCATTGACGGCGTTTGGAATGGTCAAGAGGCTTTAGTTCTTGAGTCAATTGCACCTTGTTAATGCAAGTCTTTATGCATAATGTTCATCAACGACAAGCGTGAGAGGTGCAATTGTTGGGCATTTTGATCTGAACGCCCAATTTCATAATAAGCCTGAATAACTTTAACACATTGCTCGATTGTGTATCTTTCCATGGTTCAAATTGAGTTAGTCTGAAATTGAGAAATGTCAAATGAAATGCAGAAAAAAAACTTAACGTTTAGGTGTGGTTCACATTTAGCATCGGACCTTGATAATCAACCACCCTTCATAATTACCACAATTATACGCCTTTTCGCCTAAATAATTCCAACGCCATATTCGAGCTTAAATCTTTTTATAGTTAACTGAATTCTACTAGTGAAGCCTTTTAATTTGACACTAATATTAACGCCATCTTTTGCATAGTTTACTGCATTCCACTGGTCATTTAATGCCAATATTGGTGGAGGTTGAATGGGGTAAATTTGTAAATATTCCTTTTATTATCTGAGGGAAGAGAGGGGCATAATGGCGATCTTCGGCTCGATACTTGACGTTGTTCCACTTCATACCCAATTTCGAAAGTTCTGTTGCCAGTTGCCGCTTCAGGTTTGTGCAGTCTCTCGACTCGTCTGCTTCTCTGCGAGTTCTAATCTAGACATTTCTTTACAATATCAATATCTGGCTTACGGAGGGTGTTATCTATCCAACTTTAACTGCCTCCAATCAGAGTTGGTTTTTGGATATTGTTAGAAGCCAGAAAATCCGTTAGATTTTGCGGAAGCAATTAATGAGAAATACCTGAAGGCATAGTATACCATATAGCAGAAAGGATTTTATGTCGGAACAATTTTATTTTGGTTTGTGTAGAAATAATAGACGATTCCCAAACGCAGTTTAGCTGGGTAAATGCACTCCGACTAGATATATCTGCTCCTGAGCCACCAGTTGTGTCAACAATGCTTCCGAGGTAGCAGAAGGTCTTAACATCTTCAATATCACATACGAAGAAATTGTGATCTGTGTTACTTTTGATACGATGCGATTTTGTTTTGGATATATTTTTATATATTCGTCACTGTCACTAACTTTGTCGATTAGCGACCGATTTGTCCAAAATGTTTTAATAAAGATCTATCAAGGCATATTATTTCCATTAATAGTAACAAACGTTTCTATAAATTATATTAGTGCTGAAGAATGTTAATTTTTGTGGTTAAAATATGGCAAAAAACAGAGAATATCGTGTTTGTTTGCTCACAACTTATGCCACATTGTTTGATTTCAATGACGATTAATTCCCATTCACGGAAATTTTTTCATTAAGGAATCAAAAATAACAAGGATCAACTTATTTAATAATCAGCAAAAATATTATTATTTCTAAAAATAAATTTCAGTTAGTTTGATTTGAATTTAAAAAAAGTAAAATTGCTGCAAATAAAATCACTAAAAAAGCTAATGCTTAAGTATGTTTAGAAACACCTTAATGAAGCTTCTTTAAATAGTAATTTACCGTAACTAATTAGGGGGATAAATGATAATGAATTAATAGTTCCATCGACACCCTTATCAATTTTTACAGATAATATAAGTTTATGCGATCGAAAGTGAATGTTTGAATGTTGAAGCGTAAAGTGACAAAGATTTTAGAAAATATATCAGGCATTGTTTAAGTATTAAAAAAAGTATTAAATGCAAATGTGGAAATTTTGAGTTACAACACCATTAATGTAAATGACCGCTAAGCAGAAAACATTTTTTCAAATACTTTGTAAGTTTATTATAAATGACTTTTTATTTTATCAAAAATGTATTCAACTCGATATTTGTTTGTATCTGTGTTGAAAGGGGTACGTGAATTCGTGTGGCAAAAAGGAGTAAAACTTTAATCCTAAAATATGTGATAAAAACACAAATATATTTTGTTTGTTGTTAGGCTTTTAATTTTATATGTTTATTTGAAACTGCAGCTTGGATGAATAAAAGGAAAATATTAAATATAGAACAAAAGCAAAAGTTATAACGTAGAAAAATAAAAACAATAAAAACAAGATAAGCTTAAATGAGAGCATGTGTTTTTTAAAAAAAAAACATTGTTATGTGCTTAATAGAAAGAGCTCTTATAGTAACTTTGAATTATTTTTAACAGAATATCATGTGATGATATAATCGGGTATGCTGAATCTTTATCATTGAAAAAATTTTCTTAATAAAATATTTTTAAACAAAAACAAGTAAGAGTACTATATTCGGCTGTGCCGAATATTTTATACCCACCACCAATTTTGTGTACATTTAAAGCACAATATTTATCATTTTGTTAATTGCTATGGAATAATCTCTTTAAAATAAAATATGTTTCACTTTCTTTGTAGAGGGTGGTAAATTTTTAAGGGCCCCTGTTGAAGGTGAACTACACCTAGTCTTTAAATTTGTTTTCTGCATTTCACTTGACATTTCTCAATCTCAAACTTACTCAATTTGATCCGTGGAAAGATACGCAAATGAGCAACGCTTTAAAGTTATTCAGGTTTTTTATAAAAATGGGCGTTCAAATCAAAATGCATTTTGTGCACTTCGCAATTCTTTTGATCAACATAGTCGTTCAAATTCGTCAACAATCTGGAGAATTGTAAAAAATATTTAAATTTCTGCAAAACAGGTCTGTATAAAATGTTAGAAAATCTTTGAATGCCTTCATATCCCAGCAAAAACTAGGTAATGACTTGATCTTACTAAACAACATACTTTTCAATGACTACTACATATCGTCTGTCTTACTAAGAAGTATTTTAGTAATGACTTGATTTATAATGTGTTACGTAAGTACTTGATTTCAGACATTTGCTTAGATACACACACAATACAATTTCATACTGCGAAATTTACTAGAAACCATTCAAATACATAACTTTTTATAATTCTCATTTAGTTTAACGCGCTTAGGGTATAAGTAATAATTATTTTGAAAACAGCGGCAAAGCACTTCATTAGCAAAGTGATGACTTATAGATTTTCACTGATTGTTAAATTTCAAATTAACGTATCTCAGAATAATCTAACCGAATTTTTGTCCTTAGAACAACCGAACGACTTCTGTAAGTCCATAATAGTAATGGGTTATTTAGGTTATTAAAATCATGTACTTATATATTGCTATAGGAGTAAGTACTTATTTAAGTCCCTATTTATGAGCGACCGTAATAAGTACTTATACGAGTCCCTATTTGTAAGCGGGGGTGGTAAGTACTTGCCTCCAATGACATCGCCGTGTTAAAATAATGGGTTTAGATGCCAAATTGTAAGTAGTGAACAACTGTTTTCTAGTACTTTCAAGTCATTATAATGTAATGTGTTATTTTGCTGGGTAGTTCATTGAATGGGAACCACTGCTGGTTTTTGCGATAGTGTGGCAATAGAGCAGTCAACCTCGCATCATCATCAAGCCCAACAATTGAGCATCAACATTGTCATTGAAAATTTGGACCACCAGATAGAGGAGTGTCGCCAAGGATGGGGAGGCCATTTGGCCGATATTTTGTTAAATACATAATTGAACCATACAAATATAACCATTACAAAAATAAATAATAATTTAATAAATAATTTGTGTTTTATTTAAATTCAACATACAATTTAACCACCCTTTATTACTACGATATGCTACTAAAATGCTTTTGTAAATGTAGTCTTTCAATGAAAGATGGCGTTAAAGTAGGCGTGTCAATAAAGTTTCTGCTAATAAATACAACTTAGATATTTAAATATAGTCCTTCATTTTCCCAAAAACTTTGTCAATAGAGAAATTACATGAATTTACGACAAACCGTTATATGGGAGGTAGGCGTTAAAGTGGGCGTGTCACCTAAACTTTTTGACACAACAATAACATTGATTAGGAGGATATACGTAGCAAATTTGATCATCATACCTCTAATTTTGGCGGTTTTATGAGCTTTTAAATTTCATTAAGGGTAGATAACGTGAAAGTGGGCGTTATAGAAGGCGTGTCAAAGTTGTTTTTGCGAATGAGTACAACTAAGGTATTTCAATATAGCACTTTATTATTCCAAAATCTTTATTAATAGAGAAATTACATGAATTTTAGATAAAACGTTATATGGGAGGTGGGCGTAAAAGTGGTCGTGGCACCTTAATTTTATCATCATACCTCTAATTTTGGCGGTTTTATGAGCTTTTAAATTTCATTAACGGTAGATAACGTGAAAAGTGGGCATTGTAGTAGGCGTGTCAAAGTTGTTTTTGCGAATGAGTACAACTTAGGTGTTTCAATATAGCCCTTTATTATTCCATAGTCTTTATTAATAGAGAAATTATATGAATTTCAGGTAAAACGTTATATGGGAGGTGGGCGTAAAAGTGAGCGTGACATCTTAATTTTCTCGCAAAGTAATGACATTGCCTAAGGGGATATACGTAGCAAATTTTATCATCATACCTCTAATTTTGGCGGTTTTATGAGCTTTTAAATTTCATTAACGGTAGATAACGTGAAAAGTGGGCGTTAAAGTAGGCGTGTCAAAGTTATTTTTGCTAATGAGTACAACAAAGGTATTTCAATATAGTCCTTTATTATTCCAAAATCTTTATTAATAGAGAAATTATATGAATTTTAGGTAAAACGTTATATGGGAGGTGGGCGTAAAAGTGGGCGTGGCACATTGATTTTCCGTTAAAAAAAAGCGTCTCACCAAAAAGCAAAGTGTGCAAAATTTCAGAGTCGTACATCCAATTTTGTTCCTTTTATGACGTTTTTGTTTTTAAATATACCGAAAAATACACTGTGCGGTATAAATTTTCGTACATTTTAATCGATAACTCGTCTCCTAATGCATAGATTTAGATAATTTTCGGAAGCACTTATCAATCTTAGGAATTTGTTTTGATGACGTTGAATTCTTTCTATGTTCGAGGAGAAAGCTGTGCCCCATATCTGTATCCAGTAGCACCAAATTGGTTTCAAAATTGAGTTGTAGAGTAGAAGTTTACAATCAAGACGTAGCACAGAGTTTCTACCAATTAGCCAATGAATTTGGGCCGCTATTAGTTTAATTTGTGTCAGCTTCTCATCTTTGTGTGGCTTCTATGTGAGGCGACGATCCAGATGAATGCCAAGGTATTTTGCTTTAAGGTCTTGAGGTACCATCTGATTATTAATAAAAATTGGCGAACATGTGTCTTTGCGTAACGTAAAAGTTACGTGGGTACATTTTTGTTCATTAATTTTAATTCCCCTTAACGTTGCCCATTTTTCTACTTGGGTAATATGTTGTTGTAGTTGGACTGAGGCCTCTTTAGGATCTTCATGAGAACTGAGAAAAGCAGTTTCATCAGCAAATGTCGACGTGTGAATTTGACTGTTGGTTGGCATGTCGGCTTTGTAAATCAGATAAAGAATTGGTCCCAGAATGATACCTTAAAAAACGCCAGCCTCAGTTGGTTGAGGACAACTCATGTGGTTCCCCTCTTTAATCATAAACTGTCGGTTATACACTTTTTGAAAACGTTATAGAGATTTACAGGCAAGTTCAGCTTTAATTTGGTTAATTCATGTCATACTTTATCAAAGGCTTGAGAGACATCTATATATTGGTACCAGGTATTTTTGCCGGCAGGGGAGGGGCAGAAACTGTTCTCTCCTTAGATGAATGCTTAACAAGCTCAAAAACAGGACAACCTCTATAGTTGGCAGTGTGGCTTCTACCGCAGTTGCTGCATTTCTTCTCCATGGGATCATCTTTTGGTTTATCGCACATAGTCGTAACATGCAGATCCCCACATACGACACAAACCGAAGGCAACTTACAGTAAGTTTTGGTGTGCCCATATTCTTGGTAGTTCATGCACTGTACAGGGCCAGATCTTTTATGTGTCACTTCCACTGAAACTCTGCGATGCGAATTCAAATCATTAATGGGAGGGGTTCACTTTTTTTTTTGAATTTGACCTCAAAGCCTTTGCTGCACAAACTGTTTTTGATCTCTTTCGGATCAACGTAGGAATCAATAACCTTAATAACGACTTGGTATAAAAGTGAACAAGAATTTAATCGATTTTGGTATATAGTAAAGTATTTAAACATCCGTTATTATTGTTTTCAAAAGGACAATAATTTTTTGGTGTTTGTTTTAACGCCAAAAAAGTTATACAGTATGTCTGGCTCAAAAACTTTTTCTTTAAGTCTCGGTTTAGGCGCGACTACCTTTGAAAGCAATGATGCCACTTGATTGTAACAGTTTTCGAATAATGTTAAAAAGTATTTAGTTAATCGCATAATCGTTAGTGATAACAACAGTTTGCCGAGTTCGAATGTGCTCATCGGATAGTGATTTATTATTTTTGGTGGAAAGTGTAGTTGTGTTGCACAAGGAAGAAAAAATAATAGATTATAACACATTTGTTACGAAATAGTTCTGAACTTTTAATTTTTATACCCTTTACACAGTGAAAAAGGGTATATATAGGTTTGTCATTCCGTGTAAAATTTCTACAATTTTCATTTCCGACCCCATAAAGTGTATATTTCCTGAAAGCTTATGAATAGGGGAGTCGAAGCTCTGTCAGTCTGTCCGTCTGACCATCTGTCCGTGTGTATGTTGAAATCAACTTTTTGAAGCCCCCCGACATCGCTTGGACCCGGGTAAGGTATTAAAATATCAGAAATATTCGGGAGTAGATTGGTATTGAAAATCAGAAACATCGGTACATAAACAACTGAGATATGAGCAAAAACCCACGACCACCTCGATTTTTTTTCACAAAAACAATATTACAACAACAACATACATACATACAAACGTGTAGAGTAAACGTGGCATCGAATTCCAGCTGAGCCAAAAAAAATTTGTTTTTTTATTTTTTTTATATTTTCTTTTTTTAATTTTTTTTTTATTTTTTATTTAATATATTATTTATATTTTTATTATGATTTTTTTATATATTTTTTTATTTTTTTTGTTTTATATTTATTATATATATTTTAATTACTTTTTTTAAGATTTTTTTTAAAATTTTTTTTTATTTTTTTTTTTTTAAACATTTATATGTAAATTTTTAATTTTACAATGGGATGTTTTTATATATGTATGTTTTTTATATATGTATGTACGTATTTCATATGAGATGAATGGTGATACAAACTACTGTTATTGCATGACTACACGTTGTGAAGGGTATATAAGATTCGGCACGGCCGAATATAGCACTCTTACTTGTTCTATTTCCGATTACTATATGCCTCCAGCTCCACATTAATAAAACTTGTTACTACTCTTTTAAAGAGCTGCTTAAAGTTTTGTGGTTTTCATGGGCAACCGCGTATGTTCATTTTATACGATTTTGAGTTAATAATGCCATAGTGCTTGGTTTTAAAAATTTCTCAAATAAGATGGACCTATTCCGATTATTTTAATTGCATAATAACGTAACTTCTATATATATTCCAAAAGCGTTCAGCACTAAAATGGTCGTGTAGCTCTTCTGAAAAATTTGATTTTTACACATACGTAGTGACCCATGAAAACAACAGAGTTGTGCATTCTATTTTACACCCCTTCGCATAATAATAAAATAAAATATCATAAATAAAAATCACTAAAAATGTTTTTCTATACAGTTTTGTTTGCGTTTATGTTTTCAAATAATATAGAATATCAAAACAAAAAATTGTTATGTTTTGAGTCTTATACAGTAAAAACTCGATTTCTGCACATACTCGCCACTTGCATACAGCGATTTTTTTGATACAAAATTTTTTTTCATTACGTTTCAAGTACTTGCAACATTCAAAATTTTAACCTCAATACTTTCAAAATTTTTATTTCACATACTTCTCTCTGTAGATTTTTGTTTGTTTGTTAGCCAAAGTAAAGTTGGGGGAAATATCGCTGAAGTGCGCAGTTCGAAAAATAGAACATCAGATCAAGCTATACCAGCATTTAATATATGCTTGGAATGAGGAAGTAATGCTTCCATGGAGGAAGTAAATAAACTCCAGAGGCTTATAGGTAGCGCAGTACTGAATAAACAATTCTGCACAAAGCAAATTTCATGAATATTATATAAAAATTGAAATGCTTTAAAATTTACTAGTGCACTGAACTGAACTATGAATCAAAATAAATGTTGGGCAAAAAAGACCCAACAGCAGCAACCCTCAAAACTTGCACCGAGCTCGGTTTTCAGTGCGTGTAAGAATCAAGTTTCTACTGTATTTCGTATCTGCTCTAATACAGCTTTATTTTATTTCAGTTGTGTTCTTCTTCTTGAATACTTTTATCGCAAAGTAAAACATATATTTTTGCAAGTATCTGTTCTATTATGAGAAAGTAATGCACACTATTTGAAATTTGATGGGATACATGTACGCCATTTTACTAACGCTTGTGCAGCTGATTTTACAATTTAATGATTTTGCCGCAAGTTTTATGAGCTTATATTTTACTATGTAATGTTTAGGTTTATTTTATTGACTTAAACTTAGTAGTTTGTTTCATTGCATAGAGTTAATAATTTGTACCCATTGTGTTTTTATCAAAACCGAAATGTCAATATGTCAGATAGTTAAATCTTAAAGTGTTATATTTCTTCCTTTTGTTTTTTGGTAACTTTAGTGCTATTTTGTTGAATAAAATATCACGACTAATAATGCATTACAAGATGTTGCACTTGCAAAACAAAAAAACATTTAATGTTGAATACCGATATTTAACAAAAGTTTTAAGGAAATTTTAAATGTGATGTTTGTTGTTTTGTAAGTAGCTTGTAAGTAAAGTGTAAGCATGTATGTATTTCCTTGCGCCGCATAATCACTATACCCATTATTTTTATTGTGACATTGTAACGTCATTTTTTGTATTTTATATTTATATTCTGTTTGTTTTTGTTTCTTTTTTTAAGAAGTCATGACAAAAGCCAAAGTGCCTCTTATATTACAAACTGCATATGATATTGTAGCTTCAATGTTACCATCGTGCCGTTTTAAAGGCAAATAAGTGTTTACAGCTTGTTTCAAGTTTTAATACAACTTTAGCTTATTACACTTGCCTTTGGCGATTATTTAGAGGTTTTTATTTTTATTTCAATACATGGTATACGATTGAAGAATGCATATGTTGTATTAGACGTTTACAATCAACTGTAAGAGTTTTTTAAAAATCATAAATCTATAACAATATGACCGTATAAATACAAAGTATTTTCTTATTGAAAATCAGCAAAACCTCTAAATAAATTATCATGCTACCATTATTCTTCATAAAACAAAATCATTTTAAACTTAAAGATTTATTTCAATAGAATTATATGAAAAGTATTAGCAAGTGTTCGCAGTCAAAAAAATGTATGTCCTTTTGTAGAAGTTCTTATTTTATTGTTTTAGACCAATTTGTTGTAAATATTTAAAAATATGTTTAACTTTGTATTTTTGTATAACTTTGTGTTCACAGATCTTTATAAGCTCCTTTAGGCTGTTTAAAATTTACAATGGTACCAGCTCTTTTTAGGATCTTCTAATGTCACTATTGCTTTAGTTTCTTCTTTGTTCTTAAAGTCCTTTTTTACTGTTTTGTTACCATTAACACTTGTTTCTGATTGTATGCAGTTTTGTGTTAAGCATGTTTCCTAACACTTACACTTTTATTGGATTTAATTCATCCAAGAACTTTTTCTGTACGTGCATACAGTGAGCAGCAACATTTACTGTACTTTAACAGTGGTTAGTAAAACAAAATGTTAGAATATCACTAACAGTTCAGAGAAGTTTGATTTATTTCTTGTGTTAATATTTAAATGTTTCTTTTTAGCTCCTGTGTGTTTTATTGTTGTTTATTATAACTCTAATTCACTTTTGCATGTGGTTCAATAAGTGGCTTTAGGGAACAAAGTCCAAATATTTCTGTGTGTTAATGGCATTCTTTCGTTTTAACACATTTCAGCTTAAATTACTGCTTCGTTGCAAATAGGTTTGTAAGGAAATGTCAAAGACTTTAACTTACAAACCTGATCACCTATTTCAAGATAATTGTTTGCAATATCCCCCTTAGAAATCGTTCATATTATGAAACATTTACTACAAAATATTTTTTAATTCTTTTTTGAAATTGCATTCACGTATTTTTTTACATCCTCTAAATAGCAAATTTTTAAGCAAACTAAAAATATAATATAATTTACATACATATTTACCCTGAAGAAGCTACCCATTGTTTGGTATCGAAATATTGGTTTTCTACTAAATAATTTTTTATAAAAAAACAAAAAAGTTGATCTCAAGCTTGAATAAAAATCAAATATTATCAATTAAAAAAGATCAAGAAATTTAGACGATATATTTAAATAATAATCTCTTTCCTCCTAACCTCAAAAGTTTTACATCAAATATTCCCTAATATTAGTAGCATATTTTTTTAAGTTCTTCCTTTAATGCAATGAATTTCTCTTAAAAATTGATTAACTGTTCGAACGGCTCCTACTTTCTTTACAGATGTAAAGCAAACCCGTGAAACTTAACCACACTTGAAGCATTATTGTTCAATATCTTTAAATACGCTTCACAAAGCGTTATACCCTATATATAAGTTTGTCATTCCGTGTAAATTTTCTACACTCTTCATTTTCGATCCCACAAAGTATATATTCTCTGAAAGCTTATGAATAGGGAAGTCAAAATATCAGAAACATTGGGGAGCAGATTGGAATTTAAAATCAGCACAATTGCTTCATGACTTTCTGAGATAAGAGCAAATAAAACCGAATATCTCTCTTTCCCTTATTTTTACCACAAAAATTAAATTATAACTTTTGTGACTCTTTATAGATATGGTATGCCTCTGGAGATATTCTGGATAAATCCTTCACTAATCGGCAAAGATATAGTCAAAAATCATTTGGAAAAATATTTATTGTTTTAAATATCAACATTTTCCAGCTCCAGGATATGTTAAAGACGCCAAATTGAAATGTTCTCTGAGTCTCTATTCAACCTAGAGTAATAAATGAAAGGACTTGACTACCGCAATAAAATATATTATAAAGAAATTAAAATCCATGATGGCCGCTACTACAAAATGGCGCTCAATAAATTTATATATGGGTTATATGTATATGGTATTTCCAAATGTACCTTCTTGGCCAATAGAACAAAGTAAACTATAAAAAAAGTGTAAAATCCAAGATGGCGTCAGAAGTAGACAATTAGGTATAACCAAAGATGGCACCGAAAATAATAATGAAAATGACGTATGACCTAAAATCTAGACTACGATGTGGTTATTACACCCATGTACATGATGTTGGAGGGTATTATCAGATTCACAACGGCCACATATAAACTCTGGATTCCACAAATAGAGCACAAAAATTCACCATTAATTAGTTTCAAAAATTAATTAAATGAAAATTCGCTTTAAAATAAACATTTTCGTGCAATTATTTTTCACAATTTTCAACGTGGATTTAATTAACAGCATGATGAACTCAATTCGATTTTTAGCAATACAGCAGTGTTTATCGATGGCTTATTGATTTCAATCATGGTCGTAATTTGCTCAATGACGAGTTTCGTGAAGCACGTCCAAAATCGGTTGTAGTTTCGAAAAACATTAATGATGTTCGTGAAATAATACTTGTGTTACCTATAGTGAGATTTATACAACCTTAAGTACTAGTCGCACCAACATACATACAATATTGCATGAAATTTGACTGAGACAAGATTTTCGCGTTAGATCGAACATAATTTAAAAATCAATCAAAAAAGGCATGTGTTAATTAGTAGCAAGAAATGGTAAAAAATACGATCGCGGTGCATTGGAACATGTGTATTCGTGATAGGTCACGAATCGTGGATCTATGCATATGATCGCAAAGGTAAACAGCAGTCGACTGAATGGGTTTTTTAAGATTTGCAAAAACCAAAAAAAAAAAAATCATTCAAAATGCGTCAAAATGCGTCAAAATGCGTCAAAATGCGACTGAAGTAGTGTGTACATACGAGAACTTTGTCGAATGTTACCGAACACCACTATGTTACTATAAATAGCCAAAAAACGCAGCTAACATGATCAGTATTACAGTAGAGCTTGTAAAGTGCGTATCAAAGTCTGTTTGATAATAAAGATGTATAACAATAAGTGAAATATGTAAAGTGCTATAAAAACAATATTTGAGTGTATTTAAATAAATAAAGTGCTCTTAATTTTATAACAAATTTCAACTGTTTTTGATTGCAATAAAAAAACTCACAGTTTATTTAAAGGAAATAAGCCAATGTTTATAAAAAGTATAAACGTAACAGTATTTTACATAAAACTTTTACATAGGTCAAGCCATTTATTTCATTTGATACCCATATTTTTGTGGTTAAATATTTTTTTCATCACTCTGTTTCAGACGCCATCCTTCTTTTTACACCTTTTTAATAGTTTACTATATATGTATATGGTCAAGCACTTTTATTCTATACCAATATTGTGGGGGTTAAAGGGAAAAAAGCCGTGACTACTATATATGACTTATATATTCGCCATATTATCTAGGACGCCATCTTGAATTTTTTTCTCTTCACAGCTAACAATATATTAATACTCAAGCCCTTTCATTTGATCTCGATATTGGATATCTCGGCTGTATAGAAACTAAAAAATATGAATTTCCGTTTGTAAAATTTAAGAAAAACACCAAAGCAGTTTTACTTTGGTGCTTATATCTCAGCTTGTTTTAAACGGATTTGTTAGTTTTTGTTTCAAATAAATTTTGAGATTACGGCTTATAATTTAGCAATTTAAAAAAGTTTTATATACTTAAAAAAATATATATTATTTTTCAAAATGTCTATAACTTTGTTTGAAATTTTTCATTGGCATTACATCTTAGAGCTGGGAAATTAAGAAAGTTATGAGGCTATTATCCTGACTTCCAATGTCAATCTGCATGATTTCAACATACATAACGGAAACGGACAGACAGACGAACAATGATTATTAGTTTCCCTATTCGTAGGATTTTAGGAATATGTATGAAATGAACATTGTTGAAATCTCACACGAAATGACAGACCCTTACGCTCATTGTGAAGGGTATAAAAAAAGTCATAATCATTGCCACTAACAGAGCAGAGTAGAAGAAATTTGCTTTGACTCTTTCATTCAGGAACGACGTAAACTTACATTCGTAGAGATTATTACATATTACTTTTGTGGAATTAAAAAACAATTTTCACATCTTTAAGTAAAAACTAAATAAAAACGATTGTAATTTGTTAGATTACAAAGATTATATATCTCTATTAGTTCAATACAACATTTAAAAAAACATATGAAACTTAGTTGCATTGTTTTAAGACCTATTTAAGAAAAATTAACAGCAAGCAATGCTATAAAATAGTACTGACTTATTGACGAAACAACAGTACAATAGAGCTGTGAATTAAAATACATTTTTTTGGCTAATTTATTCTATACAGTTATTTCAACATATTTTATAAATTAATTTATAAAATTTTATGCAATAAAAAAAACAATTCTGATAAATTTTGCCAGGGCGTTAAGTTATTATGTTTCCCACTGTATATGTAAATGTAAGCAAGCTCTTACTTATACACATATTTATTTATTTATGTATGTGCGTACATGTTTAAGCTAAAGTTTAAGAGTGTCAAGTAGAGAGTGCCATTTTACACAATGTTAGCAATGTAACAAACAAAGCACAACCGATAAAGGGATTTTTTTGTCTCTTTTTCATTTAACAATAACGTAACACACATGAACACACATTAAGTTTTTACCATCTTTATGGAAACAAAAAAGTGTAGATTATTTTCCATAAATGAAATAAAAAAAAATATGTAAAAATATAGTGAATCTGTTTCCATGTTTTGCTTAAGTTTGCTGACAATTAAAATCAAAAGTAAGTTTGTGAGTTTTGAGATATATGTATGTAAACCCATATTTTACTGATGAAAAGTCTATTTGGACGTTCTTTAACAGCATGAAAATTGTGGGTGTTTTGGCCGCTCAAAGTAAGTAATTTTGTGGACTATTAAGAAAGTAAATTTTCGACAAAATCTATAGGCTTAAAATATTTTTTATATAAAATTTGCAGCCAATGTAGACTCCATAAAGTACATTATATTTTCTGAGTCCTGGTTTTATGTTAGAACGATCTAGCTATGTCCGCTTGTCACTCCGTCTGCCAAAAGCAAGTTTTTCCAGAATATTTCTAAAGGTAGGATCACACGATTGCCGTAATACACCAATTTTCAAAATTTTTTCTATCCCAATCGTGTGATTGCAAAATGAATTGGTACATAAGACAATCCCGGATAATACTTATTGTGTTCTTTAGCGGAAATCAAAGTTTACAATACGCACCATCATTTTAATTTTTTTGCGTGCTTCAATTATTTGTGATTTGTGATCAAAAAGTTTTTCTTTTATTCATAATAATACTTTTAAATTATATTAATTTAAGCCAGTTAAGCTTTTCTTATCGAGTGTGCACATTTGTTTTTGTAAGTATATTTCTACAAAACCATAAATAATTTTTTTTTTACCAAATAAAAAACTGAAGCAGTTCATTATTTATTTATTATAATATTTATTATTATTTCTCTACTTAATCTTTTAAGACTGAATTTTTATTATATCTAATTTTTTTATTTAAATTTCATATTTTACACCTACTTTTGAATTAATTGTCAATTTTATTTATTATTTGTACTGAAAAAATGGTATAAAAAGAGCACGATTTGAATGAATAAAGTCACTTTGCTTTCTGCCTTCAACCAATGCATAGCTTTATCTAGTATTAATTTACCGGACGGGTTATAAATTTCTTGAAGTTCTTTAAGAAAAGTAATAATAGTAAAACAGTTTGTGTTTTTTTTTTATCGTCGGTTTTGTTCAAATGAACAAAATATATAATCTGAGAACTAAGATTATTACAAAACCAAAATATAAAAAAAAATGCAACTTTCTTTCTTTTTTAAAAAACAAATCATTTTTATGCTCAAAAAAACAAAACAGACACAACAAATTACGCTAGCGCTGCTACACTATAAAATTTTACGCCTTCTTTTAACAATCATATTTGTATAAAGTGAGGCAATCTTGTGATTACAAAGTATTTGATTGGAACAATCTCATTATTGTGCGCCAATTCAGCACAATAAAAATTGTGTCATATTGGTGCATTTGCGCTAATCATGTTATCCCACCTTAATACCTAAGAAATATTTATTGTCGAAAATGGGCTAAATCGGTACATTGGCAATAGAGTTATAGCTCGTAGTGCAATAGTAGATAAAAAATATATTCCCTACAATGAACAAAATGCGATTGTGTCTAAATGCATTGACGTAGAGCGATTAAATTTCGCAGGTATATTTCTGGAGTAAAAATATCAATCCCTCAAAACTACACAAGTCGGTACACTACGAAAGGAGTTATAGATCAAAGTGTACGAAAATTTATACCGCACAGTGTATTTTTCGGTATATTTAAAATTAAAAACGTCATAAAACTGACAGAATTAGATGTATGATTTAAAATTTTGCAAACATTTCTTTTTGGACAGAGACTTTGTTTTAACGTTTTAAAGTTCGGGAAAAAATAAATCTAGGTATAAATGTTATCTTAGTTGAATTCAAACATTAATTATATTACAATAATTCTTTATTTTTTTTTTACCTTTTTTTAATATTTATATTTAATTATTCAAGCCTAAGGTCATACAACAGTTTTTATTATTGTTATAAAAAGCAACAAAAATTAAACAATGTTTAATTTTCTTTTTCAATATTTCGCTACTCCTTCGTGTAGCATCTTTAGGAAAAATCAATTAACAAATTAACAAAAAATTACAAAATTTTCTTTTTGTACACTAATAATAAAAATTTGAAACAAATTAAATAAAATTTGTCATAAAAAAATATAAAAAAAAAAAAAAAAAAACAAAAATTAATTACTTTTAATCTATTACATTATAAAAATACTTCATTTCCGCTCTCTTAAATTTTTTAACTAAATATATGTATATAATTCTGAGCTAATCCCTCTGTATCTGATTTGTAGTTAATCCTCTGTGCTATTGGTGTGTTTATTATTTGTATCAATTCTAATACAAAACGACGTTTGTAATTATTTTCTGTATTTAAAACTATTGTATTTTTAAAATCTGGATCATGATTAACATTAATACAATGTGATGTTAATGCAGTTTTTTGTGAAACATTATTCCCGTATTTTTAGTCTGACTTATGTCCTGCAATTCTAGTTTTGAGTTTATTCTTAGTTGTACCTTATTGCATGTTTCACTACTATTACCCTTACATGGAATTTTATATACTATAATAGATCTTTCAAAATTATCAAATTTCTCCTATGTCTAAATAATTTACTTAATGTATTGTACGTTTTATGAGTCATTTTATATCTATCATTTTCAAAACTTTTCGATCTTTCTAATCGTTCTGACACTTTAGGTACGTAAAGTAATAATTTATAAATCTTTGGTTGACTAGTATTGGTTATGTCAAACCTCTCTGACCTTTATATTGTTCAATTAAACAATAAATTATTTTCCTACGAAAATAATTATCATCCAATATAACTATGATTTTCTTTTTATTTTTCTTATGAAATTCTAAGTCACTTATAGTTAGTATCCTCATGCATACAATATTTTTTAAAATAAATACTTAAAACCAACATATATATTTTTTTTATTGTTTATTACGTAATCTACGCTAAAATTTATATCGAAAAACATTTTTTTTCGGTTAAAAATAAAAAATCATGCATTTAAGGATTAATTATGTGGAGAAGCATCTAAAAAATCATTAATTGTACTTAAAATACTACTGGAACCACAATACAACAAAATTGCATAATGTTTCTTGAAGCCTTCAAAATTTTGTTCTATTTTGTTGCCTTGTGTTATAGTTAAAGGACTTCCGAACAAAGTCGATAATATTATAAATACGAAATAATAAATTAAGATTTCAATGTTAAATAAATTTTTACAATATGTCAATAAATTTGCGTATTTTAAAGAGTTACTATATTGCACGTTTTGATTTTTATTTAACTTAATGCGACTACAAATTTTTTTCAATACACTCCATAGACAGACGACAGCGTTAATTTGCATTAGAATCTCAATTTTTTTTTCAACTAGTGCTTATTTCGTGAATGGTAACACTTAGCTCATGTCTGATTTGACAGACAATTAGTTTTGTCCTCCCGATGAATGAATATGGTTGTGTATACGCTTGAACAACGCTGGGAAAGTGGGCCTGCGATCGACTTACAGAAGATGCCGATTTTGCCAAAAAAAAAAATCATTTTTTCAGATGAAGCTCATTTTGATCTTGGCGGGTATGTAAACAAGCAAACTTGTCGCATTTGGGGCACAGAAAACCCGCACGCATACATTGAAAAGCGAATACACCCAAAACAAGTCACTGTTCGGTGCGGATTTTGTCCAGAAGCATAGTTGGGCCATTTTTCTTCGAAAATGAGCAAGGAGTGGCCGTAGTCAATGGCGATCGTTATCGGGCCATGTTAAACGAATTTTTGTTCACAAAAATTGAAGAGGAGAATATTGGCAACATTTGGTTTCGACAGGACGGCCCTATGTGCCAGACAGCCGAAGCTACACTTTTTTATAGCATTTTCAACAAAAAAAAAAGTTATTTGGCGGACCTTTTATTTAGTAAACAGCTGTTTGTTTGTCAACTAATTTTTATACCCGCCACCAAACAAATGGTGGGGGTATATTCATTTTGTCATTCCGTTTGTAACACATCGAAATATCCATTTTAGACCCCATAAAGTATATATATTCTGAATCAGGGTTTGATTTGATGACGATCTAGCTATGTCCGTCCGTCTGTCCGTCTGTCCGTCTGTTGAAAGCACGATAGAGGTCGTACCGAAAAAGCTAGTGGGCTCAAATTTTGCCAAAATCTTTCTTATAGACAAGGTTTGTTTAGTATTTAAAATGGGCTTAATCGGAATATTAGGAAGGGAGTTATAGCTCGAAAAACAAGAGTAGGTCGAAAAAACCTTGTCCTTTAAACATCGAATAAAATGGAATTGTGTCCAAACGCATTAACGTAGACTCATGAAACTTCGAATATATATTTCCTGAGTAAAAACAATATTTTTTCCCGAAAATTATCAAAATCTATGCATTAGGAGAGGAGTTATCGATCAAAATGTACGAAAATTTATACCGCACAGTGTATTTTTCGGTATATTTAAAAACAAAAACGTCATAAAAGCAACAAAATTGGATGTACGACTCTGAAATTTTGCAAGCTGTGCTTTTTGGTAAGACGCTTTTTGTAACGGAAAATCAATGTGCCACGCCCACTTTTACGCCCACCACCCATATAACGGTTTATCTTAAATTCATGTAATTTCTCTATTGACAAAGTTTTTGAGAAAACAAAGGACTAAATATGTTGAAATATTTAAGTTGTATTTATAAGCAGAAGCTTTATTGACACACCTACTTTAACGCCAACTTTCATTGAAAGACTACATTTACAAAAGCATTTTAGTAGCATATCGAAGTTATAAAGGGTGGTTAAATTTTAAGGACCGATGTTGAATTTAAATAAAACACAAATTATTTAGGATATTATAATTATTTCTTTTTGTAATTATAATATTTGTATGGTTCAATTATGTATTTAACAAAATATCGGCCAAATGGCCCCCCCATCCTTGGCGACGCTCCTCTATATGATGGTCCAAATTTTCAATGACAATGTCGATGCTCAATTGTTGGGCATGATGATGAGTCGAGGTTGACTGCTCTTTTGCCACACTATCACACTATCACAAAACAGCAATGGTTCCCATTCAACGAACTAAAAAGGCATTCACAGATTTTCTAACATTTTATACAGACCTGTTTTGCAGAAATTTAAATATTTCTTAAAATTCTCCCGATTGTGGACGAATTTGAACGATTATGTTGATCAGAAGTGCACAAAATGCATTTTGATTTCAACGCCCATTTTTATAAAAAACCTGAATAACTTTAAAGCGTTGCTCATTTGCGTATCTTTCCACGGATCAAATAGAGTAAGTTTGAGATTGAGAAATGTCAAATGAAATGCAAGAAAAAAGTTGAAGTTTAGGTGTGGTTCACCTTCAGCATGGGCCCTTAAAATTTAACCACCCTCTACAAAGAAAGTGATACATATTTCATTACAAAGAGATAATTCCATAGCGATTAACAAAATAATAAATTTTGTGCTTTAAATGTACACAAAATTGGTGGTGGGTATAAAAGGTTCGGCACAGCCGAATGTAGTGCTCTTACTTGTTTGTTTTCAAAATGCAATAAAAAAAAATTAAACAACCAAAAATTTTAAATTTTTAAGATTTTTCCAAAAGCTACATTCCCAAGGAATAAAAGTCGGTATAAATAGTAAAACTCAATTAACAAATGTTGATTTTAAAGGTTTAAACTCATTCTTAACTGACTGTATGTACATGCTTACATATTATGATTTACGTTCTAAATAAAAAAAAAATTTTTGAATATTATAAGGCTCTTATAAAACAGTATTTTTTTTTTATATGAAAAAAGCCTTTATCATATTTATTTTATATTATTTAATAATTAATATACGGAAAAGTTAAACTAATGAAAATTCCTTAATAATTATTATGTCGCATGTATATCCTTATTAGCTGCATCATCGGTGTCAGGAAGAAGAAGTGTGATGGTTTCTGATGAAAAAGATTTTTTTAATTACCCGTTATCTTTGCGTACTGCTTCTTATAAAAGGGTCACTGCTCAGAAATAACCCATTCAAGACATCTCGATTTGTATCGCTTCTGCTGAATTTCCTCAAATAATTCGTACGATATTGTCGTAAGCGCTTATTTCTGGCCTTGGCAGCTTCTTCTGACAATTGGATGGTAGACTGATACCTGGGTGCCCATAAATTTTTATGTACCTGTATTTATTTTTTGGAAACTTATTTCTGTGATTAGTGCTTTTAATAATTATTGTTGTTAGGTACTGTATATATTTTTTTTTAACATCTAATGTTTTGTAGAGCAGGTATATAAAAATATCCTTTATGGGGATGTATGGGACATTCCCTTATAACTGTTATAAATAATAAAGAATTTTTCAAAGTTATAATTATAGGCAGGTGTTAACATTGTAAAGTGTTAAAAGTGATGTGAATAACAGTTAAAATCAATAATTCGAAATACATAAAAGTTTATGACGATATAAATGTATAAGAAAAAGTGCCTGATGAGCAAAAATAGAAGAAATGTGAAAATTTAAAAAAATCTTCAAAAATAATAGCGCAAACTTGCGCACACTTTTTTTCTTGTTTCTAAAATTGGAGACTCCAGATTTTATTGTGGTATCAAATATAATTCGTAGAGATGCTAACCTTACTTTTAAAAACCTCTTCTTTTTCATTTTTTGAAAAAAAAGTGTATAATTTTTTTTGTTTTTAGCTTTTGAACGAATTAGTTCAACATGAATATTCAACATATGCGTACTTAGTTATTAAGATTTCTTAAAATTTAGTTTTGCCTTTTTGGCCAGCTTCTTAGGTCAAATAATCCTCTGTGTGTTGGTTAATATTATTATTGGCAAATATTAAGGGGTTTCAAGATTCTTTTTTTAATGTTATCAAAGTTATCACTTTATTTCCTCGTTATTTTTAAAATTTGAAGTATTTCAGAACTATTTAGTTGCAATTAAAATCATATTTATTTCGTTTTACTAGACCTACCTTCTTTTTATTACACTTAGGACCATTATTACAGCTTGCCGTTAGTTAAAGGTGGGATTTTTTGAGCCAAATATATAGCTTAGCATTTAGCATTAATACAATTTTAATTTTTTTTATTGTTGTTGTTATTAATTATAATTATATTTAATGGTTAAAAAAATAATAAATGAAGGCTGTATAATGCAAAGCCATCTATCGGTCCGACAAAATCCTGCCTTGAACTAACGGCAAGTTGCAATAATGGCCCTTAAAATATTAATACTCGTAAATTTCAATTACGCACTAGATTTATTAAAGCATCTTGGACGTTAGGCAAAAAGGTCTTACATAAAAAAATAAAAAAAAGTTTTATAAAAAATAGCTAATAAAGATTGTTTTTTGGTTTTTTTTAGTTGCTCTCGTAAGTGTCAACTTTAAAATTATAGACGGAAATCTTGATATAGTAAATCAAATAGAAGTAATGAAAATCCACAAGGTAAATTTATAGAATATATTTAATACTCCATTACTTTTAATTAAGTACATGAGTAGTGAGTTTGTAACGGCTTACTAATTTCAAATCTTAACTTACTAATAATAATAATAATTCATATTTCTTTCTCTATTTTATATGTTATCCGAATAGTTAACGCCTGCAGGCAAAAACACATTGCTATCGGGTCGTATTTACACACCCTCAAAGAACAAGTGGAATTTTATAGATTTGAATTTATTGAGACATTATTTAATTGCCGGCAAGGGAAATACTTTGAATAAATGCGATTATGTTGAAGAAGTTGAGCCAAATTATAGAAAGAATAAGTTTTCGGAAATTGATCCATATGTCTGCGCATGTAAGGTGAGAGTAAAAAATTCCTTTGTAAATAAAAAAAAAACGAAAACGATTTACATAACAAAAGTTGAACTTATAAGCATTAAAAAGAGAAAGCTTTTTGTAAACGTCATCAATTTTTTCTAGGTTGAAACCTGCTCTGACAATAAATGTGACATATATGCCAAATCACGCACCGGTTGCAAATGGTCGCCTAATGAAATATGTGCAACTGAGTTACATGACTGTAGTCCCAAAGTACGTTGGTCATCTCGAGGATTCTTTACCGAATGTAGTTGGGACAAAACACCAAAATAGAAGAAGTGCATGTCAAATCAATAAAACACCGTTTAAAAATATCATTTTCAGTTAACAGTTTTTGTAAATTCACTTAAATATTTATGTATGCATGTATGTTAGTACGTGTTATGCCAATTAATTTAAATACATTACTTTTGTTCAAATTTACGAAATATTTATTTCGGATTAACAAAAATCTTCGGGCATGCATTGCTGCAAGTGCTTGAAACATAGTGTAAATAAATTGTACAAATATATGTACATACAACCTTAAATACGGTAAAACAAACATTAATGTACTTTATTTAGTTCTAGCTTGTGCCCGCGACTTCGTCTGCGGTTATCGGGATAAAAGGTAGACTTAGTATTTTTGTTGAGACAATCGAGTGGCTTAATATTGGTACGGCGCACAGTGGACCATTTCGTGAGAAGGCGGTCTAAGATCTATAACTTTTGACCGGATTGGAATTTTTAATCGCAGTTTTCTTTGTTTACTATGTGAGACTATTGGCTTTAGGTTTAAGACATAAAACTTAAAAATCGACCATTTAGAAAAATATTTTTGATTGGTTTAAAATGCATTTTAAGTTTTAGCTGATTTATGGTAAACAAGTTAAGTATTAAAGCTTGTTAAAAACGTTCGTTTTGTACAAAGTCCTATATTTTGAGTCAAATTTGCGGGTTATACGTATTAAAAACTGAAATTTTGTGAGAAAGTGCCAACCTTTGGCCCCCGTGAAATTTTTAGTACGAGTGGCCAAAGGTTGGTTATTTGAAGTAGTTTGAGTTTAAAATTGGTTTATTTGGTCCAAAATAGAAATTATAGATTACAAAATACTGCTAGAGCTAAAGGGTGCTCCAAAAATTGCGCTTAAAATAGGATAATTTTTCCAGTTAAATGTTAACATGTTTTTTTAAATACAAGTTTTTTATTTGTATCGCAAATACACATTTTTATATACTTTTAATATTTAAATCTAAGTAAATTTATATTAAGTAACTAGTTTAACCTGGTGCGCTTTGCAATACACATTGTTCAAATCCGAAAGTTTAGAAAAAAACACTATAATATAATATAACATGTTAAAACAATGTTACATTTTTTTTATTTCTATTACAGAAACACATTTTTAAATTTTTTTTAATATTAATATATTTATGCTATGGATATAATGCTATTTAATATATATTTTATTTAGCTAGAATAATTGATTTTTATTAGTTAGTTATCTTTGAAATAGTCATCAACATTGGGAGCGTTATCTAATAGATTTAACATATCGGGGCTATAAATATATTCTTCCAAATCCTTTCGAGATCTTATCTTATGTCTTTGTGATGAAATTAGTTTGTCTGAAGAGGCCGCCAACATATTGAAAAGGTCCGCATTCTGTCTAATCCGTGAAATTTTGCAAGTATTCGTGTATCTAAATTTTTTGTAATCTTTGTTTTTATATTCCTGGGCTTCTTCTGACAACTCTCCAATCGGTAAGCATTGATATTCAATTAAACTTTTACCATGAGCCAAAATCTTATGAACCGTAGCAGTAAGTTTCTTCTCAGGGTACATTTGAGCTAAAAGTTGGGCAGTTTTTGATGCATAATCATCCACTTACCATTTCCCTAGAGTTTATAACATTTAGGATAATTGCCAACCTTTTTATAATATTATTGTCGACCCCAGTAATGCGGGCTGTTACGCGGACCGGATGATCCATCACATCCCCACTTATTTATCAATGTAAGCCTATCTGGAAGTGATACTGCTTCCTCTTCAGGCAAACTTTGAATAAGGCGTTCGGCTGTATGACCCATTAAGTTTTACCTCTTCCGATACTTCAGCAACCTTAACATTAGGTGGCACTGCTTCTTTTTTGGCAGATGTAATTTTTTTGTATCCAGGAAGAATACTCCCTCTGATTCTCTGCAGTCGATCTGGGCTTGCAAGTACCACAGATTTTGTAATGTCGGACCTTGATTTATCTTTATCTTTTACAAACTTAAGACATAATGCTTGTGAAAGATGCGATTTAGATATATTTTTTTTGGCATTTTCAAGTTTACGTTTTCTTGTGTACTCAGAATACTCGTTTATAGTTTTTGCTGGTCTTCCTCTTTTGCTGTCACAGGATTTATGTGGTTCTTCGATGTTTTCAAAAGTTGTAACTCCATTTAGCCAGTCGGGGTTGTTTTTCATAAATGCTTTTTTCGTTCTGTGTGAGGTAAGCCATTTTTTTAATTGTTAGGAAAACGAAGTGAATTTTGCTATGAACATCCATTTCGTAGTATCCTGGTAAATCGTGTAGTTTTTCCACATAAGCCAATTTAAATGCATTTTCATTATCTGAGTTTGTGAATAACTCCATCAATTCTAAATTGGTAAATGACATTATCGCACTTTAAAATAAAATTGTACAAGTTCTGTTACTGATCACTAGTTTTAGAAAGTAAAAACCTTACTAGCTGCTTTATACAATTGCGCTTTAATTTGTACCCAAAAATGAAAAAAAAGGGTTTCAACTACCTAATTTGAGCAAAAAAAATTAACTGGAATATATACCTGCAGTTTATATTTTATTCAGTATAAAAAAGTTTTATAAATACCTGCCTACTTTTATAACAAGTGTTTTTAAATTGAAATAAATAAAAAAATTGCAATAGTTATGCCTACCTGATTGGCAGAGCAAAATATTGTTTACTATTTAAGGAGAAGCAATAAAAATATGCAACAGGTAACTTTGAAAACCCTTTTTTATTTCTTTTTACATTTTGAACACATCTTTGTTACATTCTTTAAAAATGAGAAAAAAATTTTCTCGTTTTCGCTATGAGCTTGTAACAGTTTTCTTCTTATTTCACCCACAGCGGCAACCTACGGAGCAAATATGCTCAGAAAATATGGGTGAGACAATTTTTGACCATTTTTAGATATGTTCTATTTAATTTGTAAAAATGACCTAAATATAGGGTATCTGAAAAGCGGCTACCGCCGAAAAAGTAGTGCATCTGCTGAACATTTTACTACTTATTTTAATTAAAAACCTTAAAAAACTACAAAAAAAAGTGGTAATCAAACGGCAATGTTTCTGACACTTTAATTCTAAAATGCATCTTTTTTTCAAGATCACCCTTTTGTTTTGCTTTTTGAAAAATTGTCGACTTTGAGCAGCTCCACAAACTATAATTTTTATGCCATTAAGGAAAACGTTTTTGAATTGTGATCAGTAAGTAGTTCCTTATAAGATGCTTTTATTCATTTCACAAAATTTTGTCATAAAATTTTGTATTTTTGCCACGGGTTTTAGGAAAAGGCGCCACTGTGCGCCCCATAATGAATAAAAATGCATGCGGAATTTTAATTAAATATCAAGTGCAAGAAGCTTAAAATTATAACTTTTATTTAATGGGCGTGGCACTGCCCACTTTTCTAATCACGAAATTGCATAATTATGAGAGCTCAATATGTGTGCAAAGTTTCAGAAAAATCGGTTTAATGCAAGTTGCTAAAAATGATAACGTATTTTTTATGGGCGTAACCCCGCCCACTTTTTACCACCTATAAACGCTCCCTGTCTGTCTCTCATAAAAGCAATTTAATAAAAAAAAACTAAAATACTTAAAAAAAAGACATTACCAAAAAAATTTGTTTTGCTCTTTTACTCAAATTTTGCAAGAAATATTTGACCTTGTGTCAGAAAAGGTGGTCTGGTGCTCACGGTCCGATCGTCCTGGGTATACAATGGGTTATAGGGGTATAGAGGAGAGTTTGATCTACTAAATGGTGCTAATTCCTTTTTGTTTTCTTATGCTCTCTTGAAGTTATGCTCTATAAAAATAGGAATTTAGGAAAATTTGGATCTAAAAAAAAAGAAAAAAAAAAGATAAATTCTTGACATCATTAACAATTTATTTTTCTTGTTCTAATAGGTAATAAATTATCAAATTAAACAAAGTTTATTTCGTTTGAAAAAGTTAAAGAAGTTTAAAAATCAAAATCTTACTAATAAATTTCCCATTTTAGCAAAATGCAGAGAATGTTCATTTTGAATCACTCTGTTCTCTGTAATATATGTGAAACAAAATTTTAATTTTCGGCTCACGAGGTACACTTGTGTCTACATTCGAATTAGCCTTAACATTTTTTAATCGGTGACCATTAAAAAAAGGATTTTTGGCTGCCTTCTCGTAGAATGGTTCACTGTGCGGCGTAGCCGCGGTCAGCATATACATGAAATAATCTTCAAAAACTCAATGTTTTATAGCCTCAAATAAATATTGGTTACTTAGATAGTAAAATAATTTATTTCGATAAGAATTATCTGTTCCTCTACTTTCTTATTTTTCTTATTATTATTTTTTACTTCTTATGTTTATTAAACAAGAATTTTGTATTTTATAACTAAAGTGATCTAGAATTTTTATCTTAGGGACTATAATTGTTGAGGTTGAAAAAAGTATTGGCAACAAAAGAGGTACTTTTAATGGTGTCGTGTACAACTGAAGATATTTCTTATTGTATTTGGTAGCCAGTCGGTTATAAAATACGTGCGGCGGATGACAGTGAACTTCTGTTTTGTGCTTGGCTGTATTTCTAATCTCAGTAGTTGTGATTTTACAAACGGGATGAAAAGGAATGTGGTTTAAGTCTAAGTCTGTGTTTATAAAATATAGGGGGTTGTAAATATCAGCTCCTGATAAGTCTGTAATGCTTCTTCATATCATCATCTAAAATGCAAACTAATTTAATATTTAATAAAAAAGCGTATCGCGGTTTTTAACGAAATCGCGTTTTTAATGTTTTCTGATAGTCCACATTCAATTGAAAAATTTCCTTTCTGTCCTAGACTAATTTGACCAATAGCACTCATATCCATCGTGTGCCTGCCAGTGGTAGTAAGTCTATTGCCAGCCATTGCCGGAAATGGAAAGAAATAAATAAAAGTTGTTTAAGAGAATCAGCCGGCCAGGGAAGGTACTAAAGGTATGTTAGTTAGTGTTGTTTTCTTGCTCTCAACACTATTGTAGTAGTGATCATTCGGAGATGTATGGTACTACAACTTTAATGCGAATATTATTACAAGGTCTTCGGACACTAACGCGGGTTCTTATAGCCTCGTTGGTGGAAGTACATTTTGGCACACAGGCCGACTTAGTTTAAAGGTGGTTGCAATAGCCTTAGTAGCCGGACCACGTAGTAGTAGTTGTAGTGGGTTACTACTGGTGATTATCGCCATAGTGCACGGACCAACTACCAGACCAACTTGTTACAGCCATGGGTCCTAAGCGTATTTGTGACATGGGCATGGTACCTCATACTTTCAAAATAATATAATTAATGTCTAAGTTCAACTTACTCTCACTTCTTCTCACTACACAGTACAACACATGATTTGCCAACTAAATTCTGTTAACTGTATGTGAAATTAGACCCAAAAAGAAGAATTTCTGCATCATTCGTTTTGTCTTCTTACCTGCGATTTGAAGTTAGTATCGATTTGAAGTTAGTACTATCGTATAGGGGAATTTATCACGTTTTAGTCCCTGTTGTTTGACATAGCTCGACAACCACTAGCCCAATTTAGTTGAAATAAATTTAAAAAAATTAAGAATTACAATTTTCTTAATCTGTTCATATATTGTTTTCCTATACAATTAACACTTTCGAAGTTAAAACTGAATGTATGAAGGGAAAAAATTATTTTTTGCCTAAAAATTTAAATTTTTTTTTTTTTAAAATACATAAAAAATCCAAAATGGAAAAAAGTTTCAAGTCTAGTTATTTGTTCGCAAAGTCACATAACCTATGAGCAAAATGAGACAAAGATCATAAAAATCGATGCACGCGTTTCGCTTTTATTCGCAATTGAGTAAATATATGAATTTCAAAAATTTGCTCGAGATATGCACAACATTATTTGGAGAAAACATTGACACCTTTTTCATGATTCTGAGAATTAAAAAAAAAGGAATAAACAAAAGGTTATTTGATTTTTATGATTGCGGTAATAAATGTACGTGGACAATTAAACGGAAAGTGGACCTTTTTATTATTTTGGTTTTTCCGGTGGCTACCTATATGATTTTTTTACAGAAATTGCACCCACATTTAAGGGTGGTCATTATTTTGAAAGTTTTGCACAGTTTGAAACGTACAAGTGCTGAATCAGGTATATAGCCAGCCGCCCTTAAAATATGCGCCAATTTATAAGTACCTGGCAGTAAAATATTCAAAAATACGTAGTATTTATAGGTGTGCATTGATCGATTTTTGGCATTCAGCCAGTGCCGACGAACGCGAACAGTAAAAGTGATTTTTCTCCAGTTTTTTAAAAGTGAATAACAACAAAACATAAAATATATCAATATGGAAAACAACAAGTGCCCATATTTGGATGAATATTGTTACGTTTGTGGTCATATCGTCCGAAAAATACAGAAAAAAGATCGAAAAAATTTGTTTACTGAGCAATTCAAAACCGCGTATTGTAATTATTTCGATGAAGCAGATTTAAGTGGTGCAAATTTTACGCCGAACACAGTGTGCAACAGTTGTTATACTACCCTTCTAAAATGGATTCACGGAAAAAGTAGAAAGTTATCTTTTATGAAGCCAGTAATTTGGGTGGAAGACACAACTGGACATGATGAATCCAGGTGCTATGCATGCATAAATTTTCGTCCTGGATTAAACAGACAACAATTGAAAACAAAAGTATACACTGCTGCATTTACTGCCACACTTCCAGTGCAACGCCCTGCTGATACCGATGCACCTAAATCTCCGAGTGCGGATACTGTGTCCCTGCTAGCCGAAACCGTTTTCACCAATCCGACCAATTTGGATGATGCTGATTGGATACCCGATATTGAAAATAGTGCACCACAACCGCTACCACAAATCGAAATGGATTACATTGTGGCCAAGCTGGGACTATCACAACACGACTCCGAATGGCTGACATCATTTTTGAAGAGAAGAAAACTCACACAGCAAAAAGTCAGCGCAACATCATACCGACAACGCCAAGCTGATTTTCAGAAATTTTATTCCGTTGACGAAGCAAATACGTTCACGTACGGCCATGATATCCCAGGTTTAGTGAAAAAATTGGGAATAGATTATATCGCTGGCGAATGGCGTTTATTCATCGATGGTTCAGTTACTAGTTTGAAGGCTGTGCTGCTGCACAAAAAAAATAAAAAACCATGCATTCCATTGGGATTCAGCACAACTATGAAGGAAACGTATGAAGCATTGGGCGAAATTTTGAAGAAAATCAAATACGATGAACACAAATGGAACATTTGTTGCGATCTGAAGGTGGTCAACAGACTACAAGGGATTATAGAAAAGGGCGGATATCCAAAATACTTCTGCTTCCTTTGTAATTGGGATTCACGATACAAAGGAAATCAATATCAATGTAAAGATTGGAAAGGAAGAACTCCAGAGCTCAACAAACAATTAAAATTACGCAATGAACCTATGATAAAGGACCTGGATGATATTTTGTTGCCACCGCTCCACATGAAACTGGGAATAGCTGGGAAATTCGTTGAATTGGTGGTCAAAAAAGTTAACGGCGCCTTTGACTGTTTGAAATCCATCTTTCCGAAACTCAGTGATGAGAAAATTAAAAACGGTACGTATCGTACTCTGTATTTCAATATTGTCATATCTAAATTTGTTAATTTCTATACATTCGCATTACCAATAATTTTTTCGTTTTTCTTATGTATTTAAAACAGGTATACTCAATGGACCTGATATTCGGAAATTGATCCAAAGTGATTCTTTCACACATTTGCTTTCAGAGCATCACGACCACCAACATGCATGGAACGCATTGAAAGAAGTAATAGAAGGCGTTCTAGGAAAGAACCGTGTCCAGCGAGAAGAGATACAGCAACGAGTGGACAGGTTGCTGTTTTATTTCGAAAAAATCGGTGCATCCATGACGCTGAAATTGCATTTCTTGCACCACCACCTCGATACTTTTTTGGCACAATCACCTCAGGAATCAGACGAACAAGGAGAGAGGTTCCACCAGGTGACCATGCCATTTGAAAAGCGGTTCAAAAGCAAAAAATTGGATGCATTGCTTGCGGAGGTTTGTTGGTGGAGTTCCACAATAATGCAGTTTGAAGAAAGCACCGAAGATGAAGACATTGAAATTGGTGGACACAGTGAAAGAAACACGCCCTTGAATAGTATGTGTATCTCGGATGACGATACAGACTCAGACCATGAATATGAACAACCTACGAAGAAAACAAGATCATCAGAACCACAAGCGTCAACTTCTACAAGGATGGATATTGCCAATAATTGAAAAAATGTTCTAAATTTTGTTTTTATGCATATTATAATTGCGTATTAATTGCATATTATTTTATTTTCATTAAGTTTTTATAAATAAAGTTTTTTTTTGCATGATAATTTTTTAATTTATATTTTTATTTTAAGGGTGGTGGCTATAACTGATTTTTGAAATTCATACATTTACTCAATTGCGAATAAAAGCGAAACGCGTGCATCGATTTTTATGATCTTTGTCTCATTTTGCTCATAGGTTATGTGACTTTGCGAAAAAATAACTAGACTTGAAACTTTTTTCCATTTTGGATTTTTTATGTATTTGAAAAAAAAAAAATTTAAATTTTTAGGCAAAAAATAATTTTTTCCCTTCATACATTCATTTTTAACTTCGAAAGTGTTACTTGTATAGGAAAACAATATATGAACAGATTAAGGAAATTGTAATGCTTAATTTTTTAAAATTTATTTCAACTAAATTGGGCTAGTGGTTGTCGAGCTATGTCAAACAACAGGGACTAAAACGTGATAAATTCCCCTATACGATAGTACTAACTTCAAATCGATACTAACTTCAAATCGCAGGTAAGAAGACAAAACGAATGATGCAGAAATTCTTCTTTTTGGGTCTAATTTCACATAAAGTTCACAGAATTGAGTTGGCAATCAATTAACTGAAAAATGTTGTACTGTGCTATTTATTTTCGGTATTAAAAGAAATTTACCAAAAAGCTATAGCTCTAGAAATTCATTGACAGCGGAATGTGTAAGAAATGGGCGTTAAAGCAGGCGTGTAAAATAAATTATAAAAAATCCTTGTCCTTATCTTTGGAATAATGAATATGAATTTAAAGTAAAGCTTTATATGGGAGGTAGTCTTAAAAGTAAGCGTGTAACCTTAATTTTCCGTTATTATAAACTTATTAATTACTTTCCAAGCCATTAATCAATAAAAATGCATTCTGAATTTTAATTGAATACCGAGTGCAAGAAGCTAAATATTATAACTTTTTTTATGGGCGTGGCACTGCTCACTTTTTTAATCACGAAACTGTATAGTCATGACAGCTCACTATGTGTGCAAAGTTTAAAAAAAAAATGATCTAGTGCAAGTAGCTAAAAATAATAACTTATTTCTTATGGGCGTGGCACTGCCCACTTTTTTAATCACAAAATTGCATAATCATGAGAGCTCAATATGTGTGTGCATAGTTTCAGAAAAATCGGTTAAGTGCAAGTAGCTAAAAATTATAACTTATTTTTTATGGGCGTAACCCCGCCCACTTTTTACCACCCACTTACAACACTCCCTGGAATATGTATAACAACTTGCCCAATCTTGAGTCCGATCGGCTTTACGGTTTAGGAGTCTGTAGCTAACACAGATTGATATTTTATGGAATTTGAAAATTGGGAAATTATTTATATCATGAAATAAATTACAGTAAATTTAGAAATAAAAAATAAATAAAGTGTGAAGAGCAAATAAATTTGTATGTTCTTAAGAAAGAATTTGTATAAATTTCTTTGTATAAATAGTTAAGTTATATTGCCACTGATTTTTTTGACAAACTTTAATTAGTTAGCATATGGCAACGCTTTTCGCGAATGAAGGGATAAAAAGAATTAGTCAATTGAACGTCAAAAATTCGCTTCGTTTCTGCAACAAAATCTCTTCGTGTAAACGTAAGTAGATTTAAGAGGGGACACCGAAACAGAACACAAGCAGTACGGCAGCGATATGTCCCTCCATGTAAACTGGCTCTAAGTGGACGCAGTTATTTTAAATCGTTTTTCTACCGCTACGGACACGATATCTCCCTTGATTTATGAACATGTTTTTTTATGTGTCCAAGATCTACACGTTCGCCACTCAGCGTCACATGTATGTGACATGGAAGTTTTCAAAAAAACTCATATCACATATACTCACATACATATGTGTCGCATTATTAATAAAATGTATTAAGCTATAATTTCATGCAAGTTTGTAAGATGTAATTTTCTTGTGTATTTTAGTCTCTGGCGACATCTTGTATAAATATGAGTGCTGCGGTTTGTGCATACACTTGGCAGTTATTAAAAATTTCGTTTGTTTTAGGGGTACTTCCTGAAATTTTTTTATGTACCAATTTATATGAGAACTAATTTTAAATGCGTTTTTCATAGTTCATTCGAATCACAATAGTGGAAGAAAAGGTTATAATTTATTAAAATGTAATTATTGTTGTTGATACTAACAATTTTATCGATCGATCTGTTGATTTGTTGTTTAGAGAAAGGATTATCAAAGCATATTTGACTGAAACTCCAAGATAAAGATCATCCCATGAAGTAAAAGCTAGTAGATCTACTGCTAATCATTTTCCAGATTTAAGCACTTCAAGAAAAGATGCCGACAGTGCAGTGAAAATAATAAAAGGCCTGCAACGAAGTATATAAGTATACTCTAACCAGTATATATGTATGTATGTTGTTGTTGTAATTGTGAAAAAAACGAGGTGGTCGTGATTTTTTGCTCAGATCTCAGAAAGTTATAGGGCGATTGTGCTGAATTTCAATAGCGACTCATTCCCGAAACAAACATATTATATCCCACGTTTTCTCTAACCAGTATACCACGTTTGTATGTATGTGTGTTGTTGTTGTATGTTGTGTTAAAAAAAATTAGGTGGCAGTGGTTTTCTGCTCATATCTCAGTTGTTTATGTGGCGATGTTACTGATTTTCAATACCGATCTCCTCCCAAATATTTCTGACATTTTAGTACCTCACATGGGTCCAGGCAATGTCGGGGGGCTTCAAAAAATTTTTTTGCTCAGATCTCAGAAAGTTATAAGGCGATTTTGCTGAATTTCAATAGCGATTCATTCCCGGATATTTCCAAGAGATTGATACCATACACAGATCTGAGGAACATATAGTTGCTTCTAAAAGTTGATTTTAACCAACACGCGGACAGACTGACAGAGCTTAATCGACACCCCTATTCATAAACTTTCAAAAAATATAGACTTAATGGGGTCGGAAATGAAAGTTGTAGAAATTTTACACGGAATGACAGACCTTTTCATTGTGTGAAGGGTATAAAAACAACACAAAACAAATATACATACACACTTAATAACACAAGTGTTTTCTAAAATGGTTATAATTTTTTTCCCAAAAAAATGGCATTAGTAAATAAATTTAAAATTATATTTGTTTAATACTTATATTTATAGTTTTGTTCACAAGTGTTTTAATTTTTTAAGTACTTTTTTGATAGTTAAAACAATTAAAAAATAGCATTAATTATTCAAATACAAATTTGAATTCATACAAACATATGTTCCTACATGCATACCTAATGACACAAGAACTTTTAGACAATATTCTATGTTTTTGCGTACTATTTAAAAATAACTTTTATTTATTTAATTGCCCATTATTCAGACCTGTTCTTTGTGAATATAATATCTCATTTGAAATAAAATTGTGTATCTAAATGCTTACGCACTAGTGCGCAATAGTCCTATTTTTTTATAAAGTTTTCTTTATAGTGTTTCTTTTTCTCTTTATTAACATACCCTTGGTCTGCAATACCCAATATATTAGAATTGTTCTATATACACCTTCAACTGTACTGGGGCTTATTTATCTTTATCGATTTTATAGATCGAGAATTGATATCTTGATCGACTTACAATTTCATTGATGATAAGCATGCCCATCCATTGTGTATGTCTATGTATTTATATCGCCTTTGTAATCACACGGTTGGCTTGAAAGTCAATAGGTGTAATGAAAATGCTGGTAAAATCTGCTTTTAGAATAAAAATAAGCTGAAAAGCTGATAAGCTTCGCAAAATAAATAAAAATCAAAAAATTAAAAAAGAAAACATAAAAATATGGGATCGATATACTACCAAGTTTTGTGATCCTGAGGAGAGCTTATTGCAGTAATATACAAGTGCGTGCACACACACACACATACACACACACGAATGTTAAAACTTTTTTCCGCTATATTTTGCGATGCTGCTCAGTTTATATTTTGTTTATCTTAAAACTAGGACAAAAAAAAACTCCGTAAGCCAATTGTGCTTAGATTTTCATTACACCTATTGACTCTTTAAGACAACTGTGATCAAATAAGAAGTCGCAATTTTAAAAATATTTTCCATAAGATTTTTGGTTTTTAACGAACTCTATTACTCTCTGGAAACTTAATTGCTTGGTAAACGAATAAAAATGAATATATCTTTATTACAGTTCTATCACCTGTCAAAATTAAGTGATTATTGATATCAAACAAAAAAAAAAAAACAACTCATAATTGAAAAATAAAATATGCTTCCCTTAACCATTCAGTTTACTGTTTCTGTCGCAAAGGCAAAGTGACACATCTTCCCAAGTTGTTCAATGTTGCGTGAATTACACGTGTGATGTGGATGCCAAATTATTTTAATTTTTGATATATCACCTTTTGCTGCAAATCCAAAATTTATTTTTATTTTATAATCTTTAAAAAATTTAACTTGTCTTGTTAAAAAACGTTTTTTTTTTTAAACTGACTCTTTTACACCACCAAGTTTAAAATTAGTAGATAAATTTAAAACACTTTGATCCTACAACACAACTTATTCGTGACTTCTTTAACGTTTTAAAACTTTTAATTGTTGTCATGTTTATCGAAACATAGGCCTGTCTATTTGGTGGATCTCTTTTCTGTCCATTGTTTTTTCTTACACACTGTATACAAAACTGCTTGTCTAGCAGTTCCTAAGATGAGCATTTTTTGTTTTTGTACATTTTGCGAGTTCGACTGGACCGAATCTATAGTACTCTTTAAATCTCTTTTGAACTTGCTTGGTTTATGTTTTAGCTAAAACATTTCTTTTGAAGTTTTTTAAAGTACAGCCAGCAATAAGTGATGTTATGATGTTTGTAACTGATAATTTAAAACTATACAAAAAGATAAACACACACACAAAGCACATAAACCATTATTATCGCTATGATATTAAAAAAATATTATAGGTATTCACATCAACGGATTTAGTGTTGCGAAATTGCGAAAAGGCAAAGTTTTTTTCAAACACAACAAAAATTATATACAAAACAATTACCCACAAACTTTTACTATTTGCACTACTTCTAACCTATTTAGTGCGTAAATTTAGAGCAAACTTTCGCACAAAACAAAATGTCAAAATGTACTTTATTTTGCTAAACCAAAAATATTTACAGTTTTTAAGCAGGCTACACCGAAAATTTGTTATAAAAAAAGTTTGAATGCATCCAAAATTTATGTGACTCCGAAGTAGGTAAAATGGAAAGTGAGAACACTGGAATACTGTAATGGTAGTTATATAGATGTTTAAGTATGCGTTTATTATTAACGTTTGCAAGATATTTTTGAAGAAATTTTATGAATATTGACATATGAAATATGACACGCAACGTTGAAAATTACAATTAAAAAAAAAATTAAAAAGCATTTAAATTTAAAAAAACAAATGGTGAAAAATATTAATTTTTGTTTGTTTGCTAATTTAAATTAATTTTTTTTAAAGCAAATAACGATGCTAGTACAAACAAGTTAGTGTGCTATGTTCGGCCGAATCTTCAAAATGTTTAACATGCACACACGGATAATGCTTAATCGACTCCTCTTTTCATATATACTTCATGGGATAGGAAATAAATATTCTATAAATTTCATACGGAATGACAAACCTATATAAGTATATCCTTACACTCACTGTGAAGGGTATACTTATGTTGTTTGTAGTTTTGTTGCAAGTTGATTTTAAAAGATATTCAGAAGATATTAGCAGCTAGAAACCATAAAATATTTCCTACAATAACACTTTAGTATCGTGATTAGGGTGATCGATTATTCGACATTTTTAAGAAACCGGTTTTCAAATAGTTTGAAATTTAGAATTAAAGAAAAAACCGGATGAAATTCGAAAATGAGATCAAAAAGTATTGCAAAGTGCAATAATTTGGTCAAAAAACTTGACTGGACAGCTGATTATCACAACAAATTATAAGCGCAACAACGTATAAAATACCTGCTCTCCATTTAAAACAAATACTATTTAAGCCCAATTATGTTTACATTTGTTTTTTGAACAACAAATAAATTTCTTACAATATTATGGAAGAGTATTTAATAAATAAATAATAATGAAAAAAACCGGCTTCTGTGAGTAAAAAAACCGGTGTATTCGACATTCGAAAAATTAACATTTTGAAAAAACCGCCAGCTGAAAGAGTAAAAAACCGGGTTTTCCACCGGTTGTAAAACCGGGTCGATCACCCTAATCATGATGTTACTTTGTTGTTTAGTACAAAAATTGCAATAAAATGTGGTATGCCACTGCAACTATTGTTGTCTTTGTTGTTGCAATAAAAAGTATACCAATACATTGTTGCACAACAAATATTACTGCTGTTAACGTTTCTAACATGCAGCTGCAACTGTTGTTGTATTTGCGTTGTTGTTATTTTTAGTGTTGCTGTAAAAAAAGTTTTAATCTAAACTTTTCATATTGTGGCTAAAGATGAACACAGGCCAAATAAATATTTTTTTGTTGCTGTGTCGTGTATACTTGAACGTCTATGGTATTTAAAATTTCAAGTGATTGTTAATATTGTTAATATTTTATATATGAACCATTTTTATATGTTACGTACATAATTACAGGTAGATAATACAAAACATTTTAAGTTAATTGATTTATCAGAACCGCTTTAGTTTTGACATGAACGATTATGTGCTCCAAATTTAGTCGTTTTCTTTGGAAGACCAAGATGACAGCTTTCTTCCTTTTTGTTAGAAAACGCTATTTAAAATACCATCACCATTAAAAAATGGTGTGCGGCATATTCATTTTGTCATTCCGTTTATAACACACACCCTGGTTTTATTTTATGACGATCTGCTATGTCCATCCGTCTGTCCGGCTGTTGAAATCACGATAGTGATAGAACATGAAAAGGTAGGGGGATCAATTATTACTAGAATATTTCTTATAGACAAGGCTTATTTGGTATTGAAAATTGGCTAAATTGGTATATTTCGAAAAGAGTTATAGCTCTAAATGCAGAAATTGGTCAAAATAAGTAAGAGGACTGTATTCGGCTGTGGTGAATTTTTGCTACCCACCACCAATTTTGTGTAGTTTTATAGCACAAAATGTATGTTATTAGCAGTTTTTATTATGGAAAACTGCTTAAGGAAAATGTTAACAATTATTATAACTACAAGTTTATATCAACACTGTTCCACTATTTGCGATGAATATATATTTGTTCCTGTTGCTTCTATTAAGCTACTTTGCGTAAAAAAAGTTACCGCTTTATCCTCGAGAACGATTTATTGAATCTGAAAAGTTTAGGGATTTACAGGAACACAAAGAGTTTATAACTGCTATAAAGCAAGCATTTTATAATAATTTAAAAACAAATTCGGGAGCCGAAGAAAAAGATATTCACGAAGAAGACGAATAATAGATAATTTATATTATTAAAAACGCTAATAATAATTTTTGTTATTTGTCTAAAGAGATTTTGTATGTTTTAATAAATGAAGCCGAATCGGCCTTACACTCAGTTCCTATAATTTTTTTTTAGATGGATTCCAAAATAACCTACGCCACTTTATTTTTTATATTTACTGTTTAAAACAGTCTTTATCTAAGTTAATTAAGACCCAATGATTAACCTAAAACAAATATTATTTATTTACGATTAATAAAAAAATGATAAAAATTTTCTAAAAACTTATTTTCTTTTAACTTTGTTTTTCTCAGAATCATATTTTTGTGCTTAGGACCTTTTTGGCGGTGAACACTGTGCAATGCTGAGGCACAATTTATTTCTTTTATAATAATATTATTAAAAAAAGGAAAGTTTCCACGATACAGCTTAATGCAAAATTGTTGAAAATAGTTAAAAACTCGTATGAGGGTAGTTTTAAAGTGCAGGTTTGCAACGGTGTTGTAATCTCACTTATAGATTATGTTGACTTAAGCAGATATTTTCTTTGTCACAAAATTAGAAAGTCTATTCTGGTCTACGTAGTAAAGAAAATTCGTATAAACTAATGTTTGAATTGTAGCCATTAAGATGCATGAAATACAATAAACATGATGGGTTTTAAATACTGTGAGCTGTGGCATAAAAATCTGTTTGACTAATAAAAGCTAGTTACAGCAAAGAAGGCCAAAGTTTTGCTTAAAAAGGCAAGCACAGATATCAAAATCTCTACTATGCTATGCTGCTGGTGTGGTGGCAACAAGTTTACCTGTGACTCTTAAAATTCTTTAACAATTATTTTTAATGCTGTTTTAGTTAGTAGTTCTAAGATATAATAATTTTATAATAAAATTTTACAACTCTGAGAATTTAAAAATCGAACTAAAACTCAAAAAAAATAAAAATCAAAAAATAACTTTTATTTTTGCTCGAAAACATAAAAATCAAAAAATAACTTTTATTTTTGCTCAAAAAAATAAAAATCAAAAAATAACTTTTATTTTTAATCGAAAAAATAAAAATTAAAAAATAACTTTTATTTTTGCTCAAAAAAATAAAAATCAAAAAATAACTTTTATTTTTGCTCAAAAAAAAATAAAAATCAAAAAATAACTTTTATTTTTAATCGAAAAAATAAAAATCAAAAAATAACTTTTATTTTTGCTCGAAAAAATAAAAATCAAAAAATAACTTTTATTTTTAATCGAAAAAATAAAAATCAAAAAATAACTTTTATTTTTGCTCGAAAAAATAAAAATCAAAAAATAACTTTTATTTTTAATCGAAAAAATAAAAATCAAAAAATAACTTTTATTTTTGCTCGAAAAAATAAAAATCAAAAAATAACTTTTATTTTTAATCGAAAAAATAAAAATCAAAAAATAACTTTTATTTTTAATCGAAAAAATAAAAATCAAAAAATAACTTTTATTTTTGCTCGAAAAAATAAAAATCAAAAAATAACTTTTATTTTTAATCGAAAAAATAAAAATCAAAAAATAACTTTTATTTTTGCTCGAAAAAATAAAAATCAAAAAATAACTTTTATTTTTAATCGAAAAAATAAAAATCAAAAAATAACTTTTATTTTTGCTCGAAAAAATAAAAATCAAAAAATAACTTTTATTTTTAATCGAAAAAATAAAAATCAAAAAATAACTTTTATTTTTAATCGAAAAAATAAAAACCAAAAAATAACTTTTATTTTTGCTCGAAAAAATAAAAATCAAAAAATAACTTTTATTTTTAATCGAAAAAATAAAAATCAAAAAATAACTTTTATTTTTGCTCGAAAAAATAAAAATCAAAAAATAACTTTTATTTTTAATCGAAAAAATAAAAATCAAAAAATAACTTTTATTTTTAATCGAAAAAATAAAAATCAAAAAATAACTTTTATTTTTGCTCGAAAAAATAAAAATCAAAAAATAACTTTTATTTTTAATCGAAAAAATAAAAATCAAAAAATAACTTTTATTTTTGCTCGAAAAAATAAAAATCAAAAAATAACTTTTTTTTTTGCTCAAAAAAATAAAAATCAAAAAATAACTTTTATTTTTGCTCAAAAAAAAAAAATCAAAAAATAACTTTTATCATCTGACTTTTATGAAAAAAGGAATAATTATTACGGTCCATGGTAGTCACAGACCATTTATTTTCACACAAAAGTTTCAATTCTCAGCTTTTTCGTATTAACTCTTTACGATGATTTACTTAAAACTCGCCTATTGATATTTCTTCATTAGATAATCTATACATGTCAACCTAATCGCCCATATGACCGTTTACTGTTTGGCAGATCAAACAGGGATAAAAGATTAAGTTTATTAAAACACCGCAGTCTATCTCTGAATGGCAATTTTAAATACAGTCGAAGCCCAGTATAACAAATTCGCGCTTTAACGAAAATCCGACATAACGAATGACCAAATTTTTCTATTAGCTACCTTACATTACGAATGGTCAACTTATTTTACGTCCGGTTTAGCGAGTAGTACAGAAAAAAATAAATCCAAAAAGTCGTAACAACGCTATTTTCAAACTTAAAAAGTAATTGTGTTTGATGTGTTGCGAAAACAGAATGGTGAATAGAAAAAGAATATAATTCAGTGAAAAAATAAAATTTTGGAGGATTATAAGAAAGGGTTAAGGCTTTCAGTGGTATCTCAAAAATATGGGATACCAAAATCCTCAATATGTACTTTAAAACAGATGGAAAATAAAATTGTCGAAAAATCAATGGAACTAAAAATCGACGATCTCTTAAAAAAGATGAATATCCCATTATGAAAAAAGAATTGTATAGCTGGTTTCTCAGTCAAAGAAACAATCATGTTCCGGTTAAGGGAACTGTGTTAAAAACAAGAGCATTATAAATCCAAAAACGTGTTTGTGGCTCCGGATTTCATGCAAGTGATGGCTTACTATCACATTTAAAAAAATGTTTTGGCATAAGACTACTAAAACTTTCTGGCGAAAAACTTTCCGCTCGCCATGATTTGGTGGACGACTCTAAAACTAAACTCCAAAGTATATTGAAGGAAAACAAATTGTCAGAAAACGCAGTATTTAACGGCGATGAAACTGGGCTCTACTGGGAATTATTGCCAGAAAAAACCTTTGTACATGCTGGGGAATCCAATGCTCTTGGTAGGAAGTTGTCTAAGCAGAGAGTAACAGTTCCTCTATGTTCCAATGCCTCTGGCATAATAATAGTTAAGCCACTGTTGATAGGAAAAGCTAAAAAAACTCGTTCATTTAGAAACAAAGTTCTTCCTGTGAATTACACTCATTCAAAAAATACATGGATGAATGCAGTAATTTTTAAAATGTGTTTTTTTGAGATGTTTGTTCCGGAGGTAAGAATATATGTATACACATGCATAAGTAATTTTAAAGAAATTTTATCCGTAATTCGTATATTATATAAATTAAAATATAAACTTAATAAGGAAACTAAGCTCTTAAGTTATATCAAGCGTTAATACAAAGTCACTTGAATTATATGGCTATAGTTTACGGATACAAAAAAACAACTATATTGAAAACGCTACAGAGTATGCAAAATAGGGCACTAAAAGTAGTACACAATTTACCGATTACTTATGCAACACTATCGCTTTATAATATTGTTTGTAAGTCAATTTTGCCAATCAATGGATTGTATAAGTATCAAGTGCTTATGTATGTATATAAGTCCGTGCACAATATAGGTTATCACACTGTTAATTTTCTGCAAAACCAATCTGTTTTTAGCACAAGAAACCATGAGAACCTTTGGATGTCACGATGTAGATTAGAGACTACAAAGCAGCGTAATGAACATATGGGTACTTTTGAATACAACAAGTTGCCTGTTAGCTTAAAAACCACAAAAAGAATTTCTATTTTTAAATCGAGTCTTAAAGACCAGTTGAATGGAAACCTTGAAATGCTTCTATTGTAAATATGTAAGTGCTTTCTATTATTTTCTTTTTTTGTATATTAATTTATTTAAGTAAAATACATTGTCTTTATTAATTTTACATTGTACATTGTATTATGTACACCAGTGTAAATTTGCCAGCTCGTCTCAATAATGCCTATAAGGCGCTGAGACCTACATAATTTAGATAATAATTGTACTTGAAAAATAAATAAATAATAATACAAAAAATTGTTTCGCTTTACATATTTAACCCTTATGTGAGTGACAAAAAAAACACCTTTTCTAGAGTGACAGGGGTACCCGGGTACCCACACACAAATTGTATGAAAATTGCATATTTTTTCCATAGTGCTGTACGTTAAATTGACATAAAATGATTTTTTGTTCTAAGGATTCATCTTATAATATAACATGCATTTTGGTCTTAACGTTTTTTTAGTTTTTAGTACAAAAATTTACTTAACCAGTAGCACTAATATATAAAACAAAAATATTTTAGCAGGAATCCCTACAGCTTGAATTTGGTACTTCCCATTTTATGAATTTTAAATTACTACTCGCTATATTGTCATTATAGTTTTTGAACAAAACTTAATATTTGTGGTTCCTCTTTTTATGAGCCTTAGCAACAACACAAAGCCATTATATTGGTGGTTTGCCATTTTATAAACAGTAGCATATTCAACAATACAATGACATCACAATTTCATTCTTAATTTTTTTTTGTCCGGGAATAAGTAAATTAAGTTTTATAAAATGACAGACAGAGTCCGTCCTAAAGGATTAAATTTATTGGAAGTTTAAAATATATTAAGTGAATGTGAAAGTGATGGGGAAGAATTTATCGTTTCTGGCGATATGAGATCAGAAGCATCAGATGCTGAGTTAGTACCCATGTGTAGAAACTGATGAAAACTCATACGATTCAAATGAGAGCGAAGAAGTGGAATCGAATAGTGAACTTTGTGCTAAATATGGAACTTTTTGGTTTCTTGACCTATTTCGAGAATTTCAGTCAATAAACCGGAATATTTTAAGGCAACGCTTTGGCGCAGTACCTAGTTTGCACATTTCTACACCAAAATATATATTCAAAAGTTTTTTTTCCAGCGAAATGTGCAATATAATTTTACGTGAAAAAATCGAAAGGGAATACGATTAACTGATGCATACAATGGAAATTTACACAGCAGGTATCCGAATTCTAATAAAAGTCACAAAATAAAATCTTCACACCACTTACTGAAAATGAGCTAGACGCATTTTTTGGTTTATTGATTGTTTGTGGCGTTCACAAATCTAATAAGGAGAATTTGACTGAGTTGTGGAAATCTAATCACCTACCCCTTACTCGGTCTGCAATATCATATGATAGGTTTAAAATGCTTTTACGTTTCATACGATTTGATAACGAAGCTACTATGACAAAGCTGCTGCACTCCGAGATATTTAGAACATGTTGAATTATAATTTACGTAAATATTATAAGCCTGGCAAAAAATATAAATCAAAATACTATACATGTGTGTAGTTTCTTACAGCTTTAAAATCTATTAACTATAAGCGCAGATATTATATTTTTTATTTTCTAAAATAAATTTCCTCATTTTTTCGAAGAAATATGCTTTAGAAAATGTTTTTTAAAAAAATAATAACAATTCTGCTATCCACTTTTATATATATAACTTTGGGTACCTGGGTACCCCTGTCACTCGCTTATGGGTGTAAAATAAATATCTATATACCTCGCCCATCCAAAGGGATATACTGGACTTATATTAATGAAAATATAAAAACAATAAAAAGTTAAGAGTTCTCAAAAAGTTTGAGCAATGTAAATCATCTGCCACCATAAAATATTTTTATTTGAAAATGAAATGGGTACCCGGGTACCCTGTCACTCACATAAGGGTTAAGAATGAAGATGCTATTGACTATACTAACGCTGAGGATGAAGAAAACGAAAATAATGGTCCCCTAGCAGAACCAGAAGTGCCTTCTATTAAGAATATAGATGCTGTTAAAGGGTTTGAAACATGCATCTTATGGTGTGATCAAAATAAAATTGATTACTCAAAATCTTCTGTGCTAAGAGAATTGCAAGAAGAAGCAATTCAAAAAAGTTTATTTTTTAAATAACTGATATGTATTAATTTATAAGTACGTTTGTTGAAATTAATAAAACTAAAAATTTTAATTTAATGCCAAATGACTCTAGTTCTTATAAAAAAAAAAATTTGTTCGGTATAGCGAATCTCCAAGTTTAACGAATCTGGCTGACATTATATCATTCGTTATACCGAGTTTCGACTGTATTTCATATGAGATGAATGGTGATACAAACTATTGTTATTGCATGACTACACTTTGTGAAGGGTCGAATATAGCACTCTAACTTGTTACGATGTAAAAATCTCATAATTAGTTGATTATCATAATAATATCTTGAATAGTTTATCACAATCGGTTAATAATTTTGGAGTTATAGAAATTTTAACAATGTTAAATTAAAAGTTTATTAAACATTAAGGGACGTATTCATAAAAAATATTTTAGGTTTATTGGAGGTATATTAGACAATGTTTTTTTTGATAATAACAGCTTTCAGTTTTTTTTTTTTAAACCAATAAAAAAAATTATATTTATATATTTATTGTTATAAAATTTTTATCAGTGAACTGAATCTCAACAGATTATGATCAAAAAATCGAATTGCCTATAAATTTATAAGATTAGATTAATTTGCTATCAACAATATTATTGGTAAAACTATTTTACACCAGACCAAAATGAAATTATTTATTTTACCACAAAATAAGCTACACGCGCAAGTTATTTTATGCTGACGTAATGTCCTCAATAAATATTTTTGCTTAGAGTTAGAATTAATTAGACATTGAAGTAGTAAATAAAAAAATTTATTTTTTTAATAACTGCTTGCGTACATAGAAATGTACACAATAGGGTTTATACATTCAGAAATAAAAAATAGAACATTTAACAAAAAATAAAGTAAATATTTGTCAACTCGAGTTTTTCAATTTCTATCGTACGTGAATAACAAAGTTACTAAAACACGAGGGTTTTTTTTTATAATTCGAGAGTAGAGGCAACAAATAAATATTTATCGTTCACAATGGCTTAATTGTCATGTACACGAAAAATTTTTTTCTGTATGTCCTTCTGTCTGCCCTCTTGAAATAGATTGGCTTCAACAACTGCAGGATGGATTTTGAACCGGATTGGTACGGAGGTACATTCATATCTGGGTTAACACATATGTTGGTTACTTTTGATCGCGAATGAAAATTTTGATTTTTAGCCAGGGTTCAGGTAGTTATTTATAATTGCGGATCTAGAGATGAAAAAAACATGCTGCATGTATATCCAAAAGCTATGAAGGAGCTTAGGAAACAGGATTTTTTATAATGAAATTTAATCCAAACATTGAAACACGTCTATAAGTTCCCTAACAAGATTTGACTGATATAAAACCATTTAGTAAAATTTTGTTGCACAACAGAGGCAATTGAGTTGAGAAAATTTTAGAAAGTCTTAAATAAAATACTTCTTTTATTTTTCTTAGATAATATTGTAAAGGGTCCGCCATTTAACGTTTTTTTTTTTAATGAGTGCTTATTTCGTGAATGGTAACACTTAGCTCATGTCTGATTTGACAGATAATTAGTTTTATCCTTTTGCTGGACGAATATGGTTGAAGCCAACTGACCATCCAATGCGTTAAGTGAGCCTGCGATCGACTTACAGAAGATGCCGATTTTGCCAAAAAAAAAAAAATCATCTTTTCAGATGAAGCTCATTTTGATCTTGGCGGGTATGTAAACAAGCAAAATTGTCGCATTTGGGGCACAGAAACCCCGCACGCATATACTGAAAAGCCAATACACCCAAAACGAGTCACTGTTTGGTGCGGATTTCGATCCAGAGGCATAATTGGGACATTTTTCTTCGAAAATAAGCAAGGAGTGACCGAGTCAATGGCGATCGTTATCGGGCCATGATGAACGAATTTTTGTTCACAAAAATTGAAGAGGAGGATTATGGCAACATTTGGTTTCAACAGGACGGCGTTTCTTGTCACACAGCCGAAGCACAGTAGTTTTTTTTATAGCATTTTCAAAAAAAAAAGTTATTTGGCGGACCCTTTATTTAATAATTTGTATGCTTTGCTTTCGTTAATTCTTAAATAAAGTCACATCCTAAAAGAGCTGAAAGACTGGAAATGGACATTAATTGTGAGACGTTATTATAGCGTCTAAATTATCCAAATTTCCTCAACAAATTAAAGAACTAAAATAAAACTAATTGGCCTTAAAGTAATTACACTACGTTTATTCTTTATATTAATATTATATGCTGATTAGGGGGTGGTCTATGGACCTTAAAAGTTCCTTTTATAACCGCGACACATGGACAGACAAACTTTGCTAAAACTACTTTCTCAACCATAAATAAGAAGACATAAGTATCAATTGTGCCGAAATTAAGTATTAGAAATATTAGATGGAATAACAAACTTAAATATCGTTTCCACTTATGGGGTAGGGTAAAAGTAATGACTAAGAAGACTTAGAAATTTTAAGAACATTTACCAGCACTTCTAAAGTAAGAAATTAACTCTGCTACAGGTATAAATAGTGAAGCTGTCAACAACTTTATTCAGTGGTGAAATTTTTTTATACAACGATCAAGTCAAAAAAATACAACAACTAATTCGAAAATATAAATTTTGTGAGATATTGGTAAGTCCTATCTACACAAGTATGTAAAGAAACATTTTATCCATCAGTGTCCTTTACAAATAGTGAATATCAGGATTAGAAAATTCCATACTATTGTACTTATTTGAAAACATTATGCATAAAAAAACAACGCAAAACCTTCAGATCATATTAAATACTTTTTTGTGGCTAAAATTCTAGAAAAACCTACATCTGAGTGGAAGAATTTCATTTATAAATTAATTTAAATTTACTTTTTGATGTGTATTGTGAGTAGAAATAATTTAAATTAAAAAACTTTAGTATTTATTTCGTCAATTACAATAATTTCGACCTGCTGAATTTTTTTATACCCTTCACCTGTGGTGCACAAGAGTATATATAGCTTTGTCATTCCGCTACAATTTTCATTTCCGACCCCATAAAGTGCATATTTCCTGAAAGCTTATGAATAAGGGAGTCGATTAAGCCCTGACAATCTGTCCGTCTGTCCGTGTGTATGTTGAAATCAACGTTTTGAAGCCACCTGATATCGCCTGGACCCGGGTGAGATACTAAAATATCAGAAATATTCGGAAGTAGATCGGCATCAAAAAAATCAGGAACATCGGTACATAAACTGAGATATGAACAAAAAACCACGACCACCTCGTCTTTTTTTTACAACAACAACATTACAACAACAACATTACAACAACAACATACATACATACAAACGTGTATACTGGTTAGAGAAAACGTGGCATCGAATCCCAGCTGAGCCAAAAAAAATTAATTTTTTTAATATTTTTTTGTTTTATATATAATATATATTTTTATTATTTTTTTATTTATATTTATTTGTTATATTTTTTATTGTTATTGTTATTATTATTTTTTTTTATTTTTTTTATCTTTTTTAAAATTTTCTTTAACATACATATGCTAATTTATAATTTTACAATGGGATGTTTTTATATATGTATGTCATTTATATGTATGTACGTATTTAATATGAGATGAATGGTGATACAAACAATTGTTATAGCATGACTACACGTTGTGAAGGGTATATAAGATTCGGCACGGTCTGATATAGCACTGTTACTTGTTATATTTTGTTTTACATTTTGTTTGCTTTTATTGTCAAAATTTGTTGTTTTTTGACATTTAATGCTCGCTTAAACTACTTTCAATTGTGATTCCAAAATGATTAAGGCTTTACAAGGACAAGTAAAACTACATTTGTCTTTAATTTTTCTAGTTTTCTGATTCGTTTGTAGATTCTGCAGTAAAATTTGTTTCTAATATAAACGCTGTTTTGAAAAAACTACGGACATGTATATAATGGAAGATTGAGAAAAAAAGTTTAAATTTTAAGTAAAAGCATTAATGCTACAATAAGTAAAATGTGAACCAAACATAAAGATTTTTTATTTAAGATCCTAGTTTTAGTTTTAAGTTTTGATTCACCTTTGGCAAATTTATGGAATTAAAAGCATTTTAAAAGTCAAATGACTTGAAACCTTTAAGCGATGTCGCATAGGAAAATGGTTTGTGAATAAAAATCGATGTCCAAACTACCTTTGGACACACAAAATCTATATATATAAAAGTGAAACTCTGTGTGTGTGTGTGTGTGTGTGTTAGCTATAGACTCCGAAACTGTAAAACCGATCGGGCTCAAACTTTGGTAAGTTGTTGTACACATACCAGGGAGTGTTTATGGGTGGAAAAAAGTGGGCGGGGCCACGCCCATAAAAAATTAGTTATCATTTTAAGCTACTTGCACTTGACCGATTTTTCTGAAACTTTGCACATATATCGAGCTGTCATGACTAAATAATTTCGTGATAAGAAAAGTGGGCGGGGCCACGCCCCTAAAAAAGTTTTAATTTTGAGGTACTTGCACTGGACCGATTTTTCTGAAACTTTGCACAGATATTGAGCTGTCATGACCTTATAATTTCGTGATTAAAAAAGTGGGCGGGGCCATGCGCGCCGGGTTTGGCTAGTTTAAATAATAAAAAACATTTAAATTTACGAAAAATTTGAATTTAAGAACTGAATTAACTATGTTAACACTTAATAAGCTTTTGCCCGAAAATAAATTTAATAAAAATTGAAGTCTTTGTAAACCTTAACGAAAATGAGTACCTCACTCACTATTGAACCTTTATACCAATCACTATACATGGAAGAAAAAATGAAATTCAAAATTATTACCAACACAACGATTTATTAATTAGGCTGATAATTTATTAACAAGGTCAGCATCCCTTTTCTTACCCTTGCTCATAAAAGAAAACTAGATCACAATTCTCTTTTCTTTTATCCCATATCCCCATAATTATATTCATTATAATTGAGTGATTATAATTATATCCCCTCAATAGCTTGGCCTTGCATCACTTCTAATACGTTTGCCAAACTACCAAGGAGAATAAAGATACTAATGCAAAGTATTCAATCGAAGAATTGTTAAATTTTTACAACGGATTTTGTATAAATGCTAAATGAATTAAAATTTTTTGTTTAATATTTTCTAAATAGTGTTATATGCAGATAGCATTTAATTATATACCTTAATATAAAGTAGATAAACAATATAACTTATATCAAGTTAATACGATTTTACAAGTAGATAAAGTTATTATGTATGTATAGAAATAAGATAGATAATAATTATTTTTTGAACTTTTTTTTTATTTTCTATATCTGTATGTATGTATTTATATATGTTGATATAAAGGGGGTTAAATTTTAAGGGCCGATGTTGATTTTGAATTAAACACAAATTATGTATGATAATACTGGTATGGTTCAATTATGTATGGAACAAAATATCGGTCAAATGGCCTCCGAGACCTCGGTGGCACACCTCCATCCGACGGTCCGAAATTTCGATGACGCTGACGCATAATTGAGGTTCTATACCTTTAATGTACCGAATTATCTCATCCATAACATCCTTACCATTGACTACGTTTGGAATGGTCAAGAGCCTTTAGTTCTTAAGTCAATTGCACCTTGTAAGCGTGTAAATGCAAGTATTTATGCATAATGTTCATGAACGACGAGCGTGAAAGGTGCAATTGTTGGGCATTTTGATCTGAACGCCCAATTTCATAATAAGCCTGAATAACTTTAACACATTGCTCTATTGTGTATCTTTCCATGGTTCAAATTGAGTTAGTCTGAAATTGAGAAATGTCAAATAAAATGCAGAAAAAAAACTTAACGTTTAGGTGTGGTTCACATTCAACACTGGCCCTTAAAATTTAACCACCCTATAAATATATTTGGGTCTATGAAATAACTCCCACGTAATAAGTCCCACTTTTAAAAACGAAATAAGTCCCACCAAAAATTGCTTAAAAAATGAAATAACTCCCACGAAATAAGTCCCACTTTTGAAAGCGAAATAAGTCCCACCAAAATGAAATGATTTAAAAACTTACTTGAAATGAAATAACTCCCACTCAAAATGAAAAAACTCCCCCTTGAATAATATTTTTCTTAAATAAATTAAGTCCGACTTTCATAAACGAAATAGGTCCCACTTTTTTACTGTTTAATGCGATTTCAAATAAGAAGTATTTGGCTCACGTCGAATAATATGTCAATAAGAAGTATTTGGAACACGTCGAATAATATGAATAATCAAAGCAGAAGAATAATAAAGAAAAATCGTATGCAAGCTTGCAGAAGGCTTTTTAATGGAATGGATATTACGAATTTTGATAGAGTTCCAGAATTTATAATTAATTCTTTTTTCGGTCAAGGAACGTATAGAGAACGCCTACTAGTAACAACGTTTGGATTCGTAAATGGATTAAGTACAGATCAATTGTTCTTATTATTAAGATGGAAACCGTTTCGGAAGGACCATCAGATTAAAATTATCGACCTTTATAAATGGCTTGAAGATCCAGTGCATGGTAGACGGTATTATAGTTTTAACTTGGCATTGAGATTAGTTGTATTTTGTAATGGTGATATTAGAAAACATGGAACACGAATTCCAATTTCCTACTAAAAATATAATAAAACACATACATACGTAATTACGTCAATAATTTTTTTTTTAATATTCTTTTTCCAGTAGTTAAGTTCGGTACCTATTTGTACACATTTCTTTGAAGTTTTTTTATTATAGTAAGTATAAAGTAATTAATAACAAAAAAAGGAGAGCCATGAGAGATAAGGACAAAAAATTATAGTTGTCCCTTTTACGAAGTGTGCAATATATAACTTTTTGCATAAGAAAAAAATGAGAAATAAAGCCATAATGGCCTTATATTTCATAGCTCTATCGCACTCCTCCATAAAAAAATCAATTTATTTATCAGATAAATATTTGAAGGGTTTCATGAACTTCTGCACGACAGAATGGACATACTAGTTTACTGGTTTGATCAATTTTGTGAGTTTGCATTGTAAGACAGCATTTACTGCAAATTTTCAAGTGCTTACAAGGAAAAAATGAGATATTTGGCTGCTTTATGAAACAAACCACGCACATATTATTATTAATTGTATTCTGGTTGGTTTCTATATGGTTTAACGACTCGTCTTCAATGTCCTCTTCCAAATATGATAATTCTTCAAAAAGATCTTCATCAGGCTCCATTTGTACAATTAAATTATTTTTTGATAACATCAGTTGGTCAAGGAATTTAGAAGGAGTTACAGTACCTTGTAAGAGATCATTCTTGAATTTTGAAATCATATCTGCTTTCAAAACACTGGACTTTTTAATACGCTTTTTTCCCACACTACCATTGCTATTCGTCAATAGTTCAAATTTTCTTACTTTTTCAAATTCTTGCATCTGTAAAAATGCTACAAATTTGAAAAAAGTAGCCTTCTTTGGAATGCTTTTTCCTATGACGCTATTGTAAGCTTCTACTGCAGACGTAGTGCGGATTTCAGAATCGAAAACTGAAAAGTTATGTAGACCGATCTGTAATAATGAAAATGAAATCATAACACCTTTTATGTAAAAAGGAATATTGTACCTTTTGCATCCATTGATTCTCAAAATATTTTATAAATGATTTGAATCTATCTAAAGCGTTCAATTTTCCTAAATCTTCGGTTAGTAGTTGGAAGCTATCCGAAATGTGCATTCCAGGTAATAATGGAAGAGATAGAAATTTGTGATAAATTCTAGACGCTTCTTTATTTTGCCGAATATATTGAGCGAGCCTTTTGTCCTTCATGGTTAGGAATCGACGTAATGCCTGGCAATAATGAAACCAGCAATGGCAAAAATTATTAACCATTCACTTAAAATGCAAAGTAATGAAAATGAAATAAGTCCCACTTAAAACAAAATAAATCCCACCAAAATATAAATTTAGGGGTATGAAATAACTCCCACTTTACAAAACGAATTTATTCCCACTCAAAACGAAATAAGTCCCACTTAAAATAAAAACGCGTAACGAAATAAATAAGTCCCATCAATTGACGAAATCAAAACAGTAATTTTTTGTGGGACTTATTTCGTGGGAGTTATTTCATAGACCCATATATTTACTATATATATTTTTCAATTTATACTTAATTTTTTCTTATTTACTTACAGGTTTTTTTATTCCACTTCTTTCATTATGTACGATCTTACAAAATGTTTGAACCTTTTTACTCTGGTTTGTCTGGCCGTATTGACGGTTTATTCTGCACCAACAATGGCACAAAATTGTACAAAGCGCCATATACAAGAAATTTATTGCAACGCAGATTACAGTAAGTTGCTTTCTTTATTTCTAAAATAAAAAATAAAATAAGTCAAATTTCGGCATTGTTTTAATAATTTAGTACGCTTTTCAAATATTTACCTAAATTAATTTATATTAGGGGGTGCTATAGCTTAAGTGGTTAGCGCACTTGACCTATTAACTTAACTCTTAAGCGTCGCACACAGGGGCCAAATGCAATCATTTCGCTGATTAGTTGGAAAAAAAATTCAACTACCGTGAAAACTAAAAGTTTATTTGGTCAACAAGAACCCAGAGGATTCTAGGGCTAGGTATATTGTACGGGATCGGAGCGATCCAGTTCTGGAGCTCTCACCTTAGTGCCTGGCACCGTCTGACCCGCTCAGACCGCCCACCCTATACTAAGCCCTCCCTATCCGCTACCTGGGGACGCGTCCGATGGGAGTAAACTGAGAAAAGACTCCACACGGAAAAATCCAAGTTACTTTAAGTAATTTTAAAAAATAATAAATCTAACAATGCGGCCATCAAACTCAGGTTTTTCTTAACATGTTTTGCTTAAATTATTAATATAAATTATTTGTGGAAGTGGTTTTGATTTTAATGTTTATATTGGAAATGCAATAAAAGTGGATTTTTTGAGTTTAATGTTAGGCGCACAATTGGGACGAACGACGAATTTTTCGTCGTGAATATTCGTCATCAATAATAAAACACATTTGTGTATATGAGAATGCATACAATTGTGGCGTCAGTCGAAGTTCGCTATACGCGGCGAACTCTGCATTAGATTTATTTCTATTTCTTGCGCCGGCGAACGACGAACAAATTGATACAAGGTGACCATTTTTTATTAAATTTGGGTTTACTTCTCAACTTTTTAAGAAAATAAAGTTAGTTTTTACTTTAATAATTGTTTTATTTTAAAACATTTAAAATAAGTATAAAGAAGTTAAGTACAAAAATTTGTTTTTATTTGTGTTTTTGCAAATGTTTAAGTTTATTAAGTGATATTTTTTTTCATATGGTCACACTATTAGTTGTTATACACAAACAAAATTTTTATTATTGTTTAATGCACGTACCCACGACATTCTCTGCAAACGTTTGCTTATACGTAAACAAGTTTTTATTATTGCAGAAATTATATTTATTGTTTTGTTGAGTTTAAATTGAAATTAAATTCTTAGATTATTTTTGGTTTTTCTTTGCACAAGCACTAAACAATTTTATCAACTATAAAATATGTTACTTTTTCGTCGTTGTTGTGCTTCACACGACGAATTTGCACAACGAACTTTTACCGAAGAGTTCGTCGTGTTGGGCGAAATTCGTCTTTCGTCCTGAACGAAATTTACCACAACTTAAGCTTTCCTCCACATTTGGTTATTATATGTATATTATACTTATCACAATTTTGTTGTTGCTTTTAACATCATATATTTACATCCAACACTTGGACATTCCGATCAAAGAGTGCTGATGATGAAACCGTAGCTGGTTTCGAAAATGCATTCCACTCGGCTGGTGTCGGGATAAAAACTTACTTTTCCAAGTTTATTCTTTCTTTATCACAAATAAAAAATTTAATTTATTCATATAAAAATGTGAAATTTAAACAAATGAACTTTAGCCAGTTTAAAAATATAATTTAATCTATGAAATATATCAGTTCGACAAATCTTTATAAAAATAAAATAATAATATCATGTACAAAAACTCAATAAATTCCAATAATTCTTTTAAAAGGTCAATTTCACTTTCCATTTTGGTTTTTAGTTAATAAAAATATAAACACAACAGCTGATCAAAACAAAAAAGTTGATGCATAAAACGCATTGTGTGTAACTTGAATTTAGAGACGTATAAAAAGGTGAAAAAGTATCATACGCAACAACGCATGAACGGATGGTATGTAACTCCAGCTTAAGTAATACCCTCACGCGTTGAGTTTACCAACAAAAAGCGCTTCGAGGCTTCTGATAATACTTTATTGCTGTTGTTGTTGTCATTTTTGTTTGTGTTTTTGTTAGAGATATGCAAATATCGTGATTTGTTGCGCGTGAGTCACGGGTGAGTTACGCGTGATCGTAGTTAGTGTTGTATATAAAAATGATTAAAAGATAGCGTGCGTAATTGAGCTTTTTTTTTGTGGGAACATGCAGTTTGTCCTAAGAGTAATCCACATCAAATGTGTTGTGCCTTACTAATGCAGTTATTCAGATATGAATTGATCCAAGAAAAATGGCCATTAGGCCGCACTGTTTATTGTATCGTATTTTGAGAAGACAAAAATGCTTACAACATAGTTGTTGGCACTAAGTTTCAGTGAATACTTTTAAACTGTGACAATCAGAAGGCATGATTACCATCGAAATTTTACTCCATTGTTCGAGTTCTTGTGTTTAAAATTTTGATAATGTTCGAGTGTCGTCAATTGAATAGTTGTATCTTGAAAAGAAAATGCTAAAAATTATTTTCTGCTACCATGAAAGAGGAAGAGAGAGACTAGAGGGGGAGTACAGAGTAATTTGTACTCGTAAACTACTTCTGTGTTTCTTATTCGTACATCAACATCAATTCACACAAACACACACAAGTAAAAATTTGTGACAAATAAAATATCTATGTCGAAGCGCCGCAGAAATTTAAAAAAGGAGAATCAAAAAAAACTGTTTTACTCTCGTAGGAAGTTGTGGCACTCAAATGCGAATTTAACTATTTTCTCATCAAATCCAGCGATTTTTACACCAGCTTAGCGGAGAAAAATACGTTCTAAGTTCAACTTTTTGTTTATAAAACTTAAACTTTATACATAAAAATAAACGAAATTAAATTTGTGTCAATTTGTGTTGACGTTTCTCGTAATATTTATTTTGCTAAAACATTAACAAGGCGAATATGCCTTGAACATTAACATTAAAAAAATGGTAGTCAATTAAACCGATCAGCACTGAAATTAAAAACAAATTTATTTTAAATTTTATGTATTTTATGAATGACATTTGTAAGCAGCATCAGGTGGAAATATTTACATGAATTTATTTGAAAGTATATAGTTATTTGTGTACATGTTTAGTGATGTTATCAAGATATGTTAAAACAATTGTATTGTAAATTGATTATGATAGTCTTAAAGACATTGATTCACGCAATTACATGGGATGCGAGAGCTCGCAGCTCGGGGGCAGATATTGTCAATAGAATATGCAAAATTAAAATAAGTGGAACAGTTAACTATACTTGTCGTAAGATGGAACGCTACCCCGCGTGATATAAGTTTTGCGCAACTTTTCACAGAAAAATGTTTTAGAACAGTCGTTTGGTCTTATCTCTAAAACTGTTATACCCTGTTCAGACAGATATTTTTAATTGTTTCAATTTAGTGTTGATTGAGCAATTAAAATAAGTGTTCAGACATACTCAATTTATCTTACTCCATTAGCATTTGATAGCTGTAAAATACGATGTATTTATACCAAATCAAATAATGCCTTCTTTTCAGTGTTTTTCCTGTTGATAAAATATATTTACAATTATATTTAAATATACATATATATACTTATATGTATGTATTTGAATTTATTCAAAAATTTTTTTAAAATTTTCTTCAAAAATTTTTCATTTTCTTAATTTTTATTTTTTGTACATTTAATTGTTTGACATTAGAAATGCCACCTATAGAATTTTCTTCTCACTGAACATACTTCTCAAGAGTTGTATTTCGAGTTTTAGACAATAAGTGAAACAATTAAGTATATATTGCTCATTTTAAAAATAATTTTTAGTATGGTAAATTAAGCTCAATAAGGCCTTTAATTGCGATAATATTATTAATTGACAATTAAGGCACCTGTGTGAACATAGTATTAAGCAGCTTTTGAATATTTTAGGAAAATTTATCGCTAAAATATTAACTTAGCAAAAAAAAAAATATCCATCCCTTTTGCACTATAGCCAAGACTTAAACAAACGGTTTTTAAGACAGCAATAAGATTTAAGTTTTTGTGAATAAAATAAAAAATAATATATAAAAAAACGCAAAAATTAATGTTGTTTCGATAACAACAAGATCGGTCGTTAACATACCGAAATATTTTGCTAAATACCAAAATCGATAAAATTGTTGTAGTGAATTGCACTACTGGTGTTTAGTTGAAACGTAGCATATCATTTTTTTAAAAGGCTTTTGTAATAAACTTTAAAATTCCATTATTGGTTGATATTATCCTTAGAAAAGGGGGTTCAAGATTCTTTTTTTTAATATTATAAAACTTATCCTATTATTTACTCGTAATTTTTGATATTTATAATTTAACGTATTTCAGAATTATTTGCAATTTTAATCATTTATATTTCGTTTCACTAGTCCTACCTTCATTTTAGTACTCTTCAAATTTCAATACTCGTAAATTTCAATTACGCACTAGATTTATTTAAGCATCTTTGAGGTTAGGCAAAAAGGTCGTAAATGAAAAAATTAAAGAAGTTTTAGTTTTCAAATAGGTTTAACCAAATCTTTTCATATCACTTCTAATGCAGAAATACGTTTCGTTGTAAGACCTACATTTAAGGGAATAAATTAATAGCATACATATACATATTTTAGTATAAAAAGATTATTCCATAGCGATTACTGTTCGGCACAGCCGAATATAGTGCTCTTACTTGTTCTATCTTTCGTTTGGTATCAATAACTTTAGTCTATGAAAGCTGATACTAATCACAATCATTTGACTTTTAGCTAATAATACATAAAAATGTATTTTTTTTATAATATTAAACAAAAACTGTAGTTTCTGACTTAAGACCTTTTTGCGTAGCTTTAAAAAATAAAAAAAATAGCTAATAAAGATAATTGCTTTTTTTAGTTGCTGTCATAAGTACCTACAAAAGAACTACTTACGAAGATTCTGAAGTAGAGAATGAAATAGATGTATTTGAAACCCTCAAGGTAAATTTATAGAATACATATGTTTAATACTCTATTACTTTTACTTTAATACATGATTATTAAGTTTGTAAGGGCTTACTAATTTGAAATCTCAACTTTAAATAATGAACACTAATATTAATCTTTCTTTCTCTATTTTATATGTTATCCGAATAGTTAACGCCTGCAGGCAATAAAACATTGCGAGAAAGTTTAATTTACACACCCTTAAAGGACAAGTGGAATTTTATAAAGTTGTATTTCGACCAATATTATTTAATTGCAGGAAAGGGAGATACTTTAAATAAATGCGATTATGTTGAAGAAGTTGAGCGAAATGCTAGAAAGAATGCATTTTCGGAAATTGATCCATATGTTTGCGCATGTAAGGTGAGAGTAAAAAATTCCTTTGTAAATAAAAAAAAAAAAAAATATATTTTGTGTAACCGTTACCAATTTTTTCTAGGTTGAAACCTGCTCTGACAATAAATGTGACATGTATGCCAAATCACGCACCGGTTGCAAATGGTCGCCTAATGACATATGTGCAACTGAGGTACATGACTGTAGTCCCAAAGTACGTTGGTCACGTCAAGGATTCTTTACCGAATGTAGTTGGGACAAAACACCAAAATGGCAGAAGTGCATTTCAGATAACAGTTTTTGTTAATTTTCTTAAATACTTATGTATGCATGTATATTAGTCCATGTGGGGCTAACATTAATTTAATTTGTTTGTTTGACTCGTAGTACGTTATAACTTATGTTTATAACTTTTATAAACGTTGGTTTGTTTTCTTTAACGATATAGAGGATTCTGTAGATTGCAAATAATAACACTTGAAAATTATCAGAAAATTAAAAACAATTATTTTATTGAAACACACTTGAATTTACTTATGCCACACTTTATTTTACTAATTGTAGTAATTGTTTATTATGAAACTCTATTTGATATACTCTTAAAAAGCTCTACTGTTATGCTGATCATGTTAGCTGGGATGTTCGATTATTTATAGTAACAAAGTGGTGGTCTGTAACATTTCACAAAGTTCTCGCTGGTATACACTAGTACATTCTGGTAAATTTCCAGAAGACCGTTACTACAAAAATTAAGACGTAGATGTTAATGGTAAGTAATATTCAGGAAAAAGAACAGCACCTTAAAGTATGCTGCATACAATAAAACATTTCAACTGTGTATTACTTAACATTTTTGTCGACCAACCAGCCAACCAAAGGGTATGCACTACTGTAAATAAAAACAATTAACAGTGCCATATTCGGCCGTGCCGAGTCTTATATACCCTTCACAACGTGTAGTCATGCAATAACAATTGTTTGTATCACCATTCATGTCATATAAAATAAGTACATACATGTAAAAAACATACATATAAAAAACCATTGTAAAATTATAAATTGAGTTTACGTATGTATGTTTCTAAAAAAAAATTATAAAAAAATATATATAAAAAAAACAACAAAAAAAATTAAAAAAAAATTTGTAAAAAAATTTAAAAAAAATTTTCTTAAAAGTTTTTAAAAAATTTTTTTAAGAACATTTTTTAAAAAAATTAAAAACAAATATATATATATATAATATAAATAATATATAAAATAAAAAAAAATTTTTTTGGCTCAGCTGGGATTCGATGCAACGTTTACTCTAACCAGTATATATGCATGTTGTTGTTGTAATTGTGAAGAAATGAGGTGGTCGTGGTTTTTTGCTCATATCTCAGAAAGTTATGGGGCGATTGTGCTGAATTTCAATAGCGATTAATTCCAAATATTTCCAAAAGATTGATACCATATAGAGATCTGAGGAACATAAAGTTGCTTCTAACAGTGGATTTCAACCAACACACGGACGGACGGTCAGGGCTTACTCGACTCCTCTATTCATAAGCTTTCAGAAAATATATACTTTATGGGCTCGGAAATAAAAAATGTAGAAATTACAAACGGAATGACAAAGCTATACATATATACCCTTGTGCACCACAGGTGAAGGGTATAATTATAATTGACTAGCATTTAACCCGCTACTTCGTTAGCGCAGTTCTTACTATTTATTGAATACTATTTTAGAATTCTATGTATACAAAATATATAAAAAGAGAAAAAGTAATTTTGTTCGTCCATAATATTAGGAGTTAGACCTCGGATCAAAAAACACTAATTTTAAGAATCTATGTTTACAAAAGTAAAAATTCAAAGAGTACAATAAAAATGCGAAAAGGCTTTTTTGTGTCTCCAATATAATTTTAATTTTCAAATTGAATCAACAATCCTTTATTTCACTATTTTAGCTTTATAAACGTAGGAAATACAAAAATTCCCATTAAAATTCAGAAAAGTACCTTTTTGATCGCCCATAACATATTTAGCCTTACCTTGTATCACTAATTTCGAAATTCTTGCTTCGCAAACGTTAAAAATACAAAAAGTACCATAAATATTCAAAAAAGTACCTTTGTGGTCACCCATAATATTTTCAATTTCACCTGGAATCAAAAGTCCTTGATTGTAAGATCCTAACTTCATAAACGTAGAAAATACAAAAAGTACCTTAAAAATTTAAAAAAGTACCATCTTGGTCGCCCATAACACTTTTAGTTTCACCTGGAATCAAAAGTCCTTCATTGTACAATCCCACCTTCATAAACGTAGAAAATACCAAAAGTATCATAAAAATCAAAAAAGTACTTATTTGGTTGCCCATGACATTTTCAGTCTCACCTTGTATCAATTGTAACTAATTTCAAAATTCTAGCTTCGCAAACGTTGAAAATACAAAAAGTACCATAAAAATTTAAAAAAGTACCTTTTTGGTCACACATAACATTTTTTGTCTTACCTGGAATCAATAGTCCTTGATTGTACAATCCTACCTTCATAAACCTTGAAAATACAAAAGGTACCGCAAAAATTCAAAAAAGTACCTTTTTGGTCGCCCATAACATTTTTAGTCTCACCTGGAATCAATAGTCCTTGATTGTACAATCCTACCTTCATAAACGTAGAAAATACCAAAAGTACCACAAAAATTCAAAAAAGTACCTTTTTGGTCGACCATAAAATTTTCGGTCTCACCTTGTATCAATAGCCACTAATTTTAAAATTCTAGCTTCGCAAACGTAGAAAATACAAAAAGTACCATAAATATTCAAAAAAGTACCTTTGTGGTCACCCATAAGATTTTCAATTTCACCTGGAATCAAAAGTCCTTGATTGTAAGATCCTAACTTCATAAACGTAGAAAATACAAAAAGTACCTTAAAAATTTAAAAAAGTACCATCTTGGTCGCCCATAACACTTTTAGTTTCACCTGGAATCAAAAGTCCTTCATTGTACAATCCCACCTTCATAAACGTAGAAAATACCAAAAGTATCATAAAAATCAAAAAAGTACTTATTTGGTTGCCCATGACATTTTCAGTCTCACCTTGTATCAATTGTAACTAATTTCAAAATTCTAGCTTCGCAAACGTTGAAAATACAAAAAGTACCATAAAAATTTAAAAAAGTACCTTTTTGGTCACACATAACATTTTTTGTCTTACCTGGAATCAATAGTCCTTGATTGTACAATCCTACCTTCATAAACCTTGAAAATACAAAAGGTACCGCAAAAATTCAAAAAAGTACCTTTTTGGTCGCCCATAACATTTTTAGTCTCACCTTGTATCAATTGTCACTGATTTCAAAATTCTAGCTTCGCAAACATTGAAAATACAAAAAGTACCTTTTTGGTCGCCCATAACAATTTTGGTCTTACCTGAAATCAATAGTCCTTGATTGTACAATCCTACCTTAATAAACGTAGAAAATACAAAAAGTACCATAAAAATTCAAAAAAGTACCTTTTTGGTCGACCATAACATTTTCGGTCTCACCTTGTATCAATAGCCACTTATTTTAAAATTCTAGCTTCGCAAATGTTGAAAATACAAAAAGTACCATAAAAATTCAAAAAAATACCTTTTTGTTCGCCCATAACATTTTTAGTCTCACCTGAAATCACTAGTCCTTGATTATACAAAACCTTCATAAACGTAGAAAATACCAAAAGTACCACAAAAATTCAAAAAAGTACCTTTTTGGTCGCCCATAACATTTTTTGTCTCACCTAGAATCAATAGTTCTTGATTGTATAATCCTATCTTTGTAAACGTTGAAAATACAAAAAGTACCATAAACATTCAAAAACGTACCTTTTTTTTCGCCCATAACATTTTTTGTCTCACCTGAAATCAATAGTCCTTGATTGTACAATCCTACCTTCATAAACGTAGAAAATACCAAAAGTACCACAAAAATTCAAAAAAGTACCTTTTTAGTCGCCCATACCATTTTTAGTCTCACCTGGAATCAATAGTCCTTGATTGTACAATCCTACCTTCATAAACATAGAAAAAACCCAAAAGTACCACAAAAATTCAAAAAAGTACCTTTTTGGTCGACCATAACATTTTTAGTCTTACCTAGAATCAATAGTCCTTTATTTTACAATTCTACCTTTATAAACGTAGAAAATACAAAAAGTACCATAGAAAAGCGAAAAAGTACATTTTTGGTCCAATTCCAAATTCCAAGTTTAAAATGTTCAAATATCTATGTAACAAAATATTTTAATAGACATGATTTAAAGTCAGTAAATCTACTCTTTTTTGCATAAAAGTAATTATGTTCGAAAAAGTACCAAACTCTTCCCGATTTTTCCCTTTTCTACCCTGTTATGAATGTGTTTCAATTTTTACTAAATTACATAATTTTTTATGTCTAGTGAAATCCCGATTAAACATTTTGTGAAAATTGACCGTCTAATTAGGAATTACATACATTTTCCGGAATTTTCCCCTTTTTGGGAAAAGTTTATTTTAAAAAAAGTACCAAAAAAAGGGACTATTTTTACCCCTTATACATATGAATTTGAAAAAAGTGCCGAATTCATATTAATATTTTTTTGCGGATTACTTAATACATTTTAAATTTTTTCCTAGCTTTATGCGTTTGGAAGTTACATAGGGTACCAAAAAAGTACCAAATTATAGTTTTTACCCGTTTTTTCCCCTTAGGGGTTGAAAATTCCAAAAAAGGACAGACACCTGTCAGCTTATTTTTTGTGCAAATTACAATACTTTTTCAATTTAATTTGTATCATTTTTAGTTTAGCAGATATAAGATTACCGATTTTACCCGTTTTTACCCTTTTTTACCCCCTTAAAGTACGAATTTCCAAAAATCCCTTCTTAGTGGAGCTATACATCGAAAGAGGAACCGATTGTCCAAATTTCATGTCTCTAGCTCTTAGCGTTTGGGCTGTGCGATGATGAATCAGTCAGTCAGTCAGTCAGTCACGTTACTCTTTTATATATATAGATTAGTTGCTCTTAAAATTATTTCCTTATATACAACTTATGAGAATCTAAAAACTACTCTAGTGTTGGTTAGTACTTATTCTAAAATTCGTATTATGATTATACCCGAGACCATAAAGTATATATTTTCTGAAAGCTTATGAATAGAGGAGTCGTTTAAGCTTTGACCGTCTGTCCGTGTGTTGGTTGAAATCAACTTTTAGAAGCAACCATATGTTCCTCAGATCTGTGTATGGTATCAATCTTTTGGAAATATCCGGGAATGAACTGCTATTGAAATTCAGCAAAATCGCTTCATAACTTTCTGAGATATGAGCAAATAAACGAGACTGCCTCTGCTTTTTCCCATATTTTTATCAACAAAATTAAAAATTTTCAGCTATAGAATAATTTATAGGTATCTTTGTTGCTATTCGTAGATATAATATGCATCTAGAGATATTCGTGAAAAATTTTACATAAATCGGGCTTTAGTCGGTAAAGTTATAGGCAAAAATTTATTTTTTTTAAATATATATTCCAAAAATTTACAAACTAAAATCAATGGTTTTCAGCTTCTGGACAACCGAGAGAGAATATTAGTATCATCTGAAAGGACTTGACTAGCGCAATATAATCACTATAAAAAACTTAAAAATCATGTTGGCCGCCACTACAAAATGGCGGACAATAAATTTATATATTTGTCAAATCTGGTATTTTAAAATGTAATTTCTTGAACCCCCTCAATATTGGTATCAAATAAAAATAGAGTAGACCAGTAGAATACAGTAAATTATTAAAAAGTGTAAAATCTAAGATGGCGTCTAAAACAAAATGGCGAATCAAATTTTTTTTTAATCCCATCAATATGGATATCAAATTAAAGGGTTTGTCTAGTAGAATATAGTTAACTACGCACAAATTCAAAATCAAGGATGGCGTCCGAAATAATAAAGAAAAATGGCGTATAACATGAAATATAGGTTAAGCTACGATGTGGGATTATAACTATTTACATGATGGTGAAGGGTATTATCAGATTCGGCACGGCCGAATATTGCACTCTTGTTATATAACTAGTGTTAGTACTTAAAAATTAGTTGTCAGTTCCACACTGAAATGCCGTGAGAAGAATATGAAAGGAATTCGAAGCGTGCCGGCACTGTAATACACACACACACGAATAGTGTAGGTTCGTGTGTGTGTTTATATCATTGCCCAAAAAGGCAAAAGTAACGCACACAAACACTTGATATTGTCAGGCGCCGCCAGACGCTTGCCAGACGAATTCAAGTAATGCGATATTTTTACAAGCGCAGCTTATTTCACACACATTTAGTTATATTGTCACAACAGTTTACAGTATTACAGTTTACCCAAATAATTGTGCGCTTAGGTACCCTGCGGTACTAATGTATTTAAAAGTGAAGTGCCCTGCAGTACTTTATATTAGATTCGCTAATTTATTCTTCCAAAAACTGTGTCCATAGAGAAATCATATGAATTTAAGATAAACCGTTATATGGTAGGTAGGCGTTAAAGTGGGCGTGTCATATTAATTTTCCATTAGTACAAAGATTTTGACCAGTAAGCGATTGCTGCAAAATTTCAGAGTCATACATCTAATTTTGTCAGTTATATTACCATTTTCAATACCAAACAAACCTTGTGTATAAGAAATATTGTGGCAAAATTTGAGCTTCCTAGCTTTTTCGGTCCGACCTCTATCGTGCTTTCAACAGACGGACAGACGTACGGACATAACTAGATCGTCATAAAATGAAACCCCGATTCAGTGCATATATTTTTTATGCGGTCTAAAATGGATATTTCGATGTGTTACAAACGGAATGACAAAATTAATATGCCCCCACCGTATTTTTGGTGGCGAGGTGGTCGTGGTTTTTTGCTCATGTCTCAGTTGCTTATGTGCCGATTTTTCTGATTTTCAATACCGATCTGCTCCCGAATATTTCTGATATTTTAATACTTACGCACAGTACTTACATAACAAAAAAAAATATATATACATACATAATGAACGAACGAAAATTTGACATAAGCAGACTTGAAGAAACAAACATTGAAAGGAACACTATTAAACGACAAGCGCTCAGAAAATAGCCGGATTACTTCGTTCAATTCGGTGATTCGTTTACTTTAACCCGTTCGTTCATGAGCTATACAGCTCTCTATTGTTCATATTTGAAAGGTTTCGCACTAAGTTAGCATTTTTAATGAAAAAAAACTCTTCATATTTTGGGGTGTTCATTAGGGCGGATTAATTTTTTTTTTATGAAGCGTATAGCAAAATCGTAATCTATAGGTGATTCTGAGAAATTTTGCTCAAGAGACCATAGCTCTAAGTCGGGTTTGGAGCCCCCCAAAATTTCAAAATAGATATTTTTCCATTTAAACATAGAATAATTTAATAAAATTCGTCATAAAATCGGATAGAATTACAATAGATTTCTCAATCTGGGCTTGTTTGAAAGGTATTTTTATCATCTTTCAGAATCTGTATTGATAATTTTTTATTTTTAGTAGAGATATTAGGAATGTTTTGTCGAAAAATAGCCTAAAATTAACTTTTAACTAATAAATTCTGAAGTTTCTGCGATTTTTTTCGAGATTTTTTTTTCTTTTGCAGATTATGAAAGTTCAGATAATTTCCAACAACTTTTATTGGTTCTGCCAAATAACTTTTTTTTGTTTGAAAATGCTATAAAAACATCGAGTGTAGCTTCGTCTGTGGGGCACGTAGCGCCGTCCTGTTGAAACCAAATGTTGCCAATATCCTCCTCTTCAATTTTTGTGAACAAAAATTCGTTCAACATGGCCCGATAACAATCGCCATTGACTGTAACGGCCACTCCTTGCTAATTTTCGAAGAAGAATGGCCCAATTATGGCCCTGGACCAAAATCCGCACCAAACAGTGACTCGTTTCGGGTGTATCGGCTTTTTTATGCGAGCGGGTTTTCTGTGCCCCAAATGCCACAATTTTGCTTGTTTACAGCGAAACGAAAACGCATTGGATGGTCACTTGGCTTCAACTATATTCGTTTAGCGAAACGATAAAACTAATTGTCTGTCAAATCAGACATGAGATAAGTGCTACCATTCACGAAATAAGCACTAGTTGAAAAAAAAACGTTAGGTGGCGAACCCTTTATAACGATCAATTTTTTTGTTTTCGAACTCCTTTTTGTGGGAAAATCGATCTGAAAAAATCAACATTTTCAAGGTTTCAACAAAAAATCACTATTTTTACAATTTTAATTCAATTCATTTTGAAATATTATTCTCGACCTACAATTTAATGTTTTAACGTGGTAATATTATATTTTAACGTCCTTTCTACTTTCCACTTGAGGAATTTTCTTACGACTTTCTAATATCACTGCCATAACTCCTTCACGATTCTTATCTAAAAAGGTTATAAAACTTCACATTGAAGTACATTGGCATATAAACTGTAATAATATAAACTGCCAAAGTTTTTAAAGTGGTCGGCGGTGTATTAGTTGTTACATATAATCGCAGTAATCTACTTGCTTTGTTTAACCAACGAGAACGTGTAATTGGTCCTGGTTTAGTGTTAGCTAAATCAAGTGGAATAATACCACTCGAAATTGCTTTAGTTATTTGATATAAATATTTAACATCTGCTGATAGTTCGAGCTCATGTTCATGATTCGTCATTGCAGTCATATTTTCCAGTGGTACTGGATCAAAATGAGCTACTTCCTGAAAAATGAAATGAATAAAATCAAAAAAGTAAAATAATGACAATAAATAATGATAATAAATGATGATATTAAATTAAATAAAATGGCAGTTTTCAGACAATATATACTTTTTGGGGTCAGAAATGAAAATTGTGTAAATTTCTCACGGAATGACAAACCTATGAATATACCCTTTTTATCTGTTTTAAGGGCATAACAAAAGGAAGGTAACGTTTGTTACGTGTGCAATAAACTGACCATTAAGTATTTTTCGTTATTACAGCCTGCCTGTAAAATAAATCGTATCTTGTTTTAAATATGGCAGCATCAAAACAAATACCGACTATTTTTAACAAATTAATTAGTTCTTTGTAGGCAAAGTGGCAACGACAAGCAAATAGTAAACAATTCCCTTATACGGTAGAAAATATGGTAATTTTTAATTTATAAACCTCTCGTTAAAAGTTAAAGGTAAGTGATCTTCCCTTTAGCTTATCGGACACTTTTAGGTTAAAGTGAAGTTGTAATAACGAAAAACAAGTTATCTGTCCGATAACATTCTAACTTTAGTTATCGGTATGTTATAGTAATGGCCCTAAGAGAGTATACTTAAATTATGAAAAATGATTTACAAATGTTCTTTCTCATCTCGTCAGTAAATAAAATAATAAATAAAAGTAACATTTTATTGAGTCTTTTAACTGTCGTCTCAAAAGTTTATCTTATTTTACTTGTCTACGCTTTTAGAAAAATTTAATCAAAAATGCTGATATAGTGCTCTCATTTGCTTTTTTTTTTCTGTTGTTTTCTGTTCTAATATCTGACATCGAACACTGTGCGATGCTGAGGCACAATTTATTTTTTTTTATAATAATATTATTAAAAAAAGGAAAGTTTTCACAATACAACTTAATGCAACTCTGTCCAAAATACTTAAGAACTCGTCTGAGGGTAGTTTTAAAGTGCGGGATTGCAACGGTGTTTTAATTTCACTTTTAGATTATGTCGACTTAAGCAGTTATTTTCTTTGTCACAAAATTATAATAGAGCAATTCGTACAATCTCATTTTTGAATTGTATCCATTAAGTTGCATGGAATACAAGTAACAGATGGGTTTTAAATACTGTGAGCTGTGGCAAAAAATTGTTTGACAAACAGAAGCTGGTTACAGGTAAGAAGACCAAAGTTTTACTCAAAAAGGCCAGCACAGATATCAAAACATCTACTATGCTATGCTGCTGGTGTGTTGGCAACAGGTATATAACAATTTTATAATAAAATTTTACAAATTTGCAATTTGAGAATTTAAAAAGCTGTTATTTTCATATAACAACAGCAGTTGTTCATCATGTAACGTATTTGACATAGTTTTATATAGTTAAATGTCTCTATTACCTCGTTAATTTAGTTTTTTTTTGCATTTTTAATTCAGTTCTAGCAAATATGTTATTTTTTTTGATACCTGCCGCAGACCACTTTCAAAGCGTCAATAATGAAATTTTACCTGGAATTTAAAATAACAGCAGTTGCTTAACTACGTTGTTTTATCTTACATACCTTTAATGGAATGTGACTGCAACTCTTGAATTGTTTTGTATTTAATAAACCGGTGTCTGTATTAGTGCTGGTCAACAATATCATCAGAACTGGCATGTTGTGCAGGACACAGTTTTTAATTAAATAATTAATTTTGCAGTTAAAAACCATAATTTGAATTCTTGAAATCATATAATTAAATTATGAGTACTTGCACTGGGCGAAGTGGTGTTAAGTGGGTTGCCAAAAAGTAAAAAAAAAACAAAATTATTCCAAATTCATAACATGTTATTCATTATAAAACTTTGATCAAAATGTAGCATAAGCTTTTGTAAAACGTTTCTTTTGGCTGCTCTGTTTCTTTAAAGCAGGTGGTATGCATTCTTAAAACAACACATGCAAAATTAACATTGTTTCTTCGCCTCTAGAAATGTGAAAATGCAAACAAACAAAAAAATACGACAGAAAAATTAAATAACTATTGTTTTTAATTAGGCCAACAATTACTGCTTGTACAGAATTGCAATTATAAATTCAAAATCATGTCAAAACGCGTTAACAAGTCTGGGATACGTGTTTACATGCAGTACAATGCAGTGACATAAACAACGTTTAAAACAAATTGATTGCAGTTGTACAACAATATTTTCAAAATACCAGTACATTGATATGGTGGAAATAGAAAAGTGTGTAGTTTGTTTAATTTTATTATTTTTAATTGTTATTTTTTTACAAAAAATATTTCTCCAAAACACCATATAGAAAAAATAATCTGGATTATACTATTTTTCCCAAGAAATTCTATAAAAAAAAATGTATTTTACACACAAATAGCCGCTGTGATGATTTATCTTGTTCAGGAGATTTTGATATTGGTGAGACAAGAAATTCTGAGTTACAAACATTCTCTTACAGATAACATGAGAGAAAAAAGGCAGACTTAAGGTATTAGCAAGATGAATTTCTGATCTCATAAAGTACATTTTTGCTAAAAGCTAATGAATAGTGATGCCGATTATTAAATGTCTGTCTGTCTGAGTGTTGATCGAAATCAAGCCTCCACAGGGTTACAAATCAATATTTTGAAAATATTAATTATTAATTAACGTTTTTCATTTGGCTTATTGAGTTTAAGTTTCGTTTTTTTTTTCAATGTCAAATCCGTTTTTGGAAAATAATTTTTAAATCAGACTACTATAAGGATTGCATAAATCGGAAAATGTTTTCAAGTAACGATATTAAGAGTAATAAAGCCTATAAGTGCGTATCCATACACATCTTCTATCTTCTTCTTCTATATATAAATTAAAATAAAACAAATTGTTTTTTTATGCAGCACTATGTGCTTATAAATTTTTATTTATTAAATACAATTTTTAACAGCACTATGTGCTTGTTCGAAAGTTAGAATACAATTGTTGTTTAGTTTCTCAATATTAATATTTTATAGCACAGCCTGAGCCCCATATGTGCCGACTCAGCTTATTAAGGTTTGCGCGTGTAGCGCAACTTGACACCTTTTATTGCAAAGAAAAATTAAAAAGAATAAAATAAACAAAATTATAAAAATATGCAGACGCTATGGTCAGCAACATTTTAGTTATTTTATTAAGAGGTGTATGTTGTGTTAACTTATATAAAAGTGAAACTCTGTGTGTGTGTGTCTGTGTGTGTGTGTGTTAGCTATAGACTCCAAAACTGTAAAACCGATCGGACTCAAACTTTGGCAAGTTGTTGTACACATTCCAGGGAGTGTTTATGGGTGGTAAAAAGTGTGCGGGACCACGCCCATAAAAAATTATCATTTTTAAAAAAATCATTTTTAGCTACTTCCTCTTGACCAATTCTTCTGAAACTTTGCACACATTTTGTACTCTCAAGACTATAAAATTTCGTTATTAAAAAAGTGGGCGGCGCCACGCCCATACAAAATTATAATTTTGAGGTATTTCCACTGAACCGATTTTTTTAAACTTTGCACACACATTGAGCTGTCATGACTTTACAGTTTCGTGAACAGAAAAGTGGGCAGTGCCACGCCCATAAAAAAAAGTTTTAATATTTAGCTTCTTGCACTTGACCGATTTTTCGGAAACTTTGCAAACATTTTGAGCTCTCGTGATTATACAATTTCGTGGTTAGAAAAGTGGGCAGTGCCACGCCCATAAAAAAGTTGTAATTTTTAGCTTCTTGCACTTCACCGATTTTTCTGAAACTTTGCACACATATTGAGCTGCCATGACTATACAGTTTCGCGAATAGAAAAGTGGGCAGTGCCACGCCTATAAAAAAAATTCAGAATGCATTTTTATTCATTAAGGGGCGTAGCAACGCGCGCCGGGCTTTTCTAGTACTTGTATAAGTGTGTGCTATATAAATTAATAATGAAATTATTACGGCCATATGTATAAAAACTTATAACAGGCTTATAAGTCGTTTTTAAGCAAAATTCACTATTGTTGCATTCATAAACCATTAATAGACTTATAAACCTTTTATAAACCATTTATAAAATCAAAAATTTTATTGTTTGATTTACCCTTCTTTAAACCAAAAATAAGGCGACATTTCATGCATAATTGGCGTTAAACAAAATTTTTAAAGAAATTTTGTAAAAAAAATTTAAGAAAAAGTAATTGAAATATTAAAATTGATTAGATTAACACATTTCGACTTATAGATAAGTGCAATATATACAAAAGAAAATAATAAATTTAACATATTTGAAATTAAATAAAATTAAAAAATTATAATAGTGATGTGAGAAAAACGTAAACAAACTTTTAAGCCGAATACTTTTCTTATTTTTATTAACAAAATAGGTAAATAATTAATATTTGTATTATAATTTTTGCTCAAAAATTTTCATTTACCAAAGTTATATACTTTTGATTTTTTCGATGTTGTTTTTGTGCTTTAATTTTATAAAAAATGTTACCTTTACTTGATACCCGGATAAATCTTATAGTAATTATAAGCACCACTAACAATAAAATGACAACTAAATATAAAAAGCGTTGCCATACATACTAATAAAATCACTACAAACATTTAATAACTATAAAAGGTTTATTGTACGTTTATAAATACAAATTCTTATTAGTGGTTTATAACACAAAAAGCGTTTAATAACTATTGTACACTATAACCATAAAATAACTACTTTTTATGCATATAGCCGTTAGTATATAAGACAAAGATTTATATTTGATTCGAATTTTTCTTTATACTACATTTACACCTTAGCGAAATCTAGTAGATTTGATTTAAAATCTTTATTAAAATTTTTATTTTATTTTATTCAACATGTTTATAGAAAATATAAATATAATATAATAATATATGATATAAAAGAATATGAACATGTTGAATAAAGAATTGTCATTTGCTGAATGAAGTAAAAACTCGAAAAAGATTTTAAATCAACAAAAGGATAATCATACAAACATCAAATAGCGTGTTACAGTTCAGTGTGTGCAAGCGGCCTTTTTAATAAAACTAAAGAATGAAAATAAAAATCGCACATCCTCATAAAAAGAACACTACACTAGACGTCAAAACTTTAAGTGTGATTAAATAATAATAAAATATATACGATAGCAGGCTGATACAATCTCATTGTTCACTTAAAAATTATATGCAACACCGTAAACCTGAGTGTTTGATTTGAATAAATTTTAGTCGCTTTTTGACTTTATTTATCCAGCCCTTATTCGGACATTAGGGGACGAACAATTCTATGATTATAAATGTATACACTTTATAGCTTGATGTTGTGCAAAAATGTTCAGCTGTCGGTCTTTGCGGCGTGTAGGTGTTTATTTTCAATTCCTATTTCCTATCAAGTCCTGGATACTTTCAGCGATTATATCTCCCTGTGCTTCTACCACGTTTTCCTTAAATTTTTCGTCTAAGGATAAATTTTGTATATGTTTCCTTATACATGTATTTACTATGAAGTTTTCCGTTGTTCTATAATTTATATTAGTTGTTGTTTGAAATTGATCATTGACATTTAATACTTCAGAATACAGGTCAAGTATAAATGGAAATGAATACATGTTACTCAATCAGAATGCAAACAAACCACATTGAGTGTTTTGATGTAAATGAGTACATTTACAAATACCAACATTCTGATTGGCTAGTACAATTACAGAGAGAATAAATCTTGATATATTAATGGTAATAATTAATTTCAAACTTAGTATATAAGAACAAATAAAATTAAATAAAATTAGACTTGAAATTACAATACTAATTCGGCAACAACTTGCCTTGTGTTTTAATTGAAAGCCTCAAAACAATTCGGCAGTTCCTTTGAACGCCTTGTAAATCAGCTGAAACCCTGACAGCTACGAAAAATAACCAAGGGCTATATGGAACTCATTACACACTTACAAGAAAATCCATTACAGTGGTGACTGATCGATACTTTGATATATTTAGAAAAGGAATCTCTCACCATCTCAATGAGACCATTGATATCACTTGATGGATCCCACTGGTAATTTATTTAGACTTTCTGTAGATCAGATATTCTACTCTACTAGTAATGTGGTATTATCAGAATATCTTGTATCAATGACGTATCTCCAAGTTACTTTTATCCTTTTATTTTCTATTTCAAATGTGATAGTGTGTGTATTTCTTTCTAAGACCTCTTGAGATGGTTATTTCGTCAGTTTCTTCCTCAGACACCTCAATTTGTGCCGCGTGATTCCAATATAGATTTCTAATGCAGCTGCTATCTCCCAAGCATTTCAGTAGCGATTAGACTTTCCATTAGATCGTCATGTTTGATTAGATCAAAATCTTTCTCATAATCGACTAAACACATGAAAACATCTTTCTGGAGATCTCGACCGCTCTGAATTAATATTATATACACATTTTCTAAATTCAAATCTTGATTCTGCCATAGGATCTTCGAATTTAATATAAATACTTTTGTGAACGATTTGAAAAATATTTTTAACGCATGAATTATCATGCTAGTTGACCTGAATCCACTGCATTTTTTCATTATTTTTCTTTGGTATCTTCTCCTTTATAAAGACGTACGTCTTATATGTGATTGAATAATTTAACTTGAATTCGTATGTTGTTTGCCGTCTATTAGCTTCAAAACTTAAAAGTGATTTCGTTTTGTCTTTTGACGAATTGATAGCATATTCCACTTCGTATTTTGTTATTGATGTTTATTTCGTTGAACTATTGATGTTAAGCTCTAAAGCCTATCATCTATTGTCTGTGAAAAGCTTTGCTACATATTCCCTCTAAATCATTTCTAAACAAAAAATTATTGTTTGGAAAACAAAAATAACAGTTTAACATTCAAACAACAGATATTGGAAAAATATCAAAATCTAATGCTACTTCTGTACATTTTTTAAGCCCTTGAACTTTTTTCTGGTAATATTTTTCTTCTTCAAATATCTGAAACTCGTTCCTTTTGAATTAATCAGATAAATTGGTTTCTAGTATTTTTTCGTTTTTAATTTAAATATTTTTTAAATACAAATGTACTTAATAGACAAACAATATATGTATTGTGAAATTATATCGAAGCATTTAAAAACATTGATTAAAGTTGACACAAGCAAGGGCTAACTTTAAATGTATAAAGGGGGATAACTTAACCAACTAATTAATTCTTAGGAGTTTAGATATATAGTCGAATATACAGAATGCGTGACTTGAATAAATGATATAACTTTAAGTCTGCCAGTATTGGGTACCTAGGGAATTTAGGCGATATAAAAATGAAGACAGGAGTGGAACCTGTATTAACTTAAGTAAATAATAACACCGCTATATTCAATAAATTGTACTCACATTTGTGATTTATTACACAAACATTAGATAATTTTCCTTTTCTAATGACAGTTTCTTGAGCGAGATCAGCTTGAGGTAAGCTAGGGGATTTCTTTCCCGGTTGAATGCTTGTAAAGAATCAAACGAAATCTTCAAGATGCCTCAGCAACTTTAGTTCATATTTTTCATCAATATAACACAACATACTATTAAGGTAAGTTGTAAAGCAGTTTAAATTAATAAATCAGTTTTACAATAAATTAATTCACAATTATTCAGTAATACGACTACTTTAAAATTACACAAAATGTTAGTAAAAAGGGGAGCAACAACAAATTATTTCATATAAATTCAATTTACAAAATATAGGTAAGAATGTTTTTAAAAAATATATTGGGACGATTTTACATTTTAAGATTCTTCTTTCTGTGCTGCATTGAAAATGCGTACTTAGTTCCTTCTACCTTTATATATTATTGTTATTTTTTTTAACCATCAATTCAATTTGTTGACAGTAATAAATCAGCAATGAATTATGTTGGATTTGATTTAAATAACCACCACATAAAATTTATTTATTACATGCCAATAAAAAACATTTTATTCATAAATAAACCTTCATCATCATTACATAATTAAAACAAAACTCTTTTCTGCTAACGATATACTGTAAGCATAAGGTTTTCGTCGTAACTCGCCTAATATAGAATATTATTATGCATACGGGCATTAACTCAAAATCTATATATAAGTGGAGTAAATAGTCCTTTACCACTTTTGCGTGTGGACTAAAAAAATAATAAAAGTTCTCTTTGTGGGTAGTAATGTTGTGTTCCTTAAAAACAAAAAAAATATATTGGTTTTTTAAAAAGGTCTTTATGATTAATTGTTTTTGTCTAGCCTTGCCTGTTTATGCACTTAAAAATAAAATTCGTATGCCCTAACAGACATAAACTATTGTTTCCAATTTTAAGTTGTATGAACAAAAAATAAGTCTTCGCTTACAACAATTTTATGTCAAATTATCTCAAATTTATTTTTTCTTAACACCATACGTATAAGCGATATTTTTATCTGACATGGTTTTGCACGCAACGTTGCGTATGAGTTATATTTAATTTAATATGTATTTCTTATTGTGTATACGCGTGTTTAACGTATTTAACGAGTTAAAAATGGTCAATTTATTGTTAACATATAGAATTTTTTCTTTTTCCTTTACGAATGAAGTTATTGAGTTTCTGATTAATTTAGACATAAAAAGTAAAGATGTATAGATAAGTAATTAACCAAATTAAATAATTACAACTGCCAAAATTTTAAGGTAGAGCAAAGTGAGATACATGTTAAGGACTCCTAAAACTTAAAAAATTTCCAAAATGCTAAATAATTTTTGCTTTACAGTGAATGCAAATTCATGCAAAACAACTAAAACATATCACGTAAAGAGACATCATTAAATTATTAAACATCTTTTAGCATTATATACCTATTCAATCTATATATAAAAAAGTGAAACTCTCTGAGTGTGTAGTTATAGACTTTGAAACCGATCGGCCTCAAACTTTGGAAGTTGTCGTACACATAGTGTTATTAGGTTGTAAAAAGTGGTTGGCGCCACACCCATAAAAAATAAGTTATCATTTTTAACTACTTGCACTTGACCGCTATTTCTGAAATTTTGCACACATATTAAGTTTTCATGACTATACAATTTCAAGATTAAAAAAGTGGGCAGTGCCACGCCCATAAAAAATAAGTTATCATTTTTAGCTACTTGCACTAGATCGATTGTTCTGAAACTTTGCACACATATTGAATTGTCATGACTTACAGTTTCGTCATTGGAAAAGTGGGCAGTGCCACCCCCACTAAAACTTAGTTATTATTTTCAGCTTTTTCCATGCATTTCGATGGTTCCCACCGATTTGCCTTTCAACTTCAAGTGACAACAGTTTCAAGTTCGCCTTGTCTTCGATAGTACCATCAACAAAGCACACGAACAATTTCTGTGTGTTGCCGGATTAAATTTGGTAAATCCATGCTTTTGACATGGCTAGATATACGTCGCATGCTCCATAGAGGGAAAGGGAAATTTTTAAATCGTAAGATTTAGTTTACCGTTGTTACTACACAGAGCAGTTGAAACACCTGCACAAATATCTGCTGTGAAAAATTTAACAGGTCATCTGTGGATTACAATATTGATAACCCATGTTATACACCAACTAGTTATACACCAAGTAGATAGTACAATTCCTGTGTGTCAAAGTGCTAGTCGGTATATTAAACACATTGCTATTATATTGTGGTCCTGTCAAAACGGAGTCATACAGACTCTACTTGACTGTTGGCGTGCAGCGAACTAACACGATAACCAACCAACAAGCTATTATAAACGAAAATGTCGCCAAAAATCTTTAGACATTAACTCGGTCTCATTCTGGGAATTTGTACAAAGAACCTTACTCTAGAACTTAAACTAGCAGACTACTAAAGATTTATTCCTACATTGAGTAATAAAGAAGAGTGAAGTCAATGCTAATTGTGAGAAAAAAAAATCATCTTCTTCGATGAAGCGAATTTCCAACTGAATGGCTTCGTGAATACACAAAATTCTTGAATTTAGGGCTAAGAAATACTCATACAATCCATGATAAAGAAATGCGCTCACAATAAGCAACTGTCTGCTGTAGATTTTCTTCAGGCAGCTTGATTGGACTTTTTTAAGATGAGGCCGAAACTGCATTAATAACGACATGTGGTACAGAAACGTCAAAACGAAGTTATTGTGGCCTTAACTGGACTGTATAGATCTGAACGACATGTGGTTGTAGCCAGATGGTACCATCTATTCTACCGCGTATGAAACAATACATTTATTACAGCAACGGCTTTAAGATCAAATTATCTAAAGAATTTCTGATGTCAAGTGGCCACCAGGAGAATACGATTTAACGTCATGAATTTTTTTTTTTTTTAATTTTATGAAATTAAGGGAACCTAAGCACCAATCAGAGAATCAGCTTATCAGCAGTGAGAAGCGCCCAATTGTATGTAAAAAAGTCATGGAAAACTTCATGAAAATATTAACTAATTGCCTTCAGAGCCGTAATTTATTCCTTACTTAATCGGAGCACGTTTTCAATGGTTTAATAAAAAAATTTTTCAAATAGAAAAAGTACATTGTTACTGAGACTCCATTTAGAGTAAACTCAAATACGGTAAAGTTAATTTTAATTTTCAATAATTGGGTACGTTAAGTTCACAATAATTAATCAGGTAAACACTATAGTTATTTTGAATAGAAAATTATAGGACTAAATATATCGCTCATTTACTAATACAATGTCATAACTCAAAATTTAAAATTTTGGAGTTAATCATACAGAATTGTTTTCTATTTTGTGCTTTATATTGTGTTTACGTTGCATCTTTATATATTTTTCTTACTTTCCACGTTTTAAGAGAATAAGCCATATATGATGAGAGCAGGTAAAAAGCTTCCACTGCGATTATCTCGAAATGGATTTTTTTGAGTTATGACGCTGTATTAGTAATGAGCTATATCTTTTTTTTTAATAAAACACTAACAAAATAAGGTAAAGTTATGACATCCAAAGATTGATTTATAATTGTTTGATGAATCTGTGTTTTTCGTTTGAAAATATCGTTAGTTTCTGACAATTTAAACATTTAAATATTGAATAAAAAAAGATAAAAAATGACGCTCCTTTGTCATCGGCATTTTAGATTGCAATTATTTGTATTTTTATGTGTAGAATATTTGTTTGCCTATGTTAAACATCATTTTCAATTAAAGTACGATGTTGTTAACATTCAAAACAATTTTTTTGTAAAGCTGGAAATATTTGTTTGCTTAATGACAATGTAGGTAAAGATCGGAACAACACAGCAACAGCAGCCATTGCAAAAATAAACTCTGTCAATATAGGAAGTATTTTTATGCAAATATCCATAATAGAGATGACAAAAAAGTAACTAAATAAATAAAGAAAATGTTCTCGATAAAGTAACAGTTGGTCTGTTATAAAATAGAGGCAGACACTTGCGACAATTTAAATCCGTGCACAGCATTCGACAACAAAGACAGAAGTTGTTTACCATCTAAATAAAGACATCAATTGTCGTTTTATTTCTGAACAATTTAATTCAGAGCAATATTCTTAAATGCTGTCAAATTCAACTACACTTCCCTAGCTCTTACTTTATTGTTGTTGTTGTTGTCATTGTTGGGAAGGACTTTTGTTTCTACTAATCTTTTAAAGATTTATAGCAATTGTTTTGTGAGAAAATTGGCAGCAACAAAGTACCTTAATCGCAACCCAACAAGCAGTTTGGTGCTAAGAAAGCACTATAGCGTAATGCAAACGAATTACTGGTTACTTACTAATGACTTATGTTATATTATTGTTTTTAATAAACTAATTTCTGAATCACGAAGGCTTTGCTGATCGAACAAAAACTTTAGCAGAAGAAATTAAATTTTTTTTAGAAATTGTATCAGATACAGCACCAGTGTAAAATTTGTGATTTTGTTCTGTGACACTGAATCACTTCCTTGCTTTAATTCTTAGGTATGAAACTTATTAATAATCAATTAATAATTGTATAAGATATTTGTGGTAAAAATTAAAAATCGGTAGAGTAATTCAAGAATATCACGCAAGCGATAAAATCAATTAACAAAATAATGAAAAATTAAATATTTACACGTTTAAAAAGAAAAAAAAAACAATTGAATAAAAAACAAATATAAAAATGTAAAACAACATGTTCAAACACAGCAAAGAACATCTGTAAATAAACAGTTTTTTCAGGGAAAGTTTTTACAGTTTTTAACAATTAACAATTAAAATATTAGAATTGTTAAAAAACAATTTTTTTTTTGAAGAAGCTACCCAAGGTGGTAGCGAAATATCGGAAAACAAAATTACAACTATTAAGAAAAGTGATCTCAAGCTCAATAGAAAAAACTGTTTATATAAATTAAAAAGATCGAAAACATTCATTTATTACACATCTGTAAATTTTATAATTTATCAGAAATTTGAAAAATCCTATTCTTCATGTCGTTAATAAAGTAGGGGAGCTTAAGAAGTGTAAATAGAAAATTAGAATAAACTTGCATGTCTGTTTATTGATTTGTTATGTAGTCAATCAGTGCTGCTATCAAACAATACTTCTCAATATATATTTAAACACATCTCACATGCAATGACAGACAATAATGACAATATAACCCCTAACCGAACAAATTGAAATACAAATAACAACAATAACATTAATTTTCCAATAACATCAAATAACAACAACAACTAAATAAGTGTAAGTAACATCTGTTGATTACTACAGCGTACAGTTGTTATGCTTGCAGAACAAACACAAATAAGATTGATAATATTTGGCCATGACGAAACTTATGGTATCTTTAACGTAGCTTTTTGTTTCAGACGCCCTCTTGGATTTTACAACTTTTTTACAGTTTATTGTATTCTACTGGTTAAGAGGTTTAACATGATGAAGCTAAAACAAATAGATTTTATTATTTTAGACTCATTTATTTTAGAAAAGAAACGTAGAAATTGTAATTTGTTGTTTATATCTCAGTTAGATTCAAATCGATATGTTACTTTTCTTCAAGAATTTCCAGGCTATCATTTGCAATTTGGTGTCAGCAACATGTCAAAAAATTATTATAGAGCTTAATGAACTTGAACTAAAAAATAATAAAAAAATGTATCTAGACAACACAGAAAAAAATATATATTAATTTCAATTACGAAATTAATACTATTAATTAAAAAAATGTTTAGTTTTGCTCCAATCATCAAAATGATACTATTAATTAAATGAAAATTAATAGTTGTAATTGAAAAAATATTGCGAAAAATATCAATTAAAACAGTATTAAAAACTTAATTAAAATTTTCCTAATATTTAAAAATGATTTTAATTAATTGAATCATGCCTATAATTGAAATTTGCGATTTATATAAATAAAGAATTCATTGTATCAATAATTTATATTATTAAAACTGTTTTAAATACTATTACCCAAAGAGAAAAAATTTAATTTTTTAATATTTTGGCATAACGTATATTTTAATTACATTTCATTACTTATACACTAATAATTTAATATAAGATGAAGGGTTCCACAAGTACACATACTATGCCAAGTCAAACGCCGGATTTCTGAAAATAATTGGTAGCATCAATAACCTAGACATAATGGAATATTTACCGGTAAAAAAGCTTGTTCAGAGTGTAGACTACTACTGACTTACCTATTAAAATGAGAATATTGAGCAATATATCAGAATACAAGATATATTGACTTTGGACACATCTAGAATTAAACTAAAACAATTTATTATATTTAAAACAAGATATATTTATTATGTGTGTACACCTACCAGAACTATCTCTTGTCCACTATTTTTTATTAATTCATCCTTCGAAAGCAAATTTTCAAAAAGTCATTTAAAATCAAATTTTTTATTTTTTCAACTGACAGATATCTCAATGTTTTTTGAAAATATTTTATATTAATTAAAAAAATTAATTAAATGAAAAATAATTAGAATTTTAAAACAATCCAAAAAATCAATTAGTTAAAAAAATTTAAGGAATATTTTTTTCTGTGAATAGTTCCATCTATTTCATTAAAAATTAACCCATTTTCAATGTTGGAGTTATTTGTACACACTAATGAAATTGTGCTGCAATAAATTTATGTACTTTATGCACTAGATCTTTATGGCAGCAATTGCCTTGTCTTTAGTTATACACACAGAAAAAAGATTGGTTGTAAAACGGTAAAAACAATAAAAATATATTAAAAAGAACTAATATATAATTGCAGCTATTAAAAGATCTTAAAAGAAACAGATTTTGTATATTTATAAACGTAAAAACATAATTGTATTGGAAATTGATTACCCATAACACTATAATCAATTCTCCTTACTAAATTGATCAATAACTTAAATTAACATTCCGATAGAGTTGTCCTAACCAAATTTAATTACGTGTATTAGGGTTCAATACTAAATATTGTTCTGAATAAAAGAAAATTCATTTATGTCAATTCATTTTAAAAGAAAAATAATGTTTCGGTTGTTATAACCAATTATTGATTACTTTAATTATTATTTAATTACAATTAAAGACTGAAAATGATTTTTTTTTTATTTGCAACTGAAAAAAGGTTGTATGTATAAATTATTGGTTATATCATATGTAAAAAGAAATTTATAAAATTCAATTGAAAAATGTAAAAAATTATTTAAATTTGTAAAAAATATGAATTAATATCAAAATATAATAAAAAAATTACTAAAAATTTACATTTGTGATCCAGATAAATCGAGGTATTGTAATTAAGGTAAGAATTTTTTTTTGAAGGAATATGCAATATTTTCATCTTTATGTATATAAGCAGGTTATTTGTATCATATTATGCCAACTAGTTTACCTGCAACGTATGTATGTATTTCGAAAAGGTGCTCTAAAAGAGTTGCGAAGACAGCAATTATTGGAAAAATCTATCTTATTGAAGAAAAGCATTTTAAACAAAATACCCATACACTGACTTTGTTAGAAATCCATCGGTTCATATAAAATTAAGCCAAACTTTAAACGTTGGTCTTGAAATAATTAAGGAATATATTTCAAAGATACATACGATTTTACCCACCAACTTGTAAGATTGTTAGGCTTAGTAACACGGACATACATACATACATACATATATCTAATCAAACTATACTTACATATATAAATTCTTATGAATTCTTATTTATATGTTTAAAAATTATATTAAAATTATCTTATAATGTACATATGTAAGTATATTAAATAAGATTACATAAAAAATATGTATAAAAATCATAAAACAAAATCAAATAAATATTTAAAAATATGTGTTTAAATTTTTTTTTATGTATTAAACTTAATTTATTACATTTTTCAATAAATGTAAATGATTGTTCTTTTGCGGACACCAATTAAATCTTACTTTAGTTGGGTCAATCATATATTTTGAAGCCAAAATAATTCAGGTTTTAAATATCCATAATACCAACTTATAATATATGTTACCAGAACAGTTGGCTAACTAAAATCTGATGCTACTAATAAAGCTGCAGTACTAAGGAACAAAATTTTCTGTTACTATGAAGGAATTGAGAGATAGTACGTGGAACCGAATGAATTCGATTGGCAATAAATTCGGTTGTCTCGACGAATCTGTTTTCTGTGTGTATAATCATCATTTACCTCGGTAACATCGACACATCATTGCTATCGATCACGCTTGCCGAGTGACTGTCGCCGTAACACCTCTGCCGATCCTGTTCAGCTAGTAGCTCCTGACGTTAATAAATAAAACAAGTAAGAGCACTATATTCGGCTGTGCCGAATCTTTTATACCCACCACCAATTTTGTGTACATTTAAAGCACAATATTTATTATTTTGTTAATCATTATGGAATAATCTCTTTATAATAAAACATGTATCACTTTCTTTGTAGAGGGTGGTTCAATTTTAAGGGCCCATGTTGAAGGTGAACTACACCTAGTCTTTAAATTTGTTTTCTGCATTTCACTTGACATTTCTCAATCTCAAACTTACTCAATTTAATCCGTGGAAAGATACGGAAATGAGCAACGCTTTAAAGTTATTCAGGTTTTTTATAAAAATGGGTGTTCAAATCAAAATGCATTTGTGCACTTCGTAATTCTTGTAAAAAATATTTAAATTTCTGCAAAACAGGTCTGTATAAAATGTTAGAAAATCTGTGAATGGCTTCTTAGTTCGTTGAATGGGAACCACTACTGGTTTTTACGATAGTGTAGCAAAGGAGCAGTCAACCTCGGCTCATCATCATGCCCAACAATTGAGCATCAATATTGTCATTGAAAATTTGGACCATCAGATAGAGGAGTGGCGCCAAGGATAGGCCGATATTTTGTTAAATACATAATTGAACCATACAAATATTATAATTACAAGAAGAAATAATAATAATATCCTAAATAATTTGTGTTTTATTTAAATTCAACATAAAATTTAACCACCCTTTATGACTTCGATATGCTACTAAAATGCTTTTGTAAATGTAGCCTTTCAATGAAAGTGGGCGTTAAAGTAGGCGTGTCAATAAAGTTTTTGCTAATAAATGCAACTTAGATATTTCGATATAGTCCTTTATTTTCCCAAAAACTTTGTCAATAGAGAAATTACATGAATTTAAGATAAACCGTTATATGGGAGGTAGGCGTTAAAGTGGGTGTGTCACCTAAACTTTTTGGCACAACAATGACATTGATTAGAAGGATATATGTAGCAAATTTGATCATTATACCACTAATTTTGGCGGTTTTATGAACTTTTAAATTTCAATAACGGTAGATAACGTGAAAAGTGGGCGTTATAGTAGTTTGGCACAATAATGACATTGCCTAGGGGGGCATATGTAGCAAATTTGATCATCATACCTTTAATTTTGGTGGTTTTTTGAGCTTTTAAATTTCTTTAACGGTAGATAACGTGAAAAGTGGGCGTTATAGTAGGCGTGTCAAAGTTATTTTTGCTAATGAGTAAAACTTAGGTGTTTCAACATAGTCCTTTATTATTCCAAAATCTATGTTAATAGAGAAATTATATGAATTTTGGGTAAAACGTTATATGGGAGGTGTGCGTAAAAGTGGGCGTGGCACATTAATTTTTCGTTACAAAAAAGCCTCTCACCAAAGAGCAAAGTGTGCAAAATTTCAGGGTCGTACATCCAATTTTGTTGCTTTTATGACGTTTTTTTTTAAATATACCGAAAAATACACTGTGCGGTATAAATTTTCGTACATTTTGATCGATAACTCCTCTCCTAATGCATAGATTTAGATAATTTTCAGGGAGAAGTATAACTTTTATTCAGGAAATATATATTCGAAGTTTCATGAGTCTACGTTAATGCGTTTGGACACAATTCCATTTTATTCGATGTTTGAAGGACACGGTTTTTTCGACCTACTCTTGCATTTCGAGCTATAACTATCTTCCTAATATTCCGATTTAGCCCATTTTCCATTCCCAACAAACCTTGTCTATAAGAAAGATTCTGGCAAAATTTGACCCCTAACTTTTTCGGTGCGACCTCTATCGTGCTTTCAACAGACGGACAGACAGACAGACGGACGGACATAGCTAGATCGTCATCAAATCAAACCCCGATTCAGAATATATATACTTTATGTGGTCTAAAATGGATATTTCGATGTGTTACAAACGGAATGGCAAAATGAATATACCCCCACCATTTTTTTGGTGGCGGGTATAAAAATTTGTAAATTTTACGCCCGAGTTTTCAACTAAAGTTTAAAAAAATTTAAGTAAATTTTGGTTAATAACTGAAACATTTCTGACATAATAACTAAAAAAAAATTTACATATTTGGGCTATTCAGTATCCACGAAAAAAGAGTCGATTGGGACTAGCATAACAATCACAAAAATACACAGTTTGGTGAAGTGAAATCATCGGTTGAAATTTCTTTAAAAATATGGAAAGACCAATTATCCGTGAAGAAATCAACTATGTAATGATAATTGATATTTTGTTTTCGAAATTGAAGTTTGTGATGCCGGCGACAGTTGGTTTATGCAAAACACGGCATACACTGCTTTATTAAGAAATCATTTTGGTAAGCAGCTTATTTCTGGATTTATTTGTTTGTGATTACATTAAGGAAAAATGTTTTTAACGATGAGCCAGCTAAGATTTAATACAAGTAATCGACATTGATTCGCGAGTAATCGGTAACAATGCTTTAATCAGTGATACAAAATTGAATCTTTTAAAAAGAGGCGACCTATAGCGTAAGCACAGGTCACACTTGATAAAAATTGCCTTTACTCAGTAATCCATTGGCATTATTTAATAAAGGTCATCTAAAAGTTTATAAAATCACAAATCAATATTGGAAAAATTACAATTACTCATGTCATTATATTAATGTGATATATTCGTATGTAAAATCAATGTTAAATAATTTAAAATGTATTAAGAAATTAGCTTCTAAACATATTTCTTAAATTATGAATTTCGTTAGAAAGAAGAACCATTAAGTGGATTTTCCATATTGCGGTAATAAATTATAATTTCAATTTTTTAAACAGACTTTAATTAAAACTTCTATAAACTGTCCATTACATTCCCAAACAAACTTTTGTTGCAATTTTATCAAAGAAATAAATTCTATTAAATTCTCGATAGTATGCCAGTATACACATCTAAAAAGTATTTATATGAACAATATAATTTCAATTCTGATTAAATATGCAACAGGACATCAATAGTGTAATGTGGTTTAGTTATCGTTTTAATTGTGGATGCAACATTTAACAGGAGGAAAATGGAAATAAGTCGCATAGATGAATGATTTCTATTTTAAATTGTACACATTTATAGTTGATTTTTGTTGTAAAATTAGAAATTGTGTTGGAATTAATTTCGTTTAAAATGCGATACAAAACTTAATAACATTTGGAATCTTATAATTAACATTATTTAAAATTGAAATTATTTACAAATGATAATGACTTGTACAGAAATATTTGTAATACCTTCAGCAATAGAAAGCTTTCAATTCGGAAACTAATTTTGTATTCACTGTACTAACGAACGCGGCGTAGGATACTTTGATTTGCAGCAATACGCTTTCCCTTTCATCAGCAATACATTTTATAAAATTTATTTAAAATGTTAGAAGTGAACAATTTATTTAATACAATTCAATTCAAAATACATTGTGTAGAAAAATCGTGGAAATGTTAAACAGCAATGTTAAGACCAATGACACACTTCGATGCACAATCTGTACTTATAACAAATAAGAGTGCTATATTCGGCCATGCCGAATCTTATATACCCTTCACAACGTCTACTCATGCAATGTGTATGTTAAAAAAAAAAATAAAAAAAATAAAAAAAATAAAAATAAAAGAAAAAATAAAAAAAAAATTTAAAAAAAAATTTCAAATAAAAAATTTTAAAAAAATAATTAAAATATAAATAATAAATATAAAACAAAAAAAAAATCAAAAAAAAAAATTTTTTTAAATAAATTAAAAAAAATAAAAATATAAATAATATATTAAATAAAAAATAAAAAAATAAATAAAAAAAAAATAGAAAAAAAAAATGTAAAAAAAAAGACAAAAAATTAAAAAAAAAATTGTTTGGCTCAGCTGGGATTCGATCCCACGTTTACTTTAAGCAATATACAAGTTTGTATATATGTATGTTGTTGTTGTAACGTTGTTTTTGTGAAAAAAAAATCGAGGTGGTCGTGGGTTTTTGCTCATATCTCAGTTGCTTATGAATCGATGTTTCTGATTTTCAATACCGATCTACTCCCGAATATTTCTGATATTTAAACACCTCACCCGGGTCCAAGCGATTTCGTGGGGCTTCAAAAAGTTGATTTCAACATACACACGGGTAGACGGACTGACTGACAGACTGTCAGACTGACAGAGCTTAATCGACTTCCCTATTCATAAGCTTTCAGAAAATATATACTTTATGGGGTCGAAAATGAAAATTGTAGAAATTTCACACGGAATGACAAACCTATGTATACCCTTTTTCACTGTGTGAAGGGCATAAAAATATAAGAGTTGTTGTATTCGGCAGTGTCGGATCTGATAATACCCTTCACCATACAATATGGTATAATGAACATATTTTGTTCCAGACTTATAAACTTCCAGAAAAAAAATTGAATACTGCAGGAAATTCACACTTATAAAGCCAAAAAAATATTTGTTCTCTTTTTTCAGTTTTTTCTGCATAAGTATTTATAATATCCAGTTTATGATTTTCCGTATGGGAGCGCATTTACGAAATAAACAAGAAAATTTTAAGTTTCTTTGTGTTAATTATTTACAAAGTATTTGAATTGTTTGTAAATGCATATTAGTATTAGGCAAATTTTTGACAAACCAGACGTAAATACTAAAATGTCATAACTAATCTCGTAAAAAATATTTATTTTATCAAAAATTGACGATATTTGTTGTAAAGACAATCACAAAACATTTAATAATTATTCACCAAAAGTAATGGTCACGCTTATTTGAGGAAATATTTGCTAGATGTGAGCGAAGCTTGAGTCACATTGTTGCCTATATTTGTAGTTAGTATAATATGACAGTTTGCCTACAAGATGGATATTACTTGCCTTTAATCAATATAACTACGTTCTTCTAACCATCGTTTTTAAATGAAATAGAAACAGTTTTAAATAAATTTGTGCATGTGAACGGTGTTAAGTACTGCTTTTAGCAACAATAGCGAAAAACAAGCAACAGAAGCAAACAGCTATTGAAAACCAACAGCAAAAAAAAAATGAAAAATATATTCACGTTTAGTTTTTGTCATTAACAACATCGTCAACGTTGTTGACGTCATTGTTTGTAGCATGTTTCTTTTATGACATTGACAATATAACGTTGTCATTAGCATCTACATCTTCCTTATTATTTGTAGTTGCTTGTAGCATTATATTCACAGCTTTCTCTGTTATAGCGATCATTATAGTCAATAGTTGTTATCATAATCGTGTTTTTTAAATATTCGAGGAAAAATCTGTAACAGACAGATTACGAACTACAACAACTTCAATAAATATAAAAAAATAATAAAAAAAAAACTAAAATGAGGAAAAACAAGAAGTTGAAGTGAAAATCTTCAGCCATTATACATTACAAGCATTAACTTATTTAAACATAAACTCTGTAATAAAGTTTTACTCGGTGAAGTTAAACTATATATTTCGCCACTCAACAATTTATAAAATTATTTGTACTAAATTTCAAAAGGCTTATGTGCATTAAGATGGTTTCGGATGGTATATTTTAAGGTGATCCATTAACATGTTTTCATTATTTTTTAATAAATCACTTACCTTCAGTCTAAATGAACGATTTCCATACAAAATTCATTTTAATAACAAAAGCTTAATGTGCTTATGTCGCTTAATTTATAATAGTTGGCTAATCGACGAATACATAAACGATTTAGACGGTCAATCGGCTGGTTCGAAACGCATATAGCTGCTTACCAAAATAATTTCTATCTTGCATTAGCCAAATATCGCCGACACCACGGCTTTTAATATCAGACAGCAAAAGGTGAGTTACCATGATGCGCTAGTGTTCATTATTGACGGTTCAGTTCTATTCGGCCATACATCAGAGATTTTTTTACAGAATATTAATATTGATGTCAAGCAATACTGAACGAAGAGAAGCCAGCAGTATGACACCATTCACGACTGGCTATGCAAAAATACTACTCCAAATTGAATTTCGAACATTATGGCCTGATAATTATTGAACTCACTACTACTAAGTTTATTTGTTTTTGCTGAATTTTTTCAACATAAAATTTGAATTAACTGAAAGATCCAAAGACCTTGTAATTTAATTGTATGATTTAAATGGATATACAGGCGAAAAAATGTCGCCTGTTCGACATACAAATGGATCCCAAGTCAATTCGAATAAATTAGAACTTAAGAAAAGCAAACTACATTTTCAGTTTTTGGTTCCATAGAGTAATAAAAAATATGATAGATATTTTTTTATTTAACCGAGGTGCTGGTGCACAGGAGTATTTTGGATCTTGTGCATAACGAGGTTAGGGAGGCTCAGATGCCGATGGAGCGCATTAACTGGTGAAAGTGGGCGAGAGGCTACATCACACGCTCATAGCGGATGAATTCATGCACAATGAGTGCAGTGATAGTGACATCAGTATATTTACTGATGGTTCCTTTATAGACGAAAGGGCAGGAGACGGGGTTTATTCAATTGAGTTTAACTTCTCCTGTTTCCTAAGTATGTGGGAGTATGTGTCTATACATCAGACAGAGATGTGTGGATTGTTGCACGCGTTGGACCACTTACTGGAAGAGTGCATGGAAGGAGAATTATCATAGCACTTGATAACCCGTCTGTGGTTAAATTTATGCTGCGTACGTATGTGAACTCCAAACTGGTGCTCGAGTTTGTTCTGAAGCTCTATAGGTGCGCCTCTGTGAACGAAGTAACGCTAATTTGGGTTATAGACATTTTGGCATAGCTAAGAATGAGGCGGCAGATGAACTAGCTGAAAGGTTAACTTCTGTGGCATTCTGCGGACCAGAAACTTGAGTTGCTTTTTGAGATGGGATGGTGCAGGTGAAGGTCCTACAATGGGCAAAATCTATGAACCTAAGAAGGTTGATGGAGACTACTACATGTAGACAGTCTCGTGCTCGGAAATCCCCTTGGCAGGAATGCAGTCAAAGTACTCAGATATAATCGGAGGACGCTAAGCTGGATAACTGCTTTGATCACAGGTCACGGCAATTTCAAATATCATCTGTACAGGATTAAGATTGTGGAGGATGATGTTTTTAAAATGTGCCTTGAGACTGCTAAGACAGCGACGCATGTAGTATGCAAATGTCTGGCAATGACTTTCAGTAGACTTAGTAACACTGGCAGACACACGTTGGATGTGAGTAATATGGGGGAAGTTAGTCTAGGGTAGATGCTGGTAATTACAAACGACTCTGTGATGAGGATTATACATAATCAGAAGTCTACAATATGAAGTCACAAAAGTCTAGAGCAAACGCCTGGGAGGGCACGGGACTCAGTGAAGTGAGGGGATATCCTTTTTTTGGTAGCTTCGTAATTTCTGGGAAATGAAGGGGTTCGAACAGGAACCCGTTTATGGAAGAGGTCTGCTTCGCTATCCCCCCTACATATATATATATAACCGAGGTACCAACGTAAATATTAATATTTTTTTTTTAATTTTAATATTAAAATTTTGCATTTTTTAAATTTAAGAAATTTGTATTCTTAAAGTCAGCACGTTAGTTGTAATATTAAAAATTAGTTTCAGGACAGAGCTGAGCCATCGACGGTTTCATGGTTAAAAATCTACCTGAGACAACACGCTGATTATCCTGCTATCTCGGGAACGGCCTCAGTACGGGAAATCAAAAAAAATACAATTACAAGACAAGAGAGCTTACAGGTTGAAATATTTTTGATGTGTTTTTAACATAAATAACATATAAATTTAAATGTATTTCGTTTGCAAATATCTTGTGTGAAATTTGTTCATTTATTTTAAATATTATTTTAAAATATTTTGTTTTGTTAAAAGCGCCCCTAGTAATAGAGATTCGACTGTATTGAAGAAAACTTTGTATAGAAGTTTTATAACAGATTTTGAGCTGATGCGATTAGTTTTGTTTTTGAAAGTATGGCCTCCTTATAAATTTTTATTTATTCAACCTAATTCTGTTACTCGGTTTTGTTTTCTTTTTTCACTACAGAAAATATAAATACCCATACATTTCAATAAAGCAATTTACTCAGAATTTCTTTATTTTTTATTATCTCACATACAATAACATTCAACTTTCTGTCCATCTTTTTTGTTTTCCGCTCTAAAGTTCATAGAAAACGAAACTTTAGACTAGTTTTTGGGATTCGTTTGCTTTAACAAGGAAAGTAGAAAAGCAATTGATATTAAACAAAACATGGTTTCATTTTCTAAAACCTGACATTTTCTATTCGAATTATTCCTTTGTCTCTTGCGGACCCCAGTGTATTTATAAAATACACTCATACGTACTAATGAGCTGCACAAGCATAAGAAAACCGATCTACAAGCGATTACATTAAATTTCAAATAGTGTGTGTATATTACTCTCTCCTTATAAATGCAGAGTTGTAACAATATGTGTTTTACTTTACGATAAATAACTTGAAGAGTGGAACGAAACTGAAATAGGTCAAAGTTTGGAAGAAAATATAATTGAATTAGAATAAAGATAAAATAGAAAACATTTTTGGATGTTGTAATAGTAGACCTGGACCAAACAAACATTTGCATTGAGACTTTAATATTTAACCTTCACGTTCATTAAAACATCCGCTTATCTCTTTAAACTGCTTTAAATTTATTTAGATAGTAATACTACTATTTGATATTGAAGTTTCCTCTTCTGCTGAACTCGAAGTTTCCGTTTTGATATTCTATTTTGTATGAAAACACAAACACTCACAAGACTATAAAGGATAACTTTTCGAGTGATTATTAATTAATGAGAGTGAGAGTAGTGTTCTGTAATTTGTGCTTACATTAAAATATACTGACTAGAACTAGTGTAAGATAGAACACATGACTTTAAGAACATTTTACTCAGCTCTTTTATACGAACACATGTATTAAATAGAGAGTAGACTTTTTCTATGCTTTTGCTACTTTCATTATATGAGTGTGTGTTATATTTCTATGTTCACTATCACCATTTTCGTACCACTAAAAAGTAATTGAGAAGTTTTCGTAATACGTACTGGCATTAGGACAAACCAAGTGGCAAAAAACAAAATGCATTCATGCTTGCGAAAAATGCAATTTTCAGCATAAAACTGACACACAAAATAACAATCAATAGCAATAGGAAGACTAAAACCATATTTTTATGTCTGTACGCCAAATTTGTTCTGCCGAATTGCATAAAGTTTTTTTTTCTCTTCTCTTATTATGTTTATTTCCTTATTTTTTTAATATCCTCGAATAGACATGAAAATATGGCCAAAAGAGTTGTGAAACAAATAAATGGAATCAGTATTACAACTCCTTCAATAGGGTGCTGCTGCAAATAATAGAAGTCTATGATATTGGCCTTTCTGTAATGAGGGCTTGTCAGCAACTAAGATAACTCAGTTGAGTCCTGAATTAATAATCCACAAACTTTAATTGATAAAATATGTAGTTTTATTTTAGTCATTATCGGATTTGCAAAAATTTTAGATTATTTTGATATTTTGTTTAGTATACGATATGAGTAGCAAAATTCAGTGATTAAAATTAAATAAGACTTAGTCGGATTTTGACTGTGACAAAATAATTCGTTGTCAGCTCATATTATTTAAATTAAATATAACAAAATTTTTAAAACACGATTGACAATTTCTTGAATGACTGACTAATCAAAATTTTTCTAAGATCTATTATCTAAAGAATGCAATGGTTTCTGATCTTTTTTTAACTTCTTGACATATAAGTCTGCCGCACCCCGCATGGAAACTGTCAGCTAAAGCTGCTGAGAATGCAGGCATATTTTAATATCTCGACAAATTCAAGCATCAATTGTAAGTTCTTATCTACAGATGAAGTATTTCGGAAACCAAAGAGTTTTCCTATAGTAACTTCTAACCGCTGAAAGTGGTTGCTGGAGTAGAGCTCAGCAGTGTCCAGGTTCGTTGACGTTCACAAAAGAAGAAAAAAGAAATATTGGTTATTTAAAAGATTTTAAGAAAATAATATTTTGTATCAATTAACTATGTATACTGTTCTCGTAATTAGTGTAAGTCGATGTAATAGTGTGTAATAGTGCAAAGATTACAGAGGGATTGTCTGGCTGTAGCCAGCTGACCGATCTCACTGCTACCTCTGCGGGAATGTGCCAGCCAAGCTTTCCAACCAACGCCAGCGTAGGTGTTTTTTCATTTATAGATGATAAATAAATTAATTAATTTAATTTAAATAAAAAAAAATATTTACAAATTCATATATCGACCCCTGTGCGCATATGTTACGTTTATTTAGAAATCGGCTTTTTTATTCAAAATGGTTCTACATCCATTAATCCATCTGCTGATAAAGTATTATAGCGATTACTGTTTTACTTTTGGAGATAACATTGTGTACATTTTATCGTATATCGTTTTTGTTTATTTAAAAATAACAAAAACGCTCTTCTGTAAAATCTTGTTTTTGTAACATACGACAATTTCGCGCACAGGGGTCGATATTATTAATGGTACTGATAACAAAAACTAATCTATAAATTTATTTATATCATTAATTGTATAAATTATCAATTAATAACAATAATACAAAACTAATAAAAAATATTAGAATTTAGGCAATTAGTTCCATTTTAATTAATTCAATACAAACTACCTAAGTCTGCGGAGGTAAAAACATGCCGGCGGGGTTTTGTTGACACAAAGCTATGTCTTTCTTTTAGTTACTTTGTGTTACTTAATCACCATGAACCTATTTAACATACAACCATACGTGAAAATATTAAATTATTTTAATCAATATATGATCTGCTTGAGCAATATTCCGCTCAAAGTTTAATTAAAAAATCATTTTCAGCAGAAAGGCCCATTTCTGAATCATTGGGTGCGTCAAATAACAAAATTGTCGTTTGATGATTTTAATAAACATGGAATATAAAAAAAATCATTGCGTTTGATGTGGATTTGAGGCTGGCAGCGTCATCTGTATATTTAAAAACAATGTTGGTCAGCCCTTGACCGTCAACGACGAGCGCTATAGATCGAATATAAGCAACTTATCTTGGACAGAATAGGATAATATAGATGCCAGTAATATTTGGTATCAAGCTGACGGCGCTACATAAGCTACACAGCTTATGTCACATTGAACATTCTGTACGAACAATTTGAAGGCAGTCCTAAAGACTTATTATAAAGCTCAGTTATACGAAAACTACTAAAAGCCAAATAACAATCACAACTATTTGTTTATTACCACAGCAAGTAAAACAAGTAAGAGCACTATATTCGAATCGTTTATACCCACCACCAATTTGATGTACTTTTATAGCACAGAATTTATTATTTTGTTATTAGCTGTAATCGCTATGGAATAATCATCTCTTTATATATAAAGTATACTGAAATATCTATCACTTTCTTTGTATAACTTCGATATGCTGGTAAAATGTTTTCATAAATTTAGTCTTTCAATGAAAGTGGGCGTTATAGTAGGCATGTCAATATAGTTTCTGTTAATAAATAAAACAGATATTTCAATATAGTCTTTTATTCGTCATCAAAAAAGCACAAAGCTGGCTTAACTTTGGAAAATTCATGTTTTTCACACGGCCAGTTGTATGTGGCTTGCTCTCGAGATGGCACGTCAAAAAAATTTATACACTAAATAAAAAAAAACAAAAAATATTGTCTCTCCGTTGGCCTTAAGATGAAGTAACAAATAAATATAATTTCCAATTTGCCTTAAATACATGCGTTTCTTTTTAGATTGATCCCATACCTACTACACCATATGTAAGTTATTCTGTAAAAAAAACTTTATGAGAGGTATTCAATGGATTTTTATTTGAAGGCCGTAAATTTCGTTAAAAGCTCAATTTAAATCATGTGGTAATACAACACTAATGTTTGCTTAGGGCGAGCAACACGGACCGGGTCAGCTAGTAAATATATAAAAGTGAAACGGTCCATGTACGTAATAACATCACGTTCGAACGTTTGAAGCGATTTAGATGCTTTTTTATACCCGCCACCAAAAAAATGGTGGGGGTATATTCATTTTGTCATTCCGTTTGTAACACATCGAAATATCCATTTTAGACCCCATAAAGTATATATATTCTGAATCAGGGTTTGATTTGATGACGATCTAGCTATGTCCGTCCGTCTGTCCGTCTGTCCGTCTGTCCGTCTGTCCGTCTGTTGAAAGCACGATAGAGGTCGCATCGAAAAAGCTAGAGGGCTCAAATTTTGCCAGAATCTTTCTTATAGACAAGGTTTGTTTGGTATTGAAAATGGGCTAAATCGGAACATTAGAAGGAGAGTTATAGCTCGTAAAGCAAGAGTAGGTCGAAAAAACCGTGTCCTTCAAACACCGAATAAAATGGAATTGTGTCCAAACGCATTAAAGTAGAGTCATGAAACTTCGAATATATATTTCTCGAGTCAAAACAATATTTCTTCCCAAAAAATTATCAAAATCTATGCAGTAGGAGAGGAGTTATCGATCAAAATGTACGAAAATTTATACCGCACAGTGTATTTTTCGGTATATTTAAAAACAAAAACGTCATAAAAGCAACAAAATTGGATGTACGACTCTGAAATTTTGCACACTTTGTTTTTTGATGAGACGCTTTTTTGTAACGGAAAATCAATGTGCCACGCCCACTTTTACGCCCACCTCCCATATAACGTTTTACCTAAAATTCATATAATTTCTCTATTAATAAAGATTTTGGAATAACAAAGAGCTATATTGAAACACCTAAGTTGTACTCATTAGCAAAAACAACTTTGACACGCCTACTATAACGCCCACTTTTCACGTTATCTACCGTTAATGAAATTTAAAAGCTCATAAAACCGCCAAAATTAGATGTATGATGATAAAATTTGCTACGTATATCCCCCTAGGCAATGTCATTACTGTGCGAGAAAATTAAGGTGCCACGCCCATTTTTACGCCCACCTCCCATATAACGTTTTACCTAAAATTCATATAATTTCTCTATTAATAGTGATTTGGGAATAATAAAGGGCTGTTTTGAAACACCTAAGTTGTACTCATTCGCAAAACCAACTTTGAAACGCCTACTATAACGCCCACTTTTCACGTTGCCTACCGTTAATGAAATTTAAAAGCTCATAAAACCGCCAAAATTAGAGGTATGATGATAAAATTTGCTACGTATATCCCCCTAGGCAATATCATTACTGTGCCAGAAAATTAAGGTGCCACGCCCACTTTTACGCTCACCTCCCATATAACGTTTTAACTAAAATTCATATAATTTCTCTATTAATAAAGATTTTGGAATAATAAAGGGCTATATTGAAATATCTAAGTTGTACTCATTAGCAAAAATAACTTTGACACGCCTACTATAACGCCCACTTTTCACGTTATCTACCGTTAATGAAATTTAAAAGCTCATAAAACCGCCAAAATTAGAGGTATGATGATAAAATTTGCTACGTATATCCCCCTAGGCAATGTCATTACTGTGCGAGAAAATTAAGGTGCCACGCCCACTTTTACGCTCACCTCCCATATAACGTTTTAACTAAAATTCATATAATTTCTCTATTAATAAAGATTTTGGAATAATAAAGGGCTATATTGAAATATCTAAGTTGTACTCATTAGCAAAAATAACTTTGACACGCCTACTTTATCGCCCACTTTTCACGTTATCTACTGTTAATGAAATTTAAAAGCTCATAAAACCGCCAAAATTAGAGGTATGATGATCAAATTTGCTACGAATATCCTTCTAATCAATGTAATCGTTTTTGGGAAAATAAAGGACTATATTGAAATATCTAAGTTGTATTTATTAGCAGAAACTTTATTGACACGCCTACTTTAACGCCCACTTTCATTGAAAGACTACATTTACAAAAGCATTTTAGTAGCATATCGAAGTTATAGAGGGTGGTTGAATTTTAAGGACCGATGTTGAATTTAAATAAAACACAAATTATTTAGGATATTATTATCATTTCTTTTTATAATGATAATATTTGTATGGTTCAATTATGTATTTAACAAAATATCTGCCAAATTGCCCCCCATCCTTGGCACCACTCCTCTAGCTGATGGTCCAAATTTTCAATGACAATGTTGATGCTCAATTGTTGGGCAGGATGATGAGTCGAGGTTGACTGCTCTTTTGCCACACTATCGCAAAAAACAGCAATGGTTCCCATTCAACGAACTAAGAAGGCATTCACAGATTTTCTAACATTTTATACAGGCCTGTTTTGCAGAAATTTAAATATTTTTTACAATTCTCCCGATTGTGGACGAATTTGAACGATTATCTTGATCAAAAGAATTACGAACTGCACAAAATACATTTTGACTTAAACACCCATTTTTATAAAAAACCTGAATAACTTTAAAGCGTTGCTCATTTGCGTATCTTTAAACGGATCAAATTGAGTAAGTTTGAGATTGAGAAATGTCAAGTGAAATGTAGAAAACAAAATTAAAGACTAGGTGTAGTTCACCTTCAACATGGGCATTTAAAATTTAACAGCCCTCTACAAAGAAAGTGATTAACATTTTATTATAAAGGGATTATTCCATAGCGATTAACAAAATAATAAATATTGTGCTTTAAATGTACACAAAATTGGTGGTGGGTATAAAAGATTCGGTACAGCCGAATATAGTGCTCTTACTTGTTTTTATTCGATTGAAAATTTTCAGGAGATGGTTTGTTAAGAAAAAAATTACAAAATTTCTAATAAAACTCGGAAAATTTAAGTTTTTATTATATTGCTTACTACTCACTTCTCATTATTTCTAAGTATATGCCACCTGAGAGACAAACGTTTAAAATTTTTATATGTTTACCCTTTTTTTTTGTTTTTGAATGGATAATTGTTTTAGTTGTGGATATCTGTACATAATATAATGACCGAACTTATCTATATATATAAAAGAGTAACGTGACTGACTGACTGACTGATTCATCATCGCACAGCCCAAACGCTAAGAGCTAGAGACATGAAATTTGGACAATCGGTTCCTTTTTCGATGTATAGCTCCACTAAGAAGGAATTTTTGGAAATTCGTACTTTTAGGGGGTAAAAAAGGGTAAAAATGGGTAAAATCGGTAATCTTATATCTGCTAAAATAAAAATGATACAAATTAAATTGAAAAAGTATTGTAATTTGCACAAAAAATAAGCTGACAGGTGTCTGACCTTTTTTGGAATTTTCAATCCCTAAGGGGAAAAAACGGGTAAAAACATAATTTGGTACTTTTTTGGTACCCTATGTAACTTCCAAACGCATAAAGCTAGGAAAAAATTTAAACTGTACCGCGAAAAAATATTAATAGGGATTCGGCACTTTTTTCAAATTCATATGTATAAGGGGTAAAAATTGTCCCTTTTTTTGGTACTTTTTTTAAAATAAACTTTTCTTATATTATTCAATGGGACAAAATTTGACAATTATTATTTCCTAATAGAATATGGACAACTATTTAAGTGAAATTTTTGGAAACTTTTCGGGGGACAAAAAAGGTACCAAAAAGGGGAAAATTCTGGAAAATGTATGTAATTCCTAATTAGACGGCCAATTTTCACAACATTTTTAATTGGGATTTTTCTAGACATAAAAAATTATGTAATTTAGTAAAAATTGAAACACAAATTGAAACAGGGTAGAAAAGGGAAAAATCGAGAAGAGTTTGGTACTTTTTACAACATAATTACTTTTATGCAAAAAAGAGTAGATTTACTGACTTTAAATCATGTCTATTAAAATATTTTGTTACATAGATATTTGAACATTTTAAACTTGGAATTTGGACCAAAAATTTACTTTTTGTATTTTCTACGTTTATAAAGGTAGAATGTAAAATAAAGGACTATTGATTCCAGGTAAGACTAAAAATGTTATGGGTGACCAAAAAGGTACTTTTTTGAATTTTTATGGTACTTTTTATATATTCTACGTTTGCGAAGCTAGAATTTTAAAATTAGTGGGTATTGATACAAGGTGAGACCGAAAATGTTATGGTCGACCAAAAAGGTACATTTTTGGATTTTTGTGGTACTTTTGGTATTTTCTACAATTATGAAGGTAGGAATGTACAATCAAGGACTTTTGATTCCAGGTGAAACTGAAAATGTTATGGGCGACCACAAAGGTACTTTATTGAATTTGTATGGTACTTTTTGTATTTTTAACGTTTGCGAAGGAAGAATTTCGAAATTAGTGATACAAGGTAAGGTTAAATATGTTATGGGCGATCAAAAAGGTACTTTTCTGAATTTTAATGGGAATTTTTGTATTTCCTACGTTTATAAGGCTAAAATAGTGAAATAAAGGATTGTTGATTCAATTTGAAAATTAAAATTATATTGGAGACACAAAAAAGCCTTTTCGCATTTTTATTGTACTCTTTGAATTTTTACGTTTGTAAACATAGATTCTTAAAATTAGTGTTTTTTGATCCGAGGTCTAACTCCTAATATTATGGACGACCAAAATTACTTTTTCTCTTTTTATATATTTTGTTTACATAGAATTCTGAATGTAAGTAATAATAAACCAAGTGGAAGTTTTAGTGAAGGAAAAAATGTTACTTTTATTATTTTTAGGGTAATTTTTGCAAAATATGAATCTTAATTTTTGAAACTCAGTAGCATTGATCTTGCTTTTAGTTAGGAAATATATGCCCGATATATCGTTACTCTACTTTTTATATTTCTAAGTAAATTGAATCAGAGATACAAATTTTCATAAATTGAACCAAATATATTTAATAATTATAAATAGAACTTGAGTATTCAGTAAATAGTAAGAACTGCGCTAACGAAGTAGTGGGTTAAATGCTAGTAGGCAATAAATGAAGCAAAATTTGTGTTATTCTTTCTTTGCACGGAAGTTGTGTTTTAATTTTTAATCGATATGAAACACTAAACATTAGTAGATAGCTTCCGAGAGAAGCCAGGGCAGCCAGCTAGTAGTTAATAAAAATTACTGTAAATCTTTAATAAATTGGTTTTGTTTTTAATTCTTCTCTAATTTTTCGTTCATAAGAAAATATCTTACTGCCTAAAATACGTTACCCTCTTACATTGTTTTTTCTTCTTCTTCATTTGCCATCAAATTTTATTTTTTAATTTCTCTTTGTCCTTTTTTTCTTTTCTATTTTAACACCAAATACGAAATTTCAATACATTGAAATAATCCAACTTGTAACATGTGCAAGGATTAGACATGCATATAAAAAGTAATTACTATTTTACACTTTACATCTGGCAGGATATTAAGGAATTTTGCGAACATTGTTGTAATGAAAAGCTGTTTTCGGGGGTACTAAATTCTTACTGCCGTATTTATACAAATTTTGTAAAAGTTGTAAAAATTACGAAGAAATTTTAAAATTTTAAATGGAATACTGCCCTGGTCCATATGTTTTTAGGCTTTATTTAAAAACATTAACTGCCGTATTCATAAAAAATATTTTGGGTTTATTGAAGGTTTATTGTACAAAAATTTTTCAAATAACCCCAGAGAATTGATTGGATAAAAAGAGGTTTACGTAAGGGCTATAGCATATTAGTATATGATTAGGACGCTATATGTTGGAATCGACCTCTTAGTAATGGGTTTTTAAAGAACGAACACAATGGACCTTGTGAGGGTGTTAGAGGTATCTCTTTCTTCCTGCAAATCCCTTTCCTACCAACCTAAAGATCGAAGATGCGGAACATATAAAATGACTGTTAGTGATCAATTGATGGCATGTCACCTTTATGAAATTCCCGCGATGTTTTTTTGAATGCCAGAGAAAGTGGTACGCTGTACCCTAAATAATATCCGTTCAAGACTTGTCAAAGTCGTGTTTGGCACCACAGAAAGCCGGTCTTATCAAGACAATTTTTTTCGAAGTTCGTGTAGAAGGCGTGGTTGCTATGCAAAGTGTGAAATAGATGGACTTCGAGCAACCACTAGTGACTCTGGGTAGTATTGTCTGGAAAAATGTTTCTACGTGGTTTGTTCAGTCTCCAACGGAGAGTAAAACTTAGGGCTTACTTTACTGTTAATGTAAAATTTCACTACAGGGGAAAAGATATTCTGAGCTCTCGAGAATTATGTACAAAAATTTGTCAGCTGTACTGCTCTGGTTTTCACATAGTTGCGATGACAGTGATAGGCCCATTATTGATATCTGTTGTCAAGGCTGCTGCCAATGTTAATACAACCACATCTGTAATCATAGTTTAATTTTAATTTTTACAAGTTTTACCTTAATCTTTTGATTTGTATCATTGATGTACTTTATAGGTATTCGCTGGAGGTAAACGTTACCAGTATTGTGGTTTTTGGTTAAAAGAATATACTCAGTCAGAGTGCTCTTTTGCCGCTACAGCTGATAAGTATTCTGTGATTTATAATTTGTTTGAAATATTTTTAATTTTCCCTTTAGTAAATAACAATCTGTGTTTTGTACAAATTTTGTTTTATATTTAATTTTGTTGTTGTGTTTTCCTTAAACAAATGAATTTGTTTTCAGTTTTTTTTATCAAAGAATGCTTTCATTAGCTTCAGAAAAGAAAAAATAAGAATTTTTTAATATTTTTTTTAACATCACTGAGGTGGTGTTTGCTGTGGTTTCGTTGTTTTTGTAATTAAAATAAAACTTTATTATAAACCATTTTTTTCCTTTCTTTAAAATCAATAAGTAAAATATTGAACCAAAACTTTTTTCAAATCTAAGTCCAAGCATTTTTGAATTCGAGGCTGTTAACTTTACATTTATCACTTGTTTGTGAGGAAAGGGTAACTAAACGTTTAACAATGAGAACGGTTGAAAAAATTGTGCTGCAAGTAGTAATATGTAATTATTTTCTCTGTAAAAAGCATGTGGCAATGACAAAGATGCCCAGTAGAGCTGGCTTGTAGACTAACAAACGAACAATTCTTGGAAATCATTGAATTTTATTATCAAAATTCGTGCTATGTGTTCGTTCTATGTTTATTTTATGGTCGTTAAAATCAACCCACTAAAAAGACTTCTTAAGCTGTTGTGACCACGCTTCTCACTAATTTCTCTTAACTAGTTATAAATATATAAACAACAAGTAACAGTGCTATATTCGGCCGTGCCGAATCTTATATACCCTTCACAACGTGTAGTCATGCAATAACAATTGTTTGTATCACCATTCATCCCATATAAAATACGTGCATACGTACACGTTAAAATAAATGTGGCATCGAATCCCAGCTGAGCCAAAAAAATTTCATTTTATTTTATTTAATATATTATTTATATTTTATTATTTTTTTTATATTTTATTTTTAAATTTTTTTAAACAATTTTTTTAGAAAAATTTTTAAAAAATTTTTTTAAATTTTTTTTTAAATATTTTTAAATTTTTTTTTTTGTAGTTTTTATACCCTTCACCTGTGGTGCACAAGGGTATATATAGCTTTGTCATTCCGTTTGTAATTTCTACAATTTTCATTTCCGACCCCATAAAGTATATATTTTCTGAAAGCTCATGAATAGAGGAGTCGATTAAGCCCTGACCGTCTGTCCGTCTATCCGTCTGTCCGTCTGCCCGTCTGTCCGTGTGTTGGTTGAAATCAACTTTTAGAAGCAAATATATGTTCCTCAGATCTGTGTATGGTATCAATCTCTTGGAAATATCCAGGAATGAATCGCTATTGAAACTCAGCACAATCGCCCCATAACTTTCTGAGATATGAGCAAAAAACCACGACCACCTCGTTTTTTTTCACAATTACAACAACAACATACATACATACATACATGTAAAAAACATACCAAACAAAAAAAATTAAAAAAAAAAAAATATTAAAAATAAGAAAAAAATAAAAAAAAAACTACAAAAAAAAATTTAAAAAAATTTAAAAAAAAATTTAAAAAAATTTTTTAAAAATTTTTCTAAAAAAATTTTTTAAAAAAATTTAAAAAAAATATTAAAAAAATTATAAAATATATATAATATATTAAATAAAATAAAATAAAATTTTTTTGGCTCAGCTGGGATTCGATGCCACATATGTACGTATTTTATATGGGATGAATGGTGATACAAACTACTGTTATTGCTTGACTACACGTTGTGAAGGGTATATAAGATTCGGCACGGCCGAATATAGCGCTCTTACTTGTTTTTCTTATTTTTTTCTTATTTTTAATATTTTTTTTTTTTATTTTTTTTTGTTTGGTATGTTTTTTACATGTATGTATGTATGTATGTATGTTGTTGTTGTAATTGTGAAAAAAAACGAGGTGGTCGTGGTTTTTTGCTCATATCTCAGAAAGTTATGGGGCGATTGTGCTGAATTTCAATAGCGATTCATTCCTGGATATTTACAGGAGATTGATACCATACACAGATCTGAGGAACATATAGTTGCTTCTAAAAGTTGATTTCAACCAACACACGGACAGACGGGCAGACGGACAGACGGATAGACGGACAGACGGTCAGGGCTTAATCGACTCCTCTATTCATAAGCTTTCAGAAAATATATACTTTATGGGGTCGGAAATGAAAATTGTAGAAATTACAAACGGAATGACAAAGCTATATATACCCTTGTGCACCACAGGTGAAGGGTATAAAAAGTAAGTACCGAGAAGAATTTTACTGCTGTATCGTTCTTCTTGAAAATCAATAAAAATCGCAACGTTGCAATGAAGCAAGATACAGTATTGAATCACCTACTTTTTATAGAAAATGAAACAAAGCCTGTTGAGGGCAAATTGTGTGATCAATTAATGTCATATTTTGGAGCAGTTCATTGGCTGCCTAGATTATTCAGTTTGACCTAGAATGTCTTTGTGGGCATACGTGAAATGTATTACTGTAAGGCAACATTACGTCTGCCATTGGTTAGAAAGCGGCCAAAATCTTGAAAAAGGAAGCTTAAGATGAAGCTCAGAGATGAACCACTTAAGGCCTATCTCATATATATAATATAATCTAGAATAAGTAGATGGGAGGCAAACACATTTTTGTCAACCAAATATTTAATTCATTCACTTCGCAAATTTGCTGTGTTTTTTTTAATTTTTATTACTAAAACGGTTAAAATTCACCTGGTACATGGAATGAAACTTATTTAGACTAAGCGTGAAAAATTAATTGTTTGTTAATTAATTATTATAACAAATAATCCAAAGGTAATCAAGATTATTTAGGATTACGAGAAAATAATCAAAAATAATAATCAAATTTCGCCAAAAAAAAAATCACAAAAAGTTGAAAATAACCATTGAAAGTAGTCGAATTATTTTTTGATTACTTTTTATTATTTTTGATTACTTTCTCGTAATTTTTATTAATCTTGACTATTTTTGGATTATCTGTAATCAATTAGTAATCGTGCGAATCTGAAAATAATCGTAATCTAATTATTACTTCAACGAAAACAAAAAAATCTAATTTCTAATTATTACAACTAGTAATCAGTACTTAACATCTATTGTTTGAGCTCAAGGGTAGATTCTGGTACCTAAAAGTGTTTAGAATAAGATTAATAGAGTTAGATTTCTGATAAAAATTTATTTACCCAATAAAAACGTTTTTTGCGGCTTTAGAATCAAATATCGAGATCACAACAAACAGAGCAGCAACAATAGCAAACTTATTGTCAGACTAAAAGCCGAAAAAAATACGCCATCACATATGCATGACGTCACCAAAGTCGGCACCCAATCATAACTTACCATATACCAAATCGCATCTCCCAACTGAAGTGTGTTCTCAGCGGTAATGCGTTTTATTTTGTCGAGACTTCATAATTATCACTCTAGGTTCACCAAGTGCCTTTTCTTTATTTTCAACAAAATTCTCTATTATATGACATTCAGTGGCGTACTTGTTAACACAAAAAAACAGTTTTTCTTCTAAAAAAATAAACTTTTTGTACAGAGAAAATTGTTGATGATTTTTATTCTTGCAGAATATTTTAGATATTTCTTTAGAAATAAATATTTTTTGCATATATTTAAATTTCTTTTAAATACAAACAAATCTGTCCGAAACTTCATATCTTTCAGTGTATTTGCTTGTCTGGATCTCAGTTTATTTGCAAGAAATATATCTATTTTAATTATTACTTAATATTATTTATCTGGACGTAAAACTTAATCCAAAAAGCCTTAGAGTACAATTTGGCTATTTTGATTTCGTTAAAACGTTTAGTAGTAACAACAATAGTAAGCACCTTTGACAACTTGTAAAACTCACACCTAATCATTTTATTGGCACCCATCATATTTTGAAATAATCCTAACAGATGCCATAATTCCCTCAAAAACCATTAACAAAAGTGTTTCTAATCGAATATTTGTACATGTAAGATAAAAGACAAAGAGATACAAATATTAAAAGACACAATAAATAAAACAACTCAGCTGTCTAACTCAGTCATAAGTTTATGTGTTGTTTTGTGTTGCTAAGAGTTAAGGCGCATAGAAGAAATTAATCATCTTGTCTTTGAACCGAACAAAATCAGTAAATAAATACAAAAATGCTTTGAAAATAAAACAGGTTTTATCTCACGTCTAATTTTTGTGACGTATTTTAGATATGAGTCGGAATTTTATTTCATTATTAAAGTTGAACTTTTCATATAGAAGCGAATGCGATGCAATGATGCGGAGTAGAATCAAAACATGTGATTTTTGAACAGATTTACCCGAAAAGTGGTATAACACTTCCACAGTGCATCCAATAAGAAGTTAACCTTCAGAAGGTTACATCTGAGCAATGTAATCCTACCGTATTTTAAAAAAAAAAAAAAAAAAAATGATAGCATAGTTGATGTTGTAATTATCTTAGCAATGCTCCTAAGGTCCGAATACTTTAAGACATTCGCCTGTGTTCTGTGTTCGAAGTGATATAAAATCATTTGGAATTGACATAGCATTGTCGAATAAACAATAATACTTCAATGGGAATTCCCAGTGATTTAAATTTACTTGGATTACAGAGCACAGGCGATTATTTTTGATACTATGCAACGTATCATCATACTGCTGAAAATGTACCTTTACATGCTTTCAATCCGAAAGTCCGTATTATGGGAGACTGGCGCTCATTATTTGCAATTGTTTTTAGGTTGTCATTAGGGCAGCAATATGCTCTGTCATGGAACGAAATTCAGCGTTAAAACAGCGGATCTACATTAGACTGTTAGAAAATCCATTTAATAAACTTGGTGTGTTATGCTAGGCGCACAATTGGGACGAACGACGAATTTTTCGTCTCGAATATTCGTCATAAAAAATAAAACACATCTGTGTATATGAAAATGCATACAATTGTGGCGTCAGTCGAAGTTCGCTATACGCGGCGAACTCTGCATTAGATTTATTTCTATTTCTTACGCCGGCGAGCGACAAACAAATTGATACAAGGTGACCATTTTTTATTAAATTTGGGCTTACTTCTTAACATTTTAAGAAAATAAAGTTAGTTTTTACTTTAATAATTGTTTTATTTTAAAACATTTAAAATAAGTATAAAAAAGTTAAGACAAAAATTTGTTTTTATTTGTGTTTTTGCAAATGTTTAAGTTTATTAAAGGTTATAACACACGGCATGTTTTTTACATCTGACTTTAAAATTTGTAAAACATATGTAAATCTACATGTCTGTCAAAATTGTACTTTTACTGATATCATATGTTTTGACAGAAGAAAATAGAGCGCACTCTAATAAAAATTTTGTCAGATGTCTCAACACATGTTTTTTTACAGAAGTAATGTTTGAAAGGTAACACACGACATGTTTGTATTAGCAGTGGAGAATTTGACAAGTCAGGTGTAAAAACATGCCGTGTATTAGCTCCTTTAACGAGCTAATACAAACATGTCGTGTGTTACCTTTCAAACATTACTTCTGTAAAAAAACATGTGTTGAGACATCTGACAAAATTTAAATTATATTGCGCTCTATTTTCTTCTATCAAACATTTGACATCAGCCGTTGGCAAAAACCTCTGCTGCTGCAAAGCACTCAGCGTAAAAGTACAATTTTGACAGACATGTAGATTAACATGTCTCACAAATTTTAAAGTCAGATGTAAAAAACATGCCGTGTATTATAGCCTTAAGTATTATTAGCTGTTATACACAAACAAAATTTGTATTATTGTTTAATGCACGTACCCACGACATTCTTTGCAAACGTTTGCTTATACGTAAACAAGTTGTTATTATTACAGAAATTATATTTATTGCTTTGTTGAGTTTCACAAAAAATTAAATTCTTAGATTATTTTTGTTTTTTCTTTGCACAAACACTAAACGATTTTATCAATTATAAAAGATGTTACTTTTTCGTCGTTGTTGTGCTTCACACGACAAATTTGCACAACGAACTTTTACCGAAGAGTTCGTCGTGTTGGGCGAAATTCGTCGTTCGTCCCAATTGTGCGCCGAGCATTAATTAGAATCTAGTGGCATAAATTCTTAAATTCCTTAATATGCTGCGGTAAAATTTCCGATTAGTTTCATATATTAAAGGGAAAAATGCGGCATGAGGAGTCAAATCAATGTTGGATGTGGTCTATTTGGTTACATTTCATCTAATAATATACAGTGAAACGCAAGTTGTTGATGATATTGCCAACAGTGTGCTCGAAGCATTTATGATGTAAACCAGAAGCATTTATCACGCAACACTAATTTTCGCAATGCAGTTCAATAATGCTGTGCTACGTTCACTGCCACGTGAAACTATCGTGTAAGGGACATATCTAAATTGCACTATGGCAAAGACATGCTTCACAGTACACATACAAGTTATGAGTTTATAGGAATAAAACTGCTTGCTTTTGTTCGGACATGATTACAACTGACAACCTTATTTTAATTCTTTCTTTTTATAAACTTTTTTTGCTTACTTTATAATTAATTGATAATAATACAAACTTATTTACTTATTTAAACCCAATTTATTTCGATAAGTGCTTAGTTAACTTCTTTTTTATATTTCTTTCTTTTTATAAACATTTTTGCTTACTTAATAATTAATTGATAATAATAAAAACTTTAATAATAAGAACTTATTTTAACTCAATTTATTTCAATAAGTGCTTAGTTAGCTTCCGGTTTATAAACATAATCAATAACTTATTATAACTAATTTTAACGTTTGTTTATTGTAAAATGTATTTCAATAAGTGCTTAGTGGACAATGCACTAATTTTAGTTATTTGCTTGAATATTCTAGTTAGTTGGACTCTAATGTATTATTGTTGCTTTAAAAGTGTAAAGTTCTGTGTTAGCAGTATTTTGAGTAATTGCGCTACGCGTGTTGTATTTGCTGTATGTAGTGCTGGTGTTATTGGTATTTACAGAGTGTGTTAACTCCCCGTTTCTTAAGTATCAGTGTCCCATTGATCAAAAATAAATTAAAAAAATTCATGGATAATTTATCTTGAGTTCAGGGAAATGAACTGAGGGTGGAAATTGTAATGATCCCTGGCGATTTCTACATCTTGAATATAATTGAATAGTTAGTATAATTGAAAAACCAATTAGGAGTAAAACGAAATTAGAACCTATGGAAACTAATCCTTTGTATGAAAGGTTTCCCAAATTTTCAATGTTTTCCAGGTGAAGATGGTGAAGGTATTGTAAATCCAATTTGATTTCCTTCTCTGTCAAATTGCCCTGTAATATCGGTGGAAGAATTTGAAATGACGTTGTTTGCCAATTCGAATACCTGGCATTATTAAGAGTGATCGTTTCGTTAAAAAAATTTATTATAAAAGTTCCATTTAGAATTTGTGAGCTATTGCCATATGTAAGGTTCCCAATGTAGTTTGTTAAAAATATTGTACCCTCTGACATAAGTTCGATTATCGGTCGTTTTTCCATCTGATATTCACAAGTTGCATTTTCCCCGTTAAGTATGTTGACGATACAATGATTTGAATCAAGCATTTCTACTTGGTCCGATTTACATATTACTACCCCCTCGATTACCATGCAGTTTCCCTTAATTCCATATTTCCTCGATTGGGATACGTTGGTAAAGTTCAGATATACCCTCTTATTATTCCTAACCGTTGAACGAAGAATGACATTATTGAACAGAGTGTCCTCCGTCTGAGGTAGTGAAATTATATACATAAGAAGAGAGTCCTTTATGACCATAGAAGGTTCCGCATATTGGAGAGCTTGTAGTTCGTTTTTGTACGGAAGTTTCTCCGTTTGAGATAGTATGTTCGCAATATCGCCTTTATTCAATATCTGGGAATGAACGATACCTTGTTTCGCAAGCTGACATGCCATTACAATTTGAGCTATTTCATCTTTTATCAATCCAAGTTTGTTAAAGAGAATTTGTGCTTGTCTGGTAGTGTCTTTGGTATTCTCCTCAGCGACCACTTTATTGTAGTCGTCTAATAAGTCATTGGTTGTCTTCATTAGGTATTTGTTGATGGTATATTGCTTATTATTATTATTTATGACACTATTCGTTCGACTGAGAATATTGTCCCAATCAGTAGCATCTGGGTTACCTGATATCCACTTCCAGGCAGATCCAATCCAATTTATGGATCTTTTACTTCTAGTTGAATTTTTAACGTGAAGTTGATCTAACAGGTTTTCTATTTTTGTAAGTTGGTGCTCTATTTGTAAGTCCAACGTTCTCGTATTCTTTACTTCATAGTGAAGGGTTGATTTAATTTGTGTGATGATTTGTTCGTATTCTATAAGGTTGATTGTGTGTATTATCCTGTAGTTTCCGTTGCTAATTTTACCAATGCCTTGTTTTATTTCGACTAGTGGGTTGTTGCATTCGTAAATATCCACAGTTGCCATTGTCCAATTTATTGAGAGTCTGAAAAAGATAAAGGTTTCAATTCTTTAGATGAGACTTGTGAATTCTCTTGTTATCGGTAGTGGTGATTGTAACGTTATTGTCTTTTCCGACAGTTTGCTTTGTAAATAAAGGTTTATCTTTCCCTTAATCTGTTTATTTTTCTTGAAAACCGTGGCTCCAGTTTCATATTTTATTGGCTTTTGTTTCTTTGCATTCTGCCTGTAAATTTGGATTTTCTGATTTCTAGCTATTTCATTTTTCAAATCATTATTTACTATTTCTTTGAAGTCCGCTAGATTTTGGTGATTAATCCTTTCCGTTCTATTAAAGAAAATGTCAACAGGTTTTCTTTTTGTAACTGAGTGTACTGTGTTGTTATATCTGTCCACTGTTATATTAATTAGTTCTTTAATAGAATAATCCGGATATTCTTCCCGAAGACATCTTAACATTTCGGTGATTGTGGAGTGTACTCTTTCAATCGTACCATTTACTTCGCTTTTTTGTGGTGGCGCAAAATATATTTTGATTCCTAGGCCCTCTATGTAATTTAATACTATAGGACTAATAAAACTGCCCTCATTATCCATTACCAGCTTTTTGGGTGCCGAGAAAAAATGAAGTATTTTTATCATTTTATCGCGAATATGCAACACCGATTTATTTTTTATGTGGAAGAATTTCGTGTATTTGGAAAATTTGTCCACGCATGTAATAAACTTTTCGTTTTGAATCTCCATTATGTCGATGTGTAATATTTCCGTAGGGTATGACGGAATTGGAGTTGGTTGTAACTCTGGGTTTGGAGGGTGTCTATCGTATTTATTTTTACTACATATTTCGCAAGATTTCGTGAAATTCTTAATCAATTTTGCCATTTTGGGAAAATAATATTTTTCCAGGATTTGGTGTTTATTCTCGTCTGAACTTCTGTGAGCTCTTTTGTGCTCATTTTGAATAATTAAGAATTGCTGTTCGTCGTCTCTAATGTCCTCTACTTATCTTTGCGTTATTCTTATCCTGAATTTTGAAAAATGTTCCTTACAGACTTCTTGTAACAAGACAAGGTTTTCCTCTGGGATTTTAATTCCGTTTAATAAGGTTGGATTCAATTTTTCCTTTAATATTGAGGTCAAGGTCTTCTTATTGAGGTTCCTTATTTTGACATAGTGTCTATGAAAATTCTTATGAGGGTTCTCGTAGTAGTGAGAATCAAATTTTTCGGAGAATATTATTTGGTTCCTAAAAATATTTATTGGAGCCTCACAATGCGGTATCAGAGAAGTGTTGTCTTCTTCGGTGCTATGTTGGGAATTATCGTCTGATGATAATACGTTGATTTCCGTTGGTAATCTTGAAAGTGCATCCGCGACCACGTTCGTTTTTCCCGGTTTGTATATTAGTTTGTAGTTATATTCTTCTATTCTGGCCTTCCATCGCTTAAGTTTTGCATTGTTATTAGAGTTGCTCAACGCAAATGTTAGTGGCTGGTGATCCGTTAGGATTTTTATCTCCCTGGCTCCATAAAGGTAAGAACGAAGCTTGTCGAGAGACCATATGATTGCTAACATTTCCTTCTCTATGGTGGAATAATTTTCCTCCGTTTTGTTAAGAGATCTAGACAGGAATATGATTGGGCGATCTTTGCCGAGTTCCCCTTGGGATAGAACAGCTCCCATCGCAAAATTTGAAGCATCTGTAGTAAGAATGAATGGTTTTTCGAAATTCGGAAATGCTAAAATTTCAGATGACGTCAGAAGTTCTTTTAAGCCATTAAATGATTTAAGAGCTTTATCATCTAAACAAATTGGAATTTTCCTGGACTGGCCGGCTTTGATTTGAGCGTTTACTCCCCTCGTTAAGTTTGTTAGAGGTTTCGCTATTGCCGCAAAATCTTTGATAAATATTCTATAGTAAGATGCTAATTTGATTGTTGAACTTTTTAACAAAGACTTTATTAATTTTTAGTTTGGCTCTAGTCATTTTATTATTAAATTTCTAATTATTACATGAAGAAATCAATTTTAATTTGTGATAATGAAAGAATATATTGGAAAAGTAAGTTTTAATCCCGACACCAGCCGAGTGGAATGCATTTTCGAAACCAGCTACGGTTTCATCATCAGCACTCTTTGATCGGAATGTCTTAGTGTTGGATGTAAATATCATCTATTTAACTCACAAGTTTATACGAAATTTGATTTTGTGAATTAAACTTCACATACATATTCATATCTTTTGCTGTAGTGAGTGAGAACGAAATTTACCAAACTTAAGCTTTTCCCCTTTTTGTTATTCTATTCAATTATCACATTTTTTATTCTTTCTTTAAACCATCAGTCTGATGGTAATGAAAGCTTTTTGTTGGTTGTGATCCTCACAACATTTTCAATCATACATGTTTGTTTGTTAAGTCAGTTATTCAACGGGAAGTTGGTACTGACCGGTCTATATGATCATTACACCGTGCCATGTGTATATATATACTTTTCCAATATATTCTTTCATTATCACAAATTAAAATTGATTTCTTCATGTAATGATTAGAAATTTAATAATAAAATGAACTAGAGCCAAACTAAAAATTAATAAAGTAAGATGCTAATCCTAGAAAACTTTTTAAATGCTTTAAGTTTCTAGGGCGAGGAATTTGCTGTATTGCAGCAATCTTCGCTGGATCTGGCCGTATGCCGCCTTGTGATACTACATGATCAAGAAATTCTACACTTTCCCTCAAGAATTTAGATTTCTCAAGATTTACCTTTAAATTAGCCTCCTCAAGTAGGGAACATACTTGTCTCAAATTACTGTTGTGTTCATCTTTATCCTTGCCAAATACTATTATATCGTCGATATAAACATAGCAGGCTTTTCCCAGTAAGGGATGCAATACGTCATTCATCAATCTCTGGAAGATTGCAGGTGCATTTTTGAGACCAAAAAGTAACCTTACGAATTCAAATTTACCATTACTTGTGGAAAACGCTGTTTTTTCTATGTCCCTATCATTCATCCGGATTTGGTGAAATCCTCTAACAAGAAATTTCAAGATTTTTCCATCCCTTAAGCGTAGTTCTAGATAGGGTATGCTAGAGAGGCTCCTATCATAAAATTCAATTCGTCTTATTCGTCCTCGAAAGTTGGTTCGTCGTCTTCCTCGCCCTCATAATCCCCGTTCCGTGTTTCGTATTCCTGACTAGTAGACTCTTCGTAGGCTTCCATAGTTTGAGTATTAAAAAGCCGTTGCTGCTTTCGCGGAATATTGGAAGAGTAAGTTCCAGAATTTGGGAGAGGAGGCCTTTCAGGTCTATTCATATAATTTATCTGTCGTGTTCTCAAGGAAGGATCGACTTCCATTGGTACAGGTGGTTTTGGTTGAGTGGGTCTTGGAGGTGGATCATTTTGTGTGTATTGTTGTTCCCGTCTTATTGGGGTTGGTGCATTATAGATGCGAACTTGTTCGGCTGTACTCGGGTTCCTATAGGGAGTACCGAATTTATTCCGATTAGTAGGTGCGCTAATAATATTATGCTTGTTATTCCGTGGGTGGATAGAGGTACTTCTATAGTTCATGTTCTGGAATTCGAGTCAAGAAGTATATGCCTCTGGAATTGTCGCCAGTTTTTGAATTGCCAGCATTTTCTATATATCACCGTTTATCCCCCGGATGAATACATCCAAAGCTCTATTTCTGTGACTTGAAATTAAAGCTTCTACTGTTTCGGCCGAATAGTTATCCGACTTAATTTTGTTTATGATCAGCGATAATTGGTGATTGATTTTCGCATAAAATTCATCAACCGTATTATTACGCTGTGACATAACACTTAGCTCATATTCTAGGGTCCCTACGTCTCGTTTGTCCGCATAATGCAAGGACAAACAATTTTTTATCTTCTCCCAACTTTCATCAAATATATTATAAGATATTAGGGCCGTATCGGCAGGACCCCTTACCTTATGTCTTATGTGTTGTAGAATTGCCCTATAAATCGGTTTATCCCTCACTATCGCATAATCCCCCAATATGGATTCTACGCTGTGAATCCAAGAAATGTACTGGACGGGGTTACCGTCAAAGACCTGTAAATCCCTTACACAGTCGGGAAGTTTCCTTATTTCGACCAAATCCGCTTCGGTCCTTGGAACGGGGAGTGTTACATCCCCAACAGGAGGAGGGTTGGATTTTCCCTCCAGACCAGTTATTCTACCGGTGAGGAGTCTCATTTGCTCTATTTGTGCGTTAAGGGCACCTGTGAGCTGGGTTATAGCATCCTGAATTCTATCCATTTTAATGTAATTTAAAAGGGGTTTTCTATATTCAATTGTATGTGTGGTCTGTTTGTGTGAATGCTGAATTACTTTATGGAATTGCTTATAAAAGGTGGTAATAAACAGAAAAAAAATTATAAAAATATCTTTATTCTTTATTGATTCTGTATTTTTTTCACAATTGTGTTAACGGAAGTCTGATCCACCTCCAAGACCCACTCAACCAAAACCACCTGTACCAATGGAAGTCGATCCTTCCTTGAGAACACGGCAGATAAATTATATGAATAGACCTGAAAGGCCTCCTCTCCCAAATTCTGGAACTTACTCTTCCAATATTCCGCGAAAGCAGCAACGGCTTTTTAATACTGAAACTATGGAAGCCTACGAAGAGTCTACTAGTCAGGAATACGAAACACGGAACGGGGATTATGAGGGCGAGGAAGACGACGAACCAACTTTCGAGGACGAACAAGACGAATTGAATTTTATGATAGGAGCCTCTCTAGCATACCCTATCTAGAACTACGCTTAAGGGATGGAAAAATCTTAAAATTTCTTGTTAGAGGATTTCACCAAATCCGGATGAATGATAGCGACATAGAAAAAACAGCGTTTTCCACAAGTAATGGTAAATTTGAATTCGTAAGGTTACCTTTTGGTCTCAAAAATGCACCTGCAATCTTCCAGAGATTGATGAATGACGTATTGCATCCCTTACTGGGAAAAGCCTGCTATGTTTATATCGACGATATAATAGTATTTGGCAAGGAAAAAGATGAATACAACAGTAATTTGAGACAAGTATGTTCCCTACTTAAGGAGGCTAATTTAAAGGTGAATCTTGAGAAATCTAAATTCTTGAGGGAAAGTGTAGAATTTCTTGATCATGTAGTATCACAAGGCGGCATACGGCCAGATCCAGCGAAGATTGCTGCAATACAGCAAATTCCTCGCCCTAGAAACTTAAAGGATTTAAAAAGTTTTCTAGGATTAGCATCTTACTTTATTAATTTTTAGTTTGGCTCTAGTTCATTTTATTATTAAATTTCTAATCATTACATGAAGAAATCAATTTTAATTTGTGATAATGAAAGAATATATTGGAAAAGTATATATGTATATACACATGGCACGGTGTAATGATCATATAGACCGGTCAGTACCAACTTTCCGTTGAATAACTGACTTAACAAACAAACATGTATGATTGAAAATGTTGTGAGGATCATAACCAACAAAAAGCTTTCATTACCATCAGACTGATGGTTTAAAGAAAGAATAAAAAATGTGATAATTGAATAGAATAACAAAAAGGGGAAAAGCTTAAGTTTGGTAAATTTCGTTCTCACTCACTACAGCAAAAGATATGAATATGTATGTGAAGTTTAATTCACAAAATCAAATTTCGTATAAACTTGTGAGTTAAATAGATGATATTTACATCCAACACTAAGACATTCCGATCAAAGAGTGCTGATGATGAAACCGTAGCTGGTTTCGAAAATGCATTCCACTCGGCTGGTGTCGGGATTAAAACTTACTTTTCCAATATATTCTTTCATTATCACAAATTAAAATTGATTTCTTCATGTAATGATTAGAAATTTAATAATAAAATGAACTATAGCCAAACTAAAAATTAATAAAGTCTTTGTTAAAAAGTTCAACAATCAAATTAGCATCTTACTATAGAATATTTATCAAAGATTTTGCGGCAATAGCGAAACCTCTAACAAACTTAACGAGGGGAGTAAACGCTCAAATCAAAGCCGGCCAGTCCAGGAAAATTCCAATTTGTTTAGATGATAAAGCTCTTAAATCATTTAATGGCTTAAAAGAACTTCTTACGTCATCTGAAATTTTAGCATTTCCGAATTTCGAAAAACCATTCATTCTTACTACAGATGCTTCAAATTTTGCGATGGGAGCTGTTCTATCCCAAGGCGAACTCGGCAAAGATCGCCCAATCATATTCCTGTCTAGATCTCTTAACAAAACGGAGGAAAATTATTCCACCATAGAGAAGGAAATGTTAGCAATCATATGGTCTCTCGACAAGCTTCGTTCTTACCTTTATGGAGCCAGGGAGATAAAAATCCTAACGGGTCATCAGCCACTAACATTTGCGTTGAGCAACTCTAATAACAATGCAAAACTTAAGCGATGGAAGGCCAGAATAGAAGAATATAACTACAAACTAATATACAAACCGGGAAAAACGAACGTGGTCGCTCCACTCTTTCCACTCTTTAAATAAAAAACAAAAAATTTTGACGAGGATTCTTATACTTTTAATTTTTATATCCTAATTTATAATAATTTCATTTCTTTAATTTGTCAAAGATTGCAAGGATTTTATAATTTATTTTACAATTTAATGTGTTCATACACTTTATAATTTTCTTTAAAAAAAATTTTGTTTTTTTTAGGAAATAACAAGGACTTATAATTTCCTTTTAATTTTGTAATTTATTTTAATATTTTATATTTATTTCATTATTCGTAAAAAAATTATATGGATTTTATTTTTCTTTTTTTTTTTTTTCTTTTTTTTTCACTTGTTATAAAAAAAAAATTAGGATTTTGACTTACAATATAATTTTTGCGAAGATCCACATCTTGTTACGGACGGTCCGTATTATCCGTTTTAAGGGGTTGATCCGTTTACTAAGGTACGGTTTTCGTCACGATGTTTAGTCCTCTTGCTGGTTTTTGTTGAGTTGTAGTCCCACAATTATCTCCTTTGTTCAATGGTTCCTTTTGGAGACTGCACGTTTAATTCCAAGATTCCACTTTTTCGGATATCACTCTTCTTCCTTAACTGTTCTTAGTTTCTTTAAACTTTTTTCCAATTAATTTGAATCAAAGAGCTTTGTATTAGATTTTTAACTCGCTCCTCTTTTTTTAACTGTTTTTACTTCTTTCAATTAAATTAAAGAGTTTATTGTATTCGTGAGTTTAATCTTTTATCCGTTCACTTTTTTTCCTCTTTTTAGTGCTTTTCACTTCTTTTAAGTATTTTTCTTGCTCCCTTTTTAACTGTTTTTATACCCGCCACCAAAAAAATGGTGGGGGTATATTCATTTTGTCATTCCGAAATATCCATTTTAGACCCCATAAAGTATATATATTCTAAATCGTGGTTTGATTTTATGACGATCTAGCTATGTCCGTCTGTTGAAAGCACGATAGAGGTCGCACCGAAAAAGCTAGGGGGCTCAAATTTTGCCAGAATCTTTCTTATAGATAAGGTTTGTTTGGTATTGAAAATGGGCTAAATCCGAATATTATGAAGAGAGTTATAGCTCGAAAGGCAAGAGTAGGTCGAAAAAACCGTGTCCTTCGAACATCGAATAAAATGGAATTGTGTCCAAACGCACTAACGTAGACTCATGAAACTTCGAATAAATGTTTCCTGGGTAAAGGCAATATTTTTCCCTTAAAATTGTCTAAATCTATGCATTAGGAGAGGAGTTATCGATCAAAATGTACGAAAATTTATACCGCACAGTGTATTTTTCGGTATATTTAAAAACAAAAACGTCATAAAAGCAACAAAATTGGATGTACGACTCTGAAATTTTGCACACTTTGCTTTTTGGTGACACGCTTTCTTGTAACGGCAAATCAATGTGCCACGCCCACTTTTACGCCCACCTCCCATATAACGTTTTAACTAAAATTCATATAATTTCTCTATTAATAAAGATTTTGGAATAATAAAGGCCTATATTGAAACAGCTCAGTTGTACTCATTCGCAAAAATAACTTTGACACGCCTACTATAACGCCCACTTTTCACGTTATCTACCGTTAATGAAATTTAAAAGCTCATAAAACCGCTAAAATTAGAGGTATGATGATAAATTTAGCTACGTCTATCCCCCTAGGTAATTTCATTACTATGCCAAAAAATTAAGGTGCCGCGCCCACTTTTACGCCCACCTCCCATATAACGTCTTACCTAAAATTCATATTATTTCTCTATTAATAAAGATTTTGGAATAATAAAGGACTATATTGAAACACCTAAGTTGTACTCATTAGCAAAAACAACTTTGACACGCCTACTATAACGCCCACTTTCACTTTTGAATTGTGTCCAGACGCATAAACGTTGTCGAGTCAAAAGAATATTTTTCGCTTAAATCTATAAATTAGGAAAAGAGTTATAGATAAAAATGTACGAAAATTGATACCGCACAGTGTATATTTCAAATTTAAAACGTAATAAAACTGACAAAACTATATGTACGATTCTGAAATATTGCAAACATGGTTTTTTGGTCAAAGTCTTCGTTATAACGGAAAATAGATGTGCCACGCACACTTTTTTCTTTAAATTTTTATAAAAATATATTAGTCATATATATTAGCATTTATTCATCTTACACTGCGCCATTTATTGTACTGTAAATATAAGATAAAGATGATAAGATAGATGACTCTACTAGCAACTACTAGATGGCATGCTAACAACTATGCTTATGTTCTCCTTAAGTTATGCTTTATTTAATATGGGAATTTATGAAAATTTGACCTAAGTAAAAAAAAATTATCTCTAAACACTTCGAACAATTTATTTTCATGTACTAATGGCTAACAAATTTTAAAATTATACAAAACTTATTTCGTTTGAAAATCTTTTAAAAGCATAATGTTATAGAAGTTTAAACATCAAAATCTTACTAATAAATTTCCCGTTTTAGAAAAATGCAGAGAATGTATATTTTAAATCACCCTGTGGAATACTAAAGGACTATATTGAAATATCTAAGTTATGTTTATTAGCAGAAACTTTATTGACACGCGTATTTTAACGGCCACTTTCATTGAAAGACTAAATTTATGAAAACATTTTACTAGCATACCAAAGTTATAATGGGTGGTTTTATTTTAAGGGACTATGTAGATTTTGAATAAAATTATTATGAAATTATTATCATTTATTTTTATAATGATAATATTTGTATGCTTCAATTATGTATGGAACAAAATATCGGCCAAATGGCCCCCCAACCTAGGCGGCACACCACGATCCGATAGTCCAAATTTTCAATGACACTGTTGATGCTCGATTGTTGGGCACGATGATGAGTCGAGGTTGCTTGCTCTTTTGCCACGTTATCGTGAAAAACAGCAATGTTTCCCATTCAACGAACTAAGATGGCATTCACAGATGTTTTCACATTTCATACAGACTTGCTTTGCAGACATTTAAATATTTTTTACAATTCTCACGATTGTGGACGAATTCGAACGATTATGTTGACCAAAAGAATAACGAAGTGCACAAAATGCATTTTGATTTGAACGCCCATTTTTATAAAAACCTTTAATATTTAAAAGCGTTGCTCGATTGCGTATCTTTCCACGGTTCAAATTGAGTTAGTCTGAGATTGAGAAATGTCAAATGAAATACAAGAAAAAAGTTGAAGTTTAGATGTAGTGATACATATTTTATTATAAAGAGATTATTCCATAATGATTAACAAAATAATAAATATTTTGCTTTAAATGTACACAAAATTGGTGGTGGGTATAAAAGATAGTTATGAATTATAGATAGTTTTATTAATTTTTTCAACCCGCTCTCCTTTTTTTTTACTGTTTTTATTTTTCACCTTGCAATTAAATTTTTAAGGGGTTTAGGTTTCAGGTTTGCTCGGGCGCCAGTTATGAGTTTATAGGAATAAAACTGCTTGCTTTTGTTCGGACTTGATTACAACTGACAACCTTATTTTAATTCTTTCTTTTTATAAACTTTTTTTGCTTACTTTATAATTAATTGATAATAATACAAACTTATTTACTTATTTAAACCCAATTTATTTCGATAAGTGCTTAGTTAACTTCTTTTTTATATTTCTTTCTTTTTATAAACATTTTTGCTTACTTAATAATTAATTGATAATAATAAAAACTTTAATAATAAGAACTTATTTTAACTCAATTTATTTCAATAAGTGCTTAGTTAGCTTCCGGTTTATAAACATAATCAATAACTTATTATAACTAATTTTAACGTTTGTTTATTGTAAAATGTATTTCAATAAGTGCTTAGTGGACAATGCACTAATTTTAGTTATTTGCTTGAATATTCTAGTTAGTTGGACTCTAATGTATTATTGTTGCTTTAAAAGTGTAAAGTTCTGTGTTAGCAGTATTTTGAGTAATTGGGATACGCGTGTTGTATTTGTTGTATGTAGTGCTGGTGTTATTGGTATTTACAGAGTGTGTTAACTTACATACGTTACATACTGTTTTAGTTTAGTTAAATTAAGTTATAGCTGCTTTCAGACGAGATGTGTTTTTGATTTGTCACTTTTACGATCCATACCCAGTAAAACAGTTTAGTTTTTCGGAGTACTAGTATTGTATTTTAAAATGGAAGCACGTTTAGATGCGTTTCAAAAAAATCTTTACTTTTATGCAGTAGTAGAAGTGAAAAAATTAATTAAAAATTAAATTAATTAATTAATTACAAGTGGGTTAACTTACTTCAAAAGGGGCTTGTAAGGGAGAAAATTAGAAGCTCTCGTTGCATAAACCTTCTATTATATACTACAATATGTTTTGCCTTAAAAAGGAAATGCTTTTATATAAATGGGGAGGTAGCCATGCAAATTCTAAGCCTTTTGTAAGCTAGTTATAAAGTTTAACATTTCTCTCCTACAGACATGCTTTATCCGAAGCACTATTATTTATTGGATGTGTAATTTTGTATGTATCTCTATATTGCCATTTATAGGCGATTAAAAAATGTTGTCAACAATAACTGTTAACTCTTGTTAACAATAACTGTCTGCGTAGTTATCGGGATAAAAGGTAGACTTAGTATTAACAACAAAAATAAAAATATTTACAACACAAACAACCCGTTTAGGATGTGTTACGATGAGTTTGCCAACGACTTCGCTTTATTATCGCGATAAAAAGCAGCCTATGTGTTAATCTAGGTTGTTATCTATCTATGTGCCGAATTTCATTTAGTTCCGTTCAGCCGTTTTTGCGTGATTGAGTAACAAATATTCAAGCATCTAAACAAACAAACATTCACATTTATTATATTTAAAAAGATATTTTACTTAAGTTTTATAAAAATATTGTTTTAACTACTATTTATTAAAACCAAAAAGTAGTGCTATTTTACAAAAACCGTTGATGTCAGATGCTTTAAAAAATTAAAATGTATTAATTAAGCGTTAAAAAAAATTTTACATGTCGTTTGAAGATTACTTAAGTAAGTTATAATTCTCATTGAGTTTGTATAGGGCTTAGGATAATATCTGTGGCTTGGAGCTAAAAGGGCCAATGTCACTTTTTTGCTCTTTTGAGTTAATCATTGCATTAGATTTGATTTTTTGCTCTATTTCATTATGGTAAAACAGCTAAAGTCATACACTGAGAAAAAAAGTGCGCTTTAAAATTAAATGTGAACACTTTCAAATTTTATTTAAAGTGCCTCAGTCTATAGGTTCTTATGGGAAGCACAAAAAAAAATATTTTTTAAAAGTGATAATTTTAAGTTTTTAAAGTGTTCACTCTTAATTTAAAAGTTAAAATTTTTGTTTTTAATGTAAAATTCTTTAATTTAAAAATGTTGACTTTATTTTATAACGAAAAACTTTATATTTTAAAGTAAAATATATTATTTATAAAGTAATCACTTTTAAAATTGCATTAAAAGTGAATACATTTAATTTAAAATTTGTAAACTTTAAAAAATAAAATTAAAACGTTTATTTTCAAAGTGTTAACTTTAGAATGTAAAGTGATCAATTTGCAAAAAAGTGTTAACGTTTACATTTAAAGTGTTCACTTTATAAATCAAAGTATAGTTTTTTAATTTAAAGTGTCACTTTCTAATTTAAAGTGTTCACTTTAATATTGAAAGTTTTAGTTTTGAGTTAAAAGTGTTAACTTTAATTTTAAAGTTTTCACTTTAATATATAAAGCGTCAGTTTATTACTAAAAGTGTTCACTTTGACATTTAAAGTGTACATTTTGTATTAAAAGTGTTAACTTTTAAACTCAAAGTGTCCTTGTTGGAACTAAACGTGAACACTTTAAAACGTAACGTAAAAATTTTTATTTTCAAAGTGTTTAAGTTTATTTTAAAAGTTCCACTTTAAATTGTACCGTAAGCGGCATTTGTGTGATTTTGTTATAGTAAAGTGAGTTTAGAAGTGTGAACAAGATACAAGAATGACCAGTCAGGGTAAAATAATACAAGAAAGTGACTTGCTGCGAATTCTTGGAAACGATATCCAAATTAATGAGCACGGTGATTTAACGTACACGTGTGTTGAGGAAGATACGGATCTCCTTAATCTGCAAAAAGAGTTTGATCTGGAAACACTTTTTCTTGACCTAAAAAGTAAGTAAAAATTCTTAGGCAATATTAACACTTATGCAATGTTATTGATGTTCCTTAGATGCTGAAATAACTTTTCGAAGCTTAAAGTTTGTATCAAAAGAAGACATTGCGGAAGCAGTAAGAAATATTGGTCTTCGAGCGGAGTTTAAAGAAAAGTTGTTTTTCTGGCGCAAGTCAAAGGTAAATATAATATTAATTTTGAAGCTTATTTGCAATGTTTAGCAAGCTTATTTTTTCAGTTTGAAATAGAAGACGAAACTTTGAGCCAGACTTCGAAAGTTGTTGGGTGGCTAGAAAAAAACCGTCACAAAGATTCACCTTGTTCTTCAAATAATAAACGCATTTGGATCACAGGTAATATAATATACAGTGAAAATTTTTGTATCAAATTTAATGATACACTGCATTGTAGCTCCTTTCAACATTTTTAAAGAATAACTCAGCCGGAAAACAACTTATTCAATATTATGAGGAAAGGAAATGTTTTACGAATAAGCAACGCGATGACCTCATTAAAATAATTTTAGAAGATGTCATGTTAACAAAGGCAAAACTTAGACCGGAACACTTTGCTAGTATTTTGGAAGAAATAATTGGTTCATTTGCCAAAGGAAAAAAGTCCCAGGTATTATTAAAAACGATATATTAAAAAGAACATTTTGTAAACTGATTTCTTTCAGGATTATTACTACATTCCTCGTCAAAGAAAAAAAAAACCCATCAGGCAAGCTCTATTCCCAATATTTTAACTTAAAGACAAAGATTAGAAAGAGTAGTCGACCTGCGGAAAGATCTCTTTCAAGTGATTTACGTGATCCATTAGTGGAAGAAAATTTTGAAGTTGACGAAACGCTGTCGTTATGTTTAAAAACTTCGCTTCAAAAAGATTCCAGTAATTGCGATGAGGTTATTGACAAATGGCAAAAAACATTTACATTTCGGAAGAAGGATTTGGCAAAGCGCTCAAATTCTGATTTTTTGCTGGAGTGGCCAAAGACTCCAGAGCACCATTTCTGGTATTTAAAAAGAACTTTAACACAAAACTCAAGGATATACAAATTTTTATATTTTTTTCAGATTAATCTAGATTTCAATTTGATTTGTCCACAAAAAGATAATCTTTTAAAAACAAAGTGGAAAAATTTTAAAACCAAGATAGTGAACTACTACGATGTCAACATATGGAATCAGCAATCAATAGGTCTTCTGAACCAAGCAAAAACGACGAAAAAAATTGGTGAGTAACAATAATGAGCTTTTTGTTAAATTAATAAAATAACAATAAACATTTTTTTCAGATTGTCAAGACTACATTGTTACAATTCTTCTCAATTCAGTTCTGCTGCCTTTAGCAAGACTTAGTGCAAATGGAAATACAAACAAGTAAGAGCGCTATATTCGGCCGTGCCGAATCTTATATACCCTTCACAACGTGTAGTCATGCAATAACAGTGGTTTGTGTCACCATTCATCCCATATATAAAAACATACATATATAAAAACGTCCCATTGTAAAATTATAAATTCACGTATGTATGTTAAAAAAACAAAAAAAAAAATTTAAAAAAAATCCAAAAAAAAATTTTAAAAAAAGTTTAAAAAAAAAAAAATTTAAAAAAAAAATTATTATGTATATAATATATATAAAACAAAAAAAAATAAAAAAAATATTTAAAAAAAAAAAATTTAAAAAAAAAATAATAATAAATATATAAATAATATATTAAATAAAAAATAAAAAAAAATAAAAAAAAATTTTTTTGGCTCAGCTGGGATTCGATGCCACGTTTTCTCTAATTAGTTTACACGTTTGTATGTATGTATGTATGTTGTTGTTGTAATGTTGTTTTTGTGGGAAAAAAATCGAGGTGGTCGTGGGTTTTTGCTCATATCTCAGTTGTTTATGTACCGATGTTTCTGATTTTCAATACCGATCTACTCCCGAATATTTCTGATATTTTAATACCTTACCCGGGTCCAACCTATGTCGGGGGGCTTCAAAAAGTTGATTTCAACATACACACGGACAGACGGACAGACTGACAGAGCTTAATTGACTCCTCTATTCATAAGCTTTCAGAAAATTTATACTTTATGGGGTCGGAAATGAAAATTGTAGAAATTTCACACGGAATGACAAACCTATATATACCCTTTTTCACTGTGTGAAGGGTATAAAAAGAAAGCCACCATTAAAGATGCTAATAAAAGCTTCGTATTGCAGTTTACAACAATTAGCGATTACTCAAGACAAATAAAAGAACTTATCGGTAAATACTATTATAATAAATTGACTATACATTGTTTCGACTATAATACATTATAAAGGAATCGAGTATAAACAAAATAATTTTTTAGCATTACTGAATGAAATAAATTTTTGTATCTATAAAATCAAACTTTTTATTTATGAAAATTAAATTATTTACGTTCTATGTTATCCTATTGAAATTATTAAATTTGATGTACATTTTCAATCTTACGAGACTGGTATAAAACAAAATTGCCTAAAACTGATTAACATTTCACATTTCACAAGCCTGCCTATGAATTTACACCAAATTAACAATGGAAAGACATATGCAAGATTAAAAAAGATAGGATAACATAATGATTTATTTTTTAAATTTAAATTAAATTATTTTATTTTAATGAATTATTAATGAGTTATAAATAAGTTATTTCATAAATATAAAATAAATTTAAATATGTATGTTTGAATAAAAAAATGTGAATTAAAAACAATTAAAATAATCTGTTTCCTTTAAAGTTTATAGTGAACACTTTTAAGTTGCATTTAAAAGTTTTTACTCTTAAAATAAAAGCTAACGCTTTTAATTTGAGATTGAATGTGTTAACTTTTAATTTAAATACAAACATTTTTAAATTGGGTTAAAAGTGTGAACTTTAAAATCAAAAGTGTTTAAATTGAATTCGAGAATGCGCATATTAAAATTTAAGGTTTTCACTTTAATATTCAAAGTGTTAACGTTAATAATTTACATTTTAAAGTGAAAACTTTAAAATTAAATATTTTTCAATACGGCTGGTTTTCATACATGAAAATTTTTAATTTTAAAGTCCTTTGTACTGGATTTAAAGTGAGTTTAAAGTGTTTCTTTTCTGAGTGTACTTAACCCAGAACAGCTTCATAAATAAAATGCTGGCCAATGTCACTATGAATGCACCTATAAAAGTTTAAGTTCAATTTTAATTTACTCAAAAGTAAATATTTTGACATTAGCTCTTTTGGCTCCGGACCGGGGCGATTCAATTACGATGATGTGTGTCAAAAATGTCTCGGAGATTACAATTTTATGACCTGGGAAGTGTCAATCAGATTCACTTAATAGCAACTAAGTGTCGAATAATAAATCTGTAGTTAAGTATTTAGCAACTAATAAAGCAGATTAAAGAAATGAAATGCTAAATGCCCGTATTTATAGCAGCTTTAGCTGGCTGTTTTCACAGCATCCTCGGTTTTCTCTTCCATAGCGGCTTCGCATGTTTGTTTCCACAGCTGCTTTGGTTGACTGTCCCCACATCGGCTTTAGGTGACTAGCAGCTTAACTGATTGTCTCCACATAGGTCCCACCGTCATGTTATATGCTTCTTGGAGCCATAACTTGGGTGATCTGAAACTTTGATCAGAGAATATGCTAAAGGTCAGCCTTATTATGGACTAATTTAGTACCACGGGACAATGACCACAATAACCAGTTCTGGAGTGATTATTGGTAAGGCTTCTTCGGAGTACACCTGGTGGCTGTAGTTATTCCCAAGCGAGAAGATAGATTTGAAAGTTGTCTAATGTGCGATTCATAGCTTTGTCGTACTCCGGGAAACCACTTATGTTTTTGGGTGCTTTCGTCTTTTCAACAGAAATAATGAATCGTGGTTTTATAAGTGCTGCTTATTGAGATGGTGAATCTGCGGATTTCGACCAAGCTTCAGGGTGTTGTCTTTCAACTAAAGTAGTTACTTGGTGACTTCTTAGGCTTCTTTCGGACCACAAATCCGATTCTGTCGCTATTCAATTTGATAGCATATTAAGGGACTAGATAATCTGATTTCTTTAGCAACGTATATTTGTATTAATAAAGAAATTAATGTATGAAATGTTGCCACCTATAATCATGCTTTAGTTGCACAATATGACCATAGAGGCGGTAATGGATATCAGCATCCCAACGCAGTATGATCACCGTCCGAGTATGACCAGTACTGTCGTTAACAAAGTCACTGCATTGTCTTTTAAATAAAACATTAGTATGACTAACGATTTATTACCAGCCGTTATCCCGTCCGCGCTTATGAGAGAATAAAACGGTGTATTCACCCTCAAAGAAGAAGATAGTGTATTGAATCTGTGTTATCGTTATTATTTGGGTATTCGTTTGTAATAAGTTGCACATTGGAAATTTAATCTCACTAATACAATAAATGTGAATGTTTGTATGTTTGGATGATTGTTACTCAATCATGCAAAAACAGCTGGAGGGAACTTAATAAAATTTGGCACACGGATAGACAACAACTTAGGTTAATACATAAACTACTCTTTATCATAATATTTGAGCGAATTAGCGAAAAATCCGAAATTTATGTTGTTGTATTTAGTTAGTAGGATGTAAAAAGTTTGCAAGTGCCCAAAAATTTACACGTGCTGGCGGAAAAAGAATTCATAATCTAACGTTTTTACATTAAATTCTATTTTACTAATATAAAAAATTTAAATGTTTGTATGTTTAAATATTGTAAATCACGCAAAAAATTATTAAAGGGATTTAAATGAAATTTGCCACACAGATATATGACGGCCTGAATAATCACATAAAAAGTCTGCCTTTCGTGTCGATAATTACGCAGACGAAGTCGAAGGCATAGGCTAGTAAAATATGTATGTTTATTGTAACCTACAGAAAGGCAAAATCAACTGTTTTATTACCTGAATCTAAGCTACTTAAGCGGACGACATAACCACGACATAATTTGGAATTTTTGTTAAAGTTTGACTGGTTATATGATGATTTGCCCAACAAAACTAAATAAAGGTATGATTACAGACTAATATTTATCAGGCGTAATCTAAAAAACAAAAAATGAGGTAACCCTCTACGAACTACACGAAATTATATTTTTTTTTTCCTCATTTTACGGCGTTTAATATAACAATGAGACTGCAAATGTGATTATACCCTAAAAGTTAACACGTAGACGAGTTATGAAAAATGTACTTGTAAATATGCTCAAAAACGATTCTAATTGACAGGGACTTCAATCCCATTGTTGCAGAGACTATAAACAGATTTTCAATTCTGTATAAAAGTGGTATAAAAGCTTCATATTCTCTCTTTATTATAATCTGCCAATAGAAAAATTATTCTAAATTATATGAACATAAGCTTTTGAATTAAAAAAAAAAACAAATTCAAACCCTACTAAATCATTAGTATTATCTTTCTAATAACTATATTTAACGAGAAACTTTTAATAAAATTCAAATCTTAAACAAAGAATATAAACTGCCTTAAAGTTTATTTTATAAATCAATTAAAAACTCCAGACGGTTTGTCTGCACCACATGATTTATGGATTATTGAAAATTAACAGGTGATTATTATGTCTTCGGTCTTTCTTTCTTTTATCTCTTACTATTCCTCCCTCCTACTTTTTGAATATTTACTCATTGTAGAGATAAAGTATTATGCTTGGCATCCTGGTAGGCTAATAAATACAAGAATAATAAAATCATATTTTTGATTATTTAATGATTTTGTTTATTAAATTTTTAAATAAAAAACCAGAAGGGTTGTGCTTAGGGTGATCGACTCGGTTTTACAACCGATGGAAAACCCGGTTTTTTCCTCTTTTAGCTGGCGGTTTTTTCTAAATGTTGATTTTTTGAATGTCGAATACACCGGTTTTTTTATCCGAAAAAGCCGGTTTTTTATTTTTTTAAGTTTATTTTCATATAGCTTTGTAACCAATCGTACCATGGTATATTTAGTACGCGAAAAGTTTCCAAAAATCAGAAAATAAAAACTATTAAATATTCTTCCGTAATATTGTAAGAAATTTATTTGTTGTTTAAAAAACAAATGTAAAATAAGAAAAATAATTAAGCTTAAATATTATTTTTTTTAATGGATATAACCCCAACGTTAAAAGTTGAAAGTAATTGAATCTTAAACTTATCTCATCGATCACTTTAAGGTAAAAAGTGTAATTACAATAAAGAAAAACCAATAATCTCTCCTCTCAGATCCTAATTCTAATTAATGGCATTGAGTGTCTGTCAACTTAAATTTCAATAAAACCATTGAACAAACTAGTTAATGCCTATATTTATATGTCTGTCAGGGATATAAGAAAGAATTTTTAAAATTAAATTTTAACGATTTTCTCCCTAGCCTTTAAAATGTATTTCAAATTACAGAAATCATTTCAAACAAAATACGTTAGTGCATATTAGTTAAAAAGATCTATTTAACAAAATTTCATATTTAGGTATAATTTTTATTATAATCGTTTTTTACAATGTTTTTTAATTTTTTCTTTATATATTCGAACCGGTTAACCGGTTTTTTCTCAATTTTCAAAATAGCAACCGGTTTTTTTTTTAATTCTAAATTTCAAACTATTTGAAAACCGGTTTCTTGAAAAAGTCGAATAATCGATCACCCTAGTTGTGCTCCAAATCCTTGCTTTAGTATGTTTTAAATGAGCTTTCTCGAAAATAAATGCTGCGCTAGCTGTTGTTTAAATTCATGTTTATTTTAGCTGTGCTGTGCGCGAAAAGCGCCATAATATTTTATATATTTTGACAGTTGAATTAAATTTTAATAGAGTAGAAACATAGCGCATAAATAACAGCAGGCGGAAAGGGAGACTTAAGGAGTTTTAAAAGAATGTTTTCAATATATATTTTAAATCTACGTAGACATAGAATTGATTTTGAATTGTTACAGTCAGGAGCAAATTACGGCATTCGATTACGATCGAATTTTTACTCAAACAATCGAGTTCGCTGTGCTTTAGGTATAGAGATTCTAATTAGAATTTTCTAATTTCGATCACGTTTGAATGCCGTCATTTGTCCCCAGGTTTCTTACAATCGTAAAACTTTTTTGTAATAATAATTTTTGGATTATAGCAATGAGTAAAATTATAATAAGGCTTTCTATTGCCTATCTATTGCCTTAGGGAAGAGAAAAACAATTTTAAGAAATGAATCACTCGTTTGAGTTTTTGTTTACACCCTGAAAACAAATTTAATGCAAATCGAATAGTTCAGATCGAACTTTTCTTTTGTAATAATTTGTAAGTGCTGAGTACATATTTAGTATTTTCCGAAATAAAGTTCTATGATTGGCAATAGTTCTGGTACTCCCAACCGATACCTTTTCCATTGTGTAGGAAACTTGTTCCATTTTTAAATACATTACTCCAGAATTCTTTAACAAAAAACTAAAAATTAAGTCGTATGCCATTTAGAATGAACAGAACAGAATGATATACAAATAATTATTCAAAAGTTATAAACAAATAGCTGACCCGGTCCGCGCTGCTGGCCCTAGGCAAACATTAATGTTGTATTATCATACGATTTAAATTGAGCTTTTAACGGAATTTACGGCCTTTAAATAAAAAGCCATAGAATACCTATTATTAAGTTTTTTTTACAGAATAACTTACATAAGGCTCAATCCCATTATTAATATCATTAACATACCACAAAAACAGCATAGGTTTTTCGTAAATATCTTCTGAACTACATAACCGATTTAAGAGTTGAATATCTCGTTTCAATGGCTTTAAAAAAAAAACAAAATAAAACAAAAAGAAAGCAAACAAAATAAATATATGTATGCATATTTCATTGGTGGTGCAATATGAAAATTGGATTTTGTCACGCTCGTCCGTCCGGAGGCCGAAAATCAAAAATCAGACTTCATAGTGTCACCTGGCTAAATACTCTGAATATTCTTTGAAAAACAAGAAACAAGATATTTTAAGTATGAAGATGAATACTATGAACAAAATAAAGGAATGCCCATGGGATTTCCAGCTTCACCAGTCATTACGGACATAATTATGGAAGAACTATTAAATGTATCAATAGGGAAGATGAAGAGAAAGCCAAGGATTTTTACTAAATATGTGGATGATTTGTTTGGAATCGTTAAGAGAGGTGGTATTGAAGAAACCCTGAATACATTGAACGAATTTAATAGACAAATACAATTTACGTTGGAAAAGGAAACAGATAACAAACTTGCATATTTAGATTCGGTTATAGTTAGACACGGAGACATACTTAAGCTAGACTGGTACCAAAAACCGATGGCGTCTGGTAGATTAATAAATTTTCTACTTAAAGCATCCAAGAAGAACAATTATAAATACAGCGACCAACTTCATTAAGAGAGTTCTGGAAATAAGTGACAAAGTTTTCCACCCAATAAATATCTGCAAAATAGGGTACATATTAAGTAAAAATGATTTTCCAAATAAAACCATTAATGAACTAATTAACAGAGTAAAAACTACGATAGCAAAAGGAACAACTAAAGAGGAACGACCACCAATAATTTATAAGACTATGACATATGTAGAAGACTTTTCCTAAAGAATTAAACATTCCAACATTTATAATCGGGAAAAATATAAATTAGCTTTTAAAACTGAAAATACTACAAAAAAACTTTTTAGCAATATGAAATCTAAGATTGAAAAGGAGGAAAAATCGCATTTAGTTTACAGAATACACTGTAATGGAGACAAAACTGACGCATGCGGAAAAGTATATGTTGGCACGACAAAAAACAAATTAAAAACCAGACATACAGCACATAAGTCAGATGAAAAGGCTACTAATAAACCATTAGAACAAAAAACTGCATTGGCAGCCCACTGTACTGTAACTGGACATAAACCAAATTTTAATAATGTAGATATATTGGTGGTAGAACACAACTACAAGAAGAGATTTACACTTGAGATGCTGCATATATTGATCAAGAGACAGAAAAGACATTAGATTTTAAGAAAGACACAGAAAAGTGTGCAAAAATTTATAAACATGCAAGAGACAAACACAAATCAAGGAAAACTTGATTAGTGAGGTGTTAAATTTGTCCGAGTTTTTTAACTTTTGTTATTTATTTATTTAAAATGTAAATATTAAATTTGTTTGTGTAAAATATTTTGTGTTTTTTAATGTTATGTATTTTTGTTTTGTATATTTTAAAAACACCAGATCCCCCTGATGATGGTCAGAGATTTTGACCGAAATATAGGAGAAATATAAAAATAAATAAATAAAATTAAAGTTTTTGAATTTTATTTATTATTTATATAATGACCTCAAGCCGAAATAATAAAACAACATAAATAACAGGTCAACTATACACAAGAATAAATTCTTTGAAAATTTCATCAAAATCGGCCCAGGCGATTTGGAGTCCATACGTTACATATGTACATACACACATCCTGTTTCATATATATAGATTGAGAGCGCTGAATTCAAATCTGTAATCAATTTGTCTCTATCAGCTCTAGTTTTCATGATATAGCTTTTTTATACCCTCCACTGTAAGTGAGAGGGTATTTATATATCAGTTTGTCATTCTGTTTTTTCCGAAAATATTGTTTTTTGTGTAATTGCTAGCTGATTAACGGGAATTTTATTTGTGAAATATTATTCAGAATGTTATTTTTGCACTCCAATTGCATAACGGAAGCTAGTTGCTTGTAAGAAGTGGTTTATTGCAGTTGGCAAAGTTTATTAAAAAAGTGTTGATCTAAATAGAAATGACTTCCAATAGAAGATGTTGTAAAAATAACGCTGACACATTTTGTTATATTTCCTTTAAAGAAAACAAAAGATCTATTTCGGAATGCGTTAAAAAATCGTATTTAGATTACTTTGTAATTGATCTTGGTTTAGTGAGTATTGCTGGTATTAATAGGAAAAATCGAAATAAATGTCAGTATCCCGATTTACCGTCAGCGCTCTGTCCAATTCCCCATTCCGAAGATGTTCCCATTCCAAAACTGAATGATTCTTCAGAGCTGAGTTCGGAGTTTGAACATAATGCCGCTCACGATCTAACTGATTGCGACAGTGTATTCGAAGACACAGAAACTATTCCTCAACGTTTTAATCAATGCGAGTTGAATAACTTAATTCGAGATTTGGCCTTATCAAAAGAAGCGTCTGAAGTGTTAGCTTCGAGGTTAAATGATAAGAATTTGTTAGAACGTGGAACAAAAATAACTTATTACCGCACTAGGAATAAAGCTTTTTTTTAACATTTTTTACTAAGGAAGACAATCTGGTATAAGAAATATTCTGGCAAAAATTTTTTTTTTCGGTCTGACCCCTTTTGTGCTTTCAACAGAGAGATGGACATGGTCATAAAATGAATCCAGGGTCTAAAATGGATTTTTTGTTATATATTTGGTGGGCTCTTTTTTTATAAATGCATAAATGTGTATGTATTGTTGTTTTAAACAAATTTTATATGGCAGCTATATTGACTCAACCCATTAAAAAAAATAAAATTTTTATCCAAATAAACCTGACTCCTTTGACCTGTTCTTTCAACGTGCAATAATTGAACTCACAATCATAAAAACTTTATTATTACATCAATATGCCGGCTGTTATAGTCATTTTTTCTAGCTGTTTGCTTGATTGTGTGACTTTAGTTTTTACCTTTTCTGCTACTGATGGCCATTATTTGCTTTTGACTCCCTTAACCATTCAGTATATAATTTATACAATATTTATTTGTTATGTGATAAACAACACAAAAACGAGCATATACATCAGTATTCTGAAACCTTGTAGATAGATAATTTTTAACTCAATGTTCATTTGGCAAACATTAACGTATGTAGTATCAATGTATCAGATATATTAAAAAAAAAGTTTCTTTTAAAAATCAACATAATCGGCCCATATGTGACACGCTAGTTTCTTCAGTATGTGTACGCCTATCTATGTTATTAAAGCACTCCCCCTTTGCCTTAATTTGAATTTATTCATTATGCACTTTTACTAAAACGTTCACTATTGACTTATAAAGAATTTAACATTCATATTTTCCTTTACTAATGATTCTCAACTGCTCGGTTATTTAAGTACACGGCCACATCTGCAAGGTTTTGTAGATGTTTGTGCAATTATTGCTTTACCAAACCATGACTAGAGATAACAAAATTTCCCGGTATATTTTCCAATACATCTGTATGAATGCACGTTTATTCAACAATCAGTGAAAAAAATGGTTTCAACCACTTTCTTCAATGATTTACGATCCAATATCCTTAATGATTATTGTGCATGTTTGTACTCGTATTGTAATTTTTTGCATATTGTCGGGATGTAGTTGTTGGTTTGTATGTTGCCAATTTTTTATTACATTTTTTATTTGTTTTTTCTATTTTCACATTTTATTAACTGAAAGTTGGCTTTAATTGTTTTATGATATACATACATGTGTATGTATGTGAGTGGGTATGTTTTTCTTATTGATTACTTTTATTCATCCATTTTCGATATTTGTTTATGTAAGAAAAGCTAAAAAATATACACATTTGTAATAGTTGATGGTTATTTAAAATCTATGCATACGTATGTAGATATCGAGGCATATTTATACATCAAGTAACCGCTGTTCGGAGAGAATTCTTTTGTTTATATTTTTTATATAAAGTTTGGAAATCTATATATATAAAAGTGAAACTCTGTGTGTGTGTGTGTGTGTGTTAGCTATAGACTCCGAAACTGTAAAACCGATCGGGCTCAAACTTTGGTAAGTTGTTGTACATATACCAGGGAGTGTTTATGGGTGGAAAAAAGTGGGCGGGGCCACGCCCATAAAAAATTAGTTATCATTTTAAGATACTTGCACATGACCGATTTTTCTGAAACTTTGCACACATATCAAGCTCTCATGACTAAATAATTTCGTGATAAGAAAAGTGGGCGGGGCCACGCCCTAAAAAAAGTTTTAATATTGAGGTACTTGCACTGGACCGATTTTTCTGAAACTTTGCACACATATTTAGCTGTCATGACTTTATAATTTCGTGATTAAAAAAGTGGGTGGGGCCACGCCCATAAAAAATTAGTTATCAGTTTTAGCTACTTGCACTGGAACGAATTTTCTGAAAGTTTGCAAACATACTAAGCTGTCATGAGTGTACACTTTCGTCATTAGAAAAGTGGGCAGTGCCACACCCATTAAAAAAAGGTATCATTTTGAGGTACTTGCGCTGGACCGATTTTTCTAAAACTTTGCACACATATTGAGCTATCATGACCTTATGATTTTGTGATTAGAAAAGTGGGCAGGGCCACGCCCATAAAAAAAGTAATAATTTTGAGGTACTTGCACTGGACTGATTTTTCTGAAAGTTTGCACACATACTGAACTGTCATGACTTTCCGATTTCGTGATTAGAAAAGTGGGCAGTGCTACGCCTATAAAAAAAAGGTATCATTTTGAAGTACTTGCAATGGACCGATTTTTCTGAAACTTTGCACACATATTGAGCTGTTGTGACTTTACAATTTTGTGATAAGAAAAGTGGGCAGGGCCACGCCCATAAAAAAATTATAATTTTTAGGTTTTTGCACTTGATATTCAATTAAAATTAAGAATGCATTTTGATTCATTAAGGGGCGTAGCAACGCGCGCCGGGTTTGGCTAGTTTGAAATAAATAAGAAAAGAGAGAGAATTGTTTTCCATCCATGGACAGCTTTGAGGCTTAAAATAAGTGAAGAAGAAATTAATCAGCTGACAAACTAGACTACCTTGAAAAAAAATTTTGCCTTTTTTGAATGTTAATATGAACTCAAGCCTGATTAAAAATTTAAATATTAGTTTAATTAATTAAAATTTAAACAACTACAAATTTTTGATTTAAAAGTTTTCAGTTTTCAAACAATTTCATTACAAGTGTTATAAAGTTCACAAAATATATAATTCACAATAACGATTAATTGCCATCTCCATTTCTATATTAAAAATTCATTATTGCAGTATTTGACATATTTTAAATTAAAGTTGTTTAAATATTTTTTTTTAAATCTTTCGATTCTGCCAAAGCGACATTCCGATTGAGACAATAAGTCATGTGTGACTATAATGAGATCTTGAGGCTATGAGATGGAAATATATTTTTTCACTTGTAACATTTGTTGAGAGATTTTTTGTAAATAATTTTCCTTTTATCATGCATAGTAGATGGTGATTAATTGTTTACTCAGGGGCACTCCTTGGAAAACGTACAGAAATCAGAGTTCTCAAATCTGTGTACTCCTCTGACATGGCCGAGATGTGAAGTGTATTATTCTAAGATTGTGGCTAATTTCTCGTAAGTAAATCAATGTTAGTTTCTTAAGCTTTTTAAGTTAAATTATAAGCTTTTCATTGCTGCTTCCCATAAGCCACGTGAACGTGAGGTATAAAAATATTCATTTAAATCTAAGCTACATTGGTTGATGTGGACATGATAAATTCATCAAATACTTAACTGATTCGCCTTAATTCCGAGATATATATTTTTTTTTTGAAAGAGGAATCTATGACAATTATGTGTAAAACAAAATATCGGGGAAATGCTCGCCACGGCTTCGGTGCCATACTTAAATCCGATGGTCTATATTTTCAATGAAAATGTTCAAATTTAGGGTATGACGACGAGTCGAAGTCGATGGCTCTTTCGCACATACAGGTGTTTTCACATTTCCTACAGACCCGATTCAGACACAATTTTCCCGATTGTGGACGCATTGGGTCGATTATGCTGACTAAAAGAATTATGAAGTGAACGTAATGCATTTTAATTTGAACACCATTTTTTGCAAAAGACTTCAACAATCTTAACGCGCTGCTTAATTGTGTACCTCTTCATGGTTAAGTTTAACAAATATTGAGACAAAGAAACATCAATTCAAGTTGGAAGAAAATGATGAGACTCACAATTAACATCGTGCATTATGGTCCGTCATTTTTTTAAAACCTTTTGCGAAAAATAACAAAAAGTAACAAACATAATTTTCAGAGGACGTGACAAAATGCTACCTGTTTGAGGGGAATTTTTTTTGGTTTGTAGAGAAAAACCTTAACTTAAAACAATACGATATAAGATTTAAGACACGTTTTTGATCTGTGTTAGTTTACAAAGATTTGTGGAATTTTAAGCGAATTTGATGTAATTTTTTCTATACATTTCATTACCTTTTTCCAAAATTTAAGGGAAGGGAGGAAAATGTCTGACGCATCTCAAATAATGTCGTCACAGTACTGGTATGTGGAGTTTGCATCCACTAAAAACCCCCGTTTTTCGAGCCGTTCTCCACCCTGGGACCGCTTTTGCATTGCCTTAGGGCGGGACTCCTCTTCTGTTTCTATCGAACAGCCGTCGTTATGCCTACGTCTAGGTCCCGCTTTTTCGCGCGTAATATCCTCTCAACATATGTTGCCACGTGTTCCCATATAGTCTCATTTTCCATCATGACATTCACGATATTTTCTGGGGATATTTCCCCTACGGTTTCCTCTATGTTGTGCCATTCCACACTCCATCTCTCACACTTGAAGAAAGTGTGCTCTGCATCGTCTATGCAGTTGTCTCCATATATACAGGTTCCTGTGTTTACCTTTCCCATTCTGTGTGGGTAATATGGGCATCTGTGTTACGAAATCGCTTATTTCGCCATGCTTTCTGTTTACCCATTTATCAAGGTCTGTTATCAGCCTCGTCTATCTGCTCGAGATTCGCTGTCACATCTGTCTTGCCACCTTCGAATGGTATGCGATCGTCTTGTCGTTTCCGATTCCCTGTTCGTTCTTTCAATAAGACTTCGATCTTTCCAAAGATCTCTTCTTTTCTCGGCTTATAAGTCAATATGGATAGAGCCGATTATAACGAGTACTGCTGGTTCCGAGACTGTACGATATGCTGAGGCTACTCTACGGAAATGTCATATTTAAATAGTTCCTTTAAAAGGAAGCACCCTAATATTAGCTGTTTCTCTTTTAATGATCGTCACTTAACGTTGAATTCTATTTTCTACCGATTTCTCTACAATAGAATTGAACGAAAAAGAAACAAGAAACCATGCCTACAGATTTTCAATTGAACAGAAGAAAAAACAGCTGATTTATTACAGTACAGAATGTACGAACTAATTCTGCCTTAATGATTTAATTGACGCAAACATAATATGGGCAATTTTCTTGTTCATTTTGTACTTAAATCCTTAATCATAATCATGATAATTTATTGTTTTTTAAACTTAATCCTCATTGTAATGATATCTTGACTATTCACAATTACAATTAAGTTTCACATTCAAATGTATTATGTTCATCTTCATGTATGTAATTATATATCACTCGTAGGTGTGTGTCAAGCTTAGCATCAGACAAAACCATGCTAATACTCCTGCTTTAGAAGATATTTTACTTCACCTAATGTTGATCTTCAGTATTTGCACGAAATAAAAATCTCATGCTTAACAAGATAGAAATTGAATGAATAAAAACTGAAACTGAAAACAATCATTAAATGATAGATATAAGTTTAATTACCACCTCTAAAAAATATATTTTCAAAACACTTTTAATTTTTTATTTTTAATATACTTTTGCTTTAAAACGTTTATGACAATCTTGGCAAAAAATAATCTAAAGACGTTAAATTTATTAAAAAATTTCAAATTTAAAACCACTCAATAGTGTGAGCAAGCATTAAATGTCTGCAGAGAAGATGAAATAAAAAAAAATTAAATAAAAAATTAAAAGCTCTAAGTCTTACCAAAAAAGGTATAATAATAAACTAAGAAGAAATAAATGTCATTGGCCAACAAAAACTCCTGAATAAAATTAACAGAAAAATATAATATGAAGGAGAAAAGAATCTGATTTCTTTACAAAGCGAAAAAATTTAAAAAAATTGAGGTTAAATAAATTCAGAATTAAAATTTTTTTGTTTATATTCTTATTCTTATATATTTTTTTAATACTTTTTTCTTGTAATAAAGACAAATCTTTTTTTTTTCAGAATGCTTAAAAAGCTCGAAGCTCTTTTAAGTAAATGACCTAAAACAATTAAATATATAAAAGTGAGCGCAAAATATCAAGATTTACAGGGACAAGCTATTTAACAACAATGCTAAAAACAACAAAAACGATAACATTTAAATAACAAGGAGCTGTATGAAAGTGGAATAAAAACTAATAATAAATACCACTTTTAAAGAGTTTGTAAAGGACAATTTAAAAAGGATACACAAAAAAGCCAAAGGCTTAGAAGAACAACAAACAATAACAATGAAATAAAAAATAAATATTAAAAACAAAAAACCAAAAGTAAGAAAAATTACAGAAAGAGTTACTTCTTCTTATTAAATTGGTTAATACTGTAACAGAAACGGAAACAGCAGTTATCAACAATGGCTTTGCTTTTTTAAACTGAAATAAGAACAAGTAACAGTGCTATTTTTGGCCGTGCCGAATCTGATAATACACTTCACCATCATGTACACAGGTAAAATCCCACATCGTAGCTTAACCTATATTTCATATTATACGCAATTTTTCCTTATTATTTCTGGCGCCATCCTTGATTTTGAATTTTAACGTAGTTAACTGTATTCCACTAGTCAAGCCCTTTCATTTGATACCCAAATTGATGGGGTAAATAAAATTTGATCCACCATTTTGTTTTTCACGCCATCTTGGATTTTAAATTTTTTAATAATTTTCTCTATTCTACTGGTAAGCCTTTTCATTTGATAACAATATTGAGGGGGTTCAAGCAGTTACGTTTTAAAATACAAGATTTGGCTCATTTTGTAGTGGCGGCCATCATGAATTTTAATTTTTTTTATAGTGCCTCATATTGCGCTAGTCAAGTCTTTTCAGATGATATCAATATTGACTCTAGCGGTTGTCTGAAAGCTAAAAAAAAATTGATTTTAGTTTGTAAATTTTTGGAATATATATTTTTTTTTATTTTTTTTAATTTTTGCCTATAACTTTACCGATTAGAGCACGCTTTATCCAAAATTTTTCACGAATATCTCTAGAGGCATATAATATCATCAAATAGTAGTAAAGGTATCTATAAATTATTTTATGGCTGAAAAATTTTTATTTTTGGCGGTAGAAAAATGAGAAAAAACAGAGGCAGTCATGTTTATTTGCTCACATCTCAGAAAGTTATGGGGCGATTGTGATGAATTTCATCAGCGATTCATTTCCGGATATTTCCAAAAGATTGATACCATACACAGATCTGAGGAACAATATGGTTTCTTCTAAAAGTTAATTTCAACCAACACATGGACAGACGGACAGACAGAAATGCCAAATCTATATATACTCTTGTGCACCACAGATGAATAAAGTGGGCGTGTTACATTTTTTTCCGTTAGTACAAAGCCTTTGACCAAAAATCAATGGTTGCAAAATTTCAGAATCTAATTTTGTCAGTTATATTACGTTTTAAATTTTGAATGTACCGAATAATACACTGTGCGGTATAAGTTTTCGTACATTTTGATCTATAACTTCTTTCCTAATGCATAGATTTAAGTAATTTTCAGAGAAAAATATTTTATTTACTCAGGAAATATACATTGGAAGCTTCATGGCTCTACGTTAATGCGTTTGGACACAATTCTTTTTTATTCGATGTTGGCAGGACACGGCTTTTTTGACCTACTCTTGTATTACGAGCTATAACACTCTTCCTAATATTTCGATTTAGACCATTTTCAATACCAAACAAACCTTGTGTATAAGAAATATTGTGGCAGAATTTGAGCCCCTAGCTTTTTCCTTCCGATCTCTATTGTGCTTTAAAGAGACGGACACACTGTTGAATATTAATTTTTGTTTGAGTTGACGAAAAAATGCAATGGCATCCTTGTATAAGTGAACAAATGTTAAATATTCCGTACACATTTTGGCTTTTTTTTTTACAAATGACCTTAACAACACAGGTACAACTTCACATCGCTCAATTGACACTTCTATTCATGAGGTCTTAGAAAATATACATTTTATGTGATCGAAAATAAAAATATAAATACAGTGCAACACAAATATGTGTAAGTGTTTGTCGGCATAACATCGGGATCAGTGAGGGTAGCGTTTGGTTTTCTATAAACGAATTTAGGGAAATCAGGTCCAAAAAATTAATTTTTAATTTATCTGTCCAAATTATATGATTTTAATCATCAAAAAATAAAATTGGAAAATAAAATCATATAACAAACACTTACACATATTTGTCTCGCACTTTAAATCGCATGGAATTAAGTAGAATTAATTAGTAGTTGTGCTTATCTAAATCGAAATCTAAGGCCCTAATTTTTTTTTTACAGCAACCTCAGATGTCAAATGAGTAAAATTTTGTAGGTTGGAGTAGTGACACCACATGACGGTTGTACGACATGTAGGTTAAATTTGAACTATAGTTTGATTTAACTACTGGAACGAGCATTTAAAATTCATTGCCGCGTAGGGTATTGGAATTTATTAAAAAACTTTATCTATAGCCAACCTTATGGTTGCACAAAATATCTACTTTTGGCGGTGCTGCATTTCCGCTACTACATGTATTACATTACATTACATTACATTACATTACATTACATTACATTACATTACATTACATTACATTACATTACATTACATTACATTACATTACATTACATTACATTACATTACATTACATTACATTACATTACATTACATTACATTACATTACATTACATTACATTACATTACATTACATTACATTACATTACATTACATTACATTACATTACATTACATTACATTACATTACATTACATTACATTACATTACATTACATTACATTACATTGCATTACATTACATTACATTACATTACATTACATTACATTACATTACATTACATTACATTACATTACATTACATTACATTACATTACATTACATTACATTACATTACATTACATTACATTACATTACATTACATTACATTACATTACATTACATTACATTACATTACATTACATTACATTACATTACATTACATTACATTACATTACATTACATTACATTTCATTACTTTTCTTCGGGTTAATATTTTTTTTTAATTTTTTATTTTCCAACTTTATATGAAATAGAAAACCCAAATTAAAACACGTATTATGTTTATATAAATCAATCTTTTATCTCAAATCTCAGATATGAATTTCTAATTTTAAAATTCCTAGTCCGTATAGTCTGTCTAATCGTGCACATTATATTTGAAAACTCGCACATGTACATAAATATTTATACCATTTATTATTCATTATAAATAAATTAGTTTTAAAACAAGTAAGAGCGCTATATTCGGCCGTGCCGAATCTTATATACCCTTCACAACGTGTAGTCATGCACCATTCATCCCATATAAAATACGTACATACATATAAAAAACATACATATATAAAAACATCCCATTGTAAAATTATAAATTTACGTATGTATGTTTAAAAAAAAAAAAAAAAAATTTAAAAAAAATTAAAAAAAAAATTTAAAAAAAAAATTTTTAAAAAAATTAAAAAAAAATAATTAAAATATATATAACAAATATAAAACAAAAAATAAATAAAAAAAAAATTTAAAAAAAATTAAAAAAAAAATAAAAAAAATATAAATAATATATTAAATAAAAAATAAAAAAAAAAAATAAAAAAAAATATATACCGATATATATTATATACCGATGATTCTGATTTTCAATACCGTTCTACTCCCGAATATTTCTGATATTCTAATACCTCACCCGGGTCCAAGCGATATCGGGGGGCTTCAAAAAGTTGATTTCAACATACACACGGACAGACGGTCAGACGGACAGACTGACAGAGCTTAATCGACTCCCCTATTCATAAGCTTTCAGAAAATATATACTTTATGGGGTCGGAAATGAAAATTGTAGAAATTTCACACGGAATGACAAACCTATATATACCCTTTATCACTGTGTGAAGGGTATAAAAATAAGAAATGTCACGAATAACAAACATGCAACAATTTTTCTCTTTCTTATAGAACGTGTTAAACCTCCCTCGCCAATCGTGTCTACATTCACATATGAAGACTATTATTGAGACTACTTACCATTAAAGGGAAACAAATTCTTTACTTTCAAATACTGAAGGTATTCAAGTTATCAATGTTTAACATTCAAAAATGCAAAATGAGAAATAAGCTTAACAGAGTAAGAGCTATTTGTATTATTTTAGACTCTAATCAATCCTTTTTCAAAATTCGTGATTTTTTAAAGGAATCTCAACAGAATTTACGCACAGGCAAAAGTGTTGGAAAAAATTATTTTCTTTGAAATAGCTGTGATGCTTGAAAACAACTTTGTATTTTCGCAAAACGAAACACAGTCACAGGAATACCCGTACTATTTTATGTGTTTAAATATTTTCGTTTGCGTGTAGTGTAAAATTGAATTTTGGTCTAATATCGAAGGGGTCTCAATTCAATTATTGTTGTTGAAATAGCAACAACAAAAGCAACATTTACAAGCAGGTATGATTTATTATATTTTCATTGCCACGCATTGGTATGGCATGTTGTTGGCTTAGCATGGAGTATTTTGCTTGAACGTTGAGAATATTTGGCAAACAACTAGTAATTATCTATGCAAGAACTAAAGTGCATTGTTTTCTGTATTTTTTCTGCATTGATTTGTTGCATTAAATGTTGTAAATTTTCTTTTCGGACTGAAAGTTGTCAAGTGAACATCATTGGTTTGATGTTATAAGTGAATGCGCCTTAGTATTGGTTCTTTATTTGAAGTTAATAGGCATCTTTTTTTCTCAGTTCTTTTCACTTCTTATTGTTTATTTATTTATTTTTTTTGTAAATTCTTACCTGTTTGATGAAATTTTTTTATAATTGCGTTTTCTCTTTTATTATATGTATTTGATTTTTCTGGTTGTAAATAAATTAAATGTCATTGTTTCATTTACTTTGTTTTAATAAATTAACATTTATTGAAGTCGTGAGTTTGTATGTTTGTGCGCTATCTAATAATACCCTTCACCATAATGTACATGGATTTCGGATTTTATGTTTTACGCCATTCTCTTTATTATTTGCGACGATATCTTTGATTTCGAATTTTCTTATAAAATAAACTGCATTCTACTAGTCAAGTACTCTTATGTGTTACCCACCTTGATGCGGTTCAAAATAATATTCCTGCATTTTGTTTCAAACTCATATTGAATTTTACACTATTTAATAGTTTAGTGCTTTACTTGAGTAGTAGAATAACTCAAGTTCTATCATTTGATACCAGGATGAAGGGAACATAACCGTAACTAATATATTAAACGTATATATTCGCCACAGAGCGCCTTCTCAGATTTTTACTTTTTAACAGTTTATAACGAAAATTCAGGTTCTGTGAGGAATTTGTTTCGTGCACTTCGCTCAACTTATGGTCAACATATTCGGCCTACTGAGTGTACTACTCGCAACACCATTACCTATTTTGAGACGCACCATTCATTTTTGGATACTATTCGACCAAATAGACCACGTTTAGCATGCTGTGCAGAAAATATAGCGGCCGTAGCTGAGAGTGTACACGAAGACCGTGGAAAGTCAATTTATTGAAAGACTTGGCGCATTTTACGTCAAGATCTTAAATTGAAAGCGAACATAATACAGCTTGTTCAACAACTGAAGCCGCTCGACCTTCCCAAGCGATATCGTTTCGCTTTATAGGCCATTGAAAAGTTGTAAGAAAATCGGTCGTTTTCGAGGCAAATTCTGTTCAAAGATGAGGCCCGTTTCTGGCTCAATGGGTATAAAAGCAAATAAAATTGTCGTATTTGGGACGAACAGCAATCTGAAAAAATTCAAGAACTGCCACTTCATCCAGCAAAAACATTGGTTTGGTGCGGTTTGGGGGCCGGTGGAATCATCGGTCCATATTTCTTTAAAAACGAAGAGTATAATTTGGTACTCAAAGGTAGTTCAAAAACAAAATTAGCTTTTATGTTATTTTTAAATTAAATAAAATAAAAAATCTTAGTGTCTTTAAAAAATGTTTTTTTTCCAAAAATCCAACGCTGTCAAATAACATATTCGTGACAGCAAATTAGCACCACTCATGGTAACTCCTTTGCCGACCTAATTTTCGTAGAAGTACGGCCGTATAACGTCGCCAGCCATTATACCGAACTGCTTGGGGATGCATCGATTTTTTAATAAACAATCGTGGTCTCTCCATTGAGGTGAAGCAGTTCCGCGTCGCTAAAGAAAATTTTTTTTCACTTCTGTCTATTCAACCAACCATTCGGTATATTGATGACGCTTGAAATTGTCTTCAGATCTTGAGTCAATTGAACCTTGCCATGTACATTCAAAACTTTATTGTTGGGCACGACGACAGGTCGATGTTGAGGGCCTAACTTTGTAAAAGGCTTTAATAATCTTAACGGAATGCTCAATTGTGTAACTCTGCAGGGTTTGAATTTGTCAAAAACTGAAACAAAAAAATTTCTAATTAAGTTGGAAAAAAACTTAACTTTAAGATATAACTTGGACCACCCTTAATTTTATGGTTTCAGATATGAATATTGTCGAAATTACAATTGGTATGACCCATGGAACCACAGGTGAAAGGTATACAAAAAATTTAATTAAAATTGAAATTAATTCAGCTGCGCTCTGTAACGCATTAAATATGCTATTGGTGTCAATAAATACCTTTAAGTATTGAAAATTTTGAAGTGACTGCTATCATTAGGCCAGGAACTATGAAATAAGAATATGTATTACAAGTCCTTACCGTCATGCTCTCGATGATTTAATTCAAAATTAAATTTTTGTTCTTCGATAAAATGAATGCCACCAATAGTTTCAAACTTATGATAAATTGATTCATAAATTGATTTCCCATTTTATGCCAAATGAATGCAATGCAATTTTATTAACACATTCGACTGAATTGCGGGAATTCCCGTCATCTAGTTGTCTTTAGATAAAGTAATGACGGAAGTCCCGCTTATGTTCAAATCAAGTTTTTCAACCGTCAAACTTGATGTTTTTTTACCATTGCACAAAAATAGAGTTGCTAAAGTGCTGAAGTGTTACCATTCACAAGCAAACCTCAATTGAATAAGCGACTGGCCATTTAATTGAGTGTACAATCACACCTTTCTTGTTTTTTATTTCGTGTGTAAGCACTTTCGATAAAACCAATTGCGGGAATTCCCGCGCAAATTGCATAAGAAATACATTGGAATAAAATTTTCGGTGCGATCAGTTGTAAAAGGCAATTTTTGGCTAAAAAGTAAAAGCTTAGTTTTTTCCTCAGTTTTATAACGTTTTTTTTTAAATAAAATATGGCTAATAAAAATTTGCAAAACTTAGTGGATGAAATATTTGAAAGTTCAGAAGACGAACATTCATTAGACGAAAAAGAATTTTCAGGATTTTTAAGTTCTGATGTTAATAGCGATGTTAGTAGTGAACTAAGTGAATCTATTCAAAAAGATAGTGGTCAAGAGGACCAGGATGCAGTTACTTTCAATATTGACAACAATCTTGAACGTGAATGTGATAAAATTTGGCACGAGAATATAAGGCCGATACCATTTTTTCCATTCAATGAATCTTGGGGCATCCATGGCGAAATTAATAGTGATTCATCTCCACTAATGATATTTGAAAAAATGTTTAATGATGACATAATAAACTTATTGGTTTTTTCGAGTAATGCTTATACAAAAAATTTGGAGAATAATAACACAAGCCATCGACAAGGAAGCGACCCAAAATTAGTTTTCCTGAAATCTCAAAAGATGAAATGCGCAAGTTTCTTGGTTTATGCTTGCTGCAATGTCAAAACAAAAAACCAGAAATTAAAAAAATGTTTTCAAAGGGTATTTTGTATTACCAACCCATATTTGGCGCTGTCATGTCTGGAAGAAGGTTCCAGCAAATTCTCAGATGTTTCAGCTGCCATGCGTCATATGAACCAGGTAAATACGCAGGAAAGTTGGAAAAAGTAATGCCACTGCTTCATTTAGTTTTAAAAAATGTTTAAAACAACTTTACACCTGGTAAAGAATTGTCTTTAGATGAATCCCTAATGCTTTTTAGAGGAAGATTATCATTCAGGCAATACATCAAAGGAAAGCGTGCCAGGTACGGCATTAAGTTTTACGAACTTACTACAAAAGATGGCTACATTTTAAACGTTGAAATATATTCAGGAAAAGATATTGAAAAGACATCAGGATCGAAAACAAAAGCTGTAGTTTTAAAACTTATGGATCCGTATCTCAATAGTGGCCACCATTTATTTATGGATAATTATTACAACAGTGTTGATTTGTCTCATACGCTACTTAACTACCAAACCCACTCCACAGGTACTTTACGCCTCAATCGTAAGCCGAGTCCTAAATGCATAACCAGTAAAAAACTAAATAAATTTGAAATGATTTGGAGAAGAATGGGGAATGTTTACGTCACAAAATGGAAAGACAAACGCGATATTTTGTCCATAACTACGGCACATTATCCATGTCTTACCGAAGTTTCTAAGAGAGAAGAGGCCAAAAAAAGATGAAACCAGTGGACGTTGCTGCTTATAATGAAAATATGGCTGGAATTGATCGAGCTGATCAATTATTATCATATTATTCCAGTCCTAGGAAAACCATAAGATGGTATAAGAAGGTCTTATTCCATATCCTGGACATGGCTGTTTGGAATTCTTTTTTTATTTATAAAAAGTTTTATCCAAAAAACTCCTTTTTAGACTTTCGAGACGATTTAATATCAAGTTTGCTTAACATACCAGCCAATGTAACTGACGGCAAGGATCTTGTCAATTATGTAACAACTAGTGGACGTCCACAAAAAGCTCAAAGAGAATACTGTTCAATAGATTTGAGCATTCACCACTTTCCAGAAAAAATTCCTTTTCCTCCACAATATCAAGGTTCAAGTAAGAACAAAAGTTTTCAAAAGAGATGCAAGTATTGTCTTAAAAATGGAACCAGGAAAGAAACAAGTTTTCAATGTAAAAATTGTTTGGATAAGCCGGCACTATGTCCCGATGGATGTTTTGAACGTTAGCATTTAATAGAAGCCTAAAATAATCTGTTTAATAAAAAAAATAAAAGTTATCCTTTTAAAATATTTTGTTTATATTCTTGGCGGGATGTCCCGCAATTATATTCTCAAAACTTAATAAACTCTTAAAAACAAATTGCGGTAGTTTCCGCTCTTAGGGAATTTCCGCAATTTATTAAAAACAGCAAACTAAATTATTAAAAAATTAAATGCGGGAGTTCCCGTCATGGCGGGAATTCCCGTCATTAGTTCGACACAGTATTACAAATAGTTCAGGAACAAATGTCGGGAATTTCCGCTCTTGATTTTTATATGAAAAAATTAATTGATTCTCTGGCAGCCTCCACCTAAATTTAATTGAAGCCGAACGTGTTAATTTATTAATGAATTACAAAACAAATGTAAATCATTCGTTTGGAGCTCTGCAAAAGATACATAAAATTTGTTGTTATTTTTATTATTTTTCTAAGATTATTTATGCGTTTTTTGTTTTTATTTAGCGCCATACTTGTTTACCCAGTTTTACTGCCTCCATTTAGCATATTGCTCTTACAAAAAAATAAGTTTCCAGTTTGAGGGTGCATTTGTAGAACAAATACCGAAAACCAAGGAAACGATCTCTCTAATGGCATAAAAAAGTTAAGAAAATTAAGATAAATGTTTAAACAAATTGGAAATATTTCAACCTTAACTAAGTTGGACAAGTGGAAAATTAGTGCTAAAGTAGGAGAAATAAAACACAAAAGGGAACCAAAATTAAAAAAAATAAATTCTATGGAAAAATAAATTAGGCAAAGAGATGCTATAGAAAATCGTTGTAGTTGCAAAAATTTTTTGTTTTTCTAAAAAAAAAACTTTTCTTTTTCGAAGTATTTTCTCCGATAATGAAATTCATAAGGAAAGAAACATTTAAATTTTTTTTTTCCTTCTATTTAACAATGAATTGACTTACAAATATAGAGCAAAATTGTATGTTTGACACAAAGTTTTCAAACAAGTGATTGTTTTTTCTTTAAACAAAATTTTTTATGTTGACTATTCTTTCCTAACATGCACTCGCAATACCATAAATTATTTTGTGTTTTTTTTTAATGGTTTTATTAGCATTTTTTTAATACAATAAAACAAATTTTTCTATTGGGCACATCAATAAACATGTTAATTTGATAACTTCTTTTGACATATGACATAGAATTTAAATACAAATTTTTAACTTTTTTATTTTATTATTTTAATTTGTACACAAGGTATCCGCCTACCATGTCATTTTGTTATTATGTTATAAGATTTCATACAAAGAAAAAAGTGTGACGGTCACCCCATTGGATGAGAGATATTTCAATGACAATTCCAAAATTTAAGGAACTTCAGCCATGCCATAAAATTCAGCTAATTTTGTATTTTTATGAGCTGATAATACATAAAAGGTGTTTTAGAAGGAATACACTTCTTAATTTTATTGTCTTTTTTGTGCAGTTGGCAACTCTGAAGTTAAGCAGCTGCAACGTATGTTTACTTCGTTGTTAAAGTGATGCTGAGAAGGCTCGCAAACAAAGAACTTGCAGTCGAGAAAAAGCACCTTACGCGTCAACCAAGAGTGGTAAAGAAAAAAAACTGGGTCGGTTATAGACAGTTAGACTCTTTTGAATTAACGTATTAATTCGGCATTATTCTAAACAACTTTGAAATGCTTTGTGAATACACAAAATTGTCAAACAAAGCAAATGCACCCACAACGAGCCACAAGCTAGCGGATCTTTGTCAGGCGGAATGTGACTGTAAACGGCATTTATAACAGAAATATGATAATGATGCCTCAAATGGACGACGTGACATGAAGTTTGTGAGGACTTGCATTATTTAAATTTCCATTGATATAAACAACTGTATTTTTTTATATACAAGAAAAAAGAAAAAATATAAATATTTTGAATATACTCTGGAAAATATGTATTAGAATTGATTTGAAATTGAAAGGAAACAAATATTAAAAATTATTTTGAAAATTTATATTAGAAGAAAAATACTAAAGTTTGGAGAATACGAAGAGGGAAAATAATCTCAGGAAAGAAAACTTCTGAAAACTTTAACATTATACCAATTGGACTTACTTTTATATTTATATCTGCGACTTTAAGAATTGTTTCTGGTGCATATTTCTATGTGGGAAAAAATATTTAACTGAGGATAAACTAAGCACATAAAGCAGTAAACAGCACTAAAAGTATCATTAACAACATTGAAAGATCTTCTACTAAATACCCAGAGACGTAGTAAAGGTGAAAATTTCGTTTTGTTAATACAACTTTCATGTTCTTGCCAACCAACCAGTCAGCGTGTCAACGCAGTTCCAAGACGCAAATAAGAATAAATAAATAATAAATAATTTTTAAAGTTGAATTTGGTAAAACTTTAATTATTTGATAAGAATTTGGATTGTTGTACACACACTGGCACACTGGCACACATATTTATCAATATATTATAACGTACATACCCATTTCTGTGACAAAGGGCCTTCGTCGTCGTGACTACACTAGTAAGCCAACCGTTTATAAATGTCATTTAGTTTTCAAATTGTGTTATCGTAAATTTTTTTATACATAAAAATAACTTTAAATATTTAAATGTTAACACTTTGAGCCCCACGTGCCCACCCGTGGTCATTTTTATTTTTACGATTTGGGGCAATGTGACCACCCGTGGGCATTGGTGGATTTATTTTATGGGACATCGTGACCACCCGTGGTCATACGTCGTGTTTCATTTACCGACATTGTTATCACCGGTGGAAACGTTCTGCATACATCTAACATTGAAATAAAATTAGTTCGGTCCCAGGATGTAAACATTTTTGACTTGGACTTTGTAGTTTGGTCTGCCAAAGACTTAAAAAAAGTGAATTAAATTTAGGTACGAAAACTTCATTTTAGCATTTAAAAAATAAGATATATTTAATACTTTTTGTATAGCATTACAAAAAAAAAACAGATTTTATCAACGAAAAAGAGTCCAATTCAATATAACTATTCCAAAAATTCATTTTAGGACTTAAAAAGTAAAATATTATATAAAACAAGTAAGAGCGCTATATTCGGCCGTGCCGAATCTTATATACCCTTCACAACGTGTAGTCATGCAATAACAGTAGTTTGTATCACCATTCCATATGATATACGTACATACATATAAAAAACATACATATATAAAAACATCCCATTGTAAAATTATAAATTTACGTATGTACTACGTACACAAAGTAAAAAAAAAATTTAAAAAAAAATTTTAAAAAAAATTAAAAAAAAAAAAATTTTTTTAAATATTTAAAATATATATAATAAATATAAAACAAAAAAAAATAAAAAAAAATATTAAAAAAAAAAAATTAAAAAAAAAATAATAAAAATATAAATAATATATTCAATAAAAAATAAAAAAAAAAAAAAAAAAAAATTGAAAAAAATAAAAAAAATTTTTTTTTTGCTCAGCTGGGATTCGATGCCACGTTTTCTCTAACCAGTATACACGTTTGTATGTATGTATGTTGTTGTTGTAATGTTGTTTTTGTGAAAAAAAATCGAGGTGGTCGTGGGTTTTTGCTCATATCTCAGTTGTTTATGTACCGATGTTTCTGATTTTCAATAGTGATCTACTCCCGAATATTTCTGATATTTTAATACCTCACCCGAGTCCAAGCGATGTCGGGGGGCTTCAAAAAGTTGATTTCAACATACACACGGACAGACGGTCAGACGGACAGACTGACAGGGCTTAATCGACTCCCCTATTCATAAGCTTTCAGAAAATATATACTTTATGGGGTCGGAAATCAAAATTGTAGAAATTTTACACGGAATGACAAACCTATATATACCCTTTTTCACTGTGTGAAGGGTAAAAAAACTTATGAATATAACCATCGGACTATAACACATCGGAGACTCAACAAATGTCAATCGATCTTCACCAACAGGCCCCCATGTTCCATTATTTATCAAGTTTGCAAGAGGAACTTCTTCGTCAGGATCTTCATCCAAGTCCATTGCTACATCTTCATCACTATCGTCGAAATTCTCGTCATCAGATTCTGAATCAAAACTATCAGAATCTGGCTCAAAGTCATTATCAACAAATGAATCATATGAAAATCCTGTAACTTCGTCTACACTTGATTTTTCGAGCTCGGCAGCAATATCATCACGTGTTAAAAGTTTTCTTGACATCTTAAATTAAATCTCTAACACAAATAAATGAAAAAAAATATAAAAATAAAAAAGATAATAACATAAAAATATAAAATTAGAGTATACCCACTGGTGGCCACTTGGTCCCAAGATGTATTTTGACATTCTAGGACAACGTGACCACCAGTGGGCATCAACAAAAATAGAAAACAAACAACAAAAATACATATGGTTTTTCAAAAATAAATACCACAAAGTCACCCCAATTGCAAAATATCAATAAAACTAAGTAAACAAATTTTGGTCCCAGCTTGTCAACTAAAGCACAACCCTTCATCAGCACGCGGTCCACCGGTGCAGAAAAAAAATGATCACGGGTGGGCACGTGGGGCTCAAAGTGTTAAATAAGAATAATTTTGTTATTTTTTTTTAACTTTAAATTAAAGAAAATACAAAGAATCTTAATTTTTTTTAAAGATTTTCTATATTGATTCAACTATATAAGTTAATTTCTTTATAATAATTTTATTTAAAAAAAAATGTTTTTTTTTTTTTATAGAGCACAAGGCTCCTTTATTTATTTTACTTTATTTCGTGACAACAACTTAATAACTGAATTTACAATTTTTATTTTCTTAACATCTAACTTATTCTACTGCAACGAAAATGCTGACGTAGTCCACGTGCCTGTATTTTCTGTGGGAACGTTTATTTGTTTTTGATGTTACTTGAGCCATTGGAATTTTTGTGTCTGGATTTTGTTATTTGTTAATTTTGTGTATGGGAAAAGTGTTAACTTATATATGTAAACATTATACAATAGAACATAGTAACACCTCATCACCCTAACACTTAAACTTTATACACTTTCACTTTAAAAATATTTTTTCTTAGTTTCAAAAATTTGTTTTAATAATGATATTTGAAATTTAATAATAAAGACAAAATGTTATTTAGTTCGAATTTTACAATCTTTATAATTATTAAAATCGATATTTATTAAATTTTGCTATACTTAAACTGCGTAACTAAATTAATTTATTTTTCCATGAAAGGTTAAGGTAAAGCAAAGGGTCCGCCAAATAACTTTTTTTTTGGAAAATGCTATAAAAAAACAAAGTGTAGCTTCGGCTGTGTGGCACGTAGCGCCATCCTGTTGAAACCAAATGTGGCCAATATCCTCCTCTTGAATTTTTGTGAACAAAAATTCGTTCAACATGGCGATAACGATCGCCATTGTCAACGGCCACTCCTTGCTCATTTTCGAAGAAAAATGGCCCAAATATGCCTCTGGCCCAGAATCCGCACCAAACAGAGACTCGTTTTGGTTCTACCGGCTTTTCAATGTATGCGTGTGGGTTTTCGGTGCCCCAAATGCGACAATTTTGCTTGTTTACATACCCGCCAAGATCAAAATGAACTTTATCTGAAACGATGATTTTTTTTTGACAAAATCGGCCAAAGTAATGTCGCAATATTTCCCAGCGTTGTTCAAGTGTATACACAACCATACTTGTTCTGCGGAAGGATAAAACTAATTATCTGTCAAATCAGACATGAGCTAAGTGTTACCATTCACGAAATAAGCACTAGTTGAAAAAAAAACGTTAGATGGCGGTACAAAAACATGGCTATCTAAGACGTTAGAAAAGGTAGGAAGATAAGGAGGGTACAGACAAGCAAAGGAAATTACATCAGTTTCTTTTCATAAGGAGGTAACTGACATCTGTTTTAATTTTTATATTTATTTTTTTATTTTAATTTATTAACGACAATGCTACCTACCTATAATTTTAAAATCTTATGGAGCAAGCCGAAGCCTACCAATCTGGAAACAAGAACTAACCCAGTTTCCCTAAGCACAGGCGGATCCAAGGGTAGCGACTCTTTTCAAGTGGAAGGGCCACATCGGTGGTTCGTCACACGTTTTCTCAAAACGCAAGACAAAACAAAAAATATTTTCACAAGCAATATTCGCATTTTTAAGAGAGTATAAAATGCAATAACCAAAGAAACTTAAGTTTAATATATTTGATCGACTAGGAAGTTCTCTATGCAAAATTCGTAAGTGATAAAGTTTTGTTTGATCTGCAAACAAATTGGATTAACATATTTTAAGATGAAAATAATTACAATCGAAAGAGAACTCAAGTTTGTTCTTATTATAGGGTTTGTTTTTTTTTCTGTTTCTCTCATCCTGCTTTATTCTGTTCTGTGTCGATTAGTTTTTGGGTGTATATAATAAGCTGTAATACAACACAAATCGTTTGTTAATATTTTGCTTGTTGTTATTAAATTACCGTTGTGTGCGTGTGTTTTTTTTTTCTATCTGTTATTTTTATTTATTGCTGTCATCCTGGGCAAAATTTCCGCTCATTTCCGTTTTGTGTAACAACCTCTATAAATTTGTAATAATGTATGGACTAATAATTGAATTATTATTTGAAAACTCTTGTTATACCCGCCACCAAAGAAATGGTGGGGGTTGAAAGCACGATAGAGGTCGCACCGAAATAGCTAGATTTGCCAGAATCTTTCTTATAGACAAGGTTTGTTTGATATTGAAAATGGCCTAAATCGGAATATTAGGAAGAGAGTTATAGCTCGTAAAGCAAGAGTAGGTCGAAAAAACCGTGTCCATCGAACATCGAATAAAATGGAATTGTGTCCAAACGCATTAACGTAGACTCATGAAACTTCAAATATATATTTCCTGAGTAAAAACAAATTTTTTCCCCAAAAATTACTTAAATCTATGCATTAGGAAAGGAGTTATCGATCAAAATGTACGAAAATTTATACCGCACAGTGTATTTTTCGGTATATTTAAAAACAAAAACGTCATAAAAGCAACAAAATTGGATGTACGATCCTGAAATCAATGTGCCACGCCCACTTTAACGCCCACCTCCCATATAACGTTTTACCTAAAATTCATATAATTTCTCTATTATTGAAAATTTTGTAATGATAAAGGACTATATTGAATCACCTAAGTTGTACCCATTAACAAGAACAACTTTGACACGCCTACTATAACAATCACTTTTCACGTTATCTACCGTTAATGAAATTTAAAAGCTCATAAAACCGACAAAATTAGAGCTATGATAATGAAATTTGCTACAGATATCCTTCTAGTCAATGCCATTGTTATACCGGAAAATTTATGTGACACGCCTACTTTAACGCCTACCTCTCATATAACGGCTCATATCAAATTCATGTAACTTCTCTATTGACAAAGTTTTTGGGAAAATAAAGGACTATATTGAAATATCTTAGTTGTATTTATTAGCAGAAACTTTATTGACACGTCTACTTTATCCCCCACTTTCACTAAAAGACTAAATTTACGAAAAAATTTTACTATCATATCGAAGTGGATTTTAAATAAAACACAAATTATTTAAGAAATAATTATCATTTCTTCTTATAATGATAATATTTGTATGGTTCATAATATTTCATATAATATTTGTATGGAACAAAATATCGGCCAAATGGCCCCCCCAATCTCGGCGGCACACCTCGATCCAATAGTCCAAATTTTCAATGACACTGTTGATGCTCAATTGTTGCCACACTATCGCAAAAAACAGCAATGGTTCCCATTCAATGAACTAAGAAGGCATTCACAGATTTTCTAGCATTTTATACAGATCTGTTTTGCAGAAATTTAAATTCTTTTTACAATTCTCCCGATTGTGGACGAATTCGAACGATTATGTTGACCAAAAGAATCACGAAGTGCACAAAATGCATTTTGATTTGAACGCCCATTTTTATAAAAATCTTTAATATTTCAAAGCGTTGCTCGATTGCGTATCTTTCCACGGTTCAAATTGAGTAAGTCTGAGATTGAGAAATGTCAAATGAAATGCAAGACAAAAATTTAAGTTTAGGTGTGGTTCACCTTTAACATGGGCCCTTAAAATTTAACCACCCTCTACAAAGAAAGTGATACATATTTTATTATAAAGAGATTATTCCATAGCGATTAACAAAATAATAAATATTGTGCTTTAAATTTACACAAAATTGGTGGTGGGTATAAAAGATTCGGCACAGCCGAATATAGTGCTCTTACTTGTTTTTAAAATAGGGTGGGGAATAATGCAATTTTGAGTTTTATTAGCCATATTAAAAGAAAAAATAATTGGCATTTTGCAGGTTACATTTATTAAAGCTTTTCAAAAATAAACACTTAAAAAAAGGGAAAAGGGTTTAATTACACTGCTCAGCATTAAATAAAACTTGATGCGCTGAACTCAAATCTGTTGTCGGTTTTTTTCCAGCAGATCGGAATGTTTTTTTATGGGCGTGGCAAATTTTTTCCCCAAAATGAGTCAGTTACAGAGACATATTTCATCCTAACCCGAGAACCAGTCATCCGATAATAGATAGAAGTAAATAGTTGCCATTCATTGTTACTACAAGGCGCTTTAGTGCGCCTACTCTGACGTTGTTGACCTGCGGTAAATTGACAATAAAATCTAATTTTTTTAACCGATTTTTATGGTTTATGGCTTTATTTATTTTTAATATAAGAGGCTCTCAGAAAAAAGTGCAAAATGTTGAATAGTTGCTTTGTATTTTTTTTTTAATTCCATTTTTTAGTTAAAAATTATGACGAATTTTGCACGAAAAAATTTGTCTTTCTCCATTAATTTCTAAATAATTTCAAAACGATATGAGATAAAGAAAAATTCTATTCTATTCTATTTTATTAAAAATGTTATCAATTTAATTAAATTGCAATGTCAATCTATTATTAAAAAAAAAACATAAAATTAAAGAAATATGTATCAAAAATAGTGGTCACGTTTATATAAGCATATATATAACAACTTTAAAATTAGCTTTACACACAACTTTTTTGGTATTTATATTCCACTTTATCTGAATATCTACTTGCTGTTATTGCAAGACCCTTTGTGTTGCTAAATATTACATCTGCTTTCAAAAATAATCAAATCTTTCATCCATATCTTTTTTCAATGTGCCAAAGTTAGAACATTTTCCCATAGATAAATATACAAATTAAATTACATCTATGTTTGAAGTAACATTTATACTTCTAACATTTGTACTTATATACAGACAAGCAGACAAGGCAGCACAGACTTTTCAAAAGGGAATTTTTTGTTATTCACAAAAATAAGCGTAATTTTTACTGATGTCCATTCAACCGTAAATTGAGATAAATTATTTCGGATTAAAAAGAAATGAACAAGAATTTTTATTAAGTCTTTCTATTTATTTCGTTCTTGAGAAAATCAATAATTTCACAATGATGTTGCCATGCAACATTAAGCATTTGAGAATATTCTTTAGATTTAAATTGGTAGTAAAAGAAAATTGTGAAAGTTAAATATTAAATTTCAAGTTCTAGATATTTTAAGAAGATCAGGAAAAAGAATATTAAATAAGTTTGTTAATTAAAAAAAAAATAAAAAAATTGCAGAAATTGAATAAGGTAAATTGCACAACAAAATATATGAAAATTAAATTTTAACCGATTAAAGTATGGTTAAAGACTTTTCACTTACACATATTGATATTTGTTACAAGCCAATCAATTGCCTAAATCTTGATTATGATTCGGCAAATTCTTACTTGGCAGTTACTTTGCACATCTGGAAAATCTATGATTTTGCTAGTAATAAACTAATTTTATTGTAAAATCTTTATTTCACCGTAGTGCAGATGCGCAACTTATTCGGGAAAAAGTCATTACTTGACGAGCCGCAGCGACATAAAACTTTGCAGGTTCATACTATTGTATGAACGATATAAATGTTAAAGAAAAATATTGCAGAATATTTTTAACGGACGTAGCATATTTTTTGTTTGATCATTGACTGCTTTGTTTTTTTTTTTTTTTTGCAAAATTTTTATTCATTTGTTTTGCATTAATTTTCCAAGTTTGAGTAGTATAGGCTGGTTCAAAAATCACGCATGTGTGTTATAGACCAAAATAATCTTAGTTATTATTTATTATAGAACATTAAAGTACACCTTGTGAATCCAACAACATTATACAATACATATATACAAGGTGGGCCAAAAGAAATCACCCTATTGGACGATGCTCAATGCGGCCAATGTCAAATCTGTTTTGACATTTGTGAACTAGACTGATGTAGAATACAAATGAACAAGCCATGGAGCGATACACTCCTCAAGAACGCGGAATAATCGTGTCAATTTTTTTTTAGCGTAAGAAAATCGCAAGTCTTGAGAAATATGAGGCTGAATAGACCAACACTTATGAGACTAACCAGTGTGATTACAGGTCATACGGAGTTGAGAACTCATCTAGCTCGCATGAAACTGTCTGAAGAGACAACATGCAGAGCATGCAAGGAAGAGGATGAGACTTTGATACACTATCTCTGTCATTGTCCTGCGTTAGGGCATATTAGACGTTAGAATTTCACAGCGGATACTATGCCGAACTTAGAGTACCTGGGGAACTCAAACTGGAGATCCATAAGGAATTACATTAAGGGGACTGAGTTATTGAACTAGTCCGATATTTATTTATGTAAAATTATGATTTTGGTCTTAAATTGGGAATTTCGGTTCCCACATGGAGCGCACAACATGCCAACTTGGCATAAGTGTATAACTGTCATGGGTTTGGGCTTTTAGTGCCCCTCCTTTTCAACCTAACCTAACCTTTTTGCGTAACAATTCGTCTGTGGTGTTGGCGCAGCGCGTAATCCGTCGCCGATTTTCCAGTCGTTCGGCACCGACTGCGCCGTTCGGCCACCAACCTTAAAGAGTATGGAATTAAACGAGACGCTGGTCCTAGAGCACCCGTTCTGCCGAGAATATCACCGCTGTTGGCGAGGATGTTGAGCTGTCACCAGAAACATCGACCATCCGCCGTGCTTCGTAATTAGCCATCAGCCGGTCGTCCCTGAGGTGAATTTTGGTCAAAGACCTGCGCATGTTCCCGTACAAAGTCCAGTCCGTGCATCAGCTGCTGCCTGTTGACCGCTAAACACATATAACCTACGCCCAACCCATTCTTAATCTCGAGGCCGCAGTGAAAGATTTTTCAACCAAAATCATAATGAGTGATGAGGCTCATTTCCACTTCAGCCGCTACGTGAACAAGCAAAACTATCGCTTCTGGGGTACCAAAAATCCACGAATAATACACCAGAAGCCATTACACCTGCTCGAAGTGACTGCATAGTGCGCTGTTCACGCTGGAGGAGTCATCGAGTCATTTTCGAGGACGCCGCTGGTCCAACGACAACAGTGGATGGTGTGCGCTATAGGGCCATGTTAGCCGAGGTTTTTCTGCCGCATCTGAACGACCATTCCTGATATTTTTTGTGGGGTTTTTTTGAAGTCCCGCGTATACGTGATCAAGCTCGAGACCCTAAAAGCCCTCAAGGACAACATTTGACACGAGTGTGAAGAGCCGAATCGATGAAAATTGCCATAAAACAATCCCATATAGCAATCAACTGTGACGGCGCCCTTTTGGCAAAGATCATCTTGTCGACTCGACCAATCAAATTCTAAGGGTTTAAATAAAAATAATCACAAAAAAGAATCTAAGTTTTTCATTTAGAAAAATAAATTAGAGCCAAACAACATCGAATGACTTCTTTTAGCTCACCTTGTACATTCAAGTACCACATACCTGTCTAATGTTGTACATAAAAATAAAATATAATCACACATTTGCCGTTAGTGATGTAACGAAAAACAAGCTTGAAGTTTATTTGCCGCCGATATATGCGAATGCGATTATTCAATTAAAAATTTTGTTCCGTATATATGTCGGGATCTTGACAGTTAAGTTACTGTATATGTTACACATACTTTTAGTTTAGTTTGCATCTATGAGCTAAAAATTATATTTTTTGCTATTTATGATAATTTTTTTAGCAGTGTTTTAAATGTAACACAAATGTTCACATTTAGCAGTGGGAAATTTGGCAAGTCTGACGTAAAAAACATGCAGAGTATAAGCTGCTTAATTGATGCCAGTATTTTGGTATGAAATGCACAATAAACTTGAAGTTTCTAAGTAGAAGTGTGATTATTGGAGGGAAAATTTGAAAACAACCAATCACTTACTCGTGTCATTAAGAACGTCTGGAGAAAGCGCAAAGTTAGGGGTTTGAAAAAATGATATTATCCCCCTCACCCAACCAAACGAAATTATTTATTTCAATAAGTTATAGTTTTGGCAGTCATTCCAGAAGCAATTCATATCTTTTAATAAACACTTTCTCCCTAAACACGAAAGCTGGGCTTGCTCCTGTGCTATTTAATTAAATTTCGACTACCTAAAGTCAATTTATGACTCACAAATTTGAAGTTATTTTAAACTGTGTAGGCTTACAAAAAATTTATAAAAATATATTCTTATTTCAAAATGTACTAAAAGGTTTTTACCTTAAATAAGTCTAATCAAATGAAAAATTTTTTTTGTAATACTTATTTGGAAAATTGTAGTCAATATAATAATAGCTCAAGTAAATACTCTATTCTCTGATAGAAACTTTTTTGCTCTCATCAAAAAGCTTAAAAAAATATGGCTCTCTAAATATCAAGGATCGAGTTGGTCCGATAAACAGTAGTTTGCATAAACCATTGCAGCCATAAGGATACAGTTTTTGCAATAGGTTTGGTTTGATCCAAAAGATAGCGATATGATAAAATTATTATCAAAAATCATTTCTATCATTTGGCTCCTTTATTTCTTAAAACTTTTTTTTTTATCCGAATATTCATTACATCACTACTTGCCATGTATCAATAGATGCAAAAAGAAAAAAAATATTAAAAAAGTTGTTTTATAAAAATGTGGTCTAGGGAAACAACATCATCGTTATAATCATTATTCAAATCTGCCACAATCTAACAAACTGTTTTTATTTAAATCTCGTGTACACATACATACATAAACAGTTTGCTTGTATAATAAGCACATAGTGTTTTTATTACATAATAAATATATTAAAATGCATAAACCTTATTTTGTCTGATTACAATGTTGTTCTACAATATTTTAGGAGATAATTTTAAAGGGATTAAATACACTGTGCACACACCAACTACGTATATGTAACGCCGACGTAGTCGAAAATATGTACTTTTGTATGTACATGGATTTTATATTGTATGTTAATGTATATTATACATTAATAGCAACAACAACACCAACAACAACACAAATGCCTGTTAAAGCTACAGATTTAGTTAAAGCTTTAAAACAAAATTTTTGCAAAAGACCGATAAGGCTAAAGAACAATGAGTTTCAGGAGTGAAGATTAACAAATGTGTAAAGTTTTTTACCAATTGAGAATACATTTTTTTATAAAAAAAAATTGTAATATTTGTTCTACTAATCAGATTATATCAGTATTATTTCTTAAACTAATATTTTAAATTTTTTTTTTTTTTGTAATTTTTATTTTATTTCTTGTTCATCCTTTGGTTAATACTAGTTAATTTTTTATTTTATTATTAAAGTTTGAACCTGTTTTTTTTTATTTTGTTAATATGTTTTTACTTATTAGTCATCTATTTTTCCATTAATTCCATTATTGTATCCACTGTATTAGACATAAATACATTTGAAGGACTTAATAAGCCAACTTACAATGAGTAACAATTTAAGCTTAAAATAGGACGTCACACAGTCTTTACAATTAATATTGTGCCGATTTTCTTAGTAATTAAATGTCTATAGCTATTTGAACTCTTCTCAGTATCTGTCTTTAAATAAATTCTTTTAAAATATGCAGCATCTTCAAAGTATACCGTTAACAAGTAACAGTGCTATATTCGGCAGTGCCGAATCTTATATACCCTTCACAACGTGTAGTCATGCAATAACAATTGTTTGTATCACCATTCATCCCATATAAAATACGTGCATACGTACACGTTAGAATAATTGTGGCATCGAATCCCAGCTGAGCCAAAAAAATTTTATTTTATTTTATTTAATATATTATTTATATTTTATTATTTTTTTTTATATTTTTTTTAAATTTTTTAAAAAAATTTTTTTAGAAAAATTTTTAAAAAATTTTTTTAAATTTTTTTTTAAAATTTTTTTTTTTAATTTTTTTTAAATTTTTTTTTTTGTAGTTTTTTTTATTATTGTTTTCTTATTTTTAATATTTTTTTTTTGTAATTTTTTTTGTTTGGTATGTTTTTTACATGTATCTATGTATGTATGTTGTTGTTGTAATTGTGAAAAAAACGAGGCGGTCGTGGTTTTTTGCTCATATCTCAGAAAGTTATGGGGCGATTATGGTGAATTTCAATAGCGATTCATTCCTGGATATTTGCAAGAGATTGATACCATATACAGATCTGAGGAACATATAGTTGCTTCTAAAAGTTGATTTCAACCAACACACGGACAGACGGGCAGACGGTCAGGGCTTAATCGACTCTTCTATTCATAAGCTTTCAGAAAATATATACTTTATGGAGTCGGAAATGAAAATTGTAGAAATTACAAACGGAATGACAAAGCTATATATACCCTTGTGCACCACAGGTGAAGGGTATAATAATATTTATTTTTTCTGTGTAACATCTTTACCCAACCAAATATGTAACGAATTTTGTAAGCCATTTTCTTACCGTATTGCACATATGAAAACGCTTAAATTGTTTGCATACGAAAGCACAACAAATTATATAGTTCGTAGTAAACGAGGAGACAAATTTATTACAGAATTAATTTTTTTCTTAGTACTTCTCACTTACGGGCTGTTAGCTTTTTTAGCAGTGCGTAAGTGAAAGGCATGATTAAGCTATTGCCGGCAGTGATGAAATTATCGCTTATTAATTGCAAAAAGGAGAGCAATGAAGTGTTATATCGCATATAAATATCATATCTTCTAGAAACGCCTTAGAAAGTAGGAATAATTAAAACTAAGCTTTGCAAGAAGCAAGTAATAAATTTTTTTGGTTGGTATATTTTTTAACGTTAGTTTATGTTTTTCTCCGCACATTGGGTTAATAGTGCCATTTTTTAGTTGAAATTTTATGGGTTATTTACATATCAGATCTGTATCCAGTAAGTCTTGTTTTCAATTTGTTTTCAGTCGTACCGACACATCTGCATTAATTGAATATGCATACGAATTCATTGAAACAACACATTCATGTTTTTTTTTTTTTATATATATTTTTCATGAACATAAGGCTAAATATTTTAACTGAAATTACATAAACTTGATGATTTAAGAAGACATACATCTAAAGCGTTAACAAAGCAATAAATGTAAAACAAAAGTGGCAGAAGAAGAAAAAACAACACACATATAGCCATCACCAAAAATATCGCCAGCTTACTTAGCAAAACTGCAAATTGTTTCTGACATAACTTATGTAATTTTGGTCAGTATATCATGCCATTTAATTATATAGAGATAAACGCTTTAACAACATATCGAAGCTTTTAAATTATTTTATTAAATTCATTGTTCATATGTGGGTACTTAAGCTAAGTATAGAAAACAACCACATGTAGATTTTTAACAAATATTTTATGTGTTTTGGGGAAATATCGGAACAGAGCACTACTATTTCGGATTCCTGTTCGATTGCCTTTGTTTGTCAGTGATTTTTCGCGCCACAACCTGCCTATGGTTGGTTTGTTATCGTTTATCGTGGTAGTTCACTGCACGCAAACAGTCAAGTGGAGTCTGTATGACACCGTTTCACCACATAACTCGTCAGTTCTAATGTGTTCCAGAATAAATCGTGAGGTATCTCAGTAGATAATTCAGTCCAACTTCAGATATCGCAGAAAAGCCATCCAGTACATATTCGCCCAGAAGTCTGTGTCTCTTATAGCCTTTTTACACTTACTCACATCTTAGCGGAATGCGTGGAAGGTGTTGAAAATGAAAAAAACTTGTTTACATTTGCAACATCTTTCATCCTTCATCTTTCATCTGTCATAATATTTATTGTGAATGTTTGCGCAAATAAAAATTTAAAAAATGAATTTAAAAATTCTGTATTACTTGTATTAATTATTGCCCTTGGAGAGCAATTATTATTACAATATGCAGATTTTGTTAGAGAATGAAGATATTAAGATATTTTATTTTATACGACATATTTCAAGTCCACTCGTTGTATGTATTTTTTTTTTTTTTTGTTTTTGGCATTTATAATTTTTTTCTAGTGATGCCATGTACATTTTTGCAACAATATTTGTTTTTTCTAGTGAAGACACTAAAATAATCGAAAGATGTTGAGTGGAACAAAATGATTTAGGAACATCTTTAAAAGATGTTGAGATATGTTGACACACAAACACGTACAATTCATATGGGAAGATGTTAACATCTTGTTGATTTGATGAAAGATGAAAGATGTGAGCAAGTGTAAAAAGGCTATTAGCCGCCAGTGCAGGACATTCGCAGAGAAGGTGGAAAACCGATTCCTCCTTCTCCCTATCCAAACAGCTGCCACAATGGTCGTTCGATAAATGGAAGTCCAAGTCGATTTGCATGCACGCTTATGCTGTAGATTAAAAAAGTGCAGACTGATGGTTGTACTTAATATGTGCTTGTCCGTCATCCTCAATCTTTCCTTGATAACGCTGGAGATTCATTATATCTAGAAAAATTTACTGCTTGATTAGACATTGTATTGACAGAATGTGTTATGTACAGAGAAATCGTGTTGCTCATATTAATTAAATTATTTGTCATATTTTATGGCCCTATGTAACCTTTAAAAAAAAACACATAAATATATTTTGCGTCCCATTGCAAAAAATACGTGTTTTTTAGATTTTAGATTGCATCACTACTAATAGAAAAAACTGTACAAAGCATTTTTTGGTTAAATGTAAAAAGTGAAAAAATTTAGGTATAATTTTATAAAAGAATACATTTGTTGTGCATTGGGTGATGAAACATATGTATAAGCTGGCAGATTTTTCGCAATTTTCGTGTCATGATTTTTATGTGACTGATGACAGATATATTATTCAAGAACAGTACCGGACAAAAAAACAAACAAAATTACAAAAGAAATTTTTTGTGTGTCAAGCCATTTACTGCAAAAGAATCCAATCATTTGTGACAACAGGCACGATCACCGCAGACTATATATTATGGTGTGTAAACAAAAACGGTTTAAACCTTGCTTAAAACAGCCATTGGCGTAACTAGACCATACTGGGGGGTGCAACTCCTCCTTCTTTACACGTAGAATTAACTCTGTTTTAGATTTTGTCCTAAAATTATTTAAGCGTTTGACTTCTACTAGAAAAAGTTTTTAGCACGCCAATGAAAACAGCACAGAGTTCTTTCATATTTCTGGAGCGATCTTATACAAGGTGGCGCAAAAGAAATCCTCCTATCAGAAAATGCTACAAATTTTGCAATTGGCCCCTAATGTCAGTTCTGTTTTGACGTTTGTGTAGTAAACACATGCAAAATACACGTTAATAAACAATGTTACGCTACACTGCTCCAGAACGCGGAATATTGGTGACTATTTATTTGACCAATAATCGGTCGGTGACTTTGGCACAACGTGAATTTCGTCGCAGATTTCCTAGCCGTCCAACGCCTACTGGTGAAACACTGCGACGCTTAGCCGCTCGCCTCGAAGAGACTGGCACAACACGAGATGCTGCCAGGAGTGGCAGACCCCGAAGTAGCCGTTCTGCAGAGAATATTGCTGCTGTAGCCGAGGATGTCATGGAAGCGCCGTCGACATCGACTAGACGACGTGCCACGCAAATGGCTATCAGTCGACGGTCTTTACAGCGAATTTTGGTACAAGATTTGAAGATGTTTCCGTACAAAGTCCAGACGGTGCATCAGCTGTTAGCTGCTGACCGCCAATCGCGTCTAACATACGCTCAAGCCATCCTGAATCACCACCAAGAGGAAGATGATTTTTCATCAAAAATAATCATGAGTGATGAGGCCCATTTCCATCTTAGCGGGTACGTAAATAAGCAAAATTTACGCTTCTGGGGCACTGAAAATCCGCGTGTAACCCACGAAGAGCCATTACACCCGCTCAAAGTTACTGTATGGTGTGCTGTTTTCGCTGGAGGAGTCATCGGACCTTTTTTCTTCGAAGACGTCGCGGGCCAAACGGTTACTGTGAATGGTGAGCGCTACAGAGCAATGATCAACGAGTTCGTTTTGCCGCAACCTGATGAATTGGGATTGGAAAACATATGGTTCCAACAGGACGGTGCAACAGCACACACTGCACGTGCCACAACCGATATGCTGAAGGATGCATTTCCCGGGCGCCTAATCTCCCGTTTTGGCGATTTGAACTGGCCAGCAAGATCACCTGATTTGACCGCTCCAGACTTCTTTTTGTGGGGTTTTTTGAAGTCGCGGGTTTATGTCAACAGGCCTCAGACTCTTGCAGCTCTTAAAGACAATATCCGTCAAGAATGTGAGGACCTATCACCGGAAGTTTTGGCCAAAGTGATGGAAAATGCCATAAAAAGGGCTCAAATGACAATCAACTGTGGCGGCGGCCATTTACATGACATCATATTGTCGACTTGATGTAAAAAAAATTAAAAGACCAAATAAAAATACTCCACAAGAAGAATCAAAGTTTTTCATTTTTTTTTTTAATTACAGCCAAAAAACATCGGAAGGTTATTTTTGCGCCACCTTGTATAAAGTCAATATGGCAAAAGGCCTTTGAATTGCAGTCAAACAATAATGTAAATTTTGTACCACGGGAGGCAAATCTACTTAACTGTCCAAAACTTTAGCCTCTGAAAAAATATTGGGCTCTTGTAAAAAACAAACTAAAAAACACAGAAAAAGTATCCCAGGATATGTCCGATTTTAAGATGAAGTGGACCACCTCGTCCAAAGAGGCAACGGTAACATCTATAAAATTTATAATGGGAGGATTTCTGGAAAACCTGTATAAATTTTTAAATACTGAATAATATTCCAATTTTTGTTATATTTGGACAATATTTGAATAATTTTATATATTTTTGAGGACTGGCTAGCCGCGGCTTAAGTTTAACTAAACTCTGCCTAATACATTTTTGGCTCACTCTTTGTCGAAGTACTTGTACTAATAAAGATAAATTATTAATTTGCACTAACAACGACATTATCACAGCACAAAATAAAATTGCACTAGTTCAAAGTCAATGACAATTTTTCATGACTTCTAAATCAGTGCATTATTTATGCCTCCTTAAATGCAAAATAGTCTGTCATACATTATGTACTTCAAAGTACTTGCAGATTAATGCAAAACACCTTAAGCAATTTATCTCAACAAACAGTAATAACTCATGACATATGGGGTTCTTTTCACCTTATATGACTGCGTTCGATGCACTTCTTAGAATAAAATGAAAATGAATAATATTTTCATAGAAACACATGATCTCCAATGACACGTTAGTGTTAAAGTCATAAATTTTCCTTCTAAATTTAACCATATCTTTGGTTTTTCTGCGATAATTTATCTCTGACGAAATACAATAAAAATTATTTTTAGAGCTAGCAGTGTAAACCGGGTTCAACTAGTTGTACTACGTACATATGTCGTCATTAACAAAACATTTAACATTTTATTGCAACTGCCATTGAAATTCTTTGAGAACCTCTACTAACAAATAATATCAAGGATGGAAAAAAAGGACAAGTAAAATGCTTAAGCAATTTAACAATAAGATTCGTTAAAATCGGAAGCTCATGCAATTTTACACAAGCGCATTATTGTGGTTAGCGTAAAGATTGCCTGCTGATTTCTGTTACAAGATGTATTCCTTCTACTTTTATTGTTTAATGGGTCTACCTTTGGAAATGGTATACGTTGCAGCGCTGAATGCTTGTATCTCGACCAAATATTGCATGTATGTACACATGTGTGCTGTATGTTGCTGTAAATGTCTAGACGAAAATGTGTTCGTTAACCAACACGGTAAAAAGTCTGGCATATTGACACTATTCATTATTAAGTATCTTTTTGTGAATTTTTCTTTGGAGTTTCTGTGTGTACGTCGTTCGAATAAAATTTATAGACTTGTCAGCGTAGATATTTTAAAAATTTCAAGGAATTCACTTTAATGACTTTATTAAATAATTTGATAAATTATAAAGAGAATAAAATATTTCGCAGAAGAGGTGTTGAAAAATGGCACACACCAAAATTACATAGAAATTGTTTTAGCTTTGTTATTTGAATTAAAGTTTGACCTTATTCTTTTGAACGTTTTATTTAGTTTCTTTTCTTGACCAACCTTTTTAATTCTGTAAATTTTTGCAAGACTTCTTAATTTTCGTACAGTTATAGTTATTGCTGAATTTTGAAGATCATAAATATAAAACTATGATCTTCACAGCAAATATCACATGTGAGAAAAATAATGAAAATTAAATACAAAAAAATCAGTTACTATTTGTTCTTAAGGCTTCAAAAGATTTGAATATACTCTAGACATATTATGGATCACCAAATTTATTTAAAGTTAAGGTCAAGGATAACTTCAAAAGTCTTTACTTTTTCCTGAGTTTTAATTTATTATTGAATTAAAAAATTTAGAATGTGAAGTAGCCCTCAAGTGGCATATTTGTATTAGTTTGTCAAAACTTTCCATCAACATTTCTAATACAAAACATTTTGATATGACATTACAATCAGAGGTCCAAGCCGTTGGCAAATAGTCAGCGGCGGCGGCTGAGTGCAAAAATAACCCGCGGCGGCTTCAAGCCGGCTGAAGCCGATATAAAAAAATGATATTAAATCTATGTATATAAATAAATTTCGAAATCGCATTGAAGACTAGGGCAAAAAAAAAGCAGCGAAAAATTTCTTTTAACTTTTTTATTATAACATTAATATGAGAAACCAAATCATTTTTTAATATGTCGTAACAAAAAAAAACGATGCAGTACATGGGCATATCCATAACGTATAATAGTTTGCAATTTCAATGCAGCAACAATGTTGGAGCCCCCTCCATTAATAGCAGATATGTTTTTACACTGTAAATTCAAATCTTTAATACTATCCTTTATTTTTTCTGCAACGGCAATAGCTGTACGTGGCCGAGGAAAAATTTCCGCTTTTAAAGTTTTTACTTCCAATTTAAACTGTTTGCAGTAATGCACTTTTATGTTTATATAAGGTAAAAGCTTATGTTTATCACGCCACATATCTAACACCAAACAAATATTTTTTTGTGATTGGCATATTACCTGTTTAACGTGTTTTAAATACAAAGTGTATACATCTTCTAATGCAGCTGATGGTATACGCCCTTGGAAGAGTCGTTTTGGCATTTAATGTTTAGATATATTTCTGAAACCCACTACGCTCTACAATTGTAAATGGCTGAAGGTCAATACAGCACATTTCAGCCAATCGGCGAGCTGTTAAAAGTTTATAATTTTTTGCAGAATTTGGGTCCAATGCACTTTGAGTCATTTGAATGTTATTCTTGTAATTAATAGACTTATCACCCATACAATGCACGTAAATGGTTAAGATAATTACTTGCTGACGTAGACTTTCCAAATCTTAACAAAATAAAGTTTTATTTAAAAATATACTACATATGTACACATATATAAAAAAAAATACTCTTTCAGAATCATATTTTCATCTTCAAAACAAAGCAAAATTTTTACTTTTCAAGTATTTGCTTTCCGTTAATAAAAATTTCACTAAAATACTCCCAACACTTGGAAATTACATTAGTACTTACAACTTTAGCCACCATCCTTATTTTTGATTTTCTTTTGAAAAACTCATTGTAGTGTTCCACACTATCAGTAGAAGATATACAATCACTGAAATTTTCTGAATTCAATGAGCTTTCTGAAATAGCATTCTTTCTTTGTGTTTCTTTTAAAAACTAACTATTTAGATTTTTTGCGTCAGTTTTATAGAAAATTTTAATAAAGTTACTTTTAATATGTATTCTTAAATAATTATACATACAAGCGCGTTGAAAAAATAAGTGTTTAAGTTTTCTTGCAGTTTTTGAGAGTAACCGTATTGTATATTTTATTCTTTTCGACTTTAAAATTGCTAAAATCAGCCAAGCCCAGTCGGCGGCGGCGGCTAGCCGGCTGAAAGCCGATCGACTTGGACCTCTGATTACAATTCCTTTTATGTAAGATTTGGATGAAGAAGAGGGGCATTATAAAAAGTCTTTGCTCTTAAAAATGTATACGTAAAGCATGTATCAGATTAAGGAAAAGTTATCCGACTATATGCAAAAGCATAAAACCAGTTTTGACCGATCCGGTGCCATGTGCCACCAATGATATACCTCAGAGATTATCAATCAGATGTCGAAGAGCATTTGAAATTTGGAATTGTGTTCCTGCAGACAGCTTAGGTTTCTATAACAGTTTAACTCATAACACGCAAAATTATAATTATACATTATATATAATTATTATTTATTTCAAATGTCAAACTTCATACACAAAAAATAAAAACAAAAAAATTCTCTCCCAACTGCAATTACCTGCTGAATTAATATATCTCTGTGCATACATAAGTATTTAAAAATCAATAAAGATTTTTTTTTTTTAATTTTCAATATCAACGTACATTGTGTTATTCTAATGGAGAGTCGTAGAGGTTCGTTTAGAGCTGACAGCGCAAATGAGTTGGTCTTAATAGGTGGGAAGAGCTAGGGATTGAGTTATCAGACCTCGTATTGGTTTGTGACAATGCTGCCTGACACAATCGCCTAAAATTTATTTAAAAAAAAACACTTCAGCCACACTTTTACAATTGAACCTCTACTCACCAATGCTTAACCCAATTGAAAGTATTTGGTCCAAAATCAAAAGTAATGTTAAGGCAAAGATGAATGTATCGAACGTAAGTCCCCCAAATGTAGGAGAGCATAGGCCTGCCCTTTTAGAAGAGGTTATTAATGCTTCAAAAACATGTAGTACTACCGAAGATTGCAGTAGAGCTATACAGCACACTACAACGTTTCACGAGTCTGCATTTATTCTTTTTTGTTTTTTTTACTACACAATAATATTATAATGTATAATGTGTTCTCAAAATTAAATCGAATTTTTATATATTTTATTATATTTTCTCATTTTCTCAATTTTATTTGAAATTTTCTTAATTTCATTTGGAATATTCTTAATTTCAATTTGAAATTCCCATTTTCATTTGGAATTTTCGCAATTTCAATTTGAAATTCTCATTTTCTTTTGGAATTTTCTCAATTTCATTTGGAATTTTCGCAATTACAAATTGAAATTTTCTCAATTTCATTAGGAATTTTCTCAATTTCAATTAAAAATGGTGTACATTATTTTAGTTTTTGACCCTTTGACTGTCCCTATAAAAAAAAAATGTAATAAACAAAGTAAAAAGATTTAGCGCCAAATGAATAACAAATTTCATATGAAAAAATTTCTCATTCAAAATGTATGTGCATACCTGAGTAACTATGCTTCTGTCGACGTACATATAATTTGTCTGCTGTCGATATAAGGACTAATATATTGGTACTTTCTTAATTTACTGTAATATGTGCAAATGTATTTGTATTTGTATATGCATCAATAATTAATTTGCATTCCATTCGTCGGCTTAAAGTTTTTATAGTAAATTCTGTTTTTATGAAAAAAAAAAACACTTTAAATTGTCTCATTTGTCATATCTGTGTACATAGCGGTTGGCATATTTTCATAAATACTGTTTAAATCCTTCAGTGGCACAATTTAGTTTCACTTTAATGAACATTTAAATCTCACAGCCGCCTCTACATAATTAACTTGTGTCATCAGTAGTATTTTTCACTTATTTTCTTTTCTTTCCCCTGATAGTTTAGCTCTCTTTTACACACTTTGTAAATACTAAGCAGTACAAAAGGATTTTATAATATTGTATTTAAACGAATTATGTTTGTGAAAAAAAGATTTCATAATGATTATTAATTCGTATTATGCAAATCTACATGGGATGCAATTGCTTAACGAAGTGATGACAGAATGAAAATGAACATGAGTTGAACAAAAAAAAAAAAATTAATTCAGGTCACACACCTGCCACAACTACCATAACTGTGGCATGATATACTGAAACAAAGTTAATTAAACTGAGCAAATGAAAAGAGTGCGAGTGAGTGATGACAACACTCTTTAATAATTTTTTTATTATCATTTTCAATTTGCCTGAATAAACAAACTTTTGAAAAAAGGTTAATTTTGTTGAAAGAATAGTAAAATATGCTGTGATTAGCAGTAGTTTGTCAAAGTGCTTCCATAATTTAGGTCTTACGTTAAAAATAGACCAGGAGCAAATTGTTCAAAAAAGTTTTAACGTTTCCATATATAAAATACGAAGGTTGCGCTTTATATCTAGGGATTAACAAAGCATAGTGCTGCAATCTGGCAACTTACATATATTAAAAAAGTAAAATTTGACATTCTTGACAATATACGCCTCGGAAAACAACATACGTCACAGTAAATTTAAAAATCACCACCAAAAAAAAAATCTTCATTTTAAAAGATATCTTTTTAAGATATCAAAATTATTTATTTCACTGATAGTCATGTTGTCTTCATTAGCTCTTGCAAGCCAGTTGAAGTGGTTTTTCTAAATCTCTATAAATCTATTTTTACGTAGATTACCAATTTGATTCCTTCCTGTGGAATACGGCGTGCAAGCTATTTCTTCTACATCTGCAGTTGAGCTGTCTGATAAAGATTCGTCGGAAATGATTTTTCTCCGTCCAGTCGTAGCGGTGTTAGAACTACGGTAAGTACGGATTTTCTTAAACCATGTACAAAATGCTTGATTTACGAATGAATGAATTTAAGAAAAAATTTGATTTTAAGAATTATTAGCAAGACTTGAGCCCGTTCTTGACGTAAGCTTAGAACAAGATTTATTTAAGTAGGTATAAAGGAGATTGAATTAATCTAAAAATACATTTTTTTCAAGAATACGTAACTTGGTTTAATCGTTGCATAGTACGGTAAAACTAAACAAGTAAGAGCACTATATTCGGCTGTGCCGAATCTTTTATACCCACCACCAGTTTTCCGTTCTTTTGTAGCTAGGGTTTTTTTTCTCGAAAATTTTTGTTTCCCAGAAATGCGAGATTTATTTTTTAATATCCCGGGATCCCGCAGCGAAACAAATAAAAAGTAAATTTGTTTTTAATTAAAAAAAAACTTTTTATTAAAAAGCATAAAATAGTTTATTATGTAAAAAAAAAACTATTAAAATTAATAAAGAAATTAAATTTAAAATATAAACTGACGAAAAATATTTTTTATTGAACAAAATATTATTCTCTAGATACGAGAACAAATATGAGCACAAAGAAAACAAAAATACATGTACTTCAGCTATGAGATCAAAAATAAAATCATTTGAATTCAATTTCAATATAAACATCTGCTTTCAAATCGTAGCCACCTTTTTTATTTGCCGGGATCCCGAAAATTATTCCCGGGAAATCGGGAATATTAAATAACTCAAATTCCCGGGAAATAACCCAATTAATAGCACAAAATGTATTATTTTGTTTTTAACAGTAATCGCTATGCAATAATCTCTCTATACTAAAATATGTATCACTTTCTTTATATAACTTCGATATGCTAGTAAAATGTTTTCGTAAATTTAGGCTTTCAAAGAAAGTGGGAGTTAAAGTAGGCGTGTTGAAGTTATTTCCACTAATGAATGCAACTTAGATGTTTCACTACAGTCCTTTATTATTCCAAAATCTTTATTCATAGAGAAATTATATGAATTTGAGATAAACCGTTAGGCGTTAAGGTGGGTGTGTCACCTGACTTTTCCGGCATAACAATAACATTGACTAGAAGGATATCTGTAGCAAATTTCATTATCGTAGCTCTAATTTTGTCGGTTTTATGAGCTTAAATTTCATTAACAGTGGATATCGTGAAAAGTGGGCGTAATAGTAGGCGTGTCAAAATTATTTTTAATAAGAAATGCAACTTAGATATTTCAATATAGCCCTTAATTTTTCCAAAATCTTTATTCGTAGAAAAATTATATGAATTTAAGGTTAGACGTTATATGGGAGGTGGGCGTAAAAGTGGGCGTGGCACATTTATTTTCTGCCAGAAAAAAGCATTTGACCGAAAAGCCATGCGTGCAAAATTTCAGAGTCTTACATCCAATTTTGTTGATTTTATGACGTTTTTGTTTTTAAATATACCGAAAAATACACTGTGCGGTATAAATTTTCGTACATTTTGATCGATAACTCCTTTCCTAATGCATAGATTTAAATAATTTTCGGGGAAATATATTGTTTTTACTCAGAAAATATATATTCGAAATTTCATGAGTCTACCTTAATGCGCTTGGACACAATTCCATTTTATTAGATGTTCGAAGGACACGGTTTTTTCGACCTACTCTTGCTTTTCGGGCTATAACTCTCTTCCTAATATTCCGATTTAGCCCATTTTCAGTACCAAGAAAGATTCTGGCAAAATTTGAGCCCCCTAGCTTTTTCGGTGCGACCTCTATCATGCTTTCAACAGACGGACAGACGGACGGACATAGCTAGATCGTCATCAAATCAAACCCTGATTCAGAATATATATACTTTATGGGGTCTAAAATGGATATTTCAATGTGTTACAAACGGAATGACAAAATGAATATACCCCCACCATTTTTTTGGTGGCGGGTATAAAAATAAAAATAACAGACAATGTATGAGACGTAAATTGATTCGTAAACTGCTACAGCGTTATTGTCGTTAACATTATTACTTATAGCTAAAGTATGATAAACAAAATGAGAATTATAGAAACATACTTGAAATTTTGTAGAATGTGTTCTTCTAAGGAAATGTTTGTATTTGTTTAAAAAAACTAGAAATAAATTGTACTTAAATTTAGAAGCACGAAATTGGCTAAACTTAGGAATTTAATTCTTAGATTTAGAACTATATTTTTCTCTCAGTGTAGAAACGCACATATTCTGCCAAATAAAGTGCCCAAACTGATAAGTCGTAACGAACTAAATACGGACCTCGTGAACGAATAATCCAAAATATTTGTGAAAAATTCTGATCATGATGGTACGAAAAATGACGAGTTGTTGAGATCGATTCAATTTGTACAGTCTTGCGAATAGTAATCGCGGCGAGTGATTCATTTTGGCCAACATTTTTGTTATTCAAGCGTAAAGCAACTCGCTTAAGTTCGCTGATGTTCAATATTTCTAGAATAAAAAGTTGCAAGCTAAGTTTGTTCGATTTCAATACAAGTACAAAATTCATATTCAACAGAAGCTTCAACTACATGCACCAAAAACTAGATCAAAGAACTACAATGTTTTTTTCCAAACTACTTTCGGGCTGCCTTAATAACATACATAAAATAAGTCTTTAAAATTCCTTCACTATTCTATTGCGAATATAAAAATTATAATTCTTAAAGATAAACTGATTTGCTTGTAGAAACAACATTAATACAACCTGATTATAACGTCAAGTTGTGTAGGATATAAACAAATCAAAACTATAATGACAGAACCTTAAGGGATAAACGATAAAATTATTGAGACTTAAAAAGATGCCAAAATACTACACAACAAGCTATTTTACAGTAATTGAATATTAAGAAAATTATAGCTATTTGTGTTGTTTAATTTTGTGCAACATTATTTAAACAGACTGTGAAAGAGTGCAAAAGATGTAGGAAGAACAATAAAAGATAATGAATGCCACCAGCAATCCACCGTCACTCTAACAATTTCGCAGCACTCGTTCGTACCAGTATCAATATGGCCAGTCTCTTAAGGCCATTCATTCGTATAAATTAAAACAATATTTAAACACAATACACAATTGCCAAAGGGGATTCAAACAAGCACTTACGTTGATCATTAAGCTAAATACACTGGAAGAAAAATGTTGCTTCAAATGAGTTTAAAAAGTAAAGAAATTTGCAAAAGTTTTTAAAAAAGCAGAAATTTTTGCAAAATTTTATATTTTTATATTTGAAGTTCTTTAAATTTTTAATGCAAAGTTAATCGATTCCAGTACTGTCTTTCAAGTTTGTATTATTTTTTTAATAATTTTATTTGTGATAATGAAAGAATACACAGAAAACGTAAGTTTTGACTGATACCAGCCAGATGAAATGAATTTTCGAAATCAACTTCAGTTGCATCATCAATGTTCTTTGTTGTTTTTAAATATCATTCAACTATTTACATTAAAAGTTTTTTAGGAATGGAATTCGATATTCGAATGATTATTTCATTCATATATCCTACCACAGGTCAATTACTGACAAAGATATCGGCAAAAACAAATTTTGGGAAAAAAACACGTCAATCAAAATTTTAGATTATTGATTCCCTGAACAAGTTTTTTTGCACCATCTGATTGTCAGTTATGGTCTTGGAACTGTTTGTGTTAAAAAGTAACCAAATGTTTATATCGGCTGTCCCAACTAGAATGCAATTTTTAAATTTTAAATAAAATACAGATATTTAAAAAAAAAAAATCGTGAAACTTTATTATATCGTAAAGTAGACAGAATGAATGCTGCGGTATTTCATTAATGCAGCGTCCAATTTCCTCTTTTAAGGCTTGAGTCGTCGTCGGCTTATTCGCGTAAACCATCGACTTCAAAAAACCCCAAAGAAAAAAATCAAAAGGTGTTAAATCACACGATCAAGGCGGCCAATTCTGGTCCCTAAAACGCGAAATAACACGACCGGGAAATGACTGATGCAGCAATTGAATTGTTTCTCTGGCTGTATGACATGTGGCGCCATCTTGTTGAAACCACATGCCCTCCACATTTATTTCTTCAATTCTAGGCAAGAAAAAACTGGTTATCGTTTCACGATACCGAACACCATTGACTGTTTGCGCTTAACATGCCTTATTTTCATAAAAAAAGGTCCAATGATTCCTCCAGCCTAAAAACCACACCACACAGTGACACGTTGAGGATGCATTTGCTTCTCGTGAATCACTCGTGGATTTTCCTCACCCCAAATGCGACAATTCTGCCTATTGACGAAGCCATCAATATGGAAATGGGATGATCGCAATTTGCGAACTGTAGCCGCAAAACTTTCACCATTTTGGTAAAACAATTTCACAATGAGAATGCGTTGTTCATTCGTGTAGCGCTCCATTTTTACTAACCTCGTACCTTCAACTAGCAAGCAATAACAATTGTTCAAATGTCAAACAATGACACTTCGAATGGCGCCAAATTTAAAAATTGCGTTCTAGTTGGGACACCCGATATAAATTGATGAGTTATAAGCAAAAAACCGCTAATACTTCTGTTATTTTACCCTTTAAACGAGCGTGTATACATACATAAGTTTGTCATTCCGTTTGTATACAGGGTAGGCCGTTTAAAATTTGTATCGGATATCATAGAAGTACTAATTAGTTTTTTAAATTTCTAGTTTTTCTAGAAAAGTTAAACTTTGTCATTTAACCCAAATTGTCTGGGCGCACCCTTATGGTAACGCAAAAGGTCGATACCTTAAAAGCTGCACATCTCAAAAGATAAAGAAAAAAAACAATAAAAAAAATCACTTAAACAGACACCAGTTTAAACTCTCAATTGCTTGTAGGTCAGTTGTTTTTTTTTGTGTTTCAAATTGAATAGGTCTTTTCTCAAAGCTGAAAAAAATAGTTGTGAAACAGTAGAAAATGGAGTACATGAAAAAGTAAGTTACCTTTTCTTTTTACTTGTGTTATGCTTACGAATAATATTTTCTTAAACATATTCAACCAAATAGTGATACATTGCTTTGACATTAACCAATATATAAAAATTTATATACGTCGGTCACTTTATGTACCCTAAACTGTTCCGTCACCATATGGGTGCATCAGACATTATACAGGTATTCGTTTCGTAGTTATTTACTTTGTAGATTTTTTGAGGAAATCATCTATTATTGATATAGAATGTACTTTTTTATTTCGAAAACTTGCCTTTCGTGCTCCAGTACTTGAAGTCTCGTGAATATACAGCCACTGGAGCTATTCGGGAAATCCGTATACCAAATACTAGCCCTTTGTGCATCTATTTCTGCAAAATATTTTGATATGCATGTAAAAAAATTTCTTGATAATTTAGTTGTCGCTATTGCTTCAACAGCATTCAATGACATTGCATTATCCAATGTCTTACGATATTCCAAAGATGACAGAAAAAAAATATACGTAAAACGACCCTATGTCGTAACTGAATACAATAAGTATCTGGCAGGAGTTCATTGCCTAAATCAGAATGTGAACCTCTATCACATTAGATATAAGGGGAAAAAATGGTGGAGTATCATTTTTACATGGATGATTGATGTATGCATTCAAAATGCTTGGCAGCTGCACCAATTGGAGTTTAGACGTCACATCGCTATTTACTATTGTAAACATTGCGGCGAAAAGTGTAAAAGAAGTAGTTGTGCTCCAATTCCTACACGAGAACACAAAACTTTTGTACGTAGCACATTACGATTTAATGAAAAATGCCATCTGGGGCTCAATTCTAGTTCTACGAAACTGTGAAATGATAATGTATAGCAAAGGGTATGGTGGCATCATATGATATGATACATATAAACTTTTCATTACATAGTTTCATAGAACGAGAATTAATACCCTGGTCGTGCAAATTTTTAAGCGAAGACGTTGCGCTTGTGAACTCTGTAAAACAAATGGTCGTACTGCATGCAGTAAATGTGATGTTGGCCTGTGTGTCAAATGTTTTGCTGAATGCCACACAGATAATCCCAGAAAAATTTGTTTTTAACTCATTTTTCTACTGTAACGTATTTTTGTTAAAATGTAATTTCTAAAAGAATTTTTCATACAAAAATAATAAATAAATTATCTTATAGTTATAGATGAAGATTTAATAAATTTTATATAAATTCAAAACAAAATACATTCATACACAATATCATTCACATTACTACCACGAATGGCTCCGCAGTATCGCATACGATCAACCCGTTTTTATACCCGCCACCAAAAAATGGTGGGGGTATATTCATTTTGTCATTCCGTTTGTAACACATGGAAATATCCATTTTAGACCCCATAAAATATATATTCTGAATCGGGGTTTGATTTTATGACGATCTAGCTATGCCCGTCCGTCTGTCCATCTGTTGAAAGCACGATAGAGGTCACACCGAAAAAGCTAGGGGACTCAAATTTTGCCAGAATCTTTCTTATAGACAAGGTATTGAAAATCGGCTTAATCGGATTATTAGGAAGAGAGTTACAGCTCGAAAAGCAAGAGTGGGTCGAAAAAACCATGTCCTTCGAACATCGAATAAAATGGAATTGTGTCCAAACGCCTTAACGTAGACTCATGAAACTTCGAATATATATTTCCTGGGTAAAGACAATATTATTCCTTGAAAATTATCTAATTCTATGCATCAGGAAAGGAGTTATCGATTAAAATGTACGAAAATTTATACCGCACAGTAAGCAACAAAAATTGGATGTACGACTTTGAAATTTTGCACACACGGCTTTTTGGTCAAATGTTTTGTTTTAACGGAAAATCAATGTGCCACGCCCACTTTTACGCCCACCTCCCATATAACTTTTTACCCAAAATTCATATAATTTCTCTATTAATATAGATTTTGGAATAATATAGGGCTATATTGAAACACCTAAGTTGTACTCATTCGAAAAAACAACTTTGACACGCCTACTATAACGCCAACTTTTCACGTAATCTACCGTTAATGAAATTTAAAACTCATAAAATCGACAAAATTAGGGGTATGATGATGAAATTTGCTACATATATCCTTCTAATCAATGTTATTGTTGTGCCAAAAAGTTTAGGTGATACGCCCACTTTAACGCCTACCTCCCACATAACGGTTTATCTTAAATTCATGTAATTTCTCTATTGACAAAGTTTTTGGGAAAATAAAGGACTATATTGAAATATCTAAGTTGTATTTATTAGCAGAAACTTTATTGACACGCCTACTTTAACTCCCACTTTCACTAAAAGACTAAATTTACGAAAACATTTTACTATCATATCGAAGTTATAAAGGGTGGTTAGATATTAAGGACCGATGTTGAATTTTAATAAAACACAAATTATTTAGGATATTATTATTATTTCTTTTTGTAATTATAATATTTGTATGGTTCAATAATGTATTTAACAAAATATTGGCAAGTAAGAGCACTATATCGAATATAGTCCAATTACTTGTTCATTTACGAATGTTCATTTACTCAGAACGATGACAACTTCTTGATGGATGTTCTTGCACATTCTCGGCCACTACAGCGATGTTTTCAATTGAACGCACTAGGCGAAAACGTACACGGATTGCTTTGTCCAATAACGATCCATATTTATTAACTCGCTTCAAAAATTTACGCACAAATTGAACTGAAGGCCGATCTCGAAAAATATCCACGTATATTTGTTATAGTTTGCATTGAAGACTTTACTTTGAAATTAAGTTTTTAATATTTCCCAATTTTGTACGCTCGCATAGCGTCCCATTTTGCAAATGTCAATGTCATAAACCTGAAAATAAAAGTAAAAATCAATCAAAGTCAAAGTAATCGGCAGTACAAATTTTAAATGACCAACCCTATGTTTATAAATTACGGTACATACTGTGAAAAGGGTGTATAAAATTAAGCACAGCCGAATAAAGCGCTCTTAATCATCAGCTCTCGCTGGCAATTTAACAACTTTAATTTCAAATATATACATTTTTGTGTATGTGTGTCTGAGTATGTGTAGCCATAAAAAAGTTTTAATTTTTTACAGTGTATTTATACCACAAAATGTTTCTTCTTTTATTCCTATGATGGCTATTATTCGTAGATTGCATGATGATTTGTATTGCATTTCGGTTTGATGCAAGAACAAAAGATGGGTCAAGACATGAAAACACGTACGCGTGCATGTGCAAACAGAACTTTAAATTGCGAATAAATAAGACAAAAACAAAACCTAGAAAAACGCATTAAAAATACAAAATGTTAAAAGATAAATTACCTCAGTACAAGCAACTATTGTCTGAATGGTATTGTTGCCACTACTTATGCAACTTTAAAATTTTGATGGACGAATTTTGTTTGTAGCTGTTGTCGTCATCATTGTTTTAATACCTCATGATTTCCCTTCAATGACTGGCTCCAATTTCTATTCATTCCCAACTGAGTTTTCTTTTGTTCTCTAACAATGTAGTCGCTATAAATGATTATTTTCGTTTAAAGTTTTATTTCTTTCATAAAAATCTTGAAGTCGATTAATTAAAAGTAAAAATGTAAAAATTTAAAAGTAAAAAATTTTGTTGGCAACTTTTATCAAATAAGTTGGTTCCTAGTAAAAGCCTTTTAGAATGTAACTTGGTACTGGAATTAAATATGAATTGATTTTAGAATTTTAAACCAAAAATTATATGGGATAGATTGACCGGTCCCGAACGTGAAATATAATGTTCACCGAACTCGCCCATCAATAAGTCCATTGTTAAGGGTGCTGTGTGGCATATGGCACCGTCTTGTTGAAACCACATGGCGGGCTGACGTTACTCTAGTTTGGATTCCTGCGCATAAGGGCCACTATGGTAACGAGCGTGCTGATGAGCTAGCCAGGGGAGGATCTGCTCTGGATATCTCTAATGCAATTGCAGTTGCAATCCCGTTGGGGACTATTAAGAGCAGAATCTCCAGACACTTTCTCCGGAAGGCTGATAACAGGTGGCGTGGGCTGAGCACGTGTAAGGTGGCACGGCTTACGTGGCCCTCTTTTGATGCACGACGTACATTGCAACTTACCAGTCGGAGTCGGAGGGACATATCGAGGTTGCTGGCGGTATTGACGGGTCACTGGATGTTAGGCAAACATGCAAGTCAGCTCGGACTCCCATCGAACGACCATTGTCGCAGTTGTCTGGATAGAGAGAAGGAGGAATCGGTTTTCCACTTTCTCTGCGAATGTCCTGCACTGGCGGCTAAGAGACACAGATTTCTGGGCAAACATATACTAGATGGCCTCTCTGCGATATCTGAAGTTGGACTGAATTATCTACTGAGATATCTCAGGGCCACGGGGTGGATCTAGTACCCTTACTCTTGGATTTTATTCTGAGATACACTAGAAGCTGACGAGTGATGTGGTCCTGTCAAAACGGAGTCATACAGACTCTACTTGACTGTTGGCGTGCAGCGAACTACCACGATAACCAACCAACCATGGCATGCAAGTCAAGCTCTTGCATTTTGGGCAAAAAAAGTTGGATATCATCTCACGGTAGCGCTCACCATTCACAGTTACGTTATGATTCGCACCAAACTGCGAATTTTTCTGAATGCATTTGTAGCTCTTGCAATGCTTTTGGCTGATCTTCACTCCAAAGTCGCAAATTCTGCTTATTAATGTACCCATTGAGCCAAAAATGAGCTTCGTCGCTGAACACAATAAGCGCGCGATGAACTTTCTTAACAGAGCACGCATTTTGATAATAAAATTCAATAATTTGAAAGCGTTGTTCGTTTGTAAGACGATTCATGGTTAAATTATAGACCAAACTGAACATGTTTGACAGTGAAACAAAACACGAAACGTGCGTCAGATGTTCAAACCACTGTTGTCAAAAAGATAATATTTAAAAAATCACGCTTTATTTAAAAAAAAATAAGCAAAAACGCTTAGTTCATTGTTTACAAGGAACAAATTATTACTTTTAATACGAATTTTAAAAGTTACACCTTGTAACGACGTGTTTTATCACCTAACGCTGGGGTGAGCTCTGGGCTCCCAAGATTCGTTACAAAAATTTATTTTTGTGCAAGAGAGAAAGAAACACGGTGATGCTTTAATTTGCGTTATAAATTTATATTATCTTTATTATTCTCTTTCTTAAGGAAAAGGAATCAATCTGAGTAAAATTTACTCTTTAGTACTTGCCGGGCTTGCGTGGCGCGGCTGACACAAGAGGGTTGCGCGTGTGTTTGTCTGGCGATAAATTGAGAGGAGCCTAAACTCGAAGCACTCAATTTAGCACCGGATCAACCACTTGAGGAGCGCGTGTGTTTACTTGGTTTTAAATTGAGAGGAGCCTAAACTCGAAGCACTCAATTTAATACCAGATCAACCACTTGAGGAGCGCGTGTGTTCACTTGGTTTTAAATTGAGAGGAGCCTAAACTCGAAGCACTCAATTTAATACCAGATCAACCACTTGAGGAGCGCGTGTGTTCACTTGGTTTTAAATTGAGAGGAGCCTAAACTCGAAGCACTCAATTCAGTACCAGATCAACCACTCTAGGGGCACGTGCTACTCGATGTTAAATTGAGAGGAGTCTAAACTCGAAGCACGCAATTTAACATCAGCTTAACCGCGAAGACTTTACTTACACAGTACAACATTTTTCAGTTAATTGATTGCCAACTCAATTTTGTGAACTGTATGTGAAATTAGACCCAAAAAGAAGAATTTCTGCATCATTCGTTTTGTCTTCTTACCTGCGATTTGAAGTTAGTATCGATTTGAAGTTAGTACTATCGTATAGGGGAATTTATCACGTGTTAGGCCCTGTTGTTTGACATAGCTCGACAACCACTAGCCCAATTTAGTTGAAATAAATTTTAAAAAATTAAGAATTACAATTCCCTTAATCTGTTCATATATTGTTTTCCTATACAAGTAACACTTTCGAAGTTAAAAATGAATGTATGAAGGGAAAAAATTATTTTTTGCCTAAAAATTTAAATTTTTTTTTTTTTTTAAATACATAAAAACCCCAAAATGGGAAAAAGTTTCAAGTCTAGTTATTTTTTCGCAAAGTCACGTAACCTATGAGCAAAATGAGACAAAGACCATAAAAATCGATGCACGCGTTTCGCTTTTATTCGCAATTGAGTAAATGTATGAATTTCAAAAATTTGCTCGAGATATGCGCAACATTATTTGGAGAAAACATTGACACCTTTTTCATGATTCTGAGAATTAAAAAAAAAAGGAATAAACAAAAGGTTATTTGATTTTTATGATTGCGGTAATAAATGTACGTGGACAATTAAACGGAAAGTGGACCTTTTTATTATTTTGGTTTTTCCGGTGGCTACCTATATGATTTTTTTTACAGAAATTGCACCCACATTTAAAGGTGGTTGTAATTCTTAATTTTTTAAAATTTATTTCAACTTAATTGGGCTAGTGGTTGTCGAGCTATGTCAAACAACAGGGCCTAAAACGTGATAAATTCCCCTATACGATAGTACTAACTTCAAATCGATACTAACTTCAAATCGCAGGTAAGAAGACAAAACGAATGATGCAGAAATTCTTCTTTTTGGGTCTAATTTCACATACAGTTAACAGAATTGAGTTGGCAAATCATGTGTTGTACTGTGTTATTAAGCGAATAAGGTCTTACCAGTTGCGCTGCCGTATGCTGACTGACTGATTTCTATGAACAAGACTTTTATTTATTGTTTTGTGTGTGTACATACCCTGAAGGAAACCTGGGGGCCAGTGTCTCCAAGTCACCAGTTTTGTCGACTATTGTGGTGACTTCTTGGCGACATTGTCAACAAAGTGTCTACATTTTTTTTCATCAAAAAATTAAAAAAAATGTATACACAATAAATAAGAATTCTAATTAAATGAAATGTACCTAATTTACTTTTAATATTTGATATTTAATGAATTCCTTAATTTTTTTTTAATAAAACATCGTATTTTAACAAAAGTTTCATTAACGACGTCTATTTCAGAAAAATATCAAAAGTGTAGACTAGAATTACTTAAATGCACTATTGAATCTCTGGTGATAATGTCTACATATGGTCCTTAAAGAACTACCTACTCAGTAGTACCAGTGTCAGTAGTAGATTTCCAATGACACGCACATGGTAAATGTCTATAGTAAAAAAGCATTGTCGGGGTATAATAAGTCAGTAGTACTGGTGACAGTGTCAATAGTGAATCAATACTGATTCACTAGTGACATTTCCTACAGGGTATCATTTCATACACAATTACCCACACAAATATTTATATATGCCGATGACAACAACCGAGGTATATTTAGCCTACACACACGCGCATACGAGTGTTTCTTGTATTGTGATCGGTGGTGTATGTAAACCACACTTACCACTACGTGGTTCGGCTTATTTACATTTCACCATAGCCTTCGGTTCGCAACGGAAAACCAGGGGCCGAATTACGGCATTCGATATCGAACGAAATTTAACTCGAACGATCGAGTTTGCTGTGCTTTAGGTATAGAGATTCTAATAAGAATTTTCAAATTTCGATCACGTTCGAATGCCGTAATTCGGCCCCAGATTAATAGTTTCCTTTTCTCTTTAATATTATGGATGAAGTAAAGAGGCAATATGTCGTTCCAATGAGTTGAATATGTAAATATAATTTAGACTTCCAGTCTTGTGGACCCAAAAACAAGGCCACGACTTTTGGTCGTCACAACCTTTAGAAACACATAACAAAAGAAGGAAATGTTGTTTACATCTCCTGTCAGACTTGGTAAAGGGTGCCCCAAAATTGCTGCAGTATTTGAGTTTAGTAGAAAATACAGTTTTTAGTCTTTGATTGTTAGTTTTAATTGTATCAAGTGTGTTATGGAATAACACATCAGAAATCAGCTTTGCATGCACAAACTCACTTCTTTGTCGAAAATGTATACGCGAGGAATCGCCAACCTGCGGCTCTTTAGATGTGAAGCTGTTGCTCTTCGTTCCATACCTAAATACTTTTTGGACTAGGAACCAATTCTATCTCGCAGTCGCTTGTACTTACTTTTTTTTACCGCACCCCTCCTCCGTGACATGGACAATGTCGTCATTCCATTGGAAGCTGTCAAAATTAACTACTTTATTTTTTATCTGTTTTAGCGCAAAAATAATAATTATAAGTGTAAGTACCTTTAAATTGTTATTTAGTTAACCCATCTTCCAACTCTGAAAATAAAACAAGGCCGGTATTTGTCGATTTAGATTGTTTATATGTCTGTCAATTTTCATTAATTTCGGCAGATTTGTGCGATGAAACTCTGTACTTATAATAATATACGATTGTTTCTAAATTAATAATTTTAATATTTATTGTGAATCAGTTTTATTTAATTTAATTTGTTTACCCTACAAGAACAGTGACGGTCATTTGACCGGTTATATGACTGGTATTAGTGACTGCTATATCGGTTAAAGTTTCTAGTAGTTTCTTAAGGGCAATGTGAAAAAATGACTGAAACTTTTGTGTACATGTGATTTTGCGTCTTTCTCTTACTAATTAGTTCTGTAGACTGCAAAACATATATCTGGACTACTTACACTAAAGCTGTTTCTAATCAATCTTCTATATATATAAAAGTGAAACTCTGTGTGTGTGTTGGCTATAGACTCCGAAACTGTAAACCGATCGGACTCAAACTTTGGCAAATTGTTGTAGACATTCCCAGAAGTGTTTATGGTTGGCACTAAGTGGGCGGGGCCACGCCCATACAAAATTAGTTATCAGTTTTAGCTACTTGCACTTGACCGATTTTTCTGAAACTTTGTACACATATTGAGCTGTCATGACTTTAAAATTTCGTGATTAGAAAAGTGGGAATAAAAAAATTATAGTTCTTAGGTTTTTGCACTTGATATTCAATTTAAATTCAGAATGCATTTTGATTCATTAAGGGGCGTAGCAACGCGCGCCGGGCTTGGCTAGTATAATATAAAAAGTAGTCACACTTAACGTATATATCGGTCAAAGCTAACCAGGTATATATTTTACTCGTACAATAAAACAAAATTTATTATCTTTTATATTATTTATTTTTATATATTTCATTACATTGACTTTCTTATTGCCATTAATACGTTAATTTCACTGCTTCCTGGATGGGCTCAATTTAATACTTTTCCTTGGTATTTGCGTCATTGGTATTATGGCTGGAATGCTAAAGTAAAAATTATGAGAATATGTAAAGGGATATACATATTTATGTTTGGCTGCTACCTTTCGTACCTAACTTTTATTTCTTGAGTATTTTAAAAAAAATCTCGTCGAAAGAACTGAAAATTGTTTAATAAAAATTACTTTTTGTTACACTGAATTAAAAATTTTTCACAATAATTTTCCAATTTTAACGTCAAGAAATCAACATACATTATTTGTCTCACTCTTGCATACGCATTATTTTTCCTGTAGCAGGAATTATATATTAAATTGCTACAATAGTGTTAGTACAAACATTTTGTATGTGTTAGTTTCAGTCATTCATTTCTTGTAGGGTAAGTTATATTTAAATTTTTTTCAATGTTCCTAAAACATTTATTTTTAATTAAATTAAATTGTAATCATTTAAGAATATTGGAAATTTATTCCAGTATTAGCGGAGTGGAATGCATTTTCGATATCATCTATGATTTCATCATCAGCTCTATTTATCGGTGTACTCTTATGTAACTTGATATTACTATTACAATTTAATGAAATTAGAAAGTGGGAAGCATAGCATTTTTTTCTTAATTTGTCTTTCATTCCATATCAAATGACAACTTCTTCATGTTCATATTTTCTAATATTCTTAATACATCGCCATACTTCAGCAAATCATAAAAAAAAATAAAGATGAATTATCTGACAAATGTTGGCAACTCAAAACAAACAAAATCACTCATAATAGATCCTCTCAATACAAACAGTAATGAAATCCATTTTTAACCACTTGGAATTGGTAATGGATCTTTAAAAAAAGGAAAAGATCGGTTTTAAAAGTAAAGCTTTGTGGAGTGGAAAATTTAAAGAGTTGAAAATCAAGTTGAAAGAATTGAAAGTCCAGAAATGTATGTACGTGAAGGAATAAAAGTGGTCAGTTTTGAAAGAAATGGCGCGAGTTGACTTATATTTGACGCATGGAATAGTCTTTCAGATTGCTTTAGTGACGTGAAAAAGTGGCATGTGGAGTGACATTTTCGCATACATATGTATCTTGAAAGAGTTTTTCAATGTTTTTTGTTAAATGTAGACGCAGAATAATATTGCAAAGACATTAAGGCGATCTCATAATCAGCTGCATTTTAAAGTCACCTTGAATGTAATTATGATCTCAAGTAGAGGTGGTTTGATGTGGAGTACTTTATGGAATTATGAAAATAGTCTTTGAAATTGTTGGCTTGTTAGGTGGTCCGTTTGTGCTTTGGTCACATAAGCTGAGAGAATTCTACTAAATCTAAGCTGTAGTCATGAAATATATCAATAAATAATTGATCTTGATATCTCTCACAGATTAGTTTGAAGCTGTTATTTTTTCGAGTTTTACGAATGGAATGATTGTTTTAAAAACAAAAAATAACTAATAAAAATATCGACTTTAAAATTCATTTCATCACATTAAATCTAAAGCAAATTTAATCTCCACAGCTCCTTAAACAAATTTCTTTTTTTTTCAAAGAGTTGCTTTAGTTTGGACGTATAACATATATTTACACATACATACAAAGTGTGAGATGAATAGGCATAACTTTCTTTAACTTCTCTAATTCACTTTTATGGCAGCAATAACAACATAGTTTTTCTAGCTATTTTTATTTCTCTTTTGTTTTTAATTTTCTGGTAAAAAAACACACATTTTCTCACACTTGAATGAAGCAAATTGCTCAGTTTTATTTTTACACCTACACAAAGACATTGAAGCTTCAAACGTATTTATAAGGACACGTCACTTTCTTCGACCCAATTAAATGAAGTACATGAACACGAAATGTGAACATAAAACCAAAAATTTTTATGAAATTTTTTACTGGTAAAAAATGTAATAAATTCATACCTTAGCTAGGTAGTATTTAAAACACAAACACACACACACATTTACACATATTTCGAAGAAAAAACAAAACAAAAAGCATATTTTCTCTTCTTTTTATTGTCAAATTATTTTTACCTTTTTAGGAAAGAAATGTGTTGGTGGTAAGAAAATTATATGAAGTGCATCAACAGGGTATTGCAGTCAGGAGATTTTTTTTAATCACATATGATGGATTTACAAGGTGTGATATAATGTCACATTTTCATAATTTTTAAAAATGTTTGAATTATATAAAAACTTTAAAACAATCAATGCCTCGCATCACAATAACATTTATGCGGTTGATAACATGTGGTTCCCAACAAAATAAAAATATTTTCAAAAAACAGTTTAAAATAAATTGCCAGCATTTAAGACTACTGCAAAATTATTCCGATATTAGCGGAGTGAAATCCATTTTCGTAAAATACAAGTAAACGCAATATACTCGGCTGTGCCGAATCTTTTATACCCACCACCAATTTGATGTACTTTTGTAGCACTGGATTTTTTATTTTGTTATTAACAGTAATCGCTATGGAATAATCTCTTTATACTGAAATATGTATCACTTTCTTTGTATAACTTCGATATGCTAGTAAAATGTTTTCGTAAATTTAATTTTTCAATAAAAGTGGGCGTTAAAGTAGGCGTGTCAATATAGTTTCTACTAATAAATAAAACTGAAATATTTCAATACAGTTCTTTGTTCTTCCAAAAACTTTGTCCATAGAGAAATTTTATGAATTAAAGATAAACCGTTATATGGGAGGTAGGCGTAAAAGTGAGCGTGTCACCTTAATTGTTTGGCATAACAAAGAGATTGACTAGAAAGCTATGTGTACGAAATTTCATCATCATACCTCTAATTTTGTCGGTTTTATGAGTTTTCAAATTTAATTAACAGTAGATAACTTGAAAAGTGGGCGTTATAGTAGGCGTGTCGAAGTTATTTCTGCTAACGAATACAGTTTAGATATTTCAATATAGTCCATTATTATTCCATAATCTTTATTCATAGAGCCAACTCGTTGCAATAATGTCATATGACGCTGATGCTAACAAATTGTTAAACTGAATTAACTAATATTATTTTTGTTAATAAATCAATAAATTAAATTAAATTAAAAAAAAGAAGAACAGTTGAAATCAAATTATTATTAAAAAATATCATAGCTTGATTAATTGGTAATCATACTGTTGTCTCACTTATTATTTAATGATTATTTGTAATTTTTATTGATTTTGAATATAATGTTTTTTTTTTAAATCATACTATTTTTAAATGATAACCATTTTGAAGTTTTTACGAAAAGTGAACAATAAATGATACAATTCAAACAAATGCTTGATTGTCGTGACAAAATATATGATGAAATGAACCAAAAAAAAATATTGTTTTTTTTTTGCGTGTATAAACAAAAGAAAGAAAAGGACATTTAAGCTTGCGAACCATTAGCCTTATGGCTTGATAAAAAGCATATTTATGAAAGATGTTAGCGAAAAAAAATTCTAAAATGAACATAAATGTAGCCCATTTACCAAATTTAAAAAAAGAGTCAGTAAAGGGTTCAAGGAAGTAAAACGTTCTTAATGACATTATTGGTGAGCTAAAAAAGGATATAAAATCAAAAAATATCATAAAAATAATGGCTATTTCAAATTTGTTTCAACATTGAAACACAAGTAGAAAACAAGCCGAATCTGAAAAAGCCTTCATCATTCATGTACGTAGGTATAGTGAACACTTTGTAGCTTAGCCTAGATTTCATTTTGTTTTATTATTTCCGTTGTCATTTTTGATTTTGAATTTTTACATAATTAGTTGTATTATACTAGTCAAGCCCTTTCATTTAATACGCATATTGATGGGGTTGAAAAAAATATACTATCCGCCATTATGTTAAGAGCGCCATCTTGAATTTAATTTTTTTCATACTTTACTGTATTCTCCTGATCAAGTCCTTTCATTTGATACCCATATTGTGGGGTTCGAAAGGGCCTAGCCATAATTACTATTTTCGACCCATATATCTGCAATTTTTTGCGAATGTCATCTTGTTGTTTAACTTTTTTATTATTTACTGTATTCCACTGGGTTCAATTCAATTCAATTCTTTTTACTCATCCATAATATTTACATTCTAATATTCATAAAATTACATAGTTAAGTGTTAAGGAATTTTCTTTTTCAACCTAATCATATATTTATATTTAAAAATCCATATTTAAAACTCAAATCGTTCAATAAATAATTTTTCTTCTTATCATGTTAGCTTTTTTTTATATTTCAGATACTATTATTTTAAAACTCATTAAATTTTAATTGTTATTACGATCAAAATGCACTGCGAAAAAAAAGTACGTGAAAATATAATTAAAACTTTTCAAAAAAATCCGTCATGGACTTTTAAAAAAATAGCGAAAAATTTTAAACTTGACCCTCGAGCTATTTCAAATACCATTAAACGGTAAAAGGAAGACCTGAACATTGAAAGAAAACCTGGATCAGAAAATAAAAAAGGTCCAAGGGATATTGGTAAGGTAAAAGAAGTCAAGCAACTGTTTCGAAGAGCACCTAACACCACTATTTATTAGAAAAGCAGCGTGTTCGGTTATATGCTCTAATAGTTTTGTCCAAAGGGCTAAAGCTTATGCTGGCCTAAAGACATGCAAAGTTCCAGATCGCAATTTGGTAAAGAACTTAGAAGCAAAATAACGAGCGAAATTTTATAAAAAATACACCTGTTGTATGATGGATGACGAAACATACGTACTGGCAGACTTCTTACAACTTCCCGGCCAAGATTTTTATGTTGCTGATGAAAGAGGTAATGTTCGGGAAGAGTTCCGGACAAAAAACAAACAAAATTCCCTCAGAAATTTCTCGTGTGACAAACGAACACAGAAATTTATATCACGTAGGCACTCCGACTTTTTCTTTTTTTGAGACAGGACCGAGTTCCTACAAATTTTTGACCTGATTTTGCATCATGTCACTATGGAAAAGGCCACTTGAGTGATATTCAAAGAATAATCCCATTTTTGTACCATGAGAGGCGAATCCACCTAACTGTCTAGAACTTAGGCCTGTGGAAAGGTACTGGGCTCTCGTAAAAAAAAAATTGAAAAACACAGGAAAGGTGTCCTAGAACATGTCCGATTTTAAGTGTAGATGCACCACCTCCTCCAAAAAGGAAACAGAAGCAACTGTAAAATCTTTAATGGAAGGACTTATAAATACAAAATAGTAAATTAAGATTTCGATGTTAAATAAATTTTTACAATACGTCAATAAATTTGCGTATTTTAAAGAGTTTCTATACATATTGCACGATTTGAGATTTATTTAACTTAATGCAACTACAAATTTTTTTCGATACACTCTTACATTTATACTATAATCTTTTTTGGAGGAGAAAATTTGACAAAACCCTATTTAATTTTATTTAAAACTGCTTATACTACTTACCTACAGACTAGATAAAATCTAAGCTGAAGCTAACTCATTAATATAAACAAAATCAGAATGCAGACAGCTGGTATTAAAATTTTGTATAAGCCTATTGATCCTTTCAGGGACCGATTCCAGGCCCGCAATTTAATGAAGGCGCGTGGTAGAAAAAAACCAAGGTAGGTTATATATATGTTAGTTTTAATAACTTATTTTGAGCTATTTGCAGGTTTTTAATATGGCAAAAAGCGTTAGTAGACCAAACGGGTACTTTACAGCATGGCAAATTGACTTAAATATGAGTTTTTTATTGTTAATGTTAAAGCTAGATTTCCGATTTATAACAGGATATAGGATACGGGTTAATCTATTTATTTTATTTATTATATAGGGTATATGATCTTTAAATTTCATTTTTGGATCAAGTATAATACCAATTAAGATTCACTAATTCAAATTTCAATCAATTGTAACATAAATAGGAATTTTAAGTTACATAGTAGTAAATCGATAAAGAGTGCTGATAATGAAATCGTAGCTGATTTCGAAAATGCATTCCACTCGGCTAATATCGGAAATAATTTTAGAAAGAATATTCCTAAAAATGGTTACAATTTAATTAAATTTGAATTATAAAATTAAATAAAAATAACAAATGAACTTAAGCCAAAATATAAAAATTGGTTCACATTAAAATTTAATATATATAGAAAAAAGTTCGAATAAAATATAAATATATAATTATAACACACATGGCACGGTGTTAATGACATTCAAGAATTCATTGTTCAGTGTCTATCACCTAGATGGACTTATATAAATGAAAAATGTAAATACAACCTTGTTTTCAATAATTCCAGCCAAAGGATGGATATTGAAAGCATAACGAAAATGTATTACGAATATAGAAGAATATGAACATGTTGAATTATGAATTGTCATTTGATAGGTGAAATTAAATATTCAACAAAATATGAAAATTAATACTAAGATTCACTAATTCAAATTTCATTCAATTGTAACATAAATAGGAATTTTGAGTTACATAGTAGTATACCGATAAAGAGTGCTGATGATGAAATCGTAGCTGATTTCGAAAATGCATTCCACTCGGCTAATATCGGAAATGATTTTTAGAAAGAATATTCCTACAATGGTTACAATTTAATTTAATTTGAATTATAAAATTAAAAATAAAGAAACAAATGAACTTAAGCCAAAATAAAAAATGGTTCACATTAAAATTTAATATATAGAAAAAAGTTCGAATAAAATATAAATATATAATTATAACACACATGGCACGGTGTTAATGACATTCAAGAATTCATTGTTCAGTGTCTATCACCTAGATGGACTTATATAAATGAAAAATGTAAATACAACCTTGTTTTCAATAATTCCAGCCAAAGGATGGATATTGAAAGCATAACGAAAATGTATTACGAATATAGAAGAATATGAACATGTTGAATTATGAATTGTCATTTGATAGGTGAAATTAAATATTCAACAAAATATGAAAATTAATACTAAGATTCACTAATTCAAATTTCATTCAATTGTAACATAAATAGGAATTTTGAGTTACATAGTAGTATACCGATAAAGAGTGCTGATGATGAAATCGTAGCTGATTTCGAAAATGCATTCCACTCGGCTAATATCGGAAATGATTTTTAGAAAGAATATTCCTACAATGGTTACAATTTAATTTAATTTGAATTATAAAATTAAAAATAAAGAAACAAATGAACTTAAGCCAAAATAAAAAATGGTTCACATTAAAATTTAATATATAGAAAAAAGTTCGAATAAAATATAAATATATAATTATAACACACATGGCACGGTGTTAATGACATTCAAGAATTCATTGTTCAGTGTCTATCACCTAGATGGACTTATATAAATGAAAAATGTAAATACAACCTTGTTTTCAATAATTCCAGCCAAAGGATGGATATTGAAAGCATAACGAAAATGTATTACGAATATAGAAGAATATGAACATGTTGAATTATGAATTGTCATTTGATAGGTGAAATTAAATATTCAACAAAATATGAAAATTAATACTAAGATTCACTAATTCAAATTTCATTCAATTGTAACATAAATAGGAATTTTGAGTTACATAGTAGTATACCGATAAAGAGTGCTGATGATGAAATCGTAGCTGATTTCGAAAATGCATTCCACTCGGCTAATATCGGAAATGATTTTTAGAAAGAATATTCCTAAAAATGGTTACAATTTAATTAAATTTGAATTATAAAATTAAATAAAAATAACAAATGAACTTAAGCCAAAATATAAAAATTGGTTCACATTAAAATTTAATATATATAGAAAAAAGTTCGAATAAAATATAACGGCTATATGCATAAAAAGTAGTTATTTTATGGTTGTAGTGTACAATAGTTATTAAACGCTTTTTGTGTTATAAACCACTAATAAGAATTTGTATTTATAAACGTACAATAAACCTTTTATAGTTATTAAATGTTTGTAGCGATTTTATTAGTATGTATGGCAACGCTTTTTATATTTAGTTGTCATTTTATTGTTAGTGGTGCTTATAACCAAGAATGATAAAATAAAGATTACGCCATCACGCAACCATAAAAAAACATTTCTGCGCATGTAGGAATTCTGACGTCACTCAAGCTGTGTTCTGATTGGCTAATAAAATTCAGCTGTATAACTAATAATGTTTGTGTAAAAACATGACAGTGGGACAAATTGTTATTTTTCTAACTAAATGTTTTGAAAGCAAATAAATTCTTTATATATATACATACATATATATTTTCATTATTTTTATTACAATATTTTACTATCATATTAGGTATAGAATTTATTTCATTTTGTTATTTTATCAAATTTTCTTTTTCGCTTATAAGTATTTTCAGCGATTTCGACATTTAGTTTCCTAATTCTAAAATACATTCGACACCTAAAAAAAAAGTTTTTTCACGTATTCACTGGCTTCAATTTCTTTGACTTCCAACAAATGCTTTTGTAAATATCCGCTTGAAAGTAATAACTTATTACGATTTAATTTGAAAAATATGGTGTAAGTTTGGAAGCGATCTTCTTCAAGATCATTCGGCCTTGGAGCATTTTCCGCGACCAATTTTTCTTCAAAACTATTTGGAATATCATTTTGCTTTTCAGTTTCACGTAGTCCTTCATATACATTTGCAACTTCAGTTTCATTAGCAGTTTTAGTTTCACATTCAATAGCACTAGTGTCTAAAGACGGAACTGCATGGGATTTAAAAAATTTGTGCACGCCGTTTGCGTAATTCTATACATAATGCCTTAGTAATGTACTGCAAGAATTAATTTTGTTTTTACTTACCCATTTCAAATTTCAAGTTTCTTTCAAAATCTTCTTGCTTGAAATGTAAAGCACAAATTTTTTCTTTATCCACATTTACAGGCTTCACTCGTTTGCAAAATATTACCCATAACTTCCTTCGAGATTCATCTTTTGGAAAATTGTAAAATGATACAGCTTTTTGAAAATACAAACGTTTTATTAAAAATGCGCAATTTATTAGGTTTTAATATAATTTCTCACTTGTTTTTTTTGCTGTTACTTTGCTTGCATTTGCCCACTGCACATTTCATATTTGCTCTCTTTCTTATGTTTTCACTCTATTTTGTTTTCTGTTTTGCAGCTTTTAAATAACCAATTTTAAACACTTTTTATATAATTTTAATAATTTTAATATTATTTATATGTATTTATTATAAAATATGACACAAAATTCGTTGTTTATTAAACACCGATGTAATACTTTTTTTTAAAACTCTCTGAGTAAATTAATTACAGGGCTGCCAACTATCTCAAGATACATACATTTTTTGTAAGAAATTATAAACTTTACATATGACACAGACTTGGCAACCTTTGCGAGGGGATTACTACGTCATCTAACGGTAAATCATGCGCAAGGCGTAATCTTTATTTAATCATTCTTGCTTATAACTACTATAAGATTTACCCGGGTATCAAGTAAAGGTAACATTTTTTATAAAATTAAAGCACAAAAACAACATCGAAAAAATCAAAAGTATATTACTTTGGTATATCAAAAATTTTGAGCAAAAATTATATTACAAATATTAATTATTTACCTATTTTGTTAATAACAATAAGAAAAGTATTCGGGTTAAAAGTTTGTTTACGTTTTTCTTACATCACTATTATAATTTTTTAATTTTATTTAATTTAAAATATATTCAATTTATTATTTTCTTTTGTATAAATTGCACTTATCTATATGTCGAAATGTGTTAATCTAATCAATTTTAATATTTCAATTACTTTTTCTTACATTTTTTTACAAAATTTCTTGAAAAAATTTTTTTAATGCAAATTATGCATGAAATGTCGCCTTATTTTTGGTTTAAAGAAGGGTAAATCAAACAATAAAATTTTTGATTTTATAAATGGTTTATAAAAGGTTTATAAGTCTATTAATGGTTTATGAATGCAACAATAGTGAATTTTGCTTAAAAACGACTTATAAGCCTGTTATAAGTTTTTATACATATGGCCGTAAATATATAAAAAATTATATAATAAATGAATATTTTCGATCTTTTTAATTTATATAAGCTACCAATGTAGCGAAATATCGGAAAATAAAATTATAACTATATTTTTTATAAAAGAAAGTGATCTCAAGCTCAATACAGGAAACAGCTGCTTATATATAAAAAATTTTGATTTTTGTGATAAAAATATACAGAGGTAGTTGTGTACTCATATCATATCATATCTCAGTAAGTTATTGAGTGAACCTGTTGGATTTCAATATCAATTCGTTCCCGGATATTTGCAAAAGATTGCTACCACATGCAGATCTGAACAACATGTGGGGACTTCCAAAAGTTGATTTTAGCCAACACGGACAGACAGATATACGGACTCCCCTTAGTTTTCAGAAAATATATTCTTTCTGGGAAATAAATGTTGTTAAAATTACAAACGGAATGACAAAGCCGTATAAGCCCGTGGGCACCAAGGGTGAAGGGTGTAAAAATATTTATGCCTGATATGGTTTATTGTTCTTTAATATTATTAAATGACTTTTCAATTTTACAAAAAACCAAGCTCGAGATAAAATATTTTTAACAAACCAGTGATTTCTCTAAAAATCTGATACGAAATATCCAGAAAAAAAAAACAAATTCCTTAACTACTGATTCATTGATAGATTAAATAGTTTGTCATTACGATATTAAGCCAATCTGACATCAGTCCAAAATAAAAACTGCCGGATAACATAATAAAGCCCAAACAAAAAACGTTGTTGAAATATTTTCACGTAAGTAGCCAAACGTCAAAACGCAATGCAACCAATCATTCTCTTAGCAAAAATGGCAGCCAGTGAGACATGGAGACAAGCCACTTGTTCAAAATACCAAATGAGTTCACTACTTGGTCTTAATAATCATACATTTCAGACACGTAATCACAGATTCACACATTTTTCACTATTTGCCACAATTTATTCTTGAAGCACTAATTACATTTAATTTAAGCATTAAAGTGTGTGGCACAAAAGTGCCATTAAGGCAAATTGTTTTTTGTGGGTTCGCTTGTTTTGTGTGGCACATATTTTCATTACTTAAGTGGCTAAAAGGTGAGAGCAGATTTTATTATACCCGCCACCAAAAAAATGGTGGGGGTATATTCATTTTGTCATTTCGTTTGTAACACAACGAAATATCCATTTTAGACCCCATAAAGTATATATATTCTGAATCAGGGTTTGATTTGATGACGATCTAGTTATGTCCGTCCGCCTGTCCGTCTGTCCGTCTGTTGAAAGCACGATAGAGGTCGCACCGAAAAAGCTAGGGGGCTCAAATTTTGCCAGAATCTTTTTTATAGACAAGGTTTGTTTGGTATTGAAAATGGGCAAAATCGGAATATCAGGAAGAGAGTTATAGCTCGAAAAGCAAGAGTAGGTCGAAAAAACCGTGTCCTTCAAACATCGAATAAAATGGAATTGTGTCCAAACGCATTAACGTAGACCCATGAAACTTCGAATATATATTTCCTGAGTAAAAACAATATTGTTTCCCGAAAATTATCGAAATCTATGCATTAGGAGAGGAGTTATCGATCAAAATGTACGAAAATTTATACCGCACAGTGTATTTTTCGGTATATTTAAAAACAAAAACGTCATAAAAGCAACAAAATTTTATGTACGACTCTGAAATTTTGCACACTTTGCTTTTTGGTGAGGCGCTTTTTTGTAACGGAAAATCAATGTGCCACGCCCACTTTTACGCCCACCTCTCATATACCGTTTTACCTAAAATTCATATAATTTCTCTATTAATAAAGATTTTGGAATAATAAAGGGCTATATTGAAAGACCTAAGTTGTACTCATTCGCAAAAATAACTTTGACACGCCTACTATAACGCCCACTTTTCACTTTATCTACCGTTAATGAAATTTAAAAGCTCATAAAACCGTTAAAATTAGAGGTATGATGATCAAATTTGCTACGTATATCCTTCTAATCAATGTAATTGTTGTGCCAAAAAGTTTAGGTGACACGCCCACTTTAACGCCTACCTCCCATATAACGGTTTATCTTAAATTCATATAATTTCTCTATTGACAAAGTTTTTGGGAAAATAAAGGACTATATTGAAATATCTAAGTTGTATTTATTAGCAGAAACTTTATTGACACTCCTACTTTAACGCCCACTTTTACTAAAAGACTACATTTACAAAAGCATTTTAGTAGCATATCGAAGTTATAAAGGGTGGTTAAATTTTAAGGACAGATGTTGATTTTAAATAAAACACAAATTATTTAGGATATTATTATTATTTCTTTTTGTAATGATAATATTTGTATGGTTCAATTATGTATTTAACAAAATATCGGCAAAATGGCCCCCCATCCTTGGCGCCACTCCTCTATCTGATGGTCCAAATTTTCAATGACAATGTTGATGCTCAATTGTAGGGCATGATGATGAGTCGAGGTTGACTGCTCTTTTGCCACACTATCGCAAAACCCAACAGTGGTTCCCATTCAACGAACTAAGAAGGCATTCACAGATTTTCTAAAATTTTATACAGACCTGTTTTGCAGAAATTTAAATATTTTTTACAATTCTCCCGATTGTGGACGAATTTGAACGATTGTGTTGATCAAAAGAATTACGAAGTGCACAAAATGCATTTTGATTAGAACGCCCATTTTTATAAAAAACCTGAATAACTTTAAAGCGTTGCTCATTTGCGTATCTTTCTACGGATCAAATTGAGTAAGTTTGAGATTGAGAAATGTCAAATTAAATGCAGAAAACAAATTTAAAGACTAGGTGTAATTCACCTTCAACATGGGCCCTTAAAAATTAACCACCCTCTACAAAGAAAGTGATACATATTTTATTATAAAGAGATTATTCCATAATGATTAACAAAATAATAAATATTGTGCTTTAAATGTACACAAAATTGGTGGTGGGTATAAAAGATTCGGCACAGCCGAATATAGTGCTCTTACTTGTTTTACTTTTTCTACTGTTGAAAAGTAGGAGAGCAACATTAAATATTTAAAAAAATATTTTAAATAAATAATGTATATAAGCATTTCAGTTTGTTCGTAGGAAAAGTAATTTATTTTATTATAGGCTTCTTTATAAGCTGCCTTAATGTAATTGGCAGAAATATTAATTTTTTGTACATTTTTTCTGCTGAATTATAAAGAATATAGGATCTAAATGGAATTGAAGCGGGTCTTTCCAGAGCTTCCTATATTTAAATTTAAATAAAGCAAAACGTAAGCGAAATATCATTGAAATTTTTTATTTGTCCAAAAAGGCCCATTGAGGCCATTTATCCTTACGCAAACCACCGCCACGGCTTTATTGGGTGGCGCAAGTTAAATCAAACTATTTGTTTCTATAATCATTTCTAAGCTCAACTTTAACTTTTCTTAAACAATTTATGTACTTTTTATTTGAATAAACTAGAAAAGCCCGGCGCGCGTTGCTACGCCCCTTAATGAATAAAAATGTATTCTGAATTTAAACTGAATATCAAGTGCAAAAAGCTAAAAATTATAACTTTTTTTAATGGTCGTGGCACTGCCCACTTTTCTGATTAAGAAACTGTATAGTCATGATAGCTCCATATGTGTGCAAAGTTTCAGAAAAATTGGTCCAGTACCTCAAAATTACAACTTTTTTTATGGGCTTGGCCCTGCCCACAGCTTAATATGTGTGTGGAAAGTTTCAGAAAAATCAGTGAAGTTCAAGTAGCTGAAAATGATAACTTTTTTTATGGGCGTGGCACTGCCCACTTTTCTAAGCACGAAATTATAAAGTCATGACAGCTCAATATGTGTGCAAAGTTTCAGAAAAATCGGTCCAGTGCAAAAACCTAAAAATTATAATTTTTTTATGGGTATGACCCCGCCCACTTTTCTTATCACGATATTACTAATCACGAAATTATATAGTCATGACAGCTCAATATGTGTGCAAAGTTTCAGAAAAATCGGACAAGTGCAAGTAGCTAAAAATTATAACTAATTTTTTATGGGCGTGGCACCGCCCAACAACAACAACTTGCCAAGGTTTGAGTCCGATCGGTTTTACAGTTTCGGAGTCTATAGCCAAAACACACACAGAGTTTCACTTTTATACATATAGATATAAGTTATGTCTGCATGTTTGGTTGCATGTGACAGCAGGATTCGAAATGAATATGACCCTGGCGCAGAAATCAGACTTAATTTGACCAATTACATAAGTTTTGGTAAAGTCGAGGGCTACCTTCACTGCTGTGCCATAGACTTCCGTATAAAGAAAACTCCACAAGGAAAGGTTCAACGGGCTCAAATTTCCATAATTAGTCCAGATGACCGCTAGAAGTGATAAAAATGCGCACAAATAGCTCGTGCCAAATGTAAAATAAGCTGTGTGGGATGATGCGCTATCCTGCTGAAAGCAAAAAGCGCTACTGTCAATTTCATTTAATTCTGACCTAAATAAGTTTGGAATTATCGACCTGTAGAAGTTGCCGCCTAAAATTAAAAATTTTAGCTGTTAACGGAACCATTAATTCAGAATAGGGCATCATCGCTAAAAATGTTTTTTTTTTGCAAAAATAAAAGTCAATTTCCAATTTCTCAAGAAGAACCCATTAGCATTCATATGACATTGTTAATGGTCGTTTGCCTTCAGATCATGGGCCGGTTAAACTTTATATGGGTGCATCGGACTTCGGCCCAAGTCACGACAAAATATATGCAAAGTAATGGTCCTTAAAATCCCACGAACAGCCTCAATGTTTTTAGTAAATTTTGCGCTTTGTTGTTGTACGGTAATTGGTTTATTTTTAATTGAACCATTGGGTTAATAGTTATTCACCACATTTCGAATAGTCCTCTAGGATGATTATGTTGTCTGTAAAATTGGCTCAGCTCATGAACGCTTTATCTTTTCATGGAGATTTGCAAAGAAACTGAATACATGACAGTCAATTTCACATGTGCATCTTTAGCAACATGGCTGATATGAACAGCCGAGTTTAAGAAGTACCTATGAAAACTCACAATGGAATTAGCAAAAGTTTGTTTTTCGAAATATGTACTTAAAAGAAATCGCATATTTTCTAGACTTCAATGTAGCGATTTTTATTCTGAATTGTAATTTGAATAGCCGTGTGCATGCAAGCTAATAAATATACAGTGAACTCGCGAAAACGAAACTAGAATTTATTTTTACACAAACTTTTGTAAAACGTACAGAAAATGTGAAGGGTTTAAAACCTAAACAAGTGTGACAATTTTTGGTTACTTTTTAAACTGTTTTTTCCATAACTGGGAAATTGCTGTATTAGAGTTTGCTTATTTGTATATGTTCCGACATCACTTTTTATCCGTCTATGTATGCGTTGACCTGTTAGTTTTTCTTTGATACCGCCGTGTAAATGTTGAAAGTTATTTGAAGTTTGTATTTACCAAAATGAGAAATGTCAATAGAAAACCAAAGATCTTACCTTTGAAAGATAATTAATATACTTTCGAATTATTGTAAGGCTTAGCAAGAAAATACGGTGTTGCTTAATCACAGTTTCTTTAATTAAAAAGAACTACTGCCACTAGTTCTTTAATATGTTATATCGTATGTATTCTTACTGCCGTGTTCATAAAAAATATTTTAGGTTTATTAAAAGCTTATTTTATCAATTTCTGTACAACATCTGTGAAATGAGCTTGCAATAAGCCTTTAATATTGTTTATGAATACGGTAGTTATGCTCTCTGTTTTATTTATAATTATAATATGCTAAATGTAAATAAAAACAAGTAAAAGCGCTATATTCGGCCGTGCCGAATCTTATATACCCTTCACAACGTGTAGTCATGCAATAACAGTAAATTCACGTATGTATGTTAAAAAAAACAAAAAAAAAAATAAAAAATAAAAAAAAAAAATTAAAAAAAAAAAATTTAAAAAAAAAATTAAAAAAAAAAAATTATTATATACATATATAATATATATAAAACAAAAAAAAAATAAAAAAAAAATTAAAAAAAAAAAAATAAAAAAAATAATAATAAAAATATATATAATATATTAAATAAAAAATAAAAAAAAAATAAAAAAAATATTAAAAAAAAAAATTTTAAAAAAATTTAAAAAAAAATTTTTTTGCCTCAGCTGGGATTCGATGCCACGTTTTCTCTAACCAGTATACACGTTTGTATGTATGTATGTTGTTGTTGTAATGTTGTTTTTATGAAAAGAAAATCGAGGTGGTCGTGGGTTTTTGCTCATATCTCAGTTGTTTATGTACCGATGTTTCTGATTTTCAATACCGATCTACTCCCGAATATTTCTGATATTTTAATACCTTACCCGGGTCCAACCTATGTCGGGGGGCTTCAAAAAGTTGATTTCAACATACACACGGACAGACGGTCAGACGGACAGACGGACAGACGGACAGACGGACAGACGGTCAGGGCTTAATCGACTCCTCTATTCATAAGCTTTCAGAAAATATATACTTTATGGGGTCGGAAATGAAAATTGTAGAAATTTCACACGGAATGACAAACCTATATATACCCTTTTTCACTGTGTGAAGGGTATAACAAGTAAGAGTACTATATTCAGCTGTGCCGAATCTTTTATACCCACCACCAATTTTCCGTTCTTTTGTAGCTATTAAAAAGCATAAAATAGTTTATAAAGTAAAAGAAACACTTCAAAAAATAAATAAATTTAATAGAGAAATTGAATTTCAAATATAAATGGACGAAAAATATTTTTTATTGAACAAAATATTATTCTCTAGATACGAGATCAAATACATATGAGCACAAAAAATAAAAATACAGGTACTTCAGCTATGAGATCAAAAATAAAATCATTAGAATTAAATTTCAATATAAACATCTGCTTTCGAATCGTTGCCACCTTTTTTATTTCCCGGGATCCCGAAAAATAATCCCGGGAAATCAGAAAGATTAAATACCTCAAATTCCCGGGAAATAACTAAATTTATAGCACAAAATGTAGTTGTTTGTTATTAACAATAGTCGTTATGCAATAATCTCTTTATACTAAAATATCTATCTCTTTCTTTGTATAACTTCGATACGCAAGTAAAATGTTTTGGTAAATTTAGTCTTTCAATGAAAGTGGGCGTTAAAGTAGGCGTATTAAAATTGTTTCTGCTAATGAATGCAACTTAGATGTTTCAATATAGTCCTTTATTTTTCCAAAATCTTTATTCATAGAGAAATTATATGAATTTGAGATAAACCGTTATATGTGAGGTAGGCGTTAAAGTAGGCGAATCACCTTAATTTTGCGGCATAACAATAACATTGACAAGAAGGATATTTGTAGCAAATTTCATCATCATACCTCCAATTTTGTCGGTTTTATGATTTATAACTCCTTTTCTTATGCATAGATTTAAGCAATTTTCGGGAAAAAATATTGCTTTTACTCAGGAAACATATGTATAAAATTTCATGACTCTACGTTAATGCGTTTGGACACAATTCTATTTTATTCGATGTTCGAAGGACACGGTTTCTTCGACCTACTCATGCTTTACGAGCTATAACTCTCTTGCTAATATTCCGATTTAGCCCACTTTCAATACCATTCTGGCAAAATTTGAGCCCCCTAGCTTTTTCGGTGCGACCTCTATCGTGCTTTCAACAGACGGACAGATGGACGGACATAGCTAGATCGTCATCAAATCAAACCCTGATTCAGAATATATATTTTTACAAATATTATCATTTCAAAAACAAATAATAATAATTTCCTAAATAATTTGTATTTTATTTAAATTCAACATGGGCCTTTAAAATTTAACCACCCTTAATAACTTTGATATGCTACTAAAATGCTTTTGTAAATGTAGTCTTTCAATGAAAGTGGGCGTTAAAGTAGGCGTGTCAATAAAGTTTCTGCTAATAAACATAACTTAGATATTTCAATATAGTCCTTTATTTTCCCAAAAACTCTGTCAATAGAGAAATTACATGAATTTAAGATAAACCGTTATATGGGAGGTAGCCGTTAAAGTGGGCGTGTCACCTAAACTTTTTGGCATAACAATTACATTGATTAGAAGGAAATACGTAGCAAATTTCATCATCATACCTCTAATTTTGTCGGTTTTATGAGCTTTAAAATTTCATTAACGATAGATAACTTGAAAAGCGGGCGTTATAGTAGGCGTGTCAAAGTTATTTTTGCGAATGAGTAGAACTTAGATGTTTCAATATAGTCCTTTATTATTCCAAAATCTATATTAATAGAGAAATTATATAAATTTTGGGTAAAACGTTATGTGGGAGGTGGGCGTAAAAGTGGGCGTGGCACTTAGATTTTCTGTTAGAACAAAGCATTTGACCAAGAAGCCATGTGTGCAAAATTTCAGAGTCGTACATTAAATTTTGTTGCTTTTATGACGTTTTTGTTTTTAAATATACCGAAAAATACACTGTGCGGTATAAATTTTCGTACATTTTGATCGATAACTCTTCTCCTAATGCATAGATTTAGATAATTTTCAGGAAAAAATATAACTTTAACTGAGGAAATATATATTCGAAGTTTCATGAGTCTACGTTAATGCGTTTGGACACAATTCCATTTTATTCGATGTTCGAAGGACACGGTTTTTTCGACCTACTCTTGCTTTTCGAGCTATAACTCTCTTCCTAATATTCCGATTTAGCCCATTTTCAATACCAAACAAACCTTGTCTATAAGAAAGATTCTGGCAAATTTTGAGCCCCCTAGTTTTTTCGGTGCGACCTCTATCGTGCTTTCAACAGACGGACGGACATAGCTAGATCATAAAGAAATCAAACCCCGATTCAGAATATATATACTTTATGGGGTCTAAAATGGATATTTCCATGTGTTACAAACGGAATGGCAAAATGAATATGCCCCCACCTTTTTTTTGGTGGCGGGTATAAAAGTATATATTTTCTTTTCGAGTGCTTTTATTTAAAACAGGTTCAAAAATGTATATAATTAAAACAAAAAATACTTTATTTAAATTAATCCTAAATTTTAATTATAGGCGCGATTAATTTAATAAAAACAATTTTTAAAAATTCTAGGAGTTTTAATTAATTTCTCAATATTATTTTAATTGATATTTTTCGCAATATATTTTCAATTAAAAATATTAATTTTGATGATTGGAGCAAAATCAAATAAAATTTTAATTAATACTATTAATTTCGTAATTGAAATTCATATTTATTTTTTTCTATGTACAAAGTGAATTGAGGATATAACTTTGGCTTGGAGCTAAAAGGGACAATGTCACTTTTTTGCTCTTCATTATGGTAAAACAACTAAAGTCATACTTAACCCAGAACAGCTTCATAAATAAAATGCTGGCCAATGTCACTATGAAAGCATCTATAAAAGTTAAAGTTCAATTCCAATTTTCTCAAAAGTAAATATTTTGACATTGGCCCTTTTAGCTCCAAGCCACAGATATATTGCATATATAATGTTTGTTATTAAGCTTTAAAACTGTATATTTGTTTTAAAATATCATGTTGTATTTTATATCATTTTTGTATGCTTGTATGTTTGTTATTTAACCAAAAATGAATTTGATAACCTGAATTAACTCGAATATTTAAGCTGCATTGGTAAACATTAGTTTGCTTTATCGAGAGTTCACTGTTTTTTTTAAATATATGCGTATGTATAATCTTTCTTCAATTATTCTAACACACATTTGTACTTTTTTATAGCAAAAATCTTACTTAGAAATATTTACTCATGTATTATGAACCACTTTTTAAAGGGTTTTCTAATATTCGCACTTATTCACAGCTGGAGTATAATTAAAAACTCATAACATTTTCACTCAAATGTGTACACTTAAAAGAAGTAGATGGATCCATAGAGAAAGTAAAGATAAAAAGAAAACTTATTTTTTATACGAAAAAACTGTACTGAATACGAATTTATAATATTTTTATTAAAATTTAGTTGCGACAGATGAATAATCTTTAAGTATTATTTCGCCATATGTAAATGTTCAACTGAATTACTATTTTTAATATTATTAGACAGTTAAATATTGCGTTCGGCGCATTTGTAGAAGCAGTTGTTTTTTTGTACTATTTTACGTCCTGATTTTATTAACCTAAAGTGGAGATACATTTTCCACTCATGGGGTTTTATTGCCACTTTTACTCTTTTTGATGGAATGAGTATTTTTATGAGGATGTTTCGTTTTGCATAATTTTGTATGTTTCTGTTTTACATTCAATGTGGCAAATAACAAGTTGTTTGGAAAAAAGGCTTTTTAAAATGAAATAAAACCATTTTGTATATTCGGTTTACGATGTTTGTATGTACAAATGGCTTTTAAAAGAACATTAAAAGATTACAAAATGTTTTTATACCCTTCACCTGTGGTGCACAAGGGTATATATAGCTTTGTCATTCCGTTTGTAATTTCTACAATTTTCATTTCCGACCCCATAAAGTATATATTTTCTGAAAGCTTATGAATATAGGAGTCGATTAAGCCCTGACCGTCTTTCCGTCTATCCGTCTGTCCGTGTGTTGGTTGAAATCAACTTTTAGAAGCAACTATATGTTCCTCAGATCTGTATATGGTATCAATCTCTTGGAAATATCCAGGAATGAATCGCTATTGAAATTCAGCACAATCGCCCGATAACTTTCTGAGATATGAGCAAAAAACCACGACCACCTCGTTTTTTTTCACAATTACAACAACAACATACATACATACTTACATGTAAAAAACATACCAAACAAAAAAAATTAAAAAAAAAAAATATTAAAAATAAATAAAAAAATAAAAAAAACTACAAAAAAAAATTTGTAAAAAAATTTAAAAAAAATTTTTAAAAATTTTTCTAAAAAAATTTTTTAAAAAAATTTAAAAAAATATAAAAAAAAACAAGTAACAGTGCTATATTCGGCCGTGCCGAATCTTATATACCCTTCACAACGTGTAGTCATGCAATAACAATTGTTTGTATCACCATTCATCCCATATAAAATACGTGCATACGTACACGTTAGAATAAATGTGGCATCGAATCCCAGCTGAGCCAAAAAAATTTTATTTTATTTTATTTAATATATTATTTATATCTTATTATTTTTTTTATATTTTTTTTTATTCTTTTAAAAAATTTTTTTAGAAAAATTTTTAAAAAATTTTTTAAATTTTTTTTTTTTTTTTTTTAAATTTTTTTAAATTTTTTTTTTTTTAATTTTTTTTATTTATTTTTTTATTTTTTTTAATATTTTTTTTTTTTTGTATTTTTTTTTGTTTGGTATGTTTTTTACATGTATGTATGTATGTATGTTGTTGTTGTAATTGTGAAAAAAACGAGGTGGTCGTGGTTTTTTGCTCATATCTCAGAAAGTTATGGGGCGATTGTGCTGAATTTCAATAGCGATTCATTCCTGGATATTTCCAAGAGATTGATACCATATAGAAATCTGAGAAACATATAGTTGCTTCTAAAAGTTGATTTCAACCAACACACGGACAGACGGACAGACGGGCAGACGGACAGACGGACAGACGGTCAGGGCTAAATCGACTCCTCTATTCATAAGCTTTCAGAAAATATATACTTTATGGGGTCGGAAATGAAAATTGTAGAAATTACAAACGGAATGACAAAGCTATATATACCCTTGTGCACCACAGGTGAAGGGTATAAAAAAGAAATAACTTGCAGCAATTATTTGGAAGTATTGTTTGTGCTGGCAATAAAGTTCAGGTTATGTTATCTTTATCACGTATGCGAATTTTTTGTAAAACATTCATTCTAGTGATTCTATGTAGGCAAGATGGGGTCCGATTGCTCTGTTGAGGTTAATACTAACCCCAACCTGAAGGAAAATACTTCTTTACTGTGGTTCCGCAGGGATTTTGGGCGAGTGTAGCGAGGTTTGTTTTAGCTAGTTAAAATCTCGCACAGAATTTTTGGATGATTTTGTCCTCGTAATAATAATAGAAATAAACACAAACAAATATACATACATACATACTTAATAACACAAGTGTTTTCCAAAAAGGGTAACATTTTTTCTGGACAAAAAAAAAAAACAGCATCAGTGAATAAATTAAAATTTTTGTTTGTTTTTGTTTAATATTTATATATATACTTTTGTATAATATAATTTAGTACAAATATATTCACGTACATATGTACTTGTCGCAAGTGTGTTATTTTTTTCACGTACTTTTTATTGATAGTTAAAACAATCAAGAATTAATTTAATTATTCAAATACAAATTTGAATTCATACAAACATATGTTCATACATACATACCTAATGACACAAGTACTTTTCGACAATATTCTATGTTTTTGCGTTCTATTTAAAAATAACGTTTATTTATTTAGTTGCCCATTATTCAGACATGTTCTTTGTAAATATAATATCTCATATGAAATAAAATTCAGCATCTAAATTATAGGTGCCCATTTCATCAAACAATTGTTTGTAACAGGAAAGGCAAATGGCTGTTTTAATTTTGTACCAACTATTAAAACAAAATGTACTTTTTAGACCATGACGGTACCATTTTTTTTAAATTTTTAAAAACAAAAACTTAACAAAAATATAAAAACGTACATAAATATTCACTTGTTTTATATTATATTATTATTTTATATTATAATAATAATACAATATAATACATTTGTAAATGTAAATACATATTAAGGAACATACTTATATTATCTTTTTTTTTTTTGTTTTTTGAGATCACTGCTTATAAAATATTTTTAGACGATAAATTATCTGTAATTTTAAAATTAAAGCAACATGAGTTTGTTGACTTCAACAAGTCTTTTGTGTGTATCAAGCTGGATACTGTAAAAACTTAAAGTCTATTTCTTTCCAGTGTTTTTGTTGTGTTTTGAAAAGAAAAACCCAGCTCGACGTTCGCTGATGAATGTGGCAAAGAAAGAATTCCTGCTACAACTCTTGATATATTTGGGATACTTTGGACGAGAAAGAGGAAATATTTGAATCTTTGTATATTTTAAGCTCTGTCACATCGGCTAGTGCTCTATATTGAGTATTTATTGCCTCAAAATTAGTTTGCTCATTTGGAAACATTTTCACCAAAAGAGGAACTATTGAACTGGGTTTTCTCATAGCTACATTTTCTGGGGTGACTGCCAGAAAATAATGGTGAGATGCTCTTAAATTAAATTCTTATATTCATATCATTTCTATAATGACAAAAGTTCTGGAAAAACTAAATTTATGTATAAATGTTATCTTAGTTGAATTCAAACATTAATTATATTGTTACGTTTATACCTTTTATAAACGTTGGCTTATTTCCTTTAAATAAACTCACTTTGACTTTACAAGCTCCACTGTAGTACTGATCATGTTAGCTGTGTTGTTCGGCTATTAATAGTAACATAGTGGTGTTCTGTAACAACATTCGAAAAAATTCTCGTATGTACACACTAGTTCATTCTATAAATTACTCGAAAGCCGTTACATTTAAATTAAGACGTAACGTTAATGTTAAGTAATATGCAGGAATAATAAAAGTGCCTAAGACTATGCTGCACATAATAACTTACCTCGGCTGCATATATCTTAACATCATGTTCGAGCAACCAACGAACCAAACGAAATGTTAAATGTACAAACTAACACAAATAATTCTACTGCAAACAAGTAAAAGTGCTTTATTCGGCCGTGCCGAAACTTATATACCCTTCACAACGTGTAGTCATGCAATAACAATTGTTTGTATCTCCATTCATCTCATATGAAATACGTACATACATATACAAAACATCCCATTGCAGAATTATAAATTGAGTTTACGTATGTATGTGCTTCCAAAAAAAAAAAATTACAAAAACAAATAAAAATAAAAAAAAAAAAGTATTAAAAAAAAAACAACAAAAAAATATTAAAAAAAAAATTTAAAAAAAATTATAAAAAAAATATAAATAATATATAACACAAAAAAATAAAATAACAAATAATTTTTTTTGGCTCAGCTGGGATTCGATGCCACGTTTACTCTAACCAGTATATACATATCGTCGGCTGAAGTCGCAAACGTGACAAGTCCACTTTTTCAAATTGTTCAGAAGAGAGGAAAAGCCGTTTAAATAATATATTTCCAATATTTGTGAAAACTGTATATGCAATACATTGTTATTTCGCCCATTGTTTGAATAAATAAAGTTTTTAAATCTAAAAAAATCTTTAAACACTTGTTTTTTTGCTGTTTTTGGACTTGTCTTATTTTCTGCAAGTATACTTGTTTTTTTATTGGACTTGACGCCTTTTATTTTTGAAGCGTCTTCACAACTTGGTTGTGATTTTAATATTTTAAACTTTACTTTGTTAACACATTATGTACATATACATACATAAGTATATTACACTCGAACTAAAAATTTCCATATAATCGCGTAACTCAAAAACGCTTTAGCTTATTCCAAAAACTTAAAAAATCGAAATTCCGCAATAAAATTTTCTTTAAGAAAAGTAAAACTTCTTTCTAATATCCGTAGTCGTTTTAGAAAAATAATTTTTTTTTTGAAAAAAAAATTAATGGTGGTGTCCAACTCTTACCAAATATAACACTTAAAGAAAAATATGATTCATACAAGGTACTTGTTTCAGTAGTGATTTTACGGCGACTTGGTATATTTTTATATTTCCCACACACATAACAAAAGTAATTAAACTTTTTACACGGCCCCATCTTAGATATTTCAATATAACTGATTAGATACAAGACTGTCAAAGGCTTTAAACTTCACTAATCACTTTCGCAAGCACTTTCCATATGACAGTGAAGGGGTTGAGGAACTCTTATTTATACTGTAATTGTTTTAATCAAAGTACTAGTCGCATGTTTTGTAAAAAAAAAAGCCAGGACGAATAATATTTCTACCGTTTCCAGGTGTAGATTTTATTGCCAATAACTTGAAATCACAGGTAATTCAAAAATACTATGTTTTAATTTTTAATTCCAAGAACCATGCCAAATACCGTTGTACAATGCAAAATGAATGTAATCCTGGAGATTGGCGCTTATTCATTGATTCTTCCAAAACTAGCTTAAAAGCAGTTTTGCTACATGTCACTCATTTAAAATTTTTTTATACGCGTAGAACCCTAGCCTTAAATTTTGCACCTGCAGCGCCTGAGATACCCCTAAACGGGCCAAATGTATGACCAGCGCAACTTTATTTTTCATTCCCATCATTTGTTTCTAAGGCCTAGGATTCACTCCTAGGGGGATAAAATGTATGACCGACCTTCATTGTTTTTTGTTCTTAACATTTTCTTAAATTATACTTTCCCTTTATCACCATCCCTTAGGGGGGCTCCCATACAAATATTGCGTTTTATGAAATTCTTAAATTAATTAAAATTTGTAGACTTTTGTGAATAAAATCAAAAGTTGCTAACAGATTTTAATCATTTATGGCTTGTTTTGTTAGAAGCTTTGTTTTTTATATGTTTGCAAAAAATTAGAAGCCTAGCTGCATTTTTTAATTTTTTATGAATTTTTAAAGAACAAAAATTTCGAAATTTTGATAAAAAAATTAATTTTTTTTTCAAAAAAAAAATTATTTTTCTAAAACGACTACGGATATTAGAAAGAAGTTTTACTTTTCTTAAAGGAAATTTTATTGCGGAATTTCGATTTTTTAAGTTTTTGGAATAAGCTAAAGCGTTTTTGAGTTACGCGAACATATGTGGTGCAACCTCCTCCATTTTCGAAATAACGGTATATCTCGAAAACCAGAGCCAATCTTAAAAAACCGAGGGCACCACTGGATTTAGCGTACCCGAATTATGTTAAAACGCTAGGTGCCCAGCTTGTCACGAAAAAAAAGTGTCAATTTCATGCACAGTGTAATTATTAAGGAACATGATATATCACTCATCTCAATCATTCATGTGCCAAGTTTTCATGGAAACTATGATAGTCTTTTGGTAATGTCTCTTTCAATATTTGTAAATCATCATACTTTCTTTTAGATATTTGTCGTTTTTCATTATAAAGTTGTGCTAAATTACACCACTTCAGTATGGCACCTTTTTTATCCAGACGTTAAGGCAGATTGCTCCACGCGTTAGAAAACCTAAACTTGTAAAAAATATTACCATTAGGCGTGTACTTAAGTGCTCGTATGTCTGTGACTTTTGGATCTCCAATTACACGACCAGGACGAATAGTCTTTAAGAATGTTATATTTTTGAAAGACTTACACATGTTTAATCTAAATAAAATACATAATTATATTGCTAATGCCCACCTTCTTTTGTTTTGCCATAGTATTTTTTTTCCATGTTGGCGCAGACTTTTATTTTTCATTGTATACCACGCATCGTTTTTTAATTGCACTCGCCGTTTTCGGTTTTTGTTCTTAATAGGAAGTTATATTCAATCATCCATACTGCTGTGGAATCCATACGGAACTAGACCAACAACTCCATCGTCTTCCTCATTTCCATATTGAACAACATATTTTTAATTTTTTACTAAAAAGCAGATATTATGTTCTCCCAACGCTAAAACAATAATAAAACCCTGAATATATAGTTAATATTTACAATTAAATAAATAATTTTACCATTAAAATGAAACTAAGCCTGAAACCAACTAATTATGTGCCAAAACGAAATATAACAGCTGATGCAATATGTACGTTCAGTGGACTTAGCGCGCGCTTTTTGACAAATGGGACTTGACACTATTGCATATCATTGCCAAACATGAACAAAACCGGGTTTTTTAACTAACAACAAAAATGGAAATTGTGTATTTTTCAAGACACTATTCATTCAACTGCATTAAAATCTCATTTTTCGAAAAAAGTGGCCTTGTCACGCTTGCGACTTTAGCCGACGATATGTATGTTGTTGTTGTAATTGTGAAAAAAAACGAGGTGGTCGTGGTTTTTTTCTCATATCTCAGAAAGTTATGGGGCGATTGTGCTGAATTTCAATAGCGATTCATTCCCGGATATTTCCAAAAGATTGATACCATAAACAGATCTGAGGAACATATAGTTGCTTCTAAAAGTTGATTTCAACCAACACACGGACAGACGGGCAGACGGACAGACAGTCAGGGCTAAATCGACTCCTCTATTCACAAGCTTTCAGAATATATATACTTTATGGGGTCGGAAATGAAAATTGTGGAAATTACAAACGGAATGACAAAGCTATATATACCCTTGTGCACCACAGGTGAAGTGTTTAATTAAACTAATAAAATTATCATGTAAACTAATTTGTAACAATATTATTTTAAAAGTAGGATATGCCATGCCCATGTGAATGGATAAGTTGAAGAGATGTTAACTCACATCCAGAATCTTGGATGCAACATGAGCATTAAAGTACACTACTTGCACAGACACTTAGATTGTTCTGCTGAAAATCTAGGAGACTTGAGTGAGGAACAGGGCGAACGATTCCACCAAGATATCCCGACAATGGAGGAACGATACCAGGGTCTCTGGGATAATGGCTGATTTTTGCTGGAGTATTAAGAGTAACACTTCGTTATTCAACAAAATCTAATAAAAGAAAATGCAGGAGTTTGTAGTTTATAAGAATTCTTTATTTATTTGTTTTCTTATTTTATTTTTTTCTTATAATAACTTTAAATAATAAAATATAAAGTTTCTGCTGTTTAATACATTAAAACTCATCCAATTCAAATGTCTTTCCGAAAAATTGAATCACTATTGTAGGTAGGACTTAGCCAAAATATACACGAATTTTCGATGTGAAAACTTGTATATAGCAGGGGGAAAATGTTTTCTAATTAATTTGATGTATATCAAACAAAAAACTAAAATTTTGTGTGCATGAGCGAGTTCACTTAGCTGTGAATAAATTCGAAAAGAATCAATCGATTTTTATGCTTGGTATCTTATTTTGTTACTATTACATAAGGCTTTACGATAAAGCAATAAATCTGAAAAATTTTTTCCGTTTTAATTTTTTATGATTTTTTGAAAACAAAAAAAATTGATATTTTTACGTAAAAAATATATTTTTTGTTCAAATATTTTGTTATAACTCCGAAATTACTGGTTCGTTTGAAAGTATATAAACGAATCAAAGACTATGTAAATCTAAATTTTTCTAAGATTATTTTAAAAATATTGGACTAACCGTTTTGGAGTTATCATTGATTATGTGGAGAAGCGTCTAAAAAATCTTTCATTTTTATTTAAAAATTTAGAAAAAAACTCCCCATAGAATTTAAAATTTGGACCATATTTGTACTACTATTTCTTGAAGCCTTCAAAATTTTTTAAATTTTGTTGCCTTGTGTTAATAATTGTTTTGTTACACACATAACGTTTGCGCATGTGTTATTTGCAATTTCAAACGCTTATAACTTCTCAAATACCGAAAAAGTTTTAATAAGATTAAGATTGTGCACATCTGCAGAAAAATTCCTTTGAAATAGTATTGTTTTTATTAAAATCGGGTGTACCAATAGGTTAGATCCGGCAGCCGCCCTAAGTCATAGCTCACTTGGGTCATCCGAGGGTCCCGTTGTGATACCGTAGGCACCAACGCCCGTTCGTTTATGTCCTCTGGCCGTCGTTCCTCAGCCATCCTGTCCTGTTTACGAAGGTGTGGATCATTCCCAGATCAACTGCGGACAGACAAGTTTTACTTACAAGTATTCGCTGACCCAGAATCTGGTGTTTCACGTCCCCAAATGCAGGTCAATTACAGAGAAGATGTTCAGTTGTCTCCTCCTCTTCCTCGTTATCGCAACTTCTGCAGAAGTCGTTGTAAGGGATATTTAGCCTTTTTGCTTGTGTACCTATAGGCCAGTGTCCGGTAATGAGGTTCCTAAGGTGGATTCGGGGCATATTCACTGCATATTGCGTCCTATGCACATCCATGTCAGCCCAGATCTTTATGGTTTCCAAACAAGTAGGTTCTCTCACCCATCTTTCCTAGGCATCCAAATAGAGTCGATGTGAGATTAGCTGCTTACCTTTCGATAAGGGAATACCCAAAGCACAACTGAATTCAACCGAATCTAAGGTGGTACCGGCTTTTACAAGTGCATCAGCTCTATTATTACTATCAATATCCCCATGTCCTGGAACCCACACAAGGGTAACCGTCCAATGTCTCGCTATCTCCTCAAGAGACTTCCGGAATTCCTGGGCAATTTTCGATGTGCTGTACACACTCTCAAGGGACCTAATAGCTGCCTTGCTGTCAGTAAATATATAAATATTCCTGCCAGATATTCCACTATACTGAATCTGTTCCGCGGCTGTCTTAATAGCCATTAATTCGGTCTGTATCGCGCTACAATAATACGGTAGCCTCAGGGAAAATGTACCTTCTTGTGAACAGTACCAGTTCGGTTTTGGCAGGATTGACTCCTAACCCACATCCCTGGCACCATCTAAGTATAAACGTTAGCGCAGATTCCAAGAGCTTCGAGATATTCGGGATATTTGCCCGTAGCTGCTACAGCCACATCATCCGCATAAGCAACAGTCATACAGGATGTATTCTCCATGGCCCTAAGCAGGATGTTAATGTTGATGTTCCATAGTAGTGGAGAAAGTACGCCACCTTGCGGTGTGCCATTTACAGCCACCTTGGAGATGCTAGAGGCGCCCAAAGTTGACGCTATGGCCTATGTTTCAGTAGTTTTCCTACAAAACCGGAGACCGCATTTTCTATATCCAGTTGTCTCAAGGCGTTTAAAACCGAATCCGGTTTGACATTGTTGAAGGCGCCCTCAATATCCATTCATTGTAGTTCAGAGATTTTTCAATATGGCCAATTAGCGCGTGTAGTGCCAATTCCGTAGATTTGCGCTTCGTATAGGCATGCTGTGCCCCCGATAGAGCATCTGGTTCTAGAGACAATCTGATATAAACATAATTAATCCTCTCCAGAGTCTTAAGCAGGAAGGAGGAGAGACTTATTGGCCTGAAGTCGCCAGCCCTTGTATGCGAGGCCTTACTTCCCTTGGGTATGAAAATAATCTTATAGGATGTCCACCTCGATGGGACATGGGATAAATGCAAGCATGCCTTGAATATCACCAGAAGCCATGGAATTAAAATATCGATGTTCCCCTGTAGATCCGCTGGAATAACGCCATCAGGACCTGGAGACTTGAAAGGATGGAAACTTCCAACTGCCCATCTTATGCGATGTTCAGTGATCGGTAGATTCGATATGTCGTATGCATCCGTGTGGTCAACAGCAGGAGGAGAGTCCTGCTCTAGACAGCCTGGGAAATGTGTCTCCATGAGAACCTCCAGCGTTTCCTTGCTGCTGGTGGTCCACGAACCATCCGCCCTCTCTATGTATGATGGTATTGTTGGATTCGATTATAGAATCTTTCGTAGCCGAGTCGTCTCCGAAGAATTTTCCACCTCACTGCAGAATTTTCTCCAGGATTGCCTCATGGCTTTTCTGATAAGGTTTTTAAACCCATTAAGCGAGGACTTATATGTGGCCCAATATCCACTCCTTTTAGCCTCATTGAATAGTTTTCTGCATTCTTTGCGCTTTTCTGCAATTTCAGCATTCCACCAAGTGGGCTTGGCTTCACCTTGGCGAAGATGCTGGCTGGTACCAAGGCCACATCAAACTTATAGCCTGTACAGACGAGCGTTCAGCGCAGCTGTACAAAGCCGCCATAGAGTCCCTCGGGGAAGTATGGTCTGGCGCGAAGCTCGAGGCAATACCTCTCGCCGATGTTTCACAAAGGCCGAGATCTATTGCCAAGATTCCCGCAATACCATCTGACCCAAAGGAGATTCTGGAGATTATACAGGTCAGTAATCCTCAGCTACCCACAAATGTTTGGAAAATAGCCAAGGTTACAGAAGCTGTAGAAGGCTCCAGGAAGGCCACTGTTATTATAAACAGTGACTCCCTGTCTCCACTTCGGAAAACTCAGGGAAAGATATACTATGGTTTTGGTACTATCTTTATCCGGGTCTATCAGGGTGACAACAAGGAGAAGCCTCAAGCTACGGAGAGTAAGGACTCTTCTTAGGATCTCTCCATGAGCTGTGACGATGAATCTGCTCCTTCGTCGGACATTGATGACACCCAATCGGTCTCAGGACTAGTGAGGGAATTCTTTGGTAAGATGGATGTGGCAGAAGATGAAGACGCCCTTCTAGAATCTGACGACGGTTCAGACGACGCCGATGTCACAGTCGTCCACAGCGACCAGCTTGAAAGTTACTCAAATTAACCTTCACCACTCAAAAGCGGCGTCAGCTGTCCTACTCCTCCGACTGTCTTCAGGCACGGAGGATCTTATATATGTCCAAGAACCATTGTTGTACAAAGACAGGGTTTGCGGGCTAAACAGGATGGCTACTACATTCTGTATGCAGCCGGACCAGGTAGGACCAGATCTTGCATTATGGTCAAAAACAATCTTAAAGCTTTTGTTCTATCCGACTTCAGTGATAAGGACACCTGTACTATAGCCATCGAGAACAAGAGTCGAATAGTCTGCCAAATGAGCTGTTACATGGCGCACGATCATGGAGGGGACCCACCTAACTCCATCACTAGGAAGGCGATGTCTTGCGCGAACGAAAGGACCATCCCTCTCATAATCTGCGCGGATGTCAACGCGCACCATACCGTCTGGGGTAGCTCGGATACCAACCAAAGGGGTGAGTCACTCCTCAAATTTATAATTGAAAATAAACTAACAGTAGTTAATAGGGGTAATGAACCCACCTTTGTAGTTACTAACAGAAGGGAGGTTTTGGATGTTATTCTTATTAGCGAAAGGTATGTGAATTTGATAGGAAATTGGAGGGTGTCAAAGGACTGCTCTTTTTCCGATCACCTATATATTGATTTCGATTTAGTGGATTCTGAGAGTCATTTCTTGAATAGGAGAAGTAAAGATTGGTCTGTTTATGCTGAGGTGCTGAATAGAAAGCTCTCTTCATGTCCAGACGCCATTGACGACAAGTTCACTCTGGACTCCGTAACTGAGTTCTTGAGTAATGTAATGGCTGAGGCAACCGATAACTCCTGTAGGAGAACTACTAGGAAAGGTAAGGCCAAGCCCACTTGGTGGAATGCTGAAATTGCAGAAAAGCGCAAAGAATGCAGGAAACTATTCAATGAGGCTAAAAGGATTGGATATTGGGCTACATATAAATCCTCCCTAAATGGGTAAAAACCTTATCTGAAGAGCCAGGAGGCTATCCTGGAGAAAATTCTGCAGTGAGGTGGAAAATTTTTCGGAGACGACTCGGCTACGAAAGATTCTATCATCGAATCCAACAATACCATCATACATAAAGAGGGCGGATGGTTCGTGGACCACCAGCAGCAAGGAAACGCTGAAGGTTCTCATGGAGACACATTTCCCAGGCTGTCTAGAGCAGGACTCTCCTCCTGCTGTTGACCACACGGATGCATGCGACATATCGAATCTACCGATCACTGAGCATCGCATAAGATGGGCAGTTGGAAGTTTCTATCCTTTCAAGTCTCCAGGTCCTGATGGCGTTATTCCAGCGGATCTACAGGAGGACATCGATATTTTAATGCCATGGCTTCTGGTGATATTCAAGGCATGCTTGCATTTATCCCATGTCCCATCGAGATTATTTTCATACCCAAGGGAAGTAAGGCCTCGCATACAAGGGCCGGAGACTTCAGGCCAATAAGTCTCTCCTCCTTCCTGCTTAAGACTCTGGAGAGGAATATTTATGTTTATATCAGATCGTCTCTAGGACCAGAGGCTCTATCGGGGGCACAGCATGCCTATACGAAGGGCAAATCTACGGAAACGGCGCTACAGGCGCTGGTTGGCCATATTGAAAAATCTCTGAACTACAGAGACTACACCTTGGTCGCCTTCCTTGATATTGAGGGCGCCTTCAACAATGTCAAACCGGATTTAGTTTTGAACGCCTTGAGACAACTGGACATAGATCCTGCGGTCACCGGTTTTGTGGGAAAATTACTGAAATATAGGCGCATAGAGTCAACTTTGGGCGCCTCTAGCATCTCCAAGGTGGCTGTTAATGGCACACAGCAAGTTGGCGTACTTTCTCCACTACTATGGAACATCAACATTAATATCCTGCTTAGGGCCATGGAGAATACATCCTGCATGACTGTTGCTTATGCGGATGATGTGGCTGTAGCAGCTACGGGCAAAGATCCTGGACTGCTTTTGGAGCTCTTGGAATTTGCGCTGACGTTAATACTTAGATGGTGCCAGGGATGTGGGCTGGGAGTTTATCCTGCCAAAATGGAACTGGTACTGTTCGCAAGGAGGTACAAAATACCGACCTTTGCTACGCCTAGGATAAACGGAGTGGCACTGGCGTTATCCAAAAATGCTAAATATTTGGGTCTCGTATTGGACAGCAAGCTAAACTGGAACCTGAACACAAAGTCCAGGACCACTAAGGCGGCAAGAGGGCAATTGGCCTTAATTGGGGTATTAACCCCAGGAACTTATACTGGCTATACGATTCTGTCGTCAGACCAATTCTTTATTACGGAGCGGCAGTCTGGTGGGTGGCGCTGGAGAAGAGAATCCACCAGGACAGATTCGAACGTATTATGAGAATGGCTGCGATTATGATAACAGGTGCTCTTAGGACCACACCATCTAAGGCACTGTTCACTATTTTGAACTGGTTACCACCAGACATCCTGGCTAAGCAGATGGCTGCGGACACCGCACTGAGGCTGAATGCCACAAGGGCATGGAAGTATGTGAATTATGGACATGCAAGAATTTTGGGTATGATCAATATTGCTTCTCCTGTTGATTACAAGGTACCTGAACCAGCATTCAATCCGGGTTTCGTGACGAATATACCGGATAGATCTGAATACGACAACGGCCTCCGACCTCCGAAGAATGCCATCCAGATATTTACTGACGGATCGAAATCACATGCTGGAACTGGATGTGGTATCTTTTCGATCCAGTTGGGATTGGAATTGTCCCTTAGGCTACCGGATTATTGTAGCGCGATACAGGCCGAATTAATGGCTATTAAGACAGCCGCGGAACAGATTCAGTATAATGAAATATCTGGCAGGGTTATTTATATATTTACTGACAGCAAGGCGGCTATTAGGTCCCTTGAGAGTGTGTACAGCACATCGAAAATTGCCCAGGAATGCCGGGTATCTCTTGAGGAGATAGCGAGACATTCGACTGTTACCCTTGTGTGGGTTCCAGGACATGGGGATATTGATGGTAATAATAGGGCTGATGCACTTGCAAAAGCCGGTACTACCTTAGATTCGGTTAAATCCAGTTGTGCTTTGGGTATTCCCTTATCGAAGGGCAAGTAGCTAATCTCGCATCGATTATATTTGGATGCCAAGGAAAGATGGGTGAGAGAACCCACTTGTTTGGAAACCATAAAGATCTGGGCTGACATGGATATGCATAGGACGCAATATGCAGTGAATATGCCCCGAATCCACCTTAGGAACCTCATTACCGGACACTGGCCTATAGGTACACAAGCAAAAAGGCTAAATATCCCTTACAACGACTTCTGCAGAAGTTGCAAAAACGAGGAAGAGAAGGAGACGACTGAACATCTTCTCTACAATTGTCCTGCATTCGGTGACCTGAGACGCCAGATTCTAGGTCAGCGAATACTTGTAAGTAAAACTTGTCTTTCTGCAGTTGATCTAGGAAAGATCCACTCCTTCGTGAACAGGACAGGATGGCTGAGGAACGACGGCCAGAGGACATAGACAAACGGGCGATGGTGCCTACGGTATCACAGCGGGACCCTCGGAGGACCCAAGTGAGCTATGCCTTCGGGCGGCTTCCAGATCTAACCTAACCTTCTGCACAATATTTGGCACAAGGGAGCCAGGTAAAGTAGCAGACTGAGTCTTAGCCACCTCACCGGCACCTGAAACTGGTGTTTTGACAGGAACTAGTCCCATCCGGACCTTAGAAGCCTTAGAGGTACCTGGTTTCGAAGAACCACGCTGTACCAAGCTCGGGTTTCGATCGCCTATCGGCTTCATCGGGCATGTTTTTAGCGCACTAGTAGCTAGTCGGCTAGTGGAGCCTGGCGCTGCCACTCCACTAGTCGAGGTTTCAGTAGCCAACAACTTACTGCAGCCTGATACCGACACTGCAGTAGTTGAGTCTCCGGAGATAATGAAGCCCTTTACCGGATACGCAGGGCATGATTCATTCGACTTTACGGACGATTGGTTCGTTTGCATTTTATACCTACTGCCAGGCTTACTATAAACTGCCGCCACACTGGAGACAGACGCAGACCACAGCCGCTCACTCTGAGGACAGACGCTGGTGGAGTTATGGTTGCGGACCGACGATTTAATAAGGCGGACGCATTCTCAACAGCCTGTGTGAAGAGGGGGTTGAGAAGTTGCCTGCCAGCCGCCCCAACAAGGAGCAACAGACGCTGGTAGGCAGGGGTGGGTAGTTCTTAGTTAGTGTAATTTACCGATATTTATAAAATTACCTTAATACATAAGATTTGCTATCAACATTATTATTCGTAAAACTATTTTACACAAGTTAAGATATTGCATACCATCCCTTAAAATTAAATTAATTATTTCCCCTAAAATAAGCTACACGCGCAAGTTATTTTATGCTGACGTAATGTCCTCAATAAATATTTTTTCTTAGAGTTAGAATTAAGATCAAGACATTGAAGTAGTAAATAACAATTTTATTTTTTTAATAACTGCTTGCGTACATAGTTATGTACATAATGGTGTTTATACATTCAGAAATAAAAAATAGGATATTTAACAAAAAATAAAAAATAAAGTAAATATTTGTCAACACGAGTTTTTAAATTTCTATCGTACATGAATAACAAAGTTACTAAAACACGAGGGTTGTTTTTGATAATTCGAGATTAGAGACAACAAATAAATATTTGTCGTCCACAATGGCTTAATTGTCATGTGCACGAAATTTTTTTTTTTAATAAAATTTTGTTTCACAACAGAGGCAGTTGTGTTGAGCAAAATTTTAGAAAGTCTTAAATAAAATACTTCTTTTTATTTTTTCTTAGATAATATTGTATTTAACAATTTGTATGCTTAGATTCTTAAATAAAGACACATCCTGTGTCTTAAATAAAGACACATCCTAAAAGAGCTGAAAGACTGAAAATGGACATCAATTGTAAGACGTTATTATAGCGTCTAAATTATCCAAATTTCCTTAACAAATTATTGTAATAAAAAAAAACCAAATGACCTTAAAATAATTACACTATGTTTATTCTTTATATTGGTATTATATGCTGATTCGGGGATGGTCTATGGGCTTTAGAAGTTACTTTTATAACCGACACAAGGACAGACAAACATCGCTTAAACTGCATTATTAATATACGAATAAATAAGTATCAATTGTGCCGAGATTAAGTATTAGAAATATTAGATGGAATAACAAACTTAAATATCGTTTTCACTAATGGGGAAGGGTAAAAGTAATGACTAAGCAGACTTATAAATTTATATAAAATTTACCAGCACTTCTATAGTAAAAAATTAACTCTGCTACAAGTATAAATAGTGAAGCTGTCAATAACATTATTCAGTCGTGAATTTTTTTTATACAACGATCAAGTCAAACAAATACAACAACTAATTCAAAAATATAAATTGTGTGAGATATTGGTAAGTCCTTAGTAAAGGAATATTTTATAGAACAGTTTCCTAAACAAATAGTGAATAGCAGGACTAGAAAATTCCATACTATTTTGAATACAGTATGCATAATATAATATCGCAATACCTTCAGATCTTATTAAATACTTTTTTAACTTAAGAACTTAATATGTCAATTTCAATAATTTTGTTTTGAAGCGTTACAAACGGATTTTTCTTTATTATTTATTCATATAAAATATTTCACTTAACAATAAACCCGTAAAGCTATTAGCTTGTCTGCAGGAAGTAATAAATTAGTACATTAGTGAATTCTCTTTTCAACTTTCTCGTGTTTTGTTTTTGTATATTGATAATGTTTCTTTTACTTATCATTTACACATGAAAGTAATTTCGTGAAATTCGCAATACACTCACACTTTTTCACTAACACACTCACATTTATTTTAATTTCCACTCAGATTTCAACGATTTTTTCAAGAAACTAAATTTTGACGTTTTCGTGAAAGTAAAGTGACAAATGGCAAACACTGTTACCTACTAATAAAACAAAACAAATTTACAGGATTGTGATAAAACAAATAATTGCAAATATAACTTATTTTTGTGTTAATGAAAATGCTTGTAATATTTATTCTTCAAATATACATCAAGAATAATTTTAATGTAATTTTAAAACAATAATTTTATGCAAAATTAACAAAAATTATTTTTTTCAACTATTGCCTTTTAAATTTGTATATGAAATATTCTTGTTAACTCTAAAGGTAGTAAAAAAAATGGAGTCAAATTAAGCGCATCAATGTAAAATGTATAGCAATTATTGCGACTCTTCGCTTCGACGACATTTTTAAAATGAAATTTCACTTTCCTGTGTAAACGCACAAGAAATTTACTTGAAAGTAGTCTATTTCATAGAAATTTTTATTTATAATACGTATAAAGAAATTTCATGAAATCACTTTCATGTGTAAATGCAAGGTTAGATACACACTAATTTATTCGAGTGTAATTTATTTGAATTTTCTTTGGTCTTCATTCAGTATGTCATAACTGTACATGATCAATAGTTTAAAGAAATCTAGTGTCATTGGAAAATTCGCTAGTTATGGTTGAAAAGAAAAGTTTTTTGACGCATAGGACATGAATTTGTTTGGCGATTTTTTATGTTGGTATTGGTTGTAGTTGTGTTTCTGTGGTTACGGTTAGAATCTCCGTTAGTCGTGCTGATATGCAGCATAGTCAACTCGGCGATTTTATCATTGTTATTAGTGCTTTTTAAAAAAATTTACGCGAATAATTTTTTAAGTCAGTGCTCGGTGCGTTTTTTTTTAATTTTAATGTTTTTTTTGGTGACACTAAATTCTAAATTTCAAATTAATTTTTTTTTAATTTAAAACAATTTCAGAATGTTTATTTAATATACATACATATTTATATTCTAAAAAATATTTACTTATTACAAAATTATATTTAGTTAAAAACATGGAAAATATATTCAAACTATTACTTAGGAAAATGATAAGGATTGATAGTACACAATGTTTCCGTTATTATTGTTTTAAAGTAGCAACCATTAGAAAAAAGTTATGAGTGGATTTTAAAGTTAGCATTATATATTGTTATTTAATTCCGATACTCGTTGCTTGATATCTTGTATGGCTTTAAGCCACAATGCAGTTACTTTTAATAAAACTATATTTTCACGCACACTAACTACGTAAGTAAAGTTTCAAGTTGATCGAACCTATTGAATATATAATAAATTACATTTGAGATTGTATGGAGATGCATTAAAAAAAAGTACAAACGAAGAAAAAATTATAAATTTTTTGTTACTTTACGATTTTACAGAGCAACAATTGAGGCCCTGATAAAGTAAATATTTACCTAAAAAAAAGCTTTTCATATTTTCATAAATAATAGAACATCTATAGACTTAAATGTTGAATATCGTTAGGAATAGAACTTAATTTGTAAAATAAGATATTCCTGAGGGCAAATGGCCTCATTTTTTTTTTATAAAATAGTGATTATATTGGCAACGTGAAGGTAAATTTGCCATACTGTTTAAAAACGTATTATCTATAGAAACATTATTTTTTAATGTACCTGCTCCTTATGCTCCTTATATTAGCCATGGAAACTTAATATAATTTTTGTACGGAAATATCTAAGTTGAATCTATCAGCTGAAACTACTTTGAGACGCCTACTTTAACGCCCACTTTTCACATAATCTACTGTTAATGAAATTTAAAAGCTCACAAAAGCGACAGAACTAGATGTACATATTAGATGATGAAATTTTGCATATATAGCTTTATAGTAAATTTAATTGTGCCAATATAAATATTATTAAAAAAATGAAGGTTACACTCCCAAATTGTGCTGTAAAAATAAACAAAATTGGTGGTTGGTATCGGCACAGCCGATTTATCAAATAACTTAAAGCATCTTGCTGTGTGAGAGTGTGTCGAAAGCTTTACTGAAGCCAATAAAAAGAGCAAAAACGTGCAGATGTTTACTTAAACATCCATTTATGTAGTTTGCGATATTTCAAAAAAGCATTTTAATTTTGGTTTTTCCTTTTTGAAAACCAAATTTTTTTATTTATTTACTTAATAAAAGTCTATAGATTACAAATCCTTACAGACCAGAAAAAATACAGGCAAAAAATAAACTTAACTAATTACAAACATTTCAGAACAGAATAATATTACGTTTAATTATATTAACATTTACAGAAAAAGCAGTGAAATTATAAAGATCATTATAGTTTTTCGACATTCCCCTTGGTGGGTCAGCATCAGCGTAGTTAGTTTGAAGACATCTAAGATAAAGAGGAGTAAAATTCCGAGTAGCTCTAAGTGGAACATTAAAGTTGATATTACTCAGCGAAAATTCAGAATTAACAGAACCATTTAGTAAATTCACCATAAAAGTTACATTAAGCATAATTCGTCTACTTTCTAACGTTGGCAACTTAATTGTAGCAAGTCTAGTTGTAGTTGGCAGAATGTTTCTATCAGGATTCCATGTTGTATGACCTAAACAAAATAGAAGGAATTGTTTCTGAACAGATTCAATTCGATCCTTCTAAAAATTGGTATAAGGATCCCAAATTATAGATCCGAATTCTAGAATAGGTCTCACTAATGAGGTGTACAACCGTACAGTTATTTGTGGTTCTGTAAATTCTTTAGCCCAACGTTTAATAAAAGCGAGAACACCACGAAACTTATTTACCATCATAACAATATGGTTGTTGAAAGTTAGTTTAGGGTCAAAAAGAACGCCTAGATCCAGAAACTCCGAGACCAACCAAAAAAAAAGAAACAACCAGCATTCCAATTTCTTGAGAATCTCATATGTTTGCAATTTTTTAGGTTGAGAGTCATTAAATTAATATTGCACCATTCGAAAAATTTATTCAAATCATGTTGTAACTGAGTTCCATCCTGAATATTCTTGTAACTAAGAAAAATCTTTACGTCATCAGCATACATTAAAACATTGCAAAATTTGATTGCATTGGCAATTCATGTATAAAGAGCGAAAATTAAAAAGGACCCAAATGGCTACCTTGAGGAACACCAGGGGCCAAATTACGGCATTCGATCATTCGATTTGATTAGTAAAAATTGGTGTTAATAAACTTGCCTTTACCCTGATATGTTTTGCTCATATACCGCCAGCACCTGCACCCTTTCTACAGTTTATATGTTTTAAGATAAAATACATTTCTTTCGCATGGTGCGAGCAACTCATACTGGATTTTATGTAGTAGCATATGTATTTGCTATTGATCGTATGTTACAGGTGTGCATTATTATACCCTTCACACAGTGAAAAAGGGTATATATAGGTTTGTCATTCCGTGTGAAATTTCTACAATTTTCATTTCAGACCCCATAAAGTATATATTTTCTGAAAGCTTATGAATAGGGGAGTCGATTAAGCTCTGTCAGTCTGTCCGTGTGTATGTTGAAATCAACTTCTTGAAGCCCCCTGATATCGCCTGGACCCGGGTGAGGTCTTTAAATATCAGAAATATTCGGGAGTAGATCGGTATCAGAAAAATCTGAAACATCGGTACATAAACAACTGAGATATGAACAAAAAACCACGACCACCTCGTTTTTTTTTTTCACAAAAACCACATTACAACAACAACATACATACATACAAACGTGTATACTGGTTAGAGTAAACGTGGCATGGAATCCCAGCTGAGCCAAAAAAAATTAATTTTTTTTTAATATTTTTTTATTTTGTATATTATATATTTTTTGTATTTTTTTATTTTGTATTTATTATATATATTTTTTTTAAATTTTTTTTTAAATTTTTTTTTTAAATTTTTTTTTATTTTTTTTTTAACATACATACGTAAATTTATAATTTTACAATGGGATGTTTTTATATATGTATGTTTTTTATATGTATGTACGTATCTTATATGAGATGAATGGTGATACAAACTACTGTTATTGCATGACTACACGTTGTGAAGGGTATATAAGATTCGGCACGGCCGAATTTAGCACTCTTACTTGTTTTTTAAACGTTTTAATTGTTATAGTTATGTGCGATATTATTTAAATTATTGTTTATATTTCATTTTTATATTTTGTTTTACATTTTGTTTGTTTTTATTGTCAAAATTTGTTGTTTTTTAACTAAGGCTTTACAAGGACAAGTAAAACTACATTTGTCTTTAATTTTTCTAGTTTTCTGATTAGCTTGTGGATTCTACAGTAAAATTTGTTTCTAATATAAACGCTGTTTTGAAAAAATTAAGGATAATGACATATAATAGAGGATGGAGAAAATAAATTTAAGTTTTAAGCAGTAGAATTAATAATACAATAAGTAAAATTCAAACCGATAAACATTTTTTATTTGAGATTCGATTCAAACAATTTTTCTAATTGAGTTTGGCATTAATGGATTTAATTGCATTAAAGTTAAGAAATAAATGTTATATTTTAAAAGGCGAATCACTTGAAACCTATTAGCTATGTCGCGTAGCAAAATTGTTTGTGAATAAGAATCGAAGAAGAGTTAAATTTTAACAACGGATTTTGTATAAATGCTAAATGAATTGAAAAATTTTGTTTCATATTATTTAAATAGTGTTTCAAGCAGATAATATTTAATTATATATCTTAATATAAAGTAGATAAAAATAATAACTTATATCAAGTTAATACGATTTTACAAATAGAAAAAATTAATATGTCTGTATAGAAATAAGATAATAATTATTTTTTAAACTTGTTCTTTATTGTCTATATCTGTATGTATGTATTTATATATGTTTATATAAAGGGTGGTTAAATTTTAAGGGCCGATGTGGATTTTGAATAAAACACAAATTATGTATGATAATATTGGTATGGTTTAATTATGTATGGAACAAAATATCGGTCAAATGGCCTCCGAGACCTCGGTGGCACACCTCCATCCGATGGTCCAAAACTTCGATGACGCTAATGCATATTTATCTCATCCATTACATCTTTACCATTGACTACGTTTGGAATGGTCAAGAGCCTTTATTTCTTGAGTCAATTGCACCTTGTAAGCGTGAAATGCAAGTCTTTATGCATAATGTTTGTTAACGCCACAACCAAAATCTCCATGATTTATCTGGCAATACCTTATTGTTAGTTCTAAATACTTAATACTTTTTCTAAATGTAACTCTGATAAACTTAACGATAAAAACAGCTTACGTCGCCATGTTTAAGCCTTCACCATTTTTAATTCATTCCAAGTTTTTTCGTAAAGGCTTAAGCACTGGCTCGGAAAGCTACCAAATTTGTATAGAAAGATCCAGTGGTTTTCATACTAAAAAGTATGTAACCTAAATATTTTTATTTTTCTTTTAAAGTTGCACAATTAATTAATTATTTTCATTTATTTAGGAATTTTAATAAATTTGCCATTACACACATTAGTTAAATAAATCAAGTATTTTATAAAACTTGTGTATTTGGTTTTTATTCAAAATCCCCGTGGAAGTCACTAGACATCGCTTCGGCTGGCGTGCCGCTTACGACGAGCGTGAAAGGTGCAATTGGTGGGCATTTTGATTTGAACGCCCATTTTCAAAATAAGCCTGAATAACTTTAACGCGTTGCTCGATTGTGTATCTTTCCAAGGTTCAAATTGAGTTAGTCTGAAATTGAGAAATGTCAAATGAAATACCGAAAAAAACTTGACGTTTAGGTGTGGTTCACATTCAACATAGCCCCTTAAAATTTAACCACCCTATAAATATATTAACTACATATATTTTTCAATTTATACTTAATTTTTTCTTATTTATTTACAGGTTTTTTTATTCTACTTCTTTCATTATGTACGATCTTACAAAATGTTTGAACCTTTTTACTCTGGTTTGTCTGGCCGTATTGACGGTTTATTATGCACCAACAATGGCACAAAAGTGTACAAAGCGCCATAAACAAGAGATATTTTGCAGCGCAGATTACAGTAAGTTGCTTCTTAATTTCTAAAAATCATCAAAATAAGTCAAATTTCGGCATTGTTTTAATAATTTATTACGCTTTTCAAATATTCACTTAAATTAATTTATATTAGGGGGTGCTATAGCTTAAGTGGTTAGCGCACTTGACCTCTTAAACGTCGCACACAGGGGCCAAATGCAGTCATTTCGCTGATTAATTGGAAAACATATTCAAGTACCGTGAAAACTAAAAGTACTCGCTTAAAGAGCGTAAAATTCTACATCACTAGGCAAAAAATAAATGTCAAATAGGTAACGGTACTTTTGTAGAGACGCGTTTAAATTTAAAAATTGTGTGAAAAAACTGAAAAATAGGCATAAAAAAGCTAAAAATTTTGTGTAATAAAATCCAAGTTACTTTAAGTAATTTTAAAAAACTAATAAATCTAACAATGCGGCCATCAAGCTCAGGTATTTCTTAACATGTTTTGCTTAAATTATTAATATAAATTATTTGTGGAAGTGGTTTTGATTTTAATGTTTATATTGGAAATGCAAAGAAAGTGGATTTTTTGAGTTTAACTGGTCATAAAGTTATTAATTGGGCTCAACTGAGCAGAGATTTTAATTTTATTTTAAAGGTTAAATGAATAAGGAATATTCTATCCGTCTGCCCCTCCTATATCGACAATATTTTGTGGGAACATGCAGTTTGTCCTAAGAGTAATCCACATCAAATTTGTTGTGCCTTACTAATGCAGTTATTCAGATATGAATTGGTCCACGAAAAATGGAAATTAGGCCCCACTGTACGTCGTATCGTATTTTAAGAAAACAAAAATCGTTCGAGTTCTTGTGCTTAAAATTTTGATGATGTTTGAGTGCCGTCAACTGAATGGTTGTATCTTGAAAAGAAAATGCTAAAAATTATTTGCTGCTACCATGAAAGAGGAAGATAGAATAGTGAACAGAGGGGGAGTACAGAGTAATTTGTACTCGTAAACTCCTTCTGTGTTTCTTATTCGTACATCAACATCAGTTCACACAAACACACACAAGTAAAAATTTATGACAAATAAAATATCTGTGTCGAAGCGCCGCAAAAAGTTAAAAAAGAGAATCAAATAAACTGTTTTACTCTCGTAGAAAGTTGTGGCACTCAAATGCGAATTTAACTATTTTCTCATCAAATCCAGCGATTTTTACACCAGCTTAGCGGAGGAAAATACGTTCTAAGTTCTACTTTTTGTTAATATAACTTAAACTTTATACATAAAAAAACGGAATTAAATTTGCGTCAGTTTGTGTTGACGTTTCTCGTAATATTTATTTTGCTAAAACATTAACATTAAAAAAATGGTGGTCAATAAAACCGATCCGCACTGAAATTAAAAACAAATTTATATAAAATTTTATGTATTTTAGAAATGACATTTGTAAGCAGCATCAGGTGGAAATACATGAATTTATTTGAAAGTATATAAGTGTACATGTTTAGTGATGTTATCAAGATATGTTAAAACAATTGTATTGCAAATTGATAATGATAGTCTTAAAGGCATTGATTCACGCAGTTACATTGGATGCGAGAGCTCGCAGCTCGGGGGCAAATATTGTCAATAGAATATGCAAAATTAAGATAAAATAAGTGGAACAGTTAACTATACTTGTCGTATAGTTAACACGCTACCCCGCGTGTTATAAGTTTCGCGCAACTTTTAACAAAAAAATGTTTTAGAACAGTCGTTTGGGCTTATCTCTAAAACTGTTAAGCAACTTTTGAATATTTTAGGAAATTTTATCGCTAAAATATTAACTTAGTAAAAAAGATCCATCACTTTTGCACTATAGCCAAGACTTAAACAAACGGTTTTTTGTGAATAGAATAAAAAAATATATATAAGAAAATGCAAAAATTAATCTTGTTTCGATAATAACAAGAACGGTCGTTAACATACAGATATATTTTGCTAAATACCAAAATCGATAAAATTGTTGTAGTGAATTGCACTACTGGTATTTAGTTGAAACGTAGCATATCATTTTTTGAAACGCTATTGTAATCAACTTTAAAACTCCATTATTGGTTGATATTATCCTTAGAAAAGGGGTTTCAAGCTTTTTTTTTTTTAATTTTATAAAAGTTATCACATTATTTCCTCGTAATTTTTGATATATATAATTTAACGTATTTCAGAATTATTTGCAATTTTAATCATTTATATTTCGTTTCACTAGTTCTACCTTCATTTCAATACTCGTAAATTTCAATTACGCACTAGATTTATTTAAGCATCTTTGAGGTTAGGCAAAAACGTCGTAAATGAAAAAAATTAAAGAAGTTTTAGTTTTCAAATAGGTTTAACTAAATCTTTTCATATCACTTCTAATGCAGAAATACGTTTCATTTTAAGACCTACATTTAAGGGAATAAATTAATAGCACATCGACGTTACACAAAGAAAGTGATACATATTGTAAGTATAAAGAGATTATTCCATAGCGATTACTGTTAATAACAAAATAATAAATTCTGTGCTATAAAAGTACATCAGATTGGTGGTGGGTAATGAAAGTTCGGCACAGCCGAATATAGTGCTCTTACTTGTTCTATCTTTCGTTTGGTATCAATAACTTTAGTCTATCGAAGCTGATACTAATCACAATCATATGACTCTTATCTAATAATACATAAAAATGTATTTTTTTTTTATAATATTAAACAAAAACTGTAGTTTCTGACTTAAGACCTTTTTGCGTAACTTTAAAAAATAAAAAAATAGCTAATAAAGATTGTTTTTTGCTTTTTTTAGTTGCTGTCGTACGTGTCTTCAGAAAAGTTTTTACCGGAAATCCTGACATAGCAAATGATATAAAAGTAATTAAAATCCACAAGGTAAATTTATAGAATACATATATATAATACTCTATTACTTTTACTTTATTATATGATTATTAAGTTTGTAACGGCCTACTTATTTGAAATCTCAACTTTAAATAATGAACACTAATATTAATCTTTCTTTCTCTATTTCATATTTATGTTATCCGAATAGTTAACGCCAGCAGGCAATAACACATTGCTATCGGGTCGTTTTTACACACCCAGACAGAACGAGTGGAATTTTATACATTTGAGTTTCGAGAAATATTATTTAGTTGCAGTAAAGGGAAATACTTTAAATAAATGCGATTATATTGAAGAAGTTGAGCCAAATTATATAAAGAATAAATTTTCGGACATTGATCCATATGCTTGCAAATGTAAGGTAAGTAGAAAATTCCTTTGTAAATCAAAAGGAAAAATAAACCGATTTTAAATGATTTACATAACAAAAGTTGGATTTATAAGCTTAAAAAAGAGAAAGTGTTTTTTGTAACCGTATCAATTTTTTCTAGGTTAAAACCTGCTCTGACAATACATGTGACATATATGCCACATCGCGCATCGGTTGCAAATGGTCGCCTGATCAAAGATGTGCAACTGAGTTACATGAGTGTTGGCCCCACATACGTTCGTCACCTTCAGGATTCTTTTCCAAATGTGGTTGGAATGAAACACCAAAATGGAAGAAGTGCATTTCAAATGAAAGTAACGCCATATAAAAAAAGTATCATTTTTAAATAACAGTTTTTGTAAATTTTCTTAAATATTTATGTATGCATGTATGTTAGTACGTGTTATGCAGATTAATTTAAATACACTACCTTTGTTCAAATTTACGAAATACTTATTTGGGATTAAGAAAAATCTTTGGGCATGCATTGCTGCAAGTGCTTGGAACATACTACAAATAAATATGAAACACGTTAAAGCAAACAAAACTTTGTGTAGTATTTCACTTATTTGTTTTGACATGTAGTACGTTATAACTTACGTTTACAGCTTTTATAACGTTGGTTTATTTTCCTTAAATAAATAGGGGGTTCCTTAGATTGTAAATAATAAGACTTGAAAATTATTAGGAAAGTAAAAGCCCTTCATATATTTAAACACACTTGAATTTACTTATGCCACACTTTATTTCACTAATTATTATATCAATTGTTAATATCAAACTCAATTCGATACACTCTTAAAAAGCTCTACTGCAGTGTTTCTTAACCTATTTGGTACAGTGAACCCCTTTAAAAATTTTAAATATGTCACGGACGCCTCTGTAAAAAACATAGCTTAAACATCATTCATTAAAAAAAATCTGTTTTATTATTTAATTATTTCATTTTAATATATAATGTTTCGTTAATTCAATATGAAATATAATATAAAATATGTATATAAGTAGTTATAATATGACAAATATGAAAGAGTTAAATTTTTAGTGCGAAGGCTGTTGCTGCTTTTCTTTGATTAATAAATTGAATTGAGGGACGGTTTTTGATAAAGCAACGCGCATATCATGTTCGACATTCAATCGATTTCGATTTTTTGTTTTTATTGTAACAAGTGTGGAAAAACCACAATTCATCTTTTTTATTTATGCCATCTGAATTGAAATATTTTTCAAATGAAACTTGAAGTACTTCCAGATGCTCAGAGATTTAATTTTTTAAGTTATGCAATAACAAACTATCTTGCCGAGATCCATTCTCAAAAATCACTTCATCCAACATTTGAAAGTTTGCATATATTCCATTTTCTATTCTAATTTTCCAAAGTGAAATTTTCAATAAAAATGATTGCAGTTTCTCAGTGGCATCCATAATTGTTATATCAGGCCTTTGAATTGAAAGATTTATATCATTCATGTGGCTAAAAATGTCTGCCAGATAAGCCAATTTACAAATAAAATTTTTTCTTTGAAATATTCGAAGAGAGAGTTTTCTTTTTCTTCTAAAAAAAGTGATACTTCTTTCCTCAACATGAAAATTCGTTTCAAAACTTGCCCTCGTGACTCTACTTCTAATGAAATTCACAGTTTTAATAACTATTGACAATACTTCTTTTAAGCTGGTTGGAAGTGTTTTTGTAGCCAGTGCATGGCTATGTAAAAAACAATGTGTTACAATAACATTAGGAGCCTCTTTTTTTACCAATTGGGCAAAACCAGATTTATTGCCAAGCATCGCAGGTGCTCCATCCGTGCATAGTGAATGAAGTTTTTGTTTCCATTCTAAGTTGTGATTGGAAAAGAAAACATTTAACATCGCTAAAACATCAACTGTCTTTGTAGTTTGTAAAAGAGGCTCACAAAATAAGAATTCTTCTTTGATAGTATTAGAAGATACGTAACGAACAAAAACAAGAAGTTGACTACAATTCGAGATGTCTGTAGTTTCATCCAGTTGCATACTAAAAGGAAATGGCGATGCCTTCAAGTCATCGATGATCTGTTTCAAGATATTGCAAGAAATTTCAACAAATCTTGAATGTATCACATCATTGGACAATGGAATAGCCTCAAGTTTTTTCCTTTGTTCCAGTCCACAAACTAATTCAACCATTTCCAGCGCACATGGCTTAATTAATGTCTCTGCAATAGTATGCGGTTTCTTACTTTTGGCAATACGATATGCAACTCTAAAAGAAGCCTCAACCAAAGGTTTTTGTGGAGTACAAAATCCAAGTTTAGTTAATGTTCCAGACTTCGAAAACTGGGCTTTCTTCTTTGCAAAAAATTCAAGATCTTTAGATGCATTTTCAGGATGAAGAGATTTGAGATGCTCTATCAATTTGGCCGGTTTCATACTCGCATTCGCCAAAACTTTTCCACACAGAAGGCATTGTGGTTTTTCAACACCGTTCGATTCTTTCATGGAACAAAATGCAAATTTTACATAACTTTCATCATACTTCCTTTTTTTAGACATTTTGGGCTACAAAAATATTAAATAATCGAATAAAACATTCAAATTAAATTCAATTCAAATTTAAATTGTTCACAAATAAATCACTTGACTGAACTCACCTTTAGTTAAAAACACCGTTGATAACACACAAAAAATACTCAAAGAAAAAATACTTTAATTACAACTTATGGAAAAGTAAAACAAATATGTATTTTGTGTTAAAAATTTGTAAGAACTTTACTTTGCAAAAACTGTTGATAACGCCACTTTATTTCCAAGTGAAGTAAAATTCAAAGGCTACTTTGTGTTTTCAATAATTTCAAATTGTGGCGGTCTCTATTGGGAAATGACATACAAACGACTGACTGAGAGGTTGCCAGTGATTTTTTTTTTAAATTTTGATGGACACATTTTAAGAATTAGCAGCAGTCGGCGGACCCCCAAAATATGATCCGTGAACCTCCAAGGGGTCCATGAACCACAGGTTAAGAAACATTGCTCTACTGTAATGCTGATCATGTTAGCTGGGTTGTTGGATTATTTATAATAACACAGCGATAGTCTGTAACATTGTTATAGCATGTTTCTACGGCAACGATATTCGTAATTCGATGTCTTATTTACAATTCGAAGCCTAATTACGAACCGAATTACATAATTTTCCCATGCAAAATTTTCAAAGCCAATTACTATTTTTGTGGGTAATTCATTTAGAATTACCATCCGAATTATAATAAAATCAGTATCTTCTCTAATTTTTATCTGTAGTTTATCACATCCAGCTGTCAAAAAACTCAGAGCAAAAAGAAAAAAAATTTTAATTTCATATAAAAAATAAAATGGAAGCCAAAAAGAAAATTTTAAAGAAAGTTGTTATGTATAGAAGACTATTGGCCACATAAAAATTATTAAATGAGACAAAATTGTCTTTAGACGATTTGCTGGCTGCAATGGTCCTATTTTCTTGCACTTTTTCTATTTTCTTGTAATTAAAAAAATAATGATATTATTTGCATACATTTTTTATAAATTTACAATATTATTACTATTATTATTTACTTTTTGCCTCCATTGATAAAATAATTATAATTTTCTATATAAAATTTTATATTTTTTAATGTTCACCGCCAAAAAACAAAACGATAATTTAAATAAAAAAAAGCACAAAGAAGAACTGGCAAATCAAATTAACAATATGTCGTGGAAACAGGGTAATTCACTTAAGTAATTTAAAGAGCGAATCAAGTAATTGAATGTGTCGTGGAAACATGCTATAACAGCCATAGTACCCGGACCAAGTAGTAGAAGTGGTAGAGGATTACTACTGGTGATTCCCTCCATAGTGTTCAGACCAACTAGTAGTAGTGTAGAGTTAACTTACTGGTTGTTACATCCATCAGTCCCAGGCCTATTTCTGACATGGGCATGGCACCTCGTACTTTCAAAAAAATATAATTAGTGTTTTAATTCAACTTGGATAATAATTTTTTTTCCAAAATTTTTGTGGTGCGCTATTATTTTCCGGCATTAAAAGAAATTTATCAGAAAGCTAAAGCTCTTGAAATTTATTAATAGCGGAATATGTGAGTAGGTGGCATTAAAGCAGGCGTGTAAAAGCAATTTCTGCTAATGAACTCAACTTAGATATTCCTATATACATGCAAAGAAAAAATATGGTTGTGGTAACCATAATCGAAGAGCAACATACTATGATTAAATTGTATGATTGTGGTTAAAACATATAATGGTTACCAGTTATCATTATTATGTTTAATTAAAGTGCAATTCAATAATCATATGTATGACTACAATTAAAATCGAAAATCTTTGCTTTTGTACGGCAAATTATTGTCTTTTGCTGTAACATACACATATTGATTGTACTTACCAATTTAATTGCAATTTTTATACCAATATTTTTTAAAATTTTCTTTAATTTTGCAAAATTTTTGTTCATTTTTTTGACATCTCAAACTTTTAAAATAATAAAAATTTATTCAGCAAGAAGAAGAACAGTTGAAATCAAATTATTATTAAAAGAAAATCATAGCTTGATTAATTTGTAATCATACTGTTGTCTCACTTATTATTTAATGATTATTTGTAATTTTTAATGCTTTTGAATATAATGTTATTTTTGTCAAATTGTTTTTTTTTAAATCATACTATTTTTAAATGATAATCATTTTGATATTTTTACGAAAAGTAAACATTAAATGATAAAACTTAAACAAATGCTTGATTATCGTGACAAAATATATGATGAAATTAAACAAAAATAACTATTACTTGTTTTCGACAACCAAATATTGTAATAGAAAAAATAATATGACCGCCGTGATCATGTTGTTACCATGGTTTTTGCTTTGCGTGTAGAGTCCTTTAATCTTTTAAAATCTTTGTCCTTATCTTTGGAATTATATAAATTTAAAATAAAGCTTTATATGGCAGAAACTACATTGACACTCCTACTTTAATACCCACTTCTCACATATTCTGCTTATTAATAAAATTTAACCCTTATGTGAGTGACAAAAAAAACACCTTCTCTAGAGTGACAGGGGTATCCTGGTACCCACATACAAATTGTTTGAAAATTGCATATTTTTTCCATAGTGCTGTACGTAAAATTGACATTTTGGTCTTTCCTTTTTTATGTTTTTAGTACAAATATGTACTTAACCACTAGCACTAATATATAAAACAAAAATATTTTAGCAGGAATCCCTATAGCTGGAATTTGGTACTTTCAATTTTATGAATTTTAAATTATTACTCGCTACATTGCCATCACAGTTTTTGAACAAAACTTAATATTTGTGATTCCCCTTTTTATGAGCCTAAGCAAATTTAACAACATATAGCCATTATTTAGGTGGTTTGCCATTTTATAAACAGTAGCATATTCAACAATTGACCTCACAATTTCATTGTTAATTGTTTTTTGGCCGGAAATAAGTGAATTAAGTTTTATAAAATGACAGACAGAGTCCGTCCTAAGAGATTAAATTTATCGGAAATTCAAAATATATTAAGCGAATGTAAAAGTGATGAGGATGAATTTATCGTTTCTGATGACGAATATATTCCGCTACTTGGCGATATGAGATCGGAAGCATCAGATGCTGAGTTAGTGTCATGTGTACAAACTGATGAAGACTCATACGATTCAAATGACAGCGAAAAAGTGGAATCGAATAGTGAACTTTGCGATAAAGATGGAACTCGTTGGTGTCTTGACCCATTTTCAGAATTTCATTTAATAAACCGGAATATTTTACGGCAACGCTGTGGCGCAGTACCTGGATTGCACATTTCTACCCCAAAAGATATATTCAAAAGGTTTTTGTCTAGCGAAATGTGTGATATAATTTTATGTGAAACCAATCGATAGGGAATACAATTAACTGAAGAATGCAATAGAAATTTGCACAACAAGTATCCGAATTCTTAAAAAAAGCCACAAAATAAAAACCTTCACACCATTTACTGAAAGTGAGCTAGACGCATTTTTTGGTTTATTGATTGTTTGTGGCGTTCACTAATCACTTACCCCTTATTCGGGCTGCAATGTCATATGATAGGTTTAAAGTGCTTTTACGTTTCATACGACTTGATAACGAAGTTACTCGTGAGTCACGTGTCGAAAATGACAAAGCTTATGCAATCCGAGATATTTGGAACATGTTGAATTCCAATTTACGTAAATATTATAAGCCTGGCGAATGTATTACTGTAGATAAGCAATTGTATGGGAATCGAGGACGTACAGCTTTAGAACCTATTAACTATTAGCGCAGAAATTATTTTTTTATTTTCTAAAATAAATTTGTTAATTTTTCAAAGAAATATGCTGTAGAAAATGTTACATAAAAAAATAATTATAATTCTTCCATGCAATTTTATACATATAATTTTGGGTACCTGGGTACCCCTGTCACTCTCTTAAAGGTGTATAAAAAATATCTATATACCTCGCCCATCAAAAGGGATATACTGGACCTATATCAATGAAAATATAAAAACAATTAAAAGTTAAGAGTTCTCAAAAACTTTGAGCTATGTAAATCATCTGCCGCCATAAAATATTTTTATTTGAAAATGAAATAGGTACCCGGGTACCCTGTCACTCACATAAGAATTAAAAACTCATAAAACCGACAGACTCAGAGGTATGAGGATGCAATGTGGCACATATAGCTTTCAGATCAATGTAATTGTAGTCCCAGAAAATAAAGGTGAAACGCCCAATTTAACGCTCATCTCCCATATAACGTGTTGCCGTTAACTCATTTTATTTCTTTAGGAACAAAGATTGTGGAATAATAAAGGACTTTTTATTAAAAAATATCTTAATTATGTAAGTTCATTAGAAAGAATTACTTTGATACGCCTACTTTAACGCCCACTTCTCCCATAGTATGCTATTCGTGAAATTAAAAAGCTCATAAAAGCGATTGAATTATATATATTAGATAATGAAATTTTGCATAAATAGGTTTATAACAAATTTTATTATAATTTGTTTTTTTATTTTAAATTCATATTATTTCCATATGGACAAAAATTATGGAAAAAAATTAAATTTAAAATGGATTATCTAAGTGAATTCCGAGGTCAACATATTAAAATCAATAGACGCTTACTCTGAAAATTTGTCCTTGACAACATTTACTGAGATAAATGCCTTAATTTCAACACTGAAATCATCTACATCTCCAGGATGATATTTCAAACATATTAATCAAAAATTTACCGCCTAAGGCAGTGGACTTATTAACGATAATTTTTAATAACTGTTTAAAAATGAATTATTTTCCAATACATTTCAAAAATGCTAAGGTAATTACAATTTTGAAACCCAATAAATCGAAGCACAATTCACAAAGTTATAGACCGATAAGCTTGTTAAGTAACCTTGGGAAGTTGTTTGAGAGAGTTATTCATAATCGTATTTTAAGTGTTGTCGAAGACAAATCGATAATAGCAAATTAACAATTTGGGTTTAAAAAGCAACATAGTGCAGTTCACCAAATAAATCGAATTACAAACATAATAAAAGCTAATATAAGAACGAAAAAGTCTACAGGTCTCATACATATTATTGGATATTGAGAAAGCATTTGATACCATTTGGCACAATGGTCTTTTTTATAAATTGCTTAAAGCTAATGTACCGAAATATCTATGCAGGATTCTTGCTGACTTCCTCACGGATAGAACGCTTGTAGTCGCAATAAACAGTTCACTGTCTTCAACAAAACAAATAACTTCAGGCTTACCTCAAGGTTCGATATTGTTATTCTTATTATACTCAATATATACTTTCGATTTTTCTCACCTACGTTCATGAAAATTGCATATTATGCTGATGACACCGCCCTTATTACATCTAGCAAACTCACTAAGGCACTGCTTAAGAAAATGGAAAAAAGTTTTGCAGCCTGTAAAAAGTATTTATTTAAGTGGAAAATAAAAATAAACCCCAACAAAACTCAAGCAATTATATTTCCCTACAACAAATCTTCCAAGCGCTTACCAACCCGCCAACTAAATTTTCAAAATAAAAGTATTTCATTCAAAAATATCTTAAATATCTTGGAGTCTACCTAGACAAGAAACCTAATTTTGCAAAACACATCGATGAAGTTTGTAAAAAATCTCGTAAAATCATCAGACCACTGTGGTCAATGATGAATAAACGCTCAACACTTAACCTACGGAATAAAAATGTATAATACAAGTCTGTGATCAGGCCAACTTTGACTACATGTATGCATTTACTATCTGGTACAAGGCAGCAAAAACACAATTAAAGAAACTCCAAATAATTCAAAACAAGTGCCTTAAAATCATTAGCAACAAATATTGGAGATACTCAACTCAACTTCTTCACAGTGAAACCGGCTATGAGCGAATTATCGACTTCGTAGCAAAGCTTAACAACAAATATTACAAAACTATGGAAAATTCTCCATATCACCCAATAAGAGAATGCAGACTTTCGGCTTAAATGGAGCTCTAAAACAAAAATCACCAAATTGGAAAAATGTGTAGAGAAAAATGTAAAGGTTTTCCCCCTCCCCTCCCATTTTTCCTTTCAATAATGCTACATATATCAAACAATGTCAAGATCTGTGATTACTAATTATAATTCGTTGTAATATATTTAACTATATAAAATCTCGAAAATGTAAATACTGAATAACAAAATGTAAATAAAGATGATATATAAATGAATGAAGTGAAATTCAAACACAAATTATATAATTTTAAAAGTAGGAGGTGCCATGCCCACACAAAGCTAATATAATTTTTTGACTACCTCTGGCTACCCAATTCTGTTCTTCAATTTTCTTCAATCCAACATGACATTTCTCTTTTTTAATCTCTCGTTCTCTTGTATTCTTCTCACGTTATGTATGACCGGTGTTGCCAGATTGATATTTTATGGAATTTGAAAGTTGGGAAATCATTTATATCAACACTGCATGAAATAAATAACAGTAAATTTAGAAATGAAAAACAAATAAAGTATGAAGAGCAACTAAATTTTAATGTTCCTAAGAAAAAATTTGTTTAAATTTTCTTGTATTAATAGGTGTACTAAATTGCCACTGAAACTTTTGACAAAAATCAATTAGTTGGCATATAACAACGCTTTCCGCAAATGAAGGGATAAAAATAATTAGTCATTTGAATGTCAAAAATTCGCTTTGTTTCTGCAACAAAATCTCTACATGTAAACGTAAGTAGATTTAAGAAGGGATACCAAAAGAGAACGCAAGCAGAACCGCAGCGATATGTCCCTCCATGTAAACTGGCTCTAAGTGGACGTTGTTGTTTTAAATCGAATTTCTACCGCTACGGACACGATATCTCCCTCGATTTACGAACATGTTTTGTTTATGTGTCCAATATTAAAACTGAAATGAATACTTAACTTGCAGCAGTTATTTGGAAGTATTGTTTGTGCTGGCAACATATTTAGTTCAAGTTATGTTATCTTTATTACATATGCGAATTTGTAAAATTCATTCTAGTAAATCTATGTAGGCAAGATCTGTTGCGATTACTGCTATCCCCACCCTGACAGAAAATACTTCATACTATTGTTCCGCAGGGATTTTGGGCAAGTGTAGCGAGGTTCGTTTTAGCGAGTCAAAACCTCGCACAGAATTTTTAGATGATTTTGTCCCGGTAATAAATAGAATAAAAAACAACAACAAATAAATAGAAATAAAAACAAACGAATATACATTCACATTAATAACACAAGTGTTTTCTAAAAAGGTTAAAATTTCTTCCGAAGAAAATGGCATTAATACATAAACTTAAAATTATGTTTGTTTTGTTTAATATTTATATTTATAATTTCGTTCGCAAGTGTTTTATTTTTTTTAATATACTTGTTTTATAGTTAAAACAATTAAAAAATAGCATTAAATATTCAAATACAAATTTCAATTCATACATACATACCTAATGACAAGTACTTTTAGACAATATTCTATGTTTTTGCGTTCTATTTAAAAATAACGTTTATTTATTTAGTTGCCCATTATTCAGACATGTTCTTAGTAAATATAATATCTCATCTATATATATAAAAGTGAAACTCTGTGTGTGTGTGTGTGTTAGATATAGACTTCGAAACTGTAAAACCGATCGGATTCAAACTTTGGCAAGTTGTTTTACTCATTCCAGGGAGTGTTTATGGGTGGCAAAATGTGGGCGAGGCCACGCCCATAAAAATTAGTTATCATTTTTAGCTACTTGCAGTTGACCGATTTTTCTGAGACTTTGCACACATACTAAGTTGTCAAGACTTTACGATTTCGTAATTAGAAAAATGAGCAGTGCCACGCCCATAAAAAAAAAGTTATCATTTTCAGCTACTTGAACTTCACCGATGTTTCTGAAACTTTGCACACGCATATTAAGCTCTCATGATTATACAATTTTGTGATTAGAAAAGTGGGCAGTGCCACGCTTATAAGAAATAAGTTATCATTTTCAGCTACTTGCACTAGATCGATTTTTCAGAAACTTTGCACACACATATTGAGCTGTCATGACTATATAATTTCGTGATTAAAAAAGTGGGCAGGGCCACGCCCATCAAAAAAGTTATAATTTTGAGGTACTTGCACTAGACCGATTTTTCTGAAACCTTGCACACATATTGAGCTGTCATGACTTTATAATTTCGTGATTAGAAAAATGAGCAGTGCCACGCCCATAAAAAAAAAGTTATCATTTTCAGCTACTTGAACTTCACCGATGTTTCTGAAACTTTGCACACGCATATTGAGCTCTCATGATTATACAATTTCGTGATTTGAAAAGTGGGCAGTGCCACGCCCATAAGAAATAAGTTATAATTTTTAGCTACTTGCACTGGACCGATTTTTCTGAGACTTTGCACACATAATAAGTTGTCAACACTTTACGATTTCGTGATTAGCAAAGTGGGCAGTGCCACGCCCATAAAAAAAGTTATCATTTTCAGCTACTTGAACTTCACCGATTTTTCTGAAATTTTGCAAATATATTGAGCTGTCATGACTTAACAATTTCGTGATTAGAAAAGTGGGCAGTGCCACGCCCATAAAAAAAGTTATCATATTCAGCTACTTGAACTTCACCGATTTTTCTGAAATTTTGCAAATATATTGAGCTGTCATGACTTTACAATTTCGTGATTAGAAAAGTGGGCAGTGTCACGCCCATAAAAAAAAAGTTATCATTTTCAGCTACTTGAACTTCACCGATTTTTCTGAAACTTTACACACACACATTAAACTCCCCTAATTATACAATTTCGTGATTTGAAAAGTGGGCAGTGCCACGCCCATAAGAAATAAGTTATAATTTTTAGCTACTTGCACTGGACCGATTTTTCTGAGACTTTGCACACATAATAAGTTGTCAACACTTTACGATTTCGTGATTAGCAAAGTGGGCAGTGCCACGCCCATAAAAAAAGTTATCATATTCAGCTACTTGAACTTCACCGATTTTTCTGAAATTTTGCAAATATATTGAGCTGTCATGACTTTACAATTTCGTGATTAGAAAAGTGGGCAGTGTCACGCCCATAAAAAAAAAGTTATCATTTTCAGCTACTTGAACTTCACCGATTTTTCTGAAACTTTACACACACACATTAAACTCCCCTAATTATACAATTTTGTGATTAGAAAAGTGGGCAGTGCCACGCTTATAAGAAATAAGTTATCATTTTCAGCTACTTGCACTAGATCGATTTTTCAGAAACTTTGCACACACATATTGAGCTGTCATGACTATATAATTTCGTGATTATAAAAGTGGGCAGGGCCACGCCCATTAAAAAAGTTATAATTTTGAGGTACTTGCACTAGACCGATTTTTCTGAAACCTTGCACACATATTGAGCTGTCATGACTTTATAATTTCGTGATTAGAAAAATGAGCAGTACCACGCCCATAAAAAAAAGTAATCATTTTCAGCTACTTGAACTTCACCGATGTTTCTGAAACTTTGCACACGCATATTGAGCTCTCATGATTATACAATTTCGTGATTTGAAAAGTGGGCAGTGTCACGCCCATAAAAAAAAGTTAGCATTTTCAGTTACCTGAACTTCAACGATTTTTCTGAAACTTTACACACACACATTAAACTCCCCTAATTATACAATTTTGTGATTAGAAAAGTGGGCAGTGCCACGCCCATAAGAAATAAGTCATCATTTTCAGCTACTGTCACTAGATCGATTTTTTAGAAACTTTGCACACACATATTGAGCTGTCATGACTATATAATTTCGTGATTATAAAAGTGGGCAGGGCCACGCCCATAAAAAAGGTTATAATTTTGAGGTACTTGCACTAGATCGATTTTTCTGAAACCTTGCACACATATTGAGCTGTCATGACTTTACAATTTCGTGATTAGAAAAGTGGGCAGTGTCACGCCCATAAAAAAAAAGTTATCATTTTCAGCTACTTGAACTTCACCGATGTTTCTGAAACTTTACACACACACATTAAACTCCCCTAATTATACAATTTTGTGATCAGAAAAGTGGGCAGTGCCACGCCCATAAGAAATAAGTTATCATTTTCAGCTACTTGCACTAGATCGAATTTTCAGAAACTTTGCACACACATTTTGAGCTGTCATGACTATATAATTTCGTGATTATAAAAGTGGGCAGGGCCACGCCCATAAAAAATATTATAATTTTGAGGTACTTGCACTAGATAGATTTTTCTGAAACCTTGCACACATATTGAGCTGTCATGACTTTACAATTTCGTGATTAGAAAAGTGGGCAGTGTCACGCCCATAAGAAATAAGTCATCATTTTCAGCTACTTGCACTAGATCGATTTTTTAGAAACTTTGCACACACATATTGAGCTGTCATGACTATATAATTTCGTGATTAGAAAAGTGGGCAGGACCACGCCCATAAAAAAGGTTATAATTTTGAGGTACTTGCACTAGATCGATTTTTCTGAAACCTTGCACACATATTGAGCTGTCATGACTTTTTAATTTCGTGATTAGAAAAATGGGCAGTGCCACGCCCATAAAAAAAAAATATAATTTTCAGCTACTTGAACTTCACCGATTTTTCTGAAACTTTGCACACACATATTGAGCTCTCATGATTATACAATTTCGTGATTAGAAAAATGGGCAGTGCCACGCCCATAAAAAAAAAGTTTTCATATTCAGCTACTTGAACTTCACCGATGTTTCTGAAACTTTGCACACACATATTGAGCTGTCATGACTATATAATTTCGTGATTATGAAAGTAGGCTGGGCCACGCCCATAAAAAAGTTATAATTTTGAGATACTTGCACTAGACCGATTTTTGTGAAACTTTTCACACATATTGAGTTGTCATGACTATACAATTTCTTGATAAGAAAAGTGGGCAGTGTCACGCCCATAAAAAAAATTATCATTTTCAGCTACGTGAACTTCACCGATTTTTCTAAAACTGTGCATATATATTGAGCTATCATGACTATACAGTTTTGTGATTAGAAATTCAGAATGCATTTTTATTCATTAAGGGGCGTAGCAACGCGCGCCGGGCTTGGCTAGTCTAAATATATAAAAGTGAAACTCTGTGTGTGTCTGTGTTAGCTATAGACTCCGAAACTGTAAAACCGATCGGACTCAAACTTTGGCAAGTTGTTGTACATATTCCAGGGAGTGTTTATGGGTGGTAAAAAGTGGGCGGGGCTACGCCCATAAAAAATTAGTTATCATTTTTAGCTACTTGCACTGGCCCGATTTTTCTGAAACTTTGCACACATATTGAACTCTTATGATTGTACAATTTTGTGATTAGAAAAGTGGGCGGGGTTACGCCCATAAAAAAGTTATAATTTTGAAGTACTTGCACTGGACCGATTTTTCTGAAACTTTTCACACATATTAAGCTATCATGACTATATAATTTCGTGATTATAAAAGTGGGCAGTGCCACGCCCATAAAAAAAGTTATCATTTTCAGCTACTTGAATTTCACCGATTTTTCTAAAATTTTGCAAACATATTGTGCTGTCATGATTTTACAGTTTCGTGATTAGAAAAGTGTGCAGTGCCACGCCCATTAAAAAATGTTATAATTTGTATCTTCTTGCACTTGATATTCAATTAAAATTCAGAATGCATCTTTATTTATTAAGGGGCATAGCAACGCGCGCCGGGCTTGGCTAGTATGAAATAAAATTTAGAATCTAAATGCTTACGTGCTAGTTTGCAATGGTTCTATTTTTTATAAAGTTTTCTTTATAGTTTCTTATTCTCTTTATTTACACACCCTTGGTGTGCAATACCCAATATGCTAGAATTGTTCTATATACACCTTTAAATGTACTGGGGCTTATTTATTGTTCAGTAAAACTGTGAAAAGTTTTTGTACACTTCTTTTACGATATGACATACAAACATTTTTGTTTTTACATATCGAGAATTGATACCTTGACCTACTTAAAATTACATTGATGATAAACATGCCCATCCATTGTGTATGTCGTCTTGAAAGTCAATAAGTGTAATGAAAATTTTGCTAAAATCAGCTTTAGGGATTCCAGTTGCACTTGTTTAAAGTTAAAAAATATTAAAACCTCAAAATCGTAGCTGATAAGCTTCGCAAAATATAGCAAAAATAAATTTTTTAACATTTGGGTTTGTGTGGGTTTGTGTGTACCCTGCAGATAACGTGAGTAGTCCATACACGCATGTAAAGTGTACTCCATAATAGACTAGGACTAGTCCAAAGGTAACCCAAATGTATGGAGAAAACATGGTCGATTTAACATTACGATGTCCTAGGGCTGGACCATATAACCCATCGGAGTAGTCTCAAAACTACTCTTTGTCACTACTCGATGGAGCACCTACACGACCATTATACACGTTTTGACAACAATATATGTAATCGTTAAAACACGAACACTTGTCGTTTAACTACAATCTCTTGTTTGCAAATGAAATGGTCCATGACTGCATAACATAGGACCATGTTGTAAGTAGTCCATTTAGCTAAAATCGACCACGTAGTCCAATATTATCTGTAGGGTACACGCACTTATAATTCCGCAGTATGTGTGAGTACACTCCCTGCAGATAACGCGACTAGTTCATACACGCATGTAAAGTATACTCTGTAATAGACTAGGACTAATTTAAAGATCACCCAAATGTATGGAGAAAACATGGTCGATTTAACATTATGATGTCCTAGGGCTGGACCATATAGCCCATCGGAGTAGTCTCAAAACTACTCTTTGTCACTACTCGATGGAGCACCTACACGACCAATATACACGTCTTAACAACAATATATGTAATCGTTAAAACACGAACACTTGTCGTTTAACTACAATCTCTTGTTTAAAAATGACATGGTCCATGACTGCATAATATAGGACCATGTTGTAAGTAGTCCATTTAGCTAAAATCGACCACTTAGTCCAGTATTATCTGTAGGGCTTAATCAGCATCACTAACAATATATAGTTTTTTAACTAGTATAAAACTATAAACAAATAAACTAGTTGGGATCTTATGACAACCTAATGTTAAAACCGATAGTTAGTGTATAATAAACGTTGGAGGACGAAACGTTATTGAACGAACTTTGTTATTATTGAGTGAATTTTATTATTTTTAATTATTTTAATTTTGCCACCAAGAAAATAGAAAAAAGTTTTTGTTTGTTTTCGCTATTAATAATCTGTGGTCAGCAAACAGCGACATCCATGTATCCATGTCGGTTTTGTTTTACAACAAGAGATTTAAAAAATCTTATAGATTTGAAGGAGAATAAACCAGTACAAAATAATGTTTTGTTCTGTGGGTAAAGATAAAAAAAACAATCTCAGCTATGTCGTAGAACGGTTCATTCTGAAAATTATTAACTTTATGTTCTTGAAAAGTGTATTATTCCCTCTAGTGGGTCCGGAAACATCATTGATCTGGCCAAAGAAATTAAATGTTTTCCCCAAGGAAAGACACTGTAAAATTTTTAAAGAAAACGCGTGCAGAAAACTTCTTAAAAAGGCAGACAAATTACTCGATGCAGACATTTCTATGTATCAACGTGGGAAATTTAAGATTGGTGCCTAATGTCACTATTTTCAAAGCTACGAATAAGGTAGTGACTTATGCTGTATAGCAAATATTGTTCGACCTGAATTCTGGCTTTGAAACATTAAAAATACACATTTCGCTGAACCACATAAAAGGTTGCGTGCACACACAGAAAACAGATTCATTGTGGCAACCGAATTTGTTGCCAATCGAATTCGTTCGGTTCCACGTACTATCTCTCAATTCGTTTATCACAACTGAAAATTGCGTTTCTTAGCATGGTAGATTTGGTTGCACTTTATACTTTTAGTAAACCAATGGTTGTGTTAGCAGATTTTCTTAGTTGATATTATAGATATTTAAAAAACAAACTATATTTGATTCCAAATATATGCTTGATGTAACTGAAACAAAATTTTGAGTTGGTGTTACCAACAGAATAATTAATCATTATTAACAATTCTTCATTTCACCCAGGAAAAAGGAACACAATTTTTTCAAATGATTTTTTATTATATTTTTATTTAATAATATAAGTATACATATGTATGTAGATAGATATATAAAACAAATATCTCTATTTATATACATAGTACATAAGTATGTATGCATACATTTTAACACAAAACTAGACTTGAAAATAGCAAATATCTTTATATTTTTCGTAATCGTGGTTTTGAGTGGATTTAAACCATTTTGTAGTACAGCACCATTTTGAAAGTTTCTGCATTTGAAAATTCATTTCGCATTATAAAATGCATAAAACAACCTTTTAATCAACAATCGATGTCTTACCCTTTTTAAATAGTCCCTTGCAGATTTATTATCGTACCAAACACTAATAATTTAAATATTTTTTTATATTTTTAATTTCGTGTTTTGATTTATTTATATTTTTCACAATTGACAGAAAAATCAGTTGCACAGAAAAAAGTAATTTTCTAATTCAAACAAATAATTTACCAAATCAAATACTTTTTTGTCCAATTTAGGTCCTATAAACAAATTTGTATATTCAAATACAAAAATTTGTAATTATTTGTTTGAAAAAATCCGCCGATTTTTTCAATTAAAATATTAGATTATTCATTAAAAATGTTTACTGAAATTACAAAAAAATTTCAAACAAAAAATTTAACAGAATTAGATAAGATTTTTATTGAATATTTTACATTTAAACAAACAAATACTTTTCCAATTCAATAAAAAAATTGTTTAAGAATATTTTTATATTTGAACAAAATATTTACTGATTTGGTAAAAAAAATTATTTGAATATAAAATGAATTCAAACAAAAGAATACTCAAGTCAAATAAATTTAATATCCAAATTTTGCAAAAAAAAATCAAATAAAATTTTTATTGAATTGGAAAAGAAATTGATAGAAAATTTTACGAAATATTGGTAAAAACTTTAATTGACCTAAAAAATATGTTTTAATAAAAAGACAGTTTGGTTAAATTTTAAAACAAAATTAAGATTTTTATTTTATTTATTAAAAATATAGATAAGTTTTATTTTTAAGTATAAAAATAGTTTGCTGAATTATTATATGGTATGTACATACATATGTATGAATTTGTATTATTGTACTTATGTTACATTTTTTAAGTTGTTGGATAATAAAAAGGTGACGTTAATTTTTAAAAATTTATAAAATACCTACATCAGTTTTTCAGGGTATTATATATTAAACACATAAAAGTCTTAAACAAAATTTCAAAAGCATTTAAAAATATTAAAAATTGTTGTTTTATTATTTTGGCTTGAGGTCATTATATAAATAATAAATAAAATTCAAAAACTTTAATTTTATTTTTATTTATTTATTTTTATATTTCTCCTATATTTCGGTCAAAATCTCTGACCATCATCAGGGGATATTTTAAATAAATAAATAATAAAAGTTGAAAAACTCGGACAAATTTAACACCTCACTAATCAAGTTTTCTTTGATCAAAGAATAAATAAAAATAAAATTAAAGTTTTTGAATTTGCTACGCCCCTTAATGAATAAAAATGCATTCTGAATTTTAATTGAATATCTAGTGAAATATGCTAAAAAATTATAACATTTTGTAATGGGCGGGGCACTGCCCACTTTTCTAATCACGAAACGGTATAATCATGACAGCTCGATATGTGTGAAAAGTTTCAGAAAAATCGGTACCTCAAAATTTTAACTATTTTTATGGGTGTGGCCCTGCCCACTTTTCTTACACGAATTTATAAGGTCATGACAGTTCAGAATGTGTGAAAAGTTTTAGAAAAATCGGTCAGTGCAAGAAGTTAAAAATAAAAAAGCGTAAATATATATTTTTTTTAAGTTGTCAACACAGTAGTTATTAGAATAAAAATCAAACAAAAAGTTTTATAGACACAATAAAAAAAAATTATTGAAAACTAAAATAATATCAAACATTCGTTTGTTTGAAAATTTGATGGTAATAATTTTTTCTGTGTGTGTTTGAGAGATAGTATTTTTATTTAATTTCTACAACAAATAATTATTACATGTAAAAGTTTTTCGTTTGTAAACACCAAATACAGCTTAACATTAAGTATTTGTTTACTGTAATCAAATTGTAATAATATTACAAGTAACCAATAATTATTTGCGATAACTAAACGTTAATTTTTATTAAAAATAAAACATTGGAATATAAGATTTTTTATTACATGGATTAATATTTAGTTGTGAACCCTAATACATATAATTAAATTCGGTCGTGATAAAAGTGAATTGAATACAAATCTTTCTAATAAAGCTAATTGGTTTGGAGAACTAATTTAGTTGTCCTGAGCAATAAATTTCTAATACTGTTGTGCTTTTTCGTTTATAAATATATTATATCTGTTCCTTTTACAAACTTTTAATATTTGCAATACTATTTTTATTGTTTTAACTGTTTTCCAACCAATCTTTTTCCTAAGTGCAGTTTTTAAATAAAAAGGGTTAGGGCTGTGGTCCGAACAGGCCGTCGAGTCTATTCATAGAGACTTCTTAACATTCTGGAAAATATATAAAATAAACAACCTGGAGGATTCTTTGTATGAATTATAATTTAGAAAGGCAGTTGCTGCCTTCTCGTCGTTTCATACTTAAACAAATTGAGATATTTTTTATTTTGTTTTTTAAATTGTTTCTTAAATATAAAAATGCAAAAAAAATATATATTAAAACAAAATCCAAAAATTAAAAAAGAAAACATAAAAATATGGGATCGATATAAATACTACCAAGTTTTGTGATTCTGGGGAGAGCTTATTGCGGTGATATACGTGAATGCGTGCACGCACACACACACACACAAACACACGAATGTTAAACAATTTATTTTCGCTATATTTTGCGAAGATGATCAGCTACAATTTTGGGGTTTTAATTTTGTTCCCTTAAAACGAGTACAAATTAAACCCCATTAGCCAGTTTTACTTAAATTTTCATTACACCTATTGACTCTTTAGGAGAACTGTAATCAAATTAGGGGTCGCAATTTTAAATATATTTCACGTAAGATTTTTGGTTTCAGAATGAACTCTATTAGTCTCTGGAATCTTTGATTGTTAAGGAAACGAATAAAAATTAATATTTTCTCATTACAGTTCTATCACCCGTAAACATTAAGTGATTTTTAATATCCAACAAAAAAACAACAACAGTTTACTGTTTATGTGACGCAAAGGCAAAGTGACACATCTCCTCAAGTTGTTCAATGTTGCATAAATCAAAATTGTGCCGTGGATGCCAAAGTTTTTTTCATTTTCTTCTTTATTAGCAAATGAAACTAAAAAATAAAAACAAAATTTTTGATATATCAGCTTTTGCTGTAAATCCACAATTTATTTTCTTGTCTTTAAAATTTAACTTGTCTTGTTAAAAAAACGTTTTCCTTAAAAAAAATGACTCTTTTACACCAACCAAGTTTAAAATTTATTTATTTGTTTATTTATTTTATTTTATTTAATTAATAGTACTGGGTAGATAGTGGCACGATAAAACTCAAGTTATAATAAATAAAATTAAATCAGTTAAAAATAAATTACAACTAGATGTATGACAAAAATGAAAACTAGAACATTTAACACATACTTTAAAAATTAAGTTAACAAAAGGTATGTTGTAATCAAATGCATTGTTTAATGATATATGATATTAAGAGGGAAACTAAGAATGAGTTTGCATCAACAAAATAAAATCATCATTAACTCAAGTGGGTAAATAGTGCAGTTTTGAAATGCATTGCATTGCTAATCGTTTGAATATTAGGGGGGAAGTTGGCGCCAAAGGTTAATAGCATTGTGGAAAAAGTGTTTTTTCGTTATATATTTCTTAAAGCGAAAGGTATTAATTCTGTTGCCTCTGTCAGACTATGAAAAAATTAATCTGTTTTATAAGTACTCAGGCTGTTTTATGTAAATTACTTTATGAAAAAACAGCAATGTTCGAAATTTTAACAGGCTATCAAAGGGCATACTACATATCTGTCTTGAGTGTTGCGAGATTCTGCTCCGCCTACTTCGACCAAACACATATCTGGCAATATTAATGTACACTACATTTAGCCTTCTCATACTAAAAGCGTCACAGCTAGCGAAAAGTTCAACTCCATACAAAAGGGTTGGCAAAAGATAGGTCTTGGCAAGTAAAATACGAATATCGAAAGGTGTGTAATATTGCGACTTCCATAGATTTCTTAACATGGCATAGGTTCTCCCACATACAGAATTTATGTGATTAGACCAGTATAATTTCTTGTTGAAAACTATACCTAGATTCTTAGCAGTTTCGTCTATTCTAATTATGGAATCTCCAATCAAAATTGAAGGCAAAATATTTATTAGGGAATCAGTTTTTCCAATTATCATAGCCTTCGTCTTCTTTGCATTTAAAGAGAGCCCATTCTTTAATACTGTCAAGATCATTAATTAATTTTAGTAATGCAATTATTGATATCAAATGGTTTACAACTTATAAACAGTTGTACATCATCTGCATACATATATATGCACTCTACAAAACCTGCGTCGGGTGGGTAAATCATTTGAATACAAAATAAACAATAATGGGCCGAGTATGAAGCCCTGTGGCACACCTCTTGCAGTTGGCCAACTATCAGACCTATTGTACCCATGGTACACTGATTGGCTTCTATTACATAGATATGAATAAATAAACTTTACGGCAGTTGCTGAGAAATTAAACATATTTCTCAGTTTTTGGCAAAGAATTGAAAAGTCTACTGTATCAAATGCTTTAGAATGATCGAGTAAAATTAGAAATGATACCATACTATTGTCAAGATTTGCCCTCAGCTCCTCTGAGACTTCAATAACGGCTGAAGTACAACTATGGTTTAGTCTAAAACCGGATTGCCTGCTGGTAAGTAGAGAATTATAAAAAAGAAAATGTTTTATCTGAGCGTGAATTAAACGTTCAAATACTTTAGATAAAAAAGGTAATATAGCTTTTGGTCCATATGTCCTGTCATCTTTAGGTACAGGAATAATCTTTACATGTTTCCAAGCTGATGGAAAAGTTGATGTTGTAACAATCGTATTCAAAAAATGTGTTATATATGAAATAATAGAGGTAATAATTATTCTTATAAACTTAGGGTGTATACCGTCACATCCCACTGAATTAGATTTAATACTTAATACAGATTCTACAACATCTTCCTGCGTAAAATGCACGAAATTAAAATTTAGCGTACTATTAGGATTATCACAGGAAAAGTCATAAAAATTTGCATTCACCTCAGGCATAAGGAAATTGGCCAAATCAGAGTTTAATTGATTAACATCAATTGCATCTTCAATTTTAGAATCACTGTTAACAATACCTGTATTTTTAATTTCCATCCACTTTCTTCTCGAGCCAACAGCTGATTCAAACTTTAACTTATAAAAAAGTGACTTTGAGGATTTAATTTTCGAGTTCACTTTTCTTCTGGCATCCTTAAAAGCATTATGGAGCTCAGTTGTCCTAAAACGCTTCCATCTCACAAAAGCTGAGATTCTCTCCACGATCAAAGTCTTAATTTTATTTGAAAACCTTGGCTTTTCATTACGTATTGCCTTTGTCCTGATTGGAATATTTTTTTCATACAGGTAAAGAATATTGTTCTGCAGAAAGGTTAACTGCTCATCTACAGTTGGTATGAGAAATATTTGGTTCAATGGAATGGAAGACAATGCAGTTTCCAACGACTGAAAGTCAAAGTTCTTGAAATCTCTAAATGTTATTATTTGAGGCTGTGCGTTTCTGTGAGTAACAATGTCAAAGTCATACGACAGAAAGAACATATCATGCCTAGAAAAAATTTACGCAGAGTGCTGATCAAAGAGCAAAAGACTTGAACTATTATTGACAAAGAAAAGGTCAAGTAGAGTACTTGAAGAATTCGTAAAGTGGGTTGCCATAGAACGATTTACACGCAATAGGCCAATGCCACTCATATCCTCCATCAATCTTTGGTCAGCTAATATATTTTCATTAAAATCACCTGTAATAGTAATAACGTCAGTGTAACCAAGAGTAAACGTTGCTATCTTTTCAAGAAGTGGGTTAAAATCAATATTTTTATTAGGCCTATAAACAGATTCAATTTAAAGTCTTTGGTTATTACCATTTAAAAATTCAAGAAACAGATACTATACTTTCTCATCCACCATTGATTTGTATTTTGGTTTACAGTATATGGATGACTTTACATAAATAGCTGCACCACCTCCATTTAAGGATCTATCAGCTCGGAAAAGACGATAACCATTTAGACTATATGAACTATCCTGGATTTCAGGATGAAGCCAAGATTCTGAAATACACAAAACGTCGATACCAGACTTTTCAAAAATATAAAGAAATACATCCATCTTGTTATTTAAGCTTTGAGCATTGATGTGGCAAGTATTAAGACCAAAAGTTCTTCAGGAAAGAATTCTGGTCATGGTATACAAGTTTTCTTTGGAGCCAACTTACCGATTATCATTTTGCAAAGTCATTATAACAAATAACAAGCCTATCAACAATGCAAGCATTTGTGGTAACATTAGAATTTTTCACAAATTGATATTTACCGAAAATGAGAAAAGCACAACTAACAAGTAAGAGTGCTATATTCGGCCGTGCCGAATCTGATAATAACCTTCACCATCATGTACATAGGTATAGTCCCACATCGTAGCTTAACCTATATTTCATGTTATACGCCATTTTTCCTTATTATTTCCGACGCCATCCTTGACTTTGAAGTTTTACGTAGTTTACTGTATTCTACTAGTCAAGCACTTTAATTTGATACCCATATTGATGGGGCTAAAAAAATTTGTTCCGCCATTTTGTTTTAGATGCCATCTTGGATTTTATATTTTTTTTATTAATTTACTGTACTCTACTGCTCAAGCCCTTTCATTTGACACCAATATTGAGGGTGTTTCAGAAGTTACATTTTAAAACACCAGATTTGGCCCATATATATATGTCCTTTATTTAATTAAATATTAATAGAAATAGAAATACATATCGATTTTTAATTAATACTTAAATAAAAGTTCAAAGTGAACATAGGGCGATTTGGCCCATATATAAATTTATTGTCCGCCATTTTGTAGTGGCTGCCAACATGAATTTTAATTTTTTTATAGTGCTATATTGCGCTAGTCAAGTCCTTTCAGATGATACCAATATTGACTCTTTCGGTTGTATAAAAGCGGAAAAAATTTGATTTTCGTTATTAAATTTTTGGAATATATATTTTTCAAAAAATGTTTTTGCCTATAACTTTACCGATTAGAGCCTGATTTATCTAAAATTTTTCATAAATATCTCTAGAGGCATATTATATTTACAAATAGTAACAAAGGTACCTATAAATTGTTCTATGGCTGAAAATTTTTAATTTTGGTGGTAAAAATATGGGAAAACACAGAGGCAGTCGTGTTTATTTGCTCATATCTCAGAAAGTTATGGGGCGATTGTGCTGAATTTCAATAGCGATTCATTCCCGGATATTTCCAAAAGACTGATGCCATAAACAGATCTGAGGAACATATGGTTGCTTCAAAAAGTTGATTTCAACCAACACACGGACAGACGGTCAGGGCTTAATCGACTCCTCTATTCATAAGCTTTCAGAAAATATATACTTTATGGGGTCGGAAATGAAAATTGTAGAAATTACAAACGGAATGACAAAGCTATATAAACCCTTGTGCACCACAGGTGAAGGGTATAACAAGTAAGAGTGTTATATTCGGCCGTGCCGAATCTTATATACCCTTCACAACGTGTAGTCATGCAATAATAACACTGTGCAAGAAATTGACACTTTTTTTTCGTGACAAGCTGGGCACCTAGCGTTTTAACATAATTCGGGTACGCTGAATCCAGTGGTGCCCGCGGTTTTTTTAAGTTGGCTCTGGTTTTCGAGATATACCGTTATTTCGAAAATGGAGGAGGTTGCACAACATATGTTCGTGTAACTCAAAAACGCTTTAGCTTATTGAAAAAACTTAAAAAATCCGCAATAAAATTTCCTTTTAGAAAAGTAAAACTTCTTTCTAATGTCCGCAGTCGTTTTAGAAACATAATTTTTTTGTTAAAAAAAAAATTAATTTTTTTATCAAAATTTTTGTTTTTTAAAAATTCATAAAAAATTCAAAAATGCAGCTAGGCTTCTAATTTTTTGCAGACATATAAAAAACGAAGCTGATAACAAAACAAGCCATAAATGTTTAAAATCTGTTAGCAACTTTTGATTTTACTCACAAAAGTCGACAAATTTTAATTAATTTAAGAATTTCCAAAAACGCAATATTTGTATGGGAGCCCCCCTAAGGAGTGGAGTTACCGATTAAAAAATTCTTTAATTACTTTTGTTATGTGTGTGGGAAATATAAAAATATGCCAAGTCGCCGTAAAATCACTATTGAAACAAGTACCTTGTATGAAACATATTTTTCTTTAAGTGTTATATATGGTAAGAGTTGGACACCATCAATAGTGTGTACACACTGCAGTTACCATTTAAATAAGTGGGAAAAAAATGGAGACGCCATGCCATTTGGTGTTCCAATGATTTGGAGAGATCCCATAGTTCATGTTGAAGATGAGTGTTATGCGTGCATAAATTATACAGCGGGTATGAACAGAAGAAAAATGACTTATATACATTATACTGAAACAGCATATGCTCGATTTCTGTTGCCACATTCTGATGAAATTCCTGTTCCGGATAGCCAAATACCAACAGAACATATTCCCTCAATAATTCATTATGTTGAAGCGGGTGGACCAGCTACTTCAATGTATCAACCGTCATGCATCACGGTCCCATGCAGTCATAATAAAATCACGCAAAGAGTTAAAACGAGCTAATATTTTAGCACCAGGTGTACAAATATACGGGGCTATCAATCGCCATAGACGATTTACGACTTTTTTTTAAATCTATTGAGAATAATTCTATCGCGTATTGTACTGACATCCGCGGCTTGGTTTTAATAATGCAAAATGAATATAATCCTGGAGATTGGCGCTTATTCATTGATTCTTCCAAAAGTAGCTTAAAAGCAGTTTTGCTACATGTCACTAATTTAAAAAGTCCTATTCCGATAGCACTAAGCACAAATACTAAAGAGACATACGCATCAATGAAAAAAATAATACAGTTAATTTAATATGAAGACCACAAGTGGAAAATATGCGCAAATTTAAAAGTGGTAGCTCTTTTAAGAGGCATGCGATTGGACTATACTAAAAATATGTGCTTATAGAATACGTGTTTCGATGGCGACCAGTACAATACACGGGATTGGGCTTTACATGAAGAAAGCAGATTGCATAGAAACAATGTTATTGAATTACCACTTGTGCCGATGGATAAGATTTTGCTTCCTCCACTCCACATCAAACTGGTTATTGTAAAAAATTTTATAAAAGCATTGAGCCCAGATAGTGTTGCTTTTAGCGAATTGCACCGAATTTTTCCACGATTAAGAGGCATGAAAGTAAAAGAAGGTATGAACTCTAACTACGTTATTTAATTAGATTTATATTTTATATCATAATGTTTTTATTTTACAGGAATTCTTAATGGACCGGACATTAGTCGTCTTATGAAGGACCATCAATTTGAGGTTGCATTGAATGATATCGAGCTATTGGCCAGGAATCGTGTGAAATCAGTAATAGAAAATGTATTAGGAAATCATCGGTCTGAAAACTAGCGAATTTTAATCAAAAATATGCCAACCGCGTTTAAAAACTTAAACGTTAGAATGTCATTGAAAATACATTTTTTGCATTACCATGCCCAAAAATTTAATGAACAATCACCAGCCGAGTCTGATGAACATGGCGAGAGATTTCACCAAGTAACAGCCAGGCTCGAACACTGGTATAGCGGCAAACAACTTGATTCGCTATTAGGGGATATTTGTGGGAGTCTGCAGGAGGAAGAAGAATAAATTTCTAAATAAAAACTTTAACTTTAACTACTTAACAACAAAAATTTTTTAGTTTGGTTATTATAAAAAATTTAATTTGGGGGTTGCGTTTTTTGAAATTCTTAAATTAATTAAAATTTGTCGACTTTTGTGAGTAAAATCAAAAGTTGCTAACAGATTTTAACATTTATGGCTTGCTTTGTTATCAGCTTCGTTTTTTATATGTCTGCAAAAAATTAGAAACCTAGCTGCATTTTTGAATTTTTTATGAATTTTTAAAAAACAAAAATTTTGAAATTTTGATAAAAAAATTAATTTTTTTTTTAACAAAAAAATTATGTTTCTAAAACGACTGCGGATATTAGAAAGAAGTTTTATTTTTCTTAAAGGAAATTTTATTGCGGAATTTCGTTTTTTCAATAAGCTAAAGCGTTTTTGAATTACGCGAACATATGTTGTGCAACCTCCTCCATTTTCGAAATAACAGTATATCTCGAAAACCAGAGCCAATCTTAAAAAACCGCGGGCACCACTGGATTCAGCGTACCCGAATTATGTTAAAAAGCCAGGTGCCCGCCTTGTCTGTTTTTTCAACTAGCATAGTGTAATTATTGTGTCACCATTCATCTCATATGAAATACGTGCATACATATAAAAAACATCCCATTGTACAATTATAAATTGAGTTGACGTATGTATGTAAAAAAAAAATTAAAAAACAAAAATGTTAATAAAAAAAAATTTTAAAAATAAATTTAAAAAAAAAAAATTTTAAAAAATTAAAAAAAAAAACAATAAAAATATAAATATTATATAAAATAAAAAAAAAAAAAAAATTTTTTTTGGCTCAGCTCAGTATACCACGTTTGTATGTACTATGTATGTATGTGTCTATGTTGTTGTTGTTATGAAAAAAAAACGAGGTGGTAGTGGTTTTTTGTTCATATCTCAGTTGTTTATGTACCGATGTTTCTGATTTTCAATACCGTTCTCCGAATATTTCTAATGTTTTAATACCTCACCCGGGTCCAGGCGATGTCGGGTGGCTTCAAAAAGTTAATTTCAACATACACACGGACAGACTGACAGAGCTTAATCGACTCCCCTATTCATAAGCTTTCACAATATATTTACTTTATGGGGTCGGAAATGAAATATGTAGAAATTTCACACGGAATGACAAACCTATATATATCCTTTTTCACTGTATGAAGGGTATAAAAAGGTGAAAGAAGTTTACAAGTCTTTTTATCAATAGTGCGCTCTAAATTATAAACTGTTTAGTATCAACAAATTAGTAGATAAATTTAAAACATTTTGATCCTACATCACAACTTATTCGTGACTAATCGAAACTTATTTATGTCTATTTGGTGGATATCTTCTCTGATCATTGTGTTTCTTCTTAACTTGCTTGGTTTATGTTTTAGCTAAAACATTTCTTTTGAAGTTTTTTAAAGTACAGTGAGCCAGCAATGAGCGATTATGATATTTGAAACTGATAATATAAAACTATACAAAAAAATAAAACATTTTAAATAACTTTGTCATTACCAATCAAAATATTTACTGTAAGTAATGATAATACTAGACTACGTGGTCCATTATAGCTGAAATGGACTAGATACAACATATTCCTATGTAGTGTAGTCACGGACCATTTAATTTTCACACAAAAGTTTCAATTCTCAGCTTTTTCGTATAAACTCTGTACGATTAGTTTTGATTATTTACTTAAAACTCGCCTATTGATATTTCTTCATAAGATAATCTATACATGTCAACCTAGTCGCCCATATGACCGTTTACTGTTTGGCAGATCAAACAGGGATAAAAGATTAAGTTTATTAAAACACCGCAGTCATGTCTCTGAATGGCAATTTTAAATACAGTCGAAGCCCAGTATAACACATACGCGCTTTAACGAAAATCCGATATAAAGAATGACCAAATTTTTCCATTAGCTACCTTACATTACGAATGGTCAACTTATTTTACGCCCGGTTTAGCGAATGGTACAGAAAAAAATAAAACCAAAAAGTCGTTACAATGCCATTATTTTTTTTTTGTTTTTGTTGTTTTAGTGCGAGAACATGCAGATTGGATATTTTCAAACTTAAAAAGTAGTTCTGTTTGATGTGTGGCGAAAACAGAATGGTGAATAGAAAAAGAATATCATTCAATGAAAAAATTAAAATTTTGGAGGATTATAAGAAAGGGTTAAGGCTTTCAGTGGTATCTCAAAAGTATGGGATACCAAAATCCTCAATATGTACTTTCAAAAAGATGGAAAATAAAATTGTCGAAAAAACAATGGAACTAAAAATTGACGATCTCTTAAAAAAGATGAATATCCCATAATGGAAAAAGAATTGTATAGCTGGTTTCTCAATCAAAGAAACAATCATGTTCCGGTTAATGGAACTGTGTTAAAAACAAGAGCATTATAAATCCAAAAACGTGTTTATGGCTCCGGATTTCATGCAAGTGATGGCTTTTGGCATAAGACTACTAAAACTTTCTGGCGGAAAACTTTCCGCTCGCCATGTTTTGGTGGACGACTCTAAAAATAAACTCCAAAGTGTATTGAAGGAAAACAAATTGTCACAAAACGCAGTATTTAACGCAGATGAAACTGGGCTCTACTTGAAATTATCGTACATGCTGGGGTATCCAATGCTCTTGGTAGGAAGTTGTCTAAGAAGAGAGTAACAGTTCCTCTATGTTCCAATGCCTCTGGCATAATAATAGTTAAGCCACTGTTGATAGGAAAAGCTAAAACACCTCGTTCATTTAGAAACAAAGTTCTTACTGTGAATTACACTCATTCAAAAAATACATGGATGAATGCAGGAATTTTTAAAATGTGTTTTTTTTTTGAGATGGTTGTTCCGGAGGTAAGAATATATACACATGCATATGTAATTTTAAAGAAATTTTATCCGTAATTTTGTTTCGCTTTACATATTTTAGAATGAAGATGCTATTGACTATACTAACGTTGAGGATGAACCAGAAGTGCCTTCTATTAAGAATATAGATGCTTTTAAAGGGTTTGAAACATGCATCTTATGGTGTGATCAAAATAAAATTGATTACTCAAAATCGTCTATGCTAAGAGAATTGCAAGAAGAAGCAATTCAAAAAAGTTTATCGACGACATATAAACAGTCATTTATTACAGATTTTTTAAATAACTGATATGTTTTAATTTATAAGTACGTTTGTTGAAATTAACAAAACTAAAAATTTTAATTTAATGCCAAATGACTCTAGTTCTTATTACAAAAATTTTGTTCGGTATAGCGAATCTCCCAGTTTAACGAATGTGGCTGACATTTTATCATTCGTTATACCGAGTTTCGACTGTATTTCATATGAGATGAAAGGTGATACAAACTATTGTTATTGCATGACTACACGTTGTGAAGGGTCGAATATGGCACTCTTACTTGTTACGATATAAAAATCTCATAATAAGTTGATTATCATAATAATATCTTGAATAGTTTATCATAATCGGTTAATAATTTTGGAGTTATAGAAATTTTAACATTGTTAAATTAAAAGTTTATTAAACATTAACGGCCCTATTCATAACAAAAAGTTAGCCACAGTTTATACACTACGTACAACGAGCTGCTAACTAGAATGCCGATTAAGCTTGGCAGCTCGTTGGCACAGAGTTTATTCATAACAAACTTTTATCCATCTGCCAACTTTTCATAAATCAACTCTGAAAATGCAACCATTTTTTGTATATCATCCCTGATTTTAACATTTTTTTGTTTTTTCATTCATACCAAAAAATTTTAAATTTGAAAAATAAATTAAAAGAATATACAAACAATATAATTAATTGGTAACAGGATGAATAGGTAGGTAAAAAAATATTGGTAATGTAAAACAACAACACAGAACAGTTGTTTTTCACAAGTTGGCAAACGTTTGGAAGCTCGTTAACAAGAGTTTAGCAAATCGTTAGCCAGAGTTTGGCATGTGTGTTATGAATAAACTTTATGCTAACTTTATGCCAACTTTTTGTTATGAATAAGGCCGTAAGTGATTAAAAGAATCTTAATTTTAAATTAAAAAAAAAACCGCATATGTATTTATTATTGCATGGTGTATGCATAATGTTAAGTATCCTGGGATACTAAACTATTTGCATTTTATTTTTATACCCGCCACCAAAAAAATGGTGGGGGTATATTCATTTTGTCATTCCGTTTGTAACACATCGAAATATCCATTTTAGACCCCATAAAGTATATATATTCTGAATCAGGGTTTGATTTGATGACGATCTAGCTATGTCCGTCCGTCTGTCCGTCTGTTGAAAGCACGATAGAGGTCGCACCGAAAAAGCTAGGGGGCTCAAAATTTGCCAGAATCTTTCTTATAGACAAGGTTTGTATTGAAAATGGGCTAAATCGGAATATAAGGAAGAGAGTTATAGCTCGAAAAGCAAGAGTAGGTCGAAAAAACCGTGTCCTTCAAACATTGAATAAAATGGAATTGTGTCCAAGCGCATTAACGTAGGCTCATGAAACTTCGAATATATATTTCTTGAGTAAAAACAATATTTTCCCCCGAAAATTATAAGGAGAGGAGTTATCGATAAAAATGTACGAAAATTTATACCGCACAGTGTATTTTTCGGTATATTTAAAAACAAAAACGTCATAAAAGCAACAAAATTTAATGTACGACTCTGAAATTTTGCACACTTTGCTTTTTAGTGAGAGGCTTTTTTGTAACGGAAAATCGATGTGCCACGCCCACTTTTACGCCCACCTCCCATATAACGTTTTACCTAAAATTCATATAATTTCTCTATTAATAAAGATTTTGGAATAATAAAGGACTATATTGAAACACCTAAGTTGTACTCATTCGCAAAAACAACTTTGACACGCCTACTATAACGCCCACTTTTCACGTTATATACCGTTAATGAAATTTAAAAGCTCATAAAACCGCCAAAATTAGAGATATGATGATAAAATTTGCTACGTATATCCCCCTGGGCGATATTATTACTATGGCAGAAAATTAAGGTTCCACGCCCACTTTTACGCCCACCTCCCATATAACGTTTTACATAAAATTCATATAATTTCTCTATTAATAAAAATTTTGGAATAACAAAGGACTGTATTGAAACACCCAAGTTGTTCTCATTCGCAAAAACAACTTTGACACGCCTACTATAACGCCCACTTTTCACGTTATCTACCGTTAATGAAATTTAAAAGCTCATAAAACCGCGAAAATTAGAGGTATGATGATAAAATTTGCTACGTATATCTCCCTGGGCAATGTCATTACTATGCCAGAAAATTAAGGTACCACGCCTATTTTTACGCCCACCTCCCAAATAACGTTTTACCTAAAATTCATATAATTTCTCTATTGATAAAGATTTTGGAATAATAAAGGACTATATTGAAACACTTGAGTTGTGCCCATTCGCAAAAACAACTTTGACACGCCTACTATAACGCCCACTTTTCACGTTATCTACCTTTAATGAAATTTGAAAGCTCATAAAACCTCCAAAATTAGAGGTATGATGATCAAATTTGCTACGTATATCCTTGTAATCAATGTTATTGTTGTGCCAAAAAGTTAAGGTGACACGCCCACTTTAACGCCTACCTCCCATATAACGGTTTATCTTAAATTCATGTAATTTCTCTATTGACAAAGTTTTTGGGAAAATAAAGGACTATATTGAAATATCTAAGTTGTATTTAAGAGCAGAAACTTTACTGACACGCCTACTTTAACACCCACTTTCATTGAAAGACTACATTTACAAAAGCATTTTAGTAGCATATCGAAGTTATAAAGGGTGGTTAAATTTTAAAGGCCCATGTTGAATTTAAATAAAATACAAATTATTTAGGAAATTATTATTATTTGTTTTTGAAATGATAATATTTGTAAAAATATATATTCTGAATCAGGGTTTGATTTGATGACGATCTAGCTATGTCCGTCCATCTGTCCGTCTGTTGAAAGCACGATAGAGGTCGCACCGAAAAAGCTAGGGGGCTCAAATTTTGCCAGAATGGTATTGAAAGTGGGCTAAATCGGAATATTAGCAAGAGAGTTATAGCTCGTAAAGCATGAGTAGGTCGAAGAAACCGTGTCCTTCGAATATTGAATATTGAAAAACAAGCGAATATTCGCGAATACGAATATTCGTTACATCACTAATATATACAGCAGGCATTACTTGTAGACAATTCGGTAGGGATACAGGCAGATGGATGAACAAGCAAGTAAATGACTGGAAAGGAGCAAGCACAATCAAAAAATTGTTACAAACAATAGAAATAAGCCTCATCAATACTATTTACAAGACAAATTTCTGTTGTATGCTTGGTAGGGTAATAATTCAAGTTGTGTTTACGTCGACATTTTACTAATGCATCTCAGTAGGGTAACGCTTATTATAAACAATGATTTTTAGTAGATTTTTTAAATACTTTAATTCTATCCCTTTTAACAAGCAGTCTCCCTATTGCAGCTTTTATTGTTATGTTGCAATATAAATACATACATACATACGTATGAATGTAACTATGTATACAGTTTTTAGTTTAGTTACGAATACCAATCGCTTGTAGTCATATAAATCTTCTTGATTTTAAAATATGTAATTAAGTGCAAAAAGTTTTGAAAGTATGTTTAAGCTCAATATGTGCATCCAGTCTACCAAATGGCCAGCAATTAGCATTCTGTCCGGTAGCTGTAAACGACAATCAATGATTTTTTTTACAACGTAAATATATTTGAATAAAGAGGCCAATAGGAAATGGTTACTAAGATGAGTTTGTAAAGAAAGTGATAAGAATACCCAATAAGAAACTTAGAAGTTCATATAAATATAATTGATAAATTTGTTATACTTTGCACATACATACAAAATAGGTCGATTCAAACTGAATGCACCTGAGTTCTGTGCTATAAGACGTTTGTAAATTTCATGTCAAATAAATAATTGCCCCTTTAGTGAATATGTTTTCCTTCGAAATACCAATCAAAGAAGAGAATAAAACCATTAACATTTTCTGCATATTCGTAAATTAATTGCTTTTGTATTGCCTTGAATTGATAACAATAAAAATATGTATTAATATGTTCAAACTCATTTAAAGAAATGAAATAAACTAAAAGCATTCAAACCATTCCTTCAGTATCCCAGCAAAAAAATCTATGACAAAAAAATGAATTTGCAGAGGTTCAACTGGTGACGAAGTGATTAAATTTAGGTGAAAACACTAATGATTTTAACTTTAGCGTGTCATTGGAGATCGTGTGTTTACATAAATATTTTAATGAACTGCACTCCATTCTAATAAGTGCATAGAACTCATGCATATTTGATGAAAAGCATCGGATATTTCATGAGATGATTTTGTGTGTTTACATGAATTGTTTAACACTACATTTACACCTACACAAAATCTGAGACTTAAGGGATTTTGAGCGAAATCTACCAGATTTCCCATACAAAACGAAATCTACTTCGCCACTATATTTTGGCAAAATCTACTTAAAATCTAGTACTACTTCGTGATGCAACTGTGGTTTTTATTAAATTGTACTAAAATATACTACGCTGCACACAGAAAAATTCATAATATATTTCATAATATATAAGGTGGTTGCAATTGCACAAGTACTTCATTGTTTACATCGCTTTTATATGGAGTTTGAATTTTCGAGAATCAGAACATAGAGAGCCTCTCAGATCACCTTGTAAATGAGTATATTGTTTTGAAAATGGTATAAACGGTTTAAATTTTAATAAAGATTTTAAATCAAATCTACTAGATTTCGCTTAGGTGTAAATGTAGTATAAAATACTTTGCATGATGTTGCATTCATTTTTAAGCACATCATTTATGACAACATTTTTCACATTTAGGAAGTCATTTAGAATGAATGCTTTTACACAATTGAAAATGTAATTCGCTTTGCACTACTTCTTTCTTTTTTTGCTGGGATTGTAAATACAAATATCTTGGTCGATCTGTCACTGATTAACATATTTTTATTGCTGTAACTAATTGTCGTAAAAAATCAACGATTTAGCAATTGCACTTAATTTTTTTTTCCAAAGTAATACCAAAATTATTGTAAGTTAAAGTTTTGAATAACACAACTAATAGCATGTACAGAAATTTATTTAATCAGCTTTAAAACCACTCATTTCGTTTGTTTAGTAAATTGATGTTTGTATTTATATTGTCAACAAAAGCTCTTTTTTTTAGGTTGTTTTCAAAAGCATAAATATATCAATCAAACCGTTCTCTGCTATCAATCGTGAATAAATTTCACGAACATGTTTTCACTTTATACAAAGAAAGTAATACCAATTTTAGTATAAAGAGATTATTCCATAGCGATTACAGTTAATAACAAAATGGGGGTTATAAAAAATTCGGCACAGCCGAATATAGTGCTCTTACTTGTTTAATTTTAAAAGAAACCACCTTGTAGGAAACGGTTTTAAAGCTCAACGAGAACAAATAAAAAAAAATCAAAATTGCAAGTCACATAAAACAGGATTAAAATCAGTAGCATTTTTGTACCATTTTGTTGTTGTTATTTAGTTGCTCTACCTCTTTAACGTTAAAATATGCTTACAATGCAATTATCCCACAAATACATCATCATTTCTAGTGTAAACGTTGTTGTTATTTATCTGATGTTCGCTCCTACCATCAGATTGAGCTTAATGTAAAGTAAATGTATTGTTTGAGACTCCAACGAAGTTAATAGTAATACGTTGTCTTAAGTACTACAAACGTGGCCATGTAGCTGTATTGTAGCACAAATGTCTAGACTAAATTACAATCTTTCAACTAAAAAGTTAAGGAGACTGGCGTATTGACACCAGGGGTTTCATTTGTTCCTTCATTCACTTAAATATTTCTTTTAGGCATTGCATATTTTGTACTCCTCCTCATATTCTTTTGTTTTTTTTTTTCTCTATGTCTTCTACTTCGTTCTGACATGGTTTATGGACTTGTCATCGTAGGCATGTTAAGAATTTCAGGGAATTTATTTTAATGACTTTATTAAATAAATCTATAAAATACAAAACCATGAAATTACCTAAAAGGGGGATATAAAAAATGTTTAAATTTAACAATTTGATTTAAAGTCTGATGTTGGCTAGGCAACTAAAAGTAGAAAAGCTCAGCATTGTGGGTACACTCCGCCCCAACAAAGCTTACATCCCTGCGGAGATGAAAGAAGACAAAAAAAAGAAGTTGGTTCAAGTTTATTTGGCTTCTACGACAACGTAACACTGCTCTCATATAAGCAGCGGAAGTCCAACTCGGTCATCCTTCTTTCTAGTATGCATGATGATGCACAAATTGACGAGAATGGGAAACCACAAATTATAAATTCTTATAATCAAACAAAAGGTGGGGTGGACGTAATGGACCAAACGCTCCAAGAATACACGACTCAGCGACAAACAAGAAGATGGCCGATGGCATTTTTCTATAACATCATTGATGTGAGCGCATTTGCATCACACATCATATATTATGGAAATAATCCAACTGCACGATACACCACGACGCGCAGGAAGAATTTCCTGCGTCAACTGGCAGAAAACCTGTGCATTCCTGTTATAGAAAATAGAATTTCAAATGTGCAAAGCGTGCGCCAATTTTCAGCAAAAAATGCAATTGAAAGCATCATCGGAAGGCCGTTGGAGAGTGTGCTTTGTGCTGCAGGTCCGTCAACATCTCCATCAGCACGACAAAGGGGCAGAAAAGTACATACGGGCGTGTGCTACATGTGCAAACTTCTTCCAAATAAGCGCAGAAGAAAAACTAGAAAAAATTGCAGCATATGTAGCACGCCGATATGCGATGAGCACGCCATAACAATTACTAAATGCTACAATTGCCACAATAACAACGATAGTGATTCGGATGAATTATAATATAAAATATATAAAATATGATAAAATAAATAAAAAAGACATTTATTTCCAATAAAAACAACACAAAAAAACGTTTTTTCATTTACATGTCAGGCATTTACATAGGAATTGCATTAGGGTACCCGGGGACCCGGTTGTGTGTTTATGGGGGTAAAACATTTAAAATCATTTTTTAAAGAAAATATTGAAAATATTTTGAATTTTTTCGTATTTAAATCTTAGTTTAGCCAAAATCTCTCATGATTCGGAGTTTTATGTCCATATCTCAAAAATTATAGGCACAGCAGCACTTTAAAGTCAAAAAAGGTACACGGGTACCCGGTTATGAAGCGTAGGGTTAAAAGTTGGAATACATTTGGTGCGTGCATTTGAATATTATACGATTTACAAATTGAAACTTGGAATTTTTACAACAACTATTTTAGGTTTTTCCTTATTATTCAATTACAAGGAAATTCTACCAACAACTGATTTTTCTTATGAGACACAAGCCAAAACATGGCATGTGTTTCTGGGCCCCTAAGTTAAATATTTATTTAACAGGGTGGTGCATAATGTGCTGTATGTTTACAATTTTCTTATTGTTGCTATTATTATTGGGAGTTTTTTTTCATTATTTTTAAAAAAGGACATCCTGTAATTGGTGGCCATTCATTGCTGTGCATGTGCATATTTCTCATAATTCAAAATTTCGAGTGAAATGGTCATGATTTCATTTCGAACGTTGGTTTGTAGTTGGAAGATAGTTATTAGCATACACACTTTATTTTATACTTATGTATATCGTCAAAGAAACTGTTAGCACCCGTGAAATAGTTAAAATGCGAAATACTGCTTTAATATGTCTTTCAGCAAAGGAATTAAGTTGCCTGCAAATATGTACTGTTTTTCTAAGTTGTAGAAACCGCGATAAAATTGGAGTAAAATTGTCTAATTTGGGGAAAAAATCGTTAAAAATCGTCAAATGGTTTAATGCAAAACATAACATAAATCTAGAGAGATCAATGGTTTTATTAGACCGTTTTAAGTTAAGAACATGACAATAAATATAATACAATTTAGAATTAGTTTCGAAAAATAAATATTAAATAATATATAAATACAAAAAATAAAAATTAATAAATTGGCTGCATCTTTTTGGACTATTTGACAAATAATTATAATCGCTTCTTGCTAAAGTTTCTACCGACTAAAGTAGCTTTAGACAAGCGTAAGATGAGCACAACGCCAAAATAAACTACATCGTTTCGCTTTTCAGTCCATAAACTTATGTCTGGATCTGCAAACCAGTCTTCTCTTCTTGTTGGTTACCTGTGAAAAACACCATTAAAATTTCATTTTAGCTACTACAAAGTTTTGTATAAAAAATGGTTGAAACTTCTACTTACAGAGAAAGAGCTGCTACAATTTTCATCATCTTGGTTTTCTATTGAAAATATAATGTTTGATTTTTAAGGTTTTTATGTATAATTAAAAAGAACTTAGTGTTTTTAAAGTATTTAAGCATATTAATTTGTCAATTATTTTTAAATAAATTCACCTGAAAAACTAAAATTGTTTAAAACGCGTTTCCAAATTTATATATGTATGTATGTTCGTGTTGTAGGTATCAGTTGATATAATGTGGCATATGCGATCTTAAAACAAGAGCGCTATATACGGCCATGCCGAATCTTATATACCCTTCACAACGTGTAGTCATGCAATAACAGTAGTTTGTATCACCATTCCCCATATGAAATACGGTCATACATATAAAAAACATGCATATATAAAAACATCCCATTGTACAATTATAAATTTACGTATGTATGTTAAAAAAAAAATATAAAAAAAAAAAATTTAAAAAAAATTTAAAAAAAAAAATTAAAAAAAAAATTTTAAATATATATAATATATATAAAACAAAAAAAAATTATAAAAAAAAATTAAAAAAAAAATTAAATAGAAAATTAAAATAAAAATTTTTTTGGCTCAGCTGGGATTCGATGCCACGTTTTCTCTAACCAGCATACACGTTTGTATTTATGTATGTTGTTGTTGTAATGTTGTTATTGTGAAAAAAAAATCGAGGTGGTCGTGGGTTTTTGCTCATATCTCAGTTGTTTATGTACCGATCGATCTACTCCCGAATATTTCTGATATTTTAATACCTCACCCGGGTCCATGCGATATCGGGGGGCTTCAAAAAATTGATTTTAACATACTCACGGACAAACGGGCAGACGGACAGACTGAGAGAGCTTAATCGACTCCCCTATTCATAAGCTTTCAGAAAACATATACTTTATGGGGTCGGAAATGAAAATTGTAGAAATTTCACACGGAATGACAAACCTATATATACCCTTTTTATACCCGCCACCAAAAAAATGGTGGGGGTATATTCATTTTGTCATTCCGTTTGTAACACATCGAAATATCCATTTTAGACCCCATAAAGTATACTTATATATTCTGAATCAGGGTTTGATTTTACGACGATCTAGCTATGTTCGTCCGTCTGTCCGTCTGTCCGTCTGTTGAAAGCACGATAGAGGTCGCACCGAAAAAGCTAGGGGGCTCAAATTTTGCCAGAATTTTTCTTATAGACAAGGTTTGTTTGGTATTGAAAATGGGCTAAATCGGAATATCAGGAAGAGAGTTATAGCTCGAAAAGCAAGAGTAGGTCGAAAAAACCCTTTTCCTTCGAACATCGAATAAAATGGAATTGTGTCCAAACGCCTTAACGTAGCCTCATGATACTTCGAATATATATTTCCTGGGTAAAGACAATATTTTCCCCCGAAAATTGTCTCAATCTATGCATTAGGAGAGGAGTTATCGATCAAAATGTACGAAAATTTATACCGCACAGTGTATTTTTCGGTATATTTAAAAACAAAAACGTCATAAAAGCAACAAAATTGGATGTACGACTCTGAAATTTTGCACACTTAGCTTTTTGGTGACACGCTTTCTTGTAACGGCAAGTCAATGTGCCACGCCCACTTTTACGCCCACCTCCCATACAACGTTTTAACTAAAATTCATATAATTTCTCTATTAATAAAGATTTTGGAATAATAAAGGCCTATATTGAAACACCTCAGTTGTACTCATTCGCGAAAATAACTTTGACACGCCTACTATAACGCCCACTTTTCACGTTATCTACCGTTAATGAAATTTAAAAGCTCATAAAACCGCCACAATTAGAGGTATGATGATGAAATTTGCTACGTATAACCCTCTAGACAATGTCATTACTGTGCCAAAAAATGAAGGTGCCACGCCTACTTTTACTCCCACCTCCCATATAACGTTTTACCTAAAATTCATATAATTTCTCTATTAATAAGGATTTTGGAATAATAAAGGACTATATTGAAACACCTAAGTTGTACTCATTAGCAAAAACAACTTTGACACGCCTACTATAACGCCCACTTTCACTTTTGAATTGTGTCCAGACGCATAAACGTAGTCATGAAACTTCGAATATATATTTATCGAGTCAAAAGAATATTTTTCCCTGAAAATCGCTTAAATCTATGAATTAGGAAAAGAGTTATAGATAAAAATGTACGAAAATTTATACCGCACAGAGTATATTTCAAATTTAAAACGTAATAAAACTGACAAAACTATATGTACGATACTGAAATTTTGCAAACATGGCTTTTTGGTCAAAGTCTTCGTTATAACGGAAAATGGATGTGCCACGCACACTTTTTTCCTTAAATTCTTATAAAAATATATTAGTCATATATATTAGCATTTATTCATCTTACACTGCGCCATTTATTGTACTGTAGCTAAATATAAGATAAAGATGATAAGATAGATGACTCTACTAGCAACTACTAGATGGCATGCTAACAACTTATGCTTATGTTCTCCTGAAGTTATGCTCTATTAAAAATGGGAATTTAGGAAAATTTTGACCTAAGTCAAAAAAAATTATCTCTAAACATTATAAACAATTTATTTTCATGTACTAATGGCTAACAAATTTCAAAATTATACAAAACTTATTTCGTTTGAAAATCTTTTAAAATCAAAATGTTATAGAAAATCTTACTAATAAATTTTCCGTTTTAGCAAAATGCTGAGAATGTATATTTTAAATCACCCTGTGGCCCTTAAAATTTAACCTTAAATTCACTTTCTTCCTCTTAAATTCATGTAAATTCTCTATTGACAAAGTTTTTGGGAAAATAAAGGACTATATTGAAATATCTAAGTTATGTTTATTAGCAGAAACTTTATTGACACGCGTATTTTAACGGCCACTTTCATTGAAAGACTAAATTTACGAAAACATTTTACTAGCATACCGAAGTTATAATGGGTGGTTTAATTTTAAGGGACTATGTTGATTTTGAATAAAATTATTATGAAATTATTATCATTTATTTTTATAATGATAATATTTGTATGCTTCAATTATGTATGGAACAAAATATCGGCCAAATGGCGGCACACCACGATCCGATAGTCCAAATTTTCAATGACACTGTTGATGCTCGATTGTTGGGCACGATGATGAGTCGAGGTTGCTTGCTCTTTTGCCACGTTATCGTGAAAAACAGCAATGTTTCCCATTCAACGAACTAAGATGGCATTCACAGATGTTTTCACATTTCATACAGACCTGCTTTGCAGACATTTAAATATTTTTTACAATTCTCACGATTGTGGACGAATTCGAACAATTATGTTGACCAAAAGAATCACGAAGTGCACAAAATGCATTTTGATTTGAACGCCCATTTTTATAAAAATCTTTAATATTTAAAAGCGTTGCTCGATTGCGTATCTTTCCACGGTTCAAATTGAGTTAGTCTGAGATTGAGAAATGTCAAATGAAATACAAGAAAAAAGTTGAAGTTTAGATGTGGTTCACCTTAAACATGGGCCCTTAAAATTTAACCACCCTCTACAAAGAAAGTGATACATATTTTATTATAAAGAGATTATTCTATAGCGATTAACAAAATAATAAATATTGTGCTTTAAATGTACACAAAATTGGTGGTGGGTATAAAAGATTCGGCACAGCCGAATATAGTGTTCTTACTTGTTCACTGTGTGAAGGGTATAAAAACGAACAAAGTGGAAAAATTTTCCACACAAACACATATAATAATGATAGGTTTATCTCTTTCACTCTGTTATATTATTAATGACATAAAAACCGTTACAAATTATTATACCCTTCACACAGTGAAAAAGGGTATATATAGGTTTGTCATTCCGTGTGAAATTTCTACAATTTTCATTTCCGACCCCATAAAGTATATATTTTCTGAAAGCTTATGAATAGGGAAGTCGATTAAGCTCTGTCAGTCTGTCCGTCTGTCCGTGTGTATGTTGAAATCAACTTTTTGAAGCCCCCCGACATCGCTTGGACCCGGGTGAGGTATTAAAATATCAGAAATATTCGGGAGTAGATCGCTATTGAAAATCAGAAACATCGGTACATAAACAACTGAGCTATGAGCAAAAACCCACGACCACCTCGATTTTTTTTTCACAAAACCAACATTACAACAACAACATACATACATACAAACGTGTATACTGGTTAGAGAAAACGTGGCATCGAATCCCAGCTGAGCCAAAAAAAAATTTTTTTTATATATTAAAAATTTTTTTTTTTAATTTTTTTTTTATTTTTTTTTTATTTTTTATTAAATATATTATTTATATTTTTATTATTTTTTTTTTTAATTTTTTTTTTTTTTAATTTTTTTTTTATTTTTTTTTTGTTTTACATTAATTATATATATTTTAATTATTTAAAAAAATTTTTTTTTTTTTAATTTTTTTTTTAAATTTTTTTTTTAAATTTTTTTTTTTATTTTTTTTTTAACATACATACGTAAATTTATAATTTTACAGTGGGATGTTTTTTATATATGTATATTTTTTATATGTATGTACGTATTTCATATGAGATGAATGGTGATACAAAATACTGTTATTGCATGACTACTCGTTGTGAAGGGTATATAAGATTCGGCACGGCCGAATATAGCGCTCTCACTTGTTTTTATTTAGTTTAAGGTTGATATAAAAGTAATGAAAAATGTTGCAAACTTGAATTCTTAAAAAACGTCAAAAACATAACATAAATCGTCAACATTTAATTTTAGCACGTACAATCGTCAAAATGACGATAAATCGACAAATCTGGCAGCTATGGTTGGAAGGGCAACTGTCTAAAAAGAAATCATACGTCTCCCGATATGCACACCCACTGTCAAAGAATGAAATACCAATGTCATTAAAAAAAAAAATTAACGGCCAATTAGAACACAGTACACTTAAGTAGTTGTAATCGGCGCTTGTCTCTGGAAATTAGACCATATTTTGCAGTTTTGCTTATTGATGTAACAATTTTTTATGAAATTTATCGCTCATTTTCAAATTGTGAATAAAGCGTAGATTTTACTCTACGTTTCCTCATGAAAACAATTTATGCATTTCAAAGAATGAAATACATTAGCGTCTGTAATGCGTTAAAAATTCAAAAAATTTTTTGCTGTGTATGAGTGGTACCAGTAGGATGAAGCAACAGCACACTTAAACGGTACCACAATTACTTTTTTAAATTTAATTTTTGATGACCGAATTATTTTAAGGAATTCAAAATTCAATTCAGTAAATTGGCTACCACGCCACCTATCGGCACAAAAATATGCATACAAAATTATCTGACTCTCTCTTTTATAGATTCGCAGACATGCGATTATATACAACCACATTGTATGGGAGGTGTCATGCCCACCATTTCGCTTGTAGAAAAGTATGTTTTATTGGACAAAATGTGAGGATTATCGTTATCTCTATTATTTAAATACTCAAATATCAACACTTGTGTTGTATGGAATAAGAAAAATTAAATTTTAAAAGCACGATACGATTTAGCGTCGTTACAAAGACATCTCATAAATGGTTCAATATCCTTGAAAACTCGCAGTTTAATTAATTTTGTTTTAATCCTCTAACAGGTAAGACCGACTTAAGACGGTCTTCGCTTTTTGGGCTGTAGTACTGTATTTTACATTTTCTAGCTTCAAAGTAGTAAAGAATGTATTTAGAAAACATTGTTTTACATTTCTGTCCTGCACAACACATTCTGATTAGTCGTTTCTTAGCTGTGATCAATCAAGTGCAAAAAGTAAGCAAAATAGCATCGAAAATTATTTCGTAAATTTATTTTTTTGCTTCAATTAAAAAACCACATTTAGAATAAAGTGATCGACTTAAAAAATTTACGGTAAGTAGGTAATATATTATATTTTAGTTTTATTATACACTGGAAGTAAAAAAATAAAAATAATTGTACTTTTAAGATGTAATAGTGAAGGCAGTCTTAAGGTGGTCTTGCCGGTTGCGACGTAAGAACCGTCCACATCAACTGCAAAGACAAAAGGATGCTTCAAATGCAAACAAGCCCGATCTCCGTTACCAACAGCTGAATTTACTGGACCATCAGTTCAGCCCAATCCTGGTGGTTTCGTTGGAGGTGTGGCATTATTTTTCTTATTTTGTAAGTATTACTTATGTCATTTTTTAAGCAGCTCTGAATAAAATATCTAAAAGAGCTTTCTAAACGTATGGCGCAAGCGCTCGATACGTTCACATGTCAACGAGGTAGCCTTTCAGGGTGATTCGTCTCTTCCATTGGCCGTGAAAGAGCTTAAAACACCAATGGAATTCTTCAATTACTTTTTCTCTGATAATATTATTGAATTAATCGCTGTAGAAACAAATCGCTGTGCGCTGGAGAAAAATATAAACACAAATTTAAGCACAAATTCCACTGAAATAAGACATTATCGACTGCCCTCTGTTTATCTGACCGTCTGCAGACGGTCTTCCCTATTTTTTACCTAGCGTAGGTCCAAAATATTTTTTTCATCTGAAAATTAAAATCTACGGTCCTCTTGACTATATCTACCTGAAAAAAAAATATTGGTTTAGTCCGTTCATATTTACAGTCTTGCCTGTTGGAGGGTTAAAGTGTAAATCTTATAAAAATAATCAAAAACAATGAAAATGTATGAATAATATAAAATAAATTTAATTTTTAATCTTATATAGTGAGTTTTGATTTTCAGTATGTTTTTTTTTTTTATCAAACTGCTGTTTTTGTGATAAAGCAAATTTCTGGCACAATGGATAAGTTAATAAACAAAATTGCCGTTTTTAGGCTAATGAACAACGCGAAGAGTACAAGAGCTACAATAATATCCATTAAAAATAACGGTATGGTGTGGTTAATGGGCTGGTGGAAACGGAATCGGAATATTAACATCAATGATAACCATTATCGCTCCATGTTAACGGACTATGTACTTTCTGAAATTCAAGCGCATGATCTCGCTTACCACTGGATATAATAGAAAGCCGCTAGAAGTCATTCAGCGCATCAAACAATGGACTTGTTGAGATATAATTTGGTTGAGCACTTTCGTCTACATAATGCTACAGTAAGTTGGCCACCTAGATCGTGTGATATCACACCTTTTCATTATTTTCTCTGAAGATATATAAAGTATTCAGGAGAAAACCAGCTACGATTGACGCTCGTTTTCAAACAGTAATTGATCTTTTATCCGATAATTAAAATTTTAAGTTAATTTTTAAGTTTATGTGCTTTATTTAAATGCATCTTAGAACGCTTTCTATGATAAATGTATTAACTCAAATTAATTATATTTTCTCTATTTTTTTTTTTTTTTTAGTAATACCCCGCCAGATAATACTTACAGTGCAGTTTACAGCCACAACATATTTCCAAGTATTACGTACCTTAAAAGAAATACACACACCTAATTGTTGCCATATTTGAGTGGCAAATTCTGATTTATGACTGTAATTTTTCATCTTAATCATGGCTGTGACTACTTTATGTTCTTTTGCAATAAAACAATAAAAAAAAATATTCTACCATTTAAAGATGTATTTACATTCGCTTTTATTAGTATAGTTGCTTTGTTAAATTGCTTGGATTCTAAAAGCTGCTGTAAAGCATTCTTTAAAAAGGGAATTTGTTGATTTGATTAATGTGGCAACGTTTTATCTTTATAAATCTACAACTGTAAAGCATTCATTATGTTTGTGTTTTGTTGTTGTTTAAAAAAAAAAAATATTAAAAAATATTCGAATAAAGGTAAACGAAGGGAAATAAAAGAGACAAACTTTTTATTAGTGCAAATTTATTATAGGCCAGGTTTTTCCTGTAGAGGTTAAATTACAATTGGCAACATTCAAAGTATACTATTGTGCACTTCTCTGTATTCTAACAGAATTTAGATTTACAAAAAAAACTTCTCGAAGTCACTTTTTAAAATTATACTTAAAAATAACTTAACAACTACTTTGAAGCTGGTCCTAAAATTTGCTAAATACAAATAGTAAAACAAAGAGTATTTTTTTAAATCTTTCACCAAGTTGGTTCTTTTAGAGAGTTTTTAGCAAATGAATACTCGTAAAATAAATGATATTCTACAGTTTTATTAAAGGGTTTAAATACAAGCGAATGCCATACAAAGCAACCACACAATCATACTACAAGGAGGTCATCATTAAACAATTACAAATACATAGAGAAGAGAATAACGACGACGTTTTATAACAACTTAATTCGTATTAAAGCGGAATTTTAATGATTATTTTATGGAATTTTAAATTTTTTACATCACCATCATCTATCAATGTCGATGCCGAGAAAAAAAAGTTACTTAAAGATAAAGTGGAAAAAAAATATTTTCCAAACGAATAATCATCTTATTTTTTAAAACCAAAAATAATAATATAATTGTCTGGTAAATCTGTTAATAGAAAAAATATTCATGCATCACTTCTATACTTTGACATTTGCTTTCAAATAAGTTAAAAATTAAAACAGCTTAAAACCTATTCGCGACACGTTAATAAGATACCAATCCAGTACACATTCTTATAGCTCGGTGCACATATAAATTGTTTTACTAACTGTTTTTAGAAACGATTACATGATGTGATGTTTGTCTGCTAACACAGTATTTCGTTTTTTTTATCGTCGAAATGGTGTTTTGTTCGAGTAAATATTTGCAGGGACCCTAGTGAATGAAAAAGTTAAGTTTGAAACATCTTATAATGCAAGAGTACGATAAATTCGCATGCGAAATGTGAACGTTTATAGGTAATATAGACACCAGACTAGCACGGCATAGTCGAGAACTTATCCAAAATGGGATCATATTTGAACATCGTCACTTTGGAAAACGCTAAACCCTTTTAGAGGTTCAATAATGAGCTTAAAGTTTGTTCAATGGAAGAACACATTAGAAAGTGGCAAAGTACTGCTGGCGGTAAGATGATGAATATACTATAGGAAAACCCAAATTCTATAAGATCAAAGAATATTCGGAAATTGAAGAGGTTACTGTTATAACAAATCACACAGAGGTGTGAACTTATCTTGCTCTTGCATGATTCTAACAAATAGAGCGACATGTGCAACATGTAAATAAGAGGATTGACCACTGGAACATCACTTTTTTGAATGTAATGCATTTGGGCATATAACAAACAAGAATTTTAACGTAGACACTATTCTGAACTAAGAATATCTAAGGAATTCAGATGGAAAATCTCTAAGGAGTAACATTGAGGAGACTGGATTGTAGAACTTGTTTAACTATTTAACTCAATTCTTTCCTTTGAATGGACACTATTTCAAATGGGCTTGGACTTTAAAATATCCTACTTTTTCGCCCTTATCTAGCCCACGTTTTTTTTGTGTATTTTGATTTTCCATATCATGAATGCTTGTTAGACCTGGCTTGTAATTGATTTAGCAAGCTAAGGTTGTGGTAATGTCTTGTCCTGCAACTTAAAAATTTTTGTTAAAATTAATCGCAGGAAGAATGTGCTTAATCCGCCTTTAAAATATTTAACCCCCTAATTGAATCCAATACAATCCCATTGTAGTTCTCTTAACATCAAAAGCTATAGGCTACACCTCTAATGATAGGCCGATACCCTTTTCATTAAAATTTTCATGACTAAACATGGCTGTATCCAACCGATGACTCGGTGGATTTCAGATTTAAACTTTTGTTTTTTCTCATAAACGCGATATTTGAAAATAAACCTCAAAGAAAAACTCGTTAACCAGTTAAAAACAGAATTTTTTGAGATAATTTATTCTGGAAATCGTTGTTGGAAACCACAAAAACTCCGTAATAGTGTTTTTGTAACTAATACGTTTGCAGCCACTGTAATTTCAGCATCATCTTAAAACAGTACCAGACAGTTGCTCGTTGTGGGTGCATTTGATTCTTATAGACAATAAGCATTTTCTGAGCCTCGAATTCGACTATTTTGGGTATTCTCGAACCATTCAGATGGAAATTCGCTTCAGCAGAGGAGTTCAATTTTTTCGAAAACTTGGTATTGAAGTCACTTTGCCCTATTACCCACCGCTGTCTATGATTTGCTGGATTGAGCTCCTGAAAGGTAAGTGGTAGTTTGGCCGTACAGTATATGGGGTTGTGAAGGAAATTGCAAGTGAGATTCCCGAGTAGCCTGTTTGTGGTAGTGGCTCAGTTAGGTTCCAACCCTTTTACTAGCCACGCAACCGCACATAGAAAAATATAAACACAAAATCAACTACAGGAAATTAAAGGATAAACTTCAGCTGCATCCGCTATAAAACTTCTCTACGTCCCTCTTATGCTCTAAACACATAGACGACAGCAGACAGCTAGCAGCAATAAGTCAAAAATAAAATCCATGTGTTTAAATGAAATGATTATTTTGACTGCAGCACGACTGCACAACAGCATTTGCTGCTGCTGGCAACTTAGGCTATTTTCTATTTTGACGGGCAGCAATAAACAAATATAGTGTTGCCATTATATATATTAAATTGGAAAAAAAGAACAAAAACTTATTTTTAATATCTATATATATAAAAGTGAAACTCTGTGTGTGTGTGTGTTAGCTATAGACTCCGAAACTGTAAAACCGATCAGACTCAAACTTTGGCAAGTTGTTGGACACATACCAGGGAGTGTTTATGGGTGAAAAAAGTGGGCGGGGCCACGCCCATAAAAATTAGTTATCAGTTTTAGCTACTTGCACTTGACCGATTTTTCTGAAACTTTGCACACATATCGAGCTGTCAACGCGCGCCGGGTTTGGCTAGTTAAACATAAAAGAACAGTACAAAAACACAAAAGGGTATAAAAAGAAATAAATTACTGTGTTTTTATAGTTTTCCGTGATATTATTGCATTTTTTTTATCAATAAAAGCGCGAGGAAAAATGTGTATGTCACAACACTTACGCACTGTTTGTTTACCTAGAAAGTTTGCAAGTACTTTTTTAATTTTTTCACTCTTTTTTCATTATCGAATAATATATTTAAAAAATAAGGCTAAAAATTTTATTTTATAATACTTTTCAAAACTAATAAATTTAAAATATTGTCAAAGCAGGCAAAAGATGACAGTTGGTTAACTTTAAACTTCGCGTTGCGTTGAAAGTACTTTATGTGACATGTTTCATATAAGAACGGCTATTTCATCTTAAATGTCAAAGCGAATTTCTAACGCAACGCGAAGCAAAAGTTATATCTGACATGACCTTTATAAACTAAGATCTCTTTTTACTGGGATAAAACACAGATTGTATGTGCATTGTTTTAAAATAAGGTTTTTTTTAGCAAATAATGCAGGTAGTCGAAGCCCCTATTATATATACATGTTTACACATTTTTCATATTATCGCGCTAAATGAAGGTTTCGATAAAAATTTTATTTCCATTTACTGTAGTACATAAGCTTTTAATTTTTATTTAAGTAGGAAAGTAACAAAGTTTCTAAACTATTTACTCTTATACTTAAGTCAAATATATATACAATTAATATTATTATAAATAAATTGAATTGAAAAAAAAAATTTTAAAGTTGCAAAAATATTTGCGCTTTGTAATGAACTCCTCTATTAATTTTGCTAGTTTTAGATTTACATATATTATTTTTATACCCTTCACACAGTGAAAAAGGGTCTATATAGGTTTGTCATTCCGTGTGAAATTTTTTACAATTTTCATTTCCGACCCCATAAAGTATATATTTTCTGAAAGCTTATGAATAGGGGAGTCGATTAAGCTCTGTCAGTCTGTCCTTCTGACCGTCTGTGTGTATGTTGAAATCAACTTTTTGAAGTTCCCCGGCTTCGCCTGGACCCGGGTGATGTACTAAAATATCAGAAATATTCCAAAGTAGACCGGTATTGAAAATCAGAAACATCGGAACATAAACAACTGAGATATGAGCGAAAAACCACGGCCACCTCGTTTTTTTTTTAACACAAAAACAACATACAACAACAATACACATACATACAAACGTGGTATACTGGTTAGAAAAAACGTGGGATCGAATCCCAGCTGAGCCAAAAAAATTGTTTTTATAATTTTTATTTTATATATTATTTATATTTGTTTAAATTTTTTTAAATTTTTTTTTTAAATACATACGTAAATTTATAATTTTACAATGGGATGTTTTCATATACATATGTATGTTGTTTATATGTATGTACGTATTTCATGAATGGTGATACAAACTATTGTGAAGGGTATTTAAGATTCGGCACGGCCGAATATAGCACTCTTACATGTTAGTTTTATGTTTTTTTTTTTTCACAAGACACAAGTGACATTACTCTCAATATTTATTAAAATCTAAAATAAATGTAACTCTATTCATATCTGCAAAAATTTACTTAAATACGAAGGAGTCTAAGGGGCAGTGTTAAATCACGTCATGTATTTGTATGAAAATATTTCAGCAGAAAACAACAGTTGGGTTGTACCCCCTGCTGTGAAAGTAGTTTTATTAGCAATTTATAGAAGCAAAACAAGAGCTTCTTGTGTTTATTTATTTATTTTTTTTTGTTTTCTTAAATAGAAATGTGTGTGCAACATGCTTAAGCCAGCAACACTTACAAACAGGGTTTGCTGTTCAGGAACCTGGAGTAAATTTTAATAAAATCATTCTGGTTTTGTATGTGTTTACAAGTTTTTAATGAAATTATGTGTTTCCATATGCTCCATTCTTTTAATATTAAAATCGCTAATTTAATTTATAAAAAAAGTTCTCTGGGATTATTTAATATCCATCACACCCAAACCCTTTTGACAACACTCCACGTTGTTTGTTTTACATTGTGTGCAGTGCTGTAACAAAATCTCAAATTTTTGAGTTGTAAGTAGGGTTTGGGATTTCCCGGTCTTTTTGTATTCCCGGGAAACGGGAATTAAAAATTGTCTTCCCGGGAATTCCCGGGATTCCCGAAAATAATATTTCTTTTAAAATAAATAATGTTTGTGAACTTTAACATCACCATCTGGTTAATAATTCATTGTTTTAGTAGTAGTGGTTAATAATTCATTGTTTTAGTAGTAGTTTATTTTCCATTAGAGTCCTTATCCGCATTACATCTTCCGAAAATATAAACTTAACCCAAATTATAAAAATAATTATTGCCATGTAAACAGATATCTTTTTTGGGCAACACTACTCCACTCGTCTAATACAAGACCAAACCTCAAATTGTCGCAAATTTAACTCGATATTGTTTCCACCATCATATTTTTAACGGCTTTGGTAACGTCATATTTTTACTGAAAAAAGATTTGACGAATAAAAGAACTTTGTGTAATTGTTCGAATAGATATTCCATCGACTGCTGCCAATTTTTAAACAATTTCTGGTAATGTTTGGGTGTCTAAAAAACTTTTAATGGTGGAATTATTTTTTTTATTTGGTGCAAGTGTTAAATAATCGTTTTCAAATTTTATTTTATGGACCAAAAGAAGGTGCCGTATGAGGCCACTAGTACTACCGCCCTTGAATATAAATATTACATTGTGCTGCGTTGTCTACTTTTTTAAAAGTTCCAAACTTCAGACATTTTGCTTCTAAACAAAGTGAATTTTAAAAAAAGTATTAGAAAAATTCAATCATAAATGAAAAAAATTATACTTACAAATTCTGTGACCACTTTTAAAAACAATTTGTACATACGATTATATTTATAAAAATTAACCACGGAAACTACTGCTGGTTTTACGGTTGTTATAAAAAACATTTTTATACAAGAAAACATTTAATTATGTATGTATATAATTAATTCACTTGAAATTTATAAGCACTTATAAAATATAATTCCAGAAAGTCCTTAACTTTGGCGTGAAATGTTTTTGACCGACGATGTTTGTTTTTCTTTTACATATTCGTATTTGAGAAAAGTTGTAAATACTTAAGAAACAAGAAATGCTAATAAATTAAAAACCTTACTTTTTATTCAAATATTCTCTAAATTTACCAAAACAGATAAGAAATTAAAAATAAAATTAAATATATTTCCTAATATACTACATATTTTTTATTTCCCGTTTTCCCGGGAATAAGAGCAAAATTTTTCCGGGAATAATAAGTGGTTCATTCCCGGGAATTCCCAGGCGGGAATTCCCGGTTCCCAAACCCTAGTTGTAAGAGTGTCATGCTGAATTTGTTTCGTTATGTTTTGTCCCTTCAGTATGGCTAGCACACTTGATATTCCGTTTGTAATTTCTATTACTTACATATATGAAATTTTTGTAGGTTGACGCGTATGTATACAGAAGTCAGTTCAAATCGATTTTCATTAGGCCCAAGCAGTTTTATTTCTCATGGCCTTGTATACCTGCATACATACACAAAATAAAAAATAAGATATTTTTGAAATTTCCGGTAGGTCTGTGCGATAATGAATCAGTCAGTCAGTAACGTTGCTAGATATGTAGAAGATGAAAATGTTCCCTTATTTTACTTCCACGTTCAAAATAAACAACGACACGAAATATCGTATTAATTTCAGCTTTGTTTTATAGATAAATTTTTTCATATTGTGTTTTAAACGATCAGTTGTAATATTTTTAATGACTCGGTCCGAAATTCCGGCAATTAATCGGAAGTTTTCCAAGATGAATATTACCGCCAGTTTCTTTCTTTCTTTACAACTTAGAGCGTTTTATCGTTGAAATCACAGTCGATGAGTACCATTAATGATAACGATGTCTTCTTTATCGCTTTGAAAGACATAAGATTCAGTGCATCCATTCCATTAATCGCAATAAAAAGGTTGTGTTCGGTCCAATCACAAATATTTTGTTTGTTGACACAGCGGCTAAGGAAAAAGTGTACAATTTCGTCACAACGGCATTCACGTTGTGTATTGACAAATAATCCAAAACTATTATAATTTTTTTTCATTGAGAGTTACAGTTCTTAACTTTGAGATAACTGTAATAATGAAAAGATCATGGAAATTACAAACGATATAACAAAGGTATAGCAGATCTATAATTAAGTTCCATTTCGTATTTTTACAAACAGCCCAGTGGTTAGCAGAATCTTAAGAAACAAAAATTTCGAATCTCGAAATGTTTTATAATGAAGGAATAAAATAAAGTCACACTCAAATGGTAAATATATTTTAATAATATGGACTTCCATTATTGCATCTCCAAAATATGATTTTCTTTGAATATTATCACTTTGTGAAATGCAAAATCTTTTCGGAAATTCAAAAAACACCTTAAAGCTTGAAAATTTAAAGAACACGTCACGAAATGGCAAAATTTTTCTGTCAAGAAAGTGACGAACACATTACGGCGGTGCTATAATTTTGTGTCATTCTTTCGTTGACAGAACAGTTCTCAAAAGAAATTGGTTTTTTTTTTAACGGTCTTAATTTTGGCTTAAGGATGTGTAAAATTCGTCACTGCCAAGTATAATATAACGCAAGCTATTACGTCTATATTTAAGTTGTCTGTTAAAAGAATTTGTCTAAGAACAGTGGGCTTAGTCATAGGTAAATGCAATTTTTTTTTGATATCTGTGTTATATAAAAATTTATCAATATATCGCTAATACACTGGGTAGCCTCTTCAGAGAAATAATTATTTAATTATCTTTTAAATGAAAAAGCAGATATCAAGCTCGCGGCTTAAGACACTATGTTGATAAATAACGATCAAAGAAACTAAATAAAGCCCTATTCATAATTATGTGCAAATGAATTTACAAAGTATTAGAATATCAAATTGATGTGTTGAAAGCACGACAGTATCGCGTTTGGTATCAGTCCTAGATGTCTCACACTTTGTTTGGATTAAATCGTTTAAATCACTGTTAAAAAGTCCATGCAGTTCCACGGAGTATACTGCCTTAGCGACGGTTTTGTACATCAGAGAATTAAGTACCATGAGCAAAGTGTCAATCATATTTTAAAATCTTTTTAATAAAATTGCCCTCGATAGCAGAATTCTTTTAAATTATAAACTAGTACCGTCGATACAACATTACAAGGGATTGTGAATTGTAATTCATTGTGAAATTTTCATTTTATTTTAAGAACTTTAAACTTAACATATTGTCTTCCTAGCACAGCCATAGCTACAAGTTTTTTTTTGCGAATAGCAAAAGCTTAATTTATTTTTAATCCTTAACTGAATCATTTTTATATGTATTTATTTCAACAGTTAATTTTTTTAAATTCTGGTGGGGATTGCATTTTCATGACCAAAACTAAATATTAAAATAAAACTGACTCATATTAAATGTCTTTGAAATACCATTGCTCCACCGTATGAAATTTGCTGCAAAAATAAATTTATTATCACTGCAGTATCAGTATGATTTCGTTCGTGTTCTTCTTGTTTGTTGTTAAAATTTATTTCAACTCATCGAAAATGTGCTAAAACCCAAAAAAATTTAAAAAAAACAAAACAAACTTTTGGGGAGACTTTAAACTTTTACGAGTAGACATAGAAATGATCGTCAATGGTGTAATGGATTTTACAAGAGTATAAAAATGCAAAAACATTTTGGATAAAGATTTGTCTGAAAATAGTTTTTAAACGAGCTGAGTATTGTTGAATAAAGTTGTAAAAAAATATTTATATAACTTACAGTTGGTAAGAATTTAAAAAATGTTAAAGAAAAGTCTATGAACACTTTTTCGCTTGTAAGTCTTAATTTCACAACCTCCTTTTTGGCAAACAAAAAAGTAACAAAATGAATTTGAATTTGAAATAAGAAACTATTGGGTTCAATATTTTTTTAATGTTGATATAAAGATGTCCATCACTTTTTTGTAGGTAAGGAGGTGAAAATGCATATTTTGCACAAATCAAGGTCATCACCATTGGCATACCGACTGAAAAACTTTCCCATCCTCTACCCATGAAAATTTAATCTAACCCGGAACCGTGCTCAAAAAACCTTCAGGGTGGTTTCTTGATAACTGTGACAGTCTGGTACTCATCACTGCCAGCATCCAGGTCTCCACAATATCATCTGAGTTCCTAATCTGATGCATCTAGATCCTTTTCTTTTATCCATAGTATATCCTCACAATATCGCTTTACAGTGCGCAAGTTGTTCCAATGTTTAGCATGGTGGGGATTTATTTTCCAGCTCTAGCAGCTTCTGTGCCCACCTATGAGACTTAAAACAAAATGTGTTTACCATCATCTATTTCCTCGCCCTCCTCGTATAGGCAGTGAGTGTAACGCATGTGCCAACTTTATGAAGACAATTTTGGACGAATCCGTGCCCTGTTCAGGTAATAGCTTACCTCATCTGTTGATCTTCCGATCCAATTTTCAAGGCATGGAAGGAATCCGGCTATTTACGTGCCTTTGATCTATGTTATTCATCTTGCATGTGAGGATTGCAAGATTTCACCTGTTATTTGCTTATCCTCCATCTTCTCGATTTTTTAGAAATATTTTCTTTCGATCTGTTAGTCTGAGGTCAATAGGAACCATTCCGACTATAGATGTTCATAGTAGTGCTGGGTACTAAGGAACTAGTATTTAATTGTACTTTCTTTTGGTACTCAATGCTTTAAAGTAGTTACCTTATTCACTGGATTTTTACAGTTTATTAAACAAAAAATTTAATGGCTTAAATGCAACTCTGTTAAAAATTCATTGTGCACTAAAACACACAAAAAAAGTTTGGGCTATTTAAAACAACTTGGCTTTAGTTAAAGGTAGGATTTGATCGAAAAGCTAAACAGTAATCCATTATTACAACTTCACTTGAGCGGTAAGTTAAAGACAATGCGTAATATGATCAACGTCGACACCGACATATAATGTCATAATCTGATGGTGGTCTTACCACTGGTTTGAGTCCGTGACTCCCAGAGCCACTGCGATCAGCCAGCCATATCACAGGCAGCAATCTCACCTACATTAATTCTTGATTTATGTGGATGGACGAGCTCGGGCTATCTATCCATTGTGTTTTTCGCTACATGTTATTGATTGATCGGCCACAGAATCAGGTATGCCCCCTGTAAAATGCCGAACAATCTACCATGCATCTACTACTGTTGTAAGCCAACAGCACCCCGAGACATAAATAGGTATCCGTTACCCCACTGTAAGCACCAGCCATTTAAGCATGATTCTCTATTCTGTTGAAAGGCAACAGCACGCAGAAACAAGGGTGGTTGTCTGAAGTTTGACCAAAGTTAAGCATCTGAAAATAACCACCCCTGAATCCGTATCACTCTTGGGATAACCACAGCCACTATGTGCTCTCCGAAGATATATATTTACTTTCTGTAGACATGATACTGGCCAATAAATTGTATTAGTCAAAAAATTATTAAAATATAAGTTCAAAAAAAACCCCTCACAAATGTTCATTACAAATTCTCATTAAATAGAATTAAATATTTTAACAAAATAAATAACACCATTGCAGCTGTGTAAACTATTTATATCTTCCATACCACCTTAAAATAAATTCCATTTTCGCAAGCGATGTTAAAGATCATGTTATTTATCTGAATTTCTTATAATGTTTTCAAGTGTTTTAACAATTTTCAGAGACACCATTTAAGCATATTCAAAGGCAAGCATGAACTCAAATAAAAATAAATTTGTTTTATTTTTTTAAATATTTGCTGCATTAAGCAAATGCAATTGACATTTGTTAGTGCCAAAATAGAAAAGGGAATCGCAACGAATATTATAAGAATGTGAAGAAGAAGTGTAATAAAACTTAAAAAAATAATAGAAAAATTTATCTAAAAATGTACTTTTGATGTCGATGGTGTGCTGCGATATGGCTACGTACTCGTGCATAAAACGTTGGCAAAGATGCTACGTGGCAAATGTGCAAACTTCTATTTGTACAGTTTCCTTCCAGCTGTGTTTCTTTTTTGCTGCCCCTTTTTGCTACAACAAATACTTGGCAAGCAACAATATCTTTTATAGTCAATTCTCAAATAAAAACAATAAAAAAAGAAACAAAACAACTGAACTGAGCGGTTGCACTACAACCAGTATCGGCAAGAAAAACATTTTTTTATTTTGGCTCTTGGCTGCCATGCAATATTTTTGCCGCCTCCTCGTAGTATTGTTTGTATTGCACTTTAGATGTTTACCTGCGTAAATGTTGACACATAGAGATGAACAATGTGCAAGTACTTTAGCTGTGTAACATGCCCAGAGATACTTAGTATTTACTCGGTCGTAACACAACCAACCATACATAATATCCTCATGCAACAAAAGCATAAACAAGACAAAAATATATAAAAATACTGGAAATAAAAAATAAAAGTTCAGTTAAAAGCATTTAAAAGTAAATATTAATAAGGAAATATCATCTTTAGTTTTTATATGATTTCGAAAATGTTTGTTGTCTTTTCATATATTTGCGTTAAACATCTTCTTTCATAAAAATCGTTATGTAATAGTCATGTTCAATGTTTAACAAATACATATTTGTCAATTCCCAGCCCTCTGTGTATTTTATATCGTGTATTGAAATACAGTTTTGTTTTACTGTGTTTACTTGTTAACTTGTGAACACAATTTCTGATGTCAAAAGTAAAGAAACTATCAGGAATTGGAAAATTGATAAAGGCATAAACGCATGGCTACAAACAAAAACTACTGATGAACCTCTATTAAAACAATATTTTGTTTTATTTTCGTAGCAAAGATATACTGTTCAAAAAATTTCTCAATGACATAAAAATATTCATATCCCATCCCTGTAAGAAACCAATATCATTTTGAAAACGTACATACATATAAAGTGAAGTTATATTGTTCTTTAAATTTTTTAATGAAATTTAACAACAACAAACATACAATAACTTTGTGCTAATAAGGAAAAACTGCACACAGTCGACATAACCTAAAACTGAGATAATCACATTAATGCAATTCAGAATTTCCGAACTATGCTCAATCGAATTTTAAACTATTTTGAACAGCATTACAGGAAGTTAAAGCGTAAGAACTTATTGTCTATATTTTTTCAGAGAACACATCATTTGGAAAAATTACTTATTTTAATTTATAATTTAAAAAAATATTTAAATGAAAACGAATGGGCTTTTTGGTTTGTATTTGTAAATTGTATAGAGTAAATATAAAAGTCTTTATTTTTAAAGAAATTAATTTTTGAAAATAAATCACAAAATTTAAATGTGCTTTCCTGAAAAACTATAAAACATAAGACATATAAGACATAAGCAATTTTTCCTTATTGCCGCAGAACCTATGAAATAATTGGTTTAATATTTTGCTTTATACTTTTATATTTTTATTCACACAGTATTGACACTGTAGTAATGTTGTGTATCTCATACTTTATGTAATAGTCCCAGCAACAACTTGGTAATGATTTGCACTTACTAAACAACATACTTTTCAATAACTATTACATATTTTCTGTCGTACTTAGAAGTATTTTAGTAATGACTTAATTAATAATGTGATACTTATGTACTTATATTGCTTAATTAGATACACACACAATACAATTTCTTGTTGCGAAATTTGCTAGAAGCCATTCAAATACATAACTTTTTATAATTCTCATTTAGTTTAACCAGCTTAGGGTATAAGTTAAAATTATTTTGACAACAGCGGCAAAGCATTTCATTTAAAAGGTGGATGACTTATAGATATTCACTAATTTTTATACTTCAAATTAACGTATCGTAGAAAAATATAACGGAATTGTCGTCCTTAAAAGAACCGAACGACTTATGTAAGTCAATAATTGTAATGGGTTATTTAGATTATTAAAATCAAGTACTTACATATATATTGCTAAAAAAGAAAGTACTTATTTAAGTCGCTGTATTTATAAGCGACCGTAATAAATACTTATACGAGTCCCTATTTTAAGCGAGCGCGGTAAGTACTTGCCTCCAATGACATCGCCGTGTTAAAATAATGAGTTTAGCTGCAAATTGTAAGTAGTGAAGAACTATTTTCTAGTACTTTCAACTCATTATTTTGTAATCTGCTATTTTGCTAGGAGTGTTCTAAAATTTTCAACTGGCTTAAATATATTGTACTTGTTTTCAAACCATTTGAGATTTTTTAAATGTTAAAGCTATATAGTACATGACATGTCTTGTAAATACCTTAGATTTGGATATCTGTTGTGTCAAAGCCCTTAAAATTGCAAAATCAAAGTATTGAGTTAAAGGTTTAAAATTTTTGTTGCTTTTTTAACTACACGCAAAGAAAAACCATGGTTACGACATGATCACGACGGTCATATTATTTTTTCTAAAACAATATTTGGTTGTCGAAAACAGTTAATAGTTATTTTTTTTTCATTTCATCATATATTTTGTCACGATATTCAAGCATTTGTTTGAATTGTATCATTTAATGATTACTTTTCGTAAAAATTTCAAAATGGTTATCATTTAAAAATAGTATGATTTAAAAACAAGTAAGAGCACTATATTCGGCTGTGCCGAATCTTTTATACCCACCACCAATTTTGTGTACATTTAAAGCACACTATTTACTATTTTGTTAATCGCTATGGAATAATCTCTTTACAATAAAATATGTATCACTTTCTTTGTAGAGGGTGGTTAAATTTTAAGGGCCCATGTTGAAGGTGAACTACACCTAGTCTTTAAGTTTGTTTTCTGCATTTCACTTGACATTTCTCAATCTCAAACTTACTCATTTTGATCCGTGGAAAGATACGCAAATGAGCAACGCTTTAAAGTTATTCAGGTTTTTTATAAAAATGGGCGTTCAAATCAAAATGCATTTTGTGCACTTCGTAATTCTTTTGATCAACATAATCGTTCAAATTCGTCCACAATCGGCAGAATTGTAAAAAATATTTAAATTTCTGCAAAACAGGTCTGTATAAAATGTTAGAAAATCTGTGAATGCCTTCTTAGTTTGTTGAATGGGAACTATTGCTGTTTTTTGCGATAGTGTGGCAAAAGAGCAGTCAACCTCGACTCATCATCATGCCCAATAATTGAGCATCAACATTGTCATTGAAAATTTTGACCATCAGATAGAGGAGTGGCGCCAAGAATGGGGGGGGGGGCCATTTGGCCGATATTTTGTTAAATACATAATTGAACCATACAAATATTATCATTATAAAAAGAAAAAATAATATCCTAAATAATTTGTGTTTTATTTAAATACAACATCGGTCCTTAGATGAAATGAAATTCAATGAAAGTGTGTTAAAGTAGCTGTGTCAGTAAAGTTTCTACTAATAAATACAACTTAAATATTTCAATATAGCCCTTTATTTTCCCAAAAACTTTGTCAATAGAGAAATTACATGAATTTAAGGTAAGCCGTTGTATGGGAGGTAGGCGTTAAAGTGGCCGTGTCACCTAAACTTTTTGGCACAACAATAACATTGATTAGAAGGATATACACAGCAAATTTGATCATCATACCTCTAATTTTGGCGGTTTTATGAGCTTTTAAATTTCATTAACGGTAGATTACGTGAAAAGTGGGCGTTATAGTAGGCGTGTCAAAGTTGTTTTGGCGAATGAGTACAACTTAGGTGTTTCAATATAGCCCTTTATTAATCCAAAATCATTATTAATAGAGAAATTATAGGAATTTTGAGTAAAACGTTATATGGGAGGTGGGAGTAAAAGTGAGCGTGGCACATTGATTTTCCGTGTCAAAAAAGCGTGTCACCAATAAGCAAAGTGTGCAAAATTTCAGAGTCGTACATCCAATTTTGTTGCTTTTATGACGTTTTTGTTTTTAAATATACCGAAAAATACACTGTGCGGTATAAATTTTCGTACATTTTGATCGATAACTCCTCTCCTAATGCATAGATTTAGATAATTTTCGGGGAAAAATATTGTTTTTACTCAGGAAATATATATTCGAAGTTTCATGAGTCTACGTTAATGCGTTTGGACACAATTCCATTTTATTCGATGTTTGAAGGACACGGTTTTTTCGACCTACTCTTGCTTTTCGAGCTATAACTCTCTGCCTAATATTCCGATTTAGCCCATTTTCAATACCAAACAAACCTTGTCTATACGAAAGATTCTGGCAAAATTTGAGCCCCCTAGCTTTTTTGGTGCGACCTCTATCGTGCTTTCAACAGACGGACAGACGGACGGACATAGCTAGATCGTCATAAAATCAAACCCTGATTCAGAATATATATACTTTATGGGGTCTAATATGGATATTTCGATGTGTTACAAACGGAATGACAAAATGAATATACCCCCACCATTTTTTGGTGGCGGGTATAAAAATCAATGCGACAAAAATAACATTATATTCAAAATCATTAAAAATTAAAAATAATCATTAAATAATAAGTGAGACAATAGTATGATTACAAAATAATCAAGCTATGATTTTTTAAATAATAATTTGATTTCAATTATTCTTCTTCTTGCTGAATAAATTTTTATTATTTTAAAAGTTTGTGGGATGTCAAAAAAAGGAACAAAAATTTTGAAAAATTAAAGAAAATTTAAAAATAAACATGAAAATTTAAAAAAATATTGGTATAAAAATTGCAATTAAATTGGTGAGTACAAGCAATATGTGTATGTTACAGCAAGAGACAATAATTTGCCGTAAAAAGCAAAGATTGTCGATTTCAATTGTAGTCATATATATGATTATTGAATGATATTTTAATTAAACATAATAATGATAACTGGTAACCATTATTATTTTTAACCATAATCATACAATTCAATCATAGTATGTTGCTCTTCGAATATGGTTACCACAACCATATTTTTTCTTTGCGTGTATTTAAACTGCTAACACCCAGTATTTTTTGTTCAATGTGCTGTTTTTTGGTCCGAAATTGATTAAGCTAATTTAAGTTTGGACGACTCTTTTATGGATTGCCTGCATTTGGCGGTAAAATTTTTAAAACGAAATTCCATCGTACAGCATTTTTCCATAGGGAGGATACCATTTTGGTTGATTTTATAATCATGGAAAGAAATAGCTTATGATAACCACACCTACTTACTCTAATTTTAATGTCAATGTGACTAACAGGCAAACTCAAAAATCGTAATGCCTATACGATTGCCATAAAGCTAAACGAAATGACGATAAAATAGCAGGTAGTGAAGTTGGCTGCAAAACAACATTTCTTGTTTTTCAGTTGTTGAAAAGTTTTCACGTTTTAGTAATTTTTGAATCAATCAAGTGAATTTAACTTCCTTTTCTTTCTATTGCATTTGTTTTTTTTTTTTTTTTTTGCTGTAAATTACTGTTCACGAAACAACTTATTATGGTTTGTCTGTGAGTATTTTTAAAAGCATTTTAATAATTTTACGATGACTAAATGTTATCATGTGTTATTTTCTAATGATTTTCTTATAATGATTTATTGCTTCATACAATCCATTATAAATAGTCAAAGCCCGGTATAGTTAATACTCAATTTAACGAAAACGCAATATAACGTACGATCAAATTGTTTACATTGACTACCTTATACCCGATATAACGAACAAAGGGCAAAAACTCAAACAAAAAATGAACGCTTAAAATAAAACAAATAAGAAATAAGTGTAAATATTTATATGTAATTCAAAAACAATAGAAGAGAACCTAAGACGTTAAAATACCGTTTGTTTTTCAATGAATACTCATATGATGACTGTTAGTGCAATTCCAAAATTTTTAGTATGCAGATTTAAGAAAATGAAAGACAAAATTGTGTTAAATCTAGAAGCTTCCAAATATGGATCAAAGAACCGTCGATCACTTAAAGAAGGTGAGTACCCAAAGATGGAGCAAAAGCTGTTCGATTTGTTTCTGGATCAAAGGAAGAAGTTTGTGCCAGTAATTGGAATAGCACTGCAAGCAAAAGTCCTTTCTTACCCAACCAACGGATCAACATATTATTCGTTTAGTAAAAATAAAATATAGGAATGGCCTTCTAGCAGAAAATTTAGTTTTTTTTTAAATCTCCTACTCTTTATGACGCAACAACCATAATATGGTAATTTGGAGTTCGAGATGAGATCCCACTGGCACAGATGATGCAACAAGAAGAAACTTAGTACGTGAGACGCGGAATAAGACTCTTTAGTTCAGTTTTCCAAACGCAAGCTATATTTAAACATTTTATCATTTTAACTTTTTTATGCTTTTCAACTTAGATATCTTTCATTATGGACAATTTAATAAGATGAAATCAAACTGGGGCATATACTTATGTACAAATGTATATTCTTAACTTTTTTCTGTATATCTTATGTTAATTTAAAAACATAACGAGTACAAAATAAAGAGCACATGTACAAAACTTATTTATTTTTTTAGTTTTAAAAATCTGGTATTGCAAAAATAAATATTAATTAACATAATTTGATTCGATATAACGAAAGGGCCTGACAATATATCATTCGTTAGACCGAGCTTTCACTGTATACATATATTGTTGGTCACAGGTAACTTTACAGGAGAAGGTAAAAACCTAACAGAAACTGTATTATCATAATGTAATTTCTTTTCTAAAATTTCTAGTAAAACTGTTGTTTTTGATACTACTGCATTTAATTTTTGTGGCGAGCTGTTTTTGTGTGAAATGTTTTGAAATCACTAGAAATAAATAGATTTCGTAAAAAATACAAGATAGGGCCTTTCTATCTGTTACCATCGATATATAGTGTTTACAATTTATTTAACTAACTAATCGTCAACTTATATTTTAAAATCTCACCCACTTATTTAAACTTTTATAGTCATGCATATGCTTTTTCAATGAGCCAAAATTTATTTAAATGTCTGAAAAATTTTTAAAGAGACTAAAATGTCAATATGATTTAAGCAATACATTGGTGTGTATTAGGTTAGGTTAGGTTAGGTTGAAAAGGAGGGGTATAAAAGCCCAAACCCATGACAGGTATACACCTATGCCCAGTTGGCATGTTGTGCGCTCCATGTGGAAAACGGAATTCCCAAACAAACAAAACCATAAACATAATTTCATAATTGGTGTATTAAGAAAAAATACTCTTTTAAATATTATTCAACTAAGTAACAAACATTATTACACACACCTAAAAAATGAAAAACAAAAAAGTTTTAATTTTAATGTCATCAATGACTAAATGAAATTTAATAAGTTGGTTGTTTAAAATATTGTACAAGTTTTAGTTCCTACTTGTTTAAAAGTCATATATTTTTTAATCGGGTTTCCCATCATCAGCATACAATTTACCTTGCCTTACGTGGAAAGAGTAAAATAAGAGTTTTTAATTTACTTGTTACCACAACTCGATATATTTAACCCTGGAGTTCAATTCAATTGTTATTTAATAATATGAGTCTACAAATTTTTTTATATTTTCAATCTCGTAAAAAGCTTTCTACACCATTTCCATCTATATTTCAGAAACGTCTATTTGAATTTCAGAAATTTCAAAATATATTTCAAAAATCCTTAATTGTCATTTAGAAATTTCCATTTATATTAATGGTGTAGTAGACCTTTGAACTCTCTTCTAAAGATCATTATATTTACCCTTATTTCAGAAGGTTCAGAAAGATGTACAATCTCGTATTTTTTTAATTCTTTATATTCTTAGCAACAACAACAAAATTTCGAAACCGTAAATAAAAGCAGATCAAATTAAACGTAATCAAAATTATAAAAAGAAATTAATTCAGTTGTGTTTAAAGCAGCGATGCGAACTTAGCGCTTTTCGTGCTGGATTTAATGCGTTTCAACAATCCAAGAGCCGCATTTTATAATATTTTTACCAACACGTGGAAAATATGTGGTTTCAACAGGATGCTGCCAATTGCTACACATTAAGAGATTTTTAAAAAAAGATGTTCGAAAATCGCTTTATTTCACGTGGAGGAAAAGTTAATTGACTACCAAGATCATGATTTTTGATACCTTAAGACTACTTTTTGTTGAGACATATTTGGTTTTTTGCTTATATCTCAGCCGCTGATAAGTTAAAAAATTTGATTTTCAATACCAGAACTTTCAAAAGCATTTCCAATTAATTGATACTGCATACGAGACCGTGGAATGTATGGGGGCTTAAAAAACTTGATTTCAACGCTCACACTCGATTTTTTTAACCATACGGATACAGAATATATGTATGTAGTATTTTATTTTTAAATGAAAGCATGTTTATTTGCGCTTCTGAAAAATCTTTTCATTGATGCAGTAGTGGAAGTGAATGAAAAAAATTAATAAAAAAACGAACAAATTAAACAACTACAAGTCTACTGATCCTTCTCTCACTACAAAACAGTTTTATGGCAGAGAAAATTAAAAACTCTCGATGCGTTAGCCTGTCTTGTACATATAACAACAGGCCTTGAAAAAAGCTCATTTTGTGCTAGAAAAGTAATGACTTAAGGCAGGACTCGCTATACATATTTCACGCCTTCGGTAAGTTAGTTTGTTAGTGAAAGTTTTACATTTTTCCCTTACAAATATGCTTCGTTCGGATGAACAATTTTTTATTTGGGAATGCATGCCGCTTTTGTTTAGGTTTTTCTAAAAGACATTGATGTTTTTGTGGTGAAAAATTAAAACTTTATATTTATAAAATAGTAACGTGAATGACTGAGTCATCATCGCATAAGGATTTCACTAGACATATTAAACTATGTAATCTAGTACAAAATAAAGTAGTGTGAGGAAGGTAAAATAAAAGGATTACGATATAGTAAGAAAAAATAATTTCACCGTTTTACGGAACAAGAATTGACTCCTGCAGTAAGTTTTGCAGTTGTTTCAGCAAAAAATTGGATCACTTTCTGAATACTTATAACAGTTGCTTTAAGTGACAAGTGTTTCACTATTTTTTTATTCTGTATTTTTTTTTTTTTGCTCTCCCTCTACTTCTGGAATTTATAAGGATAATGGAAAGGCAATTGATGCAAACTCTTTACAGGGGTCGACAGTGGGTTAAGAAACTTCTGCTTAAAAATTATTTTCAATTTAACTTTTACTTGGTTCAGTTGCTGTGCTGTGACGAGAAGTCATACCTTTTGGGTTTTCCTGTCACCATTTATTAAACTTAAGCAATATGTTTATAAACATTTTTTGCCTCTTGATTGTTTTTTTCTTTTTTTTTTTGTTTTCCAAAGTCATCATTGGTAAGTAACTTAACTGTGATGTAAGTTTCCAAACCGTAATGCGAATAATATTTAGTAACATTTTCGTCTGCCATTTAAGGTGGGAAGAAGCCAATGAAGCATGCTAAAAACACACTCATGCAGCGAATATATCGATGGTCTCAAGTAGAAAGGCCCTAACTCCAATAATTGTAGCTTCACAGGAGAAGGTAACAACGTAATAGAAACTGTATTTTTAAAATGTAACTTTATTTTGTGTTGAGAAGTATTTACGTGAAGTGTATTATTGGAATCGCTGAAAGACTAAATTTTGTAAACAAAATACAAGTTAGGCCCTATCTACCTGTGACCATCGATATGTGTGTTAGTCATAAGCTAAAAATTATACACTCACAAAAATTTCTTAGCAAAGATAAAACTATTTTAAAACTGGTGTTTTGCAAACATTTTTTCTGAGTGTCCTTTGATTGGTAGTTAGAATCATACTAAAACTGTGATAAGGAGATAAAGTTGATAAAGTTTTTAAATATATTTTTTTTTCGGTTAAAACACACGTATAGGGCGTGTGTGCCTTACATATGATGTTAACAAATTATAAAAAGTTTTACAGCTTTTTGTAAAGTTTTGGAAAATTTCAAAACTTTTAATCGCTGTTATTATAGAAATTCAAATAAAAATAATTGCTGCTAAATGTTAAGTTTATTAGAAAAAATTTGCTTATCTTTTCGGTTAACATAATAAGTTTCAACACAATTAATTAATTCTCTCTAAACTGTTTAAAAAGTTATAAGAGATTATTATTGGTGTGGAAAACTAGTAGAAGTTGGAAACTTATTAATTTATATCATATTATTCAGTGTAGAAGCTAAATGGAAATATTTTTGATATAATAAAACACGACACATTTGACAGCATTATGATCATGATTGTGATACTTATTCCAATTCAGAAAAATTCCACGGTGCATTGCCTATCTGAAGAACTAAAAGTAACAGAGTCATAGACACTAACTCCTCCAACAACCTTAAAGTGGATGTGCCAAAGGCAGATCGAGTAGTAACTTGCTTTGAGTTTTTGTGGCTAATTTGAAATTTATTCTACTTTCTTTTCAGAAAAAATTTTGCCCTTTTTTTGTCCCTACATTCTAAAATGTCTTGTTTATAACGTGACCATTTTTCGTCTTATATATCAACATTTTAGGAACTTTGATTAATATTGTTATGACATAATGATACTAAGAGTTCTTAGAATTTTCACCTTTAAAGAGGTCTTTTCAATACGTTTAATTTGATACTAAATTTATCTTCAACAAGAATCCTATTGTTCAGAAAAAAATTCATTTTATAAAAACAGGGCAAAATGGCATTTATTAGGTCTTAAGGCTGGATTAGCCGACCGAAATGTAATGTTTCCTTAACGGAACGCAACGGCAGATCGTTTTCGTTATGTGTAAAACAGTTCGATCAGTTATAGTAATGTAATGTGATGTTGCTGTAACGTCCGAACCTGTTCAAAATAGAAAATCATTTCGTTTCTACGTGACATTTATTAAAAGTAATGTCAACATATTGATTCTTAGAGTAACATAAATGGAAAATACTTTGTCAAAAACAAATAAAAAAATAATATAAAAAATATTCTAAAAATTTGGAATTATATACATATGTATGTATGTACATATACATACATAATATAAATAAAGTGTATATATAATATTCTGTAGAAAGTTTTTTAAAAATTTCTTAAAGAAAACGGTCAATCAATTTCTTTGCCCACAAAAAGTTTTTAGCCATACCTAAGTTGTACAGAAGAAGAGCGATCAAATGTTATTTAAAAATTGAAATCTTGTCAATAAATCTTGTTAAATCAAAAAAAAAAAAATAATATTTAATTCAAAATTAAGTATATACATAAATATTTTTTTATATTAACATAAATCAAAATGCTGTAACACGGGCTTATGTAAACGTTACAATTGGCTTTTTAACTGGTTTATATTTTACAACGAATCGCAAACATGCATATTATATATAATTCCAAAAAATTAATATTTACGATGTTCATGTACATTTCAAACAAAAAATATAATAAACGTTCACGCACGGAGTAATTTTCAACCTCTTTTAATCACGCATGGTCACGAAGAACATTTTGTAATCACGCACATTCTCTCATAATTTTTTTCTCGAGCGCTCATGAAAAATTATTATATGCCAGAACTTCTTTGATTATGACGTCGATAAACAAAGTTACCCAATTTCTTTTGGTTTGAAGCACAACCATTTAACATTTTATCCTGAGCTTTGTGAGATTTTTTAATCACGCATACTTATGCTTGATTAATTTTCGCGTGTCTCAAAAAAATTACGACATGCATACACATCCACTTAAACGTCACAATTGATTTTAAAACTGGTTATAATCGTACAACAAATCGCAACACTTCTATAAAAATAAAATTTATAAAATAAGTTTTTCATGCAATTTTTTGCAAAATATTTAAAGCAAGGTTTTATATAATAGCATGTTTCCACGGCAACGATATTCGTAATTCGATGTCTTATTTATAATTCAAAGCCTAATTACGAACCGAATTACATAATTTGCCATGCAAAATTTTCAATGCGAATTACTATTTTTGTGCGTAATTCATTTAGAATTACCATGCGGATTATAATAAAATCAGTGTCTTCTCTAATTTTTATCGGTAGTTTACCATCTTCAGCTGCCAAAAATATCGAAGCAAAGCGAAAAGGAAAAAGAAAAAGGTTCAATTTCATATAAAAAAATAAAATAGAAGCAAAAAACGAAAATGTTAAAGAAAGTTATTATATTTAGAAGAGTATTGGCCACATAAAAATGATTGAATGAGACAAAATGGTGCTTAGAGGATTTGCTGGCTCACTGGTCCTATTTTCTTGCACTTTTTCTATTTTCTTGTAATTAAAAAAATAATGATATTATTTGCATACATTTCTTATAAATTTACAATATTATTACTATTTTTACTTACTTTTTGCATCCATTGATAAAATAATTATAATTTTCTATACAAAATTTTATATTTCTTAATGTTCACCGCCAAAAAGCAAAACGATAATTTAAATAAAAAAGGCACGAAGAAGAATTGTCAAATCAAATTAACAATATGTCGTGGAAATAGGGTTATTCACTTAAGTAATTTAACGAGCGAATCAAGTAATTGAATGTGTCATGGAAACATGCTATAATATACGTTTTATATATAAAATACTATTCTAGAAACGTTAAAAAGCCGCATTTAAATGTTTTAAGCTGTTTTTGAAAAATCGCTGCAAAACGTTTCCATAAATTCTAAAGCACCGTATTGACAACAACTTTTGTTTTCGTTGTTTATGTAATAATCATGGTACAATTATCAGGTAGCCTCACTAAAACAGCTGATTTTAACTAAAATGTCAAATTTTGTTTATGTATGTGTATATATTGTGTACGTATATACCGCCAAAAAAACACGCACACACATTTGCTTTTTGACATTTAAGTTGTCGTTTTCCAACAACAAAATACATGTAGAATTTTGTTGTTGCAGAACTGAGGCTACCTGATGATTGTACCATGGTAATAATCATATGGCACGTTTTTAAAGTTTCTATAACTACACTTAAGTCGAACGTTAAGTAAACGGTGCGGTTACATTCCATCAACAGTCGGCTAACCAAGCCTTTAGTTAGATATTGCGGCAAAAGCAATATGTTTATCTCAAAGTAAGTGTGGCAATGACGCATCGATGCGGAATTTAAAATAAATTTTTTTGTTACCTTCGATCATAATGTGCACGACATTAGTAGTATGGCAACAATGGACTTAACCTTTATTGATATCATTGCTATGACGCATCTGTGTGTGCGCAAATGAACTTTAGTATTTTACACAGAAATCAATAAAGAGCCGGTGATGTGGAATCTTCATAGATACTATTCGACCGTGCCACAAGCATGTACGATTCGCCGTCGTGCCTACGTACTAAACCACACCCCCTCAATCATCAGCGAACATCTCCACGGGATTGCCACTAGGTATTACTTCATGAGGACCGTTGGCATTCACGCCTCTTCCTCGTCGGACCGTCTGGCCCTTTCTAGCCTTCTTAGAACCTTAATTATCCGGGAGCACACTCCACTAAAGACCTCCCAGTTTTCGAGATTCTGAGTCATATGCCAAAGAAACTCCAATGGATTCGTCATACCCGAACTCCACCCCATGTGTCTAGGGCATCGGAATACGACATGTTCCGCATTTTCTGCCGCTTCTGGACAGGTTTGGGAATTTTGATGGCCAACCTTGTCTAAAAGCGCCATGGTCCGTCATGTACTGTGTCAAGTAGTAGTTTACATCCCCAGCTTTCCTATCCATCCATATATCTTCCCTACATAATGATTTGTTTGTAACTGAAAAAGTTTAAGGTAAATAATCTAGCTTTTGCAGCATTTTTCATTTAAATTATTAATGAATAAGTACCTAGAATAGATCTCAACAAACTTGTGACTATAAAAATGCAACGAAAATTAATTTGTAATAAATACTTTATTGTTTTTACACATACTTATTTGCCCATAACCAATTTATAGGTTTGTCCTGTGCATGCACACGCTTTAAGTTTCAAGTGGGTAGAGAAAATTGTTAATAAATGTCAAACTTAATGACATTTTAAAAAGATAAATGAAACCAAATGAGCACTCGCACATAAAACAATCAAACAAACAAACAGACAGCTTTTACACAATAAAACATAAAAATTTTTGCTTTATTATGACAACTACAGCAACACCAACAACATTGTTAATGATTATTTGCATCAATGTGTGGTGGCTGGGTCACATATTTGTGTTGCAGTAAGTTTTTCCATGGAGCTAAAGAACAAAGAAATGTTATGTTGACTGTGACTATATACAGTGGGTTAATGGTAAAATAAATTTCTTAATCTTACGACAATGAAAAAAAGTTTAAAACAGCTTTACAAACAACAATCTAATGCATCCTTGTAAAAAAGGCGTTTCGGGGTTTCTACTTAAACACTGTTACCAGTTACTTGTTTTGTTAGACTTTGCGCTTCCTTTTGTGTTAAATTTAGCTGTTTTTCTGCAAGCAAAGAAAAAAAACATGTTTGTGGTAATCATAAACTAATAGCAAAATACTATAATGAAATTGTATGATTATGGTTGAAACATAAAATGGTTGTCGTTTGTCATAATTATAATTACTTGAATTGGCGTGTAATTATAATGCATATTACGATTTAAAATGAGATGCACAATTTTGGATCATTCTTAAAGCTATTTATTGTTTTTTTCCTATTTGATTTTACTTACCTTTAAATATAAACACAATATTTTTTTACATATTTTCTTGTTTAAATATTTCTTAAATTTTTAAAGTTTTCTTTTAACATTTTTGCATATTTTTTTACGAGACAAACTCCCAAAATATTAAATATCTTCAGCAAGAAGAAAAGCATTCGAAAACAAATTATTATTAAATAAAATCAATGCATGATAATCATACTCTTGTTTCACCTCATATTTAATGGCTATTGGCAGTTTGAAAAGCTTTTGAATACAGTGTTATTTTAGCGAAGACGTACTCATTTTGTCATCATCATTTTGTAAATCATATTATTCTTAAAGGACCACCATATCAAAGTTTTAATTAAGAGTAAACATTAAATCGTTAAATTCAAGCAAACACTTGATTGTCGTGCCAAAATATAAAGAAAAATAACTATTACTTGTTATCGATAACCAAATATTGTTATAGAAACTAAAATATGATCGTCGTGATTATGTCGTAACCTTGGTCTTTCATCAGGTATAGTTTTATGATTCAGTTTCATATTATATTCATATCGAACAAGAGTGTGATATTGTATTTTTATCCCCTTTTTTTTATACACAGTCAGTGTTGTTATCGATTATGTAGCAAATCCAACACTTTAGTCCAGTATGTAATTCTGCCTAAATTTTAGTGACAAATTTTTTTATTATAAAAAATAGTCGTGCAAAAAATTATGTTGGTATTTAGCAAAAAACAAACGTTAAAAAAGTATAGACAAATATTTTAAAAATATTCAAATGTTCAAACAAAAATCTAATGTCAAAAATTTCTTTACCGAACAACTGTCAGAACATGAATTTCTGCTCTAGTTGTCTGAAACAATTTCATCTAGGAGTAATAGCATTCCTTTGTTTGATAGAAGGTGTCACAAATTGCGTTCCATTATTAGCATATATTGACAAACAACAGTTTGCCTCAAAATGTTTTCAAAATTGTATTTCAGGTTGTTTTTTTCCGTGTACTCCTATGGTAGACTTAAAGTCCAGCAGAACAGCAAAGAAAGTGTAGAAAAAGTGCTAAATATTTATGTAGAGAATGAAGTGTATTTGGAAGTAAATATTCGATTGAAAGATTTTTCTGCGGTGATATTTTGTAATGGTTTATTAGATTAATGACCGTAAGGCAATTGACTTTTATGACACATATCGAAACAGATGCAAATACATACTTCCGTCTACCAAATCACAAAACTGTTTTCGGAAATAGATTATGGCAGATATATTATAGTTAAAGGACGCTGATAATAAATCTGTTAGTTCTATCTTTTTAGTACCCAAATGAATAAAAAAGTTGAATCTCGTGTTTTTCCTACATTAAAGGTAAAAGACACATCGTACAAGAGTTGGATACGTCTAGAGATAATATCAATACCAGGACATTTTGTCATTATCGAAAACTAAGAAACCAAAAAAATTAGCCAATGAATTTAATCTTTGAATGCCATTGCCTCTAAAAATGCAGTACGTTATAGAAGAATCCGTCAGGAAGTGTCAAAAATTACGGGAAAGTCAAAACTTGTGTAATTGAAGGAAATTGTAAAATGTAGAAACCCAACGCCCAGAAGATTGACTGGTCTGATAACGGATTATAAAGAGTTGAGATCTAACCAAGCTTGTATGCGACTATCGGATAGAATAACATTCAGAGCATGCAAAACAGACATTATAATTTCCAATATTTTGTGTTTGGGCAAAGTAGATACGAGCTTTAAATTTGGAATATCTTAGGACTTTAAACTAAAAATTTTAAGAACATGTAGTTAATATTATCGATAAACCAAAATTATCGGTTGCTCCATTCAGAGATCAATAGCTACATTGTAATTGTCCGACATAAAAAAGAGTTCAATTGACAAAGTTAAATTAAAGTACGAACATATGGATAGAAAAATATAAAGACCCAGTCATAGATAAATTTTAAATACAAATGGCAGATTCCTAGATTTCCTCCGCTGTGTCTAATTTGAGATTCCTATGAAAGGTCCATTTTGCTCTTGGATCGTGGGCAGAGAACGTAGTAAATTACATATTCACCCAAGACCCAACATCACCTTGCAGTAGGTATCGCGTAGTAACGGAGTAAATGTTCCAACGTCTCTTTTAATTCTCAAAGAAACGGCAGAAGTCGATTGAGTTGGGTTCTTAAGAAACATTGAAAAATGTAAGGACGAAATTTTAATTGAATTGGATTTATGGTTAGGGAAACTTTCTTAGAACGCACAAAATTAAAAGTAAACATATATACGTGTATATCTGTCATAGGTTTAGTCTTATATCATGCCCCTCTTTCTCAACCTAATCTAAACATTTTATGACATTATGACAACGTAAGTATATTTAAGATTCATTCTGGATAATTATTAGGTTATATGAGTTTAATAATAACTTGATTACTTATAAACAATGATTTGGCGATCATGTTAGGTTAGGTTGAAAAGGAGGGGCACTAAAAGTCCAAACCCACGACAGGTATACACTAATGCACAATTGGCATGTTGTGCGCTCCATATGAATAGAAAAGAAAGAGAAGCAGAGCAGTCCAAAGACTCTGGCGAAAATCGAACCCGCAACCCCCAAACTAGCAGACCAGCACACTGCTGACTAGTCTACCGGGGCACCCCTCATGTGAACTAGTGGGTTCTTTATATGATAATTTTATGAAGTTTAAATTAAATATGATAACTTATTACTATTAAGTATTCTATATAATCTATCTAGTAAAATAATATAATTTAATCTCTATGATTATGATCATCATATTTATGTTTATTTTTTACGTTACAACAGAATGTTGGTCGTAGCCCATGTAAATAGAAGCCTTTAAAATTTAATGCGATTTAAATAAATTAAATATGATTCGATATTATTTTTTAATTGATTTTGCTACTTAAAGTACGACAGTTGTTTAGTGCAAGCTTGAAAGTTATAACGAAATCTTAAGCAGTGTCTTGAAAGAGTTTTTGAAATAAATAACATGAGATAATATTTAGATTTTTTTATATGTATTCGAAAGAAATACTTTCCGATTATTTAATTTTATTTCAATATTAATGTTTTTAATTTTCTACTCACGGATTGATTAGAATCTCTGTTCCGTTTGCGGGTTAAGACACATGCACGTTTCAATTTGCAGTTGTGGAGAAAACGTTTAAAAATGAAGAAGAAGTTAATATGACAGTCTTTTAATGAAGCCAATAACACAAGGTATAATATATTATATGTATTTATGTATCTAAGAGTGTGTGCATGTGTATCTCGTCCCGAGTAGCTGTGTCTGCAAGTGAGTGTATCCATGGTTACGTCATGATATTCATGTCAATGTTATTTACAAGTCATTGATATTCATGTAACATTACAGAGGCAATTTGTTGCTGGTAGTGTCGCTATGTTGTTCTGGCTTCGATTCTGGTGAATAACCAGCAACTTGTCAGGAGAAATTGTAGTTAAATGGAATTTGTTACCTTTTTTGTACTGTTATATTGTTATTATATTTACTTACAAGTGCACATGTTTAGATTTTCTGAAAATTATAAAATTGTTAAGATTTTAAGAAAATATTTCTTCTTTTCTATACAAGATACATATTTAATATATGTTAGAAATATACATTCAATTAATATTCAACTCTTGAATTTAATGTTTATGTAGTGAAATCCAAACAAAGATTTTGTAATGATGACAATGTCTTGCGATATGAAACATGCAGTTTGTTTATGTAGAAATGTTTAAAATATTTCAAAATATGTATTCAGAGAATTAATTTATAAACAAAACATCATTTCAAACTCTAATGTAGCTGGCACCCAACAATATTTTTGAACATACAATTTAGCTTCAAGTTATAAAGAGATTTTATTCTTATTACAGCTTTAAATATTTTCTTTATTTTGGACGACATGTAAGTAAGTGTGCCCTTTGTCTTGTTTGTAAGTTTTTTATTGTCTATTTTTACACCAGCTAAATTTTCATCCTAAAAAGACAACTAATTCGTGACTAGTTAACGTTCAAAAACGTCTGCTTGTAAAATTTAATGAAATTTCTGTTTATTTCTGTATCGTTGTTTTGCATACTTCAGATAAAAATGTTCGTCTGGCAGTTTTTAAGATGAACACTTTACTTCAAGCTTTTGGCCAAAAAAATGTATGAGCGATATTTATATATTCTGAAAAATATTTGAGTAAATAAAAACAATTTTTATCAAAGTAAGTAGATGCTGTGCGCTTCTTTCTTTAGTAGCATTAATTAATAATTTTACCTTAGCAGCGATGTGATGTGAGGTAACATCAATATTTCCTCTCTATAACTAAAGTAAATTAAACAGCTAGCGACCAAAAAAACACTTAGAAAACATCGTATTATTTTTGAAAATTCAATTGGACTTTATCGAACGCCCTATTACGTAGGAAACATAGCTTGCAAATATGTGTAGTATGTAACCACGGCTGTACTCAACGGTTTGACAAAACAAAATTCATTTTTTAGAATGGAATTCTATTGTTAAAATCAAAAAACTTTTAATGCAAAATAAAAATATTTCATTTATTAACTGCTTGATATTTTGAATTTTTTGTTGTGGGAGCAACAGTTCATGCAAACATGACTTCTTTACATGCAGTCTCTTCAAACATGTTGAATGTTAGATTTTCAGCAGGGCTTAACAAAGAACATGTTATAAGCAGGGTTGTCAGATTTAATTTAACCTTTTTCGCCAAATTAAATTTTAACAAGTAAGAGCGCTATATTCTTAAAGGTACATCAAATTGTTGGTGGGTATTAAAAATTGGTCACAGCCGAATTAGTGCTCTTACTTGTTATTATTTTCAAACAATGAAATAGTTTACACTATTTTAATTCAACAATGTATACAAGTATTTAAGAATGTACCCAGAAAAAAAAATTGATTTTAAGAAGCCCTTAAAAAGGTAAGCGCCTTATACATACATACACTCTAAAACTTTATACCAAATTTAGGATCATATAGTGTGTAAATTATTGTTGAAAAAATTCGTGATGTCTAATATTAAATCGATTTTGTGGTTATTTGTACCAAAAAACATAATTTGTCTTATTTTACTCAAAAAAACAAATATGCCGTTAAAAGTGTTTATTTTTAAACATATTGGCCCATAATCATAGTTAAACAGTAAAGTCGGTTCTTTTTAAAAACGACTTTAAATTAAAAACCTGCTTTTATTAATTTTGCAACTATAATCAAAATTAAAGTATGTTTTAACTTGAACTGACTTTAAGTGGGTGCCGCGTCAAATTTAATAATCGATTTCATACAATCTATATCAAAACATAAACAAGTGTCATCTCTAATCAGCTGCGTAAAATATAAATATTTTAGAGCAAATAATTAAAGGCGGCAAAGAAAAACAAAAGTTTTTGGTGCTTAAAAATGGAAAATTCAAGTGTTTTGTGTGCAAAAATTGAAAACAAAAATGTTTTTTGTGGAAAAATAGAAAAGGTAGAATTATGTTTTTTAAGATATTCTAGTGCTAACTTTATTAACAACTGTTTGTTTCGATAAAAGAAACCTAGGGAAAGAGAGACAAACTGGTCTACTGCCGAAAAGGAGTTATTGCGGGAGTGCATAAATGAACATATTAAAATTGTAGAGCACAAAGGACATGACGCTTCCATGATCAATAAAAAAAAGAGTGCATGGAAAACAATAAGAGATACCATGGCTTACGCAGGTTTTGAGAGGGAAATCCTTAAGTTGAAATCGCAATGGGTAAGAATGAAAGTGAGTGCCAGAAAAGCTGCTACTGCCATGAAAAGGACATCGGCTGCAACTGGTAATGCTGTAAATATTCCGGAAGCAATAACGCAAGTTTTTTTGAAATATTTTTAATAATTCTACCAACAGTTGCCTGGGACATCCCATGGAGATCAGCTGAAAAAACACAATTTTCTTTATCTTACTTAATCATGAAATAGCCTGGTATAAACTTACCAATGTCACTTTGATGGTCATTCCTTCCTAGGAACCGCAATGTGGTTAAAACTTGCAGGCTTATTGGAATAGGTAAGCCTCGTTTTTTTTTGTTCCTCGTCGTCCACTAAACTAATAATAAAACGTGCCGCTTCTTTGTCAAACCTATATCCCGAAAAAAAGTCATCTTCGTCATCAGCTCTAATTTTGTTAAATGTACACATATTATCTAGAGAAAATCTAAATTTTTCTTATTTTTCAATTGCTTAAAATTTTTATTTTATATGTATACAACAAACAGCTGTTGCATTTAAAGTTGATGTTAAAAAGTTAAAAACAAATTTTGTTTGTTTTAACTTTAAAATATGTTTTTACGTTTAAAGTCGGCTTTTGCTTGTCTATGGTAGGCAAAACTGATAATTTAAAAAAAGTCTACTTTAAAAATTTAAAGCATACTTTGTTTATGACTATGATTATGGGCCATTGTGTTTCAAAATCAGCTGTATATGCCTAAGTTACATCAAAATGTTGAATATTAAGCATATCTGTCTAAAAACAGCAGAAAAATGTTTAAACAAAGCTACAAAAGAAAGAAGAAGCATAAAAGTGTAAACGCTTCAATAGAAGCACGCCATATTTTTCGACAGTGATTAAAACAAATTTAAAGTAATTTAAAGTTTATAATAATTCGTTTCTTTATGTAATATTTATACTCTGCTTTGATTATATATAAAATAGTGATAAGATAAAGTTAAGTTATAAAATTAAAAAATGTTTGTGTGCAAAATTTTTAAAAGAAATTGCAAAGTTTAAGAATTTATAATTTGCATTCGTACTCACATAAAGAAAAAAAAAAGCAATGTGTTTAAGTGTTTGTATTTGAAATGCGGAAAAATATTTAGCAATTATAATTACTACGCAGTACATTTCACACGGAATCACTCTTCTATGGGCCTCGACCGCAAAAATAATTTGCGTTCTCATAATCAGATCAGATGTTTGCTGATCTTTTGCCATTTTTTTTACGCTCATCTTTAAAGAATATAAAGTAATGTCTGCCTTTTTTTAAACCTAAGTTTATAAGACTCTTAAATATATATCCTTTTTGTATTCCACAGTTTGGCTCCACGATGGACGAGGTTAAAGACAATATATAAATAGTTACTTTGGGATACCTATAGTTGGTAAACGTCGTTTTTATACTTGATTTAAATTAAAAAAAAAATTTTTCCTAAATTAAATTTTTCATTTGTACTTTTAGAAATATCCATAGAGAAAGGTCGTACATCCGCTGCTTATATTTGGTTTGAAAAGGAGATTACATCGAAGGCGAAGGATTTTAATATACTTAATCTAGTTTTGCAGTTGCTTTGCTATTGTTATATATTTAACATTGGTTATCCTAAGGATATATCGCAAACTTTTGAGTTCTTAATGCGATATTTTTTTATATTTTATCCCTCGCAAATGAGAGGCAAAAAGCTTCATATTATTATATATTATTTGTGTATAATGTTTTGTTTTAATAAATGTAATTTTACAATATACATATAAAAATTTTACGCATTTGTTATAAAAGAGAAAATTTAAAAATTAAACAAAAATGGGAAGAAACTAAACACAATTTGTGTAAAAAATTTAAAAATTTTTTGTTCCAAATTAAACAAATTATGTTCAAAAATCAACACTATGTTTAAAAGAAATAGTTGTGTAATTTTAGGTCGACAATAGCTTGTAAAGTGTTGCCTACTATTATCGACCTAATTTTCAGCAAAAGTGTTTTAGAGTGTACACATACGCTTATTCTTACAACTTACTGAAAAACAGTTAGCAAGAGAAATTTAATTATTTTGCTATTAATTAAATGTAAACAATTTAAGAGTCTACTATAAATTTACAGGTAAAATTTTTTTAAAGGTTTATTCTTGCAAGAAGACATACGCCATATGCAAATAATGTCTCTTGTAAGCAGGTTTGCGAAGGGAGGTCTAGACACTCTGCCAAACCAGCTTACAGGTGTCTAAGCATCAATTTTTAATGGGTATTTGAAAATGCCAACAATTAATTAATTTTTTTTTTACAACTTTTGCCTCATCATCTGGCCCCGTTTAACTCATAAACCTACAGTCTATGCAGTCAAAGAGTTATTAATAACAATTTGGCAGCACATACATACATACAGGCACATGTTTCTTTAATTCATCTTTTAATTTTATTTATTATTTAAAACAAAAATTGTGTTTTGCTTTTCCTTTGTTTATGCCTTTCCATTTTATTTTTATAGTTATTTTCTTGGTTTTTGTTTGGATGATGTCATATGTATGTTTAGGTATGCAAAGACATATGCACTTAACTTAATAACATTTTAAAACTGTCAGCCAACCACCAACTAACAAGGCAATAACAGATTCACCTTCATTTTTTTATAATAATATTAAACAAAGATAAATTCTATGCAATTCAGTATATAAATTTCAAGTAACTTCTGCTATGCTTATAAGATGATTGGAGGTTGATTAAGATTTTTGCCTTAAAGTTTTTATATATGAATTTTGACATTTACAAATAGCGGGAGAAAAAATTATCCCATTTATACATATATACAAGGAATATCTAATTATATTGGGTGATTTTTTAGAAGCTATAGGAAAGTTAAAAAAAAAACACATGAAATTCAGAAAAATTCATGAAATCTTTATTTGAATCGATAGTACGGTTCATATAATTTAATGTTTGAAGATAATTTCATGCAAATGTTGACCGTGACTGCGCCTCAAATGGTCCATCCGCTTAGTCCAATTTTGGCATACTCTTTCCAACATTTCGGCCGGTATCTCATGAATAAATGCTTCAATGTTGTCTTCCAATGCGTCAATTGAAGCGGGCATGTGTGTATAGACATGAGCTTTAACAAGCCCTACAAAAAATAGTCCAAAGACGTTAAATCACACGATCTAGGCGGCCAATTGAACGTGAAATAAAATATTCACCGAACTTGCCTCTCAATAAGACTTATTGAATAAGTCCATTGTTAAGCGTGCTGTGTGGCATGTGGCAGCGTCTTGTTGAAACCACGTGTCATGCAAGTCAAGCTCTTGCATTTTGTGCAAAAAAAAGGTAGATATGATTTCACGGTAGCGCTCACCATTCACAGTTACGTTACGATTCTCATCATCTTTGAAAAAGTACGGTCCAATGATGCCACCAGCCCATAAACCGCACCAAACTGTGACTTTTTCTGGATGTATTGGTAGCTCTTGCAATGCTTCTGGCTGATCTTCACACCAAAATCGACAATTCTGCTTATTAACGTGCCCATTGAGCCAAAAATTAACTTCGTCGCTGAATACAAGAAGCGCGCGCTGAACTTTTTTCACAGAGAACGCTAAAAAGAATAATAAAATTCAATAATTTTCAAGCGTTGTTCGATTCATGGTTATCTTATAGACCAAACTGTAGATGTTTGACAGTGAAACAAAACACGAAACGTGCGCCAGCTGTTTAAACCAGTGTTGCCAAAAAAATAATAGCTAAAAAATCACCCTTTAATAGTAATAATTCATTAGCAAACTGATATCTTTTAGATCATTACTGATTTTTTAATTTAGCATAAAACAAGCCGATTTTTCCTTCTAAAAGAACTGAACGATTTCTGCAAGTCGATAATAATAATGAGTAATGAATCATTTTCATCTTTAATTTTCTTTTTACTTTTTTTTTATTTTTTAGAAAATAAAATTTAATGTGTTGACCCTTATTTACATATAAAATCATATTGTTTTTTTCTATTGCACTTTAAAAAACTTTTAAAAATTAAACGAACGCATCATTGTATAGTGTTTAAGTATGTACATATGTTCGTTTTAGCTACTATTTTATTATACCCTTCACCTGTGGTGTACAAAAGTATATATTGGTTTGTCATTCCGTTTGTAATTTCTACAATTTTCATTTCCGACCCCATAAAGTATAAATTCTCTGATAGCTTATGAAAAGAGGAGTCGATTAGACCTGTTCGTCTGTCCGTGTGTTGCTTGAAATCAACTTTTAGAAACAAAAATTTGTTCATCAGATCTGTCATTTGGAAATACCCGGGAATGAATTGATAATGAAATTCAGCACAATCGCCCCATGACTTTTTGAGATATAAGCAAATAAACACGACTCTGTTTTTTTTTTATATTTTTACCACCAAAATTAAATATTTTCAGCCCAAGGATAATTAATAGGTACGTTTTACTATTTGTAAATATAATGTGCCCCTTGAGATATTCGTGAAAAATTTTGGATAATTCGGGCCCTAATCGGTAAACTTATAGGCAAAAAATTTTTTTTTTAAATATATATTCCAAAAATTTACAAACGAAAATTGCATTTTTCAGCTTTCTACTTCTATTCTACTAATTTTAGATTCACTATACAGCCTTTTATTGGAAATATATTCGAAAGCATTATTTTAATCCAATTTTCGTTTGAAGAATCTTCAAAAAATCATGAACGATCAAAAGACGACTTTTTGCATTATACAGCTCATGTTTGTTTCACATTAAATCTATGTGAGCCAAATGAGTGCGAAAGGAATTGGAAAAAAATCATGAAAAATGCAAAACATGTCTTTTCTATTAGCCCGTTTACCACTCTCAACCGAACATCAAGAAACAAAATAAGTCGTGGTGGGCAAACGTAGTAAGTATTCATCATGTAGAAGACCTACATATAATATTTATTATAAAAATAAAATAAATAATTACATGTTAAGTTTATGCTTTCATGTTTATTTTCATAGGCCTCTTTCGCATTAGGCGACTTTAATTGCGCAAGTTTTGTGTTTGTGGGTGTGAGAGGAAAGGTCGGTGTAAATGGGAAAGAATTGCCGAAATTTGAGTACAGACTTGCTTGTACTTGGCAATTCTGCTTCTGCTGTCATTCTTGTCTTGGAATATTTATTTGTTTTTGACATTCTCTTTTATTTCTTCTTCGGTGTGTTGTGTAATTTTGTGTGTGTGAAAATTTTATTTGTTTATAAGTGAATCAAATATTTAAAAATAATGAGAAATTGGAAAATTCGAGCATAAGCAAGTTAAACTTGCTCAACCAAGTTGCTCAATGTGAACATAAAAGCAAGTTCAAAAGAAAATAAATAAAAACAAGTAAAAGCGCTATATTCGGCCGTGCCGAATCTTATATACCCTTCACAACGTGTAGTCATGCAATAACAGTAGTTTGTATCACCATCCCATATGAAATACGTACATACATATAAAACACATACAAATATAAAAACATCCCATTGTAAAATTATAAATTTACGTATGTATGTTAAAAAAAAATTAAAAAAAATTTAAAAAAAAAATTTAAAAAAAAAAATTTAAAAAAAAAATTAAAAAAAAAAATTTTAAAAAAAATTTAAAAAAAAAATTTTTTAAAATAATGAAAATATATATAATAAATATAAAACAAAAAAAATATTTAAAAAAAAAAATTTAAAAAAAAAATAATAATAAAAATATAAATAATATATTAAATAAAAAATAAAAAAAAAATTTTTTTTACTCAGCTGGGATTCGATTCCACGTTTTCTCTAACCAGTATACACGTTTGTATGTATGTATGTTGTTGTTGTAATGTTGTTTTTGTGAAATAAAATCGAGGTGGTCGTGGGTTTTTGCTCATATCTTAGTTATTTATGTACCGATGTTTCAAGAGTGATTCTCCCGAATATTTCTGATATTTTAATACCTGACCCGAGTCCAAGCGATGTCGGGGGGCTTCAAAAAGTTGATTTCAACATACACACGGACAGACGGTCAGACGGACAGACTGACAGACTGACAGGGCTTAATCGACTCCCCTATTCATAAGCTTTCAGAAAATATATACTTTATGGGGTCGGAAATCAAAATTGTAGAAATTTCACACGGAATGACAAACCTATGTATACCCTTTTTCACTGTGTGAAGGGTATAATTAAAATTATAATTGCGCAATTAAAGTTGCCTAATGCGAAAGGGGCCATATAGTTAATGTTCAAAATATATTTGCTAATATTAGTATGTCATATTGTTTAATTGTCCCAATGAGCAATTAATATGATTATTTTCGAATCCAAACGATCGTTTTGATTTAAAAGTTGACATATCGTCGTTCATAAATTATTTTGTTCTGTATGACACATAAAACAAAAACCTATAAAACACAATAATTTACGAACGACGATATGGTCAGTTATTTCAATAAAAATCAAGTACAAACATGCAAAAGCAATTTACAGAAATATATCTCTTAAAGTTTTTTCGTTAATTTAGCCCAAAAAAAAAAAAGAAAAAAAAAACTTAAAATAAATTACAGATGAGAGTTTTTCTCGTGCAACTAAATAGTACTATTCTCTACATAGTTTATATGTTAAAATAAGAACAGCACTACCGCAATTTCGTAAGACTGGTGCCGTGAATCCCTGCCTTTCTTGCCAACATTCAAAGTTGGTGACCATAAAATAATGTCAACGCAAGTATTTAAGACACTTGGATATGTTGTTTCGTATTAAAGTTGTTAGTTTCTAGTGTGCCGCTACAAAATATGGTTGGTATGTCACTACTATTGTTGTTACCTTTGTTGCTGTTACAAGAATTATATATGTTCATATGTACATTGTTATACAAACAACAAATACTTGTTAATGTTTCTAAAGTTCTGTTGCTATTGCTGTTGTTGCTATGTTGTATGCTGCGTTCTATTGTTATAACCTCTAGTGTTGCTGCTTGAAAAGTTTTATTTAAATGTAAATTTATCACGTTGTGGTTAAAAGTGTATGCAAGCCAAATAAATACTAAAGAGCTGCACAAGCATAAGAAATATGGCTTACAAGCAATCTAACTAAATTCAGAATATTATATTGCTTTTTCATTATAAAATATATCATATTTGAGTTTTGCTATACTTTTAACATTTTTTCATGTGATGAGTTCTCATATATTTAAAGTAAAAGCACTTATAGGAAAATTTTTACTCTTTGCGCTGAATGTAATTGTTTAAGCAGCTAGTACACGACTTGTTAAATTTGTGACTCATATGTAATTCTGTATGTCTTTTAAAATTGTTATTTTACAAATAACCGCCGCTAATTGTTTTGCAGCGGCAAAGGTTTCTGCCAACTGATAGTGTCAGGTGGCTTGTTGAAAGAAAATAGAGCACGCTCTGATTGAAATTTTGTCAGATGATATTGTGCATGAGCTTTACAAAAGCTGTTTTAAAGGTAAATAAGTAAGAGTGCTATATTCGGCCATGCCGAATCTTATATACCCTTCACAACGTGTAGTCATGCAATATCAGTAGTTTGTGTCTTCATTCATCCCATATGAAATACGTACATACATATATCAAAAACATACATATATAAAACTTTCCCATTGTAAAATAAAGAATTAACGTATGTATGTTAAAAAGAAAATAATAAAAAAAATTAAAAAAAAAAAAATTTTTTAAAAAAAAATTTAAAAAAATAATTAAAATATAAATAATATATTAAATAAAAAAAATAAAAAAAAAATAAAAAAAAAAATATAAAAAAAATAAAAAAAAATGTTGTGGCTCAGCTGGGATTCGATGCCACGGTTACTCTAACCAATATAAACGTTTGTATGTATGTATGTTGTTGTTGTAATGTTGTTTTTGTAAAAAAAAAAAATCGAGGTGGTCGTGGGTTTTTGCTCATATCTCAGTTGTTTATGTACCGATGTTTCTGATTTTCAATACCGATCTACTCCCGAATATTTCTGATATTTTATTACGTCACCCGGGTCCAGGCGATGTCGGGGGGCTTCAAAAAGCTGATTTCAACCAACACACGGACAGACGGGCAGATGGTCAGGGCTAATCGACTCCTCTATTCATAAGCTTTCAGGAAATATATACTTTATGGGGTCAGAAATGAAAATTGTAGAAATTTCACACGGAATGACAAAGCTATATATATCCTTTTTCACTGTGTGAAGGGTATAAAAACGACTTTTTTATATTTAGAAGTGGGAAGTTTGTTTTAAAGTACTTTTAGTAACACTACGGTTTAATATTTTTATACTTTTTTTATATGTGTTCTATTGTACTCGATGCTTTGTTATGATTTACGATTTTTTAATATTATTGTCGGCTTTTGTTTTTAATAATTTTCTTTGTTTGGAGATACCAACACTAACAAAAGCTGTACAGAGAAAATCTTTTCGAGTGATGATTAATTTATTTTAGTGAGAGTAATGTCTTGTTACTATTATTTACACTTAAATATAGTGATTGGAAGTAGTATGAGATAGGACATGTAACCTATAGCAGCTCTTTAGTAAATACAAATTTCTATGTTACTGTTAATATGGAGAGTAGTGTTGCTACATCTAAGTGACATCATATGAAGAATATTAAATTTCCTTTAAAAAAATATTAATTTTTTTTCAATATTGCAATGATTTTAAAACTTTATTTATTCAAAAAGACAATAATGCTACTTTACACGTTGATGAAGAGAAAAATATAAACCTTAAATTTGAAATAAAACACATTTTACGTAGTTTTCTACACTATGTTCAAATCAAAACAACTTTTAATATAAAAAAAACCTAAGCACTTAAACTAATAATCAGTTTCAATTTAGATAACCTGGCAACACTGCCCGCAGGAGAGTATTTAAAATACCAAGTGATTATCGTAAATAAGAAAGGTGAACATGTTAAGTATAAATAATTTTTGTAGGTTGCGTCTTACCACAACAACTCACATAAACCTTGTGTACACATGCCACATATTTCACCGTATAACACTTGTCTTTGTTGAGCACAATAATGCATGACTTACGATGTTGGCTAAGGTTAATATTTATTAAGATGTTTTTTTTAAGCAAATTGTATACATATTTGTCTTTAGCAAACTTTAACATAGACAACATCAACTAAACGCATACTATTTTATTATGTAGTTTTATTTATAAATATGTTGAAGTTGTGCCAACAGAAATGTAAATGTAACCTTTACACACTACAGGTTCTTTAAATTGTATTAAAAATTTTGTCAAAATTTAAATATGTAGTATTATAAAGTTTTACTTAGTTACGTTGGATATGGGATTTAATTTAGGTATGTGGTCAAGGAGTTCGAGTATAACACAGTACAACACATGATTTGCCAACTCAATTCTGTTAACTGTATGTGAAATTAGACCCAAAAAGAAGAATTTCTGCATCATTCGTTTTGTCTTCTTACCTGCGATTTGAAGTTAGTATCGATTTGAAGTTAGTACTATCGTATAGGGGAATTTATCACGTTCTAGGCCCTGTTGTTTAACATAGCTCGACAACCACTAGCCCAATTTAGTTGAAATAAATTTTAAAAAATTAAGAATTACAATTCCCTTAATCTGTTCATATATTGTTTTCCTATACAAGTAACACTTTCGAAGTTAAAAATGAATGTATGAAGGGAAAAAATTATTTTTTGCCTAAAAATTTAAATTTTTTTTTTTAAATACATAAAAAATCCAAAATGGAAAAAAGTTTCAAGTCTAGTTATTTTTTCGCAAAGTCACATAACCTATGAGCAAAATGAGACAAAGGTCATAAAAATCGATGCACGCGTTTCGCTTTTATTCGCAATTGAGTAAATGTATGAATTTCAAAAATCAGTTATAGCCACCACCCTTAAAATAAAAATATAAATTAAAAAATTATCATGCAAAAAAAAACTTTATTTATAAAAACTTAATGAAAATAAAATAATATGCAATTAATACGCAATTATAATATGCATAAAAACAAAATTTAGAACATTTTTTAAATTATTGGCAATATCCATCCTTGTAGAAGTTGACGCTTGTGGTTCTGATGATCTTGTTTTCTTCGTAGGTTGTTCATATTCATGGTCTGAGTCTGTATCGTCATCCGAGATACACATACTATTCAAGGGCGTGTTTCTTTCACTGTGTCCACCAATTTCAATGTCTTCATCTTCGGTGCTTTCTTCAAACTGCATTCATCACTTCAAACTGCATTCATCATGTCCAGTTGTGTCTTCCACCCAAATTACTGGCTTCATAAAAGATAACTTTCTACTTTTTCCGTGAATCCATTTTAGAAGGGTAGTATAACAACTGTTGCACACTGTGTTCGGCGTAAAATTTGCACCACTTAAATCTGCTTCATCGAAATAATTACAATACGCGGTTTCGAATTGCTCAGTAAACAAATTTGTTCGATCTTTTTTCTGTATTTTTCGGACGATATGACCACAAACGTATCAATATTCATCCAAATATGGGCACTTGTTGTTTTCCATATTGATATATTTTATGTTTTGTTGTTATTCACTTTTAAAAAACTGGAGAAAAATCACTTTAACTGTTCGCGTTCGTCGGCACTGGCTGAATGCCAAAAATCGATCAATGCACACCTATAAATACTACGTATTTTTGAATATTTTACTGCCAGGTACTTATAAATGGGCGCATATTTTAAGGGCGGCTGGCTATATACCTGATTCAGCACTGTGCAAAACTTTCAAAATAATGACCACCCTTAAATGTGGGTGCAATTTCTGTAAAAAAATCATATAGGTAGCCACCGGAAAAACCAAAATAATAAAAAGGTCCACTTTCCGTTTAATTGTCCACGTACATTTATTACCGCAATCATAAAAATCAAATAACCTTTTGTTTATTCCTTTTTTTTTAATTCTCAGAATCATGAAAAAGGTGTCAATGTTTTCTCCAAATAATGTTGTGCATATCTCGAGCAAATTTTTGAAATTCATACATTTACTCAATTGCGAATAAAAGCGAAACGCGTGCATCGATTTTTATGATCTTTGTCTCATTTTGCTCATAGGTTTTGTGACTTTGCGAAAAAATAACTAGACTTGAAACTTTTTTCCATTTTGGATTTTTTATGTATTTTAAAAAAAAAAAATTTAAATTTTTAGGCAAAAAATAATTTTTTCCCTTCATACATTCATTTTTAACTTCGAAAGTGTTACTTGTATAGGAAAACAATGTATGAACAGATTAAGGGAATTGTAATTCTTAATTTTTTAAAATTTATTTCATTTAAATTGGGCTAGTGGTTGTCGAGCTATGTCAAACAACAGGGCCTAAAACGTGATAAATTCCCCTATACGATAGTACTAACTTCAAATCGATACTAACTTCAAATCGCAGGTAAGAAGACTAAACGAATGATGCAGAAATTCTTCTTTTTGGGTCTAATTTCACATACAGTTAACAGAATTGAGTTGGCAATCAATTAACTGAAAAATGTTGTACTGTGTAATATAATATATAATAAACACTTTCGCTAGATCTAGTGCTAAAAATTTAATTCTTGAACTATTTTTAGAAAGAGTAACCCAAATATTTTAAATTTCATTTAAGTAAAATTTCAACAATTTTGCTGAAAAACTCAAGTAATGGGTGGTTAAATTTTAAGGGCCGATGTTGAATGTGAACCACACCTCAACGTTAAGTTTTTTCTGCATTTCATTTTACATTTCTCAATTTTAGACTAATTCAATTTGAACGATGGAAAGATACACAATCGAGCAACGTGTTAAAATTATTCAGGCTTATTATAAAAATGGGCGTTCAAATCAAAATGCATTTCGAGCACTTCGCGATTTTTTCGATCAATTTAATCATCCAAATGTCCGTACAATCGGAAAAATCTTGCAAAAATTTGAGCAAACCGGGTCTGTAGGAGATGTGAAAATACAAATTCACGCTTGTACAGCTCGTACTGCAGAAAATATTGCTTCTGTCCGCAATAGTGTGGCTAAAGAGCCGTCCACCGCAACTCGTGGTCGTGCCCAAAAATTTCGAAGAAAATCATCTTTAGTGATGAGGTACACTTTTACCTCTGTGGATGCTTTGATAAGCAGAATTTCCACATTTGGGCGAATGTTAGTCCCATTCGAAAAACCAATGCACCCACAAAGAGTGACTGTTTGGTGCGGTTAATGGGCTGGCGTCATCATCGGAACGTATTTTTTCCAAAATGAGGTGTGGTATTCGCTATCGTGGGATGATAATGAACTTTTTATGGCCAGAATAGGAAGATATGGATGTGGACGATATTTGGTTGCAACTAAAATTTGGAATCGACTAAAATTTTAATTAATAGTATTAATATCGTAATTGAAAGACATATTTATTTTGTCTGTGTAGCAACATACTTGCCACCATTTCTATAGCCCCATTCGAAAAACAATTAGTTTTGAATTTAAATTTATCTTCACCGTTTTTTCTTGTTCAAATTGTCCCCAATTGTCTCAAATCATCTTTGGAATTTAATAATTTACTATTAAAAATAGTAAATGTAGAGAAAAACAGAACCACTTTTTGTCTATTTGCTTCAACATTTTTTTTTTCAAACTTTTTTTATTTGATCAACTGCAATTGTTTATCATTTTACTGCCATTAATTTTAAAACAATTTTCAAACAGGTAATTTGTTCCTATTGTTGTTATTGTTGGTTACAAGTTTTACTTATTTACTTGAATGAGGTTAACAACCAAATGCTATTTGTTTGATATTCTTCACATTGAATACAGAGTGACTGGCGATACAACTGAAACAACATCCTCTTGTACGGTATGGTCCACAAACAAAACGAACAACTAACGTTCGAACTTTTGTTCGAAAAGAAAATAATGTACAAGAAAAAAAAGTATTTATAAGAAAAATGCACCGAACTAGTGGTTAAACCTGAAAAGAAAGTTTAACATTCTGTTTTTTTTATATCCTCATCTTCTTTAGGAGATGCTACCAATGGGATTTGTGCACTACCACTGGAGTGGAGATCTTCTTTTTTTTCTTAGAAAATACAAAACCAATCCAAACAAATGTGCAACAATAAAACTGCGTACTTTATCCGTACGTCAGAGTTATACTACAGTAAATTCTAAAAGTGTTTCAAAGACCTTAATACTTAAGGAAAAATTTTATAAATTGTTTTCCAATATGTGTTCAAAGTTTCAGAAAAATCGCTGAAGTTCAAGTAGCTGAAATCGGTCAAGTGCAAGAAGCTAAAAATAATAACTTTTTTCTATGGGCTTGAAACTGCCCACTTTTCTAATCACGAAACTGTATAGTCATGACAGCTCAATATGTGTGCAAGGTTTCAGAAAAATCGGACTAGTGCAAGTACTTCAAAATTATAACTTTTTTTAATGGGCGTGGCCCTGCCCACTTTTCTAATCACGAAATTAAATAGTCATGACAGCTTAATATGTATGAAAAGTGTCAGAAAAATCGGTTAAGTGCATGTAGCTAAAAATTATAACTTATGGGCGTGGCACTTCTCACTTTTTACTACCCATAAACACTCCCTGGAATGTGTACAAAACCTAGCTAAAGTTTGAGTACGATCGGGTTTACAGACAGAGTTTCACTTTTATATATATAGATAATTAGTATTGCCATAGTACATGATAGATTATAGATTTGTGCAGTTAAGTTAAGTAACTTGACAGTTTAACATTAATAAAACTGATGAATTACACCAGCACATATTGAGCATTAACCGCAAGAATAACGTAACTGACATTTTTGAATTTTAGATGCAAAATTTCTAAACAGTCTCCTATATGTCGTCTGATAAAATATTGAATCGGAAATAACAATAGTTACCTCTTTGTGTCACTGCGAAAATAACGTAACTGAAATTAAAATATGTGATAGTCACCGAAGAAGTAGCGAAATAAACAAATATATTAGTTATAAACAATAAACAATATTTACAAATACAACTGTTATATGAAACCCAATATTAACTTTAACTTTAGATAATCCAGCTGACAATAAAAAAATCACTTATGAACCTCCGGGCCCACACGTGTGCATACTCATGTGATAACAATGAAAAATTAAACGCAATCAAAAAGGTTACGGAATGGCCACGAAAAAAATCAAATGAACGGAGAATTATTTTTATATTTTTTCTATCAAAACTTATAGAATGGCAATAACACATTATTTCTATTTATATTTTATGATTTTAAGAAATTTTAAATGAAAAATTATAATATTTCAATCACGAATCAATCACGCAAAAATTCTATCCATTCCCTTTGCAGATAGCGAGAGTAAAATATTTAATCATTTTCTTTGTCAACGTTTAATTAATTTTCCCTTAAAGACTTTTATGTTTACACTATGAGTAGTCAATCATTCTGTTATTTAACAACGCTGACATTTAACAAGCCAATCAATTGATACAGAAAAATCTTGTACTAAATTCTCAAACCCGTCGTATTTGTTGAAGCTTACGGTAAAATCTTGTTTTAAATTGCAATAATGGTAAAAAGAACTAAAATGAAATTAGCTCCAAAGTTTAATGCAAAAAAACAAAAAACTAAAAGAAAATGCAACCGCAACAAACACATATTGTAAGCATAAAGAGCAACTTGTTTTTTTTCTGTACAACATTATAAGAATCTTAAAGATGATCAGGTTTTTGTAGTTGTGAAGTTGACATTTATTCGATATTTCTTGTACAAGATACGCGAAAGTATCGAAATAAGTTTAAGGCTGCACTAAACGATAAAAAAAGAACACAGTTTTACTAGGGGCGTTTTGAATATTGAACATTTTGAGATTGTGTGCAAAAAATTATTGAAAATATAGCAGAATGGAAATGAGAGAAATTCTGCATAATTTTATGAGAATTCATTGGAAAAGTTTTGTTGTTTTATTTTAATAATAGTCCATCTAACCGAAGTCTAGTATGTAAATAATTTTGAAATAAATTTAGTTGATTCCCCATATAAAATGAAATCTAACTTTTTACTACATTTTGGCTAGTAAAGTTGCTAGTACATACTTTGTGATGCAATTATTGTTTTTATCATATAAAATTGTTGGAAAATATATTTCATAAATCGTTACCCACTATCCAAGTCTTATTATTTTTTTGAGGTTACAGGAACTTCTTTGGTTTTGAAAATATTTCAAATCAGTGAAGGCAGAGTTTTTCTTTGATTGGTTATTATTAAACGCTATTACGTTAGGTTGAAAACACTGACACTAGCAGCCCAAAACCATGACAGTTATACACTTATGCATAATTGGCATGTTGTGCGCCAAAATTTGTGAACGAAAAATTTCCCTAATAAAACAAAAAACCTATTTTGTTATGAATGTCGATTAGGTCAAAGACCCAGTCCCTGTGTTGTAATTACATATGGATCTCCACTTCGAGTTTTTTTGGTATTACAAATTCGGCATGGCCCACGTTAAAATTTTCATGTCTAATACGCCTAAATGCAGGACAAAGATAATGTTCGAAAGTCCCTTTCTCTTGCCCGCATGTTTTACATGTCGTTTCCACCAACATCATGTGAGCTAGATAAGTTCTCAACTCCGTGTGACCGTTATTAAACAAATTAATCTCCTAAGTGTTGGTCTACTTAGTTTTAGAATCACTTACGGTTTCTCAAGATTTAGGTCGCCCCATATTATATTCGTCACTTTAGGGATATCATTATTTTGATATCTTACGACATGCTCCTAAACCATCAAACCTTGAGTTTATTTTTGAATCGCTGAAGGGTTATCACTTTCAGAAGTTACAGTATCTAAACATGTTCCCATTTTGTGTAATATGTCGGCTTTATCGTTTGCGATTAAGCCTTGATGGCTGTGTATCACAATTTGCCCTTGAATTTCAGAACTTTTCGAGATTTAACCTTTTCGTTCGTTAGTGACCTGATATCTGATTGGTCATCCGTGAAGGTACGAATGAGGCCTCGCTATCAGTTTCCTTTATCCATTTAATACTTTTCGTAATTGGCATAACCTCAGCCTGGAAAAGAGAATTTTGATATGGTAGACGGAAGTATTTACTTTTGTTTCAGTTCATTTTATATAAACCCATTCCAGATCGATCACCAATTTTTGATCCATCGGTAGAAAGATCGATAACCTGGGTATTTTATACCCTTGTTACTTCACCCCATTCTCACTCTTCTGGTTTTATGGTGACACAGTTAGTGCTTTCATACGTCATTTGGATTTTGTCACATGTTACCTCTGTGATATTTTCCATCGGTAAGATATCGTCTCTTAAGAGCCATTAACCCATGGCCATTAATATTGTAGCAGCCAAGACTGCTTCATATTTCACCTGTATCATAATTGTTTTTGTGATCCTCATAGCATTGCATATACTACTTAATCCAGCACTGTCTTTGAATATTTTGAAGAGGGAAATACGTTTTGATCGGTTACACTCATCAGAAAATCTAAGTTATTATAAAAAATATATCAGTTACTTTGGCATCACCACGTCTGTTTGAAATACTTTTATACAGTTTTCCTAACTGTTGTCTAAATAGAAATAACTAAAAACATTAATTTTCTAGATTTTATACAAATCAGTGTTTATTCTAATATTTAATAAGTTATTAGACTCTCAAAGTTCAAAATCAAATTGCTTTGATTGCATCTGTTCTGTTAATTCGAACATTTTAATTTAAGAAATTTATTTAAATAATAAATAAGGGCCGTATTCATAAAAAATATTTTAGGTTTAGCTTATTTGACAGATGTTGTAGAGAAATTTGCTAAATAAGCCTTCAATAAACCTAAAATATTTTTTATGAATACGGCCCTAAATATTTAAGTTTTATTCAGGCTGGAGTTGATTTAAAATTTTCCTAAATTTTTATTAAAAAATTTTATTTTGTCTAAACTAGGAGAATTAGAAATTACAAACACGGCAAAAGGGTTGCGACCGTTTGTGTATTTCATTCTAATTCGTTGTAGTAAGAAAATATGAAAAATTTACCGAATTAAACGAACCAGAAACCTGTGACCTAAACAGATGATATTTATATCAAATACTTAAATTACCGATCAAAAAGAGCTGCTGCTGAAATCGTAACTGGTTTCAAAAATACATTCCAGTCAACGATTCTTTCATTATATCAAATAAATTTCTTTTTAAAAATTAAAAAAAATTTTAAATGAACTCAAGCCTGAGAAATATATAAAAATATTACTTTAAAATAAAAATTTCAACAATTAAAACTTAATAATAAATTTGAATTTGAAAACTGTACTTAAAAGAGGTTTTAATTTTCGTTTGTTTTTTTAGGGACTTAGCAAAACTCTAGGTAAGATTCGATATAAAGACATTTTCTTCATTGGGAATCATGTGTTTTAAGTTGTATTATCTTACTGCATTAATATCTTAATTTCTTAAAAATTGAACCGACACCTCTGATCCAATCAGTAGTTGACTTACGAATTACATTCTGCCGTTGTTTGTAGAACATAGATGCCCATTTCACCATACAATTGTTTGTGACCTTAAAATCCCTAGAAAAAAGCAATATTTTTAAATTAAAGGGATAAATGGATCACTTATTATATCAATTTTTTTTTAAATCTTATATCCTGTTCAGACAGATATTTTTAATTATTTCAATTTAGTGTTGATTGAGCAATTAAAATAAGCGTTCACACATACTCAATTTATCTTAGTCCATTAACATTTGATAGCTGTAAAAATACAATATATTTATACCAAATCAAATAATGCCTTCTCTTCAGTGAATTTATTTAAACATTTTTTTTTAAATTTTCATCAAACATTTTCTATTTTCTTAATTTTTATTTTTGTATATTTATTTGTTTGACATTAGAAATGCCACCTATAGAATTTTCTTCTCACTGAACATACTTCTCAAGAGTTGTATTTCGAGTTTCGGACAAAAAGTGAAACAATTTAGTGTATATTGCTTAATTTAAAAGTAATTTTTAGTATAGTAAATTGAGCTCAATAAGGCCTTTAATTGCGAGAATATTATTAATTAATTAAGGCGCTTATGTGAACATAGTATTAGACATAACAATTTAAGTTGATTCCAAATTATATAGGCCCCTTTTACACTTGAACAAATTGAAAGAATACAAAACGAATCTTGGCGGCAAAAGAACAAAGAGGCTAAGTGATATAGTTTTTCTTAATTTTCAAATGAGCACTAATAGTGCTTTGATTTTAATAAAATTCAATTTAAACAAGTAAGAGCGCTATATTCGGCCGTGCCGAATCTTATATACCCTTCACACCGTGTAGTCATGCAATAACAGTAGTTTGTATCACCATTCCCCATATGAAATACGTACATACATATAAAAACCATACATATATAAAAACATCCACATTGTAAAATTATAAATTTACGTATGTATGTTAAAAAAAAAATAAAAAAAAAATTAAAAAAAAAAATTTTTAAAAAAAATTTAAAAAAAAATTTAAAAAAAAAAATTAAAAAAAAAATTTTAAAAAATAATTAAAATATATATAATAAATATGAAACAAAAAAAATAAAAAAAAAATATTTAAAAAAAAAATTAAAAAAAAAATAATAATAAAAATATAAATAATATATTAAATAAAAAATAAAAAAAATATAAAAAAAAAATTAAAAAAAAAATTTTTTTGGCTCAGCTGGGATTCAATGCCACGTTTTCTCTAACCAGTATACACGTTTGTATGTATGTATGTTGTTGTTGTAATGTTGTTTTTGTGAAAAAAAATCGAGGTGGTCGTGGGTTTTTGCTCATATCTCAGTTGTTTATGTACCGATGTTTCTGATTTTCAATACCGATCTACTCCCGAATATTTCCGATATTTTAATACCTAACCCGAGTCCAAGCGATGTCGGGGGGCTTCAAAAAGTTGATTTCAACATACACACGGACAGACGGTCAGACGGACAGACTGACAGGGCTTAATCGACTCCCCTATTCATAAGCTTTCAGAAAATATATACTTTATGGGGTCGGAAATCAAAATTGTAGAAATTTCACACGGAATGACAAACCTATATATACCCTTTTTCACTGTGTGAAGGGTATAAAAAATGTTTCTTATAATTTCTCTTCTTTAATAGCGATCAATAACATGAAATAAGAATCCAGCATCAAAAAGTTATTTTATAGCTTACACATTAAGGAAAGCACCTCTATTTGTATTCCCGTCGTTCATTCAAGGAGCATAGAATCTTGATATAAGCGTTCAATCGAGACCTTTCACGCTAAATAGTCTGAGACATGTGTGAGCTGGTTCGCCGTCCCGCGTTTTTGACTGCTTGTTTTTTTCAAAGAGCTAATCATATCTATTTGCGTCTTTGTATTCCAATATTTATTGTAAGTTGTGTCGTCTTTTTACATGAGGAACTCGAAGGATTATTCCACTCAATACATTTGTTTGTAAAAAAGTAAGCAGTCCATGCTTCACACTCATAGAGATAGTAGGTCGAACATTAATATTAAATAATATTAATTTACTAGATTATTCGGGATATGGTCCCATAATTGTTCAATGATATTTATTTGGTTTTTGGGTTTAAGCTGGTTTATATGCATTTCACTGGTGCTTATGCCAGATCAGAATTTGGATAAAAGGTTTACTGATGATCTGGCATATCTGTAGTAAGGCTTGCACCGTCCATTCTTTTCGACAATACACGTTTGTGTAGGCGATATAATTGCAATATAAATGAGAAACCTCAAACCTCATTAAATATATCGCAATTTTTATGAAGTTTAAGTTGCACTATTAAAAAGTTTGTGCAAGCTAGATTGTATTTTGAAACAGTTAGATTTGACGGGAAAATAGCTAAATTCAAATTACTGGGTATAAATAAGCTGTATTTGAAACAGTATGTTGTATGCATTGTATGAAACCAATATAGTTTAAGTAAATTCCTTTTGGATGACAGCAGCTTTGTCCTACAAGTTTAATATTAAATAATCAAGTATTCCCTCTTTAATTCAAGCACCATTACACAAGCGCTTTTAATGAAGTAATTAAATCTGTAAAAACGAAAAACACAATTACCGTTTACTTCGAAGGAACTAAAACCATTCCCCCCTAAATTATACAATACGAACAACACTTCACGTTTTAACCACTAAACCACAAAGCGAACATAAAATATATTCGTATCCAGCGCTCTTTTACAATGAACAAGAACAAAGGAATAGGCAGACCGCCACCGCACAACAACAATACAAGCAAAAGTACAATGGCCAACAACTGAAAAGATGTATTTGAATTAAGCAACTTTAACTAGTTAAAGGAATTATTTATTATTCAACCATTCCTTAACTAGTGTTTATCAGTTTCTTCCGCACACAATCGCACAATCATTCAACAAAAAATTATAAAATAAATTTTATGTGGCCGCTAGACGACGATAAAATTGAAGACGACCACAAACAGTCACGTAGAGCGAAACGCATGTCGTTAATTACACTGTCATCCACAAGCCATGCCACAAAACTATTTACTCCAGTTTAAATATTAATTTTTTAGTGCGTAAGGATTTGGGGTCTAGATGTTTAAAGAAAAAAAATTTGTTGCTCTTGACTGTGTTGGGCTGACATCAAAACATAACTTGTAGTTAAAGTGACAAATTGCTGGCCATTATAGCAGTCATTAGGGAAAAGTGGGTGGGCTTTTTAAATTTCTTTGTATTTGTATTACAACTATGTTTGAACAGTCTACTGTGCAACTTGATTTTGTAAAAGGGTAAGTGAAAATAATTTATATAAACTTTGTTGCACAACTAAACAGCAAAAAAAAATTGGAAGTGGTGCAAAGTGAATAACATTTTCAAGACTTCTAAATCAATAGTGTAAAAGCATTCATTCTAAATGGCTCCCTAAATGTTAAATAACACTGTGAAACAAAAGTTAGGTCGATTCTGAGAGTGAGTGGTAAAAATAGAGGCTAAATTAGAAGACCCGTATCGCGGCGTTTGTTTATGTTCGAATTTTTTTTTTTAATGAATCTTCAACCTTTGCAGTCAAATGCCAATTTTCAGCATATTGTTTATATGGTACAAGGGTTTCATCCACTCAAGACCGAAAAACAACACACAGATTACCCTTTGAATAGAACTCACGGATGGAAGTCATGATACAATTGTACTTTTTATGGTACATTTTTGACCTTGTTGGTACCGTGGTACTACCGCGAGCTACTTGGTACAATTTAAAAATTTCTCCATGTTCTCCTTAATTTTGTTTGTGTGTGTTTTATTTATACTGTCAGCTTCTCTGTTTTTGTTGCAATGCTGTTGTCAAAGCGAATTCATGCACCAGGTGGTGTCAAGTCTACAACAACAAAATCTGCCTACTACTTTATTGCAAACTTCTTACAAAAATCACCTGTTAATTCGGCACCACCTGCTACATGAATTCGTCTTGGCTGATGTTATATGTATTTTATTTTACTTATAATTCGTAAGCATGTAAGGTGGACTTTAATAATGAAGTACTAAAATGGTTCGATAAGTTTACTACAGAAAAAGTTACTATGGGAGAAACAAATTCAATAGTGCCTCTTCTGGTGAAAACGTTTCCACACGAACAAACAAACTATGAAGCAATAAATAATCAGTACAGATCCCTAGCTGATGTAATTGAACTTAGATCACACAAAGATTCAAATATTTCCTATTTTTGGTCTAAAGTATCACAGATGAAAAATGAATTAAATGAGTTCATGTTGCCAGATATCTGAAGAATTGTAAAATGAATTCTGTCTATTCCACATTCCTCGGCCAACGTCGAATGAGTTTTTTCTTTTCAAAACCTGATTAAAACAAAGGACAGAAATAGACTACACGTTTCTACTGTTTCAAATTTGATACAAACGAAAGATTTATTGAAGTCAACAAGTACTTGTTGCTTTAATTTTAAAATAACCGAAACTTTTTAATCTAAAACTATTTAATAAATAAAATTTGTTAAATACCCGATCTCTACGTATGTGCCTATGATTGTAATATTTAAAACTTTTTTATTGTAAACTGAATTTTTATAAACATTTTTGTTAAGTTAATAAATATTAAAAAAAATGGTACCGACATGGCCTAAAAAGTTCATATTGTTTTCATTCTTGGTACAAAATCATAAAAGCCATTTTCCTTCCCTGATAGAACTGTACCAAAACACTTATTTTCTAAACGAATAAATTTCAATCAAGTTCATTTGTAAAGAAAACACGCTAATGTTAATATCATTAGTGTTCTCACCTAAACTAAATTTGTCGCCGCTTGAACCCCTGCAAAATCATCTTTGTCATAGATTTTTTTGCTGGGTATAAATACTCTACAGTTTAAATATATTTCATAAACATTTCTAACACTGGAAAAATGTCAATTCAATGAATTATTTAATTAAGAAAACATTTATAAATTATTTACTATTTTCATACCCTCACTGATATTGCCAAGAGTAAGTATAAATAAGTTTGTCATTCCATTTGTCAACTATATATTTTCTAAAAGCTTATTTATATGGGAGTCAATTAACAAATCCGGCATTGCGTGTGTTGGCAATGAAATATGAAGCAGTAATGAATTCACTATTAAAATCTTACACAATCTCTCAACAAGTTTCTGAGATATGAGCAAATAAACATAACTGCCTCTGTTCTTTCCCATGTCTTTCAAACAAAAAAAAAAAAAAATTTTTATCCCTTGAATAATTTATAGACACGGTTGTTACTACTTATGAATACGATATACCTCCAGAAATATTCGTACAATATTATTAAGAAATCCGTCACAAGTCGGCAAAGTTATAGGCAAACATTATTTGACAAAATATACGTATATCAAGTTTTTCGATGTAAATAACAGTTCTTGGACACGCTTAAGACACAATATTACAATCAATAATCTCGACAATTATTGCTGAAAAAACATAACCTAAGTAATCAATTTGAAACTAACTGAGTTAGAAGCAACAAAATACAACACCTTCGGTGTTTTTATAAAATTTTCAAATAAAAATCTATTTCTGCAGCTTCTGGACAACTGAAAGGATTGATATGTATTTTAAATAAAAGAGCTTCACTAGCAAAATTCAATAAACTATAAAAAATTTTAAATCAATAATGGCCGCCACTACAAAATGACCCCCTTTCAACTCCCTTTATATATTGGAGACAAAGGCAAAGACTTGTGCAGTACAATGCAGTAAACTATGAAAAATTTTTCAACTTAAGAGCAAATAAAAGAGTTTAATCTGATTATCTCCTTGACTTATTGTAAAAATTGCAATCAACTATTTTTTTAGCGACTAAATTGTAAAAATAAATTGTAATTGTAAATATGCCTTAAAATTAAGGTAACAAGAACAAAAATTAACGAGATCCATAAGAAAAAAAATATATAGAGTTCATTTAGCGGTATTTTTTTTGATTTTTGATATTTTAATGTCACGTACGTAGTGAAAAACATTATCTGTTACCGTCATTCATATTTGAACAGTCGCAAGAGCGCCTAATTTAGAATTTAAAATTTTTTCTTAACATGATATAAACTTTATTACCTAATAATACTATTAGAGAAAAATCTGTCACGTACAATATGTCACGAACGATATTGAATTGAATTTATAAGAAAATTGTTCAAAGTTTTTTTTTTAATTTAGTATGATGGGTTTTAAATGAAAAATTTTTGGTTAAGTGTAAGAAATTAAAAAGAAAAATGTCTCCCAATTCGATTCGCAGATTTTTTCATATTTCCATATATATTTACCTCAAAATCACTCCTGATTTATGTCACGTACGATATGTTCTTATTTTTTTTGGATATTTAAGACAACAATGATTCGAATATAATAAATTTTTTTTAAATAAAGTACCCTTTGAATGGAACATGAAGATCTAATTTTTTTCAGTTACTCTTAGCTTTGCAAAAATCACTCCACTTTATAGGAGTACAAATGTCACGTACGATGACATAGAAATGCCCATATGTTATGAACATGATGATAAAGGGTATTATCAGATTCGGCACTGTCAAACATATCACACTTACTTGTGGTTCTAATTCTTAAATGATAACAAATTAAATTTAAAATATTTGAGGCTGTTTAATAATATATGAAAATGAATTAAAATCAGAATAAAATATTTTATAAGCAAGCTTTTTTAAATATTTCGAAAAACAGTTAAAGTTGACTGTGAACATTCACACTTAAAAACATCAGTATCTGCCATTTAGTCATGAAACGTACTTTTTCAAATTATTTATATTTGTTTAAATTTATATTAAATCGGAACTGTCTGGCATGCTTTTACAGTTTGCCATTTAAAACTTAATTCATAGATTAGAAGCAAGTACTTACCAAGTTTGGTTGCAAATAGTGACACAAATAAATATTTAATTTCATAACATTAAATAATTGAACGTATGTTTTATTAAAAATTTATCGACGGTGGGAGAATATCAAAATTAATCCATGCAAAGCTATTGGTTTCTTTGTCAGCACTGTTAAATCGAATTGCCTTAGTGGTGGATATAAATATCCTCACTATAATTCACTTTTGGGAATGGAAGAGAATATTTTTGGATTTGTAACTTTTTTTCATAGAAATTGCCGATGTGTTTAGAACAAATTAACAAAAAATTAAAAAATTTTCTTTTTGTATACTAATAATAAAAATTTTTGAAACAAATTTCAAAAAAATTTGTCATACTACACTAAAAAACAAAAATTAATTACTTATAATCAATTATATTATAAAAATATTTCATTTTCGCTTTCCAATATTTTTAAACTAAATATCTAATCTGTTAATGGATATTTCCTGAAGATGCTACATGAAGGAGTAGCGAAATATTGAAAAAGAAAATAAAACATTGTTGCTTTTTATTAAAAAATAAAAATTGTTGTATGACCTTGGGCTTGAATAATTAAATATAAAAATATTTATTATCCTTAATCATTATCTTTTTCTTAATAATTAAACTGGATTTTTATCCAGATTGCTTGCAAAGTAATTTCAAATGAATCCAATAATGGCAACGTGAACAAAACTGCAACAAAATGTTTTTTATATTTTTTTTTTATAATTTGAATAGAAAATATTTTTCCTGTGTTAAATTTTTTTGTATAAAAAAAAAATATAAAATTGTTAGCGAAGTAATAACAACATTTTGACTTTGCAGCAAATTGACTTCAGTGTCAAGTTCATGTAAAAAATATTGGTCGACCAGCAAAAACAAATGACTAACCTCAATTCGGTTTTCGTAATTTCATTTTACTTAAGGCTGAAAGTCGGAAAAAAATATAATAATAAAAGAAAAATATAAAATAAATGAGAAAAAATCCGATACACACGTACATAAATACTTACATGTGTTTGTGTTGTGCATTGTATTTATATTGAGCAACAAAAATTTTCTTGTCCCACCAAATGTGTGTAGAAACAAACTAGTTTGTTGCCACAGTTATGTGTTATGTTACCCCAGTTCGTTGTCAGTGCCAAATGTGTCTGTTAAATATTTGACACTGTACTACAATGTTTAAATGCACACACCCGCAACAAAATGAAAATTAACAAAATTTCCAGCTAAAGTCAAAAACAAATCAATACACATTCACACTAACATTAAAAATCATACCACATTAATTGATCCTAGTACTCAAAGTATGTTGTTTTGTATGTCTATACGGAGAAGTACAATACTTACTCGCAATTGGGCATAATGATGTGTATAATAATGCTACATGGCTTAGTTAATGGTATGTATAATGTTTGCAATTTGATTTGCTGATAACATTAGGAATATTAGCGGTCCCACAAATGCAATGCTGCAATACTTGTAATATCAAGTTGATAGAGGAAAAACCAAGCGACATGATTTCCAAATAAGATTAATAGTGATTTTTTGAATTGGTATTTAAATAAAAATTTTGTTAAATTTTATATAAATTTAAGTTGCATGTATTTCAATACAGTTTCAGTTTTTCAGTCGTATATAATTACTTCTATTAAATTGTGTTAAAAATATGGCAGCATAATGAAATGTCAAAAAGTTATCGATAGTTTTTCGGAAAACAGCTTTTTAACAGGCTAGAGTTATAGAAAAACATTTGACTGCAGTTTTTGAATATAATTTTTATATGTGTCTGTTCACTTTTTTAAAAGCTACACCAGGTAAACCTAGTTCTACCAAACCATTTAAAATGTGGAAAGAGAAGTTCAAAATTTAACCGCCACGCATTAAGTCAGTTGTTATGGATGCTATTTTACAGCTATTAAGTTTATTAAATGTCATGTTTCATACGTTAAAAATAAACAAGTAAACGGACTATATTCATACAAACATCTACTTTATTCTGTCGGTTATTATTTTAAATTTCATTAACAGTAGAATATTTAAAAAGTGGGCGTTATAGAAGGCGTGTCAAAGTAGTTTCTGCTGATAAAATCAACTTAAATATTTCAATATAGAGTCCTCTATTCTTCCAAAATCTATGTCCATAGAGAAATTATATGAATTTGAGATAAAGCGTTATATGGGAGATGGGCATTAAAGTGGGCGTGTCACCTTAATTTTCCATTATTGAAACCAAAGAGCAATTTGTGCAAATTTTTAGAATCATACATCTAACTTTGTCAGTTTTATTACATTTTTAATTTTAAATATACAGAAAAGGACACTGCGCGGTATAAATTTTCGTACGTTTTGATCTATAAATCCTTTCGTATTGTATACATTAGAGCAATTTTCAGGGTAAAATATTTGTTTACTTAGGAAATATATATTCGAAATTACATCGATCTACGTCAATGCGTTTGGACACAATTGCATTTTATTCGATGTCGGAAGGACACGGTTTTTTCGACCTACTCTTGCATTACGAGCTCTAACTCTCTTCCTAATTTTCCGATTTAACCCGTTTTTAATATGCCAAACAAACATTGTGTATAAGAAATATTCTTCCCTAACTTTTTCGGTTGGAACTCTATCGTGCTTTCAACAGACGGACAGACGGATTGATATTGCTAGATCGTCATAAAATGATACCAGGACTCAGAAATTATCCACTTTATGGGGTCTAAAATAGATATTTCAATGTGTTATAAACGGAATGAAAAAATAAATATACCCCCACCATTTTTTTTTGTGAGAATTTGAAGTTATTTATTATGTCAGAAGTCCACGTTAAGGATAACACAGGGTTTTTTTTTCGAAATGTAAGGGATGTTATTAGTTTTTACATTTTTTTATTAATTTAAATTACCTGAAGTCAAAACTTAAACTGTAATATGTTTTAGTGTTTCTTTTCAGTAAGACTTAGCAAATGTACAGAAACAATGTTACGCTCCAGCAATGCTGCTAAATTGTAAAAATGTGTTTTTCAAATCAGTGTAGTCATAAAGCACTTAATAAATTAAATGGTGGACATAATCATCGTTCGTGATATTCAACAAATTATTGAAAAACTTAGCACTAATTTTTTATTAACCTTAAGACAATTTTGGCTTCTTTGCGTTAAAATGTTGGCGGGTCATTGCCCGTTAAACATATGAAAATATTTGCATAGACATCTTGGTTTATATCTATGAAAAACTTAGTTTGTGCAAAAGTTTAAGCATAATGAATACCAGTTGCGTCGACGTTTGCTAATTGGTCTCATGAACCTGAAAACAGTTGAAGCCATAGAGGTCCTACTAAAAAACAAAGAAACCAATGAAAGGTTGAGCCGTAACATCAACAAAATTAGAACAATAACAAGTTTTAGCAACTTTAGTATTAAAAAATAAATTTTCTAGTTTGAAAGGTTTTGCTGATTAGACTATTGCCCAAAATACTATAGATTTTATTCTACATCTCCGACTCTACCCGTATGTGCATTAGACGGCTTGTATGTTCAGTTTGCTTTTATTTAATATCCAATACTTATACATCATCTTATCTATTTATAAAAATAATATTTTAAGTTCAAATACTTGATACCATATTGTAATGCTTTTAGTGTTTGACAGCCTTCAAACCTTGCGATTCTGTTAGATGGCAAATGTTTATATTTAATGCACATATATGTAACTAAATAGTATGTTGTATGTTTGACCTCTTTTTGCTTCTATTTCACATAACATCACACTATCGCTTTTATTTTGTTACAAAACCTACTGTGCTTATCTCTACGCGTTATGTATGTATATGTAGGTACATTGAAAATGTATATTCACTTCTGTTACATGTAGCAATAGTTGAACTTCTACCCGTTAAAAGGGCAATACAAGTTAATAAAATTAATCTTACTGTTCACCTTTCGAAAATAAAAGTAAACGGCTACAGTTGACCCTTATCACTGTAATTAACTTAACTGTGTACCTTCAACTTGATGACAAAAATTTTAACTCGTTAGTCGAGAGACAAGTGTAAAGCAGTATAGGGATATGTTTTTTTATTTAGCTCACTGTTTCTCTTTTGCATGTGTAAGTTTAGGTTAACCATACATTTGATTAGTTTCACGTAAAATAGGAATAAGCGTAGAATTCTACGACAAAAAAGAAACTCAATAAAACTTTCAGAACTGCATTATCATCTCGATAAACTAATGCAAAATTTTTAAAAAATTGATCTTTCATATTAATAGGCAAAGTTTCTTGTATCACAGTTTACGCTCGCATTATACACCTGATTTTAAAAATTTTCTTGCAGTTGTGCACAATTTAGATTATATTTTAAATCGGTTCAGTATTTGAGGAGCTGTTATATGTAACAAAACAAAAAATAAACAAAGTAATGTGTGTTGATACAAATTGTTTTTGCATAAAGAATGATTTATGTGTAAACAGCGTTGTCAACTTTAAAATTTCAAAAAGCACCATAACCCAGGAAAAAACGCGTCATTCTCAAAAAAAGCACTAAATTTATAATTTGTAAATTATTTTTTTATTTATTTAATAAAATTATACATTTTTATAAATTTCTTTAAAACTAAGACATTTTTAAATGTATATCAGAATAAATAACAAAAAAATTTACAAAAATCAAACAACGAATATCTTTTAGTCAGTCAGTAGAGATTTACATAGATACATATATTTATATGAAAATAAAAATAAACAAAAACATTGGAAAAATTATTATAGTAATTATCAATTCACAATATATCTCAGGAGTGATGCATTGTAAGAAATTTATTTCAACATTGAGAAAAAATTACGACAGGATTAATTTTTCCATACCTGATGCATTTATACGACGTTTTATAAACATATGTGAATTTGTTGTACAAAATATTAAAGAAATTATTCACCAAATAAGTAAAACTATTATTTAATATTTAAATATTTTTATATTACATATTAGAGTAATTAAATAGAAATATTTTTATCTAAAAATTATGAAAAATTTTAATAAACTTGCAGTTTAATAATATGATTCGGATTTAAGCTTTTCTCTGTGTAAATAATATCAAATATCAATGATAAAGTTAATTATTTCTTCATTATTATCACTATCATCTGGCCACAACACAGTCTTAATTTCAAATTGTAATGCTTTATAAATATCATTGCTATTAATCAGAATATTTACTTCATCAGCTATTTGGTAGGTTTCGCAACAGGAATTTTTCCGTTTAAGCCCATTTTCAATGTGAAGTAAGGCATTAACTGAATTTAAAGACATTCGGTTGCGTATTTTAGATTTAAACACATTCATGGGAGCGACAAAAGTTTAACGGCAATATTAGCTAATGCTTCAAAGGGATTTAAGTAACCTGCATCTTTGTACGATTTAACTTCAATCCAAAAATCAATTCAATATTTTGCCATTGGTAATTGTAAAATATCTTCTTTTGTATGTGATAAAACATTTCTAACATTAATTATGTTAATTTTACTCAAAATTTCAAGGTTTTTTGGTAAAATTTTTAAACGTTTAAAGTTGTGGGACGCTAAAAGTTTGCTTTAAGGTTTAATCATTTATAAGATGATAGAAAGAGGAATTTCTTTTATTCACATTCACCTCATATGCATATATGTATAAAGTTAGACATTTTGAAACAAAAACTTTCTGGGCAATCAATACCGTCTTATAAATAATTAAATTTTTAGTGTAATATTATTTTTTTGCCAAATTGCATGTAATTGTACTATAAGTTACATTTTGGTAGTAATTTACACTTACAAAACATTTTTTTCAATTAATATATTTGAATTTTAGTGTTTGGTGTCACCGAAATAAAAAGAAAATCACTAAAAACTAAACAAAAAATCACCAAGCACTGACTCACAATTTTTCCGCTTTCGAAATGTTAAAAATCACCAAAAACGGTGATAAAATCACCGAGTTGACAACGCTGTGTGTAAAGTAAAAAACGAGAGAGAGAAAGAGAGTAACAATTTCAAAGCCTGTTTCAAGCATAGATGTCAAAAAATGTGTTGCTGCCGTTTGGTGAGAGCATTTTAAAGTACAGTGACACGATTTGCACATTAATATATAAATACAAAAAATTGTTTTGGTTATAAAAGATCTACGATAATACAGTTAACACTTAATTAGCTGTTTTTACAGTTCGTATTTATTTTTTTTTTGCTGTGTATGTGCATATTAAAATGTGGAAAGAAGAGTGGAAATAAAAATTTCTTAAATGTATTCAATTTATTTATTCTTGTGTTTATATATTTACATACATGAAGTTAATTGTTTTTTATATAAAAATATTTTTTTCAAGAAATTTTTCCTAGTGCACACAAAATACTCATAAAAAATATTTTAGGTGTATTAAAGGTTTATTTGACAGATGTTGTAGAGAAATTTGTCAAATAAGCCTTTAATAAACCTTAAATATTTTTTATGAATACGGCCCAATATCTTTAAAACAATTTATCATTGAATACCCCAACGTGCGGCCCTTCGAAACAAATATATAAAAATGTTTTATAAATCGACCGTAAACTAAACAAATGTTATTGTGGGTATATTTCACAAACTGCACTCACTACTACTTTAAACATATTTCTTATTCTGATTAAAGGTATTTACCCCTGTTCTGTATTTTGAGTGAAATTTCATTCCGCATTTCTAAATATTAGTTATATATTATTATATTTGTCTGTGGAAATAAATCGTTACAGAAAATTAAAAATTATATACGAGAATTATATAACGATTAAGACAATACGAAATACGAAATACAAACAATTCATATTTACAAAAATTATTTATTTAAAAAAATTATTAATTTATTCTTAATTGCATTAGAAGTTAAAGAGAAATCTATAAACTTATAATATTTGTTAAAATTAATTAATAAAATTATTTTTTTTAATAATTCTTGACACTCACATAAAATGAATGAAATTTTTAATAAAAATAATTTTTTTTAAACAAATGTGCAGGGGTCATACAATTTTTTAACGTTTATTTAATACATAAATATAGCTTCTATTCAGCCATGAGTAATGATCTTATTACCGATATATTTTTATCGGATTTAAAATGGCGACAAAGTGTAAAAAGAACTAAAAGGGGCCTACATATACCGTGGTGTAGCGAACAACTTAAACAAACTCTTGAATCGTCCTCAACTAGTCTTTAAACTTATAGGGTTACCATTATTTCTTAAATTACTACAATATTTTTTTAAAACCATTAAATATTAAAAGAAAAAAAATCACAGATTTATTACTGATATGAAATTAAAATCTATATTTTTCGATAAACTGGCATGCCACATATGTGTACTATCTCTTGTGTTTTCATTAAATAACTTTAACGATGAGGATAAAAATCTGTACTCATATGTTTATCTAACTGTGTGTGCAACAGAGTCTGACATTGTTCAAGTGAACAACAATTTATATTAAAGAGTAAAAATATGTACAATCGTCATAAGTTTTTTACATGTATATACCCAAGTATTTTGCAGTTAAGTCCAATTCAGCAAAAGGAAGTAATTGAGCCACCTTACTGATACTTTTGTCAAACACAGTGTACAGTGGCTTTGAAATGTTTTCTTTTTTATAAAATACGGTAATATGTGGACCTCTAAATATATCCAAAAGTTAACTTTTCTTTAAAGCAATCTTTGATTTTTACATCAGAATGAATAGATACTCTTTCAGGTATCTTGTCCTACATCTGTCATGTTATAAAAAAATTTCATGTCGGAGGTATTAACTTCAACGACCCTTCACGCTTTACTTTAAAAATGTATCTAGCCTTTGAAGAAGAAACTGTTATTCAATTTCGTTGGCCTAATACACATTTACTGCTATTCTATGTAAGTTATAAGTTTTTAAGGGATCTACATAAAAAGGCTGACTTTACCCCTAATGTTTGTTCTTTACTTACTTACATATTTTTAAAATTTACATTGAAAAGTTAAAATTTGACTAAAGCATGCTCATTTACACTCATGCAGGCTCTTGTGCTTGCGACAAAAAATTAATCACGATCAAGCATGGGTGACGCAAGCGAAGCCTATCTCAAATATATATGCAGATGAATGGTCATACATTTTCATACTAAAAAACGAAAAAAAAAATACTGAAAATGCCTTGTAATCTCGTGCAGGATGACTATATTATTTTGGTACAGGTGTTTGGTATTAACGGGAACCTTGAGACTTGGGTTTTATATTTTATAAAGATGGCTTGCGGTCTGTGTGCTTAAAATTATATACCGTAAAACCCTTTGATATAAGGTTGCAGTGTTTATTCGGAACAAATTAAACGTTTAATGAAAATTAAACAAATTCAATGACCTTTCAATCATTGGGACAATATTTTTTTTTAATCTCCTTTCTAAGTGCCGAAATTCCTAGCACGTGACGGCTTAGTTCCAAACTTTTAGTTTTGTTTAAAAGGCGTCGATAGCTAACCCATAATATTCTCTTTTTTTCATATAAGTATGTACATACATGAACATTTCATAATGTCCTTATTTTTTGTAATCTGTACTTTGGGTTTATGGAAATCCTTTAACAAACTTGGAATTATTCTTAAAATATTTTATGTTTGGAAAAAGCTGGTTCTGTTAATTTATCTGGCCAGTTTTTTTATTTTACAAGCCTTTCTGAGTTTAGTTTTCGTTTGAAATTTAAAAATAAACAAATGTAGTCTCTAAATATTTTACAGTAAAATCTAAATAAAACAAGTAAGAGTGATATATTCGGTTCAGCCGAATCTGATAATACCCTTAACCATCATGCACAATGTACATAGGTTACTGTGACATTTTTTTTTTGGAATTTTATTAGATATATTTTTAAAATTCTATAAAAAATTTGCATGAATGTTGCACACTAAATCAGAATTTCCCTGCTTCAAAAACTTATAATTTTCCTCGACATGTCTGTCAGAACTTATGCCAACCACTCCATATGTTTTTCGGCCAGAAATCTGACAGAATTCGTTTATAATTCTTACTTGTTTGAAGACATTTCTCCCAGACATCTGACAGATGTCGGGAAATTTTTGCAGGCTGTATACCCTTACACTCTCTGTAAAGTGTATAAAAGGTAGTTTTTTGAAAAAAAGAAGGTGTTTTTGCATGGTCCTGATTTAAATGCTTTTAACATTTTATGCAAATCAGATAGCTACTTGAAGCTTCCAAAAAGATTATTATAGTTATTTTGTAGTCCAGGCATTATATTGAAAAAAATTCTTTGACGTTAGATAAGCTCGTCAAGTATAAAAAATTTATATAATTTTCTTTAACCACAATATCTTTTTTACTATAGGAGGTAACCTGCATATGAAAATGTGTTTTGTAAATATAGCTTGAATCGCTATAATAATGTGAAACTAAAATTTTAAATTTCAATTAAAATTAATTTTTGTCGATTTTTTTTTAATTTTTTTCGAGAAAGCTAACTTTAGAGTCATGCCCACAAACCTCCACTTTCACCAGATTGTAGTACCACTCAAAAGCAAACTAGATACACCTCAGCTCTGCAAAGTATTATCAAGACATATACAGTGGTTCACATGTTACCGAATTATTTCCCAAAACCAATCTCTAAACCACCGTAAAGTGTGTTTTTTTTCAATTTGCTCAAAATAAACAAGAATTTTTTAACATGAATTATTCAAGAAAATCTTTGATTACGCCTTTCTCTGTTGTGCAAAATATTTATTTTATAATCTTAGCACAAACACACAATCCCATTCAAAGCTATTTACAGCAGTTTTAGTCAGCTGCTTATATTTTCCCTCTCATAATGAAAAAATTTACTACACATTGATTCTTTGGGGAATTTACACGCAAATGAAATTAGAATCTAATCAAATTTGTGTGAATAAGAGAAACAGCAGCAAAAAGGAAGGAAATCTCAAAACTATCAAAGGAATAAATAAATATAAAAGAGAGTATATTTAGAGCGTAAATATGTATGTTAAGATTCATTTTCATTTAAGACAGTCGACTAGATAAATTCATTCTTTAAATAGGCACTAAGTTGAACATGCACCACCGTGCTTTAGTCTGTTTTATAAACTCTATTTTGAAGTATTTTTTTATACCCATCACACGAGACTGTAAGGGAGTATGTAGATGGTGACAAGTAGTAAGGCTCTTTGTATGTTTTTTTTTAGGTTTTTCAGAATTTGCAACATATTCTATAAAAATTCATCTCCACACAATATAATAGTACAGTTTCTACTACGTTTTTACCTTCTCCTGTAAGGTTATACTGGCATAACAGTTAGAGCTTTTCTACTTGTAACCATCGAAATTTAAGTATGACATTCCATTGGTAATTTCTGCAGTAATAATTTGTGACACAGGTAAAAATACATATTCTGAATCACTTTAGTCTGACTTTCTTTCCATGCGTGTGAGAGTTGAAATCAACAATTTTTTTAAAAGTATTCTCTAAAACGGTGTGTATTACAACTATAGATTATAAATTAATTCATTTAGCGATATCAAAAAAGTATTCATTTAAATAGTAGAGTATGCCTTATATGAAAAGTGGGCGTTAATGTAGGAGTGTCAGATAATTTTCTTGTCCCACCAAAATTTTGTTCAAATTTTGTAAGCAGTGCAGACTTTATTCTCTTACCGTGTTGCATCCAAGGGAATGGTTAAACAATTATGAAATTACATTGAAAAATGTCTTCTGTACTTCTTATTACTTAAGTATTTCAAAATTAGACTAATTTATTTAGTTTTTCTTTTTTTATACCCTTCACACAGTGAAAAAGGGTATATATAGGTTTGTCATTCCGTGTGAAATTTCTACAATTTTAATTTCCGACCCCATAAAGTATATATTTTCTAAAAGCTTATGAATAGGGGAGTCGATTAGGCTCTGTCAGTCTGTCCGTCTGACCGTCTGTCCGTGTGTATGTTGAAATCAACTTTTTGAAGCCACCCGACATCGCTTGGACCCGGGCGAGGTACTAAAATATCAGAAATGTTCGGGAGTAGATCGGTATTGAAAATCAGAAACATCGGTACATAAACAACTGAGATATGAGCAAAAACCCACGACCACATCGATTTTTTTTTTCACAGAAACAACATTACAACAACATACATACATACAAACGTGTATACTGGCTAGAGAAAACGTGGCATCGAATCCCAGCTGAGGCAAAAAAATTTTTTTTTATTTTTTTTTTATTTTTTTTATATTTTTTTTTTAAATTTTTTTTTATATTTTATTTTTTATTTAATATATTATTTATATTTTTATTATTTTTTTTTAATTTTTTTTTTAAATATTTTTTTTTTGTTTTATATTTATTATATATATTTTAATTATTTTTAAAAAAAATTTTTTTAATTTTTTTTTTAAATTTTTTTTAATTTTTTTTTTAATTTTTTTAACATACATACGTAAATTTATAATTTTACAATGGGATGTTTTTATATATGTATGTACGTATTTCATATGGGATGGTGATACAAACTACTGTTATTGCATGACTACACGTTGTGAAGGGTATATAAGATTCGGCACGGCCGAATATAGCACTGTTACTAGTTTTTTTTTTATTTCTCCCTTACTTGCCGTTACCTTTTTCAGCAGTGCGAGGGAGAAAAGCATGATTAAGCTGTTCTTGAATGAGATTTACGATTATTAGCTGCAAAAAAGAAGCCCACAAGATAGGACAACGCATATAAAAATCATACATTCTTAAAGCACTCTCTGAAGCTGGTAAGCACTAAGTAAAAATAATAATAAATTTAAATTACATATATAAATAGAGTCTTTTATTCATACAGAAATTAAAGCAAAAGCGGCAAATGTGAAGAGGGCGTTTAAGTGGGCGTGTCAAAATAATTTTTTAGTTTTTTTAGATTTCATTGACCATAAACTCTTACTGACGAATCTTGAGCTTCGTACAATTATTTTTGATGGTTTTATGACATTTTAAATTTTAAATAGACCAGAAGAAGCACTGTGCGGGGTAAATTTTCATCAATAACTCCCCAGACAGAAAGAGAGAATCATACTGATTGTATGACACTGTTTTTATATAGATGGAGGCTATACAAAATCAATACATTACATCTGTTTATCAAATTTACAATGCCGTCATATTATTGAAATGATAACTTTTAAATAAGCTCTTGTGTATATACCCACCATCCGTTTCAATCCGTTTGTAACACATAAAAGTATTCATTTTAGACCCCGTAAAGTATATATGTTCTGAATCGGGGCTTATATTCATGACGTTCTAGCTATGTCCGTCCGTCTGTCCATCTGTTGAAACACGATAGAGCTCGAACCGCTTGTTATGTTTGTCACAACGTTGTTAATATAAATTTACAATATTAATGTATAGTTCTGCTGATGCTTCCTATTATGTTCGGTTGAAGTTTCTGCTGCTAAACATTTTTCTATTGCCTTTTAATTGAAAATTTGCATGAAAATTTGTTGCCTCTGCTGGGATTTGAATTAAGATTAAGCATTCTAGGTTTCGATGTTTAAACCACCACACCACGCCAGCAATATAGTTTTTCTTTTTGCAGACTCCACATATCTTACGGAGTCGTACGTGATATGAATTTATTAAAAATGTTGAAAAAGATTTTGTTATTAAATATCACCAATTTGAATACCAAAACCCTAGATTCATCAACGCACCCTATTAGGTGTACAGAAAGTTGTGGCATACATTTGAAAATATAATATAGATCTTATTTCTTTGAAAATGAAGATGGAAGTGCTGTTATCGTAAATGGCGAACAATATCGGTTTTTTACGTCATCATCCTGAAAATTTACTTGAGCTGTGGTTTTGGCAGGATGGAGTCGACGCCCACTCTGCCCGAGACACAGTGGCAATTTTTAGTCAATCTTTTGGAGAGCAAATTGGAAATATATTAGCCAGCACTTTCGTAAGGCTTGTCAGTTCCCGACTACTACTACTTTCTTTGGGATTATTTGAAGAAGCGAGTGTATGCGAACCATTCCAAAACAATCCTTAAGCTCCAGGCCAACAATGTTGCAGAACTTCCAGCACATCATAACGAACCTGAAAATAGGATGATTTAAGTGTCATTTTTTTCCATACTTAGTATAAAAAAATTATTATTATCTATATTTTGTGTGTCCACAGGAAAAAAATTTCATTTCTGATTTAATTATGAGATTTTAAAAACTACATCAAATTTTAACTCATTTAGGACCTACTTATCACCAAAATTGTAAATTCAAAGAAAAATCTGTGAGAACAAATCATCTGTTTTTTCAATATATTTTGATTTTAAATAAGATTTACACAAACCGTTTGCAAAAACCAAAAAAACATTTACAGAATATGAGATTAATTTTAAGCAAGTGTTTGTCTGGAAAATTTTTCTATTTGAGAAAAAAATAATATTTACAACCACCCAAAGGCATAGTTTTCCTTTGATAAGTAATAGTTTTGTCGGTTATAAAATACAAATGTAAAACCCCTGAAAGGCTTAATAGTAAATCTGCGGCTAGTTCAAGCAATGCTTTATTTTTTGATAAAATAGCCTGCATGTTTTAATCAAAACAAAACAATTGAAACCATCTTATCAATTCGGTTTTAGGGAAAAACCTTCCACAATTGACCAAGTTCATCGAAAAACTCATACGATAAAAGAATGTTTGGTACAAAAAAAAAATGTGTTCGGCTATCTTCCTTGATGTTGCTCAAGCCTTCGATAAGGTTTGGCATAAATGATTAATTATTAAACTTAAAACGCAGCTTCCAATACAATATACATCCATGATAGAGTTCTACATCGAAAATCGGTACTTCAGAGTTAAGTAGGGGCAGAAATACTCTGAGAGTTAAGAAAAATAGGCGCTGAGGTACCACAAGAAAGTGTTCTTGACCCAATTGTATATTTGTTATACACAGCTGATATACCTCTTTTTCCTATAAACAGCAGAATAGCCACATTTGCAGACGATACCTGTAGACTATGTATTGGTAACAACGAAGAGGAATCATCGTCTTTATTACAAGAATCAGTGAATAAATTAGTAAAATGAACACAAACATGGAGAATAAAATTAAATGAAACAAAATCTACCCACGTCGATTTTACTTATAAAAATATTTCGTATAAACCAATAAAGATTTTAAATACTACGTTTCCATATTCAAACTGTGCCAAATATATTGGCATAAGGCTTAAATGGACGCACCATATTAAGAAAAAAGGAAACTGAACTCAATTTGAAATGCAATAAAATTAAATGGCTTATTGGTACAAACTCTAAAGTATCGATTGAAAATAAACTCCTTATATACAATCAAATTTCAAAACAAGTTTGGACTTATGGAGTCCAAATGTGGGGATGTGCTACTAAGAAAGAAATAGAAATTTTCCAACGCGTCCAAAACAAAATTCTAAAAAATATAGTGAATGCACCTTGGTACATCAGAATTGAGGATCTACATAGGGATTTTGGAGTAGTGAAAGTTATGGAAAAGATAAAACTGTTTGCAGCTAAGCATTTAAACAGAATGCAGTCTCACATTAACCCAGAAGCTTCTAGCTTAAGCAACGAAGCCACATGATTTAACGGCAGATATTGCTAAACTTCAATGAGTCAGAAAAAAATACTTGTTGGTCCTATAGACTAGGTGTAATAAAATGAAATGTATATGTCTGTATAATCCTTTATCATTTCAACAAATAAAAAAAAAAATCAATACAAAACTTTCCTATCTATAGTCTAAGTAGCCTGTGTCATGCATAAAGGATTAGTAAATCTGATTAGAAATATTTTTCTTTACTCTTTTTTTCACCTCCTTGTAATGCTTTTAAGAAAATTTATCACGTAATATTAATAACAGTTTCAAACTAATTATAAACGGTTATTTAGTCGTGCATTAATTGCTTGATAAACTTCAATTAAAGTAGGGAATAAAGTATTAGTTTTACAAATGAGTGTAATTAATCAGACGCTTTATATATGCTCTACTACATGCTGATTCTTAGGGTGGGTATTATTAAAATTTTGTGGTCCTGCCTTGAATTTTTTATAGTTAAGGACTAAATGTCTGTGAGACTTTTAATATCCCACAGAGTGCTGCTTTTATTAGCAGAATACAATTAAAGCAATCAAAATGAAAACAGATGGGCTAACATGTACTGCGTTAGATGATACATATTGCGTGAATTAAATATTTTTATTTTATTAATTACACCTGAGCATATCATTAATGGTAAAAAGAAAAAAACAAAATCAATATTATACGCCTGTTTTTTTAAGCCTCTTATTTCAAATGTTATCGCAAGCACAATGTACTAATCGTTGTATTTTGTAAAAAGCTTAATTTCCACATAATAACTCGTCTTTAATATGCGTTATTCTAATGGAGACTACAACCAATCTGAATTTGTCTGTAATGAACAGTTGTTGTTAAAACCTTAATCATTTATTTACTCGCATAACAAATTTGAATGTAACACAGTTTATTTAAGAATTAATGATAACGTAAGTGCTGTAATAAATAATAGTGACAAATTTAGGAATTAATGTTTAACTAATTAACGATAAATAAATGTTCCCATATGTCTGTCGTATACTATTTCGAAATTAATTATTTCAACACTCAGACTCAGCAAACAAATAAGAAAGTAGTGAAAAGTGATTTATATTATCAAGGCTTCTATACAAAGAGTGTAAAAGGATTTTTTCTAAATGAATCTTTCAATGCAAATTAGTTTGACATAAATTAGGTTCTTCTTAATGAAGACCAAAAATGGAAATGTCTGTTGCAATTTATGTAAACAAACATCATTAACGCAATTAGAGTTGCATCAATATATTTGAATGTCATGCAGCTTATTAACATTATCATATAAACGCATGATGTCCTGTAACAAAGTAATGACTGTTTTCATCAAAATTATTTAAGTTCATCATCTGTTGATATCACTTCTTCATTATGTTTTGTTTTTGCTGAATGTGTAAAGGGTGTTTTTCTATAAAGGTATATAATAAATGATATAATATAAAACAAACGTGATTTTTTTTAATCGAAATTTTTTATTTATTTGATATATAATATTCTGGCATTACAAGATAAATATGACTTCCGACATACGACCGACACAGCTGACTGGGACATAGTCTTATCTGAAGGCCCAATTTTCGATAACTTTTTCCAACATTAGCGGCCATATTTTAGCAATAAAGCGGCGGATGTTATCCTCTAACTGACCAATCGTTTCGAGCTTATAGGAGTAGACTGGCGACTTTACATATCCCTACAAAAAATAGTCTAGCGGCGTTCAATCTTGGAGGCCAATTCATGAGTCAATAAATTACGTCATGTTGGAATCACAGCTTCCGCACATCATGTTGGTTCAGTTGATGAGCGAAAAATTCATAAATCATAAGCAGTCACAATTGACTGTATCGTTCTAACCAACATTTTTTTTTTTTTTTTGAAGAAGTACAAACTAATGCTTCCACCAGCCCATAAAGCACACCAACACGCAAAGAAAAAAAAGATTGTTGTGGTAATCATAATCTTTGAGCAAAATAGTATGATTGGGTTGTATGATTGTGGTTAAAACATACAATGGTTGCCAATTATCATTATTATGTTTAAATAAAGTATCATACAATTATCATACTATGACTAAAAAGGACACATACAATTTTTGATTTTTTCTAAAACAAATTTTATTTCAACAAAAATAAATACCTACACAAGATTCTGAGCAAGTATTTGTACTCAACAATCTCCAACAGTCACCTGTGGTCAGAAGCTAGTCAGCAACCGCTTCAGCATAAATTAGACTTGTAAACCATTAGGCGGCATAGCAAAACAGTAAAATCCACATGGCCGACATCGACACAAAATTTCAATTGGAACGAAATTGAACATCATGTAGTAGATGTAGAATATTATTATTATTTATCGTACTTGCTTTTTTAAATACAACTTTTTCTATAATTTTTGAAATATTTTATTGCTTATTTGAATTATTTTTTTAATTTTTTTTTAATTTTTATATTTTTTTTTTGTACATGTCAAACTTTTGAATAATAAAAATTCATTTAACAAAAAGAAAAACGTTTGAAAACAAATTATGATTGAAACATATCATAGCGTGATTGCTTTGTAATCTTACTGTTGTTTCAATTATCACTAAATAGTTATTTGTAATTTTAAATGGCTTCGAATACAATGTTGTTTTTGTAGACACATGCTACTATTTTTGTCATAATAATTTCGTTAATCATACTATTTTCAAAGGATAACCATATCGAAGTTTTCATTAAAAGCAAACATTAAATGATTAAATGCAAACAAATGCTTGGTTATCGTCACAAAATATATGATGAAATAAAATAAATTTAACTGAAATGATAAAACATAACTGAAATAACTATTACTTGTTTTCGATAACCAAATATTGTTATAAAGAATATAATATGACCGTCTTTTAAAAGCAAAAAGTTTTAGAAGTTTAAAAATCAAAAGCTTACTAAGAAATTTCCCATTTTAGCAAAATGGTGAGAATGTCCATTTTGAATCACCCTGTTCTCTGTAATATATGCGAAATAAAATTTTAATTTTTTGGCTCACGAGGTACACTAGTGTCTACATTCGAATGAACTTTAACATTTTTCATTCGGTGCCCATAAAAAAATGAGTTTGCCTGCCTTCTCGTAGAATGGTCCACTGTGCGTCGTAACCATGGTTTTTCTTTGCATGCAACAGTTATTTTTTATAGATGTAGCGGTGTCTCAAATTATTATTAAGGATTTTCATCACTCCAGATATGGCAGAAAAAATAAAGCTTCTTCGCTACAAAAAATTCGCTTATGGAAATCGGGATCAAAGCCAATCATTCTTTGTGCCCAACGAATCTACGCATTGCTCTTCAAGTGTCAGTCTATTAATGCCAACCCAAAATAAACTTAAATCATTTGACGGCTGACAAAATTGCTGCCCGCTTAAAAATTATTGCCAACTTAAAGTTTATACCTCTATAAAAACATACCCTTAATAAGAAAATCATTTTTAACATAAATTTCAATTGTAAAAGAATGTTTGTAGCCCGCAATCATAAAATACTCGTTATTTGTTTCATTTAAAAAATTCAATTAACAACCTGTCGTTGGAGTCGTCGGTTGTAACGAATTCACTTCCCCATATTCAAGAAAAACGACGATAGTAGGCAAAATTGTTGTTAGTCTTCTATAAAAAAAATAATATAGAATTTATCTACAAAATGAGTACAACTATTATGACGTACAACACCTACGACAGCTTGCAAATTGAGCATATGTGTACATGTTTTAAATCTTTGCTAAAAATGTAAAAATTATTTAAACTATTTGTCGACTAGTGACCAAAATTTGGCCTTTAGTAATTTCAGAAATTTTTCAACATCAACAAGTAGGAGCACTATATTCGGCTGTGCCGAATTTTCGATACCCACCACCATATTGATGTACTTTTATAGTACAAAATTTATTATTTTGTTTTTAACAATAATCGTTATGGAATAATCTCTTTATAGTAAAATATTTATCAATTTCTTTGTATAATTTCGATATGCTTTTAAAATAAATATTTTCGTAAATTTAGTATTTCAATGAAAGTAGGCGTTAAAGTGGAGTCTATCAAGCAATCAACCAACTCCGAGGCTGCAATACCAGGAAAACCACGGTTATTAAAGATCTCGACGGAAGCGAACTAACGTCAACCGAAGATCAATTACGTAGATGGCGCGATTTCTTCAGCTCTTCATCAAATAACACAAGCAACTTCGATGGAAGTTCCTGCCCATGGGTATCACGCAGGCGTAATCCAAGTAGAACCATCTCAACCTCGCCTCCTACTCTCGAAGAAGTTAAAAACACTTTGCGACAGCTAAAAAACAACAAGTCACCTGGACCAGATAATTTACCTGCTGAGCTTTTAAAGTACGCTGCAGAACCATTAGCCGATGAGCTTACACCAATGTTACGTCATATTTGGGAAACCAACAACATACCCAATGAATGGAAGAAAGGGACCACAGTAACAATACCCAAGAAAGGTGACATTAGCCTCTGTAAAAATTGGCGAGGTATTACACTCCTCAACACCATCAACAAAGTACTTGCCCTTATAATTCTCCAACGCATCATACCCTATGTTGAGACAATCTTACGTAAAGAACAAGCAGGCTTCAGATCAAATCGTTCATGTGCAGACCATGTGACGACCCTAAGAATTCTAATAAAACAATCCGTTGAATTCAACAGCCCCCTGTACCTACTTTTCGTGGACTTCGAACGTGCGTTTGACACTGTGTCAAGAGAAGCTCTCTGGGTCTCACTCAACTGTAGAGGGTTTCCTGAAAAAATTGTAAACCTAATACGTGAGCTATATACCGCTAAAGTATGCGCTGTTCGCTTCAATGGAAAGGAAATCCAACCTTTCTTGATTGAATCTGGCGTAAGACAAGGTTGTGTCCTGTCTCCAACGCTTTTTCTCATACTTCTTGACTGTGTTATGGAACAGACAAACACGGATTCTCCATTTGGTATCCAATGGAACTTATTAGAACGTCTGAACGACATTGATTATGCTGATGACATCTGCCTACTTGCACATCGACACAGCGACATGCAGGCTAAATTATTTCATTTGGCTAAGAACGCCGAAAAAGTAGGTCTGAAGATAAACATAAGGATAACAAAGCTCATGCGTGTTGTAGCGCAAACAATCTTCCCATTCATCTTAATGGAGTCGTAATAAACGAAGTAGATTCATTTTGCTACCTTGGTAGTACATTAACTGTAGACGGTGGGCCGGATAAAGATATAAATGACCGGATCAATATAGCTCGATCAGCCTTCCAATCGCTTTACAAAATTTGGAGATCAAGCAATATCACTAGAAAAACAAAACTTCGTATTTTCAACAGTAGTGTTACAAGTGTACTTCTCTATAGCTGTACTACCTGGAGATTAACTCAGGCAAGTGTGAGAAGGCTTCAATCATTTACAAACCGCTGTCTACGCCAAATCCTACAAATTTTCTGGCCGTACTGGATCACAAACGAACAGCTTCTTGAATTGGCAAACCTCAACTCGATCGAGAATGAACCAAAAAAACGTAAATGGAAGTGGATTGGGCATACACTAAGAAAGCCTCCACATGAATTATCACGCGCAGTGATGGAGTGGAACCCGCAAGGTCAACGAGGTCCTGGTCGACCACGCTTAACGTGGATAAGAAAAATAAAAAATGATTATGAAGATATCGGAATGACATGGAACCAAGTTAAATCATTAGCTAATGATCGAAAAAGATGGAAAGAGTTCATTGGCGCCCTAAGTTCAAACTGAACGTCTTATTTAACTTTTTTTACTATTGTAATAAAAAACTTTATAAATAAAGGAATTGAAAAAAAAGGCGTTAAAGTAGGCGTGTCAACATAGTTTCTTCTAATAAATAAAACTGAGACATTTAAATATAGTCCTTGATTCTTCCAAAAACTTAACAATGACATTGACTAGAAAGTTATATGTGTGAAATTTAATTAGCATACCTCTAATTCTGTGGGTTTTGTGAGCATTTAAATTTAATTGACTTTAAATTACGTGAAAAGTGGGCATTATAATAGGCGTGTCAAGGTAGTAGTTTTTGTTAATAAATTCAACTCAGATATTTCAACAAAGAGTCCTTTATTCTTCCAAAGTCTTTATTCATAGAGAAATGATATGAATTTGAGATAAATTCAAAATTTCATGGCTCTACGTTAATGCGTTTGCACACAATTCCACTTTATTCGAAGTTGGCAGAACTTAATTTTTTTTAAATACTCTTGCATTACGAGGTATAACTCTCTTCCTAATATTCCGATTTAGCCCATTTTAAATGCCAAGCAAACCTTGTGTATAAGAAATATTCAGGCAAAATTTAAGCCCTTAGCGATTGCGGTTCGAATTCTGTCGTGTTTTTTTTAGCAGACGGACGGACATAGCTAAATTGTCATAAAATAAAACCAAGACTCAGAAAATATACACTTTATGGCGTCTAAAATGAATATTTTTATGTGTTACAAGTGGAATGGCAAAATGAATTTACCCCCACCATTTTCTTGGTGGTGGTGGGTATGAAAATATTCTCCGAACTTCGACTGCCTCAATTAAATTTGACTTGTACATTTTTTCAATTAAATTCATTTGTTGGTAATAATTCTTCGTATTGACAGTTTATGAATTTAAACTTTATTTATTAATACTTGTAGTAAATGTTATGAAAACAGCAATTATTTATTTACAAATAAATAAATTCAAAATCTTGTATAAATCACAGCGGCTTTATTGACCATTTATTGTTAAAAATCTGGTTAAATTTAAAAAAAAATGTCGTGTTAATTTGTATGTCTTTTTCAGAATATTAATGACAATGATGATAACAATTAACCGGAATTCGCATAAGCCACTGTGTGTTCGACGCATGTCTATATGAGAATAAATTAAGTTTTAAAGGCCACAATTAAAAAATATTTACACAATTAAAACAATTAAAACATTGAAAACATTGAAAACTGCAAAACGTAGAAATTTACCAAATAACCGAGATATGTATACAGGGTAGGACAAAAGTTACGCTTATGTGTAAACATTTAACACAGTTTGGCTTATTATTGTTTTTTTTAATCTTTTTACTCACATTTTATTCATCGAACCGTGTCTCACCACCATGAAAATTTTAACGACCCAGCACCAAAGTGTTAGAATTTAACTTTTTCAGAGGGCATTCAATTTTACTGACGTAATGAGCATATCGAAATTATTTCAACACCAGGAATGTACCTAAACAAACCGCAATTAATCGTTTAATGTCACGGCTCCGACGACAACACAGAGAAAACAGTATCGCCTAAGAGTGTCAAAATAGTGTCCAATCGCATTGTTCATTTGTATTGGTAGAATTTTTCGGTTGTATATACAGAATTTCGTTTCGTAATATAAACACGTTGTCAGCAAATAGAAATTATGATTCTAGCAAAAGAAATTTTATAATCACAAAAGAAAAGTTCGATTGCAGGAACTAAACCATTCGATTGGTATTTGTAGCAATATTGCTACGATCAGGAAGACCGAGAATAAGTAGTGCAGGTTTAAGTGAACATTAAACTTGTACCGGACTGCGTTGAAGTATATCCAGAAACTTAAACTCGAAGACATTCTGTACAACCTGGTGTCTCTAGTACATCAGTTATTACGTCATTTACACACGCATCCATAAAAGATAAAATTGGCCTTACAACTTTTACCAGTTGACTACCATCAAAGACTAATTGGGACAATACGCTTTGTGGAGTTGTTTGTACAAAATAACGAATTTCTTAATATTTAAATAATAATTATTAAAGAATATTTTAATCTTAATGGATTTGTAAATAGTATACTGCATACCCCAGAGTTGCACATCAGTACCAATTGCATCCGCTCAAGTGTACAGTGAAGATCTTGAAGATCGTGAAGATTTCAAGGGCCCTACTTCATTAAGACTAAAGTTAATAATAAAGTAAATATGAATAGGGAAAGGTACTGTTGTTGTTTAATTATTTTTCAACAATTTTCAAAATTATAAATTCAAATTCTTTTTAAAATATTACAAGATCTAGTCATTTAAAATTTCAGTTTAAGTTAAGGTCAACTTCCCAACATTCTCCACCCGGTGAATCAACGTGATTCACCCTTTTCGATGATCAAAACAGCTAACTTAAAAACAGATAGACTGTTTTGCCTTTATTAGTTTTGATTTCGGCAAATTAAATTATTCCATCCAATTATACTACTCGCCCTCTTAACCATTGATTTCTGGGTATGTTTTTATCAAAAATAATTACGATCTCATAAATTTTTAAAGGAATATGAATTTCCTTCCATTTTGTTATTTAAATAAGTTGTGGAAGATATTCCAGAATCCATCTGTTCCAAAAGCGATCCTTTGGGTTTTGTGTAATTCTCCATTGTTTATATATACACATGAAGGGGGAATATCGAAGCAGACCACTACTACCACGGGTCCCTTTTCGACCCCCTGCGTTCCCAAGTGATTTTGTGTGCACCGATCAGCACACCCTCAATCACTGAGTCCCGCGCCACAACCGGCGTTTGCTCTGGACTAGAAAAACGATTTCACACTGCCGACTGGTGATTGTCGACAATCCTCATCCCACAGTCCTTTGTAATCGCCAGCATCTCCTTAAGACTAAGGTCCCCCATCGCACTCACACTCAACGTGTGCTTGCCTGTAATCCTTAATCTTACGCTCGCCAACGCCGGACACTCGCATACCACATGCGCTGCCGTCTCGGCACCCTCCAGGCACATTCTACAAATATCATCATCCACGATCCGCATCCTCTTCAGATGATATTTGAAGTTACCATGTCCTGTAATCAACGCAGTGATCCAGCTCATCATACTCCGATTAAAACCGAGTATCTTCACTGCACCCCTGCCAAGTGGCTCCCTGAGCACCATACGAGCCTGTCTACACGTGGTTCCCTCCATCCACCTTCGCAAGTTCACAGAGTTCACCCATTGAAAGATCTTCGCCCGCACTAACCCATTGCCCAGAGCAGTTCTGGGTTTCGGTTCGCAGAATGCAGCCTCAGACCCCTTCTTCGCAAGTCTGTCAGCAGCCTCATTCCCAGCTATACCCACGTGTCCCTTAACCCACATCAGCGTTACCTCATTTGTAGAGGCACACCTATTGAGCTTCAGAACACACTCAAGCACCAAAGAGGAATTCACATCCATCCGCTGCATACGTTTTATAACCGACTGGTTGTCAAGTGCAATAAGAATTTTCTGCCCATACATTCGACATTCCAACAGGTGGTCCAACGCAGCAAACCAAGCATTTCTGCCTGATAGACCGACACGTACTCCCCCAAACTCAGGGTGCAGGATAAGTCCAACTCATATGAGTACACACCAGCACCTGCCCTTCCGTCCATAAAGGATCCATTCTTTACGAAGACAAATATTTTGATCGGAATTACTTGGTGTTTGTGTCGGGTTACACATCCCACTAGGAAATGGTTAGGGGTAATTAATTCATCCTCTTCCGCACTAATTGCAATTTCAGTAATAGGTCTCGAATTTATAATATTTTCTGCTTCTGTTAATATACTTCTTAAAGTTTCCACTTTTGGTGATGAATACTTTAAAGTTTTATTTAGAAGACGTTTTATTATCCGAATGTGATGTTCCCGAAACCTCCTAAGCTTGGATTGCCTGGACAGTTAAACAACCATTCAATGTTTCTATTCGTGGCCACTTAATGAATTTTATCGCAATCAAACAATCTATCTTCTTTTTTAGGTAATTTTTGGGCACCAATAAAATTAGTATCATTATCGCTTCTAATTCTAATTGGGTTACCTCGACGATCTATAAAGTTGCGAAAACATAGAATAAACGAATCTGTAGGCAATTCGTCTGCTAATTCAATATGAACAGCACGCGCTGTTAGACATGTGAAAATTACGGTCAATTCCCAGCAAAAAATTCTGCATACCCGGAAGCAAGTTTGTAAGGGAGAGATAAATGTACTCTCCTTTCCCAACCTGCTTCAGGAAGGCATGATTTTTATATGAGATGTCCCACTTGGTAAGGCTCTTTGATGCTCTAATTATTTGCTATTTTCACACATGGTTAATGCAGTAATATCATGTCTCTTTTATGTGTTTTTAAGAACTACAGTAAAGAGAGGTAATCATTCGCTTACATTCCTACATCCTCGTAAGCGAGAGAAGTTGTAGTTAGTTATTTTGTAAAAAATTAAATATTTTTAATAGAAATTTCTGACTTCCATTTATAGCACCATCGAATGCGCTCTAATATTGCGCTATACGAAGGCATGATTTTGTTTTTACTGCTTACCGGTACAAAATAAATTTTTGCTGGGTTGAGACGTTAAATGATCCAAAAAGATCTACGCCAGTATAAGTAAATGGCCGCACAAATCCAGTGGCAGTTGTACCATTGAAGGTGTTTTTGGTTGTAGATCATAATACTTCCATACAATACATTTACGTTTTACTTTTTTTAATAAAGATTTTATGTGTGGAATCAAATATTTTTGACGCAAATTCATATTTTGATGATGATTTTTATTATGATAATAGGCCGTAATTAGTTCTGAGACCATGTGTGTGAAATTATATTCGGTCTTCGAAAGGTAGATACACAACTTCATCAAAACATCATCGGATACGAAGAATATTTTTTTTATCTAAATATGGTACAAGCGGGTACAAAGTACTATTTTTAGGAATTCTCTTCTTATTTCTAAGACAAGTTAGGTAGGTAGGTTAGATTAGGTAGAACAGGCAGCTGTTGTGCAGCTCACTTGGGTCCATTATAATGATCCCATTGTGATACCTGAATAGAAAAGAGAGAAGAGAAGCAGACTAGTCCAGAGTCTCTGACGGAAATCGAACCCGCAACCCCCAAACTAGCAGATCAGTACACTACTGACTAGTCCACCGGGACAGCCAGCAAGTTATTTCATCTAAAAAAACATTCTTGTTGTACAATCTTAATAAGAAGATTTTAAGCTGTGCGAATTTCAGAAAGTTGTAGCAATTTATCGTTACTCCTTTAAATGAAACTCTTGATGATCAAATTTCTCGAGAAATTCAGAAAATAACTAACAAGCACAGCCTCCATATTTCACTGACCACGATTATTTACCAGGAGGTTATCTCAAAAAACCACTGTTTGTTAACAAGACCCAAACTATAAAGCAGCTAAAGCACAACACTGAAGCAGAGATCAGCGCAATAGAGCCAGCTACTTTGCGTAAATTTTTTTTATACAAATTTATTATTATAATTTAAAAATATAAAATAATTATAAGCAAAACACTTATTCCATTTTTACACTCAGGCGTGACTTTTGGCAGGCACTTTATAAATAAAGATTATGCACAACAAAGTTGTTACGCAAAAAACATGAATTTTAAATAGTTTTTAAGATGACTTTAAAGATTTACATTTTGAACCTAAAGCATTAAATGTTGATTTAAAATCCAACCCTTGTTTATATAGTTCTTTGCTAAATTTTTTATCAACTCTGGACTTTTCCAATAAAACACCCTGTCAATATCAATTAAGTTCCCTTTTAATTTATTGCATTTGCAACATTTTTTTTAAACATATTTCAACTAAAGATGATATTTTTACGCAGACCACCAGCAGAGTGTCCTATAGTAGAGTTTGCACTTGCAACATAAAATTACAAGAGTTTGGCTTATTACGTTCTTTAAACTTGTTAAAAGCTTTTAATGGTTTTTAGCAACGACTAAATGATTGTGCATTATCTAAACGTAGCATATTTGAGTGTGTGTGTGTGTGTGCCTTTATAACTATTATCATCAACGTTGCCGTGATGACGATGTTGTAGGTTTTAATTAATTAAGTAATTTTGTTGTGAGAGAACATCATTGAAATTCTTTTAATCGAATGAATAAATCATGTGTGTGTTTGTGTGTGTGTACTTTAGTTTTTTATCGCATTTTTGTGTTGGATGGCACCTGTGCAGAGAGATAGAAGCTGTCACATAAAAAGGGTTACCAAATATTAGTTTTTAGAGTTATCAAGTAGAGTAAAACTAATGCATTTTTAAATGCTAAAACACGACCTGAATTTTTTGGATATATTTTAAAAATTTGCTCTCTAAGTCCGACATAATCTATTTTACTTATATAAAAATAAGTTGCATTGTGTTAGTAATTGATGTTCTCTGGAATGCGTGAATGCGCTCCTGCAAAATTCATATTAAAGATGACTTCAATACCAAGGTCTTTAGGTATAAACGGTCTCTGTATGTGTATTAGTTATATCTATTTTCATTTTTTGCACTACGAAGTGTGCAAGGGGTTCACTAGTATGTTATAAAAGTCGGGTTCTAGACTCCAGAAAACATCCATATAAAAATAAACAAATTTATTTTTTTAAATACAAAAAATATTAATCAAAGTTTTTCGCTTTATTTTTCAATGCCTTACAATATTAAAATAAATAATTTATGTTTTCAGCGAACTCCATAAAAGTAACTCAAGTATAAACATTCTAGAGCGATGAAGAGAACAATCCCTCTAAATAGGTGATGAAACAGCAATCCTCAGATGTCAAAAAAATATTTCGAAACTTTAAATGCAGAGTTGGAAACTGTTTACTGTTTAGACATGAACGTTCTCATTTTTTCACTCTGCTTTTATTTAAAACTAGCCAAACCCGGCGCGCGTTGCTACGCCCCTTAATGAATCAAAATGCATTCTAAATTTTAATTGAATATCAAGTACAAAAACCTAAAAATTATAATTTTTTTTATGGGCGTTGCATTGCCCACTTTTCTAATCACGAAATTGTAAAGTCATAACAGCTCAATATGTGTGCAAAGTTTCAAAAATATCGGACCAGTGCAAGTTCCTAAAAATTATAATTGCTTTTATGGGCGTGGCCCTGCCCACTTTTCTGATCACGAAATTATTTAGTCATGACAGCTCAATATGTGTGCAAAGTTTCAGAAAAATCGGTCAAGTGCAAGTAGCTAAAACTGATAACTAATTTTTATGGGCGTGGCCCCGCCCACTTTTTTCCACCCATAAACACTCCCTGGTATGTGTCCAACAACTTGCCAAAGTTTGAGTCCGATCAGTTTTACAGTTTCGGAGTCTATAGCTAACACACACACACAGAGTTTCACTTTTATATATTTAGATCTTTTTTTTCGATTTCGCACAGGTGCACCTCATTCTCAAAAGAATACGCAGTTAACAGTTCACATTTTCCCTTCACATTTAGCAAATGGTAACGACAACAAAAAATACTAAAAACATTTACACGAATGCAATTTTTAATTAGGCCAATAACTACTGCTTGTATTTTGTTGTAATTAAAAGTTTTAAATCATGTTAAAGCGCGTAAACAAGCCAAGAATTTGTATTAACACACATTGTAATGAAATAATATTAGTAGCGCCTTAACGATGCCAGAAAATGAGCAGCAAGAGTGCTAATTCGACCGTGCCGAATTTGATTATACCCATCACCATCACTCATATATATGGGTTTAATGACCACATCGTAGCGTAGTATAGATTTTATATTTAATATTAAATACCATTTTGCTTTGATCCTTTCTACGAAATCTTTAATTTTGAATTCTTACACAGTTAGCTGTATTTTACCTTTCAAGCACCTTCATTTCACATCCATGTTGTTGGAATTAAAAAAGAAAATTATCAGCCATTTTGTTTTAGAATGTACACTTCTTCTCGTTAAGTCCTTTCACTTGGTGCCAATAGTGTTGGGTTTTAGGGTCATAAATACTCCATTTCCATTTATTCGCCATTTAATTTAGGACGCCATCTTGAATTTTATTTTATTCATAGATATCTATATTTTATCTGTCACCATTTTTTTTGATTTCAATATTAATTTGACTTATGCGAGTACATATATAAAAATATTGTTCCTTTTTATATCAAAGGCCATCATGGCTTTTAAATTTTTGCATCACATTCTGCTAGTCAAGCCCTTTAATTTGATACCCTGTCGGTATCTGTCTAGGAATTAAAAAAATCTTTTATAAGTTTAATAAAGTAGATCGAAAGAGTCAAATTTTGGTGCTTATATCTTAGTTAGTTTCATATCGATTTATTAGTTTTTCCCAAGAATAATTTTTAAGACTACGGCTTGTTATCTGATATCTTTAGCCTATCTAAAAATTATTTATGAGACTAAGAAACTTTATATATATAAGAAACATATATTTTTCCAAATAATCCTTGTCTATAACTTTGTCGATTAGTGACCGATTTGGCTAAAAACACATCTCTATTGGCATATCATATCTATTAATAGTAGCAAACTTGTCCATAAATTATTATAGATGTGAAAGATGTTGATAAAACCATGAACAAACAGAAATTTACAGTTTTACTATTGTTAAAACCGCCCTAACTACACCCAGCAAAAATTTATTTTGTACCGGTAAGAGGTAAAAAAAGATCATGCCTTCTTATAGCGCAATATTAGAGCGCATTCAAGGGTGCTATAAATGGAAGTCAGAAATTTCTATTAAATATATTTCATTTTTTACAAAATAACTTACTGCAATTTCTCTCGCTTACGAGGATGCAGGAATGTAAGCGAATGATAACCTCTCTTTACTGTAGTTCTTAAAAAAATTTATTGAAGACTGTTTTGTTAATGTCATCCCAATTGGGTGATGCAATAAACATAATGATTTTGGAGTATCAGTTAATGTTTTGTACTTTAAATAACAACAAGTGCGCGTGTAAAATTTTTTAAAAGCTACTCTTTGTATTGAAAAAGTTTATTTTTTAACTTTTGTTGTCAAGTAGCTTTTAACGGTTTTTGTGTTTGATTTATTTGTTATACTCTTGTTAAAAAAAAATCTTGTGGTAATTTGTTGTTTATAACTGATTGTTTTTTTACAAATAATTGGTAAAAGGCAGAGAATAGATGAATTGATAGATGGAAGGCAAGAGAAAGAAAGGCTTCTGAATTATCCAAAATTTTCAAATGCATGGTACGTAAGCATTCAAACTATTTCAAAATTTATCTTACTGCTTTTTTCTAATAACTTTATTTTTTTAGCAGCAACGATTGACGAAAATACCTGCAAAAAAGCTTTTCTGGCATATAATTTTTAAAAATTTTTGATTCGTAAATTAACTTAGGAACACTTAAATATCACTTTATCACTTCTTTGGTGACTTTAGTTAAGCACGAAATAATATTATTAAAACAAATACTTTTTGTAACTGCCACACTAATAAAAGCAAAATATGCAACTTCCATCTAAATGGTTATTTTAATAATATTTAAAGATAATTTGTATCTTTTACATCAAGCTTTTGTATCTTAAATATTAGATATGTTGAGAATTTTTAATTTTTATCGTTCAGAACCCAATAATTAAAATCAATTACATGTCATGTTGCTTGTACCCCCTACAGTCATACTCGCGAGATGTAAAGTGCTGATGTACAATAAGATACAAGATTGCTTAAATATTTTTTATCGCAGAGTGCTTAAAAACAGCTAGTGGCCTTCTTGTTCGAGAAAACATCTTCTTTAGCAAAATATTTTAATAATTAATGGTAGAAAAGGGAGGAAAGGAAAAAGATTAAAATACTATTGTAATTTGCCTTAACTTATTGTTTAGCTAACAAGAACAGAAAAAAAATTTTAAACAGCTGTTTTCTTCTGACATGTTAAAAGAGATTTTAACAAAATTACAAAATATTTATGAAAAGTTTTAAAACGAAAAGAACTAGGAATATCGCATTCGTATGTGTGTTTGTGCAGGGTAATGCTGCTTTGTTGAAACCAGCTGTAAACGATACTAATTCATTTGAACTTTTAAGACGTTTAACACAAAGTGTTATTTGCTTTACTTTGCTGGAAAAGGTTATTATTCATATTAATTTAGCTTAAGGCCATAAAAATTTAATTAAATGTTTTCTAAATCAAGAGTAACCCAATAGAAATGACAAAACATTGTACGAAAATTTTTATTTCTTTATTTAGGTTTGTTCACATTAGGAAATTATTTGACGTAATCATTAAAATATGTATATCAAACTCTACTCTGGCAAATTAAGGTTTTTCAAATTAAAATTTTCTAAATTTAAACCAATTGCAATTTCCATTCGTTGTTACATTTGTATATGTTTTGATTTCAATAATAATGGTTAAGCACATTATCCGCACAATAAAAATTGGTCCAATTTGGTGCAATACGGCAATCGTGTGATTTTATCTTCAGAATCCATTCGAATAACATTTCAAGTAATCAAAGGCTTGTTAGGGATTTACTAGATTTATTTTCTATGGAAATTTCATTAATAAGCGCTCATAAAGCCTTTGATTATTTGCATGCATACGGAAGTTCAAGCTTTTGACAATAGCAGCGAACCGGTACATTAGTAAACTGATGTCTTATAAGTTTATTGTTTCTAAAATTTTTTAATTTCAAATAACGTATTAAAGAATAAAAAACTAATATTCGCCCTTAAAACATTTGACGGATTTCTGTATTTCCATCATATTGATCGGTTATTGAGGTTATTAAAATGAAGTACTTATTTATTGCTATAAAAGTAACTACTTATTTGAATCCCTATTTGTAAGCGGGCGTAATAAGTTCTTATTTGAGTTCAAATTTTTAGATTCGAACCAACTTTTTAGTTTTACTCTGGGTTTGTTTTCAATAATACAGCTTTTTTTGGTGTCACTATAGTGTCCAGCAGTTAACTGCAATATTTAGACATTCGATATTTGAAAACAAATTTTTGTTCAAATTATTTTTACCTAAAATTGTCTTTTAGAGACTGACTTTACCAAGACTTTCTAAAAATAAAGAATGAGCCATATCATGCATATACATATATACTAACATACTTACTTGATCGTAAACTTTTCAAAAACTGCAAATTTTTTAATTTTATGTAAAAAAATAAATAACAGAAATCAAAACGAGTCTTGTTTCTTTGCTAATGTCGTCAGCAGATAATGTTTGTTATTGCACCCTTTATCATGAGTTGCACAGACAAACAATCCAATTTTGTATACCCTTCACACAGTGAAAAAGGGTATATATAGGTTTGTCATTCCGTGTGAAATTTATACAATTTTCATTTCCGACCCCATAAAGTATATATTTTCTGAAAGCTTATGAATAGGGGAGTCGATTAAGCTCTGTCAGTCTGTCCGTCTGACCGTCTGTCCGTGTGTATGTTGAAATCAACTTTTTGAAGCCCCCCGAAATTGCTTGGACCCGGGTGAGGTATTAAAATATCAGAAATATTCGGGAGTAGATCGGTATTGAAAATCAGAAATATCGGTACATAAACAACTGAGATATGAGCAAAAACCCACGACCACCTCGATTTTTTTTCACAAAAACAACATTACAACAACAACATACATACATACAAACGTGTATACTGGTTAGAGAAAACGTGGCATCGAATCCCAGCTGAGCTAAAATAAAAATTTTTTTTATAATTTTATTTTTTATTTTTTTTTATTTTTTATTTAATATCTTATTTATATTTTTATTATTTTTTTTTTATTTTTTTTTAATTTTTTTTTTATTTTTTTTTTCGTTTTATATTTATTATTTATATTTTAATAATTCTTTTTTGATTTTTTTTTTAAATTTTTTTCAAAATTTTTTTTTTAATTTTTTTTTTTTTATTTTTTTTTTTTTTTATTTTTGTTTTTTTTTTAACATACATACGTTAATTTTTAATTTTACAATGGGATGTTTTTATATATGTATGTTTTTTATTTGTATGTACGTATTTCATATGAGACGAATGGTGATACAAACTACTGTTATTGCATGACTACACGTTGTGAAGGGTATATAAGATTCGGCATGGCCGAATATAGCGCTCTTACTTATTTATTTTCTTTTATTTTTCTTTGAACTTGTTTTCACGTTCAGACTCAGCAATTGACTTGCCCAAGTTTCGTTCTCTTTTAATTATTATACTCTTCACACAGTAAAAAAAGGGTTTATATAGGTTTGTCATTCCGTTTGAAATTTCTACAATCATCAACTATCTACACATACATACAAACGTGGTATACTGGTTAAAGAGAACCAAAAATATTCTTTTATTTTATATATTACTAGCCAAACCCGGCGCGCGTTGCTACGCCCCTTAATGAATCGAAATGCATTCTATTTTTTAATTGAATATCAAGTGCAAAAACCTAAAAATTATAATTTTTTTATGGGCGTGGCATTTCCCACTTTTCTAATCACGAAATTGTAAAGTCATAACAGCTCAATATGTGTGCAAAGTTTCAGAAATATCGGACCAGTGCAAGTTCCTAAAAATTATAATTGCTTTTATGGGCGTGGCCCTGCCCACTTTTCTGGCCACGAAATTATTTAGTCATGACAGCTCAATATGTGTGCAAAGTTTCAGAAAAATCGGATCGGTACCTCAAAATTATAAGCTTTTTTTATGGGCGTGGCCCTGCCCACTTTTTTAACCAGGAAATTATATGGTTATCATAGCTTAGTATGTGTGCAAAGTTTCAGAAAAATCGGTCCAGTGCAAGTACCTCAATATTAAAACTTTTTAAGGGGCGTGGCCCCGCCCACTTTTCTTATCACGAAATTATTTAGTCATGACAGCTCGAAATGTGTGCAAAGTTTCAGAAAAATCGGTCAAGTGCAAGTAGCTTAAACTGATAACTAATTTTTATGGGCGTGGCCCCGCCCACTTTTTTATACCCATAAACACTCCCTGGTATGTGTCCAACAACTTGCCAAAGTTTGAGTCCGATCGGTTTTACAGTTTCGGAGTCTATAGCTAACACACACACACACACAGAGTTTCACTTTTATATATATAGATTTAAATTTTTATTGTTTTATTTTTTTCTTTTAATTTATTTTTTTTAAACACATAAGTAAACTAAATTTATGATATTACAATGGGACGTTTTTATATATGCATGTATGTTTTTTATATGTATGTACGTATTTCATATGAGATAAATGGTAATATAAACAATTGTTGTTGCATGACTACACGTTGTGAAGGGCATATAAGATTTGGCATGGCCGAATATAGCACTCTTGTTTGTTTTTATTTCTTTTTGTTTTTGGTTTATCAACAAAAACTTGCTCGTACTTGCCGAGTACAGGCAAGTGTGTACTCAAATATGAGCAAGTTTCTTCCTCTTAACCCGACCTTACCCCTTTTGTTTATAAACACAAGACTTGCGCAAGTGACTTGCCTAGTCAGAAAGGGGTGTAAGGAATATTTTGGTAAAATTTGAGCCGCCTAGCTTTGACATAACTATATCGTCATGAAATGAATCCCCGACTCAGAATATATACACTTTATGGGGTCCAAAATGGATATTTCGATGTGTTATAAACGGAATACAATTTTTTTGGATGTGGGTATAAAAAACACATATCACACTTGATCATCAAGAGGGTTTTATTTCGAAATTATAAAATTTTAAGTAGAGGCTAAAACCTGTTTGCCAAACATTTTAAGTAAATTGAAAAATCTAAATACATTATGATGCACAAATGACATAAAAAAATATATGTATAAATACATAATGTTTTACATAAATAAAGAAAATCCCACGCTTAACGGATAACCACCATTGCTGGCAATATTGTTGTCGTATGTATATCGGCGCACAGTTGGTTTTGACTATCCACAGTCAGCCAAATTTTGGAGCAGATAGTCGCGATTTCAAAAATAAAATGTGCGTTCACATTACCGATACATGAAATGCGACGAAAATCGGTACATTGTGCCGATATTGGTGTCTTAGCTCTACACGTATGAAGGTTGGGAATTGTTCGTTTTTTAACACTTTTTGCTGCCCTTAAACTGAAAGCTTAATACGAAACTAAACTACTTTTCAAAACTTTGTTTAAGTACATGGTAATAAAATAAAATAAAAAAAAATTAATAATAGTAATGATAATAATATTACAAATAGAAGCTAAATAATAATTCTATATAATCACTATACTTATCGAAATAAAAAAAAATCGCTGCTGTTTAGGATACATCTTTGCAAAGGGGTCTCTAGACAAGAAATTTTAATATAAATTTTATTGAACTTTACCTCTCTTTTTTCGGGTATTATTATCTTATATGTAACTTAACCGATTATTTTATTTTAGTCTGATCGATGCCCTCTAATGATGAGATAATTTTAGGATATTATTACGTACCTACATGTTGGTGAAATGTATATAAGATTCTCTAGGGACAAATATAGTACTTTTGCTTGCATTTTTATTTTTATTAAGACTAATTTAATATGATTTTATGAAAATTTCAATTTAATATTAAAGAATACCACAGGCTTTTCCAACAAATCTTTTGTTTGGAAGATGTTTTTTATTCCTCAATTTAAAATGGTTTTTAAATTTATTTAGAGCAATAAATCTTTTATGTACTGTTGTTGTTCAGAAGCATAAAAGCCACAAAATAAAATAAATTTTATTTATTTTTTATTTCATCGTTTACATTTTTAGACATAAATGACACACAAGAAAGTTTTTCGAAATTGGTTTTAATACTTTAAGTTCTGTGTAAATATTATGTGTGTGTGCATATTTTTAATGAAAATATCAATATAAAAGAAATATGGTTATGTAGTTTATTTAAAAATTTACTTTTACTAAATTTCCTATAAATTAGTTATAAAAAGCATTAATACATATAACTATCTGTCTTGCATAAACACATAACAGGTGGGCTATTTTAAAGTTTAAATATAAAAATGCAGTTAAACAAAAAAGATTTAAAAATTTGCCGAATTAATTTCTTTGTTGTGAAGTACAATTGAACCCGTCATTTCGAAAAGGGCATGAGTCCATACATTAAAGCTTTTCAGGATTAATAAAAAACGTATTTGTTCGGAAAAATTCTATGATGGATAAGAAACTGAATATAGAATTTAATAAATAAAAACATATATAATTTTTGTGCCATTTATTTATTTAAAAAAAAAGGATGTAACATACAGATTTTTGTGGTTGAAATTTTTGGACTTATGCCCTTTTCGAAATGACTTGTTAGAAATAATCGCAAATCCAAAGATTTTTGGAAGAACTGACATTTAATCATCATTATTTTCTTCATATTATTCATTAGCTGAAGTTGTTGGCCATGCAAAAATCTCTGCATAGAAATTTTGGTACTTTTCTGGAATGTATTTTTCTAGTTTTTTTTTTCAAATCTGGTATTTTCTTTACATTGATTGGCACTTTGCCAGCATACGCAGGAGTATCATTTGATGGTAAAGGCGGGCTGGTGTCCATTCTCTGTAAGAGCTGGAATTCATAACTGGTTAAATAATCTATAGATTCACGTGTTGTAACAAGGCCTGGTGTAGACTTGGAAAATGTGAAATGTGACACTTGGGAAATAGCAAAAGTTTTTTTTTTGTCCTTGGGTACTCTTTTGTCATAGGAATCCACAGAAAGCTCCAGTTTCTTGTAATGGTTCGGCCACCATTTTTTTATGTCAATAATTTCTTCAGTTTAAGGCCTTCTAATTTCAAAATTTTTATTAGCCTCAACTATAAGATTTTCATACTCGGCTGGTGTGTATATCCTGTCATTTTTTCGAATATGTCTCTTTTCTGTCCCAAACATTCTATCGTTTGGCAGGAATGAATGGCATGGTTTGGGTATGTAATATTGGATCTCAGTTATATTGCTATTTTGTTCCCCTACCAAAGATAAAAGAAGACGGACCATGGCATGATTCCGATTTTGGCCGGCACAACCATCTGAATATAGGTGCAGTTCTTCGGCATCATGACTAATATTTTTAATATAATCCAGGACAAAGGTACCCACTTCGTTGGAACCTTTGTTAGCGACTCCTTCACAATAGGAATAAAAAACTGACTTACCGGTTTTAAGATCATAAATGCAAAACTCATATAGCCACAATTGACGTAGATAAAAAACATCTTGCACTGGAATGTGTGGAATAAATAAATTGATGGTAAAAATAATTTTTTGTCCCACTGTCTAGCTAGCTTGGCTTGTCTAGCCACTTGACTAGCGCGGCTGAGGAAAATAATTCAGAATAAAAATACACAGTAGGCTGCATCAGAGACGAGGTGCCAATAATAGAATTATATACAAATATTATACATTAGCATTTTGTTTCCCCTGAAAAGGGCATAAGTCCTGGACTCGTGCCCTTTTCATACAGACTTTAGATTTCGAGGGCCATATAAGGTGGTTTGTTGCACTTGAAGATCTACCATATTCACAGAGAATACGTAAAACCCTTAAATGAGTTAAATGGCGTCAAAAGGTGATATTTGAAAAAAGTGTGACTCGTGCCCTTTTCAAAATGACAGGTTCAATTGTTCCGGGGAGAAATGAAATATTATTTAGTTTATATGGCGGCCGTGGCGGGCCTCACAGCACCCTTTTCGATCGAATCAATTTTCAAGCACTTTTTCTGCCATGGCATCAGAATGCTGGCTTATGTATGTTGCATATGTACGAATGTTGCATAATACTTGTCTTTAACGGCGCCCCACAGAATATAGTCCAACAGTGTCAAATTGGAGCTTTTTAGTGGCCAATTTAAATCACCATTTTGGCTAGTTATATGGCCATCAAAAACGTTGTGCGCAATGACTTGTTTGTGTCATGCGGCAAGTTGCACCATCCTGTTGAAACCAAACATTTTCCACATCAATACTATAAAAAGCAGGCATAAAGAAATTGGTTATCGTGTTGCGATAAGCGTCTCCATTGACCGTAATATTTACGTCGTTATCATTTTCAAAGAAATGTGGGCCAATGATGCCTCCGCTCTACAAGCCGCACTAAACAGTCAATCGTAATTGGTGCATTGACCACGTTTGGGTGTTCTGAGCCTTATATACAGCAATTTCACTTATTAACGTACCCACCAAGATAAATAAAAATGAACTTCATGCGAAAAGATTTTTTTTACAAAATCTACACAACGCAATTTCCGACCAATTGCCTTTGTTTTAGAAAATAAATTTCCAATAAATCCCAACATACTTAGTTTAAACCTAAATCGATTTATTTCGTTTAGCGGGGATTATATACTAAATTCTGTGATACAATAGAATGACATAAGTATTGCCAGATTCGAAATAAACGCGAATTTCGAATATACCGATAGATGGCCTACCCTTTATAATAAAGGACTCCTCTTTTAGTACTTCCTTCCCTTTTAAATCAGATGTAAAAAAAAAGAAATACTATTTATGGCACCTCCCTTTCTTTTCTCAATAGAAAAGAGAGGTATTAATTAAGATTGCACGATAGCACTGAACAGAAATTATTTCTTAAACAATTTTACCTTCCACTTGCTATAGTTTGCCATTAACTTTCCCCAAGCTTCTTAGAAATTATCTATGTTTAATCCTTCATTAATAGAAATTTATTTGCCTAAGTAAGTTAAGCAGCATTTGCATTTGTAGTGTAACTTTACCAGGTAATTTCCTTTTCCGGCAAATTACTACAACTAAACAAATTCACAAATACCTAGTTAATTAGCTTAAGGATTCGAAGGAAGCAACAAACGGCAGCAATGACAACCATAAACCTCATCATTATCAAAATCATTGACAACATAAATAAATTAACTAATGCAATAACCTGCTAAGGATAAAAGCATAAACACATACACTAGTTGCTGGACCTGCCTCAAATCCACATACAATTTAATTGTTGATGATAGTAGGAACGACTGCCATTTATAAACTAAAAACACCCATCAATTATTGTTTCGCTTTTAGACGACTTAATTCGCAAACAACAACAATATCCAATGTTTGTCACTCTTAAGTTCTCCTCTTTTTTAGTTTTGACTTTTATTCCACTTTTTTTATTGCTGTCCTTTCAAAGATTGATGACAATAGTTTTGCTGAGAAAAATGTAAACAACAAGGTCGAGAATCACAAAAATGCTGTAAAGAGATAAAAAATATTACACACATACCTCTACACAGATGCTACAAGTTTTATCATTAGAGAAAATAACAAAAGAAACTACACACCTTTCCTGCCGGCACATGGAATTTTCTTGTGTGTAGAAGTGACGAAATAGTCACTTATTTCTCTCTACTATATTATATTTTAACTTAAAATTTTGAAAAGATTTATTTAAATCTAATTTCGATTGGATGACTTATTGGCTATGCACAAGCATACTACGATCGACCATAACGAATACCTCGATAGTGTGATGAACATCCTTAAAGAAGAAAGTGAATATAAAACTTCTTTAAAAGATTCATAGATACGTGCTGCATTAGTATACGTTGTTCTATGAGAACCACATCAACAATGGCTATTGAGAATATACTATCAACTGAGATACCGGTGAAATATAAAGCGACCTTGCGCCGGAAGATCGATAATTAGATGAAATAACTAGGAAAACAAATACCCAATGTATTGGTCTTTATTCTAACGAAGCAAAGAGTAATGACCTAAATGGATGGGGTTTATTTAACACTAGCCAAACCCGCCGCGCGTTGCTACGCCCCTTAATGAATCGAAATGCATTCTGAATTTTAATTGAATATCAAGTGCAAAAACCTAAAAATTATATTTTTTTTATGGGTGTGGCATTGCCCACTTTTTTAATCACGAAATTGTAAAGTCATAACAGCTCAATATGTGTGCAAAGTTTCAGAATATTCGGTTTAGTGCAAGTACCTCAAAATGATACCTTTTTTTTATGAGCGTGGCACTGCCCACTTTTCTAATCACGAAATTATTAAGTCATGACAGCTCGATATGTGTACAAAGTTTCAGAAAAATCGGTCTAGTGCAAGTACCTCAAAATTATAACATTTTTTTATGGGCGTGGCCCTGCCCACTTTTCTAATCACGAAATTATATGGTTATGACAGCTTAGTATGTGTGCAAGGTTTCAGAAAAATCGGTCCAGTGCAAGTACCTCAAAATTAAAACTTTTTTAGGGGCGTGGCCCCGCCCACTTTTATTATCACGAAATTATTTAGTCATGACAGCTCGATATGTGTGCAAAGTTTCAGAAAAATCGGTCAAGTGCAAGTAGCTAAAACTAATAACTAATTTTTATGGGCGTGGCCCCGCCCACTTTTTTCCACCCATAAACACTCCCTGGTATGTGTCCAACAACTTGCCAAAGTTTGAGTCCGATCGGTTTTACAGTTTCGGAGTCTATAGCTAACACACACACACACACACACACAGAGATTCACTTTTATATATATAGATAAGCCAAAACGGTAGAAAATACTCCCTTCTAGCAGATCACAGTACTGTTTGTTTTCTGTTTACTGAGGTTATGGCAATTACGGAAGGCAATAAGTGGACAGCTAGTCTAGGAAACTAATGAAAGCAAAGATTTAATCTCGAAACATCCTTTAATGCACGGGCAAAATAAACTCGCATGCAAATTGTAAACGTCCAGAGATTATATGGCCATTACGGCATAATCAGAAACAAAGAAACCCACAAATTATTCAAAAAGGAAACATGGGAAAGAGATTCTGAAACTATGTAGACCAAGACTTAGGAGACTAACTAGTACTATAAATGGTTACACTAAGTTGAGAACTCATCTAGCTTAAATGGAATTGTTGGAGGACGTGACATGTAGAGCACGCGAGGAAAAGGACGAGATTTTAAAACATTACATTTGTCATTGCCCTGCGTTTGGGTGTATGAGACACAAAAATTTTGACGTGGATACTATGCCGAAGTTGGAATACTCAAGGAATCTAGTCGACATGGTTTTAGTAGGGGAATTTCGTTTTCAGATTGAGCGCACCACAAGATAATTGTGAGTACGTATATACCTGTTGTGCATTTCGGCACTAAGTTTCCCTCTTTTTCAACCTAATTCCTATTTAAGAACTAAAAAATAATTTGGTTACAATCATATTTGATTAAAAAACATGGTCCGCTTTTGAAAGGCTTTTTCATAGAATTGGAAACAAATTTGTATAGAATAGTCATTTTTATTAATTATTAAATTTTTATATATGTATCTTGGTTTTTGTGACTCCATGTTCTTATTACACGCTTGATAAAGCTTTAAGAAATTCAGTGCGGTCACCAAGTTTTCTTGTTTTTGGGGGATTTTAGTACCACCTAAACATTAAAATGCATTCTTAAACTTTACAGTTATTTACCTGTACTAGTTGCTAAATGGAAATTATTGGTGTCTTTGGTGAATTTACAAGGTGTGCGTGCTAAGTGTTGTATTGTCATAAGGTCATGATGTCATAATTCCTCAAAAATTTTAAAATAAATAAAAATACTGAATTGGTTATTATAAAATTCGTATACCTTTTTAAATTATTGAAGAATTACAACATTACAACACTTAGGACGCATTGTGAATTCACCAAATATTTATCTTGGCTTTTAAGTCTTTTCATCAAATTTTAGGTGTAATATCGATCCAGCTAATACCACAATTTTTTATGACCATTTGGGTTCTTTTTATAGCATTTTTAATCTTTCTCTTTAGAACCATGGTCTCAAGGTCTCAACCTTTTTTATTGACATGGAACAGTAACTTCAAAAAACTCAAAACTACAATGTACAGAGCGCTTAAAATGGGTGCAAATTGCCAAGATAGTCCAAAAAGCGACCTGGAAATAGTTGCACCGTTGAAACCACATGCCCTCTAGTCACAGTTTATCCATTTCCAATATCATCATTGTCCTGTATCGCTCTTCAGTTACAGTGCGGGTTTTTTAAAGACTAAAGCGTTCCATTGCTTACGAACGTATATTTTATAACTAGTAACAAAACTAAGCTAAAAGTAACTACACTAGCCAGCCAGCTACGATTTCATAAAAAATGTCATTTGTTAAGAGAGAAAGGCAAATTTAGAAATGAATACTAATATAAATACTAGTTTCAAATTACATATCAATAAAGAATGCTGTTGATGAAATCGTAGCTGGTTTCGAAAATGCATTCCACTCGGCTAAAATCGGAATAGTTTTTCAAGATTCTAAAATGATTACAATTTAATTGAAATGTCTTAGCAAGTTTAATAATAGAAAAACTAACTCAATCCAGCATAAAAATGATTTACAATAAATTTAAAGTTTAAAAAGTTCGAATAAATATTAATTAATAACTGTAATATATAAATGTATTTTAAATATCAAATAGAAATTTAGTGACTGATAACATGGGCATATTTCTTACTTATATTTTTAAACATCCCAAAAATTACTTTTTTAACCTGACCTACTGGTCTGTGATACCAGGTGTTAAAAAAATCTAATGAATTTATTATCCGTTATTGTTGTTGGTTGTAATTTCCGTTAGCAGCCTCATTCATGTCTCCCACCATTAATTCACGTTGAAACTACTCAGTGAGCTCACGTTGTGTATTTTACTTTTAATATTACAAGGATTGCTTGGTGGCTTTGCTGTCTTTACTGACGGCTCGAAGATAGAGGGCACTGGAGCGGGGGCCTATATTGAGAATCTGGACATCAAAAAGTCATGTATACTTCCTGATAACAGCAGTGTGTTTCAGGCGGAGATTCTAGGGATCTTGAGGGCCGTAGAACTGCTTAGGGGTAACATCGCTACGGGCTTAAAGGTCACTATATACGTGGACAGCCAGGCAAATCTTAGTGCCATAATGGGCACTATATGAACTCCAGGCAGGTTGATTACTGTAGGAGAACTTGCGTGGAATTTTAGAAGAATGAAGGTTGAAACTAGGTGCCGGGTTACTCCAACATAAGCGGCAATAAAATGGCTGACGAGTTGACAATACTGGGCTCGGAAAGGGTGGATTCAGATGAGGTGGCGGCGGTTAGGCCTCCATTGGGCTTATGTTTCGGTAGGATCGGGGAATGGGTTCTAAGCGAGACAAATCGGGTATGGAGTAACCGAACGGACTGCAGAGTATAACGGACGTTGTGGCCGATGCTCAGTAATTCTGATTTGGTTTTGCTTCTTGACAAGGTAGGGTCTGCGTGAGAACTATAATAGGAACTATTACGGGACACTATATGTTGGGCAAATTGGGGTATGTCTCGAGCTGTGAACTCGAGAATCTGATAGGATTCGTAATGGGAATGACCTGACCTCGTGATACGTGACTGGAAATGGATCAATTGTAGCTCTTTTTATACCCTTCACCTTTGGTGCACAAGTGTATATATAGCTTTGTTTGAAATTTCATTTCCAACCCCATTAAGTATATATTTTCTGAAAGCTTATCAATAGAGGAGTCTATTAAGCCCTGACCGTCTGTCCATCTGTCCGTGTGTTGATTGAAAAAAAAACTTTAGAAACAACCACATATTCCTCAGATCTATGTATGATATCAATCTTTTGGAATTAACCAGGAATGAATCGCTATTGAAATTCAGCAAAATCGCCCAATAACTTTCTGAGATATGAGCAAACAAAAGCGCCTGCATCTGCTTTTTTCCATATTTTCACTACCAAAATTAAAAATTTTCAGCCATAGATTAATTTATAGGTACCTTTGTCACTATTTGTAGATATAATATGCCTCTATAGATATTCGTGAAAAATGTTGGATAAAGTGGGCTCTAATCGGTAAAGTTATAGGCAAACGTTTTTTTAGAAAAATATATATTCTAAAAATGTACAAACGAAAATCAATTTATTTTCAGCTTCTAGACAACCGAAAGAGTAAATATTGGCATCATCTCAAAGGACTTGACAAGCGCAATATAAGCATCATAAAAAAATTAAATTTATGTTGGACGCCACTACAAAATCGCGGACAATAAATTTATATATGGGTCAAATCTGGTATTTTAAAATGTAACTTGACCAGTAGAATACAGTTAATTATTAAAAAATGTGAAATCCAAAATGGCGTTTAAAACAAAATGGCGGATCAAATTTTTTAACCCCATCAATATGGGTATTAAATTAAAGGGCTTGACTAGTAGAATACAGTTAACTACGTAAACATTCAAAATCAAGGATGGCGTCGGAAATAATAAATGTCATGAAATATAGGTTAAGCTACGATGTAGGATTATACCTATGTATATGATGGTGAAGGGTGTTATCAGATTCATAACGGCCAAATATAGCACTCTTGTTGGTACTGATTTGGTGTCCACTACTTCACCACTTGTCTATCTTCTATTCTTCTTTTTATTTCTATATTAAGACTCTCTGTGTGATGGTGTGAGGGTAATTTTGCACTAGCCTTACTACCTACCTACCTGTCAAGGATTATTTAAGAGGATTTTTTGGAAGAAAACCAAGTTGTGTATGTTCCGAATGTCGAAAAACTAAAAAATATTATGTTGTTTAAAAAATATTTTTTTTATTAATTTTATTACAATCTATTTTAGCAATATTAAGTAAATGGTGTAAAATAAGATGGAAGGAACATTACCTTAAAACCTAACACGCGTTAATAAGCCTATATGAAGCTTAAAAACTCTTAGTGTGTGTATTGCTGTGTATGTGTATACTTTAAAAATATGAGATATTTATTTGTTTTCTAATTTAAAAATTTTTTTTTCTAAAATCATTGTTTAAACATTTTTGTAAAATTTGCATTGAAATAAATGAGCTTAAGTTTCAAGATATTTTGTCAAAAGCCTACAAAATTAATCATTATTAAATCATTTTATTTGAAAATAAATTTAAAAAAATGTTGTTTAAGTAGAAAATCCTATAATTTAAAAGTTCTTCTTTTTTTTAAAAAATGCTTATAAAACAAATATTTTCAAATTAATAAAATAAAGTCTCTGGTTTAATTTCTACTAAATAAAAGAAATACAACTGACTTAAAATTAATTCAATAATACTTACTTACTTGTTTAAAGTTACAACTTGCAACTATTTTTGGCAACCGCGAAAGATGAAAACAATTGAAACCAGAAGCAACCAAAACCAGCAAATAGTAGAAACAATTGTTTTAATAAATCTTATTAGTTTTGTTATCTGTCGTCATCACTGTCGTTATTGTTTGTTGCATATTGTCTTTTATGGAATTGACAATATTCCCCAATAGTCATACTTCCTGGCAAGAGTTTTTCATTCAGGAACAAGTTCACTACTACCCGCTGAAATTTGTGTGATAAAAATATCTCTAAAAAAATAATGAGGATGTTCATTATATGAAATACTTTGATAAATTATTTAAAAACTTTAACTTAAATTAAAAATTTCTTCAAACAATTATAAACAGCAGACTGAATGACCCAAAACCAATTAATATTTTTGTTAATATATTTATTACTACATTATATGTAAATGGAAAATTTCCAAAATGCCAGGAAAAACATAAATTTATGGTGACCCGTTTAATGGAAACCCCTAGTCCTGCCTTACGTTGTCATCATCATCTACATATCATCCATATTGTATTGTCCTTGCTGTTAGCTCGCATTATACTTATAGCTCATAGCTCTTTCTTTGTTCAAATAGTAAAATGTATTCGTAGTTATAAAGGGGCAACTGTATTTGTTCTTGATTGCTACCATAATCTTGTAAAAGACTATTGTAAGTTTGTTAAAGCTTTAAACAGCAACTGTCCAACAAATAACAGCAATATAACAGCGGCAACAACAAGCAATAAATTTAATATCGTATTCTGTAGGCAAAATAAAGGGTCTAGCAAGATTTAACAATTAAAATTTAATTTATGCGATACCAGAAGTAGAAGTTACCAAAAAATTGTATTTTCAATTCATGGAACAGTATCTACTCTTAATAAAATCTTAACTGCAGCAGTTCGAAATTTAAAAAAAATCAAGTCCAAATATTAAGCTTAATTAAAAAATAAATGTTCCTTCACAAACAACACTTGTAGAACAAAATATGCTTCATAAGTGATGAGAAGTATTTCAAAGATAGGTCAGGGACTGTATGATATAAACTTTTCGAACTCTAGTCGTTTTTCTAAGACACTTGTTATACCCTTCACCTGTGGTGCATGACCCCATAATGTATATATTTATTTTCTGAAAGCGTATGAATAGAGGAGTCAATTAAGCCATGTCCGGCTATCCGTGTGTTGGTTGAAATCAACTTTTAGATCTCAGATCTGTTTGTAGTATAAATCTAAAAACCACGACTGCCTCTGTTTTTTCCCATATTTTTACCACCAAAATTAAAAAGTTTCAGCCATAGATTAATTTATAGGTACCTTTGTCACTATTTGTAGATATAATATGCCTCTTGAGATATTCGTGAAAAATTTTGGATAAAGCGGGCTCTAATCGGTAAAGTTATATGCAAACGTTTTTTAGAAAAATATATATTACAAAAATGTACAAACGAAAATCAATTTTTCTCAGCTTCTAGACAACCGAAACAGTCAATTTGAAAGGCCTTGACTAGCACAATATAAACACTATAAAAAAATTAAAATTCGTGTTGGAAGCCACTACAAAATGGCGGACACTAAATTTATTTATAGCTCAAATCTGGTAATTTAAAATGTAACTTCTTGAACCTCCTCAATATTGGTATCAAATGAAAGGGCTTAACCAGTAGAATATAGTAAATTATTAAACAAGTAAGAGAACTATATTCGGCTGTGCCAAATCTTTTATACCCACCACCAATTTTGTGTACATTTAAAGCACAATATTTATTATTTTGTTAATCATTATGGAATAATCTCTTTATAATAAAATATGCATCACTTTCTTTGTAGAGGGTGGTTAAAATTTAAGGGACCATGTTGAAGGTGAACTACACCTAGACGTCAAATTTGTTTTCTGCATTTCATTTGACATTTCTCAATCTCAGACTACCTCAATTTGAACAGTGGAAAGATACGCAAATGAGCAACGCGTTAAAGTTATTCAGGTTTTTTATGAAAATGGGCGTTCAAATCAAAATGAATTTTGTGCACTTCGTAATTCTTTTGGTCATCATAATCGTTCAAATTCGTCCAAAATTGGGAGAATTTTAAAAAATATTTAAATTTCTGCAAAACAGGTCTGCATAAAATATTAGAAAATCTGTGAATGCCTTCTTAGTTCGTTGAATGGGAACCATTGCTGTTTTTTGCGATAGTGTGGCAAAAGAACAGTCAACCTCGACTAATCATCATGCCCAACAATTGAGCATCAACATTGTCATTGAAAATTTGGACCATCAGATAGAGGAGTGGCGCCAAGGATGGGGGAGCCATTTGGCCGATATTTTGCTAAATACATACTTGAACCATACAAATATTATCATTACAAAAAGAAATAATAATAATATCCTACATAATTTGTGTTTTATTTAAATTCAACATCGGCCCTTAAAATTTAACCACCCTTTATAACTTCGATATGCTACTAAAATGCTTTTGTAAATGTAGTCTTTCAATGAAAGTGGGCGTTAAAGTAGGCGTGCCAATAAAGTTTCAGCTAATAAATACAACTTAGATATTGCAATATAGTCCTTAATTTTCCCAAAAACTTTGTCAATATAGAAATTACATGAATTAAAATAAACCGTTATATGGAAGGTAGGCGTTAAAGTGGGCGTGTTGCCTAAAAGTGCGCGTTATAGTAGGCGTGTCAAAGTTGTTTTTGCTAACGAGTAAAACTAAGGTGTTTCAATATAGCCTTTTATTATTCCAAAATTTTTATTAATAAAGAAATTATATGAATTTTAGGTAATACGTTATATGGGTGGTGGGCGAAAAAGTGGGCGTGGCACCTTTATTTTCTGGCACAGTAATAACATTGCCTAGAAGGATACACGTAGCAAATTTGATCATCATTCCTCTAATTTTGGCGGTTTTATGAGCTTTTAAACTTCATTAACGGTAGATAACGTGAAAAGTGGGCGTTATAGTGGGCGTGTCAAAGTTATTTTTGCGAATGTATATCACTTAGGTGTTTCAATATAGTCCTTTGTTATTCCAAAGTCTTTATTAATAGAGAAATTATATGAATTTTAAGTAAAACGTTATATGGGAGGTGGGCGTATAAATGGGCGTGGCACCCCTATTTTCTGGCACAGTAATGACATTGACTAGGAGGATATAGGCAGCAAATTTTATCATCATACCTCTAATTTAGGCGGTTTTATTAGCTTTTAAATTTCATTAACGGTAGATATCGTGAAAAGTGGGCGTATAGTAGGCGTGTCAAAGTTATTTTTTCCAATGAGAACGACTTAGGTGTTTCAATATAGCCCTTTATTATTCCAAAATCTTTATTAATAGAGAAATTATATGAATTTTAGTTAAAACGTTATATGGGAGGTGGGCGTAAAAGTGGGCGTGGCATATTGATTTTCCGTTACAGAAAAGCCTCTTAGCGAAAAGCAAAGTGTACAAAATTTCAGAGTCGTACATCCAATTTTGTTGCTTTTATGACGTTTTTGTTTTTAAATATACCGAAAAATACACTGTGCGGTATAAATTGTCGTACATTTTGATCGATAACTCCTCTCCTAATGGATAGATTTAGATAATTTTTGTGGAATAATATTGTTTTTACTCAGGAAATATATATTCGAAGTTTTATGAGTCTACGTTAATGCGTTTGGGCACAATTTCATTTTATTCGATGTTCGAAGGACACGGTTTTTTCGACCTACTCTTGCTTTTCGAGCTATAACTCTCTTCCTAATAATTCTAATTTTGGCGGTTTTATGAGCTTTTAAACTTCATTAACGGTAGATAACGTAAAAAGTGGGCGTTATAGTGGGCGTGTCAAAGTTGTTTTTGCGATTGAGTATCACTTAGGTGTTTTAATATAGCCCTTTATTATTCCAAAGTCTTTATTAATAGAGAAATTATTTGAATTTTAAGTAAAACGTTATATGGGAGGTGGGCGTAAAAATGGGCGTGGCACCCTAATTTTCTGGCACAGTAATGACATTGCTTAGGAGGATATAGGCAGCAAATTTTATCATCATACCTCTAATTTAGGCGGTTTTATGAGCTTTTAAATTGCATTAACGGTAGATATCGTGAAAAGTGGGCATTATAGTAGGCGTGTCAAAGTTATTTTTGCGAATGAGTACGACTTAGGTATTTTAATATAGCCCTTTATTATTCCAAAATCTTTATTAATAGAGAAATTATATGAATTTTAGTTTAAACGTTATATGGGAGGTGGGCGTAAAAGTGGGCGTGGCACTTTTTTCCGTTACAAAAAAGCCTCTCACCGAAAAGCAAAGTGTGCAAAATTTCAGAGTCGTACATCCAATTGTGTTGCTTTTATGACGTTTTTGGTTTTAAATATACCGAAAAATACACTGTGCGGTATAAATTTTCGTACATTTTGATCGATAACTCCTCTTCTAATAGATAGATTTAGATAATTTTTGGAGAAAAATATTTCTTTTACTCAGGAAATATATATTCGATGTTTCATGAGTCTACGTTAATGCGTTTCGACACAATTCGATTTTATTCGATGTTCGAAGGACACGGTTTTTTCGACCTACTCTTGCTTTTCGAGCTATAACTCTCTTCCTAATATTCCGATTTAGTCCATTTTCAATGCCAAACAAACCTTGTCTATAAGAAAGATTCTGGCAAAATTTGAGCACCCTAGCTTTTTCGGTGCGACCTCTATCGTGCTTTCAATAGACGGACAGACGGACGGACATAGCTAGATCGTCATCAAATCAAACTTCGATTCAGAATATATATACTTTATGGGGTCTAAAATGGATATTTCGATGTGTTACAAACGGAATGACAAAATGAATATACCCCCACCATTTTTTTGGTGGCGGGTATAAAAATGTAAAATCCAAGATGGCGTCTAAAACAAAATGGTGGAACAAATTTTTTTAAACCCCATCAATATGGGGTTATTTCAAAATAATGAAAGGTCCTGACTGGTAGAATACAGTTAACTACGTAAAACTTCAAAATCAACGATGGCGTCGAAAATGTTGAGGCAAAATGACCTATAGAATGAAATACTTATAGGTTAATCTACGATGTGGGATTATACCTATGTACATGATTTTGAAGGGTATTATCAGATTCGGCACGGCCGAATATAGAACTCTTACTTGTTATATGTTTCATATGAGATGAATGGGGATACAAAAAATTGTTATTGCATGACTACACGTTGTGAAGGGAATATAAGATTCGGCACGGCCAAATATAGTACTGATACTGGTTTGAATATAATATGGTTCGTGACTGTAGTATATAGAACTACTAGGACCTTTCAGCTACAATCGGGCGTGCTAGTTCCAAGATCAATAAATACAAATTAAAACAACGGTCACATTTGGCAAATATTTGCTTAAATAAGTGTGATCATTATTCTGTTAAATTATTTTAAATGTCATTAGGTTTTTCTTACAACAAATATCGTCAAAACATATAACAATAGATTGATATTGCAAGTTTAATAAATCAAGAAAAATTTTAGCCGTTACGTCTATTTTGATTTTTTTTTGTCCTAATGTGAACATACCCAGCAAGAAACGACATTCAAAAGAAATAGTGAATGCATGTGTTCAATCCATGATGAAGTGGTTTACCTATAATTTAGATCAGATAAGCATGATTTAAACATTAATGTGTCATTGAAGAGAATGTGTTTACATGAATGAAGTTCACTTCATTTTAATAAGTGCATAGAACGCACGCATAGTAGATGAAAAGTAACCCATGTTTCATGAGTTAATAATGTTTGTTAACATGAATTATTTAAGATATTATTCATAAATTTGCATGTATTTTGAAGACCATAAACAATGGCTAACAATTTTTTATTTGGATTTTCACGCCTCCGTTTTCACTTATGAATTAGAAGTCACACAGAAAAAAATAAATATGGATTTTAATTACGAAATTAATATTATTAATTAAAAAAGTGTTTAATTTTGCTCCAATCATCAAAATGATACTATTAATTAAATGAATATTAATAGTTTTAATTGAAAAAATATGGAGAAAAATATCAATTAAAACAGTATTAAAAAATTAATTAAAATTTTCAATAATTTTCAAAAATGATTTTAATTAATTTAATCATGTCTTTATTTGAGATTTGGGTTTTATAATATTAAAGCATTTATTATATCAATCATATAATTTATTAAACCTGTAAAAAAAATCAAAAAAAAAATATTATTTTTTTTATATTTGTTTATTCTTGATATACTACATTTATATTACAAAGGAATCTATACTTTTAATTATATTTCTTTACTTATATGTATAATAAAACTAATGATAAGAAATACATACACATACTATACCATATCAAAAGCCGTATTTCCAAAAAAACTTTTAGGCATCAACGACCTAGATATAAAGGAACATTAACCGGTAAAAAGGCTTGATCAGGGAGAGTGAAGAAATTCAACTAACTTACCTATTAAAATGAGAATTCTGAGGAATATAAAGGCACACAATAAATATGTAATGAATTTTGGCATACCTACAATGAAACCGAAACCATTTATTATATTTAAAGCAGAACTAAGTATTATACATATATGTACGTATGTGCACTTACCAGAACTTTCTCTTGCAGATTGGCGACAATTTTTCATTATTTTGCTCCATGAGTAACAATTATATTAAATTTATTCTTAAAATTAAATTTTCAAGCAAATGTCATTTAAAATAATGTTTTTATTTTTTTTTTAATTTTTTTCAACTGACAGAAATCTCTTTGTTTTTTGAAAATATTTAATATCAATTAAGAAATTTAATTAAATTAATAAAAACTATAATTAGAATTCAAAAACAAATTAAAAATTCAATTAATCAAACAAATTTTAGCAATATTTTTTTCTGTGCGTGAAAAATATTATCCACATTGAACTAGTAGAAATTTTCCTTGCTGGGTAGGTTAAGTAAAACCGCTAAAATATTATTAGACGTGGACATTTGAATTTTTTCTAAAGCTCATCTGATATACTTCTGTCAGGTAATGTTGATATGGGTCAGAAACACATGGGCATAGCTGGGAATAAACTGACAGGCGAACTTGCAGAATTGCTCTATGTACCTGAAATGGAGGGTAGAGACAACTGAATTTAGACAGGCTTTTATTCTCCTTTGGTAGGAGCCCATTTAAGATACTAAAATATAATCGGAGGATAATCGCATTGGTTACATAGCCCGGAAGCTTTAAATATTTTACGAACATGATGAAAATCGAAAAGGGTGACATTTGACAGAATGTGTCTGGAGGATGTATGAGAATATTCAATACTGGGCGGTAATAGACTTATAATCACAGACAGGAACACACTAAGTGTGAATATTATGAGGACATCAGTCTATGACTGATTCTACTGTTTACGAAGAAAGATGAAGATTGGTGAAATCGCTAAGGTTAAGGGAAAACGCTTTTTATGACGCAGTAAAGGCCAAAAAAAGTCGTGAGATTATGTCAAATGAAAATCTGATATGTTTCTGTCCTACATAAGAATATCGCAACAAAATGTGTGATTGGACGCCACACTGTCATATATGCTTTGCAAAAAGCAACTCTGATTGAACAAAAACTATCATTTTATGAAAATTTCCACAAAATTAAAAAATCACACAGACTTGTTAACAAATCTGTCTCACTTGCGGACTTTTTTGTCCGCACTATTATACTTTCTGAACGCACATACAATTTTTGACATAACGAACGACGGAATCTGATAGTAAGTCATGACATTATTCTGTGAGGCAGAGAGTATCATTTCACTAGTCTTTTATTATGTTTCCGTCGACCTTCTACGTGTACATATACTTATGCGAGGTGGGCCAAAAGTCAAACTTGCATGTAAAAGCTAAGCAACTTAAAATAAAATAAAAATAAATTATTGTAAATAACAAAAAGGGTGAGACACAGCATACAATTTTGTTCCAAGCTTACCTGAAACCGACCTTGTTTATAGTCAATAATTCCAGTTTGTCAATAAATCCAGTTTCATCGAAACGTAATAAAGGAAGATGCAACGCTACATTACTGCAATGCAATCATTTACCCAATTTTCTCTTTCCCATATAAATCTTTCCTAAAGTCCTATTTTTGTAAAAACACTAGAAATATGTATAAATATTAATTGTTTATTATTTTGGGACACCCTTTAATGTGAGCACAAAATGAAGCCTATTTTAGCAAAAATAAAAAGAGCAAATAAAAGAAATAAATAAAAATTTCCAACACAACAGGGATGCAACACGAAACATGTTAAACATTTTATTTCATCTTCTTCAATTTTAACTGCTGTTCGAATTGCTGCTCATGCTTTTGCTGTGGCAATTTTAAAACTATACTTTTAAATAAATGTTTTTTTTTTTTTGTTTGTTATTTTATGAAAATCTGTATTTAAACAACTTGTTTTTATCTCTTGAAAGTTATTGAGATGCACATAACAATAATTATTACTATTTAAATAATTCTGCAGTTTAGTTGTAAAAGACACATTGTTGTGAAATTCTTACTACTTTTCTATAGATTTGTTCGCATTAGCAACACTACGACCCAGAATCTTTGCACGTTCGTATAATAAAATATTTTATGATTTTAGTTTTTCTTTGATTTTTATGATGATTTTTTCTCTTTATCGGTTTTTTGTTTTTAAATAATGGAAGAGAAGAAAAACATTAGTTAGATAATGCCATGCATTTGTAATAAAATGTTGCATGATGCTCCATCTGCAACATTTCTTACATGCAGATATGATGAAGCTTTTAGTACTTAATAAAAATTCCTTGTTGTACGGTTCAATGAACATTTGAAAGTTTTTAATATGATCCTAATAGCTACAAGTGTTCTGTGTGTGCAGATTATGGGGAAAAATTAAAAAAATTACATTGAAGTTCCTTAGTTCAAAATCGAAGCTGGAATAATAGCATCTTTCTAGTTAATCTGCAATAAGTTATATTTTACGCCGCATTAGTTAGAGAAAAACCACGCACAAAAAATTCTTTTGATTTTTAAATAAATAATAAATAATTTCAAATAAAAATCTAGTAAAAAATTTTAGGAGGACCATCCGAAAAAGTACAGCAAGAAAATTAAAAAGACTTTCTTGAAGTCTATATCGAATTTTCTACAGGGACTTTCTGGCATACAAAAAGATTTAAAAACAACAAAGAAAACAAATAACATTTACTACTTTTATACTGTTTATTATTATTCTTCTTTAGATATAATCAAGGCGAATTCAATCAGGTGGCCTCTCGCAATCAGCTGATTTTTTTTTTAAGATTTTCGTTGTCTAAATGTCAAATATTGTTTACGTTTGTGTTTTTTATAAGCATTTTAAAACACTTAAAAATTCTCTAGGAAAAGTTTAAGTTCTGCCAAAAATTAAGAATTATTCATTTTAAATAATATAAAGTTTTAAAAAAGTAAAAAAAAAAATATAAAAACGATAAAAGAAAGGTTAGTATAAAATTATAGCAGTTAATTGTAAGTAATATAATTTTGTCAATTTAATACGAAGAAGAAATTATTTACGAAGAAGAAATTATTATAAATCCCGAAGATGTCGATCCTTATGTTGGACGTTTCCGTAATTTAATCTTGATATCTGTCATTTTTTTTATAAATTTATAGTTTGATTAACAATTCCAACAAAAAACTAAAATATAATAAAAACTTGTATCCTGATGATGCTACACAAAGAAGTAGCGAAATATTGATAAAATAATATAAAACGAAACAAAAAGATTTTTTATTATTAGAAGGACCTTAAGCTTAAAAAACTGTTATATATTATTATAAAATGTCAAAAAAAAATAATAATTATTAAAAAATAAAACAAGTAAGAGCGCTATATTCGGCCGTGCCGAATCTTATATACCCTTCAGAACGTGTAGTCATGCAATAACAGTAGTTTGTATCACCATTCATTCCATATGAAATACGTACATACATACATATAAAAAACATACATATATAAAAACAACCCATTTTAAAATTATAACTTCACGTATGTATGGTAAAAGAAAAAAAATAAAAAAAAATTTAAAAAAAAAAATTAAAAAAAAATTTTAAAAAAAAATTAAAAAAAAAAAATTTTTTTAAAAAAATTAAAATATATATAATTAATATAGCTCAGCTGGGATTCGATGCCACGTTTTCTCTAACCAGTATACACGTTTGTATGTATGTATGTTGTTGTTGTAATGTTGTTTTTGTGAAAAAAACGTGGTTGTCGTGGTTTTTTGCTCATATCTCAGTTGTTTATGTACCGATGTTTCTGATTTTCAATACCGATCTACTCCCAAATATTTCTGATATTTTAGTACCTTACCCGGGTCCAGGCGATGTCGGGGGGCTTCAAAAAGTTGATTTCAACATACACACGGACAAACAGACGGACAGACAAACAGAGCTTAATCAACTCCCCTATTCATAAGCTTTCAGAAAATATATACTTTATGGGGTCACTGTGTGAAAGTTATAAAAATAGAAGATATTTCACAAGAGCTATGAAATTGCGAAGTCAATATTTAAAATTTTTAAGAGTTTAACCCATGTCGTCGCAGAGAAATATTTTTTTTAACAACTTTATAATACTTGGTAGATTTGTAAACAGGGATTTATAAACACAAATCTATTGTCGTTTACAATTCTATTCGTTTAATCGAACAATGGGCACTGTTTAGCATTTTCTTCAATAGATTATAGAGACAGAAGGACAAGTTTTTTCTAATAAACTAAAACTAATTTGATTAATTCCTTAAAAGAAAACTATACAATTAAATTCATTTATTTGTCATATATTAAAGCAATGCCAAAAATGCTCAATGAGGCTTGTCCACAAATAGACTTACACCACAAATAGACTAACATACGAACAATGTTTGCAGTTCATTGAATTTTATGGTCAAACTTTGTGATGTCTAAGAAATGTGTTTCCAAAATTTCTTATATTTTATGGTTTCCATATCCGACCCAACAAACAGGATATTTAGGGTACGTAACAAAAAAAATTGCCGAATTCGGTGTGTAGACTAGCCAGAGGCAGTTCAAGAGAAACTAATGCTTCCTAAAATACACACCTTTTTGGTGAGGTTTTTATATCGGCGGTATCATTGGACCGTACTCGTTCAAATACTATGAAAATCACAATGTTAAAGTGAATGAAACAAGGTGCTTAGACGATGCCACACGGCATCTGACACCATTAACAAATTGAGAAGCGAGTTTGTTATGCAATTATTCTTATGTTTTGGTGAAATCTATTTTCCGCCGAGATCATGCGACTTGACCCCACTAGGCAAGTTTCTTTGCGGATACGTAAAGTCTCTAAATTCTCAATGCTGCTATTGGTGAGATTCCGGCCTAAATGCTGAAAATGGTATACAAAAATTGCATCTTACGGATGACCATCAAAGGTGCCTTAATTCAAGTGAACCAAAAAAAATAGCACATTTTGGACTTTCTTTATAAATTGCTCTAAGTTCTTTAGTTGAGAAACCACTATTGTCATAACCTTTTTTTATATCTCAAAATGTCTAGCTTCTATTTTTATTTTAAAACTCTGCAATCGGTTAAAAATTGCAAAAGATACAGGCTTTAGAATATGGAATTTTTAGTGCGTTTAAATCAGTGAACCGGAGTGTATGTGAACAACTTTATTGTTAAAACAATAACAAAGGTATTCACGTCACCGATTTTACTTTTGTGAATATGCATAAACTTACCATTGCTGATGTGAACAGTATTTTTAACAAAAATTTTTTTAACAGTCACACAGCGATTTTTTTTATGGGGGATACCATGTCCCCTGCTCCGATCCTAACCATTTCTTTCTCGAATAAGGAGATCGCTATCAAAGTAACTCGCACAAAGTTTTAAGGGAATAGCTGCTATAGTTCTCAAAATATGTTCAGTTGGTGTGGGAGGTACCACGCCCACCTAAAAAATAAAACAAAAATATTACCTTTCGGAGGATAGACAAAGAATATTGGTGAAAGAACTTTAGAAATTTAATAAATAGTTTCGAAGAAAACTTATAACATACAAACACACATTTCCTCTTTATTTTACTAATATCATAGACAGACGACAGAGTTAATTTGCATTAAAATCTCACTAATGCACATTAAAATTTTGCTGTGACAGACGACTGTTTCTATATTTAGTAAAAATTATAAATGCACTAGCAATCACAAATCTGAACATGTTCCTACAAGTTAGGATGGCAGAAGGACACTCTGAAATAAGAGAAAGGGAATTGTGGAAATTCGTAGGTTTAATGGAATCTTTTCATGGAGTTTATAGTTCATACATACATACATACATATGTATGTATGTATGTAGGTATGTGGTATTTTTTAAAGGACCGTAACAGCACTTTTTAGGAGAGTGACGTGCTTACGATGGACGATACCAGTATTAGGGAAAACTTTCGCCTAAACAGAAAGGCATTCCAAAAAATATGTAAAAAATTTCAACATATCGAATCTATTTTTATTTTACATTTTTTAATTTTTTTTGATTGATTGCCGACCGTGTTGCCATATTGAAATTGCTAAATGCAGTATAAATTCAATTTGATTTAGTGCATTTAGGTGAAATCTAATACACATTGGAATGGGGATAATTCAATAGTTAATTTGAATTAAGACTTTTAATGCAAATTAACGCTGTCTATGGTATAAGGGCCGTTATTACAACTTACCTATAAAGTTAATGTTAGTAAAAAGTAACAGTGGCTAACGTGAACAATAAAGTGACCTCTAAACATTTTTCGTTACTACAACCTCCCTATAAACTAATTTTGTCTTTAAATTATTATCATTTTATTCATTTATTAAAACCAAATTTATAATAAAAAGTTATAAACTTACCCTGTAAAGTAGTTTTTAATTAAAATAGTTTTTGCCTTTGAATTGATATTATATGAAACATGGCTTTGTTCTATGGGATTATCTTAAGCGATTTCTTGTAAATATTCTGGTATCAATATTCCTTCTGTTGATGGAAGTGAGTCTTTTGAAATAATAGCAGTATTACAGCACATGCCAAAATCACGGCCATTTTAGTTTCATTGACTAATCGCAAACCTAATGATAATATTGGAAAACGTCTCTTCCAAACTCCAAAACATATTTCAATTGTGTTACGAGTACGAATTTGAGATTCATTATATGTACATGTTTTCTGGTCTTGTTTGTGGACTTAGCATAGGAGTCATTATATAGTTACATTGCTTATATCCAGAATCACCTAAAATAACGTAGTTTTGAAATTGGTCGTCTTCCAAATGGAATTTTAAACGGCTATTTTTGAATATGTTACTGTCATGTGCTGATCCAGGCCACCTTGTAACCAAATCCTGAAACATCCTGGAAAGGTAATTTTTTCTGTTATGAAAAATTTCTCCGTTGTTTCCTCCTGGCGATTAAATACGTATGTGGGTGCAATCAATTGCTCCGATAACTTTTGGAAACTTTGCAATTGTAAAGAAATCGGGATGCCCCGGTGGACTAGTCAGTAGTGTGCTGGTCTGCTAGTCTTGCTTCTCTTCTCTCTTTTCTATTCTATTCTTACTTTTCTATTCAGGTATCACAATGGGATCATTATTATGGACCCAAGTGAGCTGCACAACAGCTGCCTGTTCTACCTAACCTAACCTAAAGAAATCTGTCGCTATTTGTTGCATTTCTCCTGCATCAGTAGGAAACTTTATGTATTCGTTTGCTAAAGCCGCCAAAGAATATGATGTCTCTTTAGCTATACGGCTTGCTGTAGAGACGCTTACAATACCTGAAAGAAAACGTGTTAATTGTTACATGACTGATATAAATATTGCTACAAACCTCTGATTATTTGATTGTAAATTTATATAAATTTGTTCATAGATGAATTGAAATGTATCTTTTGATATCCGAAATCTACGTAAAAATTCAATATCATCATAATACTCAATATAATTCACTTGCTCTCGAAATTTTTTAGTTGCTCTTTTAAGCTGGGTAGGAGTATTTTCAAAAATATCTTCTAAGTCATTAATATAGAGCAAACGTAACCTGTTTTCCATTTTTAATAAAATTTTTTTGAAAAATTTAAAAAGGTATGAATTTATTTTATTAATTTAGTTGCCACATTTTTTCTTTATGTAGCGGAAAATATGGCATCATTAAATGCATAAACCTTACGTTAAAAATTAAACGTAAGACGATCTTCCCTTTAGCTTTTTGGCTACTTGTAGGTTAAAGTTTGTCTGTCCGGTAACATCCTACCTTTAGCTAATGGTAAGTTGTAATAATGGCCCTAAGAAGTATAGATAAAAATAATGATCTCACTAGGAAAATACTAACAGAAAATCTAACCGCAGTTTTCAGTAATTCATATCTAATTTATTTATTTTTACCACAACTAACAATTCAAGTTGATTTGAATTCTCATTACTTTAATATCAGATTGCATAAATAACAAAAAATTGACTGAAAAATAAAATCATCATGGTCCTGAAGCTCATGGCAAAAAAAATAAATAAATAAAAGATGTTGCATTCTGAATTTTAATTGAATATCAAGTGCAAAAACCTAAAAATTATAATTTTTTTATGGGCGTGGCATTGCCCACTTTTCTGATCACGAAATTATAAAGTCATAACAGCTCAATATGTGTGCAAAGTTTCAAAAGAATCGGACCAGTGCAAGTACCTCAAAATTATAATTGTTTTTTATGGGCGTGGCCCTGCCCACTTTTCTAATCACGAAATTGTAATGTCATAACAGTTCAATATGTGTGCAAAGTTTCAGAGTAATTGGTCCAGTGCAAGTACTTCAAAATGATATATTTTTTTTATGGGCGTGGCACTGCCCCCTTTTCTAATCACGAAATTATTAAGTCATTACAGTTTGATATGTGTGCAAAGTTTCAGAAAAATCGGTCTGGTGGAAGTACCTCAAAACTGTAACCTTTTTTTATGGGCGCGGCCCCGCCCACTTTTTCAATCACGAAATTATAAAGCCATGACAGCTCAATATGTGTGAAAAGTTTCAGAAAAATCGGTCCAGTGCAAGTACCTCAAAATTAAAACTTTTTTAGGGGCGTGGCCCCGCCCACTTTTTTTATCACGAAATTATTTAGTCATGACAGCTCGATATGTGTGCAAAGTTTTAAAAAAATCGGTCAAGTGCAAGTAGCTAAAACTGATAACTAATTTTTATGGGCGTGGCTTCCCCCATTTTTTTTCACCCATAAACACTCCCTGGTATGTGTACAACAACTTGCCAAAGTTTGAGTCCGATCGGTTTTACAGTTTCGGAGTCTATAGCTAACACACACACACACACACACACACACAGAGTTTCACTTTTATATATATAGATATAAAACATAAAATTTAAACAGACTTTGATATGTAAAGAAAATAATAAAAGATGCATGAAGACAACTAAAAGATGATGCTAAAGGCGAGTCTATACAAACAAATTTACAGTCCCTGTAAATAATATTGCCACACATTTGTATACATATACAGGGTGCGTCAATCAACTTCGACTGGCTGTTTTGAAATACATACTTTTTACATTTTTTATTGTTTCCTACTGTAAGTATATAATTTTATAATTAAGTACAATAAAAAACAAAAAAACTTTAATATTTTGTAAAATTTTTATTTTCTCAGTATTTCCAGCTTCTTTGGTGTTCCTCTCAAGAATTAAAACTTAAGTCGTCTGTCTACAGATACAGTGTAACGCTCTTTAGAATATAAATAAATAAATTTAATAAAATATTATAATGTCAGTTGATTTGGGTAAGTTTCATATAAAATGTATTTGTTTCAAAAACTATTGCCTAGGCATTCAACCATTGGTGTAACTAGACCATTATGTTGCGTGCAATGCAAGAGTATATATTGGAATAACTACTTTACTTTTGTATACATATAAAAGTAACTCAGTTTAAGACTTTGTTCCTCCTTTAAAAATTTCTTAAAGATTTTGCCACCCCAAGAAAAAACTTGTGGCAACGTTAATGGATGCGTCACAACGATTACAAAATCCCAGTTTATTAATTTTGATTGCAAGACAAAATTACAACTTTTTAAACAATTTTCCTGGCATAACACCTGTCAAAATCCGATATGTGTGTGTGTGTTAAAGTAAGGAGTTGCTTTTGCTTTGGGTTCCTGCATTATTTTCACTTTTAGCTGGTATGGTTTTTTGTTAGTTGGTGATTGTCCCACCAGTTAGTTGGCAGGAATAACCCCGTTCGGCGAGCTCAAGCAGGAGCATACGCCAGCATACCAGCGCCACCGACAATCTGGCCACCCGATATACGATTGGTAAAAATGTTCACTACGCTCACCTGCTACAAAAATAAAGCTATAAACACAATCAAAGGCGACCGACCATCGACTTCCGACTACAAAAGTAGCTGGCTACAAAAATAGCCAAGTCGCCAGCTACTTAATTCTTTTAACGACTACCGACCACTAACTACAAAAACTAAACATCTGTTTTGACATATGTATTAAAGTTAACCAATGGTGCCACTATAATATTTTTTCGCGTTTTTAATAGCGATATTTAATGTATTGCGTTTTTAAAACCACCATTTCATGCATTTATTGTATTGGCAGCACTAATCTGTTTTTTGTAACCAAGAAAAATAGAAATTAGCCTAAGTTGGCTACGGGCTACAAAAGTAGCCGTGTAGTCGGTAGTCGTGTAGCGGCTAAAAGAATTATTCTCATAAGCACGCATGTATTCTATTTTTGACATCTTGTAGTCGATGGTCGGTGGACTTGATTGTGTTTATAGCATAAGCGATTAAGTATAATTTTATTTAAATTTATATTTTCATAAACGGAACTGCCAAATTTGGGAGATGTAAAATCCTTGAACACTACACACTCGCGGATGAACGGTTTGGTATTAAATTATGGCTTATAGAGTTATCGGTCGCTTTTTTCCAAAAATGATGCTAAAGAACCAAATATTGTCTCCTTGGAGGCATATCAGAACATGTTGGAAAATCTTGTACGTCCTGTAGTTCTCAACAATCCTAAGATATGGTTACAGCAAGATGGAGCAGCAGATTTTACTAAAACTTTTTGATGATCGAATAGCTTAAAAGATTGGACGGGCGCAGTTTATTTGCTAAACATGCTTATACGATCCAATTTAGCAAAAATAAAATTATAAATTATACGTTTATTAAAAACCTGTCAGAAGTTATAAGCTCTTCAAAGCAGTCAGTCAAAGTTGGCCAACTCTGCATTTAAAGATTACTTCAAATTATAAAGGGTGATCCAATATACGATGTTAATTGCTAGTCACACCTTATCGTCAAGTGTTTTATCCAACATAATTTAAAATTTATTTATTTTTTTTTTTTTAATGTTTGGAAAATTCAATCATGTAGAGGTATATAATTGAGCAAGGCGTTTAGATTATTGAAGCATTTAATCGAAAAATAAATTTCGTGAACTTCGTGATTTTCAGCAACTCAGATCTTCAGGAGATGTGAAAATATCTGTGCGTGCTCCCCCAGTTCGTTTTGCGATCAACCTCTACCCGTCGCCGTACAGCTAAATGTCTTACGAACATCACTGATACGAATTTTAAATAACGATTTGAATTCTTATGCTTACAAGGTTCAATTGACTCAAGAACTGAAGTCAACTGACATTTCAAATATCATCAATATGCCGAATGGTTGGCTAAACAAACAGAAGCGAATGGTGGCATTACAAAGAAAATCATCATCAGTGAAGCAAACAAGATCTTAGAATTTGAACAAATGAGAATCCAAAAGAGATTTGTTAAAAGTCGATGTATCCGAGAAGAGTGACTGTTTGGCTGTACTTCTTTGAAAATAAGGTCGGCCAAGCAGTTACCGTGATCGGTGTGCGTCATCGCGGGATTTTAACGGTCTTCTTATATTCATACTTAAATTGAAGATATGAATCTGGACGATATTTAGTTCCAACAGAATGGTGCAACATACCACACAGCTAACGAAACAGTGGCACTTTTTACGAGAAATCCAATGGTCGTGTTATCTTAGGTCTTGTAATTTGATACGGTTGGAGTTTTTTCTTTGGTGAAGTATCGGATAGATAGGCCGACTTTCTAAATGCAAGTTGCAATGCATTATTTAAAAAAATGCGTATGCAATGCTAAACATGTCTTAAGTGCAACCTTGCGTTGCAGAGACTTTTTTTGCATTTTATCGGCATTTAGGAACGCTTAAGGATCCACTTTTTGTCTCTGCAATATAAAGTGTTTAATTATTTAAATTATTAGTCTGTGATTTAAATAAACTCTATCAATTATAAATAATTTATTTAAAATAAACAAGAAAATGTTTACTCAGCCATTGCAGCTCAAATGTTTGCATACAAAATAAAAATGATGCGTGATTTTGACAGCTGATACTAATTAACCCTGATGGAAGTTAAAAAAGTATACAAATCTTAGGTATAGGACCATTTTGGTCCATACCATTTTTTTATATAACAAAGGCACCTTAACGCGTTTTTTGACTATTAATAATAATCTGCAAAGAAATAGAGTTTAGTTTCATTTAAAATAGGGTTTAGTTTCAAAAATAACTAAAATATAATAACGGTCAAACTTTGACCACTGTAATAATAATTTTATTGGTAAGCCGGTTTTAACATTCTGATATATGTATTATTGTGATTCCCCCAAATTCTATTGCTTTGCCATGATGACGTTTTGCCGCTTCATATTGAGTTTACATTATTTCTGTGTTTTTCTTATCTATCTCGCCATATAACTAGTACCTATTAGTTTTATTTTAGTTTATGTTCAGTGTTTGATGTGTTTGCTTTGATAAAAAAAATGAAAATCGGCGATATTTTGGATAAAACATTTAGATGTAAAGGCACTCTGACAAATGATTTTAAGTCAGAAAACGAGGAAGATGCTGCAGGAATTACTGATATGGATTTACTGTATATTGCTAAAAATGAAATGCAATGAAGCACAGCTCCTTTAGACTGCCGCGTTGGAACTTTACTTGAGAATGTCATTTCCATACAACCAGGGCCAACTCAATTTTCCGTATCCTGATACCACGATATTTTTTATTATTTATTACGCCAATGTTAAAAAATTATAGTTGAAAATACAAACAAGTATGGATGAATGCATTTATATTACTTTCAGAAATCGATGTTTCATGGGCACCACATGATCCAAGTCATAGGAGACCAGAATTTTTATGCAGCTAAGTTTATACTTGGCTCAAGAACACATGATAAAACGATCCCACTTACCTAAAAACAAACCATCCGCAGAGCTTCTGACTGAAATTAGAACATCAACTTCTAATTGTGTAGCATCTATGAGCGTTGTAACAAAAATCTCATTTACTATAAAACGGCATCTGCGCCTGCTGTAGGTCAAAATGTGATTATAAGTGCATCATGTGCAGTAAATTTGTATGCAAATTACAAAAAAAATAATTTGCTCATCCTGTACTGAGAACGTTTAACGATGTATCCACCATTTCTGTAAATTTGTTCATAAGAATAAAACAATGAATATGGGTGGATCAAAATGGTCCCAAACCTAAGATTCGTAACTTTTTATATTTTTCCATCTTCCACTTATCATAAAAATTTTAAATTTGTTAGAAACAATACAATAAAAAAATACTACGTGAGCTAAAGTTTTATGTTGATATTTTGAACGGTTGCGAAGTTAAAGCAAAAAGAAGCAAAAAAATTACAAAAAATGGTCCAAACCTACCAGCAGGGTTAAAATGAGTTGCCAAATGATTAGAAACATTGGATGTTGCCAGAAAGTTTACATATGGGTCTACAAAGTGTAAATATGTTTGTAAATATGCATTGAAACTTGCGTTTGGGAACATATTTGTTACCGAAGCCCCGGCGAGCGTTTGACCGATATTTTATTTCATACATAATTATCATAGATAAGGATCTAATAATTTAAAATATTAATATTTTTTTTTTGAAACTAAATTAATTTTTACACAAACCTTATACGACACCCCTCGGCTGATGTTGGGAAAAAACTTACTTTATTACAAATAGAAAAATGTAATCTCTTCATATAAAAGAATTAAAAATCAATATTGTCTTTATTCTCTGAAACCTTTTGTTTTATTTACAATTAATATCATGCATTTTAAATGGACCACCCTGTTAAAATAGTTTTATTTGAGCAATGAATGCTCAATAATTTAACAAAGAAATACAAGGTGGCGCAAAAGATCTTCCTCCTATCAGAAAATGCTACAATTTTTGCAATTGGCCCCTAATGTCAGTTCTGTTTTGACATTTGTGTAGTAAACACATGCAAAATACACGTTAATAAACAATGTTACGCTACACTGCTCCAGAACGCGGAATATTGGTGACTATTTATTTGACCAATAAACGGTCGGTGACTTTGGCACAACGTGAATTTCGTCGCAGATTTCCTAGCCGTCCAACGCCTACTGGTGAAACACTAGGACGTTTAGCCGCTCGCCTCGAAGAGAATGGCACAACACGAGATGCTGCCAGGAGTGGCAGACCCCGGAGTAGCCGTTCTGCAGAGAATATTGCTGATGTAGCCGAGGATGTCATGGAAGCGCCGTCGACATCGACCAGACGACGTGCCACGCAAATGGCTATCAGTCGACGGTCTTTACAGCGAATTTTGGTACAAGATTTGAAGATGTTTCCGTACAAAGTCCAGACGGTGCATCAGCTGTTAGCTGCTGACCGCCAATCGCGTCTAACATACGCTCAAGCCATCCTGAATCACCACCAAGAGGAAGATGATTTTTCATCAAAAATAATCATGAGTGATGAGGCCCATTTCCATTTTAGCGGGTACGTAAATAAGCAAAATTTACGCCTCTGGGGCACTGAAAATCCGCGTGTAACCCACGAAGAGCCATTACACCCGCTCAAAGTTACTGTATGGTGTGCTGTTTTCGCTGGAGGAGTCATCGGACCTTTTTTCTTCGAAGACGTCGCGGGCCAAACGGTTACTGTGAATGGTGAGCGCTACAGAGCAATGATCAACGAGTTCTTTTTGCCGCAACTTGATGAATTGGGATTGGAAAACATGTGGTTCCAACAGGACGGTGCAACAGCACACACTGCACGTGCCACAACCGATATGCTGAATGATGCATTTCCCGGGCGCCTTATCTCCCGTTTTGGCGATTTGAACTGGCCAGCAAGATCGCCTGATTTGACCGCTCCAGACTTCTTTTTGTGGAGCTTTTTGAAGTCGCGGGTTTATGTCAACAAGCCTCAGACTCTTGCAGCTCTTAAAGACAATATCCGTCAAGAATGTGAGGACCTATCGCCGGAAGTTTTGGCCAAAGTGATGGAAAATGCCATAAAAAGGGCTCAAATGACAATCAACTGTGGCGGCGGCCATTTACATGATATCATATTCTCGACTTGATGTAACAAAAATTAAAAGACCAAATAAAAATACTCCACAAGAAGAATCAAAGTTTTTAATTTTTTTTTTTAAATTACAGCCAAAGAACATCGGAAGATTATTTTTGCGCCACCTTGTATAAAGAAAATCATTAAAAAAAATATAATTAAAATTTATAAATAATTAAAAATATGTTTTCCTGAATTTACTTTATATAATTGCCATTAAATTGAATAATATTAATAAATTAATTAATTCTTTAGTAAAGGCAGTTTAAACATTCCTAGCTGATAAGCTAAAAACTTAAAATTTCTTCGCTCTCAACCAACGAAAACAAAAACTAAATAAAGAAACATTACCATGACCATAAACAACTCTACAGCTCATCTGATTACTGTACCTGTCAGTTCTGCAATAACGTATGGTTGTAAAATTTCATCTCGAACACTTTAGACCAACCACAAGTTTGTTGTGGCGCATGTATTTCAATCTTAAAAGCTCAATGTACACGTACACACGTCCTTTTTTTACCCGTTCCTTTATCATGTTTATTGCTTCTGATGCGTGTTTTTTGTCCAGCTCTTTGGGCTTTGCATGCATTTGGAGATTGTCTTTATGTTTTTCTGTAGCTGCTGTGGTTGTTGTAAACAATTTTTAAATTTTTTTCCATCTTGTCTTCCTGCTGTGGGTGATTTACTTGATACATTTTTACAAGTGTAACGAAGAGTTCAAATTTATTACTATTATTTTTTCCCTTTAAATTCCCTGTGTGAGTATTAAGGGTAACATGTGATTTAAGGTGTCCCAGTATAAATAAGAAACAAAGATAGTACGTTGGGTATATGATGTTAATGGAAAAACATAAATATTAATTTATTTTAGGTTGGTAAGGGGCTTAAGTATTTGGAAACCAAAAAGGGTTTTCTTTTTAAATGTGTTTATGAGCAAACGGTTATCCTTATTATTCTTATGAAGTTTGTTTAACGACCTTTAAAGTTTCAAGAAAATTTTCTGAAATTTTATTAGATATTAATATTTAAGGGATAATAATTTCTTGAATTTGTATTATTATGGACCAACTTGTCTTTCGGCACAAGTGCAGGTAATCTAGAATTTTGTATGCATATATCACGTGGTACTTAGCAAACTCTCCTACATCTGAGTAATACTGTATTTTACAAGAGACCTACCAATTTGATACAACCTTGAAATTGTTCCACATCGTCGAATTGTTACACACACTACTTTTTATTTTTCACTTCTTATAACTAAACATATGCAAATAAGGCCAATTGGCAGATGTTGGAAATTATTTTCTTTGAGCGTGTGTTACAGTTATTTTTTGCATAAGTACAGCTATTTAGTTATACCATTATCCTGATCTTAGAAAAATTTAGAAATATTTACGTTAACGTCCAGAAAAATTTTAGAGCACATCGGTTTAGATATATATTCTAGCTTGTTTCCAGGGATGACAACAGAGGCTAGAAAATACGGCATGTTATTAGCAGTTCCATTGATGTCAAGAGTGTAGACGTGGGAACCTGAGAGCAATGTTAACCTTGAAATGTGATACTATATAACAACTAGATATAATCGTATTCAATTTATGAAAATTGTGAGAAATTATGGATTCTGACAATGTCTAATCCTTTTAAACTGTTTGGATCGAATTTAATGTTTTGATAGTAAAAGAGGGCTTGAATTTTACTTTCGAAAGAGTGACTTTTGAAAGAAGCCCAAATATTGAAAGAACGAGAAATATTCTAAAGCTAAATAGTTCAAAAACTAAGAGACTAGTTAGGAAAGAGTCTCACGGAGTTGTAAACTCACCTAACTGGAACGAGTATATCAGATAATATACCATGCAAAGAATATGATGAAGAGTGGATAGTATTGGAAAGCGGCCTTTAGTTATTGGAAAGAACAAAATATAATAAGATTTATAAATACACTGAGACATATTTTAACCACACAACATGCCGATCAGTTTAACTCCTGTTTGCAGTTCCTTTTTATGGGTAATAAGAGAACCACAACAGAGTTGAGAAACTTGTTCATAGTCTTTCTGCTAGCAAAAGCCTCATTTAGTTTTTAATCCTAACATATTTCTTAGAGAAAAGAAAATATTAAACCCTTGGCCACTACTAGATTAATAAAAATAGAGGTGATGGGCTGGTAGGAGACCATAAAACCAGATACTGAAGAAAAACGATATCTTACCAACATCATAACATCATAAATGTAATATGTGATAAAATCTTAACAATATTTGAAAGTATTAAGTGCATCACCACTAAACCGGAGAGGTAGAGTGAGATAAACCGAAACAAACGTAAATACTTCCGTCTACCATCGAAGTCGCATTCGAAGTGTGAACGTCTGGAGCTGATATGAAAACCATGCCATCATGGTTTAATCAAAAACGAGGAAGCCGCCAAATTATTCAAAATGGGTTAATAATGGGGTACTATAACTTTGGAAAAGGCAAAACTATTTCAGCGTTTCAGAAATGAACTTATATTTGAACGATGAGGAAACGGTAAAAAAATAATATGTGTAAAGTGGTGAACATACTATTAAGTGACTCAAATTGTGAAAAATCTAAGGAAGTTCTGAAAATTAGTAGATCAACAACTAGTGTAATAACAAATCACAGAGCTGAGAACTTATCTTGCTTGCATTGTACTGTCGGATGAAACGACATGTAGAGCATGCGAGAAAGAGAATGAGACCTTGGAACATTTTTTTTGTCAATGTTCTGCGTTTGGGCGTATTAGACTTAAAACGTAGATACTAAGCCTAACCTGGAACACCTAGGAAATTCGAATTGGAGATCCATAAAAAACTACATTTATGGGACTGGGTTCTTAAATAATTCAAAAGGGGAACTTCGTTTCTATAGAGAGCATAAATTGTCAATTATGCATAAGTGTATACCTAACGAGGATTAGGACCTTTAGTGCCCCTCTTTTTTAATCTAACCTAAACTTAGGATTAAGATTTATGTAGCCTTAAACATATCTTGTGCCCTCCAGTGAAACTCTTCTCTTTTAATACAAAACGATTAAAAATAATTTGGATTTTATATACATATTTTTTCAGATTATAAAAGTATTTAAAGAAAGCTTTCAAACTAAATAGACCAAGAACGTACTAAATTCCAATTTCTTAATTAAAGGTACAACCCCCATTTTTCCTATTCTCAAATAAGAATGAAGTTGACTTTACAATTCTTTCATAGTTTGGAACGTCAGTCTATGTCATGCAATCATGGAAGGATACACGCTTCACGCTTTGCAAATTATATGTTTTTAACAAAGTTCATATTGTTACAGATTTATTTAAAATAGCTTAATTTACATTATAATTTTATTTTAGTCATATTAACAGTAGTTTAATGTGCTGTTTCTACAAGCCGATTGAGTGATTGTCTTGGACGATTTATGTGTATTTTGTTATTGTAACAAAAACAAATTACACATAAATCGTCTAAGACAATCACTTAATCGGCTTGTAAAAACAGCACATAACTCTGAAGGAAACCTGGGGGCAAGTGTCTCCAAGTCAACAGTTTTGTCGACTATTGTGGTGACTTCCTGGCGACATTGTCAACAAAGTGTCTACATTTTTTTTTCATTTTCTTTGATGAGAAAAAAAATGTATACACAATAAATAAGAGTTCTAATTAAATGAAATGCACCTAATTTACTTTTAATGTTTGATATTTAATGAATTCCTTAATTTTTTTTTAATAAAACATCATATTTTAATAAGAGTTTCATTAACGACGTCTATTTCAGAAAAGTATCAAAAGTGTAGACTGGAATTACTTAAATGCACTATTGAATCTCTGGTGACAATGTCTACATATGGTCCTTAAAGAACTACCTACTCAGTAGTACCAGTGTCAGTAGTAGATTTCCAATGACACGCACATGTTAAATGTCTATAGTAAAAAAGCATTGTCGAGGTATAATAAGTCAGTAGTACTGGAGACAGTGTCAATAGTGAATCAGTACTGATTCACTAGTGACATTTCCTACAGGGAGTTACAGTAGTTTTGTTTGTAAATGTTTAGCATTTCGTTTGGTTCGCTGGTTGTTCGAACATGATGTTAAGTTATATGCAGCCGAGGTGAGTTATTATGTGCAGCATACTCTTAGGCACTTTTATTATTCCTGCATATTACTTAACATTAACATTACGTCTTAATTTAAATGTAACGGTTTTCGAATGAACTAGTGTGTACATACGAGAACTTTGTCGAATGTTACAGAACACCACTATGTTACTATAAATAGCCGAACAACACAGCTAACATGATCAGTATAACAGTAGAGCTTGTAAAGTGCGTATTAAAGTGTGTTTGATAATAAAGATGTATAACAATAAGTGAAATAAGTAAAGTGCTATAAAAACAATATCTGAGTGTATTTAAATAAATAATGTGCTCTTAATTTTACAACGAATTTCAACTGTTATTTTTTGCAATACAAAAAGAACTCAATGTTTATTTAAAGGAAATAAGCCAACGTTAATAAAAGGTATAAACGTAACCATATCGCTACTGAGTTGCATGCGCTTGCGTCAACTTTGAATAAATCTCACTTCTCTTTCCATGTTTTTATTAAGAAGCAAGATTGTTGTATTAAGGAGAGTAAAAAGGCTAAAATTATGAAAAAACACTTTTTCCGCAACAAATTAACTTTTGATGCGATTTTTTCTACAGCTGCCGAGCTACGATATCAGAATATTTTTTCGATCTATCTTAACTCTATAGCGTTGGAGAAAATCGAAGTATTAAAGATCCAGTTCGGCGAGCGAGTTATCTCATGCAAAGTAGCCAAGTTATGCGTATTTTATTCTTTTAAGTTGAATGCCTATGTAAGTGAGCCACAAATCTCAACGTCCCTCAAGGTTCAAACACCTTGTGTATTTGGTCAAATTTAGCCTGACCTTTTAAAAACAGATGATATCTCACATACACTTTGTTTAGGAAGCGCTTAATAAAATAGCAATTTAAAAAAATTCTTCCTTCTTTTATTCGCTAGAGAAATAGAAAAATTCTTTCGATCTTTTATTTCATTATTTTCAGAAATTAATTTTCTGAGTGGTCAGCATTGCAGAAAATTTGTATTTTTTTCTGAATTACCTACGGTTACAAGAAAACAATTTCGGTAAATATGCTTTTTTATCTCTTTAAATTTTCTAGTTAAAGTCAACATAATGTTTCACACACTTCAATGAAGCAATATAAAAACATTCCTTTGACACACATTCCCTCAGTTCTGTATTTATAAGGTCTTCTTTTATAAAAAACAAAAGCTTTAGAACTATTGTCCTCAGCCCTTTAACGATGAAAAATAGCAAAAATACCAATAGAGCAAAAAAATGCAGTTTAATTTTCTACAATCTGTCATTCTCTATACAAAAGGACTTCAGTGCATTAAGGATATGTCCACTGATTTGTCTACTCCCCCTCTTAAGCATTAGTTCTCACACTGTTTCTATGTGTGTTAATTTTTGCTTAACATTTAACAGTTTTGTACCAGTAAAAAGTGATTGGAATATTTTTGTTTGAAATACCGATAGAAAGACCATGTGGCAGAGTAAGGGAATAAAATAAACGCATTCATGCTTGCAAAAAGTGTAATTTTAGAAATAAAATTTACACACATACAAACATAGTGTAGTATAAAACTACTAAAAGCAAATTTTTATATGCATACATACATGCATACATACATACATACATCGTACATACATACATACATATATTTGCAAGAGTTTTACTCTCGAATTTCGTAAAGTTTTTTTTGTGTTATTGTGCCTTTTGTTGGGTCTTTACATTGCTTTCTTATATCCTTAAATACAAATAGAAGACATTCGGAAAATGTGTGTAAACTTATAAACGACATATTAAATGAAACAACAAAAAGACACAAATTGCGCTCATACTATGTCTTAATAGGCAGCACCCTAATGCTTCAATCTTCCAATTGCTCTTTTACAACCATCAACTTTTAGTACTTATTTTCTTAATTTTTTATACTTCATACATACAGACAACTACATATTGAAATCTCTAAGCAAATGGAGCTGCTAACGAACAACATGTGCAAGAATTAGACATGCATATAAAACGTAACTTCAATTTTACACTTTTCAACTGGCAGAATATTAAAAAGTTTTACGAGCACTACTGGAATGTGAAGCAATGTATTCGAATGTATTTTTTTACTTTCTCATAAAAACTCAAGATCTTAAAACTCTTAGGGATCAAGCACAACAACAAACAAATACTCAATTAAAGACATAAATATTTTTCCAACAAAACCTTGATTGCGTTCATTTTTGTCTAAATCGTTTTCTTAGATTTAACATACAATAGCCGCCAACAAACCCTTCTTAACAATCTTACTTGAAGAATTTATTAAAGCCTCATACTTGCGTTCAATTTAATTCGCTTGGATAAAATGTTTGGTTATGGATTGAATTCAATTTGAATCAATCTTGCATATCATAAATATAAAATGACATTGACAACAATGTCATTATTATATGCATTGGGCTTAATACAAGTAGTCAAGTTGAATGTAAGAAGATGTCAATTTTGTCAGCCAGTCAATCAATTTTGTGTATCAGAGATGATTTTTGATAGTTCAGAAATAAAATGTTAAGTGTGTGTGGGTGATTTATTTGGAGATATGAAAGCATCATTCTAAACATTCATTTTGAAGCTCTTTTTATACACTTCACAGAGAGTGTAAAATTATATAAGTATACGTTTGTCATTCCAAGTGAAATTTCAACAATATTCGTTTTCGACCCCATATCTATTCTGTAAGCTTATAAAATAGAACAGATGATTCTACTGAGCAATGTCTGCTTGTCAATGTGTATGTTGCAATCAGCCTCACCTTTGAAGTGCAGTGTATTATTAGGAGTCAGTTTATAAAATAAGCCAGATTCATTGCCATTGAATACATATATCCTCATCTTTAAAACTTTCTTATATCTGGCCACTTATTTTGCAACAAATCATTGACCACATCCACATTGACTTTAGCCGCCTCTCCAACTATTTTTTCGCTAGTGATGTTGTGGCGTCTTTTAAATCGAACAATCCAACTTGCGCTACACTTGAATTCGGAGTAGTTAAGCTTTTCTCCAAATTCTTGTGCTTTCGCCTGTAAAACGGTATTGGTTATAAGCAAATTACTGTCTCTTTTCTGAGTAAACCATTTAAAAAGGCAATGGTCGAGTTCTATGAAACATGGGGTTTTAACCTTATTTATGTTTGAGGAGTTTTGCTCAAAATTAGTTTGGACCAAGTCCTTATTTTTCCAAATTGTACCAATTGTTGACTTGCTGAGGCCCAGTTCTTGGCATATTTGCTTTTGTTTTACACCTTGTTGTAAGCGTTCTATTATTTCATATTTCTCTTTTAAAGTAAAACATTTTCTTTGTTTTTCATTTGGTACTACGTCCATCTTGTAACTTTGCAATTTTCAACTGCAGTCTGCACATCGTCTTCGCACAGACAAACACTAAACTTAGGGAAATTCCCGGAATCCAAAACATAGGAAAAAAATTCTGCGTGTTAGTGGTGCCAGTGCAAAAATATAATTTTTGTTCATAGCACCACTTTTTGGTTCGTTTTTACCGAAAAATAAACAAGTTTTGCGTGCAAATAAAGTTCACTAGATAGAAAGTTCGCTTTAAAGGAGTTCCAATAAGCGAAAAAAATTGCATGGTTTATTAGAAATAAAATGCGTACTTTACGCAGTGGCGTATAATTTGTTAGTGAATTCCTCTCATTCCCAATTGTTAAACTACTTTAAAAAAAATATTTACACCAAAAAACAATTTTTTTTAATCCTATTTCCGTACAAATAAATTAAATCTAGGCGAATGCATCAAATTTTAACATCATGTTTCCCTATCAGCTGTTGTACGAGATTATCTTGAGAATGTGCCTTAATAGAAACAATACAAATATTTATAGAAAATTAAATTAATTAACTTTTTTTTGGCTTCGTAGGCTAATCAGTTAACAAAATGACAGCATTTTAAAAAGAGAAAATTCCTCTACACATTTCTGCTTTTTGGACAAACTATGTCTCCGTGAGCCATTAATACCAATAATTGCGTAGCACAAGTTGACTTAATGTTTATCTAAAAAATGTTTTTAAGACGGCATATCATATACAGGGTAGGCCAAAAGATACCAAGGGGTGTAAAGGTTTAATAACGTTTTTGTTTATTAATTTTTTTTATGTTTTCTTTCAGATTATATAATATACAAAAGGGACATTTTTTTACACTAAGTATGAAAAATTATGTCTCTTAAATGACCACCGTTTTCAGCTTCACACTGATGGGCTCTTTTTAGAGCATTTTTCATTACATCTTTCAAAACTTGTGTTTACCTTGAGTTCAAGGATTGTCTCTGGCTTGTTCACATACACTCGCTCCTTCAAATAACCCCTAAGAAAATAGTCGGGTGCTGTCAAATCTGGCGATCGCGCTGGCCAAATAATTTCCGAATTTCTGGAAATTATTCGCCCTCCAAAAATTTTACTTAAAAGTGCCATAAACCGATACCGCTCTCCATTTACGGTTACAGCACTTCTATCTTCATTCTCGAAGAAGTAAGGTCCAATGACATTTTCAGATGTGATCCCACACCATACTGTACACCTGATGGGGTGCAATTGGCGTTGATGAATGGCTCTTGGATTTTGAGAACCCCAGAACCTACAGTTCTGCTTATTAACAAAGCCATTCAAATGAAAATGAGCTTCATCACTCATAATCACATTTTTAATAAAGTTGATTTCATTTCTGGCCAACTCTTGAAATTTAACTGCAAAATTTAGACGTTGCCGATGATCTGCGGGTTTTAATTCTTGCACCAATTGCACCTTATATGGGTATAACAATAAATCTTTTTTTAAAATGCGCCGTAGTGACGTACGAGACATTCCTAGCTGAGCAGAACGCCTTCTGGCAGATGTTTCTGGTGTTTCGTTAACAATTTGCTGTACTCGTTCAATATTTTCCGCAGTGCGACTTAAACGTCGTCTGCCGGTTCGAGGCAAATCTGTTACGCTGCCATGTTGGTGATGACGATCAACTAAGCAACGAATCATTGCTTCAGAGGGCGAAATTCTGACGTTAAAATGTCGACGATATGCTCTTTGCGTTAAAATAATTGATCTCTGGTTTAAATAATAAAATTCTATTGTTCTGGTTCTCTGTTCAGTTGTGAACCTCTCCATTATAAATTTTCCAAATAAAAATAAAAAAAATTAATAAACGAAAAAGTTATTAAACTTTTACACTCCTTGGTTTCTTTTGGCCCACCCTGTATTAAGCACACCAAACAATTTATATTTAAAAAGTGCCGAAAGCAAAGCCTTTTAAACTATGTAAAAGCAATAACTGCACTTGTTGATATTTAAACATCAACATGTATATAAACATCTTTTAAACATAGAAACATTAAACAAATAAAAAAACCCAACAACATCGAACATGCTGCAAATGTATGATACAACTGACTTAGATTAAATGCAAACAGCAGCAAACTAGGGGTTCGAACCCAGAATCGAGCAACTAACTGGCAACTAGCAAAAAGCCAAAACAATATTGGAGGTTAAAAGAAAAACAGTCTTTGTTGCGCCGTTATACGAGTTGGTTTAATATTAATTGTTAAACGAATCGTTGCAATTTTTTTGTATAGAAAGTGTATCGTTCGATAAATAGAAACAGGTGCGTAAAAGAGGGAAAAACGTGAAAGATAAAAAATTTAGCAAAAAAAAGTTTATGAAAATGAAATTATAAAGTGCTTAATTGCAAAAAAAAAGTTATATATCATATTAAAGATTAATTAAAAGAAATTTTAAAAAATTTACAAAAAAAAAAATTGTGAATAATAGAAAAAAAAAAAGAAATTATTAAAAAAAAATTTTCTAAGAAATTACCTACAATTGTTTTGTTTTTAAAGTGAATTGTGATTAAAGTTGTAAATTTTTATACAAGGTAATAGAAAAAAAATTAATTTTCAAATCAATTTGTAAAATTCAAATAGTACAGATATTAAAATCTCTTATTTATTGTTATAAAAAACAAAAGTAAAATCATCTTTTATAAAGCCGCTAGTTTTACATTAAACAATGTGAGTACAATTTCCTTGCACCAGCATGTTATGGCTTACATGACAGCAAAAAAATAAACAAATACCTACATGTGAGACATACATACGTACATATGTATGTACACGTATATACTTCAACATTCTTTATAATTTGTCAAAAGTGCCAAATAATGTTGATAGCAATTTAATACTGCCGCATAAAAATTTCTCTTTAATAAGTACAAATAACAAGAGTAAGAATACTAAAAGAAAAACGTCAAAATAAATAAAAACCTTTTAAATACCTTTCTCGTGACATACAGTTATGGTTTAACGCATGCGATTTAAATCATCTTAAATAAACAACAATAAAAAAAAACATATTTCCCATTCAAAATATTAGTTAAAGAAGGGGGCTTTTAAATGCACCTGATTTGTGTTACCATGAAGAAAACTATCCAAAAAATACACACTCACACATACTGACCCCCGTTCAACCAACAACAATAATTGTCTTGTCAGTGTTTTATTCTTATTATTGTATTTGGGATTGTTATTGCTGCTGTTTCATATTTGTTTGTAAAATTTCTGTTTGATTTTTTTTTGCCGGTTTTATTGTTTGGCTTTTATTAATCTTTTTAATTTCGCTTTTGCTGTGTTTTCTTTCTCTTTTATCGTAGGAGAGCGAAATTTCAAAATATTTAAAACAGTAGTGTCAACTATAACGAATCGAAGGTTATACCAATTAAACAAATAAGATGTTTGGTTTAGTAATTCAAATATGTAAAATTTTTTATTTATAACCGGCAAAATATTGCATACAAATACTGAGGAGTGAGATCGAATAAATCTTAACACATGTTTTGCTTCTTAACTTTTTCCGAAAGCATTAACGCAGCTACAAATTTTTATTAGCGGAAGGAAAAAGCTAAAAAAATTATTTCTTTTTGCAAACTCTTAAACTGAGTAATTTTATATGTATAATACTTACTTTTCAAATTCTGATGGTGGTGGTGTATTGCAAAATCCCCCACAAAGATTGGTGCAGTTACTCCAATACTCGAAGGCAATATTTATTTTTATACCCTTCACACAGTGAAAAAGGGTATATATAGGTTTGTCATTCCGTGTGAAATTTCTACAATTTTGATTTCCGACCCCATAAAGTATATATCTTCTGAAAGCTTATGAATAGGTGAGTCGATTAAGCGCTGTCAGTCTGTCAGTCTGTCCGTGTGTATGTTGAAATCAACTTTTTGAATCAAACCCGAACCATCTGATTAAATCGATTATCTTTGCTGCCACTTATCAGATTTTGGGACCCCAAGTTGGACGCTTCTGTGATTAGTAAACAAACTAGAAATGCTTATTAAAAACACTTCATTAGCCTGTTCTTTCTTGTCTTCATTACCTGCAAAAGGGTTTCTTCAAATTTAAACAGGTGCAATTATTATTATACCTACCTGAGCCAACCATTACAATTACAATAATTTTCGCACAAACCGGTTATTATTTTCCTTTTTAACATTTTTAATTTAAATATTTATAACTGCTTCTTTTTAAACAGCTGACTTAAATTTAAAATTTCACACTAAATTATGAGGGGTCGTTCACACCAGTCATATTTTTTCGTGCTAAATTAATAAAACACATGACTTTATGACAACCATTTGAATCCCCCAAACGTGTTAGCTTTTTCCACAATAAAATCAAATTCAATTGGTTACGATAATATCCACTCAGAATTTGTTAAATTACTTCTGCTGTTGGTTCTCTCTTACGTTACGCATCTACTTAATACGATTTAAATGTCAAGCATGTTTCCTTCAAATTGGAATCATGCAAAAAATTACCCCCTTGTCCAAGTCCAACGGGTAATACCTTCCCTTAGCTATTTTATGTGTTTCTTTTTTAAATTCCTAGATAAGCTTTTGTATATTTATATGAGCCAATTTATTAATGAGTCAAGCCTTTTTTGTATGATTTTTTATGATTATTTCAAGGCTTTTGGTACTATTGATCATGATAATCTTCTTGCAAAACTGAAATATTTCTTTATGTTTTGAGTTACCTCAACAACACGTATTTTTTCTTACCTCCCGGATCGCGTGCTATTTGTGTTTGTTAACCATGAATGGTTAAATTCTCTGCTTTTAGTTCGAGGTTTTATTCCAGAGCCACTTTCGTTTTTCATTTATTTAAATAAGTTGCCTGAACAACTTAATACTACTTTGTTTTAGTGGCTCAGAAATATTACCTCAAGCAAAGCCGCTTCAAAATGTGAATTAAGCAAGATTTAGCGGCGAGATTGTCAACGCAGCAATTAATCTAGGTTTTGTTTTAAATATTGACACGACATGGAAACTCACTGGTTGGCCAAACTTATAATAAGCTATGGACACTAGCCTACACAGTATTTCACTCCTTTAAAAATAAAAGGTCTACTTGCCATGTCATATTTGCTTCCAAATCTAATTTATTATTGTGGGTTATTTGGAAACTGTGATTCAATTAGCAAAAGAACATTAAATGTTTTGTTTAACAATTTTGTCAGGTATGTCTATAGAATAAAATGATTCATTAGTCTTAAACAATCTTTTACACAAAATAATAAACTCTCAGACCCCTTCCTATTTACTTAATTGCTTACAATTTTCCCAGTTACCTCGCAGAAGAAATATTACACCTACGACAACATTGTTTATTCGCAGAACGACAGTTTTAAGTAAATGCTTCTCGACTTTAGGATCTTCTTTCACTAACTCAACAATTTAAGAGCAACGCTAATAGTTTTCCAAAATTTTTGTTCAATTATTTCAAATAAATTTATTGCCAATATTGTTTTAATTATTGTACTTTCTGACTTATTTTAAAACTTTGTATTTTTGTTGACATTTGTCATCCAATTCTTGAGTATCATATTGCTTTCCTGTATTATAATTTTAAGACTTTTTCTTGTTGTGCAGGCAATGAAAACGAAAAAATTTTGATAAAGTATGCCTGTATTGCTAGTATCGTGACTGCGTTGTCAGGATTAAATTGTGGGTAAGGTTTATAGGTTTATACACGCAATAAAACACCATTTTGGCTTCAACTTTTCTTGTCCTCCCTGCGACAAAACGTTGTTCTAGATTCTTTTTTTCAAATGCGATTTTATATACAATTTCTTTAAGTTTGATAACTCGTTTTCCCTCAGATAAATCTAAACAAGAGCCTTATGCGTAGTGCTATTATTGAAGTGACAAACCTTAACAAGAGCGTCAACGTTGTTGAATTATGTGATTTAATAAAATCAACTAAACCTGAAGAAAAATTTAGATAAAATCGCTTTACTATACTATGTTTATTTTTAATATAAATGTGGCCGTGTAATATCATATTTTGATCACTAAGCATTTAATTGGCGCCCTATGATCCAGTGGGAGTTAAAGAAACATATATGTATGTATGTATGTATGTATGTATGTATATATACACATATAGAACTTAACAAAATATCTTGTCTGGTCATAATGCGATAACTACACGATACCTTAATATAACTTATAATGATTATTATTTTCTCTATATACTCGAAAAAGCTATAAAGATGTTATTAAAAACACACACTTATTACAGAACAGACTTTTTATTAATTTGTTAAGATATTTGACATTATTAAAATAGTTAAAGTAAAACAAACTTCAACACACTTATATATCAGCTGATAAATTCTGTAAATCATTGGGCAAATTACGGCATTCGAACGTGATCGAAATTTGAAAATTCTTATTAGAATCTCTATACCTAAAGCACATTTCGATCGTGATCGAATGCCGTAATTTGGCTCCAGTGTTTAATGACAAGAATATCGGTATTAATGCAAGAAGAACAAGTAAGAGCGCTATATACGGCCGTGACGAATCTGATAATACCCTTCACCATGTACATAGATATAAACACCACATCGTTGATCAACCTAGATTTACATATATTTCATGTAATATGCCATTTTCTTTGATATTTCGGAAGCCATCTTTGATTTTGAATTTTACTTAGTTTACTGTAATCTTCTATTCAAGCCCTTTAATTTGATATCCATATTGTTGGGGTTAGAAAAATTGTTCCGTCATTGTGTTTCAGACGCCATCTTGAATTTCACACTTTTTAATAGTTAACTGTATTGTAATGGTAAAGCCTTTTTATTTGATACCAATATTCTGGGGTTTATAGGGGACAAAGCTGTAACTATTTCATTTGACTCATATATTCGCCGTTTTATCTAGGACGACATCTTGGATTTTTCTTATTTTCATATCTAACTGTATTTTAATACTCATGTTAATTTTTTTTGATACCTATTGTCTCTCTCGGTTGCAAAGAAACTGAAAAATATCGATTTCCGTGTGTAAATTTTAGGAAAACCCCAAAAGCAGTTGTACTCTGGCACTTATATGTATCTCTGTTGGTTTCAAACTGATTTGTTAGTTTTTCTTTAGATTTCTTAGATTACGACTTATAATTTGGTATCTAAAGCGTGTTCAGAAATTATTAAGGTGCTTAAAAAAATTTACTTTATGTATGCATGTATTAAAAAAAATATTTTTTTTTTCAAAAAGGTGTTCCCTGTAACTTTGCCGATTAGTGACAAAATTTGTCCAAAATTTTTTATGAATATCTGCAGAGGCAAACCATAGTAACAAGCGTGTCTATAAATTATCCTACGGCTGGAAATTTTAATTTTTGTGATAAAAATAAGCGAAAAAACTGAGGCGGTCGTGTTTATATGCTGATATCTCGGAAAGTTATAGGGCGATTATGCTGAATTCCAATAACGATTTGCTCCCGAATATTTCTGATATTTTAATACCTTACATGGGTGTTGGCGATGTTTGGGGGGCTTAAAAAAGTTTCTTACAATATACAACCGGACACATGGATATTCCTTTTTCGTCTCCCCTACTCATAAGCTTTCAGAAAATATATATTTTATGGGGTCGGAAAAGAATATTGTAGAAATCTCACACGAAACGACATGCCTAAATACATGTACCCTTTCTCATTGAGAAGGGTATAAAAATAATATTTTTGATTGCTATTTACATACAATGTATTAAGGATTAACTATTACACATTCATAAGCTAGCTAGAAAGTACCGTCAAAACTGAACAATAAATTGAGGTTTTTTTATATGTTTGCAAACTGTAAAAAGCCCTAAAAGCACTAAGTTGACAATGCGAATGTAAAACATTTAAAATTGCTCTCTCACAATATGAGCATGTCTTCACGCTCTCTATACGGCAAAGTAGTATGCAAGAAATTGTCTGTTTTAAAACATGTTTATGATAATTAAATAATAACAATATGTACCTAAATATTTACACACATATGTTCATATGTATGTAGGTGTTTATGGTAAGTAGTATTGGTGTCAATGTGGTTTGGTTGTAAGAAAAAAAAACGTATTATGTCAAAGTACCGTTTTGTCTTTACAGCTGATAAACACGGTGTCATTTAAATTGTCTCTGGTTTTTCTTGTTTTCCTTTCTGTTAATATACATACATAAATACTTACATACATATGTTAATGTCACACTGTGTTGTCTTCTTTACAGTGTGTGCGGTTTTTGTGTTGTTGTTAAAATATCATCATTATGATTAATTTGTTTTGTTTAAGTATATTATGTGTTGCTATGTTTTTTTTTTGTATACCTACTCGTTCCTTTTTCGTTTCTTTTTCTTCATTAACCAAAAATTACGTTCATTGACTTTTTAAAAGAAAAACGCTTAAACAGAATTTTTATTGAATTTGTTTGTATTTTTCTAAATGTCACTGTGGCCGTATTTTAATATTACGGTTTAAGTGCATTTGAAATTTAATTAAAAAACTTTAAAAATGCACCTTATATGTTTTCACTTTTTTATAGTTAAAAAATGTTGGTTAAAAATCGATAAAAAAGAAAATCTTATTTGTGCCAACATCATTTTGTGTTTGAAGTGCGTTCGTTTCTGTTTACAACTGTTTGAAAACAACAACAAAAATTTATAAAAAAAAAATTTAAATATGGGAATCAAAAAAAAAAAAGCGATTAAATTCACTTTGAATCGAACGCAAAATTAAAAGTTATAAACTACTAGCCAATCCCGGCGCGCGTTGCTACGCTCCTTCATGAATTTTAATCGCATTCTAAATTTTAATCGAATATCAAGTGCAATGCTAAAAACTATAACTTTTTCTTTATGAGCGTGGCACTGCCCACTTTTCTAATTACGAAACTGTATAGTCATGACAGCTCAATAAGTGTGCAAAGTTTCAGAAAAATCGGTCCAGTGTAAGTACCTCAAAATGATACCTTTTTTTATGGGCGTGGCACTGCCCACTTTTCTAAATACGAAACTGTATAGTCATGACAACTCAATATGTGTGCAAAGTTTCAGAAAAATCGGTCCAGTGCAAGTACCTCAAAATGATACCTTTTTTTTAATGGGCGTGGCACTGCCCACTTTTCTAATGAGGAAAGTGTAAAGTCATGATAGCTCAGTATGTTTGCAAGGTTTCAGAAAATTCGGTCCAGTGCAAGTAGCTAAAACTGATAACTAATTTTTTATGGGCGTGGCCCCGCCCACTTTTTCAATCACGAAATTATAAACCCATGACAGCTCAATATGTGTGCAAAGTTTCAGAAAAATCGGTCCAGTGCAAGTACCTCAAAATTAAAACTTTTTTAGGGGCGTGGCCCCGCCCACTTTTCTTATCACGAAATTATTTAGTCATGACAGCTCGATATGTGTGCAAAGTTTCAGAAAAATCGGTCAAGTGCAAGTAGCTAAAACTGATAACTAATTTTTTATGGGCGTGACTCCGCCCACTTTTTTTCACCCATAAACACTCCCTGGTATGTGTACAACAACTTACCAAAGTTTGAGCCCGATCGGTTTTACAGTTTCGGAGTCTATAGCTAACACACACACACAGAGTTTCACTTTTACATATATAGATAGATGTAGTTGAACCCGGTTCACATGGCTGGTCACAGCATTTTTTTATTGTAGGTGTTAGTTTGAGGATAATTTCTGATATCAATGTTAATGCAAATTAATAGTTTATTACTGATAGTGGCATTTCATTTATATTTTTTCTAATATATAGTCCGTATATGCATTTATTTCTTATCAGCCTTTAAGTATTATTTTAATTGCCATTTTTGTTTTTATTATTTTTAAATTTTTCGTTTAAAATAATCGCTATGAAAAGTAGCATACGTATATTCAAATCCGAGTAAAAAATTATTTCAATATCAAATTATACCAAAATACATCCAGGGTTTTTTAGCCAATCGAGTTAAGGAACACAAAAACAGACAAACAGACACAATTTCTAAAAAGTGATGTTTTGAATTCCAGATCGTTGACCAAATTGGTAAAAATGTTAAAAATTTTTTTAATAATTTTTTTTTCTTTTTTCTAATTTTGCAATGAACATATTAACCAACACTAAAATATTAGAGTTGATCTGATTGAGTTGTATTTCTCTAATAATACATAATAGGGGAACTCACTCTTTGATGCAAACTACCTTTGCAAGTCTAACAAACAATTTAACTTTTGCACGACTACAAAACAAATTATACTAAAGCGCAATTTGCATCACTTGAGCAAATGTGCATAGCGAAAAACCAGTGCTAGTAATGTCACACAAATTTACACAACAGAACCAGATTTTCTTACTTTCAGGATTTGAAAACTCTCCACAAACTCAATTTCATCCATGGCATTTTTCACCAAAAAATTTATGATATTATATTTTTCCGTTGATTTAGGCGTTGTAATTTTATTAAATTAATTAACTTTCTTTTCGGAAAATATTAAAATACAGAATCTTACTTATTAATTTAAAAATAGGTTGTTGTTTCATAAATACTACTAAAATCAGCTGTTTTCATAAGTACGCAACACACATGAAAAATGCACTCACGCTTGGTAGCAATAAATTTGTGCATATTTTCACTAATTGCAAAAATGCAACCAAGGATGCATTCCGCTAATTAAATATACACCGAGTAAAAAACTAAAAAAAAATTAATTTGGACACACGTGTGTAAATTAAATGTTCAGAATTGTTATAGCATTGTTGTTATAAATAAAGACAATTTAATTCCCCTCGAAATACAGAACAGGAATGAATATCTATAGATAAATTCATACATACTTGTCTCCATAAATATTTTATAATGTGTGACGAATCGTTTAGCAGAAACTACAGTACCATGCAAATTAATAGCAAAAAAATGTTTTTTAGTGTTCTTTGGCACTAACTGGTATACAACTAAATGAAGTTGATTCCTTCTTAGTGTTCAAAAACACTTACATTTAGGCTACAGAATATTAATATTAATATTAATTAATATTACTAACTGTTTAGTATTTTTTTTTTTCCTTTTCTAAAAAGAATAGACTTAGAAAACTGTTAAACAAAGTCCATAAAGTAATTAAAAAGACTTGATATCCCTTTTGTCTAAAGACTCGCTAGGTCGACTGTAGGCCATGCATGAGTGTAAAGTATGCCTTTTAATAAATGAGAAGAACTCAAAGATCTCAAAACCAAATATTTTATATATAAATGTTTAAATGAAGTTAGTCTAAATAACAACTCGATGAAGCACCTACATATCGATGGTCACAGATAAGAAGGCCCTAACTCAAATAATTGTAACTTTACAGGAGAATGTAACAAAGTAATAGCAACTATATTTTCATAAAAAATTGTTTATTAGTTTAGTTAGTTTTCCTACTTCTGCGTTAAATTTTTGTGTCAAGATGTATTTACATATGTGGTATGTATTGAAAACTGAAAAACCCAAATTCGGGGCCTTTCTACTTGTGACCGTCGATATGTACTTACGTTGTTTAAACACAACTACTACCTCAGTTTAAAAAGGACATGACCCATGGGTTAATTACTATGACCATGTTGGAACAAATTCATTTGAACAATAATGGATTATATAATCTTAGTATCCGCAGAGGAAGTACTCCTTAACCAACTCAGAACAACACTTTGCGACTAGTAACTAGTGGAGCTTTTGTAATCGAAATTTTACTATACGCTTTTATACTCAATAATCTTTGGTTATAAGTTTGTAGACAATAGGCCACTCTAAAGTCTTGAATGAAGGCAATGTCCTAGAACAAGAACTGGAAATGATTTGAAAAGGTGTGCAATGATAAGAATATCCAATGAGAAAATGGGTTATTGGAATCCGATAGAAGAGGTGTCTAAGAGCATTTGGAGTAAACCTTTAAGTTTTACGAAAATGAATTTTTATTACATCAAGTTTTTAATAATGCAATTTGTTTCTTACATCAAAATTTTAACAATTTACTACTTTACACTGATGTCACTAAATAAATTTTAAACATCCTAAAGACACCAGCATGCAAAACGTGGTCTCAAAAATGATTTCCAAGGCATATCCATAAGGTATATGCAAAGGCGAATTAATACAACAAAGCAAACTTTCAGGGGATGTTTTATGTCAAGGCCAGTTCGTATATCAGGGATGGAAAAGTTGTTTTTACATATTAAATATAATAAAATTTCATTAAAAAAGATATAAATTTTTTAAACACATTATTAATGACGCAAAAGCAACAAATATACATAAATTTAGCACATTTATTATCAAAAAAGTGCACTCAAGTTAATGGTTTAATACCGAAACCAAAATCATATTTCCTATCCTTTTGACGAAAAGTTTCCCAATCATTCGCCTTGATGAACTTACAAAACAGTTAGAAATAAACTAATATATAATTTACCGACGAATATCGATTTCTTTCAGCTTCTGGACAACAGATTTGAGCGATATGGGTATCAGAAGAAAGGGTTTGTTTTAATTTTTAATTAAATAATAATTGCATTTTTTAATTAATTTTAAATGACGGTCGCCACTACAAAATGGCTTTCAATAAATTTATATATAAATCAAATCTTGTAAATACAATTGTATTTAAAAAATATACCCGCTTCAACCCTCTCAATATTGGTATCAAACAAAGGGCTTAACAAGTAGAAAACTGTAAAGTATGACAAAGTTGAAATCCAAGCTGTTGTCCTCATAACAATGGCGGATGTATGAATCAAACATAGTAATTACGGCTTTGTAGTCTTCAAAATTTCACCTTTTTGATATAAAATAAAAATAGTTGACCAGTAAAATACAGTAAACTATGTAAAAATGTTAAGTCCATGATGATGTCTAAAACAAAATGGTGAAAATTTTTTTCTCAGCTCCATTAATAAGGCATTAAACTAAAGGGCTTGACTGAAACTGCTAACTATACAGAAATTAAAAATCTTAGATGGCGTCGTAAATAATATAGCAAAATTGTGTATAACATCAAAGGCACACACAGAAAAATATTATCAAAATACATACATATGTTAAAACAAATATTTACCTGAAGTTATTTAATTTCCCATAAATATTTTAATAGTGGTTATAAATGTTTTGTTGGAAGCTCAAAGAAAAGAAAATTTTATTAACAAAAACTTTTTTGCTAATATGTTTTTATTTGATTTACAATTTTAGTGATAGGTCCTAATTTAAATAAAATTTTACTTAAGTTAGTAAATTTCGCTATTGAATCTGAAATTTTTTGAACGACGTGAACCTTATTATCAAATTCGAAACGTTCGAATCTGGCATTCTTACTTGTAAACAATTACAGCAGCAAGCAGTCCAATTTTAATTTTTAACACTCTGTCAAACTTGGATTTCCTAGCGCAGTTCCGGCGTTGTCGCCGCGGTATTAATGACAAGGCACATAACACGCTTTTATGTTTTATATACTTCTGTCACAAAAAAATTGAAATAATGTGTTTCTATAAGACTAGGGATAATACGGTTACAGTGTTTACTCTAATGCTTAAATTTAAATTTAAGGCTTATATTAATAAAAAGAAATTTAAATGTATATGAAATCTATTTAAAAAAAATTTTATGTGGAAAATTTGAAATAAAATACATTTTAAACTCATTATCGTCTTGACTTTTTAATAACTTTTTTATTGATTCAAGTGTTTTATTTAAGTCAACAAGACAAGTATAAAAATAGGGCTTAGCACTAAAACTTTGTAAATACTTTTGTTGACTTTTTTTAACTTTTCCCTGTATGAAGATAAAATGTATATGAAACTTCACAAAAACAAGTGATTGTAAGTTTAGGTATAAAGTAATAGCAGTTCTGTGTTTTTATCTCCTTATAATGAAAAGTAAGTTTTAATACCCTCTACACAAAAATTAAAAAGGGTTTGTCATTTCGTGTGAAATTTCTACAATTTTTATTTCCGATCCCATAAAGTAAGAATTTTCTGAAAGCTTATAAATATAGGAGTTGATTGAGTCATATCCGTCTTTCCGTGTGTGTGTGTGTGTGTGTGTTGAAATCAACTTTTTGAAGCCCCCTGACATCGCCTTGACCCAAGTGAGGTATTAAAATATCAAAAATGTTCGGAAGCAGATCGGTATTGAAAATCAGAAAAATGGGTACATAAACAACTGAGATATAAGAAAAAAATACCACGACAACATCATAAATACATACAAACGTGGTTTACTGGTTAGAGTAAACGTGGCATCGATCCCAGCTGACCCAAAAAAAAATTTTTATTTGTTTTATTCATTTGTGAAGGGTATATAAGATTTGGCACGGCCAAATATACTACTCTTACTTGTTCTATATAAAATTACACGTTTGTTTACATACAAACAAAATAATAATGTCTTATAAACAAACCCTTTTGAAATTAATACATAAATAATTAGAAATTTGTGTGGGTTTTTAAACCCGATAGAACTTGAAATTGTAAAATATAGCACAAAAGGTTAATTTTAACAAAAAAGAGCCTTTTTATTCGAAAGATTAATCCATGGATCAACATGTAAAACTAAGCGCATTTTGGACGTCTAATTTCGGGCCATCTCGCCTGATTCAATGCATGTATATTATTAAACAAAAAATCATTGAGTTCCGATCTCTGTCTTTTTTTAAGAAATAAACTCCGATGATGCCAACGCACTAAACGATACATTTTTCTATATTGAATAGAGACTCTAGGAATGGTTGTGGATTGGTCTAATTCCATTTGCGGTTATCTTGTTCATTAGCAAACACATTTAGTCAAAAATTATGGCCGGACAATGAACAAATTTGAATAATTTGGTAGCGTCAGTTCAAGTGTCAATATAGCCATGATAATTTGCCAGAGAATACTGATGAGAAATGTCGCAAAGTGGGCGCAGTATGACGGTTTGTTTGACTGTTAGTCATCTCGTAAGTTCTATTGGGCTCAAAATAAAACATCTTACGCATGTAATTTTATATTGAAATAATGCGAAGATTAAATTGAATAAATCTACTAAATAATTGTTAAAGTTTTTCGACTTGTCATTTTTATATAACAATCTAATCAAAAGTGTGCTTCATCATAGAGCAGAATTTTTAATGTTTCATTTCACATGTGTCTTTCAGTTACACGACTCTTTTAACGATGGGTTGTTACACTTAACTATCATTAAAACAATAAAAAAAACACAAAATAAATATTGTAGAGCTGATGCCATCTGGTTAAATATTTTTTTTTTAGTAGAATATAGACCGACTGATTGTTAATCTATATATATAAAAGTGAAACTCTCTGTGTGTGTGTGTGTGTGTGTGTGTGTGTTAGCTATAGACTCCGAAACTGTAAAACCGATCGGACTCAAACTTTGGCAAGTTGTTGTACACATACCAGGGAGTGTTTATGGATGGAAAAAAGTGGGCGGGGCCACGCCCATAAAAATTAGTTATCAGTTTTAGCTACTTGCACTTGACCGATTTTTCTGAAACTTTGCACACATATCGAGCTGTCATGACTTAATAATTTCGTGATAAGAAAAGTGGGCGGGGCCACGCCCCTAAAAAGTTTTTAATTTTGAGGTACTTGCACTGGACCGATTTCTCTGAAACTTTGCACACATACTAAGCTGTCATATCTATATATTTTCGTGATTAGAAAAGTGGGCAGGGCCACGCCCATAAAAAAAGTTTATAATTTTGAGGTACTTGCACCAGACCAATTTTTCTGAAACTTTGCACACATATCGAACTGTCATGACTAAATAATTTCGTGATTAGAAAAGTGGGCAGTGCCACGCCCATAAGAAAAGGTATAATTTTGAGGTACTTGCACTGGACCGATTATTCTGAAACTTTGCACACATATTGAGCTGTTATAACTTTACAATTTCGTGATTAGAAAAGTGGGCAGGACCACGCCCATAAAAACAATTATAATTTTAAGGTACTTGCACTGGTCCGATTCTTCTGAAACTTTGCACACATATTGAGCTTTTATGACTTTACAATTTCGTGATTAGAAAAGTGGGCAATGCCACGCCTATAAAAAAATTATAATTTTTAGGTTTTTGTACTTGATATTCAATAAAAATTCAGAATGCATTTCGATTCATTAAGGGGCGTAGCAACGCGCGCCGGGTTTGGCTAGTTAAAAATAAAATGTAAATATATTGAAAAGAAAGTAAACATATACTGCTATTTTGTGTATCGATGGCTTAATATAAAAAGGGCGTATCTCGATTTTTAACTATTTTACAGGAAAAGGAAAAAAACTGAATAATATGTAAAAGAATGAAATAAGTTAGAGAATTTTTTTGTGGCTATAAATCTGTAATTTTTTACGGATGATATGTATGTATGTGGACTACCAGAGAACTTTTAAAACACAATTTCACTATAAATTTAAAGTTTAAACATAAACATAAACAGTTTCTTCTATTGAGCTTGAGATCACTTTTCTTAATAAAAAATAGTTTCAATTTTATTTTCCGATATTTCGCTACCACATTGGGTAGCTTCTTCAGGGAAAGTTTTTACAATTTTTAACAATTAACAATTAAAATATTAGAATTGTTAAAAAACAAATTTTTTTAAAAAGGCGGGAAAATTTTTTTGTTTACATTTGAAATAACAAACGAAAATTCAAATACATATGTACATATATCACAAAAAATATTTTTGTCAACAATTTTACAATTTTTTAAAAAAGGCGGGAAAATTATTTGTAAACATTTGAAATATTATACAAAACAAAAAATTCAAATACATATAAAATATTACAAATTACAAAAACTTTTTAAGTATTATACAAAACAAAAATACAGATACATATAAAATATTAAACTAACTGACTAAAAAACTAACATAATTCTAGACCTTATTAACTAATAGCCTATAATTCTGTGCAACATTAGCTGTATCTGTTTTATAATTTATTCTTTGTGTATGTGGTACTTTTATAATTTGTAACATTTCCAATAAATATCTACGTCTGTAATTATTCTCAATATTTAAAACTGTTGTATTTTTAAAATCGGGATAATGATTAGAATTAGTGCAGTGTAATGATAATGCAGTTTTCTGTGCAGTTGTTGTGTTCCTGTTTTTTTGGTCTGACTTATGTCCAGCTAACCTAGTTTTAAGTTTATTTTTGGTTGTACCTACATATACCTTATCACAATTTTCATTATTATTACCACTACATGGTATTTTATAAACTAAATTAGACCTTTCCAACTTATCTAATTTATCCTTTATTTTACTGAATAATCTACCTAAAGTGTTATACATTTTGTGGGCCATTATATGTATATGTCCTATTGTCATAAATTTTAGATTTTTCCAATCTTTCAGATAAAAGAGGAACATAAGTTACTGATTTATGAATTTTAGGTTCGATAACAGTTCTTGCGTCCAAATTGTCTTGTTTCCTATACTGACCTATTAATCTACAAATCAACTGGATCGGATAACTATTATTAATTAAAATTTCTTTTATAAGCTCTATATTCTTCCTATGAAAAGCTTTATCGCTTATTTTCAAAACCCTCTCAATTAGATTTCTTGCCGTATTAATAATCATTCTTTTTGGGTGCTTAGAATAATAATTCACGATTCTCCCAGAAGACGTGGGCTTCTGGTACCAATCTATTAACAAATTCTCACCCTTTCTTATAACTAATGTATCTAAATAAGGAATTTTCGAGTCACATTCCTTTTCAATAGTGAATTTTATATTATCATGAAATGAATTGAAAGTTGTCAACAATTCATCAATAAAATGATTAGGAACAATACAATTTAACAATTCTAATATTTTAATTGTTAATTGTTAAAAATTGTAAAAGCTTTCCCTGAAGAAGCTACCCAATGTGGTAGCGAAATATCGGAAAATAAAATTGAAACTATTTTTTATTAAGAAAAGTGATCTCAAGCTCAATAGAAGAAACTAATTATATAAATTAAAAGATCGAAAACATTCATTTATTATTTAAACATAAACTCTAAAATTATCGCTAGAAAGCGTATTTCTATGTTTTTATAGTGACTTTAAAAACCTTGAACATTAAAATAGGTATTGACATTATCGCACTAGTCCAACGACTTGAGCTAAGTATGCACCCTACAGTTATATCTTACTTGAAAAAATCAAAACATGTAAACACTTTAGAAATCCTTATTGTATTAACTCAGATCAAATAATTGAGAATCCTTACATGAGACGTAGCTTTTGTGTGATGAGGGCTCACGTAAAAGCACTTTTAACTGACTTATATTTAGCTCAGGCTTAAACGCTTTCTGTACTAGCCAACAATACAATAATAAATAAAAATAAAACTTTATCTGTATGATGTAGGAGTGTGATCTTAAATTATTATTTCTTATATAATACAAAAAATTTTAACACGCTTCGTTTACTTGGCTGTAAAAAAGGCCACGCCAAATCTTATATATCGTTCATCAATATGAAGGTTTCACACACCTACAATGACCTCATTATTACAGGGCGTTCGGACTAAAATAAAATCGTGGGGCGTTCCGTTGTTCTCTGATTAAATAGTAAATATACAATCCTCCATTTTGCTTTAGATGTCATCTTAGATTAAGTTGTTTTATATTGTAATCCGAAATTAAGTTTCAGGCACTATATTGTTTTTAAATTAAATATGTAATCCGCCAAGATGCACTATATGATACTAGTCAAAGCATTTCATTAGGCATCATTATTAAGTATGTAATTTGATAGTTTAAACAAAATTCGAGCAAGTTGTTTTGTAGAGGTTTTTTTCTCAGTCACCAAGTAGGAGATCATTTTCCATAACATTATTTAAAATTACGGCTGAGGCTCCGCTGTTAAAATCAGCTATAGAAATGCAATTTATTAAAAAAATGTTTTCAAATTATTTTTATTTATAACACTGTCAATTTCTAACTGTCCAAACCTTTCTACGAATAAGTCTAATTGACATTTGTTTATATAAATGATAAGAAATATCTTTATAAATTATTCGAGAGCAGAGAAATTTTATTTTCTTATGAATAAATCCTAGCAGCATATTGACAAATTTTTTGGTTTATAATACCAATTCAATGACAAGTATATGTGCTACATATAAGGGGTATCAAAAAATTGATGTCAGTTAACGCACGAACAGTCTGACATGGCTTTAGAAAAAATTGTCATTGGAGGCAAGTATTTACTACGCTCGTTAACAAATAGGGACTAAACTACTTAAGTATTTACCTAGCTTTCTAGTAATTTAACTAAACGAGAAAATAAAAGTGAGAAGCGCACTTTAACACCCACCTCCTAATAACGATTTATCTTAAATTCATCAAATTTATCTATATGGACAAAAAATTGTCATAAACAAAAAAATAAATCTGTAATGGATTACTTAAGTTAAATTCAAACATTATTGATAATATTTTAAAAGCAGGAGGTGCCACTCCCACACAAAGCTACTATTAATTGTACTTAGTAGTACAATCATGTTAAGGATTGACTTACGAATCCGCGAACCTTAAGCAGAATAAAAACACCAATTGTTTACCCTTTCTGGGGGTTAACAGTAAAATTATCTCTATCGACAGTTTTGTATCGGTATAATATGTGACAAAATAGTAAGCCGAAGCAGCTGTGCCAAAACAGTCAGTTAAAGCCGCTGTACCACGGATGGAAATCATGGTACAATTGTACTTTTTATGGTACATTTTTGACCTTGTTGGTACCGTGGTACTACCGCAAGCTACTTGGTAACATTTAAAAATTTGTCCATGTACTTTCAGCTTCTCTGTTTTTGTTGCAATGCTGTTGTCAAAGCGAATTCATGTACCAGGTGGTGTCAATTCTGCAACAACAAAATCTGCCTAGTACTTTATTGCAAACTTCTTACAAAAATCACCTGTTAATTTGGCATCACCTGCTACATGAATTCGTCTTGGCTGATGTTATATGTATTTTATTTTACTTATGATTCGTAAGCATGTAATAAGTGGACTTTAATAATGAAGTACTAAAATGGTTCGATAAGTTTACTCCAGAAAAAATTATTATGGGAGAAAAAAAAGGTGGTGAAAATGTTTCCGCACGAACAAACAGACTTTGAAGCAATAAATAATCAGTACAGAGCCCTAGCTGATGTAATTGAACTTAGATCACACAAAGATTAAAATATTTCCTATTTTTGGTCTAAAGTATCACAGATGAAAAATAAATTAAATGAGTTCATGTTCCCAGATATCTGAAGAATTGTAAAAGGAATTCTGTCTATTCCACATTCCTGGGTCAACGTCAAACGAGTTTTTTCTTTTCAAAACCTGATTGAAACAAAGGAAAGAAATAGACTACATGTTTCTACTGTTTCAAATTTGATACAAACGAAAGATTAATTGAAGTCAACAAATACTTGTTGCTTTAATTTTAAAATAACCGAAACTTTTTAATCTAAAACTATTTAATAAATAAAATTTGTTAAATAACCGATCTCTACGTATGTGCCTATAAATGTAATATTTAATATTTTTTATTGTATACTGGATTTTTATACACATTCTGTTAAGTTTCTGTTCTTTTATTGTATACTTCAGAATTTTTATAAACATTTTCGTTAAGTTAATGTTTTTTTTTAATAAATATTCAAAAATGGTACCGTCATGGCCAAAAAAGTACATTTTGTTTTCATACTTGATACAAAATCATAAAAGTCATTTTCCTTCCCTGCGCTGTACCAAAACAGTCAGCCGAAGTCGCTGTGCAAGGTGACATTCGAATTGCAATCCGAGAACCAGCAGAGCTTGATATCGTTCGAGCTATACCAAACTGGGCAAATTCGTAACTTGTACGAAGAGCCCCGGTAACATTCAACGAAACTGCAAACACATCAAATGAGAATTGTAAGATGTTTTCATATTAAAACAACAAATAGGTGTGTTCAAACAAAAGTGCGAGCGAAGTTCTTATTGAATGCATGTAAATTAGCAATAAATAGCAAACAGTCGTATACTGGAGACTATTGCTAATTTTAGATATGGACGTCGTTATCGCGATACCCACGTGACTGTGTGAATGTTACATACACACAAAAGTTTATTTACATTTGGCGATATATATTTTACTCGAAACTATTGGTTTTTTTTTCTAAAGTACAGACATAATTGGTTCATTGTATTTATACCCTTCACACAGTGAAAAAGGGTATATATAGGTTTGTCATTCCGTGTGAAATTTCTACAATTTTCATTTCCGACCCCATAAAGTATATATTTTCTGAAAGCTTATGAATAGGGGAGTCGATTAAGCCCTGTCAGTCTGTCCGTCTGTCCGTGTGTATGTTGAAATCAACTTTTTGAAGCCCCCCCGACATAGGTTGGACCCGGGTAAGGTATTAAAATATCAGAAATATTCGGGAGTAGATCGTTATTGAAAATCAGAAACATCGGTACATAAACAACTGAGAGATGAGCAAAAACCCACGACCACCTCGATTTTTTTTTTAATTTTTTTTTATTTTTTATTTTTTATTTAATATATTATTTATATTTTTATTATTTTTTTTTAATTTTTTTTTTTAATTTTTTTTTTTTGTTTTATATATGTATATTATATATATAATAATTTTTTTTTTAATTTTTTTTTTAAATTTTTTTTTTTAATTTTTTTTCAACATTTTTTTTTTAATTTTTTTTTTTTTTTTATTTTATTTTTTTTTGTGTTTTTAACATACATACGTGAATTTATAATTTTACAATGGGATGTTTTTATATATGTATGTACGTATTTCATATGGGATGAATGGTGACACAAACCACTGTTATTGCATAACTACACGTTGTGAAGGGTATATAAGATTCGGCACGGCCGAATATAGCGCTGTTACTTTTTTTTTTTGAAAGAGTTCTTCATTGTTCTTGTTAATTATTGTGTCTTTGCAAAAGTTTCATGCTTTAATCTCTTTCATGCCCCAAATACTGTTTATTTACGGCACAAATAATGGTAGAAACAGCAACACATACTGAAAGTCATTGTGGAAGCAAAGTTTATTAAATAAATTCTCTATAGAATTTTGTTTCCTAAACATGTTCAATTTTACTCATTTTCCATATTAATGAATTAAATAGTTATTATATAATGGCTGTAAATTATATTCATAATTATTGTGATATTTAGACAATATAATCAATATGTATGTTTATTATGTTGACTTAGTTAGATACACACAAGTATGTAATAAATAAAATAATTTAATGTTCACGAACAAACACACTGGGAATTTTGTTGAAATCATTTTGTATTATAAAACATTCATAAATTAAATTCTATTGTCAGGTTTATGAAGTAAAACATTAAACTCAATATACATTTCTCGTTGATAGAAATTATGTACAACGATTTCAAATCATATATTTCCCGTAAACATATCGTCAGCGTAATGCCAAAAGGTATGTAGGCAGAATACCTTGTTAACAGAATAAAATCATAATAAATATGTTCAAATTAAATATGAAAATATAGAAAAAAAGATGATGTCATTGATATGTAAAATTGTCAACTCGAACCTGTTAAAGAACAATTAAAATTCCAAAAATGTTCACAAAATATTTTTCGTTGTTGATGATCAACATTTGAATGTTTTTTTATTATTCATAAACAAAATCCTATAACCCTTCGAGGTCACTTACTTAAATTATTATTTGTGTTTTTTTTTTAATTTAAATTAAAAAAAAAAAAAATATTTATTCTGTAAAAAAAAGCTGCTCTGATCGTGAAGTTAATACAAGTTAATTTATTTAGTTTTTATTCAACCGTACAACTAGGAATTAATTATTATTGTTTATAACTTTTCAATAATGTCTACAATATCTATTGTTATGACAGTCACCATGGTATTATGTATTGTGAATTGATACACTTTTTTGTTTAATTTACTTGTGAATTAAGTTTTTATTTTATTTGTTCAATTCACAACATGTCGTAAAAGTTGTATGTTGTAAAAAAATCCATAATGGACAGTTTTTCGAAATTAAATAAAAAATGATTTTATATTTTATTCATTTTATACATTTTAAGAAACTATATTTTAGCTTATTTTTAACTTCAACTTAAAATAAATATTTTATTTTTTTTCCTCAAAAGTTGTGTTAATTTTTTATTATTTTGTAACTGCTGAACAATTTTACTTAAAGTTGTTTTTATTTTTTTTTTAAACGGATTGGAATACGATTTATTTAACCTTCACATTGCTGATTTATTATTTGCTTAACGTTTAATAAAACTTGACTTTAAATGAAATTGGTTCTGACAATGCATTCTGAAGGAGGATCAAAAAAACCTTTATGTCGGTATTTTAAGAGTTCACATTGGGATTTTATTTTAAGGGTTAAGGCTTCCCACCTTTGCCTTTTCTTGCAACATATCGGTTAATGGAACTATTCATTCTTTTCATATAAGGGTCTAGGTTCTTGTATTTTCAGCAAATTTGTCAAAAATATTAAGGAAAATATTTTTGTAAAACATATTAGCCTTATAACTCCCCCTACATTATGATAATTTTGGCTCTATGCTAACAAATCCTAAAAACCACCCATGAGAGCGGCGAATAAATATTTTACACAAATATTGGCTATAAAATTTTAATGCATATGACAGAACACACTAAAGTCCAGAACGAAATAGAACATTGTGTAGTATAGGGTGATTTTTTAGCTATTATCTATTTGGCAACACTGGTTTAAACAGCTGACGCACGTTTCGTGTTTTGTTTCACTGTCAAACATTTTCAGTTTGGTCTATAATTTAACCATGAATCGTCTTACAAACGAACAACGCTTGCAAATTATTGAATTTTATTATCAAAATGTGTGCTCTGTTAAGAAAGTTCAACGCGCGCTTCTTATCGAAAAATTGTGTTCAGCGACGAAGCTCATTTTTGGCTCAATGGGTACGTTAATAAGTAGAATTGTCGATTTTGGAGTGAAGATCAGCCAGAAGCATTGCAAGAGCTACCAATGCATCCAGAAAAAGTCACAGTTTGGTGCGGTTTATGGGCTGGTGGCATCATTGGACCGTACTTCTTCAAAGATGATGCGAATCGTAACGTAACTTTGAATGGTGAGCGCTACCGAATGAATAATAATTCATTTAACAAGAAGAAGAACGTTTGAAAACAAATTATGATTGAAACATATTATAGCGTGATTACTTTGTAATCATACTATTGCTTCGATTCTAATTATCATAAAATAGTTACTTGTAATTTTAAATGGCTATTTGTTGTAGAGACATAAAACAATTTTTGTCATAATAATTTCGTAAATCATAATATTTTAAAAGGATAACCATGTCGAAGCTTTCATAAAAAGCAAACATTAAATGATAAAATTCTAACAAATGATTGGTTATTGTGACTAAAAAGTGATAAAACATAACTAAAATAACTATTACTTGTTTTCGACAACCAAATATTGTTAAAACGAAAATACTATGATCATCGTGATCATGTTGTAACCATGGTTTTTCTTCGCGTGTAGTCACAAAGAAATTTTACCCTTAAGAAATCTTGATCAAACGAAGGGAAGATATCTAAATAACTACCTACATAATAAAGTTATAATCCAAAACAATATATCAGCAATAAATTTCAAGCTCTTTATGATCAAAATATGTTTCTATCTACTTACTAGAATTTCAGTCTGCTGATTGAAATTTTTTTAATATTGACCCTATTTGACATTACATTACATTGTGATTAATCAAATTGTATTAAAACTCCAAAAATAAATTCTCAAAATGATTTCTTGACAAAAAAAAATAAATTTTTTTAATTATATTTTTCTATATATTTTTTTTAACTGACAGAAATCTCTAAGTTTTTGAAAAAAAAAATATAGTTCAAACCTAAGAATAAATCAATTTGGCAATTAATTAAATAATAATTTTTCTGTGTATGATAATGTATAGCATGTTTGTTACCACTAAAAGATATGATATGTCTTTGAAGCTATTCATAAAAATTTTCGGACAAATTGGTTACTACTCAGCATTGCTATAGGCCATAATAACTTTGAAAGAAATATAGATTTTTTTTAATATTGTTACAGAATTAGTCTTACTAGATTTTAGTTTTATTAGTTTAGTTTACATTTATTTAATTTACATTTTTAATTCTTTTTTACAATTGTGTAATTTATTTTAGTCTAATTTGGGTTTTATTTCACAAATTTGGCAATCTGGAAATTTTGAACAATTCATACCTTACGATTACTTATAAGGAGTTTCTTAAAAAATTAAGTCTAGAATTGTTAGTAAAACTCTCAACCTGGTACTTAGTTGTGCATAAGACATGTATAAGTATTGAATTAAACATTATATTAACTAATGCAATATTTAAGTGTGTTTAGAATGTAATTTGCAAGAGTGCTGATTATTGTTTGCTATAAAAGAATCCCGTTTTTTTTTAAACGAAATAAACCAACGTTTTTAACAGATGTTAACGTAAAAATATAAAAAGTTTCTCAAACTTCGAAATACATTTTGAACACTTTAGTGATACCAAATTTAAAACCAAAATCTTATCAATTATTTCTGAAAAAAACTATTAAATCGGTTCGAAATTGAGATAGAAAGAAACAAAGTACAAGTGCTTCGGTGTTTTTCATAAAATCTACAAACGAAAATTAATTTTTTCAGTTTCTAGACTACCGAATCAACCGGGTCAATATTGCTATCAAATGCAAGGCATCGTCTGGAATGCACTAAACTTTGAAAGTACAAAAACCAGAATGGCGTCCGAAACAAAATGGCGGATTTTTTTCTTAACCTTATCAATGTGGGTGTCAATTGAAAGGGCGTAAATAATAGAACACAGTTAGCTTTGTAAAAATTCAAAATCGAAATTGGAGTCGGACATAATAATGCAAAACGACGTATACTTTTAGATTTAAAATTTAGGCTAAGCCCACATTGTATGTGGTCACTATAACTTTGTGTGTACATGATGGTATAGGGTATCAGCAGATTTGGCATGGGCGGATATAGCACTCTTACTTGTTTGTGTTGCTAGGAAATACAAAAATATGGTCGATCTATTTTTACAGTGGGCGGCATCCTTACCAGTAAATATGGATTAAAATGATTTTTGCTGTTCGCTCTTTTATATACAAACAGTAGAGATTTTGTAACACGTTCGTTAATATTATAAGAGTTCTCATACTATTGTAAATTTGGCTAAATTGCGACATTTGTTTCGCGAATTAATAATAAATTAAAGAAGAAGTTTAGAGTGAGAGTTCATATAAAACTAGCCAAGTCCGGCGCACATTGCTACTCCCCTTAATGAATAAAAATGCATTCAAAATTTTAATTGAACCTATTAAAAATAATATTTTATTGATTTCATTGTAATGCAAGTGGGTATATAATATTTTTGGTTTTTCCATTTGCTGTAAAAATGAAAAAATTTTTTTGTGTTCCCCTCTGGAGCATGCGACGTACAGCTGGCTATGTGAAAAGCATGGATTTTCTAAATTCAATCCTGTAACACGCAGAGATTGTTTTTGTGCTTTGTTGATGGTAATAGCGAAGGCAAGGTGAACTGGAAACTGTATTCGCTTGAAGTTGAAAAGCAAATCGGTGGGAACCATTGGAATGCGTGTAAATAGCATTGCCCACTGTTCTAATCACGAAATTATATAGTCATGACAGCTTAATATGTGTGCAAAGTTTTAGAAAAATCAATTGACTGAAAATTAAATAACTTTTTTTATGGGCGTGGCACTGCCCATTTTTCTTATCACGATACTGTATAGTCACGACAGCTCAATATGTGTGCAAAGTTTCAGAAAAATCTGTCCAGTACAAGAACCTCAAAATTATATTTTTTATGGGCGTGGCTCTGCCCACTTTTCTAATCACGAAATTATATAGTAATGACAGTTCAATATGTGTGCAAAGTTTCAGAGAAATCGATCTAGTCCAAGTAGCTAAAAATGCTAATTTATTTTTTATGGGCGTGGCACTGCCCACTTGTATAATCACGAAATTATATAACCATGAGAGTTCAATATGTGTTCAAAGTTTTAGAAAAATCAGTCAAGTGTAAGTAGCTAAAAATGATAACTAATTTTTATGGGCGTAGCCACGCCCACTTTTTCCCACCCATAAACACTCCCTGGAATGTGTACAACAACCTGCCAAAGTTTGAGTCCGATCGGTTTTACAGTTTCGGAGTCTATAGCTAACACACACACAGAGTTTTTATTTTATATATATAGATTAAACTTTATACATTTAGTTGTACTTGATGCCTTTTTGCATTCAACAAACGATAAAATAAGTGCAATAATAATTGCAATTAATTCTACCATGACTATACTTTTCAATTAAAATTATTCTGTTGAGATGTCATTTGAAAAGATGGAGACATGTTATAGTATTTGTCATAAGGATATTTTGTGATTAATGTTATAATAATGAATGTAACGAATGCTTTTCAATTGAAAACCCTACAGAGTGCACCAAGTTTCAATATTAATAAGATAAATAATTCTACAAAGTTACCAATATCCATATTTCCTTTAGTCAGTATAATGAGCCAGGGCAAACAAATAAAATAATAAGGAATGTAATAGTGACCAGCTAATGAACAAAATACAACTACAGTGCTTTAATTCGACTTAAAAATATTATTATGGAATATTTTGGTATTACTTTAAGGATAAATAACTCAGTTGACAGTTATGTTTTCCATTTGTCTTGTTGGAGAAAAAAAAAACAAAAGTACACTTGAAGGTTAAAATTTTAATTGCATATTCATACATACATGCTGAATAGGCATTCCACAAATAGAATATTAATAAATTATTACTTTAAATGGCCTCAAGTCGTCTAGCAAAATATTTATGATTTTATCATTAATTATAAACCACGTTTAAAGAATTTTTTGTACATTTATTAGCATGAAAAACGTTAATACACCCTCCTCCTCCATTATTTAAAAAAAAATTCATTTATTTTATTTTAAAGTTTAATTGTATAATTATGTGTGTATGCATAAAAATATAAAGGCAGTAAAATGCCAACAGTGGAAATAAAAAACAATAATAAATAATTTTTCATTTAAAATAAAAAGCATCATCTTCTAAAGTGTGCAAATTTTAAATGTGTAATTCAATCATCTACACAAACGTACAGTCAGTCATTCGTTCATTGAAACGGTCAGTCAGCAAATTCATAATTATTTAAACGAAAACAAACATTGAACAAATTTTAAATGCAAATATTTAAATACAACAGTGATAACACAACATCACAACAACACAATCACACACAGTCGATAACAACGGCGAAGCAATTACATTTTATGGCTTGATTAAAATTCATAAAACGTTTTAATCATTGAAGAGTGTTTCTAAAGAGTTTTCTTTAAAGCAACAAAACAGTTGAAATGTTTATAAAATCAAAATTAAAGAGTTGTTTCTTACTTACAGACACAATTGTAGAAAAAACGAAAACGGTTAAAAATAATTTGAGTTTCTAAGTGTGGTGGCAGTGATAAAAACAGAACGACAATTAAATTAAATATGAAATATAAAAGCAAACAAAATATGGCACATTTTTAGTGAAACAGAGCAAAAAGTAAAATACTTTGTTAAAAACATTTTTTTTTTTAAATGAATAGAAAAGAACTTCCGGTTAAAGTACTCAAGCAACTACACCAGAGTTTACGACCGGCTTTTAGGGAATAAACTAAAAGGGAAGATGTTGCTGGGGATAAAGACCAAGCTGCAGCGCGCAGTTTTACTAAACATAAAAATATTTTAAAAGTTTGCCCATATATGATTAATATAGTTGTTGCTGTTCACATATGTAGGTCCTTTCATCTCAACCATAAGTTTGGCTCATTTTGTGCTGTTTGTGTTATGTTTTGGGCTTTAGTGAATTCTGAAATTTTATGTTTAACATTTGTGTAAAACATTTTAGTCTCGCGATTCCCCTTTGTTTGTTTGTTTGAATAGAGCTAAAATTACCTTTACATGAGGGTTAAGACATTACACTTTCTTAAATTGACTCGCCCGATTTTGATGAAATTTTGTGTGGATACCGGAAGCTCTGAGAATCGGTCAACATCTGTTTTTCAGACTCCTCAACGCCACGCCTTTTTTTCATTCCCTAAGTAAGCCAGACTGCTGAACCGATCTTCTTGAAATTTTCCCATAATATAACTAAGACTCTGATATGATTAATAGGACTCTTTTATAACCGCGCCTACTTTAACGCCCAGTTTTTTTAAATTATAAACTTGCATTTATAGTTTTTAGTATTTTTCTTCGAATTGTAAACAATTTAAAGCATACTTTAATTGTCTAAGTTAGTTATTTAAATTGAACTAAAAAATATTTCCTAGAAATAATTTATATGGCAAAACAACGTTGCCGGATCAGCTAGTATTTTACATAAAATTGCTGAACATACTGTATACCTCAGATGTATACAACATATAGTTTCATATACCGATATGATGTATGAACATTAACTAAAGAGGGACAAATTTAAAAAAATAATATTCAGATGTAATTTTTCAAATGATCGGATTATATGAATCTTGACAGGGTCTTAAGCAGACACCCGCGATAGTTTTTGGTCAAAAAAAATTTTCTTGCCCAACTTATTTTGATTCTTATAAAACCTTACAATACAACCTTATGATAAGTCAAGTTCACTATAACACACCTACTTTAACAATGTTTTTGATGTCAGCTTGAGACTATCAAATTAAATAAATTTTCCTAAACTGTATGTAAGTCAATTGTGCTAAAACTTTGGCAGGTTTTTTTTAAACGAATCGAGACTACTTATTCTAATTTTTTATTTTATAGATCTTTTCTCACACATAAAGTTCCGTCACGATACAGTTAATGGTAAAAGTAGTTTAAGCAACGCCCATAGAACTAGCAGTGTTCAGATAGTTGTTAATATAAAAACATCAATCCCAAAACTATGCTCATCCAAAAAATGCAGTTCGTTGTTGGCTAACATCACGTTTCGAAAGGTGTTTGTTACAAACAATATATGTTAAGGTTTAGAAAAGTTTAAATATGCCCATTAAATAGACAAATATTTACAGAATCGGATTTTGTAAATAAATCATATGACGAACATCCAACAGCTGATAATTCAATAACTCTACAACTGGATGAAGTTGAACGAGTTGTTACTCCCCCATATAAGTTCGAATGGAGTAACCCCTCTATAATATGAAAAAGTTCAAACCCTTCCCAATACTCAAAAACTGAATTTGAATACTTAACAGAAAAGGAAAAGAAAGTTTTTAATAACAAAGAAGAATAGGAATAAAAATAATAATGAACACATGAAAGCCATGAAAATGAAAGCCAAAGCAAAGGAAAGCCTACGTTAAGGGAACAGCTCTTAAAAGCCGTTGGTTTAATAGTAGAAGACAAAAGTTATGCGGAAGGCGAATTCGTATCGCTTTGATTTGACGGTACATAAATAGAAAACTTGTTGCCATAATAATAATCGAACACACATGAATTCAGTAACTCTTAATTATATAAAAAAAATATTATTCATGTACAGTGGCTTAAAGCTTATTTCGTGCAATTGCAAAACATAACTTTTAACGATTACAGCAAGAAAACTAAGCCCGATATTAAAAAGATTTGAATGCGCAATTTTTAAAAAAAGGATTTTTTACTTAAATTAAAATTTTTTATTCATGTTTTTATAAATTTGTAAACGTAAGCTAAAGAAAACTTAAAATATGTAAATAATTCAAATCACAGCTCATTTCGTGCACAGTCGGCAGTCTTAGTAGAAACTTATTTAGATACTGATTTAATATTTGATGTGACCTCCTTTTTGCTTAATAACTTCTTTAAGACGATTTTCCATAGAAGCAACATTGAACCCAATATTTCCTATATTTATGCTATGTTCTAAAATATTACATTGTTCTGCGGTTGCCAGAACCCACTCATCCTCCAGGAATATCCTGATATATGTTTGATATCTTTTTGTCACAGTATTATATAAAGTGACAGCCCTTTGTTGATGAAATCCAAAGTCATTTAATGACTTCCTCCATACTCTGGATCTTTATTATTTTTTTAAAAACTTTAAATTTGCTTGTTCTGTATACTACAGTTTTGAAACAATAAAAGTTGCCCACTTATCGACAAATTTTTATTTCAGTTCATTTCTGTCTATTGTGTTCCATCTCTTTGGCGAATTTGCCCTAAGTTGGGGCGGTGTCACCGTTTTCGACCACTTAACCCTTTCGCACCTATTGGGACATATGTATCCCACTGAATGTTCACAGAGGCCTAATGTTTAAGTTCCATACTTTAAATGATTCAAAAATGTCCCAATTAGTTATTTAGAGCTTTATTTACAGTTATTAAAAACAATTATTTCGTTTATCATAACACGTGTTGCTTAGTCTTAAGAAGAGTGCAGTGGTATCAAGTCGTTTCCGTGTTTTTTGTTCTAAAAAAGTAAAAAACATTACTGAAAAGTAGAAAAAACGGTAAAAAATATTGTTCAAATGTTACAGTATATTTTGTTGTTGTTAAATAACAAGTTTTCGCAAAGGTATGAATAAGATTTTAATTCTTTTTCATATTTTTCATTTTACGGGATATATATGTCTCATTAGGCTTTTGAAGTGGGACATATTTATCCCAATAGGGCTATAGTGTTATAAAATTAGAAATATTATTTTAGGCTAAAAATGACGAAAAGACTATCCGATTTTGATGTAGCAACTATTTTAAAAGAGTCAGTTGAAGAAGAAGACTTTTCATCTGGGAGCAGAGACGAATACGTACCATCAGATTCGGAAAGTATTATTGATGAAGAAAATGAAATAAATCATTCCGATGCGTCAGATGAAGATGAAGCAATAGATGAAGTGGCTATATTGGCATCTCCGGCTCAAACTTCTAATTCTGAAATGAACATATGGTCAACACCGGATGAATCATTTAAACCTAGGAAAGATCCTAGCTGTCACCGTGAACCAACTTTAGGAATAAATTATAAAAGAACTGATACACCATTAGAAATATTCAAAACAATATTTCCTCCGAGCCTTACAATACATATTACACAATGTACAAATGATAGAATTAAAATTCTTCAAGCTTCAAACAAAAAATATAAATGTGTAAAGTATACAGACGTTGGGGAGATTAAAATAATTTTAGGTTGCATGATTATAATGAGCTATAACCACGTTCCTGCAAGTAAACATTATTGGTCAAAACACCATTCTTTAGGCAATGACGCAATCAAATCTGCTATTGCACGTGATCGCTACTTACTTCTGTCTTCTAAGATATATTGTGCACAGCCAGAAAAACCACCTGATGAATCAAAGACATATTATGTGGACGATATTGTTGAATGTTTGAAGGGCCGTTTCCAAAGTGCACGAGAAGATAGCCCATTTCAGTCTATAGATAAATCTATGACTAAGTTTAAAGGACGTTCTTCACTAAAGCAATATATTCCAATGAAACCTACGAAACGTGGATTCAAAATGTGGATGAGATGTGATTCTCTTAGTGGGTACGTATATGATTTTAATATTTACTGCGGTAAAGAAGATGGGCCTACTATTGGCACTCTTGGAGAACGTGTAGTAAATAATCTAGCCAAGACCATCAAACACCCAGACGTTACACTTTGCTTTGATCGCTTTTTTACCAGTGTTCATTTACTTGAAACTTTGGACTATCCGGCGTTGGGAACAATAATGACAAATCGAAAAAACTTGCCAAATTGTCAAAAACTACTCAAGGGTGAAGTTATTTTCAAATCGTGTGGTTCTGGAATTATGTATACAAAATGGCATGATACCAAGGAAGTAGCAGCTATTAGCAATTGTCATGGTCCTTCCATGGTATCAATAAACAAAAAGCAGAGGAATGGTGAAATTAAAGCTGTACAGTGTCCGGAAACAATAAAGTTTTACAGGAATATAATGGGAGGCGTAGATCGAGCTGATCAGTTATCTGGAATGTATGAACTAGACCGTAAATCACAGAAATGGTGGAAGAAAGTTTTTTATAGGTTGTTGATGATGTCAGCTGTAAATTTATGGATCATATATATGAGTTTACATCGTAAAAAGGAACCATTTATTGAGTTTTTAGTTCTGCTAGCAGAAGGTCTCATTGCAGAAGGTGAGGAAACTGCGGCTGTTAGGAGAAGCCTTAGTCATGGTGGTTATCATTCAAAAAATAAAAAAACATATGGTCGATCTGCTACTCACTTGCCAATTGAAGGACCTACGAGACGGCGCTGTGCAGGTTGCCAAAAAAATAAAATTGAAAAAAGGACTAAAACTTTATGTCAAGAATGTCAACTTACTTTGTGCAAATATTATTTTGCACCATTTCACAAATAATTTACAAATATTTACTTTATATTTAGTTTTTGTCTTTAAAATGTACAAAATGAATTTTGAAAAAATAAATAAAAAACCATAAAATTTAAAAATAAAATAAATATTATTTAGTTATGTATAACCCTTTTTTACATATTTAGGACTGATGGGACTTATATGTCCCATTCCGAAGTCCTGATGGGTCATATATGTCCCGCCCCCCAAATCCCTACCACAAAAAAAAACTATATATTAGTTTAACATGCTTACCGCTGTTAAACTAGCCCATTATAATTGCTTGAAACTAAGTAATTGTCTCCCGTACCGAAAGGGTTAAGAGGTAAAAAAAATGTAAAAAGAAAAATAGTAAGAACCAGGAGAATTCAAATTAGGCAACATAAATATCAGAAATATCACTTACGTTTTTAACTCTAATACTTAAAGAAATCGTATTCATAACGTAATAGTCTGGACCCTCGAATTGAAAAAGCATAAATGTGCTTGTGAAATAGTGCACTAGTATTTATTGTTATATTCGTGACAGCATTGTCAAGTTTAAGCACTGGGATGAAAATAGTAATTAAATACACCTACTTATGTTTTGTTTTTACAACAATAGCATTAAATCTGTGCAAAACAGTTCCTGTTATTTTGTCTTCGTGGCTTACAGTGAAATTCATTTAACTTGCCGCCTAATACTAGTAGACTTGCACTTGTGAAGCTGCCAACGTTAAAAAGTCGAGGAACGATGCTAAATATTACGTTTGTTTTAAACTTATTAAAACGATGTATATTGTCTGATTATGTAATAGCGAATATTCTTTTTAATATTCCATTTCGTTCTACACGTAATTTTTTTCCGCTATCAGCCAAAGTTTTCAAAACGAATTATGCAAACTTCGATCCGTTTTTAAGGACTTGTACCGAATTCAATGAACTTTATCAACTTATAGATTAAGTTGTAAAATGTAAAATAATTTTGTTTTTGTATAACTAAAAAGTGAAACTCTGTGTGTGTGTGTGTTAGCTATAGACTCCGAAACTGTAAAACCGATCGGGCTCAAACTTTGGTAAGTTGTTTTACACATACCAGGGAGTGTTTATGGGTGGAAAAAAGTGGGCGGGGCCACGCCCATAAAAAATTAGTTATCAGTTTTAGCTACTTGCACTTGACCGATTTTTCTGAAACTTTGCACACATATCGAGCTGTTATGACTAAATAATTTCGTGACAAGAAAAGTGGGCGGGGCCACGCCCCTAAAAAAGTTTTAATTTTGAGGTACTTGCACTAGACCGATTTTTCTGAAACTTTGCACACATATTGAGCTGTCATGACTTTATAATTTTGTGATTGAAAAAGTGGGCGGGACCACGCCCATAAAAAATTAGTTATCAGTTTTAGCTACTTGCACTGGACCGAATTTTCTGAAACTTTGCAGACATACTGAGCTGTCATGACTTTACACTTTCGTCATTAGAAAAGTGGGCAGTGCCACGCCCATTAAAAAAAGGGATCATTTTGAGGTACTTGCACTGGACCGATTTTTCTGAAACTTTGCACACTTATTGAGCTGTCATGACTATACAGTTTCGTAATTAGAAAAGTGGGCAGTGCCACGCTTATAAAGAAAAAGTTATAGTTTTTAGCCTTGCACTTGATATTCGATTAAAATTTAGAATGCGATTAAAATTCATGAAGGGGCGTAGCAACGCGCGCCGGGCTTTTCTAGTATACAATAAATTAACATTAATTAACAAGTTTCTAAATGATGAAAATCCATAAAAAAAATTATTCACAAACAAAAGGGGTATCGGCAGTTGTCCAAAAAACATAATTGCAATTTGGTAACCCTATTTGGGATTTCTATAACCGCACAATAGCACGAGATTATGCTGCCTAGATAAATATTTTTATTTTGTCGTTATAGTGCTGCTACGAGGTTCTTTTCTTTCTCTGTTCTTGTTGTTATTCACATCTCTTGTTTCTGTTTTTATTTTTGTTCTTTCTGTTGCAAGATTATATAAATAATCACGCAAAACTACAATGCTAAGACTTTTTTTCTCTCTAAAGAAAAAAATATATAGAATTTTTATGTTTTATGATAAAGAAAAATATTTTGATATAAAATTTAATTGCTTGAGTAGTGAGTGTAACAAGAGTTTATTTCTGGTTTTCAAAGATTTTGTTTAAGAACTAAATTTTGTATAAAAAATTCTTTATCAACACATAAAAAAATATGTAACCAAAGAGATCCAACTAAAATATTTTTAATTTATTTCTTATTTCAAATTGCAGATATTTCATTAAAGAGATTATGAAAAAATAAATAAAATAAAGTTGCATAAATATAACATAAATCTATCATAGCAGAAGATATATTTTGTTAAGAAAGGAAATTAAACAAACAAAAATGTATTATTTTTTTAGAGTTAAATAAGGTTTGTCATTTTGTAGTATTTCACTGAAACATTTTTAAAGTTAAAATGTTTGAGGACATTGTTAATATTTGTTTAAAGTTTTTTTTATGAAATTTGATTTTTATGAATGCGATTTTTAAAACAAAATTTATCATTATTTTATACACTGCTAAAAACTTAACAGCGCTTCTGGTGTCGCTTACCTGCTGCCACGGGCACTTGCGAAGGACAGGATTTTTTGATTAGAAGTCCCACTTCGTAGGTCTCTATTTTGCGCTTGTTTTTCTCACTGTTATAACGGCATATTTAAACCCTACAAGAACCAGCTAAAACATGCCTTTCAATTACGTACGCACTGCAAAAGAGGCAACACAAGTATAAAAGAAATGTAAAACAAAAAACTACTTGTCATTGGTGCATGGAAACCGTACTCTAATGGGTATTCTGCTGTTTTAAAGTGCATAACTAACATTTTGCAGTACACTAACTTTTATCTTGAAAAAAATTTCTTTATCAATTTCCAGATTAACTATGCTTAATATGGCAGGTGATTTACTGAGATTAATACCGATGCATATTAGAACTAATTCACAGATTGATTTAAAAAACAGTACAAATACCATGAAAACAAAAGATACAAGCTAAAAGTGCATAAAATTCTGCATCACTGGTTCACCAGTTCCCCCTCCTATACTTATAAGATTTCGTTTATTCTTAGAGCTACTTATATATGTAAAATTTATTGAACCTCACTATTGTAGTTGTAAGAATATGAATTGATCTGCAAGAAATGCTTTGTCACAACCCCCCCAACCTTCAGGGAATGTGAAGGGTGGTTATTTTTTTATCATTTGTAGTAAAAGGGTATATTGTAGGCTACCGGATGATGGTAGAATACTACAGGCTAATATATCATCAATCAAAAGAGCAGACAAAAGGCTCAGATATTACATTTGTAAAAATATATGCGAATATTTATTTATTGGTTTACTGTACGTTGCACAAACATGATCACACACAACAAGAAGTTATGCAGTTAAAAATTCTAAATTTGAATTGGCTGTATAAAACGTAATGATTGTTTTTTGTTAAATTTTTGGTTTCATTGGAAAAGGTAAACTTTAAGAATAGTGCACAGTATTGTTCATATAACTACCACGACTAGCTCGAAAGTACGGCATTCGATTCATCCATTTTTTTTTTCTCAAACAATGGCGAGAAATGTTCAGTTTCTGAGAACGATAACGACTTGATGTTTTTGGATGTTCTTGCTCATTCTCAACAACACAGCAGCAATGTTTTTGATTGAACGCACTGGATGAAAACATACACGAGTTTCCTTATCCAATAACTATCCATTTCCACGAACTTACTTTTCAATACTAATAGCTTTGAGATTATAAATGACACTTGACATATGGTATAACTGTGACGAAAACTTTTAATTGACACTTGTTTCAAAATTTTTTTTTCGTCGATATCTTTGTCTGGTTTTGACCCATTGAACCAAGATATTTCGCATATGCTTAAAAAGCTACATTCCTAAAAGTTCCATAGAACCTGCAACATTTGAATTTTTCGGGTTAAAAGCAGGGCAATCGTGTTTTTTCGTTCATATCTCAGCTCACAATGAACCCACATAACTGATTTTCAAAAGCGAAATTCTCGAAAGTACATCTGATAAATAGAAGAGTCAGAAAAATATGTTAGGGCTTCAAAACGTTAATTACAACATACACATGGTCAGAAGGACAGACAGACGGACTTTGCTTAATTAATTCCAGTATCTATGAGGATTCGAAATATATGTACATATACTTAATAGAATCTAAATGGAATATTGTAGAAATTACAAACAGAATGACAAACTTATTACAGTCTCATGCGAGGGGTATAATGAGGCGTTTAGAATATAGCTGCAGTAAGAGAAAAAATTTACAAGAATCCAGATGATTTCCTTCGACATTGACAAAAGCTCTATGAAGCGAATTTTTTTAGAAGATCAATACTTTCACGTGAACAAAGTTCAACAAGAAATCAAAGCGCAAGACCATGTGCAGCAGCGTAAATTTGCTGATTGGGTTTTTAAGAATCACAAATCGTATTTTCGGATGAGGCACATTTTCACCATAAATTTTTACAATAATTAAACTTGACAATGAACAACAATAATATATTTAAGTTTTTATACCCTTCACACAGTGAAAAAGGGTATATATAGGTTTGTCATTCCGTGTAAAATTTCTACAATTTTCATTTCCCTCCCCATAAAGTATATATTTTCTGAAAGCTTATGATTGGGGAGTCGATTAAGCTCTGTCAGTCTGTCCGTGTGTATGTTGAAATCAACTTTTTAAAGCCCCCGACCCGGGTAAGGTATTAAAATATCAGAAATATTCGGAAGTAAATCGGTACTTAAAATCAGAAACATCGGTACATAAACAACTGCGATATGAGCAAAAACCCACGACCACCTCGATTTCTTTTTTCTCACAAAAACAACATTACAACAACAACATACGTACATACAAACGTGTATACTGGTTAGAGAAAACGTGGCATCGAATCCCAGCTGAGCCAAAAAAATTTTATTTTTTTTAATTTTTTTTAAAATTTTTTTTTATTTTTTATTTTTTTTTTTATTTTTTTTTTATTTTTTTTTATTTTTATATTTATTATATATACTTTAATTATTTTTTTTTAAATTTTTTTTTAACATACATACGTAAATTTATAATTTTACAATGGGATGGTTTTATATATGTATGTTTTTAATATGTATGTACGTATTTCATATGGGGAATGGTGATACAAACTACTGTTATTGCATGACTACACGTTGTGAAGGGTATATAAGATTCGGCATGGCGGAATATAGCGCTCTTACTTGTTATTTATATAACTTTAAGATTTTGACAATACAACACTTTATGAATTCCTCATTTGTAAATATTTATAATTTTAAAACCATCATACAATGTATTGTGGTAAAACCAAAACTATGCATTAAAATAATCTAACCGGGTTCAAAAGATTTAATACAACCGAAAACCAGTTTAATATTTTATTGTAGAATACCCCATACAAAACATCTTTTGTTATGCATAATCTGGTTTCAAGAAGGTTAAGAAGCCCTGCTTACCGCGATGATAATTTTATTAAAACATTATTAGTTGCTGTTATTATGGTGATCATAATTAAACTTGATTTTTTATTATTTATCTTTTTAGTGTTGTGCTATTAATTATTTAAATAATTACTTCTATTTATGGAGCTCCGATTAGCCAGAAAAAATATTTCTTCAACATTTTGTCAATCTTCTGGCTTAGTTTAAAGGTAAGTTTATAGCATAATTTTCAAACTGTTAATGTAAAATGTTAAAATTAAGTAATAAACATTAAAATTTTTTATAAATAAAAAAAAATTTTAATTACATTTCTTAAATTATGTCTTTCGGCAGTTAATAAACCTGCAGTTTAATTTTCTAATAAACATAAGTACATGCGCACTAACATACATAAACAATATGCGTGTAGTATTAATTATTATTAAATCGTTAAAAATGCTATAATTCCCTAAAAACAATAAAAAAAAAATTTTATAATCGATTTTTTGTGAACATTAATCTTAATGGTGGATGGACAGTCAGAGTGACTATTATAAATGGGTTAATAAATTCTCACCCCATTATAAAACTCATTCTTCACTCATTTACTTAGTTATTCAATGTCTCTAGCATTTATTTGTTATATAATAATATTTTTTTTTGTTTAAATTATCATCTAACGTACATACATGTGTATGTGTGTATACAGGTATGTTTGCTCGAATTTACTTTTATGTTAAAGCGCTACAAGTCAGTGTTTAGGATTTTTAAAGCTTCTAAGATGCCTTGAGACCACAAAGAACAATTTAATATTCTTTTGTTTATTAACAATAAACATTACTTCATTAATAGTGCACACAAACAACAGACAATAAATACCCTATAAGCAACTCAGTTAACTTTAAGTTAACTTTTTCGTCTCTAGTGGAGGTTGTTGCCTGACTTATTTTAAATGGGCTTAATTGACTAGTTTAATATTGCAACTTTGATGACTTTTAAACCAACTAAAAGTTAGTTGAAAGTCACCCTATGTAAAATTGTTTAAAGTTTGTTATGCTATGCACACAATTGCGACGAACGACGAATTTTTCGCTGCGAATATTCCTCGTCAAAAATAAAACACATTTTGGTATATGAGAATGCGTACAATTATGGCGTCGTCAAAATTCGCTGTACGCGGCGAACTTTCAAATAGATTTATTTATATTTCTTACGCCGGCGAACGACGAACAAATTGGTACAAGGTGGCCATTTTTATTAAATTTGGTTTTACTTTTCAACTTTTTTAGAAAATAAAGTTAGTTTTTACTTTAATAAATCTTTTATATTTTATTGCAAAACATTTTTTTGAATATGGTCACAATGTTAGCTGTTATGCAAAAACAAAACTGTTATTATTTTTTACTGCACGTACCCAGCACATTCTTTGTAAACGTAAAAAAGTTTTTACTATGACAGAAATTATATTTATTATTTTGCTACCTACCTACCTACCTACCTTCACAAAATTTTAAATTCTTTGATTATGTTTGTTCTTTTTTTGCACACACAGTAAACAATTTTATCAGTTATAAAAAAAGTTACTCTTTCGTCGTTATTGTGCTTCATACGACGACTTTAAACAGCGAATTTTTACTGACGAATTCGTCGTGTTGGACGAAATTCGTCGTTCGTCGAATTTGTGCGCCTAGCATTACATTTAACTAAACGATTAATTGACTTTATTTAAAATAATTGTGAAAACTTTTTTTGAAATATTTTTTATTTGTTTTAAATTCTATTTTAGCAATATGTAAAAAATAAATAAAATTAATAAATATTTTACTTTTTACAATAATTCATACGTGCATCTTTATTACTTATTTTTCACAGACTTCACTTCTTTAAATTGTCCAACTTCCACCATCTTCCACATCTTACGAAAAACTTCAAAAAGGCAAACAAAAAAACAAAACCCTTATGAGTGCTTTAAAATTTGATGATTTCTGCATTACTTTGTCTTTAATCTATAGTTAGTTTATAAACAAATTAAGTTTATTCTCGTTCTCGACTACACCATTGCTTATAGGGTAACAGCAAACATAAACCTTTACCGCATTGTTGGGCCCAAACACTGTTGTTTTAGATGGGTCACATATCGTCGTTGTCAAATTATTGTGTTCTATAGGTATATGTTTTATGTTGTCACATAGAACACAATAACTTGTGAACGACGATATGTAGTATACTTTCGCTTTTATTTTCTATTTTCTCTTGAAAATGACCAACCATATATCGGATCCTTAAAAATCTTCTTTTCTGAAAACAAAACTACCTACGTAAAGGGTCCGAAAAATAACTTTTTTTTTTTAAATGGACGCAAAACATCGGCTGTGTGGCACGTAGCGCCGTCCTGTTGAGACCAAATGTTGCCAATATCCTCCTCTTCAATTTTTGTGAACAAAAATTCGTTCAACATGACCCGAAAGCAATCGCCATTGACTACGGCCACTCCTTGCTCATTTTTGAAGAAAAATGGCTTAATTATGCCTCTATTTATAAGTTTTGCAAACACCGCTCGCAAATATCGAAGGATCTTCCGCCGATGAAGTGCACCTTATGTGTCAGGCATTCATAGAGTGGCCAAAAAAAAAACTGGATTGGCCGATCTCTTGATAACATTGCTATTGTAAACAAGAATGTCGCTAAAAACCCAAAAATATAAGTTCGGCATGGTTCTTAACTAGTTTAAATTTCAGGAATCCCTTTCATGCGTACAGAACTAGGCTTACTTAGGAACTGAAATTAGCAGATCATGGAAAGTACCTGCAATGTGTTCAATGTATATGGAAGTCAATGCCAATTTTTCGAAAAAAAAATATTCTTCTTCGATAAAGCGCATTTCCATCTGAATGACCTCGTGAATACACAAAATTGTCGAATTTGTCGCTTAGAAAAATCTCACCATGGGTATAAAAAATTATTAGGCGGCGTAATTGGGTCAAACTTATTGGAAGAGGTGGCCTAAATTGCAGCGACTATAAACGGCATTCATTACAGGAACATGATAACGGAGTTGTAGTGGCAAAACTTTACCAGCTGTCACATCGTATGTAAAACATCTATTTATTGTAGCAGCGATTTCCAGAACAAATTATCTCAAGAAATTCTTTGTAAACTGAATTTTTCTTTCCTTTGGGTTTTAAAAAATCTTATAAACCAGAAATAATTCCAGAGCTAAAATTCGGGAACCAACGAGTCATGGATAATATACAGCTACATCTCTGTGTAAAGGTCGTTAAAAAATTTCATGAAAAGGGAGACGTGGGTACCATTTGATGGAAATTTTATTCCGTACTGAAGCGGGACACATCTTCTCTACAATCCAATAAAAAATCTCTACTACCTGAAAAAGTACATATTTTTATTTTAAAATAAAAACAAGTATTCCAATTGAGACACCTTTTATTATTTGCTGATAATGTAACTACAAAGCCATCTATAGGTTTCAAAAAGTATGAAGCATTTGGAAGAAAAGGGGTTCCCACAAAAAACTGTTTTTTTTTTTATAAATGAGCAGTAAATAATTTGGCAGCAACGCCACCCGGAAAGTTAAAACTTCGTGATATTAATGTTTGACAACAAAGTTATTTGAATTGTGAATAAGAGTTCTTTTGCCTCATAACTATTAATTGGTTTTGGAGTTCTCGAAAAAATCGCGTATATACTAATACATACATATAAATTAGATTCAGGAAAATCGCTTGTTACTTAAATTTTTTATTTAAAATATCCTTCGCCTGTAGAGCTCATTCTTTTCATAATTTCTACAATATTAATTTCTATTCTCATAAAGTATATACTTTTTGAAACCTTATGAGTAGAAAAGTTGACTTAGCGATGAAACCAAAGTATGACACAGACGGCTGTCAATTTTTTAGAGATATTCGGATATAAATAACTATTAGCAACCGTTCTAATCGCTTATAACTTGCTAACAAAAATCAAAAGACCCTCATACAAAATAATATTTTGTTAGAACACTGATTATTTACAAGCATGTTTGTTGCGATTATTATACCCTTCACTGTGAGTGAAGGGGAAATATAGGTTTGTCATTCCGCGTAAAATTTCTACAATATTCGTTTGCGACCGCATAAAGTATATATTTTCTGAAAGCTTATGAATAGGGGAGCCTGAACAATGTCCATCTGTCCATGTGTATGATAAAATCAGTTTTTGAAGCCTTCCAATATCGCTGCTCAGATCCGTGTGTGGTATTAAAATATCGGAAATATGCGGAAGCAGATCGGTATTGAAAATCGAAAAAATCGGCACATAAATAACTGAGATATAATGAAACAAATAAGAGCTCTATATTTGGCTGTTGCGAATTTTGTGTACTTCTATAGCACAAAATTCGTTATTAACATCAATCGATTTGGAATAATCTCTTTCTACATAAATATTTATCACTTTCTTTGTATAACTTCGATATGCTAGTAAAATTTTATTTTTATTTTAAAAAATGTTTTCGTAAATTTAGTCTTTCAATGAGAGTGGACGTAAAAGTAGGCGTGTTGAAGTTGTTTCTACTAATGAATTCAACTTAGATATTTCAATATAGTCCTTTATTCTTCCAAAATCTTTATTCGTAGAGAAATTATATATAGAAATTATATAAACTCAACAATAAACGCTCAAATATAAGTCAAAGAAAATCAAATTAAATGAAAATATTCAGAATATAGGCCAGACAACCTATGTCCAGGCTGTAAGAGCACAAATGATGGAATAAATAATGTTCTTCAAAAAATCAGGGCGATGCTTGCACAACAACTTGAGTTAACTAACACACTGATGAATATGATGTCAATGTTAATGATAAAATTATGAAAATAAACCTAATAATTGCAGAATGGAAGGCTAATGACATTTTGAATCATATAAGTGAAATATGGTTTTCGTGAAAAATAATTTTACTATTTTCCGAAATACACCACTAAATCTCTTTTCCAAATAAGAGGATTGGACATAAAAACTGAGAATCTTCCTTACGATAGAGCACATGCCGGTGCGGCAGACGTCATCAAATCTACTATTTATAATGAAATATTACAACTAATAACTGAATTATACATGCAAGCTGCTAGAGTTAAAAAAGTGTGAAATTTAATTTTTCTTTTGAATGTCTTTTGAAATTAGGCAACCAATCGCTTAGAAAAGGAGGCTTGGAAAAGAACCCGGTTACCACTAAATAAAATGAACTTCAACCCTGCAGCTTATAATTTGATGAGAGAATTAAAAGATGTTTAGAATGAACCTATTAGTAGATATTTGGGTAAATTACGTCCGCATAATAAAAGTCTTTGAAAATCTACATAATATCTAAGACATGCTCAAAAGAGAAATGTTTCTAATGAGGCCTCTAATAACTATTGGTGTAGATCTGACGACTGAAAAGCTTCTGCTTTTAAGTCACACCTTGAAAACATCGTTGTTCCTTTTTCTCTTCACACATGAGAAGAAAACGCAAAAGTAAATAGTCTTTTAGACGTTGCGTGTGAAATGAGTTTACCAATTAAACCCTTCAGAAATCGCGAAATTGAAGCTGTAGTTAATAAACGTAACACAAAAAAGTCTCCTGATTATGCAAACATAAATGCAAAAGTTCTTAAAAATTTACTAAAAAAACTATGATTTTTCTTATGGCTGTATTTAATGCTGTTTTGCGTCTATCACATTTCTCAACACAAAGGAAACATGGGAAAATTAAATGATTCAAAAGCCTTAGAAATTCCATTGAATCGAACAAACCGATGAACCTGCTACCAGTTCTATCGAAGTTATTCGAAACGCTTTTGAAAAAGTTAATGCCAATATTAGAATCGTTTCACGTTATACCCAATCATTTTAGAGTTATTTAAACAATAAAGGACTCCCTAGAAAACAAGTAATACTGCTCATCGGTATTTTTTGATATAAAACAAGCATACAACAGAGTGTGAAATAATTGCCCTTTATTTAAGTTAAAGTATTTCCTGTTTGAGTCCTATCTCAGTGATCGCAGTTTCTATGTCAAAGACAATGAGAAAAATTCAGAAACTGGTGTATCACAGGGAAGCGTATTGGGTCCAACTCCTTACACTTTATTTACTTCAGATATTCCTACAAATATTGCAACTTACGCTGATGATACTGCTATACGTGCAGTTAACAAATCTCCAACAATAGCATCTAACATTATTTAAACGCTGCTTCACCCAGTTAATAGTTAGTTGGTTAAAAAGATAGAATATTTAAGTCAATACGGACAAATAAATCTATGTATCATTCACACTTAAAAATGATGATTATCCTTCTGTCATCCTTAACAAAGTTGTAATACCTAAATCAAACAAGGAATACAATTTAGGTCTTACGATCGACCGACGTTTGATTTAAAAAATAAAGAGAAAACAACTGAGAACTAACACCAGTAGGATGTACTGGCTTCTTGGTCCGAGATCTGAATAACTTTTTGTAATAAATTATTACTTTACAAAAGAGTATTAAAATCTATATGGACCTATGATATTCAATTGTAGGAACCGCTTATTACTCCAACATTGTATTATTCAAAAATATTAGTCCAAAACTCTACGGCTGATATTAGGCGCTCATTAATACGTTAGAAACACTAAAATTCACATTAATGTCGAAGTTCCATATCACCCAAAACATCGATAACTCTCTCAGATGCTGCATATATCAGGTCTTCACTTTATTTCTTAAGCCGTATTAATTAATTTATCTTTTTTTTTTAATTATTAACTTTTAAGCTTTTAAATTCAATGGAATTTATTGTTAATGTACATAGATTGCTAATAAAAACTAATAAGAGCGCTATACTGTCATGTACATAGGCATAAATACCACATCGTAGCTAATCCTAAATTTCAAATTTTATATAATTTGCAATTTTCTTTATTATTTCCAACGTTATTGATTTTTGATTTTTTATTTGGTCCACTGTATTTTACTAGTTTTACAAAAATTACAAAAGGAATGACAAAATAAATATATATCCGACCATTTCTTTTGTGGCGTAAACAAATTTAAGATAAATCAAAATACAAAACAAACAACGAATTCATCTACGTTAAAAACATGTTGAATAGACAATTCAGATAATATGTATGACTTAATGATATACATATGTATGCACATACACAGCTAAAAGATAAAAATTTTAAATTAAAACTACACACATACATACATTATGTGTATAAATTTATGGATTTTTTTATAATAAAAAAAATTAATTCATTTTTTTTTTAATTTTGTTTATTTTGCATTTGCAAATATCATTTACACGACCACAAATAAAGTGTTATTTTATCTTTTTATCTATATATATAAAAGTGAAACTCTGTGTGTGTGTGTGTGTGTGTGTGTGTGTGTGTGTGTGTGTGTGTGTTAGCTATAGACTCTGAAACTGCAAAACCGATCGGGCTCAAACTTTGCTAAGTTGTTGTACACATACCGGGGAGTGTTTATGGATGAGAAAAAGTGGGCGGGGCCACGCCCATAAAAAATTAGTTATCAGTTTTAGCTACTTGCACTTGACCGATTTTTCTGAAACTTTGCACACATATCGAGCTGTCATGACTAAATAATTTCGTGATAAGAAAAGTGGGCGGGGCCACGCCCCTAAAAAAGTTTTAGTTTTGAGATACTTTCACTGGACCGATTTTTCTGAAACTTTGCACACATATTAAGCTGTCGTGACTTTATAATTTTGTGATTAAAAAAGTGGGCGGGGCCACGCCCATAAAAAAGGCTACAATTTTGAGGTACTTGCACCAGACCGATTTTTCTGAAACTTTGCACACATATTGAGCTGTCATGACTAAATAATTTCGTGATTAGAAAAGTGGGCAGTGCCACGCCTATAAAAAAAAGGTATCATTTTGAGGTACTTGCACTTGACCGATTATTCTGAAACTTTGCACACATATTGAGCTGTTATGACTTTACAATTTCGTGATTAGAAAAGTGGGCAGGGCCACGCCCATAAAAACAATTTTAATTTTGAGGTACTTGCACTGGTCCGATTCTTCTGAAACTTTGCACACATATTGAGCTGTTATGGCTTTACAATTTCGTGACTAGAAAAGTGGGCAATGCCACGCCCATAAAAAAATTATAATTTTTAGGTTTTTGCACTTGATATTCAATTAAAATTCAGAATGCATTTCGATTCATTAAGGGGCGTAGCAACGCGCGCCGGGTTTGGCTAGTAGAAATATAAACGAGAGTATTAAAAGGCAAAGATATTTTTTGTGCATTTCTAAAAGCATAAACAGTTAAACACAGTTAAGAGCTCTCTATTCGACTTGCCAAATTTTTGATATTCACCACCAATTTTATGTTGAAAAATTTATTGTTTTGTTAACAACTGTAATTACTGTACTTTCTTAGTTTATGTTCGATTTGCTATTAATTTATTTTCTTTCAATCAGGCTCTAAATGGAACCTAAAATTTGTCTTCAATAAGAGTCGTTCCTACTATCCACTTCTTTTTATCACAAAGCTGTGATTTTGCAGAAACCAAAGAGACTTAGCAGCGAGAGGTAGTTAAAAAATAGTATTAATTTTATGTGGGCGTGGCAGATCCCACTATTTTAATTATATAATTGATAGAAAAAATACATAAATTGTGTGGTGTGCACAAAGTTTCATAGTAATCGGTTATGTTGTAGTGGTTGAAAGAGAATATTGATTTTGTATGGGCGTGGCACTTCGCACTTTTCAAAATATTGTGTTGAAACTGGAATCACATGCTGTGAAAATTGTGTTTCAAAGTTTTTCTAAATTGACACATTCATACCAGTTACATTTAAGTCAATTTATTTTAAGTTTCATAAAGAATCACAACTTTCGGTGATAATTTAAAACTATTAACACTGAATGGCCAAAAGTTTAGTTTTAAAAACTCACAAATATCAGGACAAAATAAATTCTGGAATATGGCCTCTGTAACTGCACTTTATGGACTCCATACTGTCAGTTAAATGTTGCACTACTTTTCGGGCATACACGGTTTTATTTCATCAATAATGCATCGAATGTTCAATGGTTGGTGTCCCCCACAAAAATTAGTCAGAGGTGTTAAGTCACTCGAATAAGGTGGCCTATCCACAGGTCCATTTCTTAAGATAATTCGGTCATCAAACGTTTGGCTCAACAAGTGATGGTTTCACGCGATATATGTTATGTTCTTTCGTCGATGTAGGAACTATTTCTTCTCTCAATAATTTGCAATAACATGAGGGGTACAAAAATCAGAAATCATTTGCCTGTATCATTCGCCAGGTAATATTGGCACTGGTTTCGAATATAAGCAAACATCGATCAATAACTCCTCCGACAACCGCACCAAGAAGCGGTTTTTTCAAATGAAATGGACATGAAAGAGCCTCATGCTGATTATGCTTCTTCCAATAATGATATTTTTTTTTTGCTTACTAACCCGTTTTTTCAGAAATGAGTCACAAATGTGGTTCAATATTCAATCGATTCTCAACCTATTTTCCGAGCACACGACACAATTGATGATCCGCTGACCTTAACTGTTGTACCAGTTGTATCTTATATAGATGTAGGTCAAGATCTTTCCTCACAATTGTTTTACGCAGTGGACGGACAGGGACCAAGTTTGCTGAGAATAGCGCCGAATTGATAAGTTCGAGCTCTCTGCCACCCCCGTTCTTACAGCGGCCTTAGCTTTTTCTGGAAGCATGGTATCGACTCAATTGGGATAAATTAAAATGAAAAAAGTAAAGATGATCTTAAATCATTCCATCAAATTGCGTATTACCTGCTCGTGTGAATAATAATGCGCATCAAAAAAATCATGAAGTGTTCTAAAAGTTTGGCGGGAAAAACTCGAATTTTCGAAATAAATTTCCATGACTTGTAAATATTGTTCTTTTGTAGGTCTTCGCATTGTGATTTGCCAAAGTGAACATATTGAATTTAAGAGCTCTTACTTGTTACACTATTCTCTTGTGTTTATCTATTTGAGTAATTTTTGTGTGCAAAGAGTGATTTTTTAAGCGTAGTTTTTTTAAAAAATCTAATAAAACACTAAAATTTGCATTATATATTCAAAATTTTTATTGGAATCGATAAATGGGTCTTTGCCATTAAATTTTTAAAAACAACTTCATGTGAATGTTGCCCGCGGCTTCGGTTCAAATGGTCCATTCATAGGGTCCAATTTTGCACCACTTGTTCGATCATTTCGGCCTGTATTCCATGAATAACACGTGTTATGTTATACTCTAAGGCTTTAATCGTATTTGGCTTATCCACATAGACCAACGACATCACATAACCCCACAAGAAATAGTCAAGAGGCGTCAAATTACATCGAGAGATAAACTGCTCACCAAATTCATCCTTCAATATGTCCATTGTTTCACGAGCTGTGTGGCATGTGGCACCGTCTTGTTGAAACCACATATCAACCAAGTCCAACTCAGCCAATTGGGGCAAAAAAAAAAGTCGCGTATCATGGTTCGATATCGTTCGCCGTTGACGGTAACGTTTCTTTTACGGTCATCTTTTGAACAAAGATGGACCGGTGATGCCACCAGCCCATCAACCACACCAAACTGTCGTTTTTTCGGGATGCATCGGTAACTCTTGCACGGCATGTGGCTGTTCTTCACACCAGATGCGACAGTTTTGCTTGTTTACGTATCTATTTAGCGAGAAATAAGCCTCATCGCTGAACACAATTTGCACGAATTGTTGATTCACTAGGTCGATTATGGCGACAATAAAAAGTTCGTAACAAACGATGGACATTTCTCACAGAGCACGAATTTTGATAATAAATTGCTCGTTTGAGAGTTTCTCCATGATAAAATGGCAGAGTATACTAAACACTTTTCACTTTCACAGACATAGTTTGGACACAATTACCAAGCAGTGCTGCCAGCCCTAAAAACTTAATTCATAAAAAATCACCCTTTACATATTTTATAAACGCAATAGAAGTAATATAATCATCACTAAATTACTTCTTAAGGCCATGACTGACTATGCTACAAAGTCGCGCGATTATGTCAAATAAAAATCGAATGGAGTTCTGTCCTACATGAGAAAATGGCAACAAAATGTGTGATTGGATTCCACACTGTCATACAGAAAAGATGCAAAACAAAAAAGCAACTCTGATCGCACAGATACTACTATTTTATGAAAATTTCCAAAAGATTATCAAATCGGACACACTTGTCAAAAAATCTGTCGCACAGATGAATTTTTTGTCCACACTATCACACTTTCTGAACACACATACAATTTTTGGCTCCACGAAAAGCCCCCCCAATGAAATAACGCCCAGGAAACAATCCCCAATGAAGTAAACCCCAAAAAATTGGAAATAACACCCAAAAACAGTGAATGAAATAACATCCAAAAATAAATGAAATAAACCCCAAAGCGAAAACGAAACAACCCCCAAAATTTGGGAGTTATTTCATATGAAATAAATCCCAATGATGAAAATGAAATAATCCCCAATGAAATAAACCCCATCAGCAACAAAAATGAAATTATGCCCGAAATTCATAAAAGAGTCAGATTCATTAAGGATTTCAGGAAGTCAATATGGACCAACAGCAAAATCGCAAATTTATTGATATAAATTGTGTAGAGGCCCGCAGGCGTCTTCTTCATAATAAGGATATATGCAACTTCGAAAGTGTGCCAGCATTTATAATCCATTTTTTTTTGGTAAAAGAACATACAAAGCTGGTTTAATAGTGACTACTTTTGGTTTTGTAAATGGACTAAGTCCAGTGCAGTAAATTTCCCTTATACGATGGAAGCAATTTCAGATCAGCCACCAACGAGCTATCCTAAAACTTCACGAATGGCTTGAAAATCCAACTCATGGGAGACGTTATTATAGTTACAATATTGTAAAAGGCAATAATTTTCTGTAATGGAAATGTAAGGAAGTATGAACAAAGAATTGTTTAATATTTCCAATATATTTGTTTTTGAAACCCAACTACCAAAAAATTATTCTCATGTACATACATAAATAATTAACTTAATACATTATACGCAAGGAATGGTAAAAAAACAAAATGGTTGCTCATGAAATCAAGATGGAGAAAATATACGTTGTATGTACAAATGCTGCCAGTTGGTTACACTTTATTATTATGGACCTCCTCACTGCTTGGCAAAATTGGAACCAACAACCGATTACTTTTGATTTAGGAAAAACAATCATTATTGCCGTTCGTAGACTAATATCATAGTCTGTCACGAAAGTTGCACCATTCAAATCCAGAACGTTATCATTTATGTATTTGAAAAAATATTATAATATATTCACAGGCTAAAAGTTTTCTTGTAAAAGGCCTATTTTTATATAATTTTTATACAAACATCCCCAAAACCAAACGCTTTAAAAATGAAATAACCCCCGAATACAAAATGAAATATCACCCAAATTATACACGCTATGAAAGAAGCCCCGAATTTTAAAATTTTGTTGGGTGTTATTTCATTAAAGATTATTTCATAATTTCAAAACCCCAAATGAGAAATGAAATAATTTCCAAAAAAAATGAAAGACGGCCCAAAAAAATTGGGAGTTATTTCATATGAAATAACACCCAAAAATGTATGAAAAAATTTGGAGAATATTTCATTTCTCGTTTGGGCGTTATTTCATTGGGGGGCTTTTCGTGGAGCCACAATTTTTGACATATCGAACGACTAAATCTGATAGTTAGTCATGGCCTTTACTAAGTCAGACGGTATTTAGTTGATCTTGCAATGATAATTAAAATGACTGATCAAGTGTTTGGGTACAAATATAAACATCTCTGTACCATCTTACAAGTAATAAAAGTATGCCCATACACCTTCGAAGATGAAATGCTTTTGTAAGGTGGCTTGGGAAAATAAATGTCGTTGTGCCTAACGTAAGGGTCGCTTTTAAAATTGTTTCTTATATCTTCGGTATTTATAGTCGGATTTTAAAGTATGATATATTGATATTTTTGTCTCGATTAGACTTTATGCAAAGTCGAGTGGCCGAGTATAAAAGTCGCCTTAAGAAAACAATAAAATAAAGCACTTTAAGAATCGATTTTAAATACTAGAGTTTTTTCTTCGAAATTGCCTTGTAAAAAAATTTTATATTCGTTGGTGTGCGACAAACTTTTTTCCCGCTATGGGCTAATGTATAGTACATCAATACATTTATTGATAACAAATAGCAAAAATGGGCCTCTCATACATTCAAATAACGTGTAATTATTATCTTTATTATTGATGGTGAAACAAAAAAATATTTGGCCTTAAGGTCATAAAGGTTATTTCAAAACAAACATAAAAAGAAAAAAAAAAACATTAAAAAATATTTAACTAACACATAATCAATAAATATTTAATTGATAACGAGATAATTTGACAAAGTTAAAAACAAAATGATTAATAAGTACAATTTTTTTTTGTAAAAACAAATGCAAAATTTTGCTTAAATTTATTTACTATTATGTTGTTAAATAAAAAAATAAAATAATCAAATAAAATAACACAAATAAAACTTGTCTAAGAGCACGTTTTTTCTTGATTTCTTTTTCAAGCTGATCATGTGTGTGTGTGTGTGTTATTAGTTGGTCAAATCAGTGTCATCATATTTTTGGTATTTGGAAACATTAAGTTTGTTGCTTTTATATTGCTTCTTTCTAGAGGGGCAATTGAATAATTATAATGTGAAAAAATAAAGTTTTTATTGCAAAGTTTTTGTTAAATTATACGTGTTTCATCTATTGCTATTTTTCATTTATTTATTGTGTCGTTTTGTCCAAAGATAAATGTTTAAATAATAATCAACAGATTTGATTTCTTATATTTAAAGATTTTTTTATGTAAATAGTGCACAAATTTATTTTAAATATTATTTTTCTTGTTTTCAAATTTTTATTTTTTCAATATGCAAGGTTGGGTCCTATTAAGGTGTCTTATTAAAACTTTTTGTTTGCTTTATGCCTTTGTTAAGATAACTTTTATGTTAATTAAATGCTTGGTTTGACCTTGACATCAAATAGAATATCTGACTGTTAATCATTTGTATTTATTTCTATTGAGCCGGAAATTGATTGTAACTCAAATTGAAAAGATATTATAATTAAGTATTCCATTAATAATAACAACTACATATTTATATGATAAAATAATATTACAAAAGTTATATTCTAACTTAAGTAATCGTCAGTTTCTCTGAAGGAAATCACATTCGTAAGGTTCAATCTGGGAGTTTCTTTTAACTAGTCTGGTAGAGTATTCTGTAAGCAAGTAATTTTTAACAAAAAAATATTTTATAAATTGTTTATTCAATTTATATTTTAAATAAACAAAACAACAGTATAAACTTTTTATTAATAATTTTATATAGATTTATAGACATATTTGGGAACAAATAAACACAAACGTAAATAAATTCATACATACATATGCACATACATACTTTTTTGTGATGCATTAGCCGCCACAGAAGCATGCAGTTTTTTTCGGTTCGAAACTCCTTTTTTATATATAAACTAGAAAAGCCCGGCGCGCGTTGCTACGCCCCTTCATGAATTTTAATCGCATTCTAAATTTTAACCGAATATCAAGTGCAAGGCTAAAAACTATAACTTTTTCTGTATGAGCGTGGCACTGCCCACTTCTAATTACGAAACTGTATAGTCATGACAGCTCAATAAGTGTGCAAAGTTTTAGAAAAGTCGGTCCAGTAAAAGTATCTTAAAATTATAACTTTTTTAATGGGCCTAGCCCTGCCCACTTTTCTAATCACGAAATTATATAGTCATGACAGCTCAATATGTGTGCAATGTTTCAGAAAAATCGGTCCAGTGCAAGTACCTCGAAATGATACCTTTTTTTATGGGCGTAGCACTGCCCACTTTTCTAATGACGAAACTGTATAGTCATGACAACTCAATATGTGTGCAAAGTTTCAGAAAAATCGGTCCAGTGCAAGTATCTCAAAATGATACCTTTTTTTAATGGGCGTGGCGCTGCCCACTTTTCTAATGACGAAAGTGTAAAGTCATGACAGCTCAGTATGTTTGCAAAGTTTCAGAAAATTCGGTCCAGTGCAAGTAGCTAAAACTGCTAACTAATTTTTTATGGGCGTGGCCCCGCCCACTTTCTTAATCACGAAATTATAAAGTCATGACAGCTTAATATGTGTGCAAAGTTTCAGAAAAATCGGTCCAGTGCAAGTACCTCAAAATAAAAACTTTTTTAGGGGCGTGGCCCCGCCCACTTTTCTTATCACAAAATTATTTAGTCATGACAACTTTCTAAGAGAATTTTCAATAAAGTTGCCGCTTATTAAAACAATTTTTAATTCGTTTTGCAGAACAATTTCACTTAACAATAAAGCTTTCAGAAATAACAAGGAATATCGTTTTTGTTAAGGCCACAATTAAGCAGTTAAGTTTCTTACAAATGTTTAATTACAACAAACAAACATCAATCCACTTCGTCACGGAAATCAGTTTTAATTCTTGGCATGTGGTCGGTCGGTCGATTACCATTTCCGAGTTCATCGACCCTGGTTAAATGTTACTCCCAGTTAAAGAAGAAGCAGAATAAGAAGAAATGTATTAAAAGTAAAATTTAGTGTCGGTTCATTTTTATTTCTTTTGTTGAGCTCTTGTTTAAAGATTAAATTTTATTTAAGTAGATTCATTTAATGATAAATTTAATTTTACTATTTTTTGTTTTTATTATTTTGTTGGTGCTTATGTCTTGTCTTCTACAGATTTTAGCTTATTTTCATTTGACTGACTTCCAGTTGGTTAAATTGGTCGGCTGGTTGGTTGGTAAGTTGGGTCGTTCTTTGTTCGTTTCGTTGGTAGCGGATAAAGTGTCTGAGCGCAGAAAAGAAAACGAACACAGTTTGCAACTGCCACAAGAGTTTGTCTACCAAACAGAATAAATATTTAATTTTTTCTTATCTTTTTACTCAGTATGTAAATTGAACTTTATTGCTATTCTGAGTAAACTGCATTTGATTTTTTGTTTTCTTTTTCTTGTCTTTTTTTTAAATCGTTTGTTGGAAATATAAAATTTTTGTTTTGGCCTGTTTTTTCGCTCGTGACAAGAGAAGAAAAAAAAAAGTTGCCAGTCAGCGAACCTTGACACTGTGTAAACCAAGTAATTGGAAGAAAAGACTTTTTGGAAAATACAATTTAAATGGAGGCACGAATTTTGCTGTGTTTTCTTTTATTTGAATCTTTTTGGTTCTGGTTATTAGACCAACTACACAGTAATTTATGTTAAAGGTCAATGTTAGGATTTAGAAGAAGAAAAATAACGGCATTTTTTAATTCTGTTGCCCTTTTTTTTGTTTTTTTTTGTTTATGGCGAAGTTAAAGATATTTTTTACTTATCAAAAACAAAAAAAAAATATTAAAAATTTTATTGACTTCCAGAAATGTTGCATATAAAACTTTGATTCAATGTTGAATAATAGTAATAAAAAATGTAATAAAGTTTGCGACAATTTTACATTTTATGTTCGCTTGTGCTTTAGAGATGGATAGATATCAAGCAGCAACGTGTAGATTTTTATATAATTTAAAAGAAAATCTTTATCAAAAAATCTTTGTCAACTACTTAAGAGCGAGTAGAAAACAATTTAAGTAAATATTTCCAAAAGTTTGTTTAAGTGGAAATATGCCATGCTCCCTAACATGTTATCACACGTTTTATCTTGCCTATTGTATCTTTTTAATGCATATTCTAAGTCAGTGTAGAGGGGGTCTATAAAAAAGTCATAGAACCTATTTTAATGACTATTCTAACACTACACCAAAGAACTTTTGAAATATATGTTTTACTTTTTACACACTCAACCTTTGGTGTCAAGGGTATGTCGATAATAGTTCAACATGCAAAAGTTTGAAATCAAATATGGCGTCAGAAATAGTAGAACAAAATTGGTATAACATTAAATGAGGTTATGTATGTTACGGTGAAGGGTATTATCTGGTTGGGCACGGCCGAGTATAGTATTCGCACTTGTTTCTCTTAAAGTCAGCATAGTAGTAAGCAAGAATGATTAAATAAAGATTACGCCATCACGCAGCCCTAAAAAAACATTTCTGCGCATGTAGGAATTCTGACGTCACTCAAGCTGTGTTCTGATTGGCTAATAAAATTCAGTTGTATAACTAATAATGTTTGTGTAAAAACATGACAGTGGGACAAATTGTTATTTTTCTAACTAAATGTTTTGAAAGCAAATAAATTCTTTATATATATACATACATATATATTTTCATTATTTTTATTACAATATTTCACTATTATATTAGGTGTAGAATTCATTTCATTTTGTTATTTTATAAAATTTTCTTTTTCGCTTATAAGTATTTTAAGCGATTTCGACATTTAGTTTCCTAATTCTAAAATACATTCGACACCTAAAAAAAAGTTTTTTCACGTATTCACTGGCTTCAATTTCTTTGTCTTCCAACAAATGCTTTTGTAAATATCCGCTTGAAAGTAATAATTTGTTACCATTTAATTTGAAAAATATGGTGTAAGTTTAGAAGCGATCTTCTTCAATATCAGTCGGCCTTGGAGCATTTTCCGCGACCAATTTTTCTTCAAAACTACTTGGAATATCATTTTGCTTTTCAGTTTCACGTAGTCCTTCATATACATTTGCAACTTCAGTTTCATTAGCAGTTTTCGTTTCACATTCAATAACACTAGTGTCTAAAGACGGAACTGCATGGGATTTTAAAATTTTTGCACGCCGTTTGCTAAATTCTATTCATAATGCCTTAGTAATGTACTGCAAGAATTAATTTTGTTTTAACTTACCCATTTCAAATTTCAAGTTTCTTTCAAAATCTTCTTGCTTGAAATGTAAAGCACAAATTTTTTCTTTATCCACATTTACAGGCTTCACTCGTTTACAAAATATTACCCATAACTTCCTTCGAGATTCATCTTTTGAAAAATAGTACAATGATACAGCTTTTTGAATATACAAACGTTTTATTAACAATGCGAAATTTATTAGGTTTTAATATAATTTCTCACTTGTTTTTTTGCTGTTACTTTGCTTGCATTTGCCCACTGCACATTTCATATTTGCTCTCTTTCTTATCTTTTCACTTTATTTTGTTTTCTGTTTTGCAGCTTTTAAATAACCAAATTTAAACACTTTTTATATAATTTTAATATTATTTATATGTATTTATTATAAAATATGACACGAAATTCGTTGTTTATTAAACACCGATGTAATATTTTTTTTTAGAACTCTCTGAGTAAATTAATTACAGGGCTGCCAACTATCTCAAAATACATAAATTTTTTGTAAGAAATTATAGATTTTACATATGATACAGACTTGGTAACCTTTGCGAGGGGATTACTACGTCATCTTACGGTAAATCATGCGCAAGGCGTAATCTTTATTTAATCATTCTTGGTAGTAAGCAAACATAATTAGATTTTTTAAACTTAAGTTATATAGCCTTAAGAGCAGCTTTCTATAGTTAAAATATGTATGTATAGGGATAGGAGGAATCTAAAATAACAGAGTTAATATGTAGTTTAGAGGTCGTTTCAGTATCATGCACTAATTCGACATACTACCGGCCTTATTCATAACAAAAAGTTGGCATAAAGTTTATTCATAACACACATGCCAAACTCTGGCTAACGATTTGCTAAACTCTTGTTAACGAGCTGCCAAACGTTGGCCAACTTGTCAAAAACAGCTGTTCTGTGTTGTTGTTTTACATTACCAATATTTTTTTACCTACATTTTCGTCCTGTTCCTTATTTACAGACCGTTTGCCTTATTTTTCCATTTTTATAAAAAATTTTATTGTTCGCTAAATAAATAAATTTTTCAATTTTAAAAATTTTTAGTATGGATGGGAAAACAAAAAATGTCAAAATCAGGGATGATATACAAAAAATGGTTGCATTTTTTAGCAGTATCATGCAATTCCAGAGTTGATTTATTAAAAGTTAGCAGACGGATAAAAGTTTCCTATGAATAAACTCTGTGCCAACGAGCTGCCAAGCTTAATCGGCATTTAAGTTAGCAGGTCGTTGTACGTAGTGAATAAACTGTGGCTAATTTTTTGTTATGAATAAGGCCGTACATATTTCCTATGTAGTTCCTTAAAAAAGCATTCTATTAAACTTTTACTGCTTCTTCGAATGTCTGCTTGCCGATTTAAAATAACAACTTTTCACCATTGTGCATTCGTAATAATTTGTCGGCTTTATGAGATCTCTTTGCGTTTTATTTTAGAAATTTCCCTTTTATTTTAAAGGCAATTTTTTCATTCTTTGAGGTGCTTTTGTACAATATTTTTGCATTAGATCTTATTGGACTTTGTCCAAGTAAAGGGTGACCTTTTGCAATTAAGTTTTTGGTGTAATATTTTTCAGTCTACAACAAGAGTCGTGACATATGGCAATGCTAAAAATGCTCAGAAAGATATTGATATTTCACCTTGAATAAACTAAAAAACAAACAAGACCTACAAGTTACTTTTTATCAGAATTGGTTCTTTATAAGAAATATGTTTCGTGAATTACGTTTTGTTCAAATTTCGCACCAGTTTCACTTTAATGGTTATTAGTCCACCAACCGGTATGCGCAGATTGATGCTGTATTGACCAGTGTCAATGAATTGATTGCGATATGATAATTCGTCAGAATTTCGTTTGCATTATTCGACCATTTAACATGCAGCACAAGGTACCATAAACCTAATAAGAAAAGCTAAGTTTGACGAGCTATTAATCTGGCGTTTTAGAGAAGCCTGAAACCACTTACGATAACGAACGTGACAAGTTTTGACAATCAAGTTTAAATTAAATTTTTTGTTTTTAAATTAAGTAAGCCACCAAATTTTATATTGAACTAAAATTTGCATCCTTTTTTTATAGCGATCACGGAGTATTTATAACAAAACAATAACTTAGGTACAAGAACGTGACATAAAATCATAAACCGAATTATATGAAAAATGTATCGTTAATTGAGTTTTAATAAACAATTTTTAATATAAATTTGTAATATTTATTCCTTAAGTTCTTTTTTTTTGCTCAAAATGATGGAACAATTGTTAAAAAAAAAACGTTCAGTCATTTCTACAGAGCTGGTAATTATGAAATCTTTTCAATATATCTCTGGCTAAAAAGAATAACTGCTTAAGTCAACATAAACTCAAATCGATGTAATAACATCGTTGTTATTCAAGCGAGTTTTCAATTATTTGGAAGAATTGTTTAGAAAGTTTTGCGTAAAACCTTCTTGCTTGTATTTTATTTCAACAAAAATTATAATTTTTAATAAGACCTTCTTTTTAATTACAATTAAACTTAATATACGAAAGCCGATATATTCTTTAATTAATTAATAATTTTTATTATAGGGGATATCAATTTATAAAGATAAACTCAAAAGTTTCATAAAAATCGATCATTTCGGAAAAAATTTTCCTACTGACACAGATATAATTTAATATTTGTCTTTCCAAAAAATCATTTACAAATCTGTATGTACAATGTGTTCAAAGATGGATCGCCCCCCATGAAAATATGATGATTAACTTTTATGCACTCTTATCGCTTATAATGAAGGGTATAAAAATACACAAAGCAGGACTTAAAATAGACTTAAAAATTGTGCAAAATTTTGCCGATGATACAGAGAGAAAACTAAGTTAATACAAAATCATTTCATATGTCAAACACGTAACTAAATTTACAAAGAACTAAAAAATTTTTACCGGCCTTACGCAAAATAAATAAAAATGTTTGACACTGTACTACTATGTAGATGTATGTATAAGTTATAGAAGTTCACTATAAATTTGCACAAATACAAGCATAAATAACAAGTGTATGTAATGAAATAGAATACAACTATTGGGTGTTTTTTTTAGACGCATCCAATTGACTATGATTTTAGCTCTAATGGCATTTTATATTTAAAAATAATTTCTATCATATGGCCTCCGCGACAGCGCATTATTAACGCAAATTCTAATTGGCCGGTCAGAGAGATCAACCATTGCTTGTTTATCAGCATGGACCATAGATTTCGCGTGCCCTCACAAAAAGTAGTCCAAAAGGTATCAAATTACATGAACGAAATGACTAATTCACTGGTTCATTTCTTACAATAATTTTGTCACTAAACGTTTTGCTCAACATAGTGATGGTTTTACTATTTGAAAGTCATGTTGCGCCCTGTTGTTGAAAAAATTTTTCCGCCAAAAGACTTGTTATTATATGAGAATTAATGAAGTCACGAGACGAGTTGTTCAGACAGGCGTCTTATCGAACAATTCGAGTTCTCTATCACATTCGCATCTACAGTGACGATGGCTTCTCTACAAAAGGTACTGGCTCGATTTGGATTAATATTATCCTACATAGTAAACGTGGCCATAAATCAATCCATAGTATTGGATATTACCAGTTTAGTTGGACAACTATGTGCACCATAAACTTTACGAAGTGTACTATATGTGTCGCGACATGACGAAAGGGACCTTATTTTGCCAGAGTGAAATTTTCATTACAGGCCACAACGTGAATTAAAGTCTAAATTTCATGTTTTGGGTTTTTGACACCTAACGCTACCCACATATCTCGTCGTGTATCTACATAACATTATAGGTAATTTTCTTTTGTGTAATGAGCTGTGTGTGACACTTTGGAACTTTGTCTTTGTCTTTAGCGTGTTTTTACATTAAAATAAAATGGATGAACATAAAATACCTCGAAACTACCTTTTTTGAAATAAAAACTAATAAAAACTTCAAAATGCTGTAACTTCGTCAATTTTTCGATTTTGCCTCCTTGCAAGATAAGGTCACTTTCGTCATGTCACGTCACATATGTTTGGAAAGCAGCGAGTTTTTGGAATAAATGTTCACGATTTGTAAATGTTGTTCAAGTGTAAATCTTTGTGATTTGCCAAAGTGTAGTGAAAATCAATCGAACACACTTCGCTACCATTTCTGCTAGTTTCACAGTTATCCCTATCGGAACTTCTATACGCTCTATACACTCACTATAAATTTACACACACAAGCTTAAACAAAAAATGTATGTAATAAAAACTAATACAACTATTACGTAGACAGTCAATCGCTATGAGGGAAACAATGCCGCAAATTAATACTAAGTACGACAATAACGATAAACACTGTTTTATTGGCATGTTTATATCTCTTCTTTTAATTTAAGAAGGTACGTGCAAAGAAAATAAAAAAGTACGCTGTGAATCTCATAGTAAAAAATTATCGCAAAAACTAGCAATTTTTGGAATTTTATAAAAACGTGGTGACTTAAATATTTTTATATTTTTTAATGCAAAATAATCAAGGCATATTTATTCATCAGGTAGTCTTGATTCGTCAGCTGAAAAATTTTTGTTCTACTTATTTTAAATTTAAGCTGTAAAAGTCCGCAGATTAAAACAAATTTTTCTCTTCTCTAAATTATTTTTAATGTCGAACTCCATATTAAAAAATTTTAACAAAAGTTCTAATTAAAACGTCATTCAAAAGGCCTCCACGACTTCTTCTGCAGGAGTCAATTCGATGAATCCAATTTTCGAGCACTTTTTTTTACTAAATCAAGTGTCAAAGTGTCATGAAAGGCACGTTCAATATTATAAAGCTTGTTAATAGTTGTAAAGCTTGAAGAGTGTCTGGTTTATTTCGAAGGACCAATGACTTTAATTGAGTGAAATCACAACTTCTTGGAGGCCATTAAATATTACAATTTCTTGAAATAATCCAAAACTCTCTAAACTCTCTCTCTCGTAATAATCCAGTTGTTTCATTTGCTGTGTGGCACGTAGCCTCGTCTTGTTAGAACCAAATGTTGTCCAGATCTACTTCTTCCAATTTCGGCCATAAAATTTTGGTTATCATCGATCTATACTGCTCTCCATTCACAGTAACGGTATTACCAGCTTCATTTCGAAAGAAGTACGGACCGATGATTCCACCAGACCAAAAACCACACCAAACTGTCGATTTAGGTTAATGTAATGGTTTTTCATGAATAATTTGTGGATTTTCTTCGCACCTGAATCGACAGTTTTGGTTATATGCTGCACACCTCAAATAAAAGTGAGCCGTGATTTAGTGGAGAAAGTGCTCGAAAATTGGGTTCATTGAATTCGAAGTCGTGGTTGTACTTCACATTAAAAAAAACTTTTAAATTGCCTTAACAATAAGTTTGTTTTTTTTTTTGTTTGAAGAAATCATATAACTCTTATTGGAAAACCTTTTATTTAGGAAATATAGAAATAAAACAGTTTTTGATAAAGTACAAATATTTGCAACTAATAATAGTTAGTACTTAAGGTTTAAAGTAGTACAATACAATATGTCCAACGACAAGTCTTCAAAAATTTGTTAAACATTTGACAGCTTTTTCGTTGATTTTTGTTAGTAGCTTAAGTCAGCATAATATAGTTCAGCCTTTACTAGGTAAGTAAAGATTTTGCTGGGTTAAAAAACCTTGATGGTGAAAGCAATATAGTAGTGAGTTTTACATGTAGTGGGGCTATTCACATGAATGACTTTAATTTTTGATATCACGTTCCTTCTCTTAAAGGTTTGTAAAGTCCACACTTTTCATGGATAAGATATTCGCCAAATACCAATTTAAGCAACCGTTTAATTTTTGTATGTATAAAGGAAGAGGATCTCATAACAAATTACCGTATACTTTTTATATAACAAATCCTAGTATTTTCAATCATTAAAGTCAGCAAATCTTGCTTGTTATCTCTATGACATATAGTTCACCATAACAGCCATCTGTTTGTTTTTATACCCTTCACACAGTGAAAAAGGGTATATATAGGTTTGTCATTCCGTGTGAAATTTCTACAATTTTCATTTCCGACCCCATAAAGTATATATTTTCTGAAAGCTTATGAATAGGGAAGTCGATTAAGCCCTGTCAGTCTGTCCGTCTGTCCGTCTGACCGTCTGTCCGTGTGTATGTTGAAATCAACTTTTTGAAGCCCCCCGAGTTAGGTTGGACCCGGGTAAGGTATTAAAATATCAAAAATATTCGGGAGTAGATCGCTATTGAAAATCAGAAACATCGGTGCATAAACAACTGAGATATGAGCAAAAACCCACGACCACCTCGATTTTTTTTTCACAAAAACAACATTACAACAACAACATACATACATACAAACGTGTATACTGGTTAGAGAAAACGTGGCATCGAATCCCAACTGAGCCAAAAAAAAAATTTTTTTAATTTTTTTAAAAATTTTTTTTTAATTTTTTTTTTTTATTTTTTTTTTATTTTTTATTTAATATAATATTTATATTTTTATTATTTTTTTTTTTAATTTTTTTTTTTAATATTTTTTTTTTAATTTTTTTTTATTTTGTTTTTTTATATATGTATATTATATATATAATAATTTTTTTTTTAATTTTTTTTTTTTAATTTTTTTTAAAATTTTTTTTGAAGATTTTTTTTTAAATTTTTTTTTTTTCGTTTTTTTAACATACATACGTGTACGTATTTCATATGGGATGAATGGTGATACAAGCAACTGTTATTGCATGACTACACGTTGTGAAGGGTATATAAGATTCGGCATGGCCGAATATAGCACTCTTACTTGTTTTTTTTTGGTTTGGCACAATACATTTAACACTTTATGAAATATATCTGCACATTCTTTTCCCTTTATCCAACAAAGCATTTGCTGCAAGAACATCCAACCATTTATTGTCACATTTTTTCTTAGATTATTATTGATATCTACTTTTTGCTTGTAAGAATTTTTTCTTGTTACAGAAAAGATATTGCAAATTTTCCTGTTCTCCTTGTACTTCTTTCTTTATGAGATCCCCCCTCAATTACCCTCAAACAAAAAGCGTGTTTTGCTGACTTGGCTTTTGGGAATTGTTGTCTATTTGCGAACATCCTCAGAGCTCTAATAGCATTAGAAAATGTAATCAACTTTAAGAACAATACGACGAAGACGTTGCATAGAGTTGGGAGCTGGCAAGAAAAAGGCGGAAAAGGAGTTCGAAAGAAACAGCAGACAATGAATTGTGTTGGCATAACAGCTATAGATAGATATTTTTAAAGCCGTGTTTTATTGGTGCAATGACAACGAAATTGCACTTTGGCTGTTAGGAGTTTACGAGGGTGTATAGTATATGTTTGGGTAAAAAATTTAAAATATACTTTAATATGATTTTAAAAAGTAAATTTTTATATTTTTTAATAGAAAGTCTTCGAAGCATTTTTTCGTTCATAGGTCTATCAGTTTCTATTTGTTGCTAATAAGTATTATTTTTAATATAGAAAATATTTAATTGTTTTTTTTTTATAAACATTGACGTTTAATCTTTTTCTTAAAAAAATGTTCTTTCCTTATGTGAAACTTTAAAAAATATATAAAAAAATTTTGGGCACAAATTAAATGCGGTATTGACAGAATGGCTAGATAGAGTTTTACTTAATTTAATTAAAAATAATATAAAAGGAAGTTCAAATGTACAATTAAAAATACAAAAAACCTGGGTCTATTTCAAAATTGTTTATTTTAAAAATATAATCGTTTTGTCTTTTTGTCTTGATTTTAAAAAATTATTTTAGTTTAATTTAAATCTTTCCAAAATATAATTTTTGAACTAAAATTTAAAGAAATTTAATTAGTAAAAATATAACTTTCGATCGGACCACTTACATTGCAGCCACACGTCCAAGTTTTTCTGTCAAGTTTTTCACACATACTACTTGTCAAAATTAATTTAAATTGATTGGTGTGATGTATGCTGCACGCAATTTTAAAGCAATTTTAAATATTATTCAAAATGTCTTTGTCAAGAAAACAACTTAAAATGGTTGCTTCGCTATATGATGAAAGATTCATATTCCAAAGAATTACATGGCTTCTGTATAGCTCAACTAGAAAATCCCGGCGCGCGTTGGTATACCCCTTAATGAATAAAAATGCATTCTGAATTTAAATTAAATATCAAGTGCCAAAAGCTAAAAATTATAACTTTTTTAATGGTCGTGGCTTTGCCCACTTCTCTAATCACGAAACTGTATAGTCATGACAGCTCAATATGTGTGCAAAGTTTCAGAAAAATCGGCCCAGTGCAAGTACCTCAAAATTATAAATTTATTTTATGGGCGTGGCCCTGCCCACATTTCTAATCACAGAAGTATACAGTCATGACAGCTCAATATGTGTGCAAAGTTTCAGAAAAATCGGCCCAGTGCAAGTACCTCAAAATTATAAATTTATTTTATGGGCGTGGCCCTGCCCACTTTTCTAATCACAGAAGTATACAGTCATGACAGCTCAATATGTGTGCAAAGTTTCAGAAAAATCGGCCCAGTGCAAGTACCTCAAAATTATAAATTTATTTTATGGGCGTGGCCCTGCCAACTTTTCTTATCACGAAATTATTTAGTCATGAGAGCTCGATATGTGTGCAAAGTTTCAGAAAAAAAGTAAAGTAAGTAAGAAAGCAAAGTTTCAAAAATTCATCACAACAACTGCTGTTTTCAGCTGTTTTCTTGACTATAAATTGAAACATTCGATGGAAAGGGAATTTCAAAAGCAAGTTCGCAGCAAGTTCTAAAAGTATGAGTGTATTAGTAAAAAAGTGTGAGTGTATTGAAACTTGATACACAAAACTTGATCGTGTAACCCCTGTGTTAAGTAATGTTATGAGCTCCTGAAACATGTCAATTTATTGTATAATTTTAATCGTTTAAAGGAATGATAGAATTTGGGTCTAATATTTGTATTAATGGAAAAAATTAAAAAAAAAAATTATTAATGAAAATAATATATATTATATAAAATTATTATATAGTTTTCTTAAATTCCTTGAAAAAAATAATTTGGATTAATTTCAAAACTGTTTCGTTGGTGGACTGTTTGACCGTAAAGAATTTATTTGTCGATTTTTTTAAAGAAAATCAAAACTATTGTGACTTTTTTTAACAGAAATGCGTCAAAGAGTCATTCGTTTTCGTTGTTGTAAATATTACGCGGTACCAGAAAATGCGTCAACGGCACTTACACACGCAAAGAAAAGCCATGGTTACGATATGATCAGGTCGATCATATTATATTCTCTATGACAATATTTGGTTATCGAAAAAAAGTAATAGTTATTTTAGTTATGTTTTATAATTTTTTTTGGTCACAATATTCACTTATTTGTTTGAATTTAATCATTTAATGTTTGCTTTTTATTGAAAAGCTTTGAAGCAATTTTTCTTTTTGCAAAATATTGTTTCTCTATAAGAAAAATTGTCATATACTTATTCTCTTTGTAATATATTTTTAATATAAGTACCTACCTATATGAAGGTGTTTAGGAATTTCTTGATTGTAGCGAAATTTTTCTCTATAGACTTTTTCCTTATAGCAAGAAGAATTTTAGTTTAAAAAATAAACTGCAGAGAAAGTTTTAAGTTTATTAAAAAAAATTTTTAAATTTTTTCTCTTCTTAAAAAAAATTAATGCAATGGGATGTATATAAAGCAATATATAATTGATTGATAAGTTTTCTATTTATAAAAAATTTAAAAAATAAAAAATTTTCTAATCTACGTATTACTCGTTATTTATTTTCAATAATTCTTATTTATGTCACACTTTCTTTGCGATCCTCGCAACTAACTTCTTTCTCTACACATTTTGTACAAAGTAGCACAACAACAATAATAATAACAAAAAATAGCAACAACAAGAACAATAACATTTAACCAAAGGCTGCGGTTGGAGTTCATTGAATTCATGTTACGCTACGATCATAAATTATTTAAAAAAAAACAGGTTCTTTTTCCTGATTCCATACAGTCGTACATGATAAATTCTTCTGATATTATAGTGCCCCCTGCTTCATTGTGCTTGTTGGTTCTTGGCCATAATTCTGGATATAATTGTTGTTGCATTTTAAAATCCAAAGAAATGGATAAAACACCAAACACCATAAGAGCACAACTACTGAAGTCTGTTGACTCTTTGCAGTAGTCATGTTTGAATTTTTACTGCCCAAATGGCTGACTGTCTGTCTGGCTGACAAAGCAACAACTAAGGCCGACTGACTAGCTGGCAGCCTGTTTAACTTTCTTTTATTTGGATGTAAAGAAGATTTTCTCTCTTTGCTCTTATTGTGAGTGTGCGAATGTGTATTGGGATTTCTATTGATTTTTATGGCATATTTTTAAGTTGGTTCAATGGACATGATGCCGAGATTTTGATGCCAAGATTACCGTCTTTTTTGTTGCTTTTACTACTGTCATTATTACGATAATAATGATGTTTGTTTATAATGACATGTACCAGCTGAAAAGTTATTTCATAAAAATGAAAGATGAAAATTGCAGCAACAACAAAAATTGAAGAAAAGATTAATAATCTTGATGAAAAGAACTGAAAATTGTAACATCATTAATACAAAAATCTACACCAACATAAACAGCATGCAGCTAGGGACAGTGGGTTAAAAGAAAAAAAATTTCAATTTAAAAATAGTCAATATTGAAAAATTTTGAAACAACACTTCATCTCATTGTGAGTTGTTTTGAATATAGTTATTTTATAAGTTTCATTTTTATGAAAAATATTTTATCTAAAAAATTTAAAGTTTTTTACCGTTAACGAAGTATTGAAAATTTCTATAGTATTTGCTGGGAGCTAGTATTTGTTTTTATTGATTGAGATATCCCTTAGCAAAGTTTTACTTTAGGTAATTCACTTGCGCAAGTCGCCTGTTCGCGTCTAATAGTAAGAAATTTGTTCATATTTAAATACAGACTTTCAAGTTTGCAAGTTGTTTTGTATTTTCTTCTTCTTCATTGCGGCACAAAGACCAAACCAGCACAAGTCATTTAATAAGAAAGAAAAAGACACATTTAAAAATCAATGCTATGCTTCCCTAATTCTAATTTCATTAAATTGTAACATAAATACAAGTTTAACAAGTAACAGTGCTATATTCGGCCGTGCCGAATCTTATATACCCTCCACAACGTGTAGTCATGCAGTAACAATTGTTTGTATCACCATTCATCCCATATAAAATACGTGCATACGTACACGTTAGAATAAATGTGGCATCGAATCCCAGCTGAGCCAAAAAAATTTTATTTTATTTTATTTAATATATTTTTTATATTTTATTATTTTTTTTTATATTTTTTTTAAATTTTTTAAAAAAAATTTTTTAGAAAAATTTTTAAAAATTGTTTTTAAATTTTTTTTTAAATTTTTTAAAAAATTTTTTTTTGTAGTTTTTTTTATTATTTTTTTCTTATTTTTAATATTTTTTTTTTTTAATTTTTTTTGTTTGGTATGTTTTTTACATGTATGTATGTATGTATGTATGTATGTTGTTGTTGTAATTGTGAAAAAAAACGAGGTGGTCGTGGTTTTTTGCTCATATCTCAGAAAGTTATGGGGCGATTGTGCTGAATTTCAATAGCGATTCATTCCTGGATATTTCCAAGAGACTGATACCATATACAGATCTGAGGAACATATAGTTGCTTCTAAAACTTGATTTCAACCAACACACGGACAGACGGGCAGACGGACAGACGGACAGACGGATAGACGGACAGACGGTCAGGGCTTAATCGACTCCTCTATTCATAAGCTTTCAGAAAATATATACTTTATGGGGTCGGAAATGAAAATTGTAGAAATTACAAACGGAATGACAAAGCTATATATACCCTTGTGCACCACAGGTGAAGGGTATAAAAATTACATATGAGTATACCGATAAAGAGCGCTGATGATAAACCGCAGCTGGTTTTGAAAATTCATTCCACTCGGCTAATATCCGATTAATAATTTCAATATTTTTAAAACGAGTACAACTTATTTAAATTAAATAAATGTTTTGGGAAGTTTAATAATAGAAAAAAAAATTACCTTACGCGAAATGAAATTGATTTATGATAAATTGAGGAATAAAAAGTTCGAATAAATATTAATTTATTTTATAATTTTGAAAACATTTACTTAAATATAAAGTATTTTTTCAATATGCGATATTTTATATCTGGCCTTTTGGTTAAAAAATTATAATAAAATTTCCTTAATCGTGGGATTTTGACAAACTCTTCAATTTTTAATGGGTAATAAATATTTGCTGTCAAACTACTGTGCCGTTTCGTTAGCAGCATCATCATTATTATCATCACAATTTAATATCGTAGTGTTCAAGCTGTCTCCACTGATTGTGCATCTATGCAAAGTGTAAAATATCAAAGTTTTTGTTTGTTTTTTTTATTGCTGACTTTCTTGTTTGACAGTCAGTCAGTCTAGTTTGTAAATATGAACCTCGTCGACAAAGTAATTGTGTGTTGTATTGGTTTTTATTGGATTATTTTAATGGATGATTGGGTTTTTGGGATATATGTATGTAAGTATGTATGTAAGTTGTTTGATGGCTAACACAAACACACACACGAGCAATGTCTTTTACATGAATGAGTCTGCGTTATTTATTTCCTTAAGTTGGTTGATTACATATTTGCACCTAATGCCACTACACACATATGTATGTATGGCTGTATGTATGTACATACATATTTAGAAAGTATGAGTTTGATAATATTGTGTTGCTGTTGCGATACGTGTTTGGTGAGAAATTTCGATCATGTATGGCAATCGTTTGTGCGTTTGGTTACATTGATTGTATTTAGTTTCCCTTTACATACTGTTGTTGTTGATGTTGTTATGTATTAGCAAAGTTGCTATTTGTTTGTATTTGTTTTTGCTGCTGTACGATCATTCTTTGAGTCATATTCATATCAAACTCATCATATTTGTAAATTCAGGTTAACAAGCTCAATAAAAAAATATTTTTGTTTTACAAAAAAATCCACACAAACATAAATACATATTTGTGGTAGTTATATGTTGTTGTTGCTGCTGGTTCGCTGTGGCATATATAAAAGTGTAATGTTACATGCAATTTTGTTTCGTGAATAAAATTCTCTTTGAAGTTTTGTAAATTGAAAAGAAGAAAGCAGACAAAGTAACGAATTAAAATTGGTTTCAAAGAGGACTTTTACAATAGCAGAACAATGTTTTGGTTAATAATAAGAAGAGGGCTTCTTAGCATATAATGAAATACATACTTTTTTCATTATTTCAGCCCTACGGTGAATTTACTGATATTATTTTCAAGATGAAACAAAAATATGTGTTTTAAAATAAAACTTTAAAACTCTTATTCTGAACTCTATTACCTTATTTTACATAATTGATTCGAGTGTAAATTTTTATATAAATTTTTTAAATTTTTAGCTTTGTTACAAGGCATATATATTCATCAGATAAGTAATGACTGTTTGGAGAGAAATTTTTTGTTTGCATTTTTCTGTATATAAAAAGTTTGACATTTGAAAAAAATGGGTGAAGGGAGACAATTATTTTTTATGTATAGAAATTGACAGCTAAAGTTTAAAATCGGCCAAGAAAAAAAATCAACTGGCAAATCAAGACTACCTGATGAATATATTTTCCTTATTGGCTATAGGTACCTACATATATTACATTTTGGTAACAGTTTTAATTTTGTTAGATTTAAAATATTTATTTTTTTTGTTTTTCATACTCCAAATTAAATTAATTATACAAATATTTTAAACTTAAATAATTTTAAAATTGTTTACAAAAGTTAACATCAAGGCATATCCATAAGGTATGATATGCAACGGCGAATTGATACAACAAAGCAACTTTTCAGGGGATGTTTTATGTCAAGGCCAATTCGTATATCAGGGATGGAAAAGTTGTTTTACATCTATATATATAAAAGTGAAACTCTGTGTGTGTGTGTGTGTGTTAGCTATAGACTCCGAAACTGTAAAACCGATCGGACTCAAACTTTGGCAAGTTGTTGTACACATACCAGGGAGTGTTTATGGGTGGAAAAAAGTGGGCGGGGCCACGCCCATAAAAATTAGTTATCAGTTTTAGCTACTTGCACCTGACCGATTTTTCTGAAACTTTGCACACATATCGAGCTGTCATCACTAAATAATTTTGTGATAAGAAAAGTAGGCGGGGCCACGCCCCTAAAAAAGTTTTAATTTTGAGGTACTTGCACTGGACCGATTTTTCTGAAACTTTGCACACATACTAAGGTGTCATAACCATATAATTTCGTGGTTAGAAAAGTGGGCAGGGCCACGCCCATAAAAAAAAGGTTATAATTTTGAGGTACTTGCACCAGACCGATTTTTCTGAAACTTTGCACATATATCGAGCTGTCATGACTTAATAATTTCGTGATTAGAAAAGTGGGCAGTGCCACGCCCATAAAAATAGGTATCATATTGAGGTACTTGCACTGGACCGATTATTCTGAAACTTTGCACACATATTGAGCTGTTATGACTTTACAATTTCGTGATTAGAAAAGTGGGCAGGGCCACGCCCATAAAAACAATTAAAATTTTGAGGTACTTGCACTGGTCCGATTCTTCTGAAACTTTGCACACATATTGAGCTGTTATGACTTTACAATTTCGTGATTAGAAGAGTGGGCAATACCACGCCCATAAAAAAAATTATAATTTTTAGGTTTTTGCACTTGATATTCAATTAAAATTCAGAGTGCATTTCGATTCATTAAGGGGCGTAGCAACGCGCGCCGGGTTTGGCTAGTATTATATATAATAAAATTTTATTAAAAAAAGGATATAATATAACACATTATTAATGCCGCAAAAGCAACATATATATATATAAATTTAGCACATTTATTATTCAAAAGAGTACAATCAAGTTAATTGTTTAACACCAAAACCAAAATCACGTTTCCTATCCCTGCAATAATAAATGAAATCAAGGCGGATTCAACCAATTTTGACAAAAAGTTTCCCCATCAGCTGGGCTGATAATTTCACCTGTATGAATTCGCCTTGGTTAAAATTATGCTTCTTAAAATCAATCAATTCTCAAAAAATGTTACATTATTTATCTTTTAGATATTTACCTACAATTCATGCTTCAAAATTAACTTCAAGCCGATAATAATTTTCAATTTTTTTCATTTTTGTATATTAAAACCATGATTATTATAAACCAAAAAATTCTACGTCAATATTTTTAAGTAACGATTCAAACTTCTTCCCAATATTAATTAACTTTGTTTCACCTTTTTTTTACAATGACATTTAAATGAACTTTTAAACACACAGAAATCAAAATGTTAACTACTTAGACGAACATAGATAAAGTTTTATATATATATATATTTTTTGTCGATTAAATGCAATAGTTAATCAAAAGTAGAAATGTTAAAAACGAAATGGCATATAAATAGGAACCATATCAAGACACAACACAAAACCTTTGCATAATCAACTCTGTACAGCGGCAACTTTCAGTGAGCAACAACTACAGCTAAAACATCATTTAAACAGCACACCTTTGGGATGCTGCTTATAAAACACTTCTTTATATGAGTAAAGGAATGCAGTAGTAGGGTGGCACATGTCTTTGAGAAGAAAATTTTGCTTAAACAAAGAGGTGAATTGCCTTTAATAAAATAACAAAATTATTAGAAATGCTTAAAAAGTGGAAAAGAGCTTTTAATTGTATAAAAGTCATTGTTATGTAAAAAAAACAATTTTGAAGGATAGTATTTCATGTTTCATAATCTTTCTGCGTTAATCCTAAATCAAACTAAAAACCTATTATAAAATAAATAAATAAAAATATAAAATAAAATAAAAACCTGACAAAAATATTTAATTTCCCAAAAGCTCTGAAATAACTTTTTTTAACTGATAAAATATTAATTTTACAACTTAAGCGCTAAAGTGGTAATGAGTACTCAAGACATTTTATCAAACAGTTAAAATCACCAATGTAAGTATAATGCCAAAATATTTAGGTGACACGCCCACATTAATGCTCACCTCCCATATAACGCTTTACATATTTTAAATTCATATAATCGCTCTATGAGTTTATTTGCAGAAACTACTTTGACACGCCTACTTTGAAGCCCACTTAAAAAGAGATTTATACTGTTAATAACAAAATAGTAAATTTTGTGCTATAAAAGTACATCAAGTTGGTGGTGGATATCAAAAATTCGTCACAGCCGAATATAGTGCTCTTACTTGTTAAGTATTATAAATGTGTTGAGAGAATATCGAAGCAGGCCACTACTATTTCGGGTTCCTTTTGCGATATCTTTCGCTTTCCTTTGCTGAGTTTTTCTAGACTAGAAAACGATTTCACATTGCAGACTGGTGTTTGACGACAAACTTAATCGCACAGTTCTTCGCAATCGCCATAATTTTGATTACACTAAGGTTCCCTATAGCAAGTACACTTAATGTGTTCCCTGGTCTACCATGATCGGAGTTTCCCTTGCCTCATTAAATACAAGGTCAAGGGTTCTCATTGTGCGTAGATCCATCCGATATGAGCGAGCGATGCAGACCCACGACAACATTTACTCAACTCATGCTATTAATCGGCATCGGAGTCTTCCTTGCCTATCCTATCTATCCTATACTGCCAGAGGTGCTGGTAATTTTTCAACCCAAACTATTAATAACACCAAGGCGGAGACACTTCGCCAAGGTGACATTTTATCGACAATATGCTTACAAACATCGGTTATTTCACTTTTACTCGTTGTTTTTTTAAAAAAATCTTAACACTCGCTAAATACGCTCCACCCTAATTTTACACAAATTACCAAACTCTAAGTACCCAAACGTCATACCTCAACCACTAACCAAAATTATATTGTTGTCCAAATTCGTATATTTTCGAATAGTAGTATTTGTTGTAGCATCACACAGCACACTATATTAACTTTAACAAGCCAACAAAAACAACAATTTCATATTTTGTGCAGTTTTCGTTTAAGATTATTTTTATTTTATTTATTTTTTTACTTCATGCACACAACTCATCTTTTAAAGATCAACCAACAAATTTTGCAAGAAGCAATAACACAGATAAAAACAAGTAAGAACGCTATATTCGGCCGTGACGAATCTTATATACATAATATTAATAACACTGTGCTAGTTGAAAAAACAGACAAGCCGGGCACCTAGCGTTTTAACATAATTCGGGTACGCTGAATCCAGTGGTGCCCACGGTTTTTTAAGATTGGCTCTGGTTTTTGAGATATACCGTTATTTCGAAAATGGAGGAGGTTGCACAACATATGTTCGCGTAACTCAAAAACGCTTTAGCTTATTGAAAAAACTTAAAAAACCGAAATTCCGCAATAAAATTTCCTTTAAGAAAAGTAAAACTTCTTTCTAATATTCGCAGTCGTTTTAGAAAAATAATTTTTTTTTTGAAAAAAAAATTAATTTTTTTATCAAAATTTCGAAATTTTTATTTTTTTTAAATTCATAAAAAATTGAAAAATTCAGCTAGGCTTCTAATTTTTTGCAGACATATAAAAAACAAAGCTGCAAACAAAACAAGCCATAAATAACACTGCTCGACAAAAAATAATTTTTTTTCTTCCCGTTAATTAAAACTATGTGGTCTATGTGGATTTTGATGCGCTGAACTCAAATCCGTAATCGGTTTTTGTCCATCAGATCGGTATTTTTTTTATGGGCGTGCCAAATTTTTTCCCCTAAATTAGGTTTCGGTTTTCAAAAGTAAAACACCAGAAGATGTGTTTTCTCTATCTCTTATCGTTTTGGAATTATTTAAAAATTAATGGAGATAAAAAAAATTTTTCGTGCCAAATTCGTAATATTTTTCAATTTAAAAATATAATTAAAAAAAATATAAAGCAAATATTCAACATTTTGCACTTTTTTCTGAGAACTACTTATCTTAAAAATAAAAAAAGCTGCAAGCCATAAAAATCGGTTAAAAAATGTAGATTTTATTGTCAATTTACCGCAGGTACCCAATATTGTAATGCAACCAGCCTTACATATGATACAGCATTTCGTTAGGTGAGCAGGTAATGGAACTGAAGTACAACGGTATTTTGTATGGTTCTTAGAATTAAAAATTATAACATAGTACTTTTCAATTACCTGTGATTTCAAATTATTGGGTACCTGCGGTAAATTGACAATAAAATCTACACCTGGAAAAGTTAGAAATATTATTCGTCCTGGGTTTTTTTTTACAAAACATGGTCATGAAGGTCTCGACTGGTACTTTGATTAAAACAATTACAGTATAAATAAGAGTTCCTCAACCCCTTCACTGTCATATGGAAAGTGCTTGCGAAAGTGATTAGTGAATTTTAAAGCCTGACAGTCTTGTTTCTAAACAGTTATATTGAAATATCTAAGATGGAGGCGTGTAAAAAGTTTAATTACTTTTGTTATGTGTGTGGGAAATATAAAAATATGCCAAGTCGCCGTAAAATCACTACTGAAACAAGTACCTTGTATGAATCATATTTTTCTTTAAGGGTTATATATGGTAAGAGTTGGACACCATCAATAGTGTGTACACACTGCATTTACCATTTAAATAAGTGGGAAAAAAATGGAGACGCCATGCCATTTGGTGTTCCAATGATTTGGAGAGATCCCATAGTTCATGTTGAAGATGAGTGTTATGCGTGCATAAATTATACAGCGGGTATAAACAGAAGAAAAATGACTTATATGTCTTATACTGAAACAGCATATGCTCGATTTCCGCTGCCACATTCTGATGAAATTACTGTTCCGGGTAGCCATATACCAACAGAACATATTCCCTCAATAATTCATTCTGTTGAAGCGGATAGCCCAGCTACTTTAATGTATCAACCGTCATGCATCACGGTTCCATGCAGTCACAATGAAATCACGCAAGATCGTCTGGATATAATGGTACGGCGTCTAAAATTATCTCAAAGACAGAGCATTCTCTTGGCAAAAGAGTTAAAACGAGCTAATATTTTAGCACCAGGTGTACAAACATACGGGGCTATCAATCGCCATAGACGATTTACGACTTTTTTTAAATCTATTGAGAATAATTCTATTGCGTATTGTACTGACATCCGCGGATTGGTTTTAACAATGCAAAATGAATATAATCCTGGAGATTGGCGCTTATTCATTGATTCTTCCAAAAGTAGCTTAAAAGCAGTTTTGCTACATGTCACTAATTTAAAAAGTCCTATTCCGATAGCACTTAGCACAAATACTAAAGAGACATACGCATCAATGAAAAAAATAATACAGTTAATTAAATATGAAGACCACAAGTGGAAAATATGCGCAGATTTAAAAGTGGTAGCTCTTTTAAGAGGCATGCAATTGGGCTATACTAAAAATATGTGCTTCATGTGCTTATGGAATACGCGTTTCGATGGCGACCAGTACAATACACGGGATTGGGCTTTACGTGAGGAAAGCAGATTGCATAGAAACAATGTTATTGAATTACCACTTGTGTCGATGGAAAAGATTTTGCTTCCTCCACTCCACATCAAACTGGGTATTGTAAAAAATTTTATAAAAGCATTGAGCCCAGATGGTGTTGCTTTTACCGAATTGCACCGAATTTTTCCACGATTAAGCGGCATGAAAGTAAAAGAAGGTATGAACTCTAACTATTTTATTAAATTAGATTTATATTTCATTTCATAATGTTTCTATTTTACGGGAATTCTTAATGGACCGGACATTCGCCGTCTTATGAAGGACCATCAATTTGAGGTTGCATTGAATGATATCGAGCTATTGGCCTGGAATTGTGTGAAATCAGTAATAGAAAATGTATTAGGAAATCATCGGTCTGAAAACTGGCGAATTTTAATCAAAAATATGCTAACCGCATTTAAAAACTTAAACGTTAGAATGTCATTGAAAATACATTTTTTGCATTGCCATGCCGAAAAATTTAATGAACAATCACCAGCCGAGTCTGATGAGAATGGCGAGAGATTTCACCAAGTAACAGCCAGGCTCGAACACTGGTATAGCGGCAAACAACTTGATTCGCTATTAGGGGATATTTGTTGGAATCTGCAGGAGGAAGAAGAATCCCATCATTTGTTTCTAAGGCCTAGGATTCACTCCTAGGGGGATAAAATGTATGACCGACCTCCAATGTTTTTTGTTCTTAACATTTTCTTAAATTATACTTTCCCTTTATCACCATCCCTTAGGGGGGCCCCAATACAAATGTTGCGTTTTATGAAATTCTTAGATTAATTAAAATTTGTCGACTTTTGTGAATAAAATCAAAAGTTGCAAACATATTTTAATTGTTTATAGCTTGTTTTGTTTGCAGCTTTGTTTTTTATATGTCTGCAAAAAATTAGAAGCCTAGCTGAATTTTTCAATTTTTTATGAATTTTAAAAAAATAAAAATTTCGAAATTTTTATAAAAAAATTAATTTTTTTTTCAAAAAAAAAATTATGTTTCTAAAACGACTGCGAATGTTAGAAAGAAGTTTTACTTTTCTTAAAGGAAATTTTATTGCGGAATTTTGGTTTTTTAAGTTTTTTCAATAAGCTAAAGCGTTTTTGAGTTACGCGAACATATGTTGTGCAACCTCCTCCATTTTCGAAATAACGGTATATCTCGAAAACCAGAGCCAATCTTAAAAAACCGTGGGCACCACTGGATTCAGCGTACCCGAATTATGTTAAAACGCTAGGTGCCCAGCTTGTCACGAAAAAAAAGTGTCAATTTCATGCACAGTGTAATAAATAGAAAACAAAAAAAAAATAAAAAAATTTAAATTTAAAAACAAAAAAAAAATAATAAAAATATAAATAATATATAAAATAAAAAAAAAAGTTAGAAAAAAAAAATATATAAAAAAAAAAAAATTAAAAAAAATTTTTTGGCTCAGCTCATATCTCAGTTGTTTATATACCGATGTTTCTGATTTTCAATACCGATCTACTCCCGAATATTTCTGATATTTTAATACCTCACCGGGGTCCAGGCGATATCGGGGGGCTTCAAAAAGTTGATTTCAACATACACACGGACAGACTGACTGAGCTTAATCGACTCCCCTATTCATAAGCTTTCAGAAAATATATACTTTATGGGATCGGAAATGAAAATTGTAAAAATTTCACACGGAATGACAAACCTATATATACCCTTTTTCACTGTGTGAAGGGTATAATAAAACAAGTTCCAAATTATACGCTACACCAAGTATAGCTATGATCAAGATAATTTAGTAAAAAACAAGTACGAGCGCTATATTCGGCCGTGCCGAATCTTATATACCCTTCACAACGTGTAGTCATGCAATAACAGTAGTTTGTATCACCATTCCATATGATATACGTATATACATATAAAAAACATACATATATAAAAACATCCCATTGTAAAATTATAAATTTACGTATGTATGTTAAAAAAAAAATTTAAAAAAAAAAAATTAAAAAAAAATTTAAAAAAAAAATTAAAAAAAAAAAATTTTATAAAAATTTAAAAAAAAAAATTTTATAAAAATTTAAAAAAAAAATTTTATAAAAATAATTAAAATATATATAATAAACATAAAACAAAAAAAATAAAAAAAAATATATAAAAAAAAAATTAAAAAAAAAATAATAATAAAAATATAAATAATATATTAAATAAAAAATAAAACAAAAATAAATAAATAAATAAATAAAAAAAAATAAAAAAAAAAATTTTTTGGCTCAGCTGGGATTCGATGCCACGTTTTCTCTAACCAGTATACACGTTTGTATGTATGTATGTTGTTGTAATGTTGTTTTTGTGAAAAAAAATCGAGGTGGTCGTGGGTTTTTGCTCATATCTCAGTTGTTTATGTACCGATGTTTCTGATTTTCAATACCGATCTACTCCCAAATATTTTTGATATTTGAATACCTTACCCGAGTCCAAGTGATGTCGGGGGGCTTCAAAAAGTTGATTTCAACATACACACGGACAGACGGTCAGACGGACAGACGGACAGACTGACAGGGCTTAATCGACTCCCCTATTTATAAGCTTTCAGAAAATATATACTTTATGGGGTCGGAAATCAAAATTGTAGAAATTTCACACGGAATGACAAACCTATATATACCCTTTTTCACTGTGTGAAGGGTATAATAAAAGGATTATATTTGGTTAAGCCGATTCTAAAGATAACTTTACACACTTGTAGGTAAATGTAGGTAAATCCAAAAATTAGAGCTGATAATTAAAACCTTATTTATAATGTATAATCAATTAAAGCCTTAGAAAACTTGGTTATTCTATGGAATATATTTATCTGTAAAAACACCTTTCGCTTAAGCTTTGACGCTTGTGGACCGTTTAAAAAATATCAAAATTTTCTTACAGCTAAAACATTTTATTTATTCTATATACTTAGTGTTAACCAACGGTTAACCAAATATAAAATGGACTAGAAAAATAAAATACTTTAAAAAAGAAAAAATGTTGGTTGGGTTTTTGAGGAAAATTTTTATAGTGTTTTGTTTTATTTTTGAATTCTCATTTTGTTAATGAGAATTTGAAAATATAACTTATAACATTTTAAACTTTTTCAAGAATTTGGGTAAAAAGGTCTACTGATGATCTGGTATAGGCACTAGTGCAATGCATATAGACCAGCTTAAACCCACTAAAATATAATTGGAATAAAAAAAATATGACTCATTGGTATTTTGAAGTTTATATCTCAGTAAGTTACAAGTCTATTTTACACTTTCTATTGTAAGAATGATTTCTGACAATATGACTGGCAATCTTGTTCAAAAGTAATTTAAGAAGCCATGGTAACTTGATTTATTTTAAATTTTCGGTTATTTATAGGCTTATGTACCATTTGTAATTTGTACAATCTTTATTACCGAACCCATGAAGCATATTTTACACTCAGGGGTTATGAATACGGAAGTTGTTTCAGTGATGGCCTGCTGTCCATTTGGCTGCGTGTTGGTTAAAATCAACTTTGAGAAGCTCTTTTTACACAGATCTGTATACAACACATATCGACCCATAACCATCTGATATATAAAAAAATAAACACCCCTACCTCCGGTTTTCCCCTATACTTAAATCATAAAAATTAAACATTTTGAGCCCATCTACGGCTATCTGTCACTAATTGGTAAAGTTATAGGCAAAAACTATTTAAAAAAATAATTTTTTTAAAAATATTAAATTTCTCAAGCCAAATACTTTTAAAACACGTCAGCAACACCCAATTGCAAGTCTTAGCCTCGAAAATTATGTCTGGAAAATATAAAGCAATCCGTCTGAAAGAAACTGAGCTATAAGCAACAATATACAATTGCTGCGGTGTTTCTCACAAAATTATCAAACTAAAATCGATTTTTTCAGCTTCTAGACATCTGAGACGATCAATATCAAAGCCACAGCTTTGACTAGCAGAATAAAATACACTATAAAAAAGAGTAAAATACATGATGGCCGTTACTACAAAATGGCGTACAGTAAATTTACATATGGTTTAAACTTAGTATTTAGAAATCTACCTTTTCATCCCTTAATATTACTATTAAATATATCGTCTTGACCAGTAGAGTATAGTAAGTTATAGCAAAATGTGAGGTCCATGATGGCGTCCGAACTGAAATGGCGGAATTTTTTTTCTGAACCCCATTAATTTGGGTATTTATTGAAAGGGCTTGACTTGAAGAAAACTGTTTACTATATAAAAATGTACAGTCAAAAATTGCGTTAGAATTAATAAAGCAAAATGTTATAAACGAGAGACACTTCCAACACCCACACATGGTGCCCATCGAGGTCCATTTTGATTTCTTTGATTGAAAAAAAGCAGAAAGAATTAATTTAAAAAACAATTATTAAAAAAGGGTAAAAAAGGAAAAAAAAATAGCGTAGAAGAAATTAAGCAAAATAAGTGTAGAAGTCCCAAGGAGCATTTATTGTTTGTTTCCTAACCACACCTACCCCTTTGATGAACCCAATGATATTCTCCAGTTTGCACCCGGAGGCATTACTAAACTCATCGTGGAATCGTTTACCCAACCGCTTTAACCTGCGGTTCCTCATCTCCACACATCCTTCAATAATATGGAGTGCCCTATTACCCATTAACATGATGGCATATTGTCCAAACTCATCGTTGGATCTACATTTTTATTTAATTTTTGTATTATATAAAATCTATGCTATTTTGCAATAAGATCATTGTACCAATATACAGGATGGTGGAAAGTATTATCAGATTTGACACTTTCGAAAATAGCTCTCTTTCCTTTTTGTATATTTGCCCTTATCCGATTCCGTCGTACGACTGAAAGAGCTTTCCCCTTATATATCACACATATCTTAAGAATTTCTTTAAAGTGTTGCAATCCCAATGACGAACTCATACCACCTACCTCCTTAATAGTGGCTATGAAATATATGCATACAAACAAAATAATGAAACCATAAAAGCTTGTGAATTGTTCATACTTCTCTTCAGTACTGGTATATGATTGCGGGTCATAGTATTGCTGCTCAGCTGTGGAGGGAATAATCTTTAATTTTAGTTTAAGAAAAGATGCCAAATATTTTTGTTATTACTTTTGTTATTAACTTTTTTTATCGTACAGAGGATTACATACATGTATGTATGTGGTTTGTAATCGATATAGAAAGAAACGTAATTGAAACTTATAATTGAAAGAAATAATGAAAAGCTTATAATAGAAATAAAAAAATTATATTAAGCTTTTCTAAATATTATTATGTAAAGAGACAAAAATTACATTATAGAATGTGTTAAAAATGTTGTTGAAAATTATAAATTTAAAATTTCTAAAAACTTTTAATATATTCTTCTGTTTATAGAATTCGTAAATTATGTTGTGGGAACACAATATCACAAACGAATCAATATGATTGACCCAAGAGATCTGCACAACAGCTGAACAGAACAGGCAGCTTTTGTCTAGCTTCTAAAATAAAAAATAACAAAATTATTATTTCAAACTCGAATCCTTTGAATTAAATATTTTACTAGCCGATTCCGGCGCTCGTTGCTACGCCCCATAGAGGAGTATTTGACCTGAAAAGCTGGCCAAAAAGGCAAAACTAAATTTTAAGAAATCTTAAGAACTAAGAGCGCAGCTCGACAGACAACAATATTTTACATTATATTGTAAATTTTGAAGACTTTTAGTTGCGATTTGTAGCTCTGAGACCCTGCTAAAGTCGGGAAAGTGAAGAAAATTATATGAGATTTAAATGTTTTTTTCGGTTTCTGGTTGTTTATATGATTTTTTTTTTGCGGCTAAACGAATAAAGGTTTAACAATTATTTTTTTTTCGCTGAAAGGTTTGATCAAAATTTATTTAAAAAATAAAAAAAAAATTAAATATGTTGAATATTCATGTTAAAACAATTCGTTCAAAAGCTAAAAACAAAAAAAATTATACACTTTTTTTTTTGCAAAAAAAAGAAAAAGAAGAGGTTTTTGAAACTGAGGTTAGCATCTCTACGAATTATGTTTAATACCACAATAAAATTTGAAGTCTCTAATTTTAGAAACAAAAAAAAAGTGTGGGCAAGTTTGCGCCATTATTTTTGGCGATTTTTTTAAATTTTCACTTTTCTTCAATTTTTGCTCATCAGACACGTTTTCTGACACATTTATAACGTCATAAACTTTTATGTATTTTGAATTATTGATTTCAACTGTTATTCACATCACTTTTAACACTTCATAATGTTAATACCCGCCTATAGTTATAAATTTGAAAAATTTTGTATTATCGATAATATTTATAATGCAATGTCCCACACATCCCCATAAAAGATATTTTTATATACCTGCTCTACAAAACATTATATGTTAAAAAAATAAATACCGTACCTAATAAGAATAATTATTAAAAGCATTTATCACAAAAATAAGTTTACAAAAAATAAATATATGTAGGTACATAAAAAATACATGGGCACCCAGGTATCAGGCTACCATCCAATTGTCAGAAGAAGCTGCTGAGGCCAGAAATAAGCACCTACGATTACATCGTACGAATTATTCGAGGAAAATCAGAACAAGCGATACAAATCGAGATGTTTTGAATAGGTAATTTCTGAGCAGTGACCCTTTTATAAGCTGCAGTACGCAAAGAGAACGGAATAATAAATCAGTTTAACTTGTCCATATATTAAGTATTATATAATATATTATATAAAAAAAATACTGCCTTTAACAGAAAATCCTTACGTACTAGAGAAAAACGAAAAACAGATTTTAATTAAGGACATCAAAATCCATATAGTCCACATACTTTTATTTCTAGGGGAGACAACAATTTGTTTTGTTGCGCAGTGTAATTTTTTCAAAATCTGCCACTTGCTTTCTTATATCATACTACACCTAAAACTACCAGAAAACTAAAACTTTTAATTAAAAAAACATATTAAATACTTTTGGCCAGCTTTTCAGGCTAAATACTCCTCTGTGCGCCCCTTAATTAATAAAAATGCATTCTGAATTTCAATTGAATATCAAGTGCAACAAGCGAAAAATTATAACTTTTTTTATGGGCGTGGCACTTCCCACTTTTTTAATCACGAAATTGTATAGTCATGACAGTTCAATATGTTCGCAAAGTTTCAGAAAAATGTGTCAAGTCCAAGTAGCTAAAAGTGATAACTTTTTTTTTATGGGCGTGGCACTGCCCACTTTTCCAATCACGAAATTATAAAGTCATGACAGCTTAATATGTGTGCAAAATTTCAGAAAAATCGGTCAAGTGCAAGTAACTAAAAATGATAATTTATTTTTTATGGGCGTAGCCCTGCCCTCTTTTTACCACCCATAAACACTCCCTGGAATGTGTACAACAACTTGGAAAAGTTTGAGTACGATCGGCTTTACGGTTTCGGAGTCTATAGCAAACATACACACACAGACAGAGTTTCACTTTTATATATATAGATGTGTCCCAATAACAATAACTACTGCTCTTGAAAACAAATAATAAAATTTTAATTTTCGAAAAACCTAAACAAAGACTAACAAAATGGTTCTCAGTTTTATATTTTTAAATTAATTAAAACATCTAGACACTTAGTCTGCACAACATGATTTATGAATTATTGAAAACTAACAGGTGATTATTATGTTGTCGATTGCTCTTTCACTTTAGCGCCTTCGTTCATTCCATACTTCTCTTCCTTGCGTTGGCTTATTTTGCAGGCAAACACAGTATGGCACAATATCGTGTCGCCACCGTCGTATCCTGGTAGAGTAGTTGGTATAAGTTAATTTAAAAAAACAAATCATATTTTTCGATATTTACTTTATTTAAAAAAAAAACTTTAAGCGCTTGAAATAAAACTAAAAAACTTTCTGCTCCAAATCCTTGTTTTAGTGTTTCACAATGAGATTCTTTGAAAGTAAATATTGTTGTTGTTGTTGTTGTTTAGATTTATGTATATTTTGGCTGTGCCCAGAATAAAGCGCCATAATATTTTATACATTTTGACAGTTAAATTAAATTGTAATTGAGTAAAGGCGTTAAGTTGAAACAAAACCATGAAATAGGGGAGAATAACAGAGTTTTAAAAGAATGATTTCAATGTATAAATGCAGTCTGATGTGATTTCGACAAGAAGTAAATAAATAAGATGAACAAATTCAGAAACCATGTACATGTTAACTTAGAGTTGTAGGTTTAACTGCACTAACGTTAGGGTCATAAGTGACAATTATAAGATGAGTATTAATATTATGAAATTACCCTTTTATTATTCCTCGCTATTATAAAATCATTCTAACCAACAATACAGTGCACCAGCGTAAACATAAAATCATTGCACGTTATTATAACATGATAAGTGATCATAATATAAAGCTCATATGCATCACAATTACGTCACCTTTTACAAATATGATTTTAAAGGTAGACTTCAATATTATGTGATTAATTACTTAAGTGTGATAACTTTTAGTTATTTTTTCCATTTGCTTTAAAAATTGATTAATTACTCCTAACATTCTTCTGTACAAAAGTAATTAATTATTTGTTAGTTTTATTTTACTTTACTTTATGTATTTTCAAGTAATCAATAAGACAAAAAGAACATCCCATATTGGTAAATTTTCTATTTTGTTTTTTCTTTTTATCTCCAACATGTTGGTTGTGACGGCATCAAAAAGAGGAGGGTTCAACTATCGGTTCCTAAAAGAAAACACACAATTTGTTAACAAAATATAATTAAAAATCGTTATCTTAACATCACCCAAGTTCTCATCTGGGTTGAACAGTACAAAACCAGTTGGCAGCCATTAAAGTGTCCAAAGGTCGTTTCATTCATTATATTTGACTTCAGTATATGAACATGTAAGAAGTATATTTGAAACTAAACAATTAATATTATTTCTGCTTGTATCTATAATTATCTGTTATTAAATTCAAATCTTATATGTATATTAATAGGCAAGTCGAGTTTTTGTTACGCAATTAACGCTCACATTATACAACCGATTATATTTAAAATTATTCAATTTTATAGGGATTTGCCCTAAATCTTAATTAAATTTGGTTCAGTGTTTTAAGCGTTTAAAGTTGCTACCAACATATGCGTAAAACATTCGTGAGTGATAAAATGAAAACAAAAACTTGTTAAGTCAACTTTGTTTCCTGCAGATAACGTGACTAGTCCATACACGCATGCAAATTTTACTCCGTAATGGACTAGGCCTAGTCTAAAGGTTACTCAAATGTGTAGAAAAAAACATGGTCGATTTAACATTAAGATGTCCTAGTACTGGACTATATAACCCATCGGAATAGTTTCAAAACTACTCTCTGTCACTACGCGATGGAGCACCTACACGACTTTCCCTGCAGATAACGCGACTAGTCGACATAACATGTAAAGTATACTCTGTAATGGACTAGGACATATCCAAACATCACCCAAATGTATGGATAAAACGTAGTCAATTTAACCTATAACCCATCGGGGTAGTCTCAAAACTACTCTTTGTCACTACGCGATGGAGCACCTACACGACCATTATACACGTCTTAACAACAATATATGTAATCGTTAAAACACGAACACTTGTCGTTTAAATACAAGCTCTTGCTTAAAAATGATATGGTCCATAACTGCATTAAATAGGACCATGTTGTAAGTAGTCCATTTAGCTAAAATGGACCATGTAGTCAAATATTATCTGTAGGGCTGATACAAATGGTTTTTGCATGTGTATGTATGTGTTTGTATATGTGTTCCGTCAATTACGTTTATTCAATGGTCAAGCTGTTGTGACTAAATTTCTCACCAAATTCACTCTAGCTATTCGATATTAATCTGCCAACCGTATATGAAGAGTTCGTACCGAGAAAAATATTGCTGTTTTGTCGGCCAGTGCTAATAAAGATATGCCAATTCGTCACCGCTGTCAACAATTGGGCTTGAGGAATTGAAAGAATGGGCTTGCCTAAATTGAAAGGATTCAACTTAGATGTTGTATGGTTTTAACGAGCAAGCCACAAGACAATATTGCAGCTGGTATTGGTGACATACCGGCCAAAATGCTGGAAAATGTATGCTAAAATTGAAGGTTACGGATGGACCACCTACACCATTAACATAAAGGTTAGGTTAGGTTAGATCCGGCAGCCGCCCGAAGGTATAGCTCACTTGGGTCCTCCGAGGGTCCCGTTGTGATACCGTAGGCACCATCGCCCGTACGTCTATGTCCTCTGGCCGTCGTTTCTCAGCCATCCTGTCCTGTTTACGAAGGTATGGATCTTTCCCAGTTCAACTGCGGAAGGACAAGTTTTACTTACAAGCATTCGTTGACCAAGAATCTGGCGTCTCAGGTCCCCGAATGCAGGACAATTGCAGAGAAGATGTTCAGTCGTCTCCTCCTCTTCTTCGTTATCGCAACTTCTGCAGAAGTCGTTGTAAGGGATATTCAGCCTTTTCGCATGTGTACCTATAGGCCAGTGTCCGGTAATGACCGCTATTAGGTTCTTAAGGTGGATTCGGGGCATATTCACTGCATATTGCGTCCTATGCATATCCATGTCAGGCCAGATCTTTCTGGTTTCCAAACAAGTGGGTTCTCTCACCCATCTTTCCTTGGCATCCAAATAGAATTAATGCGAGATTAGCTGCTTACCCTTCGATAAGGGAATACCCAAAGCATAACTGGATTCAATCGAATATAATGTGGTACCTATAATGTGGCTCTATTATTACCATCAATATCCCCATGTCCTGGAACCCACACAAGGGTAACCGTCGAATGTCTCGCTATCTCCTCAAGAGACACCCGGCATTCCTGGGCAATTTTCGATGTGCTGTACACACTCTCAAGGGACCTAATAGCCGCCTTCCTGTCAGTAAATATATAAATATATAAATATCCCTGCCAGATATTTCATTATACTGAATCTGTTCCGCGGCTGTCCTAATAGCCATTAGTTCGGCCTGTATCGCGCTACAGTAATCCGGTAGCCTAAGGGACAATTCCAAACCCAACTGGATCGAAAAGATACCACATCCAGCTCCAGCATGTGATTTCGATCCGTCAGTAAATATCTGGATGGCATTCTCCGGAGGTCGGAGGCCGTTGTCGTATTCAGATCTATCCGGTATATTCGTCACGAAACCCGGATCGAATGATGGTTCAGGTACCTTGTAATCAATAGGAGAAGCAATATTGATAATACTTAAAATTCTTGCATGTCCATAATTCACATACTTCCATGCCCCAAGCCTCAGTGCGGTGTCCACAGCCATCTGCCTAGCCATTATGTCTGGTGGTAACCAGTTTTAAATAGTGAACAGTGCCTTAGATGGTGTGGTCCTAAGAGCACCAGTTATCATAATCGCAGCCATTCTCATAATACGTCCGAAACTGTCCTGGTGGATTCTCTTCTCCAGCGCCACCCACCAAACTGCCGCTCCGTAATAAAGAATTGGTCTGACGACAGAATCATATAGCCAGTATAAGTTCCTGGGGTTAATACCCCAATTAAGGCCAATTGCCCTCTTGCAGCAGTATAATACAGTTGCCGCCTTAGTGGTCCATTAACATAAAATAATCGTACAAAATTTAATGGCAGGCAAAACACAATGAACCACATATGTCTCCGAGTGTGCTTCCAGCACCCCTCTATCCTACCTAAATGATAACAGGCATTTATTTATCGCCACAACTAAATTTTTTTATCGTATTGATTACACGATAGCGACAGAATTCCGACAAGGTTATTAAAGAGTGAACCAGAAAAGACTTATACTTGTAGTAAGTAAAATAAAACTTAAATCGTTCAATATAGAAGAGTTTATTCGAATATTTTACAAATAAATTAAACATTAAAATATTATTCGATAAGTGTAAATTTATCCTATTTTTCCGGAAATCCTACCATTAAAGATTCTAAGCTTGTTTCTGTTACCTTTTCCGATGAGGCGGTCCATAATCGTACATTTCCTGAGATACCATTCCTGATTTCTTTATTTATTTTTTTAAAAGAAAGGTACAAAATTGTCATTATTGATTGAATACCACTCAAGTGTTTCCATAGTCGCGTAATGCATAACCGAGCCAGAAATATGAAGCGACTCTATGTTGTTTTAAGAAACGTAAAAAGCATATCTGTAGACACTCTGTAATATATATTTCTCTGTTTATCGTGCCCGATGTCACAAATGATTATTTACTTATTGGGGAATTTTGTTTGTTTTTGGTCCAGTATTGTTTTTGAGCATTAAATAGACCTTCAGACATATATAAATCTTGACCTGAAAGTTGTGAATAGTCTGCATAAGGTTCAGCACCATAAAATAACAGGTGTATTTTTTTTAATAAAATTTTACTAAGTTTTTTCGCTGGTTCTTTTGATTTTCAGTTCCTTACGCTATTGCAATCTGGAACTTTCTGTTTTTAATACGCCTTCAAATCAGCATTAGCTTTCATTCTGCGCACAAAATAATCAAAGCATTTTACATTAAGAGCTAATCTTCTGATGCTCGTAAGAGTTGTTCGACTAATTTTACCTTACCAAGTGTGTTAGACCTTTTCTTCTGCCTGATTCAGGTTTCCTTTCAATGATTAAGTCTTTTTTTATTCTGTATAATGACTTTTGAAAGTTTCAATGAATTATTTTAGATTTTATTATTTGTTTTACGCTGACCACTTTGACCGAAATATAATTGAAAATGAATAATATCTGACGTATTCTTAAGGACTGAGGTGATACAAAAATAGTAATTTGTTGAACCAAGGTGTGTAAGAGTGTGTGGTTGAGAGGGAAAATCTATAACAAAGATTTGGGTATTAATTCTCTTTCTGTGAAACCATGAAAAAAATTATTTTTTGTGTCACATCATATGGGCCACCCATACTGTACACTGTACCCAAACTTTTAATTTACGTTTGATCTTATACATATATATGTATGAATAAGTTGTCTTATATTTTATTTTATAACACGCAGACGACTGATAACTTATTTACAAACCTACACATGCGTTGAAGTAGTCTACTTTTACTGAAGGTTTATAGAAAAATACATTAAAGTCTAGGCATACCCGTTGTACGCACACTTTTGTGATGGTGTAAACGTATGTTATTGTAATGCGGCAAGGGTTATTTTAGTGACAATATAAACGACAAATACCATCCGTTAAAAGTTTAAACATTTTTTAAAAGTATCGTTAAAGACAATATTTGGCCCCAGAGGATACAATGTACGCATATGCACGCAAACACGTAACATGCCTCGATGCGTGTGAACATAAATGTTGTGAATGTGTTGATTATAAAAATATTAAAAAATATAAAACTTTTAGGGCCATTATGACAACTTGTCGTTAGTTTAAGGCAGGATTTTGTCGGACTGATAAATGGCTTTGCATTGTAAAGCCTTCATTTGTTACTTTTTTTTATCCATTAAATATTATTATCAATAAAAATAACAATAAAAAATGAAAGTTGTAATAATATAAAGCAATTTATCGGGCACAAAAAAGTTCTACCCTTAACTAATGGCAAGTTGCAATAATTTCTCTTAGAATAACATATAGATTTACTTTAAATATCTACAGGGAGAAGTAGAGAATATTATCTTAAAAAAAAGGTGTAAGGAAATTGCTTCATTTCAAGTCAATTTGTAAATATTTCAAACAATTTTGGTTTTAAGTTATTTCTAGAAGTTTGTCTCTATTTTGCTTTAGTTTAAATTGTAAATAAGATAGATGTAATTTTTATCCAATACATTTAGTTCCAATCAAAGAGTTATGATGCAGAAACAGTAGCTGCTTTCGAAAATGCATTCCATTTGGAATTTTAATATTTCACAGTAAAATTTAAAAAATCAAATATTTTTTTATTTTTATATATATTTTTTCCAAAAAATTTTTGCCTATAACTTTTCCGATTAGAGCCCGCTTTATCCAAGATTTTTCGCGAATATCTCTAGAGGCTTATTATATCTACAAATAGTAGCAAAGGTACCTATAAATTATTCTATGGCTGAAAAATTTTTATTTTGGTGGTAAAAATATGGGGAAAAACAGAGGCAGTCGTGTTTATTTGCTCATATCTCAGAAAGTTATGAGGCGATTGTGCTGAATTTCAATAGCGATTTATTCCCGGATATTTCCAAAAGATTGATTACATACGCAGATTTGAGGAACATACATACGGTTGCTTCTAAAAGTTGATTTCAACCAACATACGGACAGACGGCTTATAGAAAATATATACTTAATGGGGTCGGAAATAAAAATTGTAGAAATTACAAACAGAATGACAAAATATATACCCTTGTGCACCACAGGTGAAGGGTATAAAAACAAACCTGAAATTTTATAGAGTGTGTTTTATCTAAGCAAATGTCTCAAAAATATAATTTTTTTTTTTTTTAATTTGAGAGAAATAAGACTTTATTTAAAAAGTTTATTCTAATTTTAATAGTCTTGTTTTACTTGATTCTGTAAAACAAGCCCATTTGTATATGTCTTAAGAATACTAGAAATAAATCGTACTCTAATTTTTAATCGCGATTTCGACTAAACTTAAGAACTTTATTCTTAGACTTAGAACTTCATTTTTCTTTCTGTGTATCAACCGCAATCGTATACCGAATTTTCTTTTAAATCAACTTTTAAATCTAATAAACTATGCAAGAATGTGGACTTTGTAATTAAAAATCCAAGTTAATGTTTTAAATGCATTTTACAGTCAGTCCTCGACTTTACCAGAAGTCCACAAATTTTCGACAAAACCTGTTCATACGAAAAAACGTAAAAATTTAATAATTAGAATAAAGCGCCACCTAGAGGACAATTTGAGTTTTCCTATTCTGACCTTAGTGGTGAATATGAGTCGCTGTGGTTCATATGACTGCAGCACCTTCTATCGGATAAAAAATAAAACGGAAACCTAATATAGATCGACTGCACGCACAGAAAAAATATTGTTGTGGAAACCATAATCGAAGAGCAACATACTATGATTGAATTGTATGATTATATTTAAAATAATAATGGTTACCAGTTATCATTATTATGTTTAATTTAATCATCATTCAATAATCATATATATGACTACAATTGAAATCGACAATCGTTGCTTTTTTACGGCAAATTACTGTCTTTTGCTGTAACATACTCATATCGATTGTACTTACCAATTTAATTGCAATTTTTATATCAATATGTTTTTACATTTTCTCGTTTATTTTTAAATTTTCTTTAATTTTTCAAAATTTTTGTTCATTTTTTGACATCTCAAACTTTTAAAATAATAAAAATTTATTCAGCAAGAAGAAGAACAATTGAAAACAAATTAGTATTTAAAAGAAATCATAGCTTGATTACTTTGTAATCATACTGTTGTCTCACTTATTATTTAATGATTATTTTTAATTTTTAATGATTTTGAATATAATGTTATTTTTGTCAAATTAATTTTTTTAAATCATACTATTTTCAAATGATAACCATTTTGAGATTTTTATGAAAAGTAATCATTTAATGATACAATTCAAACAAATGCTTGATTATCGCGACAAAATATGATGAAATGAAACAAAAATAACTATTACTTGTTTTCGACAACCAAATATTGTTTTAGAAAAAATAATATCACCGTCGTGATCATGTCGTAACCATGGTTTTTCTTTGCGTGTGGAAGCCGTGATAAATATGTTCTTGAAATCATGCGTTACCAACAAACTCACAACTTATTTTATATATAGGTAACCCCAAGATAATATGGTTGCCCTACAACTCTGATACACGCTTACATATCGAATTTGGGTCACTGGGAATCATCTGTATGTTTGTAAAATATAGATACGAATGTAATTTGTTAAAATTTTCTATAGAATTTATTTTCTTATTAAAAAAAAAAATTTACCAAAAAAATTTGTTTTTTTTTCAATAGATCATGTCTCAAGAATTTTTAAAGTGAATTCAATCATAAATTCCTTCGATATATAAAATTCAAGACACTTCAGTTGTTTGACCCCAATATGTACTTGTGTATCAATGTATGTATTACTTCAACATTTTATAATTTTTTTCACACTTTAGCACGCTTCACATTGTGTGGCGCCCTCGGCATGTAATACAGCGTTACGTTTTTAACCACAAACAAACAGAAACATTTCAATACAAACTAATGAAATTAATTAACAGCGTGTTGAAGTAATATTTTTTAATTTTTTTTTTTTTTTAACTTTTGGTTGACACACTTATGCGTTCACGCTAGTTGTGGTTGTCGATAAACTTAAAACTTGCTCTTTAGAAACAGGCAAACCTGCATTTTTGCCAATCACACATCCAACACTTTCATATGAGGGGGCCAGGTACATGCAAAAAACACTAGTCAAGTAATAAATAAATTCTAGTTTTTTATAATAAAAAAAAATGTATAAGTGAACGGTAAAACCGGTAAACGAAGGTTTTATTAGATATGACAACTACTGTAGAAATATTAATCTAAATTATTAATATACATTATTAAATTACAATTTTAATATTTAGTTTAAATAAGATTTCCGTCTGACCTCCATGCCAACAAAAAAAAAAATTTAACAAATTATTATGGCTTGTTGTCTGGTAATGCACTAATAACACGAAATCTTTTACCTAAAAACAAAACCATTTTCACTGTTCCTAGGTTGAATATACTACGAATATTAACTTTGGACACTTTAAGTGAGAATGATTAAATGTGGAGGTCAGCAGTAATACATTACATTTCTATTTTTGTAAAAAAATACTTTTATAAGAGAATTTGAAAAAAAAGTAAAACACATTTAAGCTCACATTTAATTCTAAGACATAAGGTCACACTAAAACTTTATGTTTTCTCAAAAATCTAAGTACAGTGGCTTTAAAACCTTTAAGGTTGGAAATAATTTTATTTCTTGCGAACGATACACCTAAATGCAATTTTATGCAGTTGGAGCTATGAAGCCGAAATCACTTTGACCAAAACATTTAGCCGCAGCTGTTGGGTTCAACATATTTGGCAGAAGTTGTTATAACCGAAACAGTCAACTAAAGACGTTGTGCCCGAAACCATCAATTAAAGCATTGCTGCAAAGGTATTCGAACCCTTATTCAAGTACCAATACTCTCATATTGCTCGAATTATCAAAGCTTTTCATATTCTTCGCTCATGGGTGTAACCTGTATACCCTCTATGTAAGTTCTTCGTAGGTCGCCAAATTACATATAGGGCATGATCTAGTTTGTCGGAAATAATAACAGCTGCCTTTACTTGCAACAGTTTCGTAAAAGGCCGATGACAATAAGTATTAGTAGGACTATTAGATACCCTTCTTTGCATCTCCACCTTAAACTAATTCATGAACCAGCATGCTCATCCTATGTGATATCGGGGGACATTTTTCTCTTCGCGCGACTTCGTAATCATGCTTAATAGCAGTGCGTCCGTCGGCTGTAATGCAAATATTCTGTTTACAGTTCATCATAGACCATAATTCTGTGGCTTGGAGCTAAAAGGGCCAGTGTCACTTTTTTGCGTTTTTGAGTTAATCATTGCATTAGATTTGTTTTCTTGCTCTCTTCATTGTGGTAAAATAGCTAAAGTCATACTTAAGCCAGAACAGCTTCATAAATAAAATGCTGGCCAATTTCACTATGAAAGCATCTATAAAAGTTAAAGTTCAATTCCAATTTTCTCAAAAGTAAATATTTTGACATTGTCTCTTTTAGCTCCAAGCCACAGAATTATGATATAAGCTTTGGTACGCACCCTAATATTATACTTGCATTTGTAAGAGCTGTTGCAGTTGCTGGAGCTTAATATCTAACTCTATATGGCAAAGAGAAGAATACATGTCTGTTGTTTCTGTTGGTATAGTTTTGTTAGTTTCTTTTTGTTTTTTGTTGTTGTCTTCTAGATAGTTTTGTTTAAATCATGTTCGAACCTCGGCCGCTATTAGGGTTGAGAACAACCCCCAAAGAAGAGACGCAGCAACTAGGTGGGTAAATTGATCGGCTGAGTGGATCTTGCAGCTCGTAGCAGATTTAATTGCGTTAGTGAACTGCTCAATTTACTACTCGTAAAAGTTATATCCAGACTACAGAATCTATGCCAAAGGTTGCATTGCTGTTTTGAGTCATATCAATGCTTGGACGCTATTCGCTTTATTTGCACCTGTAACACATTTTTATGTAGTATTACGTATGTATGTATGTTTTATTGATAATAACAGGACCATTTTGGGAGGTGCAATTCCCCTATCACCAAGATGGTTTTTAAAGATATTGAAAAAAATAAGATTGTACTTACAAAATCAACTCAATTTAAGATTTTGCCAACAAGAAAAAAATGTTGTATCACGCCAATGGTATGAATGTATGTATGTACATAACACCAACCATTTAGTTTTTGATTGTTGTGATCTTTTTTTATACCTCGATCGTTTAGTGGCCAATTTCTTGCTGTCTTCAAAGTGTTACTTCCATGGAACAAATAGTCAGTACTCAAACAGTTTTAGTTTAAACTGTAGACGAAAATTGTTGCAAAATACCAACTCATCCAAAAAAACGTGAATTTTAACTAATTTGTTTAAAATGATTTGATTTCAAATAAAGCATTGATCGAAGTAGTAATTAGTGGTTTTTAAACACACTTTGTTTATCTCTTTAGTTTACAAAAACTCCTTTACAAAAAAAAACAACCTTTAAAATTTGAAAACTGCTACTTGAGTTAAATATAAATTTATAAAAAACAAGTAACAGTGCTATATTCGGCCGTGCCGAATCTTATATACCCTTCACAACGTGTAGTCATGCAATAACAATTGTTTGTATCACCATTCATCCCATATAAAATACGTGCATACGTACACGTTAGAATAAATGTGGCATCGAATCCCAGCTGAGCCAAAAAAATTTTATTTTATTTAATATATTATTTATATTTTATTATTTTTTTTTAATATTTTTTTTAAATTTTTTTAAAAAATTTTTTTAGAAAATTTTTTTTTTAAATTTTTTTAAAATTTTTTTTTGTAGTTTTTTTTTATTATTTTATTCTTATTTTTAATATTTTTTCTTTTTTTAATTTTTTTTTGTTTGGTATGTTTTTCACATGTATTTATGTATGTATGTTGTTGTTGTAATTGTGAAAAAAACGAGGTGGTCGTGGTTTTTTGCTCATATCTCAGAAAGTTATGGGGCGATTGTGCTGAATTTCAATAGCGATTCATTCCTGGATATTTCCAAGAGATTGATACCATATACAGATCTGAGGAACATATAGTTGCTTCTAAAAGTTGATTTCAACCAACACACGGACAGACAGGCAGACGGACAGACTGTCAGGGCTTAATCGACTCCTCTATTCATAAGCTTTCAGAAAATATATATTTTATGGGGTCGGAAATGAAAATTGTAGAAATTACAAATGGAATGACAAAGCTATATATACCCTTGTGCACCACAGGTGAAGGGTATAAAAAAAATATGGGAACGTATAAATACTAAAAACCATAAAAAATGCCGCAAAAAGTAATTTTTATTATTTCCGTTTAATGTGTTTTACTACAGTCAAACGTAATTAACTGTCTGTTTTTTTATTATTGAATTATATGGTTTAGTTTCATATCAAACACTTCTCTAATTGCACAAGTACATATGTGCCCCATTAAAAAACTTTTTGTAAAGCATTTGTTAAGAAATTAAATAAATAGTTAATAGATAAAATAGTTGTTTCTTTTCTAATTGGTTTTCTTTCTTTTATTTACAGGTAAATTGTGGTTTAAACTGAAACAAATATTGCCGTAAGTTCCATAGAATTACACATGTTTAATTGGAAAATTGTTTGTTTTGTCTGGATGGCATTTGTCGAATGAAAGTGTTTAATTAAATGAAGCGATATATTTCCACTTTAGACTCTGAGTTTGTAACTAAATTATATAAATAAGAAAGTAACGATTGGTGAGACAAATCTATTTATTTTCTAGATCATAGTATGTTGTTACGAAATAAGTTTTTTGTTTTTTTTTAAGATTTTAATTCCCTTAGATGTACATAAGACATACCTAAGTAAATATCAAATTGAATTAAAATAATAGTGAAATATTTAATAAACTATTGTAATATTTAAGTGTGTTTAATTAAATACAACTTTTAGCACGTAAATTTCAAGACTGCTGATTATTATTTGCAATAAAAGAATCCCAGTATATATAGAGGAAATAAACCAATATTTATAAAAGCTATAAACCTAACGATATTAAATTATTTTTGCTAACATTCCAGTAGACTTTTGTTACTAGACATCCAGAGTTTCGTCTTCGTTTCAATAGTTGTAAAGGTTTTAATATCAGAGCTAAGGCCAATGATGGTCTTGTAACTAAGAAACTCAGTCATTATTTTTATGAAAGTGACGAATGTTTTTTAAATTTTTCTAAGCAATTTATATGTCATACGGTTCTCAAATCTGGTAAATTTATCAACATGTGTTCTTACTTTGACTTGCTACTTAATTATGAATATGCTTACACTAAAAGATCACCTTTATATTATACCATCAGATGACTTGAAAAAGTAATTAATAATTTAACTTTCAGATTGAGCTAAATTTGTTCCAATTTTATAATTTTTCCCTACTGCTTCTACATATATTCAGCAGTGCATAAGGGAAGTTAAGGATTAGTCTTCTCGTAGTAGGGATGAAAAAAGCGCTTATCTATCTATATAATATTTATACATATAAAAGTGAAACTCTGTGTGTGTGTGTTAGCTATAGACTCCAAAACTGTAAAACCGATCGGGTTCAAACTTTGGTAAGTTGTTGTACACATACCAGGGAGTGTTAGTGGAAAAAAGAGGGCGGGGTCACGCCCATAAAAAATTAGTTATCATTTTAAGCTACTTGCACATGACCGATTTTTCAGAAACTTTGCACACATATCAAGCTGTCATGACTATATAATATTGTGATTATAAAAGTGGGTGGGGCCACGCCCATAAAAAAGTTATAATTTTGAGGTACTTGGACTGGACCGATTTTTCTGAAACTTTGCACACATATTGAGCTGTAATGATTATACAGTTTCGTTATTAGGAAAGTGCACAGTGCCACGCCCATTAAAAAAAGGTATAATGCTGAGCTTTTTGCACCTGATATTCAATTTAAATTCAGAATGCATTTTTATTCATTAAGGGGCGTGTGTGTAAGCTATAGACTGCGAAACCGTAAAGCCGATCGGGCTCAAACTCTTATGATTATACAATTTTTTTTATTAAAAAGGGGCCAGTGCCATGTCCAAAAAAAATGAGTTATCATTTTAAGCTACTTGCACATGACCGATTTTTTAGAAACTTTGCACACATATTGAGCTGTCATGACTATATCATTTCATGATTAGAAAAGTGGGCAGGCCACGCCCATAAAAAAAGTTATAATTTTTAGCTTCTTGCACTTGATATTCAATTAAAATTCAGAATGCATTTTTATTCATTAAGGGGCGTAGCAACGCGCGCCGGGCTTTGCTAGTATATTAAAAAAGAGGACCTAAGAATGAGACATTACATTAAAAGTCAAGCCTTTTACAAGTGCTTTCGAAAGACAAACAGTTAGGAAGGCTATTTCAACTCCTGGTGGAAATTTCTGTGTGTGATAGGTGAAATAATGGAATGACTTCAACCCAAGATAAAATAATTTTTTCTTAGCAGTAAATAACTCTATATGTACAATAACATGTTAATTGAATTGTGTGTATTTAAGTTCGGTTTATAGTCAATCGAAGTTTTAAATTTTTATAGTTTTCTTAAAGGGTGTTTTTAAAGCCAGCTAAAAGTTAATTGCTAACTGTCATGCGAGCTATCATATTGCGTTTATTTTTTGACATTTATTTCGCGGTATGTGTGTATCATCGTGTGTACTTGGCATGCGCTGTAGTAAATTAACAAACAAATATTGTTTAATACTCTTTTGAATATTTTTTTGTTTGTAATAAACAAAGAGTCTTATATTACACACAGCAGTAAAACAGTCAATACTCGATACATAGTACTTTATATTGGTTTGTTACAATCACATTGTTAGCGGTTTCACTATTAGCATTCATATACAGGCAACTGTTTAAGCATTGTACAAAGCATTGTTGTAATTGTAAGTAGAATATGATGAACAAATTGCTGTAGAATTTTAAATATTCCACTGTAACCAAAATAGCAAAGTTAGCAGTAATTATTTATGAAAATCGATGAATTTCAATAAAGAAGACGATTTTTTTTACTTCAATACAGAAAGTTTTATCAACTTTAACAAAAAACTGTTAAATTGTTTTGTTTAATTTCTTACTTTTACATTATACTCTGGCAAATCGTCATTATTAGAATTGCGTCTCAATAGGGCTACCAAATTATGCAAATTTACTTTAAAAATCAGTTATTAATTGGAGTAACTTATAAACGTCTTCCTGATTTTAATGGTGCACATTATCATCCATGCAAGCTCGCCATCCATCTAAATGTTTATAGCTTTTATATCACATACTTTTTTGAATACTGCAATAATACCAAAACCTCAAAGGAATGTTCGTACTGAAGTGAGTGTCGTCTCTGTAAACGCAAAAAGATCCAAATTTAACGATTTGTTGTCAGACGTAGGAAATGAAGTTATTTCCATTATTCAGGCGGACAATTTTGCGCTAAGATATTGGCCTTTATTATATTGCATCCAGCTGGTGCAGGAACTAAAGCCACGTAACAATTATATGAGTCGTTCTTCCACTCATAGTGCTCGTAGCTGTTGGAATCTGACTAAATGTTTTATCGCTAAATTGTGTTTAACGCTTTTTGAGTGGCACTAACACACATGAGACACTATAGTTTAACTCTATAATATTTAGCAAAAATCACAGTTTTATGCAGTTTAAAGCTGGTGGCATCATCGAAACGTATTTATTCGAATTTTAAATCGCAACTCGCGCTACGGTCAATAAAGTTCATTACCTAACTATGGTCAATGATTTCTTGTTTAAAAATACGCATGATCCGGGTGAACTGTGTTTTGGGGAGGATGGCTCTTCATGTTCCAATAATCGATTTACTGAAAACAGGGCTTCTTAATTGGCCTCCAAGATCGTGTGACATCTGTTGATTATTTCCTATCATAGAGAACATCACTGATTTATACTTATAAGCCAGCAATAACTGACATCTGGAAGGGCAACAATGTTCGTGTTATTCATAACATGCGGCCAGCATTGCTTGAGAACATTGGCCAGAATGCGCTTTGCAAACATCAGCCGCGATGGCCACATGTTTGAAATCATTTTTAAAAGTTAAGACCATGTATTATTAAAATGTCTTTTTAAAGTTAAAATTTCTTGTTATTCTTTAACACCTCAGTAGCACACATGTTATAAAAATTCTGATAAAATAATTAACTAATAGCATGAGGGTTTCGATAACGTATTTTTTCTGCAAAGAACAAAGTTAAATAGAAACTAAAAGTCGCACTCACTTTAATGCTGTTAAACTTAAACAGCCACCCGCATCAGCATTAGGCGAAAAACAACAACGAAAATGTCTTTATCAACAACGTCAAATGCTTGAACCACATCCTTTGCAATATGAGCAATCACCAACTTGGCAAAACCTTACTGGTATGTAGCTGTTTCAACAAACGCATTCATGATGGTGCCACAAATATTTTCGAGTAACCCATTTGACCATAAAAAGTTGAAATTTTCTCTTAAAAACATTAAAAATCAAGTGGGTTACGACCTTTATGACAGTAAAATTTACCTCAAGATTCATAAATTATTAATTGTAGTGCAATTCTCAAATATTTGGCCATGTGGTACATTTAGTAACTTATAGATGTATGCGTGTGTGTTTGTGTATGATATATGTAGCTGTTGTTCTCATTCTCCTTTTCGTTGCTGTTAATAAATATTATTTGAGTTGTTACTTCAGTGATAAGATTAGATAAGTAAAATTGAATTTCGCCGTTGTTGTAATTAATCAAAAAAAACACATAAAACAAAAAGAAAAATAAAAATTAAACTTAACGATAGGAAAAACCAAATATCAGCCATAAGGTGTATTATTTATAATTAAAAACTACGACTTTAATCAGTTTGATAATTTGTTTTATTTGAAGAGCATTAGAACTGATTAAGTTCTCTACGATTTTTGTGATTTGTGTTTATATATTTTTATACCCTTCACACAGTGAAAAGGGGTCTATATAGGTTTGTCATTCCGTGTGAAATTTCTACAATTTTCATTTCCGACCCCATAAAGTATATATTTTCTGAAAGCTTATGAATAGGGGAGGCGATTAAGCCCTGACCATCTGTCCATCTGCCCGTCTGTGTGTGTCTGTGTGTTGGTTGAAATCAGCTTTTTGAAGCCCCCCGACATCGCCTGGCCCGGGTGAGGTATTCAAATATCAGAAATATTCGGGAGTAGATCGGTATTGAAAATCAGAAACATCGGTACATAAACAACTGAGATATGAGCAAAAACCCACGGCCACCTCGTTTTTTTAACACAAAAAAAAATACAACAGCAACATACATACATACATACATACATACATACATAAATACATACAAACGTGTATGCTGGTTAGAGTAAATGTTTCATCGAACCCCAGCTGAGCCCAAAAATTTTTTTTTTGATTTTATATGTATATTATTTATATTTTTATTATTTTTTTTAAATTGTTTTTTAATTTTTTTTTAATATTTTTTTTAATATTTTTTTTTTATATTTTTTGAAATTTTTTTTAAATTTTTTTTTATTTTATACTTATTATTTATATTTTTATTATTTTCTTTTCTTTTAATTTTTTTTAAATTTTTTTTTATTTTTTTTGTCGTTTTTTAAAATTTTTTTATTTTTTATTTTTTTTAACATACATACGTAACCTTTTAATTTTACAATGGGATGTTTTTATATATGTATGTTTTTTATATGTATGTACGTATTTCATATGAGATTAAAGGTGATACAAACTATTGTTATTGCGTGACAACACGTTGTGAAGGGTATATAAGATTCGGCATTGCCGAATATAGCACTCTTACTTGTTTGTCAAGGGTTTGTTGGAGATATTTGTATTTCTCGAAAAAAATTATAAAAAATTATCTAGTAAATGAAAGAAAGAAAGATGAACAATCTTTCTTATCACAATCCCTGAGAGGCATGATGATGATGTTATGACATTTCAGGGTTGTAGCGAGCCAAAAATTTGGGGAGCGGGTAATGGAGACCGATTTTAAAATTAATGATTCATGCACAAGGATGGATTTAAGACAATTACTTACGTCTTTAGGTGCTGTTTTTGTTGTTGGGCCTTCGACAGTAAGCAAGGCTGGGGTTTAATTTGCGTCTCCCAGCATTACAAGATCCAGTTGTAAGGCTTTTATCGCGGCAACGCAAGGCCCTAGTTTTCGAGCAAAGTGAAAATTTGTATCAAAGTATGTCTTGTGCTTGAACAAAAGTGCATTAATTGGGAGTATAAACTCAATCCTGTGGTAAAAGCATATTCAAATTATAACGTACAAAGCAGATGGTAATGTTTATCACACCACGCCTATTTTACTTCTATGGGCGTTCTAAACAGAGTACAGGTTAAATTTTTTTATAAACAACTTTTTTTTTATAGAAGCGAAAAATCTTAAATTGAAATAAAACATAAAAAAGCGATTTTAATGTCTATTTAACTGGTTATGTTATGCAACTTAACCTGCAGGTCCGATTTATTTACACTCCTCGCAGTAAATCATGCCTAATATTATCTTTCAAGTGCTAAATCATTATTGGTTTTCTGTGTAGACCTTGGACTTTACATACTCCCAGAGAAAATATTATATTGGGGTCAAATCATATAAAAGAGGTATCCAGTTGGAATGTATATTTTTTAAAATTATTCATTCGATAACTGTGTCTTCTTTAACTGTAACGTACCCAACTTCGTTATTTATGAAAACGAATTGGCCAATGATTTCACTGGCCCATAAAATATATCAAAAATGTGTTTCTCTGAATGTAATAGTGTTTTGATTGAAGTCTTGAAGATTATCAGCGCTTCGAATGCGGCAGTTCTGACAGCTCTGTCATAGTTATTAAAACAGTTATATGCTTTATCCAACGTCCGATGTGTTTAAAAAATTCAACCATGATTAAAAAAAATTAATAATTCACAAAAGTTATTCTGGCACGGTGATAAATTTATCAACTAAACTAACCCATATCGAAAAAAGTGCTGCCAACTAAAAGTTTACCTTTTCTATTTAACACGTCCTACGTATGTATGCGTATTTATGTATGGTTTGGACATGAAGTATTTATCGATAAACGTTGGTAAGATATTCTAGGCGGAAATAGTTCAGGATATATTGACATCTTTGTCTAAAGTTAAACGAGACTTCTGTTACTAAACAACAACTTCACTACGTCCCTGTTTTTGTAAATGTAAAAAAGTCTAGTCAAGCCTAAGTCAACTGTCTGTGAAATGCGAACTGCTTTAAGTCCCTGCGCATAAGGGTCATTATGGTAACCAACAGGCAGATGACCTAGCCAGGAGAGGATCTGCTTTGGATATCTAGGGACTATCAAAAGCAGAATCTCCAGAAACTTTCTTCAGAAGGCCGAGGACAGGTGGAGTGGCTAGATACATGTTAGGTGGCAACTTGAACAAATTTGTCGGTTATCCAAATCGTTTTCATAAAAAGGGTATCCCCGTAAATGATTGCACAGTTAAGTGCGCGCTGCTGATTTAGCATAATCTAATCATGAAAAATGTCACAAAAAACTACCAAAATTCTAAAGTTAAACTTCTTGTGATTGGAAAGGCAAAATATCGTCGCTCTTTTAGAAATTTTGTATCTCCTGCAGACTACAATTAAAAATTGCTTTAACTATTAATGGACGTTTTTGGCTATTTAAATTCAACTTGGCAACGTCTTGAAAAAAAAAACAATAGCAAAATGCTGGCTAAACATTTTTAGTTTTTTAGGAGATGAAGAAGACTGTGAAGGGGATATCCCGTTAGCTTTTTCGAGTGAAAAAATTTGTTCAGCAATTAAAATTTAAAAATTAAAAGATAATCCAAAAAAAGGTAACACATTTTTTTAATTAATTTTAACGTACTTTTTATACCCCTAACACAAAAGTGAAAAAGGGTCTATATAGGTTTGTCATTCCATGTGAAATTTCTACAATTTTCATTTCCGAAGCCATAAAGTATATATTTTTTAAAACTTATGAATAGGGGAGTCAATTAAGCTCAGCCAGTCTGTCCGTATGTATGTTGAAATCAGCTTTTTTAGCCCCCCGACATTACCTGGACCCCGGGTGAGGTATTAAACTATCAGAAATATTAGGGAGTAAATCCGTATTGAAAATCAGAAACATCGGTTTACAAACAACTGAGATATGAGCAAAAACCCACGACCACCTTGTTTTTTTTTCACAACACCAACATTCATACAAACGTGGTATACTGGTTAGAGTAAACTTGGCATCGAACCCCAGCTGAGCCCAAAAAAAATTTATTTGATTTTTTAGTATATATATTGTGTAATTTTTATTTTTTTCAATATTTTTTTTATTTTTTTTCTTATTTTTTTTAAATTTTTTTTTATTTATTTTTTTAAATTTTTTAACACACATACGTAAATGTATAATTTTACAATGGGATGTTTTTATATATGTATGTTTTTTATATGTACATATGTACATACGTATTTCATATGAGATGACAGGTGATACAAACTATTGTTATTGTGTGACTACACGTAGTGAAGGGCATAAAAGATTTGGCATGGCCGAATATAGCACTCTTACTTGTTTTTCTTAACAAACCATATGTACATAACAATCCGAAATACAAAAAAATATATAAATTTAAATTAAATCATATGTCTAATTTATTTTTATACCCTTCACCTGTGGTGCACAAGGGTATATATAGCTTTGTCATTCCGTTTGTAATTTCTACAATTTTCATTTCCGACCCCATAAAGTATATATTTTCTGAAAGCTTATGAATAGAGGAGTCGACCCTGACCGTCTGTCCGTGTGTTGGTTGAAATCAACTTTTAGAAGCAACTATATGTTCCTCAGATCTCTATATGGTATCAATCTCTTGGAAATATTCAGGCATAAATCGCTATTGAAATTCAGCACAATCGCCCAATAACTTTCTGAGATATGAGCAAAAAACCACGACCACCTCGTTTTTTTACACAATTACAACAACAACATACATACATAAATACATGTGAAAAACATACCAAACAAAAAAAAATTAAAAAAAGAAAAAATATTAAAAATAAAAAAAAACAAGTAACAGTGCTATATTCGGCCGTGCCGAATCTTATATACCCTTCACAACGTGTAGTCATGCAATAACAATTGTTTGTATCACCATTCATCCCATATAAAATACGTGCTTACGTACACGTTAGAATAAATGTGCCATCGAATCCCAGCTGAGCCAGAAAAATTTTATTTTATTTTATTTAATATATTATTTATATTTTATTATTTTTTTTTATATTTTTTTTAAATTTTTTTTTAAATTTTTTTTAAATTTTTTTTTTTTAGTTTTTTTATTATTTTTTTCTTATTTTTAATATTTTTTTTTTTTTGTAATTTTTTTGTTTGGTATGTTTTTTACATGTATCTATGTATGTATGTTGTTGTTGTAATTGTGAAAAAAACGAGGTGGTCGTGGTTTTTTGCTCATATCTCAGAAAGTTATGGGGCGATTGTGCTGAATTTCAATAGCGATTCATTCCTGGATATTTCCAAGAGATTGATACCATATACAGATCTGAGGAACATATAGTTGCTTCTAAAAGTTGATTTCAACCAACACACGGACAGACGGACAGACGGTCAGGGCTTAATCGACTCCTCTATTCATAAGCTTTCAGAAAATATATACTTTATGGGGTCGGAAATGAAAATTGTAGAAATTACAAACGGAATGACAAAGCTATATATACCCTTGTGCACCACAGGTGAAGGGTATAAAAATAATAAAAAAAAAACTTAAAATAATTTAAAAAAAAATTTAAAAAATTTTTTAGAAATTTTTTTAAAAAAATTAAAAAAAAATATAAATAATATATTAAATAAAATATAAATAATATGTTAAATAAAATAAAATAAAATTTTTTGGCTCAGCTGGGATTCGATGCCACATTTATTCTAACCAGTATATACATACATATGTACGTATTTGATATGAGATGAATGGTGATACAAACAATTGTTATTGCATGACTACACGTTGTGAAGGGTATATAAGATATGGCACGGCCGAATATAGCACTGTTACTTGTTTTAATTTTAAAGAGTTACACCTTCGTCAACATGAACAACTTCGCAAACGTTAACACGCTCGGTTTTTAATAGTTCACTTTACCGCAAGTCTACTGTACAATTCTACTCTTCTTAAAGAAAAAGTACGCAGATTTAACATACTACAATATAACTATTACTTTCTTGCCAAAAAAGGACTTAATTTTTTAGATGCCAATTAAATGTATGCTGAGATGCCGCACATGTTTCACCATCATAAAATTTTATCCAAAACAGCTTGAGTATTAAAGGAAATTTACTGCAAATTAAGTCAAATATATTTCTGTTAATTTTATGAAAAAGACAACAGTTAGCAAGAAAATAGAAAAGAAAAATTAGAAACTAAACAAACTTCAATTATTTATCAATTGTTGTTGTTGTTTCTATTGCTGTTGTTTCTATTTTTGTGAGCAGATGTTTTTGTACAATTTTCTCTTAAATTAATTTAAAAAAAACTTGTTCATTTCTCTGTTGCTGATTTTTTTGTTGTTGTTTGTTTTACTGCTAACACTGACAATGATAAACTGTCATTTGTAACCATCATCAGCAACATCATGATCATCAAATTACATGCTTGATATTAAAGACATTAATTTTTGTGTCAGTTTGAAATGTTTCTTTTCTTATTTCAAATACATTTTTACAGATTTGGTATCATTGCTGCTACTACAACTTTTAATAATGTTTTTGTTGTTGCCGTTGCACAGCTTTTTGCATGTGGCAATAATGAATGTGGCATTTCCTGTTTCATGTTTTAATTTTGTGCCGGCGTTTGCATGTGTGCAGTTGCTGACGAACGTTAATTTTTTTTATCTTTCCAAAGGAACCTGACATAGTTTTCTCTGTGAATCAAAGAGTAAGATTTTAATATTTTTTTATTTTTTTTTAAATGGAAACCAGTTTGAAATTTTCAATGTCTGCATAATGTATCAGGATAGAGAGAGTTCAGTAGGGTGGTATTTGTATTGGACTTGTGATAAGAATATAAACCACCTGATCATGCACTTTGATCAGGATTTATAGTAAAAAAATTTAATTTTACGCTTAACGTTTCATAAATTTTGATGATATAAAATCATATTTGGTTTAAGCAAAAAAAAAAAAAAACATTAAATTGGCGCCAGCCTATTCTTCATGTTTATACTCAAAGGAGATATTTGCCATTTTATTTCCTTTTTTGGTAGCAAATGTGAAAATATTTCTTTATTTATTTTCGTGCTATCTTTGGTTTAATTGCAAAGAAATTAAACTTTTAAGACAGGACAAATATGTACAGACACAAAATGTTGGTTTTCACATTTCTTTTACTCAATTGCTTATCGTCATGATATTTCATTGGCAATCGTAAAGTGCTTTCTTTTTCTGTCTCTTCAGCCAACTAAGTGCTCTATTTAAAAATGTTCAAATATGGGAAATTGTTTTAAATATAAAGTATTTATCAAGGCGAATTCATTATCAGGTTGTGTTGACAACGCAGCTGATCTACTTTTTTATTTGCAAAATTGATGATTTAATTGTAAAATATTATTTATGTTTACATAGAGTCCTCCTTCCCGCGCAAACAAAACCCATGTAGTTTTTGACACATCGACAGTCGAAAGCAACAATAAAAAACCATGTTGTTTTTTAATGTTGTATTTGTTGTAGAATTACCACCACCTTATAAATAAATTCGCCTTGGTATTTATTAATAGAGAAAAAATGCTGCAGTGTGGGGGAAAAAATTAATTCGTTATCTTCATTCGTAATGGCGCTAAGACGACATTTTTTTTTATATTCAGTTCAGGGTTCAGGCCAACAACAATTGAACGAAACTGCATCGTATGCAAAAAAAAAAAACAATTACTAATATTAATCTTGAATCCCGGAACGTTTTGCAATGCAAGAGTGAGATAAACTCATATGCAAATTGTGAACATCTGGAGATAATATGGATACCAAGCCATCACGGGCTGATCGGAAACGAGAAAGCCGACAAATTATCCAAAATGGGAGCTCTTCTGAGTACTATAACTTTGGAGAACGCCAAACCCCTTAAACGATTTAAGGATGAACTTAAACGTTGGGCAATGGAAGAACATGTCAGAAAATGGCAAAGCACTGATGTCGGTAAAGTGACAAGAACACTCTGGGGTGACCCAAATCTTGGGAAGTCAAAGGAGATTCTGAGACTAAGTAGACCTACACTTAGGAAATTAACCGGTGTAATTACAGGTCATACGGAGTTGAGAACTCATCTAGCTCGCATGGGATTATCTGAGGAGACGACATGTAGAGCTTGCGAGGAAGAGGATGAGACTCTGGTACACTACCTCTGTCATTGTCCTGCGTTTGGGCATATTAGGCGCGAAAATTTTACAGTGGATACTATGCCGAACTTGGAATACCTGGGGAACTCGAACTGGAGATCCATAAGGCGTTACATTGAGGGGACTGGTTTCTTGGACTAGTCCGTTATTTATTTATGGACAATTATGTTTATGGTTTTTTGTTTGGGAATTCCGTTTTCCACATGGAGCGCACAACATGCCAACTGGGCATAGGTGTATACCTGTCATGGGTTTGGGCTTTTATACCCCTCCTTTTCAACCTAACCTAACCTAATATTAATAATAATTTAAACATTTTAGCAAGTTTTCCTTTTCCACCGATTAGTCTGTCATCCTTCCTTTTGAAGGCTCTTGAGAGTAGTTGATCTTCGACATCGTTTATCGATTCTATTTGACATGAAAATTAGAAAGAAGTTAATATGCCTACTGTAAGGGAAAATCTGTTGAAAATCATCTGATCAAAATATAAATTTATTTGATGTTTTTTGAATATGTTAAATTCACAAGCTGTCTCAAGTGTTACTGTCTTAGTGACATAATTTTTCTAAATTTTAGAAAGTTTTAAAAGTTTTACAATTCATCTAAATCATTATAATTTTTTTTTTTTTTTTTGTATTATTTATAATGACAATATGACACTTCTTGTTAAGAAGACAGGCAGAGTCTTAGACATTTTTCCCTATAACAAGTAAAGATTAAGGTTTATATTTCCTCATGAATTTAAACAAGTAAGTCCACTATATTCGGCTGTGCCGAATTTTATATACCCAACACCAAATGTTTTCGTAAATTTAGTTTTTCAATGAAAGTGGACGTTAGTGTAGGCGTGTCAATAAAGTTTCTGCTAATAAATTCAACTCAGATATATCAGTATAGAGTCCCCTATTTCTTCAAAAATCTTTATTTATAGAGAAATTATATGAATTTGAAATAAAGCGTTATATGGGAGGTAGGCGTTAAAGTGGGCGTGTCACCTTCCTTTAATGACATTGACTATATGTAAGAAATTTCATCATCATCATACTTCCACTGGTGTCGGTTTTATGAACTTTTAAATATGATGAAATTAGATTACGTGAAAAGTGGGCGTTAAAGTAGGCGTGTCGAAGTAGTTTCTACTAATAACTATAACTCAAATAAATCAATATAGAGTCCTCAATTCTTCCAAAAAATTCATTCATAGAGAAATTAAATGAATTTGAAATAAAGCGTTATATGGGAGGTGGGCGTGTAATATTTTTTTTCCGATTTAGCCCATTTTCAATGCCAAAGAAAGCCTGTGAAATGCTTTAAGAAATTTTTAGCCCTCTAGCTTTTTTTGTCCGAACAGACGGACATAGCTAGATCGTCATAAAATCAAACCCTGATTCGTAATATATATACTTTACGGGGTCTAAAAAGGATATTTTGATGTGTTACAAACGGAATGACAAAATGAATTTAACCCCACCATTTTTTTTTTGGTGGCGGATGTAAAAAGAAATGTTAATAAACAGATTCAGATCACTTGCTGTGCCCAGACTTTCTGCAATGATTTTAATTTCAGGGTCGCATTTTTATTCAAATTAAATTAAAAAATTCAAATGATTTTCAAAACTTGTGTTTGAATTTCGTCCGTATAAAATTTTCATTATTATATTGCAGTCTATAAAATGCACACATTGCCATACATTCCAGCAATTGCTTGGCAAAAACTATTTATGCAAATCAACTATCGATTTTCCAATTCTATTCAGTTTGTTTTATGGCCTTCGAATGAGTTCTTAGCAGCGATATAATATTTTTTGTTGCAAATGAAATACTTTGTTTGTATTTCAATCATGTATTGTGTACATTTAACGCTGGAAAATCTACCAAACACAGAAGATATGCTTAGACATCCTTGCCAGGACATTTAGTCAAGGTTAAAATGTGTTTGAACTTTGTTGCAAACTAAAGGCAGCAACTAAAGAATGAAATGGAACTTTGATGTGAGTTTGAGTGTTTTTGTCTTTGAATTTATACGGGGTTGTATTGTCTTATTGATTTTTCACAAAGTTTTGTTTTTATTTATCAAGGATTGTCGTTTTTTTTTTGTTTTTTTTTTTGTAGAACCTCGACCACTTAAATTCGTCTTGTGAAAGAGGTAATAAAGTTAACAAATTGCCTTTAAGAACGTTACAAAAACACACCCTTTTGTTGTCGGACATTTTTGTATGTTTTCTTTAATTCTGCTTAAAATTGAGGAAGTTAACGAAAAACAATCTGATTTTAGCAATAAAATCCTAGCATTTTTTGTTATTTTGTGAAGCGTATTTCATATGCTTTTGCTACAACACTCCCTTATCAATGACATTTTTCCATTTTTCATTTTTATTATTATTATTTTGTGATATTGCTTTTATGTTTATCTTAACCTAAATTGAAATTAATTTTTAGGGCACCCTTATCTAATTTTTAATATCATCTAAACATTTTCGTTCATATTTTTTAGTCTTTAAAGTCTTGTCAATATTTAACTTATTGAGTGTTTTTCTATCTTATCAAAAATATTATTATTTTTTTTTATTTTTTTTTTTTGATTGCGTTCTTGTGCAAGTTTAAAAAATGGTTTCTTATGTTTAATGTTCATTTAATGAAAGTAGTCTTTGCAATCTTTAACTTAGATTCTACAGTAAAAGGAAATTAAAATTTGGTTATTGCCAAACGAAAAAAATGTGTTTGTCTTCATATTAGGGTATGGAGTGCGTAATGATATCAAGTACCAGGTGGCCCGAAATACACCACACTAACGGCAAGTGTGGCCATTTTAAGTGGGCATTTCATAATTTTTACATTCCATACTTAATCATCGATCAAAGAGTGCTGATGATGATACCGTAGCTGGTTTGAATATGCATTTCAATTGCCCACTGTTAGCAAAAGTATACTTTTTCGCATAACAATTTCATTATCACAAATAATTTTCCTGATCGAAATAAAAGAAAATTTTCAAAATAATCCAAATCCTGAATAAAATTTTTAAATTAGTGCAGAACTAAAATTTCGACAACAAAGATAAATTTACAAAATGAGAATATTTGTTATACCCTTCGCCTGTGTCTGAATAAAGGCAGGTTGAAAAGGAGGGGCACCAAAAGCCCAAACCCATGACAGGTACACTTATGCCCAGTTGGCATGTTGTGCGCTCCATATGGAAAACGGAATTCCCAAACAAAAACCATAAACATAATTTCCTATAAATAACGGACTTGTCCAAGAACCCAGTCACCTCAATGTAACCCTTATTTTTTAATGAAATAGAAAACGTTAATTAAACGTCGCATGTACATACATATATTCATATATAAGTATATACTACCATAGCGAGTGCGATCGAAATTCATTACAACTTACATGTACCTTTCTCGTTTTTTGTTGTTCTAGCTGTTTTCATTAAAGCTTTTATTTTTAGCCATACTGTTAATGGCCTTGAAAGATTTCTTGTATGAACAACACGATTTTCTTTCGCCGTCAATTTCAAATATTTCACAAATTTACGAATTTAGAAAGAAACAATTTTAAAGTCAAATTAAAAACCTTTTCTCTTGCATATTGTTTACTAAAGATTTAGGAAGTATCGAGTTACAGCTCAAGTTTGATATAACAATTACTTAACGGTATTATTATTACATTTAAAATAAGTCAGGTAGATAGATTGGATACATGAGACGTACATACATATACACAAATGAATGCAACTCAAATTATCTCTAAAATTTAAAAAATATTTTTTTTGTTAGTGCTGGTTGTGTGTATGTTTGAGTTTAATGACGTGACATATTGGTTGTAAGTGCGGATCAAATATTAGTTAATCTATAACAAAAAACCTGTTTTAACAAACCATAACTTTATGGAAACTTTCCCTCAAAACAAAGACTTTGTTAGTTAATAGCAATTAAATTTTTTTTGGTGATTTTACATATCTTAAAATTTTTTAAATCAATTGTTTTTTGTTTTCTTTTTTTTTCTTTTGCTATTCACTAATATTAACAGACATATGTACATATGTATGCATGATGATAAATGTAAAATGTGTGCATCATTATAAGTGCAACGATATTCATATATGCGTAACTAAAAATAAATACTTCGATAGAAATTAAAAAATCATAATAATTTAACTGAGTTGCAGACATCGCCAAACAATATGAATTAATAAAATAGTCACAAAATTTAATTAATTGTTGTTAATGAGTTAATTTTCGTTCGCTTATAATATTACAAATTAAAATAAAATAGATGCTAATTGTTGTAATACTATCTGTAAATGCTCATAACTCTGTTTATAATATTGGTAAAATAAATAGGTTTTAATTAATGAATAAATAAAAAAAAAATAAAAATAATAAAATCATGTAGTTAAAATATTTCACTAATTTCTAATTGGTAAATGTATGTAATCAATTAAAGTACATTTGCATAAGAATTGTTAAGACTTAACCGGAGTTTTCTTTGATAACTAAACTGGTAATCTTTGACAACCCATGAAACCTCAAGCCTGTAAAATATACCTAAACTTTTGAATTTACAAGGTATCCTTAGTATCGTATTTTTATGTCATAATTTTTCAAAAGTTTGAAAACTTTACCACAACGCATACAGTACTTTTTATTATTAATTTCAAAAGTTTTGTGATATTATGACATTATGACAATACATCAAATATATAAAAAAGTATTTAAATCTAAAACAATATGTTTTGGTGGAATCCATTATAAAGAGAAGTTAATAAATAATGTATTTATTTTTCATTTCACATAAATAATTTTATGTAAATTTTTTATTTATGGTCGAAATTGAATATAACAAGTAAGAGCATTATATTCGGCTGTACTGAATCTTTTATACCCACCACCAATTTGTTGTACATTTATAGCACAAAATGTATTATTTTGTTATTAACAGTAATCGCTATGGAATAATCTCTTTATACTGAAATATGCATCACTTTCTTGTTTTCGTAAATTTAGTCTTTCAACGATTGTGGACGTTAAAATAGGAGTGTCAACATAGTTTCTGCTAAAAAAATAAAACTGATCTATTTCAATATAGTCCTTTATTCTTTCAAAAACTTTGTCTATAGAGAAATTATATAAATTTATGATAAACCGTTATATGGGAGCTGGACGTAAAAGTGGGCGTGTCACCTTCATTTTCTGGCATAACAATGAAATTGACTAGAAAGGTATATGCACGAAATTTCATCATCATACCTCTAATTTTGTCGCTTTTTTGAGCTTTTAAATTTCATTAATAGTAGACAACGTGAAAAGTGGGCGTTAAAGTAGGCGTGTCGAAGTAGTTTTTACTAATAAATTCAACTTAGATATTTCAATATGGTTCTTTATTCTTCAAAAATCTTTATTCTTTATTTATTAAATCAATATATTGACTTTTCTTTATAACTAAAATATGTGCTACAGTGTAACCTCGCTTAATGCAACCAATAAAAATTTTGAACTGTTGCGATAACTAAGTTGTTGCGAGAACCGAGTTACAAATTTCTGTGCCTGTTTCTCACATAAAATGCTTATTTTATAGCAAACAAGTAAGAGCGCTATATTCGGCCGTGCCGAATCTTATATACCCTTCACAACGTGTAGTCATGCAATAACAGTGGTTTGTATCACCATTCATCCCATATGAAATACGTACATACATATAAAAACATACATATATAAAAACGTCCCATTGTAAAATTATAAATTCACGTATGTATGTTAAAAAAGCAAAAAAAAAAAAAAAAATTTTAAAAAAAATTATTATGTATATAATATATATAAAACAAAAAAAAAAAAAATAAAAACAAAATTTAAAAAAAAAAATAATAATAATATAAATAATATATTAAATAAAAATTAAAAAAAAATTAAAAAAAAATTAAAAAAAAAAAATTTTTTAAAAATTAAAAAAAAAATTTTTTTGCTCAGCTGGGATTCGATGCCACGTTTTCTCTAACCAGTATACACGTTTGTATGTATGTTGTTGTAATGTTGTTTTTGTGAAAAAAAAATCGAGGTGGTCGTGAGTTTTTGCTCATATCTCAGTTGTTTATGTACCGATGTTTCAGATTTTCAATACCGATCTACTCCCGAATATTTCTGATATTTTAATACCTTACATGGGTCCAACCTATGTCGGGGGGCTTCAAAAAGTTGATTTCAACATACACACGGACAGATGGTCAGACGGACAGACTGACAGAGCTTAATGGACTCCCTTATTGATAAGCTTTCAGAAAATAAATAAAAAAGGTTAATGGTAAGCTTTTAATAATTGCATGTCTTTGATTTGAGTGAACTGCAATTACCAAAGGCTTCTACTTGTGCGTTCCTGATGCATTGGTGCAAGTGAGAAATGTAATTCGCTGTTTGCTTATATTTTGACCAGCACCAGATATTTATTTAAATGCAACTCGCGTGCTTTCTGTTTCAAAATTTCAGCAGAAACTGACAAGTTTCTCTTTCTATGTTTAATGAACTACGTGTAAAAGGCTTATTCCATTTCGGGATATTCGGAGGTTTTTATTAAATAGCGCTTATCAGCTCCAGATTCAGCATTTGCTACAAACTGCTTTAATGCTAATTTTTTAATTATACATACTGTTGATTTGCGAACTTTGTATTCATTGCAAATCGTTTTCACAGATATGCCACTGTCTAGCTTCTTCAGAATTTTACTTTTTTGCTTTATTGCTAATTGAAACAATTTTTTTACAAAAAGCAAAAAGAGAAGAACAACCATTCACAAATAAAGAAATTTTTTAACTAAGTTGGTATCGAAAGCAGTTGCATTAACTGAGTTCTCGTTTTTTGAAAAGTTGCGTTTACGGAGTCATCAATGTTAAGAATTTGGCTGTTGCGATAATCGATTTGTGTCAAGGTTCGGTAAGCAAGTGTATATTGACTAACTTAGATTAACTCTAAAAACCTGTAAGAAATATTGGAAAAATGCTTGAAATGTATTGATTGGATAATAAAAAAATTAATTTCAACAACCCAGGCAAAATTAAATAAAAAACTAATTATTTTTTTAATTTTACCTTCAAATAAAAGTTTATCTCTGATGCTAAATATACAATTTAATTATTCAATTAAGCCAACCATTATCTTGGCAATTTTCTAGCTCTTTAAATGTTTATTCTGAGAACATAAAAACTTGTGGTTGTTATAATATTTTCTTGTCATTTTAACTTAATCCTCATTAATCTGACACCTTGACTCTATACAAATGCAATGCAGTGTAACACACATATGAATGCAGGTAAGTATGTATGTGTTTGCAAGTATGTATCAAATGTATGCATGTGTGTTTAAACATTAGATTAAAACCCATGGTTACACTCTTAAAAGACATTCACTTAACGTTAACGTTGTTGCTAAAGTATCTGTAAGAGTTTTTTAAGCACAAACGTGTTCTTTTTTAACTGGCTGCAGAAGTAATAATAATATGCCGTGCAAAAAGTAAAAAAAAAATGAAACAAGAAAGCAACTGTCACAAAAAAACCTACTACAGTCAGATAAAAAGGAAAGAAAAAAAAAACTCTTAAAATGTAAGAATTGCGTGTATTGTTGTGCAACTGACTAGAATGCACTTTACATAGAAAAACACCAGCAGCAGAAACTGCAAAAAAGAAAAAACTTTTCATACCCCTCGTACTTAGAGATACCAGTGTTCTGTAAACGTGGTTATATACTTGAACATGTTCTTAGATTACAAAAAAAAAACAAATAATAAGAAAACTAACATTTTAACGAACAACGTTAACAAAAAAACAAGTAACAGTGCTATATTCGGCCGTGCCGAATCTTATATACCCTTCACAACGTGTAGTCATGCAATAACAATTGTTTGTATCACCATTCATCCCATATAAAATACGTGCATACGTACACGTTAGAATAAATGTGGCATCGAATCCCAGCTGAGCCAAAAAAATTTTATTTTATTTAATATATTATTTATATTTTATTATTTTTTTTTATATTTTTTTTAAATTTTTTTAAAAATTTTTTTTTAGAAAAATTTTTAAAAAATTTTTTTAAATTTTTTTTTAAATTTTTTTTAAATTTTTTTTAAATTTTTTTTTAATTTTTTTTTTGTAGTTTTTTTTATTATTTTTTTTTTATTTTTAATATTTTTTTTTTTTTGTATTTTTTTTGTTTGGTATGTTTTTTACATGTATGTATGTATGTATGTATGTTGTTGTTGTAATTTTGAAAAAAAACGAGGTGGTCGTGGTTTTTTGCTCATATCTCAGAAAGTTATTGGGCGATTGTGCTGAATTTCAATAGCGATTCATTCCTGGATATTTCCATGAGATTGATACCATATACAGATCTGAGGAACATATAGTTGCTTCTAAAAGTTGATTTCAACCAACACACGGACAGACGGACAGACGGTCAGGGCTCAGGACTCCTCTATTCATAAGCTTTCAGAAAATATATACTTTATGGGGTCGGAAATGAAAATTGTAGAAATTACAAACGGAATGACAAAGCTATATATACCCTTGTGCACCACAGGTGAAGGGTATAATAAAAATATTATAATGAAAGAAAGAATGAAGTACAAGCAACAAACAAACAAACGTATATTGTAACATGCCCAGCATATTGTTACTTTTCAAATAAAATTTTATCGGAATGACTTGAATAACAACAAAAACAACATACTCAGGTAAATTCGTATGTAGTATGCACACTCAAGCCCATACTGACTACTTTACTCCACCAATTCGTTAATGAATCAGTTCTCAAATGTCGCAAATACACGTTCTATGAAATAATTTTTCTTTTCTAGTATTTCTCTCCCCAGTAAATGCAAAAAAAAAATAATTTTTTTCAAGTTGTCTAGTATTTAATGGCAAAATTTTTGAAAGCCAAGAAAAGAAGCAAATGAGAGAAAGGAATACTATAAAAATCATCGGCATTGAATATAAAAACCTGAGATTTGTGACATTTATTTAAGGCAAACAAATGTTCAATACAAAGACCTTTTAACCCATTAAATGGTAGAAAAATAATTATACAGGCATTCGAGGATAAGTGGTAGAGATATGGAAAATCTACAATTAATTAATGTATAATCTATGCAACAACAACTCATAGTAACTAAATTAATTAACATAAAAATTTTATATTTTATTATGTGCCGATAGTCTAGTGCTAATAAATAGCTCCTAGAATCAACTATGACTACAATGATCAACTAAGAATTGCACATACACTTACAAAACACCCCTAACATTATGCGAATTTAATGATGTTTATTGTGAGTTATGATTTTAATCACCTCCGCTCGAGAGATAAAAATTGATTTTATTTTCGTTTTATTTTCTCTAAAGAAACGAAATGCGAATAATAAAATTCATAAAAGAAATATTCGTATATAAACAAGAGCGGATCCTTTTACTTAACCTAAAACGCTGTCATACAAACCCCGCTTAAAAATTCGCGTGTACTGAAATATCGCGATAATCAATCGACTTAATCACCACCCCTCCCCCAAACAAACACGTATAACTTGACCGGCTCAAAATGCAAAAACCTTAAATACTTAACTACAAATATGCACGTATTCCATTCGACGAAATAAACATGTTTCCAAAATTTCAGGCAAATCGAACAATATTTAGAGGTCGCTTGAAACTTACGATTTTTCAGGATTTGTTTTTTGAAGCCGGAAATTATGTCTTTCTATGTAAATCATCTCAGTGAAGTATATATACATGTAGGGGGATACCGAAGCAGACCTCTTCCATAAACAGGTCTTTTTTCGACCCCCTTCGTTTCCCAGAGATTACGAGGCTATCAAAAAAAGGGTATCCTCAACCTCACTGAGTCCGGTACCATCCCAGGCGTTTGCTCTAGACTTTTGTGACTTCACATTGTAGACTGATGATTATTTACAATCCTCATCACAGAGTCCTTTGTAATCGCCAGCATCTGCCCTAGACTAATTTTCCCCATAGCACTCACATCCAACGTGCTGTCGGTGCTAAGTCCACTGCCAGCAATTTCCAGACATTCGCATACTATATGCGCCGCTGTCTTAGCTATCTCAAGGCACAACATCATCCTCCACAACCGTGATCAAAGCAGTTATCTAGTTCAGAGTCCTCAGATTATATCTGAGTACCTTGACTGCATTCCTGCCAAGAGGCCTTCCGAGCACCATACGTGCCTGTCTACATGTGGTCGTCTCCATTCACCTTCTTAGGTTCATAGATTCCACTCATTTAGGACCTTGGCACTATCCCATACCCAAGAGCAACTCTAGGTTCCGGTCCGCACAATGCCATAACAGCTCCTCTTTTCTTCGTAAGTTCGTCTGCCGTCTGACAGAGGCGCACCTATTAAGCTTCAAAACACATTTAAACACCAGTTTCGAGTTCACATCCGTACGCTGCACTCACTTAACCACAGACTGATTATCAAGTGCTATGATAATTCTATTTCCATGCACTCGAACAAATGGTCCAACGCGTGCAGCAATCCAAGAATTTCTGCCTGATATACAGACAAGTACTCTCCCAGACTCAGGAAGCAGGAAAGGTTCAAATTAATTGAATGGATTTCGGTAACCAATTTGTTTTCTTCTTTTCATATTTTATTTCCACATCGAGTTAGATCGAACACCAACTCTTTTTGTTTTGTTTGTTATTATCTTTCATATTATCACTAGTTTTGTCCTGCCACCAGTTTTTAATTCTTTGACTCTTGTGGAGATTTAATAAGTCGAATAAGTCTACCAGTACATCGACAGACATTTGTATGATATTCAATGGCATCAATGGGACTTTATAACAAATGAAAATCTTTAATAATATTTTAAGCATGCTTTTTTAAAGTTTAATAAAGGAAGCGCTTAATTAAAGACCCGTTGTACTGTGAAAATAATTGCCCTCAATGGGTTAATTAACCATAGTTTAAATTAGTTGTGTGCTCTTTTTGATTTGTGTACTTTTTTGAATCTTCATTTTTGTTTTTTGTGGATTTCAAAGTAACTAACTACTGCTTTAGTCGTATTTTAGTACAAGTATTAAACAGTAATGACGGTGATTGTATGGTTCGTTGATTACTAGTTGATTTGCACTTGACTGCAATTACGTTTGTTGACCATTAATTCATTATTTCCAGCATTTCTATTTTCAACTGCATAATAAATAAGTATTTACATACATTCGTCCGCTTGCAAGAATGTTTGTATGTATGAATGTACATTGTACCCATTAAATATATGTTTCTGTCAGATTGTTGTACTTGGTTACTTAAAACAACAAAAAACAAAAATAAACCCCAATTATTTCATAGAACTCAACAGCAGAAACTAACATTTCTAGTTAGACGATGCGGATGATGAGCCTGGTCAATGTTTAATGAATACTTACAGAAAAGGTTTTATTTATGCAAATTTTTTTTAAGATGCCATTAAAGAATTAAAGAACTTAAAAAAGTAAAATTTAAAAAAAAAAAAAATTTATCACAAATTTTATGAAAAAATGAAAAAAAATCTATAGATTTTTGTAAAAGTTTAATATTTTGAATATTCTCTATGCTAGTTTTGTTTGCATGTTTATATGATACTAGCTAATACCCGGTGCGCTTCGCCACCCCAAATTTTAGTATTTAAATCATATGGCAGGTGCCACGCCCACTATTGGTAATGCACCCATTTTTTCCATAAATGTTTATTTGAATATCAAAGTTGCTTTTGCAAAATTTTAGTACTCTAATCGATATCGTTTTCCAGATATACGAATTTTAGTATTTAATTCATATGGTAGGTGCCACGCCCACTATTGATAATGCACCCATTTCTTGCCTAAATGTTCATTTGTGTGTCAAAGTTGCTCTTGCAAAATTTTACTACTCTAATCGATATCGTTTTCCAAATATACGAATTTTAGTATTTAATAGGAGCCACGCCCACTATTGATAATGCACCCATTTCTTGCCTAAATGTTCATTTGGGTGTCAAAGTTGCTCTTGCAAAATTTAACTACTCTATTCGATATCGTTTTCCAAATATATGAATTTTAGTATTTAATTCATGTGGCCACGCCTACTATTGCAAGTCCGCCCATTTTTTACCCAAATATTCGTGTGGATGTCAAAGTTTACCGTACTTAATTTAAAGACTCTAGCTGCATTAACTTTCGTGATATATAATATTTAATACTTATTCTTTAATAGGGCGTGGGACCCCGCCCACTTACAATTTCAAGCCAAAGTATAGCCTATAGTTCCTTCCAGACATACAGGAAGATTCTGTAAAAATTTCAAGGAAATCGGTCCAGCCGTTTAACCGTCTATAAAGCACAAACAAACATACAAACATACAAACATATAAACATACAAACACACATTGATTTTTATATATATAGATAACATTTGATTTGTAAACCTATGATAAATTTCAAAGTCGTTTATGAATTAGACCATGAATGTCTTACCTGAAATCAATGACTGTAAAGGTTCTGGTGGAGGAAGCAATTCAGGCAAAACAACTTTACCGTTTGCACAACACATTCCAGGTGTTTCATTTTTGTATTTGAGTGCACTACAATATTGGCAAACTTTATTCATGCCACCTATTGCCACTAATGGGTCTTCGGCATAATCAATATCAGTCCTGTAATTAAATGCAATACGTACATATGTGTGAAATGCATTCCGATGACTAACCATTCGATTTCGATTTTGTTCACGGCGTAAGTTCAATTGTTCTATCCTCTCTGTTGCTCTCCTTGATGAGGTTCGAATCCGCTGAGCTTCTAAACGTTCTTCACCTTCCAACGGTGTATCGGTGGCTCGTACTGTTGTGGCGTGACGTCGAATATCTTCAAGGTGTTCCTCACGCTGTAAAAAAGTTTCTGTGGCTCGTGATGATCTTGTACGATTTCGCTGAGTTTGAATACGTACTTCACGTTCCAACGATGTCTCGTTAGATCGAACTGCTACAGCATGATGTCGAAGACCTTCAAGGCGTTCTTCGTGTTGTAAAGGTGTTTCAGTGGCTCGGGATGTTGTGGTATGACTTTGCTGACTTTGAAGACGCCCTTCCCGTTGTAACGGTGTCTCATTAGCTCGTACTGCTTCAGCATGATGTCGAATACGTTCTAGGCGTTCTACGCGTTCTAAGAATGTTTCTGTAGCTCGTGATGTTGAGGTACGACTTTGCTGACTTTGAAGACGCCCTTCCCGTTGTGACGGTGTCTCGTTAGCTCGGACTGTTTCAGCATGATGTCGAATACCTTCTAGTCGTTCTACGCGTCCTAACAATGTTTCTGTAGCTCGTGATATTGAGGTACGACTTTGCTGACTTTGAAGACGCCCTTCCCGTTGTGACGGTGTCTCGTTAGCTCGTGCTGTTACAGCATGATGTCGACGACCTTCAAAGCGTGTTTCGCGTTCAGATCGTGTTTCAGAAGCTCTTGATGTTGATGATCGTGATCTTTCTCTTTGAAGACGTTCGTTATGCTGTTCATATGTTTCGGCAGCTCTAGAGGTTGAAGCTCGACTTCTTTCAGTTCTAAGGCGATCTTCACGCTCTTCTGAAGTTTCATTTTCTCTTTGCGATTGCAATGATTCTGCAGATTTGGTGCGTTTAGAAAGGGATGTTTTTTTGGAGGCATTTTACTTGTAATTTTTTACAGTATATATTCACAAAAAAAAAACTTGAAACTTGTTCAGAATCAAAGATTCAATTAAATTATAAAATTGAATGTACGTCAAATTTATAATTTTTTAAATCTTAGGTAAGAAATTTCTTACCAGGTCAGAAAATTTTCTTTAACAAAAAATTACGGATAATAAATGTTTAAAAATGATTTTTTGAACCGATCACAGGTAAAAAAATTATTCACTTGCGTTGCAAAATTTAATGGGTTACAAATTTATATTTTTGGAATATTAGGTAACAAATTTTATTTCAGGTCAAATAATTTCTTATACCGAAAAAATTACAGGTAATAAAATGTAAAAACGTTTGCGGGGATCACAGATTTGGTAATTACGGATAATAAATCTTTAAAAATGATTTTTTGAACCGATCACAGGTCAAAAAATTATTCACCTGCGTTGCAAAATTTAATGGGTTACAAATTTATATTTTTGGAATATTGGGTAACAAATTTTATTTCAGGTCAAACAATTTCTTATACCGAAAAAATTACAGGTAATAAAATGTAAAAACGTTTCCGGGAATCACAGATTTGGTAATTACAGATAATAAATCTTTAAAAATGATTTTTGGAACCGATCACAGGTAAAAAAATTAATCACCTACGTTGCAAAATTTAATGGGTTACAAATTTATATTTTTGGAATATTAGGTAACAAATTTTTTTTCAGGTCAATCAATTTCTTATACCGAAAAAATTACAGGTGATAAAATTTAAAAACGTTTGCGGGGATCACAGATCTGGCAAGTGTCACGCCTACTATTACTAAATCAAACATTTCTTATTCAAATAATCATATAGACATAAAATTGTCTCTTGAAAAATTTGGGTACTTTAACTATTATCGCTTCCTTTATATACGATTTTTTGTATTTAATTCATATGAAAAGTGCCACGCCCACTATCACTAAAGCATTCGTTTCTTAACAAATTAGTCATATAGATGTCAAAGCTTTTCGTGCAAAAATTTGGGTACTCTAACTATTATCGCTTCCCGAATATACGAATTTTAGTATTCAATTGCTATGAGAGCTGCCACGCCCACTATTTCTAATGTACCCATTTTATTCCAGAAATGTTTATTTAGGTGTCAAAGTTGCACTGGCAAAATTTTAGTACTCTAATCGATATCGTTTTCCAGATATACAAATTTTAGTATTTAATTCATATTGCAGGTGCCACGCCCACTATATCTAATGTACCCATTTTTTCCAAAAATGTTCACTTGGGTGTCAAAGTTGCATTTGTAGAATATTGGTACTCTAATCGATATCGTTTTCCAGATATACAAATTTTAGTATTTAATTCATATGGCAGGTGCCATGCCCACTACTGCTAATGTACCCATTTTTTACAGAAATGTTTATTTGCATGTCAAAGTTGCTCTTACAAAATTTTAGTACTCTAATCGATATCGTTTTCCAGATATACAAATTTTAGTATTTAATTCATATGGCAGGTGCCACGCCCACTATTGGTAATGTACCCATTTTTTCCAAAAATGTTTATTTGGATGTCAAAGTTGCCCTTGCAAAATTTTAGTACTCTAATTGATATCGTTTTCCAGATATACGAATTTTAGTATTTAATTCATATGGTGGGTGCCACGCCCACTACTGATAATGCACCAATTTTTTCCAAAAATGTTTATTTGGATGTCAAAATTACTTTTGCAAAATTTTAGTACTCTAATCGATATCGTTTTCCAGATATAAAAATTTTAGTATTTAATTCATATGGCAGGTGCCACGCCCACTATATCTAATGTACCCTTTTTTTCCAAAAATGTTCATTTGGGTGTCAAAGTTGCTCTTGTAGAATATTGGTACTCTAATCGATATCGTTTTCCAGATATACAAATTTTAGTATTTAATTCATATGGCAGGTGCCACGCCCACTATTGCCAATGTACCCATTTTTTCCAGAAATGTTTATTTGGATGTCAAAGTTCCTCTTGCAAAATTTTAGTACTCTAATCGATATCGTTTTCCAGATATACAAATTTTAGTATTTAATTCATATGGCAGGTGCCACGCCCACTATTGCCAATGTACCCATTTTTTCCAGAAATGTTTATTTGGATGTCAAAGTTGCTCTTGTGAAATTTTACTACTCTAATCGATTTCGTTTTCCAAATATACGAATTTTAGTATTCAATTCATGTGGCCACGCCTACTATTCCAAGTCCGCCCATTTTTTACCCAAATGTTCGTGTGGATGTCAAAGCTTACCGTACTTAATTTGAAGACTCTACCTGCATTAACTTTCGTGATATATAATATTTAATACTTATTCTTTAATAGGGCGTGGCACCCCGCCCACTTACAATTTCAAACGAAAGTATAGCCTATAGTTCCTTCCAGACATACAGAAAGATTCTGTGAAAATTTCAAGGAAATCGGTCCAGCCGTTTAGCCGTCTATAAAGCACAAACAAACATACAAACATACAAACATACAAACATACAAACACACATTGATTTTTATATATATAGATTATCGTTTGTCTATTAAAAGCTTATTTCTCTAATTTTACTTTGAAACTGTTTTTTTTTCCGCTGCCTAGAATAAATAGCAAAAACAAGTACCACTCAAGAAGTCTGGCTGCGAAAGAAAAAGTTTTTATTGTATTAAATTTATTTGCTAAATTACAATTTACTAATCGCTGTCATTTGTAATGAACTTATGTTAACACACACAGCTGTAAGTACACGACCAAACTCACTTTGATTTGGAAATAAATTGTAAAAGCCATTTAAAAGAACACAATCTTTTTTTGAAATCATTCACATTATTCCTCATGTCTCTTTCTTTCCAACAATGACATTTTTAATAATTTCAAGGTGCAACTAAATATAAAAGTTTTTATTGTAATTTTAATTGTTTCTATGTTCTAACTTTAATAACCGAAGAGAAGATCGATTTTCTATATGAGAGAGATATCAGTTCGTTAATTAGCACACAATTTGTTATTAAGCATAACGCCGTATACATGTTTATATGAAAGTGTGTATGTATTAGGGTGATTGATAATTCGACTTTTTTCAAAAACCGGTTTTCGAAGAATTTCAAAAATTTTTAAAAACGCGATTAACAGATTAAAATATAAAAATATATATTTTCTAAATGAAAAAACTAAAAACATTTGCTCAATTCACAACCTGTCGTGGGAGTGGTAGGTTGTAAGAAATTCACTTCTACAAATTGAAGAAAAACGACGATAATATTTACTTTGCCAGCTATAATGTATTTTTACATACGACATTCTATAAACGTAGGCAAAATTGTTGTAAGTGTTTTATAAAATATAATTAATGTAAAAATTATCAACAAAATGTGTACATCTAAATACTACGAGGTACAACACCTACGACAGCTTGTGAATTGAACAATTGTAAAACAAATATAACCAAAATGATAAAGGCTCCGCCAAATAACATTTTTTTTAAATGCTATAAAAAAAGTGTAGCTTCGGCTGTGTGGCACGTAGCGCCGTCCTGTTGAAACCAAATGTTGCCAATATCCTCCTCTTAAATTTTTGTGAACAAATATTTGTTCAACATGGCCTGATAACGATCGCCATTGACTACGGTCACTCCTTGCTAATTTTTGAAGAAAAATGGCCCAATTATGCCTCTGGACCAAAATCCGCACCCAACAGTGACTCATTTTGGGTGTATAGGTTTTCAATGTATGCGTGCGGGTTTTCTGTGTCCCAAATGCGACAATTTTGCTTGTTTAAATACCCGCCAAGGTCAAAATGAGCTTGATATGAAAAGACGATTTTTTTTTGTGCAAAATCGGCCAAAGTAATGTCGCAATATTTGCCAGCGTTGTTCAAGCGTATACACAACCATATTCGTTCAGCGGAAGGATAAAACTAATTATCTGTTAAATCAGACATGAGCTAAATGTTGCCATTCACAAAATAAGCACTAGTTGAAAAAAAAACGTTAGATGGCGGACCCTTTATCTAAATAGCGGAATTCACTCTTCGTACATTAAATGTAAATATGCACTCATTTTTTGCTACCAAGTGTGAGAGTATTTTTTCTAAGGTCCATTATTAAACTTACCGATAACTAAAGTTAGGATGTTATCGGACAGATAACTAGTTTTTCGTTATTACAACTTCACGTTAACCTAAAAGTGTCCGATAAGTTAAAGGGGAGATCACTCTACCTTAAACTTTAAAGGTGAGGCTTATAATTAAAAGTTACCATATTTTCTACAGTATAAGGGAATGGTTTACTATTTGCTTGTCGTTGCCACTTTGTTTTTTAAGAACTAAATAATTTGTCCAGCATTTGCTTCGGTGCTGCCATATTTAAAAAAATTCAATTTATTTGGTCAGTTTATTGCTCAGTTTAACAAAAGTTACCTTTTATTAACATTAACTTTGTCGGCAAGTTGTAATAATGACCCTAAGTGTTTGCAAATTTATTACAACAGCTGATTTTTAGGTATTTATAAAAGAAGTCTTTTGTAAATTAAAAATATTTCGTTTTCAGATTTTCCAGAAAGAAAGTTGATTAACTTCTAACAAATAAAAAAAAATACAATGTTATCAGTTTGTTGGTTGGAACTGCTATGGATGAATATGAATTTGTGGAATTGTGTATTTATTTATGTAGTTTTTATTTTTTTGTACAGAGTTGTATGTATTAACTGTGAAGAACACTTCACAGCCGTCATAGGATTGGCCGCAGACAATATTCCAAATCGTACGCCGTTGCTCTCATCTGAAGCATTAAAAAACTTCCACTTATATGTATTTTGTAGCCACCAACAATCCGAAGGACCTGTAGTAGTTGTCTTGTTAGAAATATTCGAAAATATATTTGTGTTGAATGTCAGTACAAATATTCTTTGAAAAATTAAGAAATAGGAAAATAACCATAAACACGCACATTAAGTTCCTCTAACTACAAAATTTCCATTTTAGAGGCATTACTTAACCCTGCTGGTAGGTAAAAAAACAACTTACAAATTTTAGGTATAGGACCATTTTGGTCCATACCATTTTTTTGCAAATGGTATGGACCTACCTAAACGCGTTTTTTGGCTATTTATAATAATCTGCAAACAAATAGAGTTTAGTTTTATTTAAAATATTGTTTAGTTTCAAAAATAACTAAAATATAATAAGGATCAAACTTTGACCACTGGATGACATATGACATATGACAGCGTTTGATGTGTTTGCTTTGATAAAAAAAAATGGAAAATCGGCGATATTTAGGATAAAAATTTTAGATGTGAAAGCACTCTGACAAATAGTTTTGAGTCAGAAAACGAAGAAGATGCTGCAGGAGTCACTGATATAGATTTACTGTATATTGCTAAAAATAAAATGCGCAGCTCCTTTAGACTGCCGCGTTGGAACTTTAGCTGAGAATGTCATTTCCATACAACCAAAGCCAACTCGATTTTCCGTATCCTGATGCCACGATATTTGTATTTATTTATTTCGCCAATGTTAAAAAATTATAGTTGAAAATACAAACAAGTACGGATGAATGCATTTATATTACTTTCAGAAATCGATGTTTTGTGGGCACCAATCATAGGAGACCAGAATTTTTACGCTAGCTGAGCTTATCCTTGGCTCAAGAACACATGATAAAAGGATCCCACTTACCTAAAAATAAATCATCCGCAGAGCTTCTGACTGAACATCAGAACATCAACTTCTCATTGTGTAGCATCTTGAGCGGTGTAACGAAAATCTCATTTACGATAAAACCTGGTATCTGCGGCTGCTGTAGATCCAACTGTGATAATAAGTGCATCATGTGCAGTAAATTAATATGCAAACTACAACGAAAAATAATTTGCTCATCATGTACTAAGAATTTTTAACGATTTATCTGTAAATTTGTTCATAAGAAAAAAAACAATAAATATGGGTGGACCAAAATGGTCCCAAACCTAAGATTTGTAAGTTTTTATTTTTTTCATTTTTTACTTATCATAGATAATTGAAAATTTGTTAGAAACAATACAATAAAAAAATACCAAGTGAGCTAAAGTTTTATGTTGATATCTTGAACGGTTGCGAAGTTAAAGCAAAAAGAAAAAAAAATTTCCCAAATGGTCCAAACCTACCAGCAGGGTTAATGTTACACTTATAGTTGCTAGATTTGGCAACTTATGGTCATTTTAACGATTTCTAGTACCAAAAATAGCCTGTTGAATATTTTAACTCAAAAATCGACGTTTTGCATTATGTGTTTGTTTAAAATAAAAAATAGTATTTGTGCGTTTCCTTCTTATGTTAATTACGAATGTGAAAAACAAGATTTTTATTAAAATTTTTTAAAAATTATTCCACACTAATTATTTTCCTTATTTAACACTTTTATTTGAAACAACAAATAAATTTTTAACAACAGAAAAATAAATTTCTTTTTTTTAATTTTTGTTATAGAATCTAAATGTGTTCGTTAATGATTACATTGAAATGCAACTCTGATCTTATAAAATCCTGCCTTTTTAAAACGATTTAAAAAATTAAAAAACCTTTCAATTGTCAAATTTACATCGTTGATTTTTCTCATGCTTTGTTCTACTGATTACAATTTTCTTCTACAGTATTCTACTTTCTAGATTCTATACAAATTTATGTAGATTTTGCGACATAGTTTAATTGCCCTAAGTCTTTCAATACATGTTGCTATATTTTGGGTTTAATATATTTTAAAACTTTGCATTTTCCAAATAATAACTTCTGCGTCAGAAATAAGGTCTCCTCGATATGTAATAAATAATTAAAAATAAACAGACTTTTTCTAATGTTTGTATTATGGAAGAGCATCTAATAAATTTTCAGACTTTTGTAAATTTTTCGAGCAATAAATATACTAGGGTACAATTTTTTTGCAAAGACATATGAACATAAACTTAAAAAATAAAACCGGCTTTTGTGGGTCAAAAAAATAAACCGCTGTATGCGTCATTCGAAAAATCAACAGTTGGAAAAAACCACCATCTGAAGGAGTAAAAAACCGGGTTTTCCACCGGTTGTAAAATCGAATCGATGACACTAGTATGCAAGAATGTATTTTCTGAAAGCTTTTAACTAGTGGAGTCGATTGAGCAATGTTCATTATGCCGCGTATTGGTGAAAATCAACTTTTAGAACCTTCATATTTTGCACAGACCTAAGATTGATACTAAATCTCTTGGAAATATGCCGGTATTAATCGCTATCCACCAAAATCGTCCCACATCTTTTCGAGATATAAGCAAATAAATACGACTGCCTTTTTTACCATTATTTCGTCCATAAAAATATAACATTTAACAACCCTGGGATAACTTGTAGATTGTGGCGATATTATTAAACCATTATGCATAAGTCAGTCATTAATCGGAAAAGTTATGGGCAAAACTTATTTGGAAAAACTTAGAAAATATATATTCTTCAAATATTTTCGTAACTTTCGTAACTTCTAAATACTTTTTAAACATGCAAGTGACACCAAATTCGAAACCGTTGCTTCGCAAATAACCCCTAGAAGAAATTAATAAATCAGTTGAATACCAACTGAGATATAAGCACCTAAAAAATAACTGCTTCAGTGTTTGGTGTAAAAATTACAAACGAAAACTTTCTTCCGTTTCTGGATAACAGAGTGGGTCAATACTGGCATCTAATGAAGGCACCCTCAACATTGGTATCACATAAAAGTGCTTGACTAGAGGAATACAATAAACTAAAAAAAAGGTAAAATTCAAGATGAGGTTTTAAGTAAAAAGAATGATATATAGTAGTTACCGCTTGAACTTCTTCAACACGCACAATATGTCCAGTAAGCAAACAATTTGCCTTAACACTGAACAAAATATTGTAAATAACTGAACCTGAAACAGGAGTCTCAAAGTAAATTTGAACAATATTCAAGACTGTTCAGCTATTAGTTCTAAAATCAAAAACCAACAACTCTCAAATCTATTATCCGATCAAAAAAATAAAAATTAAAACACTTATATAAATAACTGTAATCTTTGTTAAATAAACTCGTTATATTTCAACATCATTTACATATTTTTAATTCGATTTACTATAAAAGGCTGTTTGTTTTGTGAAATAATGCTTTTTTAACACAGTTTTTTATAGCTGCTATTTGATGAGTGCATTCGTTAAGAGTACTGCCTTTGATTTAGATTTGCAAATTGCTGCTTGTAAAAAACCCACTTAATCTTGCCAGCAAATTTCATGCCCAGAAAAAACCAACTAAAGTAAACTAACGAAATAATTTTCCAGCATAGAACGACTTATTTCAACCTCTATTTATTAGGAAGAATAAAATCACTTAAACTTAATGTTTTAGTCCAAACAAAAAACCAACAGTTTAAAGACTGGTTTAATTATTATATTCAAAGAATCTTTGTCTTTTGATTTTTCTTGTTTCTTTTCGTCCAACCGGTTATGGTCTACTCGTATTATGGAAATTACATTTCAAAAAATAGGAAGTAGTTTAGAAGGCCTGGTGTTACCTCGAATTGATGGACAATTTTCTTTAATCTAGTTTTTTTTGCAATTAGGTTTCCTATCTTTCATACATAACCCCTATTAATGATGATATTTAAGAATGGTTCATTAAACACTTTTAGTTATAAATATTTCCTCATCGTACTTTATTTTTTTTTACTTTCCTAGGACTATGTAAAGCAAAAACAAAAATAAAAAAAAAGACAAAACTTTATTATTTGTGATTAAACTAATAATTTAGGTGAATGTTTGAGGGGGTTGTGTGAAAAGTATTAGTCGCTAAGAGCATTGAATTGGAAATCATTGTTAGGATTAGATTTTTATCTTTTTTTCAGTAAATATGGCATAAGTCAGGGACAGATGTTGTTTGAGTGAGTAAAAATTCAAAGCCACTCACAATCATAATTATTTATTTAGTTCAGTTACATACTTAACGTTGTGTTTAATCTATATATTAAAAGAGTAACATGACTGACTGACTGATTCATCATTGCACAGCCCAAACGAAAGAGCTAGAGACATGAAATTTGGACAATCGGTTCCTCCTTCAATGTATAGCTCCACTAATAAGAGATTTTTGGAAATTCGTACTTTAAGGGGGTAAAAAAGGGTGAAAACGGGTAAAATCGGTAATATTAAAAATGATACAAATTAAATTAAAAAAGTATTGTTATTTGCACAAAAAATAAGCTGACAGGTGTTTGGTCTTTTTTTGAATTTTCAATCCCTAAGGGGAAAAACGGGTAAAAACTATAATTTGGTACTTTTTCGATATCCTATGTAACTTCCAAACACATAAAGCTTGGAAAAATATTTAAACTGTATTATGTAATCCGTAAAAAAAATATTAATTGGAATTCGACACTTTTTTAAAAATCACATGTACAAGCGGTAAAAATTGTCCCTTTTTTTGGTACTTTTTTAAAAAGAAACTTTCCTAATATTATTCAATGGGGCAAAATTTGATATTTATTACTTCCTAACAAATATAAAATTTTTGGAAACTTTTTTCGGGACAAAAAAGGTACCAAAAAGGGGAAAATTCCGTAAAATGTATGTAATTCCTAATTTGACGGCCAATTTTCACAAAACTTATAATTGGGATTTCACCAGACATAAAAAATTATGTAATTTACTAAAAATTGAAACACATTCATAACAGGGTAGAAAGGGGAAAAATCGGCAAAAGAGTTTGGTACTTTTTAGAACATAATTACTTTTTTGCAAAAAAGAGTAGATTTACTGACTTTTTAAATCATGTCTATTAAAATATTTGGCTACATAGATATTTGAACATTTTAAAGTTGGAATTTGGAACTTGTACCAAAAACTTACTTTTTCGCATTTCTATGGTACTTTTTGTATTTTCTGCGTTTATAATGAATTGAATTGTAAAATAAAGGACTATTGATTCCAGGTGGGCAACCAAAAAGGTAATTTTTTGAATTTTTATAGTGCTTTTTGTATTTTTAACGTTTGCGAAGCTTAAATTTCGACTTTAGTGACTATTGATACGAGGTGGGCAGGTGGGACTGAAAATGTTGAGGAACTTGAGTATTAAATAGTAAAAACTGTGCTATAAAAGTAGCGCGTTATATGCTAGTACAAAACTAATTTGACACATTTTACTCAGCAGAAGCGAAAGAGAATAAGTGGTCGTTTTATGAACAAAAATTTTAAAATTTTGATGATTTTTTTAACTAAATGCTGAAATATGTATGTCGTTTTCTTGCATGAGCTAACTTGTGAGATTTGAAGGAAACATGTGTTTTGCACTATCATGTTTCAAAACGTTGACAAATTATTATAATTAACATTGTTTACAGTTACACTGTATTCACAAGGTGTCCTAAATTCAAGTGCTCTAAAATAATAACATAAAAATATATGACTGCTGTGAACTACCCTTCATTACTAAGTAAGTGTGATATATCAAATTTTAAATCGACGATTTTGCTAACAGATCATTATTACAGACAGCTCGGCTTATTACACAGAGAAAACCCTATCGGTTGTGAGTACCGCTATTATTGCCAACCGCATAGTTTAGTTGTAATAGTAGAATTTCACGGTTATATCTACATAAATTCGTTTCAGAATATAAATATGTAGTCAGCACTAATAAATTATGATTGTTGCAATAGAAAATTTATAATCACAAGTGAAAAGTTCGATTGCATGAACTGCATCATTTGATTGTCAATGAATGTGGATTTTTAGCTGACCGCCGTAGATATCTGAATAGTTATGGCAGCACAATGAAAATTCGACAAATTTCTAATCATTTGAAAAAGATATTGATAGTTGATTGCTTGTATTCATGAAACTAGTATTTGCCTTGAAGTCAAAATTCAATCATCGTGATAAATTTTAATTTGTGCTTCGGAAAAGGTAGGATGTATCCTATACTCTGTATTCCCCCCATCCCTGCATAAAATTTATAACAAGTGTTATTTTTTTAATGCTTTTGTTTACCCCATTTTTTCTTTCCTCCGCAATCCTTTTAAACTTACTTACACTATCTCAATCAAAATTTTAAAACACTGTTTTAATTTTTACAGTTAAATCATTCAGCTATAACCGGTCACATAGAATCTGTCATGGGTCACCGTCATCACTTTTAACTGCCAGCTAAATTGAAAAATGCGTTTTAGTTTAACCTTTGTCCCATTTAGTACTGCGCCGTCTTTACAAAGTACTAAAGTTGGAAATCATATCGACCCCTGTGCGCGAAATTATCGTATGTTACAAAAACAAAATTTTACAGCAAAGCGTTCTTATTACTTTTAAATAAATAAAAACGTAAATAACACTGCTACACACGATAAAATGTACACAGTGTTATCTCCATAACTAAAACAGTTATCGCTATAATATTTTATCAGCAGATGGATTAATGGACTTAGACCAATTTGCATAAAAAAGTCGTATGCTGAAAAAACTCAACATACGATAATTTCACGCACATGGGTCGATATAATGTATGTCCGTTGAGTAGTTTAATAGCTCTTTGCTGACCTTTACTTTGATTTTATTCCAATTTCTTCTGCCAACTTTTTCCGCTGCTACCTTAATGTCAGTTTAAAACGGCGATTGTATTACGTATAGCGGATTCTAAGTGCCTCAGCCTTTTAAACTTGTGAACACCCACTTGTTTATTTTATCTTTTGCGTATGTTCGTTTGGGATACAAAAATTTTCTAGCGTTTAAAACTTCCAAAATACTTAACCACTTTCTGCGCTGATTTAAGCAATTGATTTTGTTAAAGTCAGTTGACAAACAGAGGAGAAAAGCCTATTTAACTGGCTTGACTTTAACCATTTAATATAAATCTTAAAACATTTGATTTTAATTTAAAAACATGTTCTTTAGTTGTCCCTATGTTGCACTATGTATTCAGCCATTTAAATTAATTTTTGTGTTGTTTGTTCTTTTTAAATGTATTTTCAGAATGTTTCAACAAGTCTGATGGTACGCGAGTTGATATTTAAAACTCCTTTATATCACAAATACTCTGGAGTATTTAAGTAAATGGCCTAAAACTATTAAAAGCAAAAAAGAAACAAAAAACAATTACAAATACGGGTGTTAAGAAAATAAGAATCAGCTAAATAAAGAGATAAAATAAAAGCCAACAAATGTCAAAGCACAATATACAGGGACACAACATAAAGGCCAACTTTACAACAATAGCAATAACAACAACAGCAATAACAATTTGACAACAAGGAAGTCCCTTACAAAATTTAAAACATAAAATACTGCAAACAACAAATGGATTCGTATAAAATAAAGGACAACTGTAATAACAGCACATTAAAGGACACATAGTCAAGCCAGAGGCATAAGGCAAACAAATATAAAAAGAGAAAAAGACTAGTAACAAGTAAACAGCCACAACATATCATAATTTAAAGATAAAACAAATTAACTAAGGCTGACGGAAGGCGAATAAAGTAACCCCTGTTTAAACGGAAAAAGGAAATGTTTTTTTTACATTGTAATGATAATGTAATAAAAACTTACACATACAAGCAATAACAATGAAATTGCTTTTTTAAAGCTTTAAAAAATTTGCAATAAAGTGTTGCTGTGTAAACTTTAACTTAACAGGAAACCATCTCTTAGACATACGCACAGATACACTCGCCTTTAAACGCACTGTAAACATATCCTGGATCCTGTTTAAGTTGGGTAAAACAATAAAAGTTTATAAAATAATAAAAACTGCCAACTGCAATTAAAAAAACTCATACCACTACATTCACTCAACGATATGTCACAAACTAATTTTACATAAAAAAAAAGAAAAACAAATTTAAACACAAGTAGAATTTGCCTAAAACTTTGTTGGGAATTTATTGCGGCTGCAGTCAAAATTCTTTCCTAGTCCTATTCGCACAATAAAACATACACATTTGGAAAGCACCTAACAAAAGATGGCTTTTAAATGGCGCCGACGTTCGACTTCAATAGTGAAAATTGTTGTTGTCCTAACCGCAATTTGGTTTTTTGTTGCCTTCTTTATCTACACCGATGATACACGACGCGACACCGACAGTAATAAATGGAATGCCATGTCGCAGCAATTGAAAAGTTTAGCCGGTGATGAATCTAGTAATTCCAATGATTTTGACCGTAATGGTGCAGGAGTTGTTGAAACTGGCATTAATTTTGGTGTCGCCGAACGTGTGGCGTTAGAACGTAACAAACATCAGGCATACAACGGTGACAATGAACTCAATGAAGAGGGTAATGAAGGAGTAGCAGCAGATGTACCCATTGCCCAGCCAGGTGACGAGGGAAAGGGAGATGATTTTGATGACAGACTTGATATCAATGAAGGCGATGAGTCGATACTCAATAATGTTGTTGTGCATCCCAATGAAAAAGTTCATTATGGCAAACGACCAAGTAGTAATGAAAAATCGATCGATGATGGTAAGTAAAGAGTTACATATAATTGATTGTTAAATCATATTCTACAAATAAAATGGACAATTTTTGCTCCTGTCTAAATCAAATTATTGTTTAGCTATTAGTTGATTGTATTCATCTTCAAAATTAAAATTTTTTTTTACCAGTTTTGTTGCACATTTTATCGTTTATTTTTCTATTATTTCTTTAATTTTAAAAATTTTTTCAAAAATGTATATTTTTTTGCACATGTCAAACTTTAGTTTAATGAATTTAGCAAGAAGAAAAACAGTTGAAAACAAATTATTAGACAAACAACCATAGTTTGCTTGCTTTGAAATCATGCTGTTGTTTCATCTGTTACACAGATTAACAGCCAAGAAAGGGTTTGATAACCACTATATAGATTTGATGCATCATGGATACCTAAGTATGGATAATTTTTTTTTTAAATTCAAGATTTTTTTAGACGCTGCTCCACATAATCAATAATAACTCGAAAACGGTTAGTCCGATGTTCTTAAAATAAACTTTAAAAATTTAAGGTTTACATTGCCTTTAATCCGTTTATATATTGCGTTTTAATCGGCGCAGTAGTTTCGGAGTTAGAATAAAAATTAAAGCAAAAAATATATATTTTACGTGAAAATAGCTATTTTTTAGTTTTAAAAAAATAATGAAAAATCGAAAACTTTTTTTTTTTTTTTTTAATTTATAATTGGTACAGGTCCTTGGGCTCGGATGAGAGTTGAGAACCATACCCTGAAGGAATACTCGACTCTGAGCTGGTTGGTGGAAATCATCCAAGTGCTTTTGGGGCACGTAACAATATGGCACGGCCAAATATAGTGTTCTTACATGTTTATTTTTTAATTCTCAGAATCGCAAACGTGTCAAAAAGTTTTTTCCAAACAATTTTTCTAGGGGAAGAACTTTAACTACTCAATTTGATGTACATCAAACAAAAAACTAAAATTTTGTGAAAATGAGCTAGATCACTTGATTGTGAATAAATGCAAAAGGAATCAACCCATTTTTGTGATCGCTATCTTATTTTGTTCCTATTACATGTGGCTTTGCGATTAAGTAATAAATTTGAGCAATTTTTACCGTTTTCGATTTTTGATGATTTTTTAAAAACAAAAAAATTGCTGTTTTCAATTAAAAAATATATTTTTTGCTATAATTTTTATTATAACTCCGAAACTACAGAGCCGATTAAAAGGCAATATAAAGGGTCCGCCAAATAACTTTTTTTTTTGAAAATGCTATAAAAAAAAACTACTGAATATTTTCTCAAATATCTTTTTTGTTTAAAAGTACAATCCTTCCGGTTAATAATGGAAAATAATTTAATTCAAATGGTTGCCTTGGCTGGCCATGCAGTAGCCTACACGATCGGTCCAATTTTTAAGCACATTATCGATTGTGTGCAGCTGTATTTCACCAATGGCTTCACGAATATTATCCTTTAAAGCGTCAATTGTCTCTGGATTGTTGGCGTAACACTTATCTTTGACGGCACGCCACAAATAATAGTCCAACGGTGTCAAATGGCAGCTCCGAGGTGGCCAAACGACATCAGCTTTGCGGCTGATAATGCGATTTTCAAAAACAGGGCCCAAGACATCGAATGTAATATAATATAATATTGGACTAACCGTTCTCGAATTATCATTGATTATGTGGAGAAGCGTCTAAAAAAATCTTTAGTTTTAATTAAAAATTTAAAAAAAAACTCTCCATAGAATTTAATATTTGGACGATATTTGTACTACTGGCATCACAACACATCAAAATGGCATAGTGGTTTTAAAAGCCTTTTAAATTTTTAAAATTTTGTTGCCTTGTGTTATTTAATGGTTATATTTAATTTCAAATGCTTCTGAACATAATGATATTTTGGGAAGAAATCATATTATTTTTGTTTGCATAATTTGTAAAGCATGCTATTTTTGAAAGACAACCTTCTCGAAGTTTTCATTAAAAGTAACAATTCAATGTTAAAATTCTTATAAACAGTTGACTATTGTGATAAAATGTAGAACAAAGTAAAAATAACTATTACTTGTTTTCAATAACCAAATATTGTTATAGAATCTATGTCTAATATGACCATCGTAATCATGTCGCAACGGGATTTCTTTGCGTTTATGTATTTGTTCTGGTTTTATTTTTTTTAAGAATAGCATCTACCGAAATCCTTTAAGAATACCAAATCTCTAGATCACTCTTTTCGTTAATGGGTGCCTGAACCAAGATGTGTAAGTGGTTGCTCGATCGTATTGAAAATTAAAATTCCTGAGATTTTCGAAACTAAAAATAGCTGAAACCAAATTCAGCAATAGCATGAACATAGCGGATACATTTATTTAATTTTTGTTATTTTTATTAAATCTGTCTTTTGGGACTATAACAACAAGTATTTAAATCCTAAACTAAAAACGAATATGTTTATACTGCCACTGCAATAAACGACTAATAGTATCAATAGAAGAAAAAAGCGTGTCCCACAAAATCCAAGGTGTGTATCCTTTTGAGTAGCTGATGACTCTCAAATTTGGGTAAATCCCTCGCAAGTAGATTGGGCTAAAAACAAAATTCATAACCAAGTTGGTGCTGAACTTTTAATCTCTTCTCGAATGCGGGGAATATTTAGTTCCCCATGGATGTTACAATTCTTGATGTACCAGGAAGCCAACGTGATCGTTCTTAAAGTCTTTAACGTCTTCTTTGCAGGTTTTGGGTATTAGACGCTGAGGCTGTTACCCACAGCTGGATCGCATATAAGCATTTGAGAAATTACCACTGCCTTATACAAAAGCACTTTGAGTCCTAAGTCAAGCGCTTATTGAGAACTAATTTGCCACTACCGGGTTCAAATCTAAACTCAGCTGACTTTACTTTCGAAAAACCGAGTTTAATTGAGTGTAATATTGCACTATTAGTAAGCAGGAGGTAGCGCTATAATCTCTTAAATTTGGAGTTGATACTTTTATTAGATGGTTTGCGAACTCTTCTACATTTCCATTCGCATTTTCTGTCCATTTGTCATTTTGATGATGTATAGGACCTTCGTACGCAGTGAGACATCGCATTTTACTTACCGACTTCCGGAAGCTGTAATTAGTTTTTTCCAGTGGGGTCTAAACTTAGAAGATAATTTTTGAGGTTAGACTCTTTTTGTATAATCAGAATTTGCATCACGCAATTTTTTTTTACAAAGATTAAATTTAACTTTTATCTGCAGGGAACGATTTTCCTGCCTATGAAGCAGGCAGGATCCCCAGAACGTGTGCTTAGCGTTGTAATAACCTACGTCTATGAATTTTGAACACAATGTTTTAAAATATTCAAGGAACTGCCCTTTATCAATGTTGTTTCTTGGAAGACAGTTAAGTGCAGATATTGTTCATCCACCATTGCCATTATGCAATGATTTAGGTCCTCATTAAGAAGAACTGCAGATTCATGCTGTCCACATTTTGCACTCGTGCATCCAATAATGGATATTCAATGTACGCTTTAAACCAATGAGCCGATATTTAGCTTTTAAGTTGTCTTAAGCGTCGAACAAACAGTAATTTTAAAAATTTTTAACTTTTCCCCATGTCATATACATACATATCGTTTGCTATCTAAACCATTCGCCTGTATTCTGTATTTCGAGTGAAATCAAATCACTCCGAATTGCCATAGCATTGTTGTTATATTACAATGGCAATTCCTAGCGATTTAGTTTCATTCGGATTACAGAACACAAGTGATTGTTTTACTATATATATTAGTATGACAGTTGAAATCAGAAAAAAACAGGAAAAACTACAGAAGGTTAAGTTCCTCCGAAGACGGCTTTAAGTCAACTAAGAACGATAGTAATACTGCTGAACACTTCAGGTCTTCTTTCAATAAAAAAACAATATGAATATAAAAGTTTGATTCTCCAATATATTCATTCATATTCATCATTACAGTTATGGTACTTTACCAGTTTTTAAAAATATTTAAAAATCCTCTTTTTGAGGCTAAATCAACCTAACCGGCTGTCGGGTCTATTTTGTATCCTGTCACACTGTCAATATATTAAAATAAAAATAAATAAGCCGCAAAGTAACATCTCCTTAAAAATAAACAAAGGCCCTAATCAGTTGAAAAATATCTATTATCTATGTTTTTAAGTTGGTTTATTTCGAACTCATATCATTAAATTCGATACAAGGTTGCAAATAAGTTTTCCCACAACACCGCCAAGAATAAACAAGACAACACGGCACGAACATATTTTATTCCTGCAATTTAGTTGTGTTTTATTTAATACGCATAGCGAATTAAAAACAAAACAAACACAAAACAAAATTGCGTTGTTTTATTATCTTAATACAATATTTTGTACTAAAAACAACAGCCACCAAGGAAACAAAAATAAAACTTTTAAACCGATAACATAAAGAAATAAAATGCAAAAATATGTTAAGAACAAAAAACAAGAATAAAATTGTATTCCAAAGAGGCATAAAGTAATTGCAACTCATGATAAGCAGAAAATTACAAACAACACGAATCAAAAAACAAGATATCGGTACAACCTACACCGCCAGCATAAATAAATGCTACAACCACTACCACCACTACCAATTGTACGTATTCCTTGTTTCACGTTTCTTGTAACTAGACAATTGTATAGAATACGAGAAATATGCTGTCTTCCAAAATTCCAACTACAAGTACAACTTTAACTACTTCTCATGTAGAGCTTCATGTACATCAGCAGACATTTGGCACTAGAACACACTCTTCCAACCATCATGCTCGTTGCATGGACTGACTACCTCTTAAATGTAGTACATAAATGCAATACAAAATACACACTAGATTCAAAGCAGTCAATACATTCCTACCAAAATATTATATGCTAGCAACAACAACAACATAAACAACTGACATCTAGACAGACAGTAAGACGGGTGTACAAGCATAACCTAATGTCAGTATTTCTCTAGTAAAGCTATAAACGCACGAAGAAGCCCTTTTAGTACAGGTACTACTTAGTTGTGGTACCCGAACTGAGTTTTACATGCTGCAACTGCTATTAAGAAACAACAACAACAATGGCAATAATGAAGAAAATCAATATACTAAACTTAAACTATGAAATCAGTTTAATGATCTAGAGGCTATAAGCCATAAAATCATTATCGCCGATAAATTGTAAAAAATGTTTAAAATTAACAACTACAACAATAGACCCAACAGGTATGTTTGCGCACTGCAGATGTAGGCGCAGATACAGAATACTGAGCACATCCCTTCAATATTTTTTTTTCCTTTTTTAGCAATAAAATTTGCAAATAAAAATTACAGCAAAAAAAACATTTTGTTTTAAACTTCTGACTATCAAATCCATTAAGTATTTCTATGTCTGAGTGAATTAGATTAGTCCAAACATTACCGCGTCGTGTGGGTTTAGTCTGTGGTCAGAGAATTTTTGTTAGAAAAAAAGTTTTATTACAGAGACTTGAGCATTCTTTTATGCAAAACTTTCGATGGAAAGTACCATTTCGGAATTTCTAACAACCGTAATTCATGCAATAATTCTTAATTAATTTTTTAACTTTGAAACTACAAAATAAAATATGCGGAAGAGAAATTGCTGACAGAACGTATTACGAACTGCCAAGATCTAAACTGAAGCTGATGGTTTTTTAGTTTGATATCACTAATGCTGTATAGATGAGAATGTAAGAAGTAAAAGAGTAAGAATGCTATATTCGGCCGTATTGAATCTGAAAATACCCTTCACCATCTAGTGAACAGATATAGTGACATCATCAAAGCTCAGCCTAGATTTTAGATTTTATGTTGTAGACTATTTTACTTTATTATTTCCGAAGCCATCCTTGATTTTTAAATTTTACATACTCGACTACTTTCATCTGATGCCCATATTGCTGGGGTTGAAAAAAAATTATCCGCCATTTTGTTAACGGCGCCTTTTTGAGTGTAATTTTTTCATAGTTTTCTGTATTTCACAGATCAAGGCCTTTCATTTGTTAGCAATATTAAAGGGCTTGAAGTGGGCAAAGTTTTAATTACAAGACTTGACCCATATTTAAATTTATTGTACGCCATTTTGTAATGGCACCCATCATGGAATTCAAATCTGTTTATTCTGTGCTATATTTTGCCAGTCAAGCCCTTTGTTTTGATACCCATATTGCTACTCTCTGTTGTGCTGATGCTAAAAATAATCGATTTTCGTTTGTAAATTTTAGGTTAGCTTGCGAAGTAATTGTATTTTGTGCTTATATCTCAGTTAGTGTCAAACTTTCTCAAATAATTTTGCAGAATACGGTTTGTCTTTTAAGCTTGAGTTACATACCATCCGTTCATGCGTTTCATACTTTTTCACCTTTTTATACGTTTCTAAACTCAAGTTACACACATCGCGTTTTATGTTTATAAGTTTATCAATTGAAAAAAAAAATTGGCAAAATGGAAAGTGAAATTGACATTTTAAGGGAATGTATGGAATTCATTGAGTTTATGTACATGATAATTTGTGCTACAAGGACCTACAAAAAGCTCGAAAATAACACGAGCATCAATAAGCTTCTCTTTTATTGCACTTGTTTTCTTTTGATAATAAACAAACAGAGATGACACTCAGCATATAACAGTTATCCATAGAATATAATAGAAAATAATAGAATAGAATAGAATTGAATAGAATTGAATAGAATTGAATAGAATAGAATAGAATAGAATAGAATAAAATAGAACAGAATAGAATAAAATAGAATAGAATAGAATAGAATAAAAATAAATAAAATAGAATAGAAAAGAATAGAATTAAAATTTTGGTAACATAAAAATTATGTTTAATGTAAAAGTAATTGTAAACTTTATTTCGAATGCTTTCTCTTTTATTAAAAACATTTTTTAACACAAAAAAATAAATCCGTCACACAAACAGTTTTATCGATAACATTGAAAAAAAAATATTGTTTTTTATCCATGGCTATCAACAATAAATGACATTTTTCATCTTTTATGCGACGGATACAAAAGTAGAAAGTACACCTACTTTGCTGCGTCGTTACGTACATGCATTCTTTGCGTTTTGCCGCGTAACTTGTCACATAAAGAGTTTTTAAACAGGCACGCTACAAAAGTAGACCGATTGGGACAGCAAACGACGCCATATTTTTTGCCGCTCTTTTGACATTTCTCTTTAGTAGGGTTTGCCATTTCATGATGGAAACATATACGAGCCAACAACGAGTCGAAATTATTAAAATTTACTACCGAAATTCGGAGTCAGTGGCCTCAACGTTACGAGCGCTACGTCCAATTTATGGTCATTTCTGGCTGAATGGCTTTGTCAATAAGCAAAATATGCGTTATTGGTCAGTTAGCAATCCACATGTACTTCATGAGTCATCATTGCATCCCGGAAAAATTAGGGTTTGGTGCGGTTTTTAGCCCGGCGGCGTCATTGGGCCGTACTTCTTCTGTGATAATCAAGACTGGCACGTTACTGTGAATGGGAAACGCTACCGTTCAATGATAACAGAATATTTTTGGCCCCAATTGGATGATATGGACTTGGAGGACATGTGTTTCCAACAGGACGGCGCCACAGGCCACACATCGAATGTCACAATTAATTTATTGGAAGCCAAGTTTGGAGAACGTATTATTTCACGACATGGTCCAGTCGATTGGCCGCCTCGGTCGTGCGATTTGACGCCGTTAAACTATTTCCTGTGGGGCTACGTCAAGTCTATGGTCTATGCCAACAAGCCAGCGACGATTGATGAACTTCGTACGAATATCGAACGTAAAATTGCGGCAGTATCGCCCGATTTATGCTTGAAAACAGTCGAAAATTGGGTTCAGCGTCTGGACTTCTGCAAGCGTGCCCGTGATGGCCATGCAAAAGAAATCGAGTTCCATACATAATGGCATCGAACGTGCTTTCACAAGAATAAACAATTTAATTGATATCCAAAACCGTTTTTTTTTTATTTAAAAAAAAACTTTTGTATCGCTCTTATTGAAAAACCCTTTACAATTTCACTGATTCTCCTTTTTGACAGATGCATAAAAAGGAACAACAGAAAGAACGCATGGTATGCAACTCCAGCTTAAGTCTCTTTAGCATGTCCTCAAATTAATCAACAGCTTTAGTAACTTGATTTATTTTTAAAAATATATATTAAAAAAAATATATTTGGCTTGGCACTTTGCCGATCCAAAAATCCTATAGAGTAGTTTTTTAGAAAATTTATTTTAAAATTCAACAACGACTTACTTACTTAAGCCCCCCGAGCGACGTTACAACCACTGGATCTTAGTTTTTAACACCGTAGTGCACCATTAGAATATCACAAAATTAAAGCTTTCAAACCATTAAACTTTTGTTTATAAAGTACTAGCCAAACCCGGCGCGCGTTGCTACGCCCCTTAATGAATTTGAAATGCATTCTGAATTTTAATTGAATATCAAGTGCAAAAACCTAAATATTATAATTTTTTTTATGGGCGTGGCATTGCCCACTTTTTTAATCGCGAAATTGTAAAGTCATAACAGCTCAATATGTGTGCAAAGTTTCAGAAGAATCGGACCAGTGCAAGTACCTCAAAATTATAATTGTTTTTATGGGCGTGGCCCTGCCCACTTTTCTTATCACAAAATTTTTTAGTCATGACAGCTCGATATGTGTGCAAAGTTTCAGAAAAATCGGTCAAGTGCAAGTAGCTAAAACTGATAACTAATTTTTTATGGGCGTGGGCCCGCCCACTTTTTTCCACCCATAAACACTCCCTGGTATGTGTACAACAACTTACCAAAGTTTGAGCCCGATCGGTTTTACAGTTTCAGAGTCTATAGCTAACACACACACACACACACACACACACACAGAGTTTCACTTTTATATATATAGACTGCAATAACTATTATTATATTTATTATCTGTTTTGTTACAGAACTTAGGGTTGGTTGCCTTCTTAAATTTTTCTTTAGGTCACTGGCCTTTAGAGCAAAACATTCTACACATTGAAATCTTGTTTTTATAAAACGATATTTTTATGAAGCTTGAACTTCAATTAGAGGTTTCGTATTAAAGGTTGTTGTTAGAAATAAGAACTACTTAAAAACCATAGTACTTAAAGCCACTAATTACTAGATTATGCTGTTGGTCTTTATCGTGCACAAACATTTTTTTACACATGAGTACTTTCAGGAAATATAAGACAGTGAAAGCTGTGCTAACGATTTTTTTTCTTTAAAAATATTTACTGTAATCGGGTTAGAATTATACCGATTAAAATACTTGGTTGAGAACACGGTGAAACCTCTTAACTAATTTTTATGTTTAGGGTAAAAAAATCGAGAAGGTTTATCAGAGGTTTATTAAACATAATTTTCATACGAAAAAGGTTCTTTAAATCTTTGGCAAATTTAAAAATTGACTTTGATACGAAACGTTAGAGTTCTTTCATTATAAACTTAGAATATTCTGCTCATTTTTTAACCCCTGACCCAAACGGTCTTTTAACTGAGACTTCTTACTTAAGGGTAATTTAGTTCATGTTTATTTCAGTCTTATTATATCCACCAGCAAAAAAATGGTGTGGGGGTATAGTCGTTTTGTCACTCCGTGCAAATCACGTCGAAATATCCATTTCAGGCCCCTTATATCGGGTGTCCCAACTAAAACGCAATTTTTAAATTTGGCGCCATTCGAAGTGTCTTTGTTTGACATTTGAACAATTGTTATTGTTTGCTAGTAGAAGGTACGAGGTTAGTAAAAATGGAGCGCTACACGAAAGAACAACGCATTCTCATTGTGAAATTATTTTACCAAAATGGTGAAAGTTTTGCGGCTACAGTTTGCAAATTGCGATAAATTTGGGGTCACAATAATGCTCCAAAAGAGTCAACTGTAAAGAGATTTATGGATAAATTTGCCGAAACTGGGTATGTTAGTGATGTAAAGACAACAACGCGCCTTCGACCAGGTCGATCGACCGAAAATGTCGCAGCTGTACGTTATGATGTCGCTCAAACTCCATCCATTTGAATTCGACACCGAGCTCAGCAAATTGGTGTCTCCAAATCCACTATGCAGCGAATTTTGACGAAAGATTTGCATCTTCATGCATACAAACTTCAATTGACTCAGGAACTGAAGCCAGAATGTCATACAGCCGGAGAAACAATTCAATTGCTGCATCAGTCATTTCCCGGTCGTGTTATTTCGTGTTTTGGAGACCAGAATTGGCCGCCTAGATCGTGTGATTTAACACCTTTGGATTTTTTTCTTTGGGGTTTTTTAACGTCGATGGTTTACGCGAATAAGCCGACGACGACTCAAGCCTTAAAAGAGGAAATTGGACGCTGCATTAATGAAATACCGCAGCATTAATGCAAAAAGGTCATTGAAAATTTAATTAAAAGATCGCGTGTGTGCCAGCAAAGCCGCGGCGGCCATCTGCACGATATATTGTTCCATACATAACCTCATTCTGTCTACTTTACGATATAATAAAGTTTCACAATTTTTTTTTTTAATATCTGTGTTTTATTTAAAATTTAAAAATTGCGTTCTAGTTGGGACACCCTTTAGTAGATTTTTTTTTTTGAATTCTGGTTTTATTTTTTTAACGATCTAGCTTTGTCCGTCCGTCTTTCCGTCTGTTTTTAATGGAATTTATGATGTAGCATTAGTATGTTCATGCTGTCCTAAACATTTAATACTTCTTAAAAACGTGGTGTTGTCTCTTTTTATATTTTTACAACATGTCAGTGTTTTACAACCTTAAGGTAAAAATCTATTTTTTATAGGTTTCTATAATAGGTTTTATATAAGTGAAAAACTTTGCCTGCTGGTATGTAACATCACAGTCGTGGCATATTAAACTAGGTGGCTTCACACGATTGGCTAATTGTCAACTTTCCTTCCTTCATATAAACAACTTTCTTAAAAAACTTTTCTCTTCAAAATTCAGTAACCTAAAAGAGTTAGACCATAATCACATTACAAATGTATTAACAATACCGTAACTCTTTGAATTTCTAATCTATTCACTGTCCACCATTAACCTAAGGAGGGAGATGCTGTCAATTAATTGGTTTTTATATTTTTTATACCCGCCACCAAAAAAATGGTGGGGGTATATTCATTTTGCCATTCCGTTTGTAACACATCGAAATATCCATTTTAGACCCCATAAAGTATATATATTCTGAATCAGGGTTTGATTTGATGACGATCTAGCTATGTCCGTCCGTCTGTCCGTCTGTTGAAAGCACGATAGAGGTCGCACCGAAAAAGCTAGGGGGCTCAAATTTTGCCAGAATCTTTCTTATAGACAAGGTTTGTTTGGTATTGAAAATGGGCTAAATCGGAATATTAGGAAGAGAGTTATAGCTCGAAAAGCAAGAGTAGGTCGAAAAAACCTTGTCCTTCGAACATCGAATAAAATGGAATTGTGTCCAAACGCCTTAACGTAGACTCATGGAACTTCGAATATATATTTCCTGTGTAAAGACAATATTTTTCCCCGAAAATTGTCTAAATCTATGCATTAGGAGAGGAGTTATCGATCAAAATGTACGAAAATTGATACCGCACAGTGTATATTTCAAATTTAAAACGTTATAAAACTGACAAAACTATATGTACGATTCTGAAATTTTGCAAACATGGTTGTTTGGTCAAAGTCTTCGTTATAACGGAAAATAGATGTGCCACGCACACTTTTTTCCTTAAATTTTTATTCATTTATTCATCTTACACTGCACCATTTATTGTACTGTAGCTAAATATAAGATAAAGATGATAAGATAGATGACTCTACTAGCAACTACTAGATGGCATGCTAAAACAACTTATGCTTATGTTCTCCTGAAGTTATGCTCTATTAAAAATGGGAATTTAGGAAAATTTTGACATGAGTAAAAAAAAATTATCTCAACATTATAAACAATTTATCTTCATGTACTAATGGCTAACAAATTTTAAAATTATACAAAACTTATTTCGTTTGAAAATCTTTTAAAAGCAAAATGTTATAGAAGTGTAAAAATCAAAATCTTACTAATAAATTTCCCGTTTTAGAAAAATGCTGAGAATGTTTATTTTAAATCACCCTGTGGCCCTTAAAATTTAACCTTAAATTCACTTTCTTCCTCTTAAATTCATGTAAATTCTCTATGAATAAAGATTTTGGAATACTAAAGGACTATATTGAAATATCTAAGTTATGTTTATTAGCAGAAACTTTATTGACACGCGTATTTTAACGGCCACTTTCATTGAAAGACTAAATTTACGAAAACATTTTACTAGCATACCGAAGTTATAATGGGTGGTTTAATTTTAAGGGACTATGTTGATTTTGAATAAAATTATTATGAAATTCTTATCATTTATTTTTATAATGATAATATTTGTATGCTTCAATTATGTATTGAACAAAATATCGGCCAAATGGCCCCCCAACCTAGGCGGCACACTTCGATCCGATAGTCCATATTTTCAATGACACTGTTGATGCTCAATTGTTGGGCACGATGATGAGTCGAGGTTGCTTGCTCTTTTGCCTCGTTATCGTGAAAAACAGCAATGTTTCCCATTCAACGAACTAAGATGGCATTCACAGATGTTTTCACATTTCATACAGACCTGCTTTGCAGACATTTAAATATTTTTTACAATTTTCACGATTGTGGACGAATTCGAACGATTATGTTGACCAAAAGAATCACGAAGTGCACAAAATGCATTTTGATTTGAACGCCCATTTTTATAAATATCTTTAATATTTAAAAGCGTTGCTCGATTGCGTATCTTGAGTTAGTCTGAGATTGAGAAATGTCAAATGAAATACAAGAAAAAAGTTGAAGTTTAGGTGTGGTTCACCTTAAACATGGGCCCTTAAAATTTAACCACCCTCTACAAAGAAAGTGATACATATTTTATTATAAAAAGATTATTCCATAGCGATTAACAAAATAATAAATATTGTGCTTTAAATGTACACAGAATTGGTGGTGGGTATAAAAGATTCGACACAGCCGAATATAGTGATCTTACTTGTTAATTTATCACTATGAATTTTGCTATAAAATCATACAAACACAGAAATTTTTAAAAGTTAAATCACATGGTATAGATTAAGAACTGTCAAAAAAGCTCAGGGCAATAGGTGACCGCTTACGAAAGCTTTCACTGTAGTCTCTTAGAGTTCGAACCATTATAAAACTTATTTACTGTTGGTGTGTTTAGCAACGTTTTTGTTTAATATTCTTTGCGAAAAACTCTGAAACTGCTACCTACTGCCACCATGGTAATCGCCACTCATTGTTAAGCTTCTTAACTACCCTGCAGCACTTGACAATATGATTAATTAAGATTTTTTGCAAATATAACACACATTTTTTTATTCAAGTAACTTTTCGTTTGCCAGTACGCCGCTGAAAAGAAATGTGAACTAAATGTTTAAAATTTACAATCTAAAACAGGGATACAATTACACTATTTTCGTTGACTGAAAAAACAAATAATTATCTGACGATCAAGGAATTCTTCACGTATCCTACTTTTCTGCACATTCGTATTAAATATATTTGCGTATTAGTATATTTGTTTCGTTACTTCTTGGAATGCAATCAAAATTTTTTATACGATTATTTTTATTACGTGTTTGGATAATTGAAAAATGTGAAATCGGGTAGAATTTCTTACTGTCCTTTAAAGGGAATAAATATTAGTTATTTTGCGGTTAACTTTTATAAGAAATTTTAAGCTGGATATCTTAATCAAATGCTTGTCAATCGAATACGATCATCTCAGAGTAAATTTTTTAAAACTTTCAAAGTTTCTATTCAAAAAAACAATTATTCTTGTAAAATGAAGTGCAAAAAATGTCATTTTATTTGTTGTCAGTTTAAAGTTACAGGGCGACTATTTGTAGTCTGTCATGATCTGTACTTTGAAGAACGGCTAAAATATGCACAAGTTCATCCTTCCGCTTGCATAGTAAATACCAGGAAATTATGGTACGAGTACTATAATTTTCATGTGTGTATGTATATTGCAGCTGTAATATTTATGGTATGATGATGTTTTAATGTTTGTTCTACTTGTTATGTTTTGGTTTTTTTCTCTTCTTCTCTTTGCCATATTACAATGGCCTTAAACATACTATTCGTACACTGTGGAATTAGCGGCTACACTTCCAACGCCGCTATCGAACGAGTGCGTATTTTCTCAACTATTGCTACACATTGTTTTGTACCACTTTAATCAATCATTGTTGGTTGGCTCGTTTAACTCATGATCAAAAAATAATTGTAAAACGAAATAAGAAGCACAGACCCTATTGAAAGGCCTTAAGGAAAACCAATAAAAACAGTGTTTCCAAACATTTTTTCAGTCATCAAAAGTTTAACTTTATTTTCTTTTTAATCGATCTTCTATTAAAAGAAGAATTAATAAAAACATTCATCGAAAAATATTTGGCAATAAAAAATTAAGCGGCTAATAAAACATTATTTAAGGAATTGGATAAAAATAGGGGCGACATTTGCGTTTTTTTGTTGCAAAAAACAATAGCTTTTGAATCTACAGAGATAATCAAGAAATTTAAAAGGCATATCATAGATAATTGATCAAAGGTAAAGGGTTGTGTGCCTTTTAGGTGCCTACTAATGAATTAGCAAAGTTGAAACTTGTAGAAAAATCTATTTTATGGAAAGAAATGTATGGGAGTTTTGATATCTCAGGATAATGGGTTCAGCTAGACTAGCAACTAAAAAAAACACAACCAGTTCTATTAAAATTCTATTTATTATCGCTTCTGGCAGAATGCGTAACAACTTGTTGTGGAGTTGATTCGACTAAGGCAACTAACTGTACAAAAATTCTTATACTAAAAAAAGTAAGTCAATTTTTTTTCAAAGTTCATTAAAATTAAAGATAACAAATTATATAAAAGAAATATAGGAGATTAAAAAAAAAACGTATAAACCGCAATCTTACACTCACAACATATTTGGTTGAAATCGCTTAAACAAAATATTTTTTTAATATTTTTGGTTTTTTACGTTTCTTTTTTAAGGCTTTATGATTTAAAATTATACGAGAAAAAATTAAAAAGATTTATTTTTCTGATATGCAATGAAGCAGTTTCATAATCTCTATATTTTTCAGGATCAACTTTTTCCTTTCATTCCAGTGACTCCAGTTACAGACTTATCGTTTTCAAAAAATATTCTCAAAGTGTGTCCATCATTTGAGTTTCCGTTTCCATACTTGGGCAGTCTACTTTTAGTCCACCTAATTTGAAAAATGCATCCTGTGTTAGATTCTTTCTGATCCTTTCCTTTTCTTTAATGTATTTTTATCTAAGTGTTCTCCCTTCTGTGGAAGCGTATACGCTAATTTTAACAAGAACTCTATACTTCTTCTTCTTGTGTGCAATGGTGAAATTCCATATTAATAATTCTCTTCGTTTGTATAATCGCTTAAATTGTCGAAGTGCTTTTACGTCTTTTTGCAAATTGGATATGACAATGTTGGAATTGTATTTGTCAGTGGGTTAACGACACTTCCATCAACCACGGTCAGGTGGAATTCGTAACTACATTGAATATATTTTCCTTCACTTCTTTCGAACTTTAATGGTTTAATCTTGCTTATTTGTTCTTGAATGGGTTTTACTGTGATTCATGTGCGTTCCGGTGATTCCCTTGCAAACTGAAACATTATTGGTCAACAATAATATATTGGTGACATTCGTCTGTTGTTCCAGTATAAGGAAACATCAGATTTTAGCTGAAAAGCAACAACAGATGCCATAAACATATTTTCGTCATCGGAAGATTTCTTTTGCTTATAAAGATTTTGTCCGAATGATCCATCGCAGCCCAGTTAACTGATCGATGTTAGTTTTTAAGGAAGAACTTTAACCATATTTTCAAGAAGACTCTTCACAATAGTTGTTTTGCTGTATGCTCCATAAGAACCTGCATATTGGCTTTTACAGAGACTTCTGTAAACTCCGTATGCAGTGTTCACGAATCTAATTTCGCTTTCGAAATATACTTGTCAAATTTCAGCTCCCTGTTGTCTTAAAGATGGCCGTAGTATCTCATATTTCTCTTTAGAAAGTTCTAAGTCCATAAACAGAGCTAAAGCTTCTTCGGAACCATACTTTTTATGGTTTTAGTTTGGGGGCGTGAGAATGCTTTCCTTAATCCTTTTTAGTTGCTGAAGGCTTGTATTTGCAAGAGGTTATGTAATCTGCTAACTTACTTACTTACTTATTCATCATCATCATCCGATAAATGTTCCGTGTTCAAATAATTGACGGAATAAGCCAGCTTCATATTTCTTGTAAAATTTGAACACTCCTCCAGGTTATTTTATTGCCTTTCTCTTAAATATCCGTTTGATGTGCTGGGATTATCTTCTGTCAATGTATCCATCATTATTATGCCTGGTGTTTGGAGTTGAATTTCTCAGTGGTACGGTTTGCTTTTATCCATTTTCAGTTTAGACTGACATACATACATCATGATAATTTTACTTTTTATATTTGCATCTTTGTATAGTATCTTTGCTGTATAAACTATTAAGTTCCTCGAAGGCAGCTTCCATGAAATTTTTTGCTGTGGCTGACTTTTGAGACAGGTCACATAATTTATAGTTGTTTAACGCCATGAAATGTCTTAAAATTACTTTTATCGACAACTTTTAGTCGTAAACTGATTCCGAGACTATGATAGTTATTGAATAAATAGCTTAATCTAACTATTACCTGTATACATATGAGATTAGGTCATGTAATTTTGAATAACGTGTCCGAATAAGATTTTAATTGGATGTTCGACTATTTGTACGCCAATGGAATTGCTATATTAGGAGCATACTTTTATTTATACATCATGTCTCTGCACCTGAATTTATGTGGCAGAATTTGACAGAAGATCTCAAGTAAGGGTTACAGAATAAATACCAAAAATCGTATATCTTTACAATAAGGTATGAAACAATAACAATAGAAATGGTTTGTCACGGTTATATGTCATAAATTGCCTAAAACTGCATGCAACACATTACTTTTAACACAAAAAGAGGCAAGGAAGGACAGCTGGAAATTTGTGCATTAGCTAAAGGAATAATCAAAGAACTTATTTTGAAAATGTGGCGAATATAGAAATTCATCGTTTTTTTTATTTATCACCAAACAATTTCTAGTTGGTTAATATCGATTTACCCGGACAAACACAAAGCAAAGAGTACAATTTTTATTATTTACTCAATAAGTAGATCTATCAATAGATTAAAAAATTATGACGAGATACTGTATCATAAAGTGGACTAAATTACCTAAAAACGGTCTGTTTTTTTAACACTTCAAATAAGTCAACTTTGAAAGGCTATATCTTCTGAACCAAAAATCTGGAGCCGAATTACGGCATGCGATATTGATCGAAATTTTACTCAAACGATCGAGTTTGCTGTGCTTTAGGTATAGAGATTCTAATAAGAATTTCAAAATTTCGATCACGTTCGAATGCCGTAATTTGCCCCCTGATTGTAAAAATATTTGAAATCGTGTAAAATAGATTTATCCAGTATTTTCTACAGGCACACGAAATTTTTGATTTCTACAACCCGTCTTATTCTACAGGCTCCACTGAGCGTTGGGAATCACTTGACAACAACATCATCGTCATTATATGTTGATCATGTATTTTGGTGTTGTCGTAACATGTTCGGTGCGCACATTTAGCGAATGCAATTTTAACGCCACCAGATATATGATTGTATCCCAAAAAAAACCAGGGTAAACTGCTCGTTCAACACAGCACAAGTGGTAGAATACGAGTAAGACACTAATAAAATAAGCCTCAATGAAAAAAAATGAATTTTAAGGAATGTTAAAATATTCACTTTGGTATGCAATGACAGTGATCAAAATCGATTTTAAATTACAGTTCAAAACGAAATAATAATGACGTTGCGATACGAAATGATTAACGGGCTTGACTATCAAAGTACTATATGCTTTTGTTGTGAGCTGTTTATAGAAAACAAACGTTTAAGACACGCGAAGGTATTCTGTAAACAGCACATTTATGAAAAATGTTTATGTTCTTTAATGCGACTGTAACATCTTTGGTAGCAAGTTGTAAATGTGATGTTGAAAGAAATCAATGACTATGCCGTTCTCTGAGTATATTAAGGAAATTCTCAGCCTGTAAGTTATTTTATTTTAATTTGTTAAAATTTCGAGTTAATACGTTTTATCTTAATAGTGTTTTGACTATAAATCAAAAACCGTTTGTTCGATTAAGTTAGAGAGTTTAATGACATGCCAATTGTATTACCCTTTAATCTACTTTTATAAATTTATTATTTAATGTCTTTCTTATTAATATTTAACGAAACATGTGTGACCACTATTGTTGTTCAATAAATGTTTATCTGATTTTTCTTACACCAATTAGGTGTCGTCAATACAAATTGCTGTTGAATGATATTGAAATTTGAATGTATAAAGAAAATATTTAGAAGAAATATTTAGTTAAATTAATATTATTTTATTATCACAAAAATTATTAAATTTAGAGGCTCTTTTTATTCAAACGAACGCTTAATAGCTTTGAAGCATTTAAACAACCTTCGTTAAAGAAAAAAATAACTTTTTTAATCAATTTTCGTACTTTAAAAATTCATTAAGAATTAACATTTATACAAAAAATCGCTTTTTATTTTACCATAGCGTTGAATAAAATGAGTGAGATTTAATTTAAAGAATATTTGCTTTATTCACAATTAAGTAAAGATTTGTTTGTTCTACCACAAAAGCTTTCCAAGTATACTGGTCAAGATAATGACTATTGAAATTAACCAGCAATGCCGTGCAACAAAATCAGTGTTGACCAGTGTAATTCATACGTATTTAACTCTCTGCTATTGTTGATATAAATGTCTAACGCATTGAATTATTAGCCAACATTACATTACAGCCATCTAACCAGCTTTTACCATCAAATAATATTAACAAATATTTCGAGCCATAACTAATGTACTTTTTATGCATTTAAATATTGCGGTTTTCATTGTTCGCCGGTCCTTCAAAATCGAAATTTATTACAAAATATGCATCATAATTTATGTAGAAATATGAATAAGCAGGGAATGTAGCAGAAAGTGTAATATAAAATTGGTATTACATTAGGCAAACAAGCATAGGAAACAACTAATCATTTTTGGTTGTAAAATTATAAAGGGTCTCACTTCACTGTGCAGTTTTCTAACATATTTTGTATTAAATTGTAACGCAAATTAAACAACCTCCACTAGTTCTTGGCAAACACGTTCTTTGTTGCAAACATTTTGATTTCAAACAGGATACAATCAAACAGTATTGGATTTCATTATTAAAACCGTCGAAAACTAGAAATGATATTGCCAGAGGCCAAACTTACGTTATTCCTAATGTTCGAAAATTATAAAATTTGTATTAGAACCCACATGCCAAATAGATGCAAAAGATACTAATGTTCGACTTAAACTTTAATCGCATTTAAATGTTGGAGCCTGGCTCTGTACCGTCATGTAACGTTTTACATTGGGATACCGAGTATCAGTGAGGTGGACAAAGAATGATAAGATCATCCTCACTACGATTTTACTCGAATAATTCAGTTTTTTTTTAATTCTTTAATAATCCATTTAAACTTCCCTCTTCGCAGGTCACATAAATTTAGCTCTTGTGTTAATTGTTTGCACGCAGGCAATCTCAGATCTATCTTTGTTGTGTTCACTCTTCTAGGGATCTCTAATGTATTTCCAACCAAAACGCTCGTTATTAGTTGTAAATAAAACCAAAAGTTTTCAGTGATTAATTTTTATATCTTTTATTGTGATAGAAAGATCCAAGTATGACAAATAAACAAAATATCGGCCAAATACTCGCCAAGTCTTCGGTGTCATAATTCTATCCGATGGTCAGTATTTACAATCACAATTTTTTTTTTTCAATTTCAATCTGGGCCTGACGACGAGTAGTGGTTGCCGGCTCTTCTGCTTCACCATAACGAACAACAGCAGGTGTTTTCACATTTCCTACAGGTCGATTATGCTGACCAGAAAAATCAAAAAGTACATTTTGATTTAAACGACCATTTTCGTAAAAGTCTTCAATAATCTTAACGCGCTGCTCGTTTGTGTACGTCTCCATGAATGAATTTTTCAAACACTGAAACAAAGAAATGTCAAATTAGGTTGGGCAAAAATCTTGAAGTCAATGTGCGACTCACAATTAACATCGTGCATTATGTTTCGACCACACTTTATACTTGACCATTATAAGTATACAACTTGTTAACTGTAACTTTACGAGTATTGGCTGATGTTTTGAAGTTAAAGTTTAAAGAAATTGGATTAGATCACAAAGGAAGAGTGTTCTATAAGCCTACACTTCTAATAGGTAGATAGGAAAGGGAAGTTATTTGAAATAATCCTGCAGATAACGCAACTAGTCCAAAACGCGTATATAAAGTATATTAGTAATAGACCAAAAGTCACCCAAATGTTGGAAGAAAACATGGTCAATTGAACATTACAATGTCCTAGGGCTGGATTATATAACCCAGTATTATATTGCATCGGATTAGTCTCGCGAATATTTGTCGTTTGACTAGAGACTTGTTTAAATTTGTTTGGTCCATTATAGCTATGTTGCAACTTGTTAATTTCAGCTAAAGTTGACCACATAATCCAGTATAATCTCAAGAGATTCAAAAGTCTATACCAAACAAATTTACCGAGATCAAGAACCTTGTCAAGATAACTCCTCAGGTATTTTCAATACGATAGCCTTGGATCTTCTAAGTTTAATAAAGTATCAAAATTAAAGATTACGCATATAATACAATACACAAAAGAGAGTGCCCCAAAGTCTTCTCCTTTTACTCGCATGCTCTACATATTGCGCTATTTGACAGTCCTATGCAAAATTAATATGTTTTTAAAACTGCTCGTTTACTAGTAAGTTTCCTAAATATTGGCGTTCCCAATTTTTTATTCTCTTTGTTTTCCTCATATATCTGTGGCTTGGAGCTAAAAGGGCCAATGTCACTTTTTTGCTCTTTTGAGTTAATCATTGCATTAGATTTGTTTTCTCGCTCTCTTCATTGTGGTAAAATACCTAAAGTCATACTTAAGCCAGAACAGCTTCATAAATAAAATGCTGGCCAATTGCACTATGAAAGCATCTATAAAAGTTAAAGTTCAATTCCAATTTTCTCAAAAGTAAATATTTTGACATTAGCCCTTTTAGCCCCAAGCCACAGATATAATTGCTACTTTTCCGACAGCATAATTCTGTCATTCTCAGACGTGATTTTCCGTTGCCCAATATTATAGCCATTATTGACCTACCAAAAATGATTTTATATAAAAATCAACCCATTTTGTATAGTTTATCGCCCTTCTCGTTGTCATTGATAATTGGAATCCATATTATCTCAAGATGTTTACAACTCGAGCAAGAGCTTATCTCATCATTCCCGATAGGGCACTTCAAGATTGAAAAGACTTCAGTTTCGCTACAAGATTTTCATTAAATGCACTTTGATAATTAAAGAAAGTAAAGCGTTTCAAGAGCATTTTGCACGTGCAGAGGAATATTATTTTGTCAGAAGGCATAAAAGCACATCTCTGATAAATTTATGAAGCCACCTAATTTATGCCTCAATCAAAATTTCTTTATACATATTTTTTATTATCTAGCTGAAAGAAATTGTGTGTAAATATATAATTAGTTACACTAATACTTTTTGAACTTTCTAAATTAATGAAGCTTAAAACATGGAATTCGATGCGTACACTGATGGAGTTTCTTTAGCGTTCTAAGATATTGAACCTTAACACATACAACCATTTTTGGGGGTGGCAAATAGAAAATTAAAACGACTTTTTACAAATTAATATCTTTTTCGCTTCATTTCCTGCAACACCCTGTTCTATTATGTTAAAAAAAAAACCAAATGTTTAAATTTCGTTTATATTCAACTTTAGGGTGACCCTTGAAATCGAAAGATAAATTTCTTTTTTGGTCTTACTAGGTAAATTGGTTCGTACTAATTAACAAAAAATTCCATAAAAAATAAATTCAATCGCTGAAGATCAGTTATGGTCACCGAAGTTTAGAAATAAAATCTAATTTCATATTAAGTCTGACTTTTATATCGCTTAACTGAACAACTACGAATTGGAAAAAAATTTAAAGATTTTAACTAAAAAGTTTTCAACATTTCTTGCCTCCTCCTCTTAGTACAAAACAAAACTTTCCATAAAGTTAACACCCACCCAAATGCAGTATTTATGGATCTAAAAATTACTGTATGAGTAGCAGACCTACAACATATTGCACTTACAAACATATATGTACATAAATACATATACTTATATATGTATACAAACGATTATTAAATAGGACATAACACATTTCCCCCGCCTAATGTGTTACACATATTTCAACTCCTACACTATCGTTCGAGGCACAAACATTTTCAACTTCTAAACATAGTTTGTACTCAATAATTTAAAATTATCTAAATATTTTCGTATGTGCACCATATGATATCGACAAGTTGTCCAATGTCGATGGGGTTTCAATGTTATTGTTATTGCAGTCATTAAGAAAAGAAAGAAAGAAAAACAACATTTGGAGACATGACATGATTTATTATGTTTTCAGTGGCACGGATTGGTATGGCATGTTGAGGCTTGGTGGTGGTGGCATAGTTTGCTTTAGCTTCAATATATTTGCCATTAACTACAAGAATTAGCATTTTGCTGCTATTGTTGTTGTAAATTTTTTGTAACATTATTTGTGTCTCAATAATGTTTTTATACCCGCCACCAAAAAAATGGGGGGGTATATTCATTTTGTCATTCCGTTTGTAACACATCGAAATATCCATTTTAGACCCCATAAAGTATATACATATATTCTGAATCAGGGTTTGATTTGATGAAGATCTACCTATGTCCGTCTGTCTGTCCGTCTGTTGAAAGCACGATAGAGGACGCACCGAAAAAGCTAGGGGGCTCGAATTTTGCCAGAATCTTTCTTATAGACAATGGAATTGTGTCCAAACGCCTTAACGTAGACTCATGAAACTCCGAATATATATTTCTCGAGTCAAAACAATATCTCTCCCCAAAAATTGCTTACACTATGCATTAGGAAAGGATTTATAGATAAAAATGTATGAAAATTTATACCGCGCAGTGTATTTTTCAGTATATTTTAAATTTAAAACCTAATAAAACGGACAAAATTAGATGTACGATTCTGAAATTTTGCACACTTTGCTTTTTGGTGAGAGTCTTTTCTGTAACGGAAAATCAATGTGCCACGCCGACTTTTACGCCCACCTCCTATATAACGTTTTACCTAAAATTCATATAATTTCTCTATTAATAAAGATTTTGAAATAATAAATGACTATATTAAAACAACTTTGACACGCCTACTATAACGCCCACTTTTCACGTTATCTACAGTTAATGAAATTTAAAAGCTCATAAAATCGATCAAATTAGAGGTATGATGATGAAATTTGCTACATATATCCTTCTAATCAATGTTATTGTTGTGCCAAAAAGTTTAGGTGATACGCCCACTTTAACGCCTACCTCCCATATAACGGTTTATCTTAAATTCATGTAATTTCTCTATTGACAAAGTTTTTGGGAAAATAAAGGACTATATTGAAGTATCTAAATTGTATTTATTAGCAGAAACTTTATTGACACGCCTACTTTAATGCCCACTTTCATTGAAAGACTACATTTACGAAAACATTTTGCTATAATATCGAAGTTATTGAGGGTGGTTAAATTTTAAGGGACAAAGAAAGTGATACATATTTTATTATAAAGAGATTATTCCCAAGCGATTAACAAAATAATAAATATTGTGCTTTATATGTACACAAAATTGGTGGTGGGTATAAAAGATTCGGCACAGCCGAATATAGTGCTCTTACTTGTTTGAATTAAAATGGGTTACTCGTAGTTAATAAGTATTTATTTATTCATTCATTCATTTGACTGGTTTGTTAGTTGTTTTCCACTTTTTTATTTTACATTCATTTAGTTTTCTTGTAGATTTTCCTTAGTTGCGGTTTTTCTTTCAACACACACTTAATTAGACTCAAAAAAAAAATTAAAAAAACAATTTTTTTTTCGTTTTGTCTTGTTGGTTGTTAAATAAATTATAATTGCTTAATTAAGTATGTTTTTCAAGTTTGTTGTTGTTATGGTTTTTGTTTTTTGTTCGTTTTGAACTTGACATTGATATAAAAGGGTAAATTATGGCACATTATTGTGGTATTGAAGTTGCTGCTGATTGTTTTGTTTTCATGGTATGCATGCATGTATGTATACGAGCGGAAATGCAAAAGGAAATGGTTCATAGATTTTAAATAATACAAGAATACACTTTTTTATTTTAGATATTTAACAACATGCTTATTTGTGATCCCTTAGCGTTCATACATTGAACATTATGTCTGAGCTATAAAGTAAAAAAAAAAAAACGATAAAAAGTGTAATCTTTTCAGTTTTACTAAAGTGTTTTTTTAAATTTTCAGCAAATATTTTGTAAATCAAGAAAAACTTATCAAATTATTGTCTGTAATTAATAACATTTTAAGCGTTCACAAAACAGACAATTTTATGATATTGTTGAGAATATTTTAACAGACTTTTCAGACTTGAAAATACAAATGTTGTTACAAAACCATATTCAGCACAATCATATAACAGAGTGTACCAAAATGCCCGATAAATTTTATTTCCACATAAACATACTTTTTAAAAAATTGATATTTTTTTTTTTAATTTTTACATAAGTGTGGTTTAATTTCATAGAGAAAGCTTTTAACTTTGATCTTCAATGCACATGCAGTTTAAGGCTAGAAAACATTAACCTTTGACTAAAAAAAGCGAATAAAAAGAAATCCATATTGTGTTAAAGTCACACTATTTAGATATAAAGAGTGGGGGGTTATCTATCCGTTTAAATTTTAACCAGCAATTATGTGTATCTTGGGTACACATTCCCAACCTGTCTGCCCTGCTTAACCCAGATATACAAAACGTACTACATGTAGTGCACCTATTATGTTCAGGTTTCTGCGTTTACTGTGCTTCAAATTTTTAAATTTACTTGTTGTTGTGCTACAGAATATAACGGTCAACAAATCATACTTTGATAAGTTTTGTCTAGGGTAATTGCTTATGTGTATGTTTTTGGATCAGAGATTTAAGTTTTGTGAAATGGGCAAAAGTGTGAAGATGTCTCGTATTCGGTGAGAAAAAGTTTTATATGCATATTGTATTGCTGTTGCGTTTCTATGTTTTTTTAATAACAACAGTTGTAAAAACAAATACGTTTCAAAAGTATATGTGAAAAAAAAAATTATATGTGATTTAGTTGATGTATTTGCTGACGTACTACATGTAGTACGTTCGGCATTAGGGCGAAATCAAAAACTTATTTTTTTTCCAGTTTTTTAACATTATATGAGATTATATATACCTTAGAGGGAAGTTATGAAAAATTATTGCGAAATTCTTACAACATCTCAATTGTGCCCACTTAAGGTGCGAACAATTACGTCACAGATGAAGATTCTGGAGAAGAACATGAAGTGAATTTTGAAAACTTACCACCCCTATTATTAAATGTTGAGGCTGAGCTTTTTAAAAATTCTTATTCTACTAATTTAGATAGTGAGGACGACATTGCATTATTGCAACAGGCCAAGAAACGTAAATGTATTAAGTCGTCAGTCAAATGGATAAAGCACGATCTGGAAGAAACGGAGCCTATTGTTACAGCATGTGAATAGGAAATTTTACCTACACCTCTTGAATTGTCATTTGTACCGTGTATCTATTCGGGGTAAAAATGGTATTTCCCAATGTATACACACCTCATTGGTCTTGCAGAGCACAATGCGTGGCAACTGCATAGACATATGGGAGGTAAAATGGACTATTTATATTTTCGTCGGCGTATTGCCACATTGCTAATATCTACGTATGGGAAACCCTTAGCAACGCTTTCATTAGGATCATTATACGACATCAGATTTGATCGATCAGATCATTTACTTACTGAGAACACACGTCAAGCCGATGGAAAATGTAAACAGCTAAGTTGTAATCATTGCCACAATAAGACCACTACACGGTGCATTAACTGTGATGTGCCCCTTCATGTAAAGTGTAAGGTGGAGTACCATATAACCAAAAAATTGTTTTTTACTTTGTTTTTTTCTTTACTCATTTTACTTTTAATTTTTTAGACTTGAAAATCACAAGAAAAAACTGTCTTTTGCTTCCATATGTGCCGAGCGTACTACATGTAGTACGGACTCAAAATCCAAGTTAGAAAATATTTTTTTTTATTCTTTCTTCAGTTTTGCAATATAATGTGCAGCGTTGTCAACTCGGTGATTTTATCACCGTTTTTGGTGATTTTTAACATTTAGAAAGCGGAAAAATTGTGAGTCAGTGCTTGGTGATTTTTTTTTTAGTTTTTAGTGATTTTCTTTTTATTTCGGTGACACCAAACACTAAAATTCAAATTAATTAATTGAAAAAAATTTTTTGTAAGTGTAAATTTATATACATACTACCAAAATGTAACTTATAGTACAATTACATGCAACTCGGCAAGAAAATAATATTGCACTAAAAATTTAATTATTTATAAGATAATTGATTGCCCAGAAAGTTTTTGTTTCAAAATGTCTAACTTTATACATATGTATATGCATTTGAGGTGAATGTGAATAAAAGAAATTCCTCTTTCTTTTGAGATCATCTTATAAATTATTAAACCTTAAAGCAAACTTTTAGCGTCCCACAACTTTAAACGTTTAAAAATTTTACCAGAAAACCTTAAAATTTTGAGTAAAATTAACATAATTAATGTTAGAAATGTTTTATCACATACAAAAGAAGATATTTTACCGTTACCAATGGCAAAATATTGAATCCAGTCGATTTTTGGATTGAAGTTAAATCGTACAAAGATGCAGTTAACTTAAATCCCTTTGAAGCATTAAACTTAAACGTTGAACTTTTTTCGCTCCCATGAATGTGTTTAAATCTAAAATTCGCAACCGAATGTCTTTAAATTCAGTTAATGCCTTACTTCACATTAAAAATGGGCTTAAACGGGAAAATTCCTGTTGTGAAACCTACCAAATAGCTGATGAAGTAAATATTCTGATTAATAGCAATGATATTTATAAAGCATTACAATTTGAAATTAAGACTATGTTGTGGCCAGATGATAGTGATAATAATGAAGAAATAATAGACTTTAACATTGATATTTGATATTATTTACACAGAGAAAAGCTTAAATCCTAATCGAATTATTAAAATGCAAGTTTATTAAAATTTTTCATAATTTTTAGTTAGAAATAGTTCTATTTACTTACTCTAATATGTAATATAAAAATATTAAATAATAGTTGTACTTATTTGGTGAATAATTTCTTTAATATTTTGTACAACAAATTCACATATGTTTATTAAACGTCGTATAAATGCATCAGGTATGGAAAAATTAATCCTGTCGTAATTTTTTCTAAATGTTGAAATAAATTTCTTACAATGCATCACTCCTGTGATATATTGTGAATTGGTAACTACCCAGCAAAATAACACATTACATTATAATGACTTGAAAGTACTAGAAAACAGTTGTTCACTACTTACAATTTGGCATCTATACCCATTATTTTAACACGGCGATGTCATTGGAGGCAAGTACTTACCACCCTCGCTTACAAATAGGGACTCGTATAAGTACTTATTACGGTTGCTCATAAATAGGGACTTAAATAAGTACTTACTCCTATAGCAATATATAAGTACTTGATTTTAATAACCTAAATAACCCATTATTATTATGGATTTACAGAAGTCGTTCGGTTGTTCTAAGGACAAAAATTCGGTTAGATTATTCTGAGATACGTTAATTTGAAATTTAACAATCAGTGAAAATCTATAAGTCATCACTTTGTTAATGAAGTGCTTTGCCGCTGTTTTCAAAATAATTATTACTTATACCCTAAGCGCGTTAAACTAAATGAGAATTATAAAAAGTTATGTATTTGAATGGTTTCTAGTAAATTTCGCAGTAAGAAATTGTGTTGTGTGTGTATCTAAGCAAATGTCTGAAATCAAGTACTTACGTAACACATTATAAATCAAGTCATTACTAAAATACTTCTTAGTAAGACAGACGATATGTAGTAGTCATTGAAAAGTATGTTGTTTAGTAAGAGCAAGTCATTACCTAGTTTTTGCTGGGTACTTTAATAATTAAATATTTTTGTTATTTTTTCCAATGTTTTTGTTTATTTTTAGTTACATATAAATATATGTATCTATGTAAATCTGTACTGACTAACTAAAAGATATTCGTTGTTTGATTTTTGTAAATTTTTTTGTTATTTATTCTGATATTCATTTAAAAATGTCTTATTTGTAAAGAAATTTATATAAATGTATAATTTTATTAAATAAATAAAAAAATAATTTACAAATTATAAATTTAGTGCTTTTTTTTGAGAATGACGCGTTTTTTCCTGGGTTATGGTGCTTTTTCAAATTTTAAAGTTGACAACGCTGATAATGTGTCCTAATAAAGCTATTTTGGAAAACTACGAAGATTGGTGAAGTAGTATCCCCGTCGGCATTTCTGGGTTAAGGAATAAGGAACATTTAAATAAATAATTTTGTTTTTCAAATGAGAATAATAATTATTTGCTATAAATAAAAAAAATACATAAACATATATAGGAAACTATTTTTAGATTTTCCATAATTTCTTTTAAGTTATAAAATTTGATTTCAATATAAACAAATTATTGGATGATTTTATTTAAAAAATATTTTTTGATACTTTTGTTCACATTGTTAGAGAATTCGTTTTTTAGATTTTATTTAAATGTATTTTTTTTTTATTAATTTAATTAACATTTTAAATCCTATTTACGTTTGTATAATATACTATATATAGTTATAATTTTGATTTAAATTTACAACTCTGGCAATATTAAAATTGTAAGCAATGCACACTTTGTAGTGTGCTGTTTTTAAAATAATTTTTTCTAGAATTGACATTGTTTTTTCGACCTGGTAGCTCAGTATAAATATAAGGAAACCACAGCAAGTAGTTGTAGTGCAAATAAGACATCCATAAGTGAATATCAAGTGGAATTAAAATAATAGTAAAATATAAAATAGACTATTGTAATATTTGAGTGCGTTAAAATAATTATAAATTTTAAAACGTAAATTTCAAGAGTGCTAATTATTGTTTGCAATAAAAGAATCCCGGTTTATAAACAGGAAATAGACCAACAGTAACAAAAGGTAAACGTAACAATATAAAAAACTTATTTATGTATTAAACGTTTTAAAATTATTATTATGCAACTTTTAAGCTTTTTAAGTTAAAATATTTCAGTCCTGAAAACCAACTTTTTTTATACCCTTCACACAGTGAACAAGTAAAAGCGCTATATTCGGCCGTGCCGAATCTTATATACCCTTCACAACGTGTAGTCATGCAATAACAGTAAATTCACGTATGTATGTTAAAAAAACAAAAAAAAAATAAAAAATAAAAAAAAAATTTTAAAAAAAAAAATTTAAAAAAAAAATTAAAAAAAAAAATTATTATATACATATATAATATATATAAAACAAAAAAAAAATAAAAAAAAAATTAAAAAAAAAAAAAAAATAAAAAAAAATAATAATAAAAATATATATAATATATTAAATAAAAAATAAAAAAAAAAATAAAAAAAAAATTAAAAAAAAAAATTTTAAAAAAATTTAAAAAAAAATTTTTTTGCCTCAGCTGGGATTCGATGCCACGTTTTCTCTAACCAGTATACACGTTTGTATGTATGTATGTTGTTGTTGTAATGTTGTTTTTATGAAAAGAAAATCGAGGTGGTCGTGGGTTTTTGCTCATATCTCAGTTGTTTATGTACCGATGTTTCTGATTTTCAATACCGATCTACTCCCGAATATTTCTGATATTTTAATACCTTACCCGGGTCCAACCTATGTCGGGGGGCTTCAAAAAGTTGATTTCAACATACACACGGACAGACGGTCAGACGGACAGACGGACGGGGTCGGAAATGAAAATTGTAGAAATTTCACACGGAATGACAAACCTATATATACCCTTTTTCACTGTGTGAAGGGTATAAAAAGGGTATATATAGGTTTGTCATTCCGTGTGAAATTTCTACAATTTTCATTTCCGACCCCATAAAGTATATATTTTCTGAAAGCTTATGAATAGAGGAGTCGATTAAGCCCTGACCGTCTGTCCGTCTGTCCGTCTGACCGTCTGTCCGTGTGTATGTTGAAATCAACTTTTTGAAGCCCCCCGACATAGGTTGGACCCGGGTAAGGTATTAAAATATCAGAAATATTCGGGAGTAGATCGGTATTGAAAATCAGAAACATCGGTACATAAACAACTGAGATATGAGCAAAAACCCACGACCACCTCGATTTTCTTTTCATAAAAACAACATTACAACAACAACATACATACATACAAACGTGTATACTGGTTAGAGAAAACGTGGCATTGAATCCCAGCTGAGGCAAAAAAATTTTTTTTTTTAATTTTTTTAAAAATTTTTTTTTTAATTTTTTTTTTATTTTTTTTTTATTTTTTATTTAATATATTATATATATTTTTATTATTATTTTTTTTTATTTTTTTTTTTTTAATTTTTTTTTTATTTTTTTTTTTTTTTGTTTTATATATATTATATATGTATATAATAATTTTTTTTTTTTTAATTTTTTTTTTAAATTTTTTTTTTTAAATTTTTTTTTTATTTTTTATTTTTTTTTTTGTTTTTTTTTAACATACATACGTGAATTTACTGTTATTGCATGACTACACGTTGTGAAGGGTATATAAGATTCGGCACGGCCGAATATAGCGCTTTTACTTGTTGCTGTTGTACAACTATTTAAATGTATCTAATTTTCATGACATATAATTTTCCAACATAAATTCAGCCTAACGTTGATGGTCTGAGCTTATATTTGATGTACAAAAACCAGCTACAGTTCATGGCAATATTCCTTTATTTATGCTAAACTTTATTTTTTCCTATTATCGCTAAAACATATGCTTTAATATTTAATCTGAAAGCAACCTTAAACTAATTTATTGCCACAACACACACACACTACAAAACTCAACCAATGACCATCAAAGAAAATGAAAAAATCATAAAAGTTCTCAAATGAAATTCTAGAAAAAAATATTTCATTTCCCAGTTATGACTGACATGTTAAAATCATGCAAAGCAACATTTGGCACAAATTTTGGTATGGGAAATTTTGTTCTTTGGTTCAGTATGTAGTTGTAGCTACACATTCATGTACACATTGGCTTTTATACAAGAAAAAAAAAAGAAAGTAGTTTACTACTGGTAGTTGCTGTTTTATGTAGCAGAAACTAACAATTTACCTGCTTGCCAGAGTATGGTAGACAAATATTTTTTATTCCCAGTACTTAGCTTATATTCATATGAATTTTTGGGGTTTTAACAACAAATCATGTCCATCAAATCATTTGGGCAAAAAAGGGACGAAGTACTAAAAATAAAAGTAAATTATTGCTGGAGCCAATAAATTATGGATTTTTTTTTATGAAAATCAGTAGCGTGACGAAATAAAAATGGGAGGTTTTCTTTTACTTGTAACTAAATCTTTTGTTTAAAGTTTAGATAAAAAATTTTTAAATTTCATTCAAACTAATATTATTAAACGTTGTAGCTTCTCAGAGATTTCCCTCAAACGGCGTTAGAAAATTTTATAATCTTTAATATAAAATCAGAGTCTCGTCCTTTTTTTTAAATTTAAACTTTGTTGATGAAGTTATTGCACACGAGGAATTGATGATTAGAAAACTTTTTTTTATTTTTTCAGTTTCATTTTAAATATGCGTGTTTGTTGGGCTACTGAAAATTTACCTATTTCAAATAGGCAAGTATTTGCATACTTACATACATATATACTTTGTTCGTTTGACCGTGTAAATTGGGTTTTGTAGCAGCAAAGTTAAAGGCTATTTTCGTTGAAAGTTTAGTCACAAAAAATGTCGTTTTAACTGCACCGAATGCACCTCTGTGTAACATAATTTTGTTGAATTATATTTTTTCTGATCTAGACTCAAAAGTAATCGTCATTGTCATATCAAGTTTGTGAAGTATTAAAAACTCTTTTAGTTTTTAGATAATTTTTAATAACAAACTCTTGAGACTATTAAAAGTTTTCGTTAAAATTACTTCTTTTGCCTAGAAGAATATTTTTCACCAAACGAACAGACGAACTATATTAAGCTAAGTCGATTGGAAAAATTCCAAGAACCTTAAGTTGTATATGACTATTTTATCGGATTTCTCTGTTATTATTGATGTACAAAAATTACGGTAAAATTCAAAAACAACATCTTTAATCAAGCAACCAAAATTATGCTGTTAATATTTTATTCTTCTTTTACTTTTATACAAAAATTTGGTTTTTGATATTGCTGAGAACCTTCTTATTTTTCATTAACATCCAAACTAAATAATTATTTAAGTTCATTGGTTGTTTTGTTTAATCTGGTCTATATGCATTTCACTGCTGTTTATGACAGATCATTAGTAGATGTAGGTTAGGTTAGGTTGTTAAAGAGGGGCACTAAAAGCCCAAACCCATGACAGGTATACACGTACGCCCAATTGGCATGTGGCAACGAAATTTCCCTAATAAAAACCATAATCCTATTTTCTTCATAAAAATCGGCTAGTTCAGTCCCCTCAATGTATTGCCTTATGGATCTCCAGTTCGAGTTCCTTAAGTATTCTAAGTTTGGGATAGTATCCATGCCAAAATTTTCGTTTCTTATGCACCCAAATGCAGCACAATTTAATTTGAAATTATAAATTTACGTATGCATGTTAAAAAATTTTTTTAAATTATAACAAAAAAACAATATAAAAAAAATTAAAAAAAAAATAAATAAAAAATTAAATTAAAAAAAAATAAATAATAAAAATATATTTATAATATATAAAACAAAATGCCACGTTTACTCTAACTAGTATCCCACATTTGTATGTATGTATGTTTTTGTTGTATGTTGTTGTTGTGTAAAAAAAAACGAGGTGGCCGTGGTTTTTGCTCATATCTCAGTTGTTTCTGTACCGATGTTTTTGATTTTCTATACCGATCTACTACCGAATATTTCTGATATTTAAATACGTCACCCGGCCGATGTCGGAGGGCTTCAAAAAGTTGATTTCAACATACACACGGACAGACTGACAGAGCTTAATCTACTCCCCTATTCATAAGCTTGCAGAAAATATATGGAGTCGGAAATGAAAATTGTAGAAATTTCACACGGAATGACAAACCTATATATACCCTTTTTCACTTTTTCATAAACCGAACCAACATTTTATAATTTATTTTTCTAATCCCTTATATATTTGTCTAACATTAATTAACACTAAATATATTAAAGGGCAACCGAAAAATAACAATTCTTTTATTGCCATAAAAAAATTTACTAACTCTTTACGATTTTCTTCCAATAGTTTTAAAAATTTTAGTTTCTTATTTGTTGGGTTTAAGCTGGTGCATGTGCCAGATCTTCATCTATAAATTAATTTAGTTAGTTAAAAAAAAAATTACTTCAATTGTTAATTATAATTTTTACTAAAAAAATATACTGATATTTTAAATGTTGATATTCATAACATTTTACTAATAGTTTAAACTTTATTTCATAAACATTTTTTTATTTCCTTGTAGTAACTGGGATTCTTTTATTGCAATCAGTAATAAGCACTCTTAGAATTTACGTTATAAACGCTTTAAATGTTTAACGCACTTATTTATTATAAAAAATAGTTTATTAAATTTGTCATTACTTTTTTAAGTCAACCTAATATTCACTTATGTATGTCTTCTGTACAACTGACTACTTCTTAATGTTGATTCCTTATATTTATAGTCTAATACCAGATCGAGAATTTTCCAAATAAAGTAAATTCTGGAAATAGTTATTTTAAAAACATCCATGCTACAAAGTTTGAATTGTTCATAAAATAAGGTTGACAAAGTTGAAAAATAAAACCTAAATAAGTCTAAAGTGAGATACCCAAAAGGATATATGAATTCAAAAGAAAATTAAATTAATGCAAGCTAAACTATTGAAACTTGACTCCAATAAAATCAATTATGTTGTAATATAATGACTAAGAAGCTTGTACAACTCTCCTAGTATAGTATAACTTTTATTAAAATATACGATTTTCTTGTAAAAAAAAAAATTGGGTTGTTATAGATATAACCCACCCCTGCGCTTGATATTGTACATAATTGCCTTTATTATAGTCGTGGCCAGAATATTCACATATTTTTTGACAACCAGCTAACAGCTTATTTAGTATTTACTAGAACTATAGTGCAAAGACTATGATATTTCTGAAATTTTTAGAACGCATTTTTAAATGCTATAAACCGGTAGTATATAAAAAGGTATAACTTATTAAAAAAAATTAATTCTAAAAGTATTCTAATAAGTAGCCTCTATTTTATAATAAACAAAAACTTATTTGGCTTATTTGGAAACAAAGCAAAATTAATACTCACAGCTGATGCAATAAAAAATTTATATCCACCGATCTTAGAGGTTGTTCTTTAACGAAGTACCTACATTATGATGGAAATTATAAAATTTCTTTCAGTAGAATTTTGATTCCTGACTTTTCACTAATAATTTATGTGAAATATAAATCAATTTATCTTTCACTCTGATTTCAACATTTCCCTGCCTTCCCATCAGAAACGTTTGAAATGATCTGATCTCTATTCGTATCATAAAATTATTATCTTTTTTCAGCTAAAATTCTCAAGTCTTTTGTAGTTATTTATAAATGAATTGTTTTATTTTAGGTAAAAGTGTTTTAGCTGCTCCCTCTCCACCCAAAGATGCTCCCGGTGAAATGGGTAAACCGGTAAATTTACCTACAAATATGACTTCCGAAATGAAAAAAGGCGTCGATGATGGTTGGCAAAGAAATGCATTTAATCAATATGCTTCCGATATGATTTCCGTACACAGAACTCTGCCAGATCCAAGAGATGCATGGTGAGTAAAAATATTATTAAAATAAATATTGCATAGTGACTTCATATTTGTTTTTCTAAGTCAAATAGTATTTGAAAACCCATTTTTCATAGCTTTAAGTAAATTATTTTTTTTTAACAACAAAATAGTTGTATTTGCACTTATATTAATTAAGACATCAATTAGGATCTTGTATGTTGCATAAAAAGTCTTCGAATAGGGCCATCCAAATTTCGGAAGTTAATATCGGCTCAACAACAAGAGAAAATTATAAAATTTTTTTTTTAAAAAATGGGTTGGCAACAACAAGAAAAATTGGGTCGATACCAGTCCACATGAGTTACTGTTTGGTTTGCATTTAAGACATGCGGCACCAAAAGTCTTTATTTCTTTCAATTGTTGGTCAGGCCATCATCATCAACGGCAGGCGATGATTACTAACTACTTTATACCCTTCGTCATTGGCGTAGGAAAAAAAAATTTCTGTGGGTTGTTCAACTGATCTTACACTGTTTTAATTTTATATGTATATTAAATGTAAATCTATTTATATAAAAATCAATGTGTGTTTGTATGTTTGTTTGTGCTTTATAGACGGTTAAACGGCTGGACCGATTTCCTTGAAATTTTCACAGAATCTTTCTGTATGTCTGGAAGGAACTATAGGCTATACTATGGTTTGAAATTGTAAGTGGGCGGGGTGCCACGCCCTATTAAAAAATAAGTAATGCAGCTAGAGTCTTCAAATTAAGTACGGTAAACTTTGACATCCACACGAACATTTGGGTAAAAAATTGGCGGACTTGCAATAGTAGGCGTGGCCACATGAATTAAACACTAAAATTAGTATATTTGGAAGACGATATCGATAAGAGTAGTAAAATTTTGCAAGAGCAACTTTGACATTTAGGCAAGAAATGGGTGCATTATCAATAGTGAGCGTGGCACCTACCATATGAATTAAATACTTAAATTCGTATATTTGGAAAACGATATCGATTAGAGTAGTAAAATTTTGCAAAAGCAACTTTGATATTCAAATAAACATTTATGGAAAAAATGGGTGCATTAAGAATAGTGGGCGTGGCACCTGCCATATGAATTAAATACTAAAATTTGGGCTGGCGAAGCACACCGGGTATTAGCTAGTAGTTAATATATTCAAATTTCGATTGATCTTGTGGAGCCATTTTAGCCTCCAGAATCGTGTAGTTACGCCAATACCCTTCACATTGTTATTCCGTATGAAATTTTTACAATATTCATTTCTGAGTGAGGGAGGTGATTCATCAATGTCCGTCTGTCTGTGTATATATTAAAATCAATTTTTGAAGTACCTAACATTGTCATTTTGAAGCAGATTCGCACTGAAAATCGGCACAATCACCACATAACTTTCTAAGATATGAGCTAATAAACATGACTGCCTCTGTTTTTACTGCCTAGGAAAATTTATCGACACGTTTATAGATATGATAGGCTTTGGATTATATTCGCGAAAAACTCTAGATAAATAGGTCAATTATCGTAAAAGTTACTACAAAATGGCGGTAAATAAAAGTATATAGTTTTAATATCAAATGAAAGGGCAAAACAAGTCAAATACAGCTAACTATGAAAGTGTAAAAATCCAAGATATCGTCATAGATTAAACGGCGGATAAATGAGTCAAACATAGTAATTACAGTTTGTCCCGTTTAATCCCACAATATTGATATCAAATATAAGGCTTGGACCAGTAGAATACAGTCAAAATTATGTGAAATCAAATATGGCATCTGAAGTAAAATGGCGGAGTTTTTGAACTCCATCAATATGGGAATCAAGTAGAATACAGAGAACAATGTAAAAAAGTTAAAATTAAAGATGGCTTTAGAAATAATAAAGAAAATGGCATATTACACGAAATCTGAACAAAAATCTAGATTAACTTACGATGTCATTATAACTGTTATTATAATTTGGCGCGACCGGATATAGCACTCTTACTTGTTTTGGCATATATTTGAGGTTATGAGCTATGAGTTGGCGCTTCGTGTCTCACAGTTCATGCTAGATTAGAAATTATGCATTAGCGTTTGGAATGCAAAGTCATTTATTAGTCGATATCGTACGACTTGACTTTTTCTTGTTAAGTTTTCTAATGTCGCAAGTCTAAGCGAATGAGTCACAAACTACAATGGCCCCCAACGCCAACATAACTCCATGCCATTAAACTATTTGGATGCGCGTCACCCAAAGTCATAGCCTTTCAAAGTTTTTCCCTAAAAAGTGTTGTGATAGTTAAATTAGTAGTTAAATTCTTCGCCAGCCGTATGGCTTAGTTGTGTAACTGTTATTATCTAGTTTTGTTACACACATATTGTTGAGATTCTCAAAATTTATTAAGTGCTAAAGAGCGTTGATTGTTGTAATAAAAATTTTATGACTATAACAGAAAAATCGTTTACTCACTTATCAGTCTTGTGAGTGTGTGTGAAATACTCGTATCTAATTAGTTTTAATACATGTTTTTATACCCTTCACACAGTGAAAAAGGGTATATATAGGTTTGTCATTCCGTGTGAAATTTCTACAATTTTCATTTCCGACCCCATAAAGTATATATTTTCTGAAAGCTTATGAATAGAGGAGTCGATTAAGCCCTGACCGTCTGTCCGTCTGTCCGTCTGACCGTCTGTCCGTGTGTATGTTGAAATCAACTTTTTGAAGCCCCCCGACATAGGTTGGACCCGGGTAAGGTATTAAAATATCAGAAATATTCGGGAGTAGATCGGTATTGAAAATCAGAAACATCGGTACATAAACAACTGAGATATGAGCAAAAACCCACGACCACCTCGATTTTCTTTTCATAAAAACAACATTACAACAACAACATACATACATACAAACGTGTATACTGGTTAGAGAAAACGTGGCATCGAATCCCAGCTGAGGCAAAAAAATTTTTTTTTAAATTTTTTAAAAATTTTTTTTTTTAATATTTTTTTTATTTTTTTTTTATTTTTTATTTAATATATTATATATATTTTTATTATTATTTTTTTTTATTTTTTTTTTTTAATTTTTTTTTTATTTTTTTTTTGTTTTATATATATTATATATGTATCTAATAATTTTTTTTTTTTAATTTTTTTTTTAAATTTTTTTTTTTTAAATTTTTTTTTTTTAAATTTTTTTTTTGTTTTTTTTAACATACATACGTGAATTTACTGTTATTGCATGACTACACGTTGTGAAGGGTATATAAGATTCGGCACGGCCGAATATAGCGCTTTTACTTGTTTTTTATAAGATTTCTATGTTCCCTATTGAAACTAATTTATTATCCATAACAAAAAAAATAATGATTTTGTTATTCACTTAATTTACTATAATGTCAGTCTAAGGGTTTTCATATTCGAAAAATTGATTATAGCAATGGTATCATAAAACACTGTTTGTAAAACGTTATACATCTGAATGTAGGAATTTCTCAAAATCTTTCTACTCATATAATTTATTACCAATTTTATTAAAGCCCCAGCGTTTCAATTTATTACACCACCTACCTACCAATTACAAATCAAACAAACGGCCAAGTCATTGTCCCCAAGATTTAATCTCAATAAATGGTGGCATTCAATAATCTTGATACCAAGACATTTTATTGCGGCACGTTTTTCTGCTTGTTTATTAATGAAAATGTGCGAAAATAGGAGTTAAAACTCATTTATTTAAATGACGTTCCATAATAGTTTTCAACTCTCCAACAACAAGACCGTAACGAAATAAAAAAAATAATGACACATGTCTAAGAAACACTTTAGCATGAACTACTAAATAAATGATATCGAAAATAACATTGTGCGGCAGAGCAGTCATTTATAAACACCCGCCGCTACTAGAGAGCCACATAAAGAATTACAAAAATTTCCTGTTGTTAAATGAAAAATGACTGCAAGTCATGTAATTTAAACTTGAGAAAAAAATGCGTCTCTTTTTATATTCAACTTTTTTTTTATTTTTTTAACTTATTTCTCATTATACAGGTGTAAAGAACCGGGACGTTATCTAAAAGATCTACCAGCCACTGATGTAGTTATTTGTTTCCACAATGAGGCGTGGTCCGTGCTATTGCGTACCGTCCATTCCGTTTTTGATCGTTCACCAGAACATTTAATCGGCCATGTAATACTGGTAGATGACTTCTCCGATATGCGTAAGTACATTTAAAATTGATAAACAAAAAACATACACCGGCACACACAAAAGCAACCAACAAAAAATTTAATTTTTAATAATAATCATAAAAAAATGTTGATGATGCACAGTGGATTGTTAGGATAAAACATTAAACAATTTTCTTTTGATTCATAAATATTTCTTTGTTCAACCACCAGAAAAAAATATTGGAGTAGGAGAAAATTTATTTTGTCATTCCATTTGTAACGCATCAAAATATTATTTAAAGACCCCATAAAAATATGGGTGATCTCATCAAAATGCACGATATTGATTGCGAGTCATACCTAAGCGTCTAGTTTTATGCCCAACTTAATTTGACATTTCATGGTTTCAGTGTTTGACAAATTTAGCCATTGAGATGTAAACAATTGAGCAGCGCGTTAAGACTGTTAAGCCTTTAAGGAAAATGGGCGTTCAAGTCAAATTGAATATCGTGCACTTCGTGATTTATTTTCCAGCATAATCCAACAAAAGTGTCCACAATCGAGAAATTGTGCGCAAATTTCAGCTAACCGCGTCTGTAGGTAGGTAGGTAAGCCTGGTGCAAAGTTATCCTCACACTCTCACCCGGAGACCATTACGGTCCATTGTGACGCCTTAATATAGAAATGAAGAGAAGAATAGAAGAGAAAGAGAAGCACCCAGTCCCGAGTCTCTGGCTGGAATCGAACCCGCAACCCCCAAACTAGCAGACCAGCACACTACTGACTAGTTCACCGGGGCACCCTAACCGGGTCTGTAGGAAATGTGGAAAATGTTGATTCTCGCCCAGTCCGTACTGAGAAAAACATTGTAACCTCTAATTCGGTATGCTGAACAATTGAACATCAATATTGCCATTCAATATATGGACCATCGGATAGAAGTATGCCACCGAAGCCGTGGCTATCATTTGACCAAAATTTTGTTTCACACATAATTTTCATAGAATTTTCCATCTTAAAAAAAATAATATTTAAATAATTCTCTGAAAACTTTTTATGTTATTTACAATAAACATCGTGATTTTTTGGTTTAACTTCCCTAGATATCGTTTTGGTAAGATTTAGCTTTGTCCGGCCGTCTGTCTGATGTTTATTTTAAACTGTTTGGAGGCGACAGAAGTAGATATATGGTGCCGAAATTTCGTAAAGATTGCTTGTTGGTCAATATTATCGTAATACCAGAAAATTAAGGCGATACGTCCACGTTTGCAACTTTTTCAAACCGTGATTCAGATAGGAAACTGAGTGGTTCATATTACCGTGTGAACAAAGCATAAGCGTAATCTGTCAGTTATTAAATTGTTTTGTTAGAGTTGCCTTATTTTTACTGAACAAAGGCCTGAACATTAAATTTTAGTGTTCATTTTTGAATAGCTGTTATGAAATAAATTTGCTTCGAATAGAAATACAGTGGAATCTCCCTTAACGAACACTTCCTATAAGCGGACATCCCTTTTAGATAGATATTGTTGCCAGGTCTTGGCAGCACTCTATAAGAAAAGCATTGCTGTCGCTTTCCCTTGATTTGACACTTCTCATAAGCGGACGCTGACACCCGCTTGAAAAAAAAAATATCTCTTGAATGGATATTTCGTTTAATTTTTTACGATAAATAATTTACAAAGAAGCTTTAATAATCTTAATTTGTTCGCTTTTTAACAACAAGGCACGGTTTTTCATATCTACTACAATCATAACATTGGGCTTACATTTTATAGCCCGTAATTTGATGTTTATTTTGAGCCTGAGGATTATTTGCTATTAAATCTACCAGCCCTAATGAAAAAAGATATTGATTTAAATTTGTAGTTTTCTTTTGCCCCTTGTACCGACACATTTCAATGGTCCCTTAGGTGTCCGCTTAAGAGAGATTCCACTGTATTTCTATTATTATAATTGAAAATGTTTTTGTTTTTAGAAATTCTGTAAATAAAATATTTCTTTTTTCAACTTTAATTTATTCAAAAACAATTTCGATAAAAAAACAGATTCTTTTTAAAACAAGCTTCAGTAGAAAAAAAATTTAAAAAATTTTCTTTTAAAGAAAGATTTCTCTGTTGTATTTTCTAGTATTACATTTGAACTTTAAATTTGTGTTATATATTTGAATTTTTAAATTTTAAGGCTATAAGTTCAATGTGATAATAATAGAATGTCTAGAAAAAGTTAGTTATCCGATACTAGCTGAGTGGAATGCATTTTCGAAACCAGCTATGGTTTCATCATCACCACTCTTTGATCAGAACTACAAATTTTGTGTGTAAATATCAACTATGTATTTACCTTTAGTATTGTATTGAAAATTGAAACATAGAATTAGTTGTCCTAATTGATTTTATATGTTTTCATATACATATTATTGAATTAGTACGAAATTAACCAACATCTGGTTTTCCTTTACCACATTTTTTTTCAAGAACATTTATTTATCAATTTTGTTTTTAAAGACAAGTTTTTTTTTTAAATCTCTTACTTTAGGAAAATTAAATTAATTTTTATTAAATTAATTTTTCACCAAACCACTGTGCATAACCATGAATCAAAAAAAAAAATCCTAGATGTTAAAGCTGATGAGATTTGATATCGTGAGATGTGTAAAGCGATGCGTTACTTGTAAGAGTCTGATGTAATTATTTCTCTTAGACATTGTTCTGTTGTACCTACATTTTATAATGCAGGACATCAGGAGTAAAAGACAGACGAAGACAAGTAACCACAGTGTGATTATGGTCTTGCATTGTCTTAAAACGTGATTGATTGTTGCACGTGTCTTGAATTTCAAACATTTAGCGATAATACAAAAAATAAAATAAGAAACAATGTTACATTGTTGTTTACACGATATTGTTGCCAATATTGCAGATAGTTTTGTTGCTTTTGTTGTTGTTGTTGCTATTATTGTATATTAAATTTTCGTTCAGTTGGTCATTCATTTGTAATTCAACTCCTTTTATCAAGTTGTATTTTTCGAATTTTATTTACTGACTGCGTTTTTTGTTTTCTTCTTTCTTATTTTCCACAGCTCATACGAAAAAACAATTGGAAGATTATTTTGCTGCCAATCCAAAGGTTAAAATTTTACGTGCACCAAAGCGTGAAGGTTTAATACGCGCCAGACTACTCGGTGCACGTCATGCCACATCGCCCGTATTAACATATTTAGATTCTCACTGCGAATGCACCGAAGGTGAGTTTTAGAGATCAGTTTATTATGCACATTTTAATTCTTTTTTTTTTTCTTTTCTGTTTTTATATTAAGTTTTGTTTTTCATTTTCCCCCTTTTGTTTTTTTTTTAAATAAGTTTAATGTGATGTAAATGATTTTCCAAAGATTTGTCTGACTAATGTTCGTTCATTTATTTTTGTTTCACGTACAAGTTTGAGCACTTAGTGTGTTTAATCAAAATGTTGGTAACTGATTGCAGTACTTACGATGTACTGTGAGCACTAAATGGGGTTAAAAGTTTTAATTGTCATTGATGTAAAGTGTGTAAAACATTTATTTTACGCTTTAACGTTTAAACGTTGCATTAGAGAGGGGACCTTGACAAGTATTACGCTGAATACGTTCATAATCGATTAAACGTTTTTGCATAGAACAAAATGTTGGCATTTACTTATTTTTATACGGTCCAATTGGCAATGTAATTTAAGCAGATATAAATCTAACTTGATATATAAGTACTACTTAGTATTAGTTGTAAAAAAGAAGAAAAAAAAGTCAAAAAGGGGAAATTTTTATATATAAATAAATAAGTCAAAATAGGTTTTTCATGAAAACTATTCAAAGTTTTCTAAAAATTAGAAATTATCAAATAATTATTGCAATTTTATACCTACAGGTCACTTTTTATTTCATTTTCTTTTCATCTGTTACAAAAAATCAACCACTTATGGCACTTACGAAATTAAGAAGGAAAATGTCCTTTTATTTTTCTCCACGCTTATATTCGTTCACTTCACTTAGTAACAATTTCCTTAATTGAATTTCTTAAAAAAAAATTGTAAAAGGAACAATTGACATTTCTTCTTTATTACCATTTCGTCCTCCTAAATGTCATCTTTGAATTAATTTTCCCTCAACTACAATAATTTCATTCTCAATCATTCAAGGTAAAAGTGCTGAAGTAACAAAAATATTTAATAATAAAATTACACACAATAAAGAACAAAATGATGGACAGATTTACAATTAAAAACGAAAAGAATTTTATTTGCAAAAATATCCATTCAACCATAAACGGAGATAAATTATTCAGGATTAAAACGAAATGAACAAGAAATTATGTTTTTCTCTTCTTGCTGTTGTCAACAAATTAAGGCTTTTCTGGTGTACAATGGGGAAACATATTTTTAAAAGTCCTAAGCAATCATCAATCAAAAAATTAAATTGTGAAAGTTGAATTCTAATTTCTAAAGGACAATATGCTTGAAATAGAAAAAGTTAAAATATTTTACAATCTTAACAATTTGTTAAAATGGAATAAAACATGCAGAAATATTTTTGAGTGTTGTAAAGACTAAATACTTAACCGAAATCAAAACTTAACAAATAGAGCACAAAAAAAATAAAGTTAAACTGCCGCATTCATAAAGAATATTTTGGGTTTATTGAAGGCATATTTGACAAATTTCTGTACAACATCTGTCAAATAAACCTTCAATAAACCCAAAATGTTGTTTATTAATGCGGCAGAAAAAGTTTAAATAAAATTAGAGGTTATGAAGTAAATTGATTTTATAAAAATATCAAAAAGAAAAAAATGGCATTAATACTCTGTAAAAATGTATGTTTAGCTGTAAGCGAGTTTGTACGCAAGAGAAGCTTAACTCCCCATTAAAACAAATTTATATCATGCATGATAAAGACACTCGAACTTTTGTTTTTTTTTTATTCTTTCGTAAATTTTCACGTACGTATGTACCTTATGTCTTATTTTGGTGAAAAGGATGGGTCAAATTAAATCTGTCATATGTCGTCCGTTGTCGTTTTCAACTGATGTTTAAATGACAACGGAAAAGATTGATACAATAAATACTTTGTAAACGGATAAAAAAATCAACGAAATAAATGTAAACATTCAGCTGATATCTGTAAAACTGTTCATCGAACTTAAAAAGTTTCCTAACTGCAGTACTTTGCGGCGACAAAGTTTAAAAGTCTAAGTTTACACGAGCGAACATTTGAAAAAGAAATATTCAGTTTGATAGCATATTACGGGTAGGGAAGAGAGCATAGTTCTTGTGATCGGTAGTCGGTGACACGCTTTGATGACAAACAATCACACTGCATAAATGCAAATAATAATAATGGAATGTTGCCGACAACACATTCGCCTGTGTGAACGCGATTGAAAAACGAAAGGGAAGTTTTCTTTCCACATGTTCGCCCGTCTAAACATTGACTAAAGAAATCTGTAATATAACTCAGTTTACAGTTAAAAAGTTTTGATTCTATGTGCCAAAAGAAAGAAAGTTTTTTTCCAAGCACGATAAAACTTAAAATAAACAAGTAACAGTGCTATATTCGGCCGTGCCGAATCTTATATACCCTTCACAACGTGTAGTCATGCAATAACAATTGTTTGTGTCACCATTCATCTCATATGAAATACGTACACATGTGTATACTGGTTAGAATAAATGTGGCATCGAATCCCAGTTGAGCCAAAAAAAATTTATTTTATTTTATTTAATATATTGTTACAGATTTATTTTTAATTAGCTTAATTTACATTATAATTTATTTTAGTTGTAGTAGTTTAAGTTACTGTAGTTGTATTTGTATTAGTTTATTTTGCTGGTTGTTCGAAAGTGATGTTTGTTATTATGTGTAGCATACTTTTAGGCACTTCTATTATTCGTGCATATTACTTAACGTCTTAATTTAAATTTAACGGTTTTCGAATGTACTAGAATGTACATACGAGAACTTTGTCGAATGTTACCGAACACCACTATGTTACTATAAATAGCCGAACAACACAGCTAACGTAATCAGTATTACAGTAGAGCTTGTAAGGTGCGTATCAAAGTGTGTTTGATAATAAAAGTGTATAATCATAAGTGTAATAAGTAAAGTGATATTAAAGCAATCTTTGAGTGTGTTTAAGTAAATAAAGTGCTCTTAATTTTATAACGAATTTCAACTGTTTTTGACTGCAATAAAAGAACTCAAAAGGTTTATTTAAAGGAAATAATCCAACGTTTATAAAAGGTATAAACGTAACGATATTATTTATATTTTATTTTTTTTTTTACATTTTTTTTTAAATTTTTTTTTTTTTTGTAATTTTTTTTATTATTATACCCTTCACACAGTGAACAAGTAAGAGCGCTATATTCGGCCGTGCCGAATCTTATATACCCTTCACAACGTGTAGTCATGAAATAACAGTAGTTTGTATCACCCTATTCATAAGCTTTCAGAAAATATATACTTTATGGGGTCGGAAATGAAAATTGTACAAAATTTCACACGGAATGACAAACCTATATATACCCTTTTTCACTGTGTGAAGGGTATAAAAAAGGGTATATACTGTCATTCCGTGTGAAATTTCTACAATTTCCATTTCCGACCCCATAAAGTATATATTTTCTGAAAGCTTATGAATAGGGGAGTCGATTAAGCTCTGTCATTCTGTCCGTCTGTCCGTGTGTATGTTGAAATCAACTTTTTGAAGCCCCCCGATATCGCTTGGACCCGGGTGAAGTATTGAAATATCAGAAATATTCGGGAGTAGATCGGTATTGAAAATCAGAAACATCGGTACATAAGCAAATGAGATATGAGCAAAAACCCACGACCACCTCGATTTTTTTTTCACAAAAACAACATTACAACAACAACATACATACATACAAACGTGTATACTGGTTAGAGAAAATGTGGCATCGAATCCCAGCTGAGCAAAAAAAATTTTTTTATGTTTTTTTTAAATTTTTTTTATTATTATTTTTTTATTTTTTATTTAATATATTATTTATATTTTTATTATTATTTTTTTTAATTTTTTTTTAATTATATATGATTTTTTCAAGCTTGAGATCAACTTTTTTTTTTTTTTATAAAAAATTATTTATTATTCACCAATATTTCGCTAACAAACAATGGGTAGCTTCTTCAGGGTAATATGTATACAAATTTGATAAAAACAAAAAACAAATTCAAAACAATTTCAAATTGAAAAAATATTTTGTAAAAAGGAGGGAAAATATTTTTTCAATATAAACAATTTTTGAAATATACAAACAAACAAACAAACAAAAATAATTCATTCACATATTTATAGTAATAATTTACAAAAATAACAACTAATACTATTAGACTACCGTTTTCAGATCTTATTAACTAATAATCTATAATTTTGAGCAACATTTGCAGTATCAGTCTTATAATTAATTCTCTGTGTAGGTGGTACCTTAATAATTTGTAACATTTCTAACATATTCCTGCGTCTGTAATTGTTTTCTTTGTTCAAAATTAATGTTTTATTAAAGTCTGGATAATGATTAGAACTAGCGCAATGTAATGATAATGCTGTTTTTTGTGTCAGTGTAGTGTTCCTGTATTTCTGATCAGATCTATGTCCAGCGATTCTAGTCTTTAATTTATTCTTTGTTGTTCCTACATAAACCTTGTCACAACTTTCAGTATCATTACCATTACATGGTATTTTATACACTAAATTAGACATTTCAAATTTATCTATCTTATCTTTTGTTTTACTGAACAGTTTACCTAACGTGTAATATGATTTGTGGGCCATTATATGTTTTTTATAGTCGTAAATTTTTGAGTTTTTCAATCTTTCAGATAAAAGAGGGACATAAGTTAATGATTTATAAATTTTGGGTTCAGTTGGCAGTCTTGTGCTACTATTTCTCCTATTTTTATATTGTCCTATCAATCTACAAATTATCTGGATTGAATAATTATTATCATCTAAAATGTTTTTGATTTTTTATATATTCTTTCTATGAAATTTTGTTGTTGTTGTTTATATTGAAATTGTTTTGAATTTGTTTTTTGTTTTTATAAAATTTGTATACATATTACCCTGAAGAAGCTACCCATTGTTTGGTAGCGAAATATTGGTGAATAATAAATAATTTTTTATAAAAAAAACCCAAAAAAAAAAAAAAAAGTTGATCTCAAGCTTGAAAAAATCATATATAATCAATAAAAAATATCAAGAAATTTAGACGATAAATTTTTTTTTATTTGTTTTTTGTTTTATATTTATTATATATATTTTAATTATTTTTTTTTTAATTTTTTTTTTAATTTTTTTGAAAAATATTTATTTGGTTGTTGGGTTTAAGCTGGTTTATATGCATTTCACTGGTGCTTATGCCAGATCATCAGTAAACCTTTACCCAAAAATTCTTGAAAAAGTTTAATATTTGTATAAGTTATATTTTTAAATTCTTATTAACAAAATGAGAATTCAAAAATAAAACAAAAAACTATAAAAAACTTTTTCAAAAACCCAACCAACAATTTTTCATATAAACCAGCTTAAACCCAACAACCAAATAAATATTATTGAAAAATTATGGGGATCTAGTAAATTATTTTTTGAAAATTTTTTTTTTTTTACTTTTTTTTTAACATACATACGTAAATTTATAATTTTACAATGGGATGTTTTTATATATGTATGTTTTTTATATGTATGTACGTATTTCATATGGGATGATTGGTGCTACAAACAATTGTTATTGCATGACTACACGTTGTGAAGGGTATATAAGATTCGGCACGGCCGAATATAGCGCTCTTACTTGTTTTTATTAGTTTTTATATATGTGCCTTAAATTTTGATACCTTTTCTGAAGTACGTAAGGCGTTAATAGGCTGCTTCCATTAGAGACGAAATAAGTGCTTGTTAAAATCAAATCTTAAATACAAATCATGCCTTCTACTAGCGCTATTTTAATAAAGCAAGCACGAAGTAAGCTATTCCAGAAGTGGTTCTAGCTAATCAAAGTTTTAGAATAAAAACTATTGCATTTAAAATAAGTTTATAACACAAACTTTTTTGCATTTTTTTCAGTAATTGGTAGCGAAGCGCACCGGGTCCCTGCTAATTTCCTATGTAATACACTTGTTCAATTCACAACATCGCATTGTATTCTGTATCGTCTATTGAAATACTATTTTAGTTTATTTACTTGTGAACACAATTTCTGTTGTACTGAAACGTCAGGTAAATAAAAATCAAGAATTGGAACGTTGATCAATTCTTATGTACTTCTGCACAGCCACAAATAATATTTAAAAAAATTTAGTAAAAAAAATTTGCAAAAATAAAAAACTCATCAAAACATTTAAGATTAAAATTTATTACATATTTTTTGTTTTGAAAGTAAAAGAACTACTACAAAAATTCCTTTTTGATTCTAAAAAAAAATTTAATTTTCCATCCCTGTATGAATTCAATACACCATACAATACAACATATGAAATGAAATTGTGTTGTTATACAAAATGTTTCAATAGAAATTTCCAACAGCAAGCATACAATTACAGTATTGTGTACATACAAAAATAGTGGCAATAGTGCGATGCAACTAGGGTTGTGAATTGAATTACACTATAATAAAATTCCTTTTATATAATTATACACTTTACCAGTGGTGCAAGCTTTGTCATTCCTTTTGTAATTACTACAATATTGATTTCCGACCACACAAAGTACATATTTTCTACCTGTTACCCAGATCTATATGTAGTGTCAATCTTTTGCAAATATCCGGGAATAAATTGCAATTGAAATCCAGCACAATCGCTTCATAACTTTCAGAGATATAATCAAACCCGTTTGCATGTCTTTTTTCCATATTTTGATCACAAAAATCAAAAATTTTTAGCCCCTGGTTAATTTATAGGGACGTTTGTTGTCATTTATATGAATGTTATACCTCTAGCGACATTTTTACAAAATTTCGGATAAATCGGTAACTAACCGGCAAAGTTATAGGCATAAATTATTTATTTATTATATAAATTGTTTTTAAATATATCAAATTATCGAAGTTCCTGATTAATTTTTAAACATGCTAAAGACACTAAATACAAGCCGTAGCCGCGAAAATTATTACCGAGAATAACTGACCAATCGGTTTGAAACTATTTGAGATATAAGCACAAAAAAAAAACAAACAATGGTGGAATTTTTTAACCTTATCAATATGGGTGCCAAATACAAGTAATTGACTAGTAGAATAGAGTTAACTTTGTAAAAATTCAAAATCAAATATGGCTTCCGAAATAATAATGAAAATATAATATAACATGAAATCTGAAGTCTAAGCTAAACTACGATGTGTACATGATAATGAAGTGTATTATCAGATTCGGCACGGCCTCTCTCTCTTATTTTATGTACTTCTACTTGTTATACCCTTCACCTGTGGTGCACAAGGGTATATATAGCTTTGTCATTCCGTTTGTAATTTCTACAATTTTCATTTCCGACCCCATAAAGTATATATTTTCTGAAAGCTTATGAATAGAGGAGTCGATTAAGCCCTGTCCGTCTGTCCGTGTGTTGGTTGAAATCAACTTTTAGAAGCAACTATATGTTCCTCAGATCTGTATATGCTATCAATCTCTTGGAAATATCCAGGAATGAATCGCTATTGAAATTCAGCACAATCGCCCCATAACTTTCTGAGATATGAGCAAAAAACCACGACCACCTCGTTTTTTTTCACAATTACAACAACAACATACATACATACATACATGTAAAAAACATACCAAACAAAAAAATTTACAAAAAAAAATATTAAAAATAAGAAAAAAATAATAAAAAAAACTACAAAAAAAAAATTTTAAAAAAAATTTTAAAAATTTTTTAAAAATTTTTCTACAAAATTTTTTTAAAAAAATTTAAAAAAAATATAAAAAAAAAATAATAAAATATAAATAATATATTAAATAAAATAAAATTTTTTTGGCTCAGCTGGGATTCGATGCCACATTTATTCTAACGTGTACGTATGCACGTTTTTTATATGGGATGAATGGTGATACAAACAATTGTTATTGCATGACTACACGTTGTGAAGGGCATATAAGATTCGGCACGGCCGAATATAGCACTGTTACTTGTTTTATGTTAAAAGTGTTTGCATTTGTGAAAAAAACAAATTTTATAAACAATTTACATTTAATTTATTGTAATGATTTTACAAAATTAATCACCAATATAAAATAATCATATAAAATATTTTAATGATCAAAAAGAATTCCGAATTTTTTTTTTTTTTTTTTTATATCTAAAATTCATCACAGAATTCCGTACAGGACCTCAATTCTCGTTCTGTGAAATTGTAAAATGAAAAGTTTTTTTATAGCAAAGGGTATGGTGGTACCATATGATATGACAGACAAAAACTTTTCATTTCACAGTTTCATAGAATGAGAATCGATACCCAGATATACATAGAATTTATTTTGTTTTTTTCTCCTATGCTGTTGTTTTAAGAGACTAGTTCGCTCAACAATGTTACCATATTTTCATTATAATTTCATACATGATTTTCACAATAATTTAGTTGTTGTGTTGTAACGAAAAATTACAACAAAAGAATATTAACAACCAAATAAGAGCAGTTATTATCGACCGTATTCGGACGCAATTCTGTTTGGGAATTTAAACTGAATGCAAAATTGCTGTCCTCTCCCATGTTAACAACTTAAATTAATTTACCATTAGAAAGAATAAGAAAAGGTATTTTCCTTTTTTGCAATTTTAATTTTGTTTATAAATAAATTAAATAGAATTTATCTTGTATACATTATTCACTCTTTTTAAACACTTTTTTTATTTTCTTTGACATTTTCTAGGTTGGTTGGAACCATTATTAGATCGTATAGCAAGAAATTTTACGACCGTTGTGTGTCCCGTTATAGATGTCATCGACGATAATACATTGGAATATCATTATCGTGATTCGGGTGGTGTAAATGTGGGCGGGTTTGATTGGAATTTGCAATTCAATTGGCATGCCGTACCGGAACGAGAAAAGAAACGTCATAAGGTAAGTTTTGAATTTCACTCAGATATAATTTTTATATTTTTCTTTACTAGTTACTAACTTTTGATATTAAATTGAATTGACCTAAATATTAGCTTGTAAGTTTTCTGCTCAAGGCTATTTACTTTGAGTTGCCTACATAACCCTTATTGGCTACATTTTTTTTTAATCCAAATATGTGGGTAAAATTATTCAAATGTTTCCTTATTTTATTTTATACATTTTGTTTGTATGAATGTGTTTATTTTAAATTGTTTTCTTTTTGAAATCTATTGCTTAAGCCTTAAGGTATTACTGTTGCTGTATTTTCTAGATGAAAATAAATTTACAAACATTTTTCGTATTTTAGAATTCAGAAGTAAAAAAAAAAACAAAAAAATATATTTCATCCTATACGTGACTGGATTGTGAAATTAAACCCGTATTTTTAATAACCTAAACACTATCCCCACTAAACTTGCCATATATTTATAATATTGCAAAGAAATGTCTTAAACTATACAAAATTAAACATGTCTAACCTTGATCCTTTTTGGGGGACAGTTAGATGGTTGATGAAGTTGATGGAGTGAGAGACATCTTTAATGTGCAGAAATTAGAGCTTAAGTGCTTTTAGTGATTTTAAATCAATTTGAAAAGTTTTAAATTCATTATGGTCCCTCGAAGGCAAACAAAGCTTTCGTTTTAATTAAACGTAAAAACACATTGTTGGTACTTCGATTTTTAATCTGTTTTAAATGAGAATATAACAAAAGTATTCTTAACGTATAATGGAATTAATCGGGTATTTCCAAATAATAAAACATCTTCATAAGTAATACATACTTACATGTGTATAAGCCTGCTGTGTAGGCTCTTTGTTTAATGTTCTATTCTATCTTATACACTTCATATTTCGACTGAATAAATCAGTGCTTTCGGTTAAATTAAAACTTGATGTGTACTTGGGAACACCACTGTAAATAGAAGGGAATTTTCTGGAACTTTGTGTTATATAATTTATTTCTCTTAACATTTTCGAAATAAATGCATTTAAAGTCATTGATAGTTTTGTGTTAAAAAAATGTTGTTGCACTTTAGCTGGGACACTTCTGCAAAACTTACAAAGTTTCGAATTTTATATGTGTACGTGAGAGCTTAAAAGTTTTTGATTTTATTATATGTCACAGTTTGCTATACTCTCTCTCTCTACTGTTTTTCTATGATTATGCTATTTTTTGTTGTTTTTGGTCACTTATCTGCTTCAACTTCCTATACTTTTACATATTCTTATAATAGGATTAAAGTTTGATAATATTAAGGAGTTTTTGGCTTTAATGCCAACAGAAATTTAAAACAACAACAAGACATTGCTTTTCCTAACTATGATAATGGTGTAAGAACGTTTAAAAAATTAAGATAAATGCTCAAACAAATAGGGAATATTTCAAGCTTAAATAAGTTGGACAAGTGAAAAATTAATTACAAAGAAAAGAAAACGAAAACAAATACCTATTAAGAATATTTTTTTATGAGAAAATAAATTAAATAAAAAATAATATAATTAGTTTTTTTAGCCAACATACCTTTTGCTCTACAACTCTTTCACTGATAAAAAAAAATTCAAATTCATGCGGAAAAATGTTTGTTAGTTAACTTCAACATGCCCATACAGTTTATAAAGCTTTAACTTGAACATAAAAATTTCCTTTACTTTTATTTTTCTTTTATTTAAAAATACAGCAAAATTAAGAGCAACAAGAGAAAAGTTAAACAAACAAATCGTTAAATTCTAAACTTCTCTCTGAAAAGTTTTTCAATAGAACTGTTAAACTGAATTATTGGCAAATTGTTCATTTCAACAAAGTTATTTCATTTTCACTGCTCCCTTTCTCTCTCTCTCTTTTAACACTCAATCATGGCCTCATAAATAACTATTTTTCTGCCATAATTGTTTTAGCTTTTTTTCAAAGCAATTGAACAACTTTATATATTTTAATATTAACTACAACAATAAACATGTTGTTTAGAGCAGTGCTATTCAACCTAGTGGTACACGAGCCAAAAAGATTGGATAGCACTGGTTTAGAGCATTTAATGATATAAAACTCAATCTTGTTGTTGTTTTACAAAGAGTTTATCGAATTTGTTTTTTATAAATATAAAAATAATTTTGTAGTGCTCTGTTAAAGGTTAGTATAGAAGTTTATTCTCTATAATTGTGTGTGCTTAAATAATAAAGCATACCTTAAGGGGAATATTTATTTATGGGTATAACAATTGTAAACACACGTTGATTACAACATACAAAACAGACCTGGGAATTTTAAATGTATAATAAATATTTAATGCCACATTTACAGTAAATTATGTTAAATGTCAACAAAATGAAAAATAATAAAATTGACTTTATTATTAATAGAATATAAAATGTCAAACATAAACAAGATTTTACAATTAAAGCTGTAATACATGAGGCAACGGCCATAAAAACACTTTTTATTACAAACACAAAGATAAAAGATTTTTTTTCAAACACAAACGATAAGTCATCCATAAAAAAATGATTTAAATAAGGAAAAAGTTAACTACTTAAATATTTACTTTGTAATGGTGTTTACACTTTAATATTCTGTTGTAGTCTTTAAATGTAGTCCATCATCATCAGGGATTGAAAATCAAAGATAAAATTAAAAAAAAAAATAATTAAAGAAAGCAAATAATGAACTTTTTAAAAGTATGTTTTTCATAATTATCAAATATATTACATCCAAAGACAACGAGTCTTTTATAATAAAAACATCTAAGTATTTTCATTCTTAATCAATTACTTTAACAATTTTTCAAATATTTAACCAGTCTTTGCTATTTATCCTACTCTTTAAGTTTTAAGCGAAATAAGTTTTTAAAGTTTTTGTTCATTCCATTATAATGTTAAATAAGTTTACGCTCCGTGTATACCTTCAAAATAATCATTTACCAGCCACTGCATAGACATTTTAGAGCACTAGTAAGTAAAGCTACTCCACCTAGTTTATGTTGATGATAATAAAAATTTGTATGTTGCTGTTACTACAACTGTTGCTGTTGCTATAAATGATGTTAATGTCGATGGGAAACTCTATAACATCATTAGGAAATCCTCCTCGCCATTTGGAAAATGTGAACTAAGCTTTTCGCTTGTTTTAACACTGCTTTGATTACTGCCTGTGTGGTTGCCTGTTTGGCTAGATAAATGGTATTGACAGCAATACTTTTACTTGGAGCAAGCAATTAAAATTACAAAATATTGCAGGATGAAATATTTGCAAAATGTGTTTATAATGAGGACACCTTCATCTACCTATTTATGATTTTATATACATACGTAGCAGTATACCTTGGGCATGGGAGCGAAAAATTTAATAAAATTAATGTCAGCAAAAAAAAATTAAGTAGTTGTTCAAATTTTGTTTTTATTTACTCTTGCTTTTCGAAATCGTTAACTACATATGTTCCATTGCTAGCGTCGACTCATTTTAAAACTTAAAAAATAATACCAAAGATGTAAAAAGAAAATTTAATTCTTACGTTACTATGCCTGCCAAAGTGAATGAAAAGAGTGAAAGACAACATTAGGGCGAAACACCCTTAAAAAAATGCGTCTTAAAATATAAAGTATTTTTTCAAGGCAATTTTATTTTGCCGAACGCCGCATTTTACTTTTTCTTGTGTGTGTATATTGATTTTTTTGTCTCTAAGAGACAAATGCTCCATATGCTGTATTTTGTTATAGTGTTTATCAACTAGATCTCAGTTTCTACCATTCTGATAATTTGTTTATCATTTCTGTTACCGGACGAAGTGGTGGCCCTTTTAAATTGTTCATGAGATCCATGGCCATTAGAATAAAAAAATTATCATCACTTTAAAATCCGATTGTTAGTACGACAGGTACAAAGAACAAGTAAAAGCAATACATTAAGCTGTGCTAAATCTTTTATATCCTTTACACGGTCTGAACTATCATGTATTGATCATAACTGATAATTATATGGTGAAACTATAACCAAAACTTATATGTCTATTAAATGTATAATTTGAATTTTTATTTGTCATATTTTTCCCAAAAATTTTTGTCGGTGGTTGATTGACTACCCTACAAGAACAGTGACGGTCATTTAACCGGTTATATGACTGGTATTAGTGACTTATATATCGGTTAAAGTTTCTATTAGTTTCTTAAGGGCAATGTGAAAAAAATGACTGAAACTTTTGTGTACATGTGATTTTGCGTCTTTCTCTTACTAATTAGTTCTGTAGACTGCAAAACATATATCTGGACTACTTACACTACAGCTGTTTCAAATCAAAAATAATATAAATAGTAGTCACACTTAACGTATATATCGGTCAAAGCTAACTAGTCACACTTAACGTATATATCGGTCAAAGCTAACCAGGTATATATTTTACTCGTACAATAAAACAAAATTTATTACCTTTTATATTATTTATTGTTATGTTTTTTATTACATTCACTTTTCTTTTATCACTATTTATAACGTTTCACTACTTCCTGGATGGGCTTATTTTAATCCTTTTCCATGGTGTCAGCGTCATTGGTATTATGGCTGGAATTGTTAAAAATAAAAATTTTGAGAATATGCAAAGGCATATACATATTTATATTTGGCTGCTACCTTTCGTACTTACCTTTTATTTCTTAAGTATTTTATAAAGAACCTCGTCGAAAGAACGGCAAATTTTTTAATAAAAATTACTTTTTGTTACACTGAATAAAAAAATTTTCACAATAATTTTCCAATTTTAAACGTTAAAAAATCAACATACATTATTTGTCTCACTCTTGCATACGCATTATTTTTTCTGTTGCATGAATTATATATTAAATTGCTACAATAGTGTTAGTACAAACATTTTGTATGTCTAATACGATTTCTTTCTCTCATATGTCAGCTCGTAATATATCCAAATAACTGATTTTCAATAGCATAATTGCAGAAAGCATATTTAATAAATGGAAGCCATATAAGAGTCCGAAGTATATGTAGGGGCCTTAAAAAATTGATTTCAACATACACACGAAAATCAATTCCTGTATCTATAAAGAATTCAGAATAAACATATATACTCTAAAGTGTTGAAAATTAATATTGTTAATATTACAAACGGAATGACAAGCTTCTATATATGTATACCCTTGCAGACTGTAAAGGGTATACAAATTTAAAATTATTTATATTGAAAAGTGTATAGCGCATTGCTTTCCGCTATGGTCTAGTGTACAATAGGTCCATTTTTCGGTTTATAATTTTTACAATATTCATTTGCGCTCCCATGCGGTACACATACATATGTATATATTCTGAATCCTTATATTGAATTTAACTGTGTCCAACTGTATAAGTTCAAGTTAAGTTTCCCACACCCTCACATGCCTTCCAGAGGTCAAAGTTTTGAGAATTTTTCATATTAAAAAAACAAAAAATTTTAATTTGCATAAAATGTTCATTACCAATATAAATTTCGAATGCTGTACTAAGTGCCACTTTTTAAGTCATGGAAGGTATTCATGCCACTCTTATTCGCCTTTAAAAAAAATCCTATTAATTAGGTAAGCTTTTTTAAAGGTAAAATAAACTCTAACGAAGTTTTCAATATCGTATTGCTCAGTTAAGGCCGTGACTGATTATCAGATTCAGTCGTTTGATATGTTATATATTATATGTATTATATGCGTGTCCAGAAAGTGTGATAGTGTGGACAAAGAGTGCACATGTGTAACAGATTTTCCGACAAATGTGTCCGATTTGATAATCTTTTAAAAAATTATAGTTATAATTTCTGTATGATCAGAATGTCTTTTGGTAAGCAAGTATGACAGTGTGCCATTCAATCAGTCATTTTGTTGCGATTTTTATACCCTTCACACAGTGAAAAAGGGTATATATAGGTTTGTCATTCCGTGTGAAATTTCTACAATTTTCATTTTCGACCCCATAAAGTATATATTTTCTGAAAGCTTATGAATAGGGGAGTCGATTAAGCCCTGTCAGTCTGTCCGTCTGTCCGTTTGTATGTTGAAATCAACTTTTTGAAGCCCCCCGACATAGGTTGGACCCGGGTAAGGTATTAAAATATCAGAAATATTCGGGAGTACTGAGATATGAGCAAAAACCCACGACCACCTCGATTTTTTGTTCACAAAAACAACATTACAACAACAACATACATACATACAAACGTGTATACTGGGTAGGGAAAACGTGGCATCGAATCCCAACTGAGCCAAAAAAAAATTTTTTTTTTATTTTTTTTTTATTTTATTTTTTTTTATTTAATATATTATATATATTTTTATTATTTTTTTTTAATTTTTTTTTTTTTTTTAATTTTTTTTTATTTTTTGTTTGTTTTATATATATTATATATATAATAATTTTTTTTTTTTTTTTTTAATTTTTTTTTTAAATTTTTTTTCAAAATTTTTTTTTTATTTTTTTTTTTTTTTTGGTTTGTTTAACATACATACGTGAATTTATAATTTTACAATGGGATGTTTTTATATATGTATGTTTTTATATGTATGAACGTATTTCATATGGGATGAATGGTGACACAAACTACTGTTATTGCATGACTACACGTTGTGAAGGGTATATAAGATTCGGCACGGCCGAATATAGCGCTCTTACTTGTTTTCATGTAGGACAGAAACCTATCAGATTTTTATTTGACATAATCGCACAACTTTGAAGGATAGTCAGTCATGGCCTTTGGTAGATTTGTATTGTGTTACTTTACAGCTTTCGTTGTAGCTAAAATGTTAGCCAATGTTTTACGTTCTTAAAAAAATCATCTTTTCTCTAAAGATTTCTACCTCACAAAAAGTTGCAATACATTTTAGATAGAAGTCTGCGCTGCTTACAGATTAGACAAAAAAAATTTTAGTGGATTATGACAGATTTTATCTGCTGACTTGCAACACTGCACAGTGGTTCAGTAATAGGACGCAGCGGTCAAATGTTCGATTTTTTCACCGTTAGTTCGCTCTAATACTGACTATTAGTGGTTAAAGGTGTTTACCGTTATTATTATGTGTTTAATGATTTTTTAAGCAAAACGTATTTTGCGAAAAGCGGTTTTACGACAAATCAATTTTCGCGTATATTTTTTACGACTTTTTTCCCCTTAAGGTATTAACTATGTTGCCGTCTTATGACGCTTTCAAGTTAAATATCAAAATGTTACTCTTTGTCTGTACTTTTTATTTAAAAAGAATTGATCTGCGTTTGTTTGCGAACATGCATGATACAGAGGGTCTTCGTCTCTACGTCTAGATTCGTAGCACATACATATTTTCCACATATTTTATTTATATTTTAAAAATTGGCAGGCTCTTTCAACAGATGAAAAGGAGCTTCTTGCACAGAAAAAACTATATGTTCAGCAGCACTTTAGGACACGATAAGTTTTAATTGTCGACAAAGCTCAAAGTGGCGGAAGTGGCACATCCAATGACGGAAACACTGCAAGATCTTTTTTTTTGAATTCAGCTATATCAGCAAAAATAACTGGCTTAGATCCAACAGTTATTGATCGGTGTCATCATCTTTTGAAATGTCTTTCGTCGAGATACAAAATTAATAGTGTAGAATTTAGAGATTACTCGTTAGGAACCGCGCGAGTGCTTAGACGTACGTATCCATGGTATATTTTGCCTGCTTCACTTCATAAAGTGTTAATTCATGGATCGGAGGTAGTTGATCACTGTCTAGCTTCCATAGGCGAGCTTTCTGAAGAAGCCGCTGAATCTCATAATAAATTATTTAAGCAATTCAGACGACACACAAAAAATGTCTCGTGTTGTCACTGATTTTTGGCATAGACTTCTTCTAAATTCCGACCCGTTGATTTCTTCTTTACGTAAACTTTCACAAAGAAGAAGTCTATGCTATCACCTGAGGCTTTGCGTATGTTAAGTTTAAAAAAAAAAATTAAATTGCCGTTATAAAATGTATTATTTTTTCTTTAATTAATAACTAACATTTTTGGTAAATAAATTATTATAATATTATATTTACAGACTTTTTTTAATCTTATTTTACCCTAATTGACCCATAAATACCGTTAACATAAATATTAATATTAATTTTGATGACTATAGCTGAGTAAACTACATGTGACCGCCTTCCTTGGAAACTTGAACCACTGTGCACTGTGATACCACTTTAACAATTACCGCATTGCATATTTAACATTTTAAAGATTAAAACGATTTATGCGATTTCAGCACTAATTTAAGAGTAGAGTTACAAACGTTATCATCAAGGCATTGACTGACCTGTTTATTTAATACTGAAAAATATTTTTGGGTTTACCCAGGGCAAATAAGTACATTCCAAAATCTTTTCCATGGAGAAATTATGTGAATTTGAGATAAAACGTTATATGGGAGGTGGGCGTTCAAGTGGGCGTGTCACCTTAATATATTAAAGCGAACAAAAAAATGTTTTTTTTTTGCACAAAAGATAAAAAATTATACAATATCCCTGAGAAAAATTAACAAAATGGCGGAAGTTCATAAATTTACTTTTCTTGGCATAAGCACCAATAAAAAAAAATGTTCTTTTAAACACAATATGACAGTATGCCATACTGTTTATGACAGTCAAATAATTCAACATTTAATGAATTTCCAAATAATGTAGTATTTAAGAATATTTGTAAAGCAATTAAAAAATAGTATGTTTTTTTTTTAAGATATTTAATGAAAATACAGTGAAATTATTTTGTGCATAAAATTTTGTTTAAATAAAAAACTTTAAGATTTCGCAATAATAAAACGCTGTTTTTAAAACACAAGCGAACGTTTTGAGTAGAAGTTTTGCAACGATTACAACTTCTGTCATATTTCTCGGTGGAATTCTAAATCCAGCACATACAATAGATGACGTGAATACATTTATTGTAATTTTTCTTATCCCAACATTTTACACAATAGTGTTACGTGCATGAGTATACACATGTATGTATGTATGTCAGTTCAATTTAGAGGAATAAAGGAATTTGTTTCTTATTATTTGTAGTTTCTTACCTTTTTTTTAAACTCATTTGTGTTAGGTTTTCTGCATTTTCTTCACCCACCTCAGCTTATTTCCACACGCTTGTCGATGGGTTAGCGTATAATTTTCCGTAATACAAAACAACAAATCGTTCGTTTAGTTTTCACTCATTGTTCTTAAATACCAGTCATGATTAATACTCCATGCAATTGTATGTCGGTCTTGCTGTTGTTGCCATTATAGTTTATTATTGTTATCCTTGGCTTGATATGGATGCAGTGGTCGGTGGTGTAAGTTGCAAATTAAACATAAACTAGCATTGTTAGACTTTCCGCTCATTTCCTTTATTCTACAACAATGTTTATGAGCGAGTATTATGCGGTTGAAAGTAATTGTGTTTTTCTTTAATTTGTTATTTTTTATGCTTTTATGATGGAGGGCCAAAATGTGGTCGACACTTTTATATAATTCAGGAAGTTTAATTGAATTTTATTTGAAATATAGTTACACTCAAAAAAATCGTATTTAAGAAAATATAAAATTGAAGATTGCAGTGTTGTTAATGTAAATAACTTTTTTTGAATAAATTGTTGTATATCTCTTTCATAAGCAATTGGCTTATTAAAATAACTCTGCTTCGATGTTGATATTCAATCGGTTTGTTTAAGAAAAACCAGTGCCTTCAGCATCAAAACTAAGAATGCCTAATTTGTTTGTTATAATTAATTTGTTACTTTGGCTATGAGTCATCAAACGTACATACAGTAGGTTTACATGATGAATTTTATGACGTCCAATTTTGGACGTCATTTTTTGTTTGGTAGCAAGCGGTGTAGAGAAGAAAGGGGGATAGAAAAATAGACATGGTTTCTGTTTTCATGGTTTTTTTTTTTTGACACTTCGCTTTACACTTTTTTCTGTTATTTCTGTTACGTTTTATTTTTATATTCTCATCAACTGTTTTGTGCTTTTTGACTGATAAAAAAAATATTAAACAGTAATTAGTTTTTTCTACATTCAAAATAAAGAAAATAAAAAATATTAAAAATATAAATTTAATAGTCAACAATACAAATTAGAAATTAGACGTCCAAAAAAAAAACATCGTATAAATTTGAGTAGTTTTTGGAAACAACTTCAAAAGGGAATTAAGAAAATTGGACGTCATAAAATTCATCATGTAAATTGAGTGATACATAAATTTTTCAACCAGATTTATAAATTTTAATTTTTTTTTAAGCAATTTTTTTACCCACAAGAGGCATTAATTACACTTTTAAAAATATTTTAAAAAATATCGTTACTGCAAACCACCAAAATGAGGCCATAATCCGTTAAGATTAAAGATAAAAATTAAGAATATAAAACGCGCCTCCCTCTGTTCTGTTCTGTTCTGTTTCATATATTGAGCACAGAAGATAACATTCTCAGTTCTCGAATAATTTATAATTTTTATGGTCATTATTTGCCATGCTGAACTGGCTAACTGCTGATCTAATGTCTAAGCACCATGTTATCTTAAGGACATGCGTCTATAATCGAATGTACTTCTAACATTCCGGGATATATAGACTATTGCACCCCTATCCCCTTTTGTATCAATCAGCAGATCGACACCACTTGGTGAAGAGGATGGCTTTATGAAGGTTTATACTGACAAACCTAAATCAGGAAAGGGATTTGGCGGTGGCTTCTTTATCTCTCTTTTTTACAGAAAGGCGTCCTTTAGGCCATCGTATTACTGCGGCATTCTAGAGGCGATCAGCGATTAAAATGGCGGCAAACTAGTTGAGATAATATGGAGTATACTTGGGCTAGACCTGTATTTGTATCCCTATTAACAGTCAGACTGCTATTAAGCCGTTAGCGAGTATTTAATATCCGTTTTGATTATAGAATGCTAGGCATCTCTTCACAAGATGGCAAGACATTCCACTGTGAGCTCAAATAAGTACCTGACAACTCGGAAGTGTTAGAAACTGCATTGTGAGCGAGCTGGCAAAGAATGGTACTCAGAATGGAAACAGAAACTATACAGATCCTCATAGACTAGATGGTCTGCGCTGACTGCTATTATCCACATAGTAATACAGACGTGGCCGTCAATAGACAACAGTCGATCGAGGGCACTTAAGCGACTTTCTCGCTCTCTATTCCGGTATCTCGTTTGTGCTTTCACTGGACACCGTGTCTTAGGAGTTCATGCCAAAAGATTAAATCTCGCTTTCAATGACTTGTGCAGAAGTTGTCATGTCGAAGAGGAGGTAGACACTATACAATAGCCTTTTTGCCATTGCCAAGCTCTGGTGGTACTTAGAAGCCTATATTTGGGGAAAATTTTCACGATCAAGCGAGTATATCTCCTGCCGATGTTGGGAGAGTATGCTTGTTTCTTCATGCGTCGGGTTGGATTCAGATTGTCAGACCATTTTAAATAGAGGAGGGGCTAGCTTCACGCGACATCCCATGTATCAGATATCACAAAGGTATGAATCATGAACCCAATTTTAAAGGTCTTTAAGTTCATCAGCCTGTTTAGTCTAACCTAAGCTTGTTACTATAAACGACATTAAATCCTACTAATATAATAAATGTGAATGTTTGGATATTTGTATGTTTGGATATTTGTTACTCAATCAGGCAAAAACGGCTAAGCGGAACCAAATGAAATTCGGCACATACATAGATAGATAACAACCTAGATTAACATATAGGCTACTTTTTATCACGATAATAACGCGAAGTCCTTGGCAAACTAATCATCACACATCCTAAACGGGTTGTTTATGTTGTAAATATTTTTATTTTTGTTGTTAATACTAAGTCTACCTTTTATCCCGATAACTACGCAGACGAAGTCGCAGGCACAAGCTAGTACTTAAAAAATGTTAATAGAAAACTTTGGCCAAATCGTTTAATGAACGACAAAGTTAGTCCCCGTTTACACAGGGAAACATTTGGAAGGGAAACATCTGGAATTCTGTTTTGTATTTTCCTTCGCGGTCATACAGGGAAACATTGTTATCGGAATTATTCCAGTTTGTATTTGTTTTTTTGACATTGGTATGTACATACATACATACATACATACATACATACATATGTACATATATATTTTAATTTTTAATTTTATTTAGTAAAATCAATTAAAAAACATTGAGAACAAAGCACGCCGAAAAGAAATAAAGGAAATGTCAAAAAGCATAGCAAATGTAAACAATAGGAATGAAAATACAAAGCGTACCTCCGAGAACGGGAAACAAGTTTCATATTCTCTTCCCCACCCGTCCCTCTCTGCCAAACAAAATGTTTCCCTTCCAAATGTTTCCCTGTCTAAATGGTGACTTATAGAAAAAAATAATTTGAATTAATACTAATTTTCTAAATTCAATAAAATAGAGTTCTTAAAGCTTTTAATTAATTATTGGAAAATACAATGACACCCAATTGCAAGTTGTAGTATCGAAAATTACTCCAAGGCAAAACTAGCAAATCAGTACGAAACTTACTGAGATACAAGCACCAAAATACAACTGCTTCAATATATTTCTACATCTGACCAGTGGAATAAAAAATTCATGATGGCGCTCGAAAGAAAATGGCAGATAATTTCTTTTTTTAGCCTAATCACTATGGGGTTGAAATTAAAGGACTTGACAAGTAGAATACAGAAAATTATAAACAGATTAAAAAATAAAGATGGCGTCTTGCATTTAATCTGATATCTAGACTATGTTATGTGACATAGATATGTACATGATGGTGCGGGATGTATAAGATGCGACACGGCCGAATATATGCAGCACTCCTACTTATCCTTTTTGTTTTTATTATACTTTTAAATTATTATTACATTATGCAAAATAATTGATCAATTGTTGTTCCTAATTTCATGTTAAAAACGCCTCTATCCCCCTTTATAACATTTGGAAAAATTATTACATGATTTGGATTTTAATATTATTTTTACATCGAGTTTGAAATATTTAATAGCATTTTGCATTTGTTTTCTCTATTGACATAAAATTAGAATTCTCCGGTTAGAACATAAACACAAATTTATCGCAAAAAGTAATAAAACGTCAGCACCACAACCACAAAATATTCTTACGAGTATAGGTATAGCAAGCAGGGAGAATGTATTTATGTACTACATATGTACATACATATATTATATGCGATAATAAAAATTGAAATGACATCTAATAATAATAAAAGAATTTTTGGAGGTCGGTCGAGGTATAAGAAATTTGTTATATAGACGCAATAACAACAATAATAAATGAAGTCAAGTAAAAAATGATTTATAGCTTTTTTAGTTTGATGTAACATACAATTTGATTACTTTCATTCATATGGCGTTAGCACAAATTGTCGATGATAAACATTTGCACTAAAGACTCAATTTAAAATTTTTATATTTTTAATCTAAGACTAATATGTTGCCTTGATTTTGTTTTTTAAATAGATAACATAAACCATCTAAATAAATTGAATAAGATTTTTAATAAAAATTGATTAAAGTATTTTATTTTTCATACAATTTTCGAAAAAAAAATGCAGTTCGTTTTTACAAAATTTTCTATACAACGTTATTTCAACAAATCATTAAAATTGAAAAAGAAATAATGTTGCATTTGAATTGTTAAAAACTGACATACGAAATGGACAGAGGTTTAATTGGACAAACGATATTTGATGGCACGTAAAATAGGATATTTGTCACCGGTGCATAGTCCGCGGAAGTCATCATAAGACAAATCGTACAAAGCGATGCCGCCCAAATTGTGGTTTTTGACATAGGCCGCCTTATCAGCAGCAGTATCGGGATCTTCATAAGAAACCCACACACCGTTATTGCCCTTTTTGTCGACAGCTCTATAAGCATAAACACCACTACGACGTGATGTATCGACAATTTTCCTTAAAGGAGCATCAGCACCTTTGGCGTACATGTTATTGGTATTAGGCAATAGAGAGCATGTTTCTTGATAGCTGTACAAGCCTAAGATTTGAGTGTTAACACCCAAAGGAGCATCATTTTCAACTTTTGCTACTGGGGGTACGCCAGTATCTCCAGAATCCTCAGTCAATTTCCAAGGACGGCCATAAGTACTGACACCCAAATTGATTTTCGAGGCAGGACAACCATGACGTAACCAATGTTGCACCTGATATTCAGCATTGAATTCAGGATTACGATCAGCCATGGGATATAAGGGAGCGCTAATATCTGCCAACTCGGGATTGCGTTCAGGTGTGTAAAAGTCAAAGGCAGCCAAGTTGACAAAATCAATGTAATTTGTCAAGGCAGGTACATCGTAGAATACTAAAATGTAAAAAAAATATAGTGAAATTGTTTTTATTTATTTTTGATTGCTTGCAACTTACATGACGAGTTTACATTGGGCAATACAGTGGTTGATAACAGAAAGTTATCGGGTCTCAATTCATTCTTCAAATCACGCATTAAAGCGGTAAATTGTTCCTTGTGCATTTCCGAATTTTCATCAACAATATGATCACCGGTAAAGACTTTCTTGAAACCCTTCCAGAAACTACCCAAACCACTGTGCACCTTCTTGGGCTTATTCTTAGGAAATTGCCAAGCTATGTCCAAACCATCAAAGCCATAAGTCTTAACCAGGGCATAGGCAGTGTTAATGAAACGCATGCGGCCCGTTGGGTTTTCCAATAATTCCAAATATTTGTTGGGCAAGTCTTTGGCATCATCACCGGTTTCAATATCCTTATCACCACCGACACTCAACACAACCTTGACGTTGGGATATTTACGCTTTAGACGGGTCAGAGTACGATACAAACCCTTGCCCAAATCCAAGTCCAAGTTTTGATTGAGACTCAAAGCTTTAAACGAATCGCGTTCAATACCAGCATAACCATACACAATATAAGTACAGAATTGGAAGGCAGGTTCCAAGTCATCGACAATCAATTTGGCTAAGCCTAAGAAATAAAAAATAAATAAATGAAATTAGAAGCATTAAAGTAAATTTTTAAATATTTTCAAACTAATTAATATTCTCTATGCTTTAGATACACAAAGTTTTTTGCGTTGAATAATTTAACTAATTAAGATGATTTCAAACTTAGCTTGAACCCATATATCCAGCAGCTGGAAAGAGATTATTTGTATAAGTTGCCACCGATTAATAGTGCAATACACTTACTTTAACCAAACCAACAATCAATAACGAATTAAGTTTATTACAGTAATTGGTTATTTAAGATACTAAAATTAAGACAAAATAATTATAATGTTAGATCTACAGCCAACTTCACTGTTTAACTCTTTGTTGGCTTGACAATTTCTGGCAGCTAATACATACTTGCCGCTCTTGTTTACGTTGGCCTGTAAAACTTTTTCAATAAGTAGTCGCGTCATAGTCAAGACTCTATTCGAATTTATCCATTTATCCCTTCCGCGAGCTTTTCCATATTTGAAATAAGTTTTTTATCTTATACAGCGATAAACAAGTCGATTTCTGTTACGCAGTTTACGCGTAACAGAAAAATAAGTTCCAAAAAATATATGCGTACCGATCTACTGAGAAATTTAGCTATTAAACTGAACGCGCAATCTCGTCCAGTAAAGTAAATAAAAAAAATCTGCTTCTGATATCGGTCAATCAAGAGGCTTCTTTAACTTAGCACTGTAGTTATTTATATAGCCACAAGTGTAGGAAGTTATGTTATCAGTTTTGATGACCTATTTTAATTATATTTCTTATTGTTAAATATATTATTTGTAAGAAAAACAATTCAAAAATTCTTGAAAATTATTATATTTTTTCTGGTTAGACCAGAGTGACGAGGTAATAATTTCTTTAACTTGAACACACGGTAAGATATTTTATAGAGAACTTAATGAAACTTTATGTTCATTCACCGGCAAAATACCACACAATTATATTATTTTCCATATGACATTAAAAAAAAAATTTACAGTCACAAGAGGATGTCATTTATTTAGCGTTTTTAAATTTTCTCGCACAATTTATAATTGCAATTAAAAATAATTAGTTGTAATTAACACAATTTCTGCCTCAAACTTGTTATAAATCTATCACTGTGTGTCTACTTCATCTGTTTTTACTTTCGACAGAATTACGCAATAGTTAATTTAAAAATAAATTTCATAAAACTTAAAACAATATGAGACTCTTATCAATTTCTAGAAGAATTCAAAATCCACTAACAATTTTTAATATTCACAAATATGCTTTGATTTGAGCTGTTCAAATTTATATTTCAAGACACGTCGATCCACTTACCCTCTTTGATGAAACTGGAGGAATCATAGTAACATATCAAATGTTTTTCTGGTACACCAGGCTTAGCCGGAGTAGCTGTATTAGCCCAGACCGTAGCCACCAAACAAACTAATGAAAATACTAAAGAAATTTGCATTTTCTTTATCTCGTCTATATGGATTCTTTACACTTAATCACACTTTAGATTGAACTCAATGAGTTTGTTTAGGATTGATGTTGAAGACGATGTTTCAAGCTCGGTGTTATAAGACAAACTGATTTGTTTGTACAAATTTTTAGTTTTGTGTAACGAAAACTAAAACCAGACTTGAGAGTAATCAATGATTATAATAAAGATAATCAGGCCTGGAAAATCGAAATTTTGAAATATATTTTTTTGATAAACAAAGTAATAATATACATGGTTTTGCTTTGCAATTTTTAAATTAAAAGGCAAAATATGGATGTTTTGCTAAGTACTAACTGTACTTAAAAATAAAGGAAACTAACATTTTATGCATTTTATTTAATTTATATTAATCTGTGGCTGCGACCTCGTCTGCGTTGTTATCGGCACGAATGGTAGCCTATTTATACAACAATTTAGGTTGTTATCTATCTGTACAGCAAATTTCATTAAAAATATTAAAACAGTACACGAAATATAAAAAGCCACATGCACATGTGGGTCTGAGTTCACTAAATTGTTCAGCACTTTAGTTACATTTTTTAAATAGAAGAAGTGGCTGCATGCAGTAAGATTTTAATATTACACAGAACGTATTTTAGTCTAAAAATGCAAATGAAACACATGTGTCCGAAGCATTTATGCTTTATGAGGGCGTCAAAATTGCATCATAGCCACATGCGTATGTGGCTTTTTACATTTCGTGTACTACAGATTTTAGACATACAAACATTCATACTTATTATATGAAAGGGATAGGATTTAATGCAAATATTTTAAACAAAATACTTTAATAGACGATGTTGAACTTAACCCTTGAGCAACAAGACGACACTCAAAACCCTTGAACAACCGATTAACTAAATAAAGCTGCTTTTGCGTGATTGAGTAACAAATATCCAAACACATTTTTTATATTAGTGGGACTTTACGAGTAAATGAAAACCTTTTAAATACAGTTAATTACAGATATTTTTTAAAATTTGTGAATGTAAATTAACCAATTGATATTAATTCGTACTTTTTATGATACGGGGGTACTGCAGAATACATACCGTCTAGAAAAGTAACAACCAATTTTTCCATCCCTGAAAATCAATATGGCAAAATAAATGTATAAGAAAGAGAGATATTTGAATGTGAACTTAAATGATGATTAAGATTAAAGATTATATGTTTATTTAAGGTATGTATATGTTATTGTTGTTATTTTCAATTTTAATCTATATATAGAAAAATCAATGTGTGTTTGTATGTTTGTATGTTAATATGTTTGTATGTTTGTTTGTGCTTTATAGACGGTTAAACGGCTGGACCGATTTTCTTGAAATTTTTACAGAATCATCCTGTATGTCTGGAAGGAACTATAGGCTATACTTTGGTTTGAAATTGTAAGTGGGCGGAGTGCCACGCTCTATTAAAGAATAAGTATTAAATATAATATATCACGATAGTTAATGCAGCTAGAGTCTTTAAATTAAGTACGGTAAAAAAATGGGCGTACTTGCAATAGTAGGCGTGGCCACATGAATTAAATACTAAAACTCGTATATTTGGAAAACGATATCGATTAGACTAGTAAAATTTTGCAAGAGCAACTTTGACACCCGAATGAACATTTATGCAAGAAATGGGTGCATTATCAATAGTGGGCGTGGCACCTACCATATGAATTAAATACTAAAATTCGTATATTTGGAAAACGATATCGATTAGAGTAGTAAAATTTTGCAAAAGTAACTTTGACATTCAAATAAACATTTATGGAAAAAATGGGTGCATTAACAATAGTGGGCGTGGCACCTGCCATATGAATTAAATACTAAAATTTGGGCTGGCGAAGCATACCGGGTATTAGCTAGTAATCTATATTCATTATTATAAATACATAGAAATTAACAGTGTGGGCAAACACAGTGATGGTCATGATGACGATAAATAAATAAATATAAGTCACTTTTATTTAAATACATAAACAAAAATTATAACTTAAAACTTTGTTTTAGATTTTTTAATCCATCGAATTTTTTTAACAGAAATTAAATAATTTAAAAAATCCTCTTAAAATATAAGATTTTTCGAATATTTTTTTAATAAAATTTGTTTGTAAAATTTCTTAAAATACACAGAACTTACTTTTAGACAATTTTTATTATTGTGCACTCGCGATAACGTGAATTAATTAAAACCTAAGGAGTTCATGTTAGCGATATTACTTACGTAGGTAGGTAGGTAGGTAGGTTAGTTACCCTTACACCCTCACCCGGAGACCATTACGGTCCATTGTGACGCCTTAATAGAGAGAAGAATAGAAATAGTTAGAATAAGAAGAGAAGCAGACCAGTCCACAGTATTTGGCGGGAATCTAACCCGCAACCCAAAACTATTGACTAGTCCTCTACTGACTAGTCCACCGGGGCACCCTTTTACTTACGTAAGCGATTGACGAATTTCATAAAAGAAAAAATCTTAAAATTTTTCAATACAAACCTGTATCTTGAATATGAAGTACCTTTATTACTATTTGTATTACTTAAATATAAAACTAAAATTATTAATTGAAATTCATTACAAAGGTCATGAGATTGCTTTTTGCCAATTATCTGAAATTCCCGCCTTTTCTATTAACTTCAAACATTTAGATGTTTTTACACTCATGCCGATTGATTAAGCTTTTCTCATAGGAAAATTACTTCAAATTTCGTTGCCATACAAAAATACTAAACTTTTTAAAGTATAAATTAATATATTTCAGTATTGCCAACATGCTTAAAACACATATGCAAATTGTTCACTTTATATAGCTTTTTGAGTTTGTTTACGTTACAGAGTAGTCAACATTAACAAAAGATTTTTCATGTTAGGCGGTGTTCACGTAAGACAGTGTTCACGTTATCGCGAGTGCATTGTATAAAATTTTATTGAAAAATTTTCATAAATGGAGAATCTATTGAAGATATTCTATAAAGTGTATACAAATGATTACTAACAACAATTGGTTTCTTCGATTGCGAAAAGCATTTTCAATAAGTTAAATAAATAGACAAGCTTAAGGTCAAGACCTTATTTGTTACAACAAAAAAGGTCGACTGAACTACTAAGTAACTACAATGTAATTGAAAAGCATTTTCTATGCTGTGGTTCCGCACCAGTGTTGCCAGGTAAGCAAAAGTTACTTAATTCAATACAAAAATGAACTAAAAAAAAGGCCAAAAGAAGACTAAAAACTTCTGACGAGATTTTTTTAAAATCAATCAGTTTTTAGTTAAAAGCACGTATAGTTTTTAACATTCACTCAGAGAATTATGACAGCAAGTGACTGTGGTTTAATTAAAGTTATTTAAAATTTAAAAATCAGTTAAACACAAAGAAAAGTTGTTAAGAATATAACTTCAATTAAATACTAAGTTTTTGTTAAAAATAAAATGTTCAGGTAATTTTTATTCATATTTAGTCATAGTTTTAAATGCGGTTATGAAGCTAAGCGAGTAACCCAGCAAACAAAAATACAAGAACTTAAAATATGATTATGATTTTTATTTCCCGAGTTAATACGTAAAGCTGAGGTAATCTATAGAGCATTTGATTCTAATCAATTTTAATTAGTTACAATCAAATCGATTTTTGTACACTCCTCACAAATGATTTGTTGTAGAAATTTAACAATGTATTGCTAAAAAAAACATTCACAATAATGACTTCTGTCATTAAATTGCAATTTACATACACGCAAAGAGAAAACATGGTTGTGGTAATCATAATCGAAGAGCAACATATTATGATTGAATTGTATTATTGTGGTTTAGACATATAATGGTTGTCAGATATCATTCTTATGTTTACTTAAAGTATTATGCAATTATCATACAAATACACATGAAATGGACAATCTAACCTTTACCTGTAACCTTTAAGATCACAATTTTTTACCAAAATTGGTTTACATTTTATCGTTACATATTTTTATTACATGTCAAACATTTAAAAAAATAATACAATTTATTCAGCAAGAACCTGATGGAGTTCCATCTTGTATTTAAACAAACTGTGCACACTCCTTGGCTGCTCCTTTATGCGTCAATATAATATGGGTACTTTTCCCCATTTTGGAAGGAATCCTATATTATTCTCTTATTTAAATCGGGGAATTAATCAAATATGAACTACAGAGGTATTGCAAAATTAAGTGCCTAAACTCTTTGAAAAATGTTTATATAATTTCCTTTCTTATGAGCTGTCGTCATTGTTGTTTCCGACTCAGCATGGTTTCAGAAATGTTTGCTCAACAGTGACAAACATTTTGCAATTAACTACCATGATGGGTTAAGGATTTACTAGTTCTCAACGTACTGATGTTATATATATATATAGATTTTAGCAAAGCATTCGACAAGGTCAATCATGTCCTCCTTTTTTTTTAAGCTAAAATTAATGGGTTTTAGTCAACGTACTTGAAATTGGACACAAAAACGTATCTTTCTGGTAGAACACAAAACGTATGTTTTAAGAATATTATGCCCAAAAAAATTATAGTTAATTTTGGAGTTCCTCAAGGGAGTCACTTAGGCCCACTCTTCTTTGTCATGTTTATAATAAGCTGTAATAAGACTCGTAGTATCCTTTTGTATGCTAACGATTTTAACATTTTTCTAAGCTATGAGGTATCTGATGATCAAGTTTACCTACAACAAGATTTGGATCGCCTCAATAGGTGGTGCAAAATTAACCTGTAGGAATTAAATATAAAAAAATGCAAATATATGTGCTTTTACCCAAATTACTGTTCTCTATTTAATTACACATTAAATGGAGTTTAGCTGGAATCGGTTGATGAATCTATGGATCTTGGAATTACACTTGATCCTAAATTAGATCTCCGCAATCTTATAACCATGATTGTTAACAATGCGCGTGCAGTGCTTGCTTATACAAATCGATGGTCAAAATAATTTTCCGATCCAGGTATTACTAAACAGTTATATATATCTTAAGTAAGACCAATACTGGAGTATGGATCTGTTGTTTGGCACCCCAAATAAAATGTCCATGTTGATCGCATCGAATCTGTGAAGAAGCAATTTCCACTGTTTTGTCTAAAAACATCTTTTGGAGGCTATCCTATGAACCTATCGCCATACGAAACCAGGCTAGCTTTAATCAAATTGCCTACTTTGAAAAGGCATAGATCTATGCTTAGTGTGTCTTTTTTTGATAAACCTAATAAATGGTGAAATTATTTCTGATTTTCTTTTGAGCAACATTGATTTTAATATTCCACGTTGTACAACACGTTACTTTAAACCTTTGTATCTTCCAATGTTATTAAACGTAATATAATATTGTTTTTGAATAATTAAACGTTTTCTCTGTACATGTTTAAATTAAATTTTATATAACAGTCTGTAAGGATACATGTCCATAGACTTAACTAAATAAATAAATAAATAAAAATATTATTAAAAAGCATCATAGCTTGATTGCTTTGTAATCATGTTGTTGTTTCGCCTACTATTTATTGGTTATTTGTATTTTAAATGCTTTTGAATATAATGTAATGTTTGCTAATGCATCATACTATTATTAAAGCACAACCATATCCAAGTTTTCATGAAAGGTAAACATTAAATTATTAAATTCAAAAAAAGACTTGATTATCGTGACAACATCTAAATTATCAAATATTGTTATAGAAACTATGGTATGACCGTCGCACAGTGAGACAGCTCTAAAGTAACAGCGGCAAAAAATAGTTTTTGGCGTGTCGTCCAATTTGGATGAAATTACAGTATATTAACAGATATATGAGTAACAATTCCCTGAAATTTGAGATTCATAACTTCATTACTTTTTGGTCTAGAGCAAGTCAAAGTTGAGGTATGCTAACGCGCTTGAAATATGTTGGTTCAATATGTAATATTCAAAAGCTTATCAATAAAAAAATACATAATAAATATAACCTTAAAGTATTTTTTTAATTAATTTAGTTGTTGTAGAATGAGTAGATAAAAAAAGAAATTTAAAAAAAGAAACACAAAAAAAAATTTCTTTACAACAGAATTGTGGTGTAAAAATTTAACATTTGCATTTTCAATGGACTAGGAAATATAGAGCAGCCCCTCGCCCTAGGTGCAGACTTATATCAAATGAAAGATTGAAGTCTCAGCTTTCATTTAAAGTAGAGGACATATAGCAAAAGTTTGCAAAAGTACTTTAAACATACAAAAAACTACAAAAAATACGCAACGTGCACATTTTGTCGCTATACGTACATATGTATGTATGTACATATGTTAGCATGCAATAGCATGTTTACAAATTTTTAATTTTTTTTTTTTAATTGTTTGTTTGATATTTTATATTGTGCTCACAAACTTTTTAAAAACAAACTGTAAAAAAATATTACATTGTTGTTGTTTTAAATATTATTGATCAACAAACGGTAATTGCAATTATGTAAGTATATGTTTAATTCACAATCTACATATTTGAGAGTGCAAGTTTATACAAGTTTATATAAAGTGTTAAAAAAAGTTTTACAAGGTCATGGATAATTCAATAATTTTTTATAGTGCAATTTCTGATATTTGGATCGATAGCAATAAAGATATTGAAAAAATTAGAATACCATGATGATATTAAAAAATTATTTATAGAATGAAAAAAATTGTTCTTTTTTATTGCATTTTAATGGGAAGTGGGTGTAAGAGTGGGCGTGTTATTGTAATTTTTGCATGAAACATTTTAAATTATATAAATAATAATAATAATATCAAATTTGAAGATTGTACCTAAAATATTTTAGAAAATATGGCACTTTTTATGTTGAGGTTGTATGCGGGGTGGGGGTAAAAGTGGGCCAAAGTCCAAAACTTTATTCCGATAATGTTTGTAACAATATAATATTCAAGTATACCAAAATTTAAAGTTATCCCTTAAGTATTACGGACAATACGGCATTTTACAAATTTCGATTGTATGGGAGGTGGGCGTAAAAGTGGGCGAATTTTCTTAATTTTTTTTTTTTAAACTGGAATTGTCTCAAAAGTAACCTGTGCAAAATTTCAGAACTCTGCAATTACTCCTTGTATTTAATGCCGGCGTTGTCTCACTGTGCGTCGTGATCATGCAGTAACCATGGGTTTTCTTTGCGTTTATCGATCGATATTTCTTTTCAATGAATGTTCCCTTCCGTGCGGAATCAATTAAAATTTAAGAAAAATAAAAATAAACACTTTTGCTACGACTTTTCTACAAATAGAAAACAAATTTTACATGTCCTCTGTATTTATGTGTTCAGCGAAAAGTTATAAGTAGTGTTTAAAAATAAGGGACTTAGGAAGACCTTTTAGAAGATATTTTTTTCATATTATTTTATATAAATAAGTGACGAATTTTTACCAACAGAAATTTATTGCATCAAAAAATAAATTTATTTTAAAAACTTAAAAACAACGAAGTTATTTAAAATTATTTTCAAGTTAAAAATTTATTAAAAAAGATTATAAATAAAAAAGTTGTGACAATAAGATAAGAAAACGAATTTAATTATCTTTTCTATATCAACTGCCCAGAGCTCATTTAATTCTTGCTTTTGTATCTATTTTTGATTTGACTCTGTCAGTTAAAGTAATAGAAGAAGCTGTATTGTTGATTGCACGCAAAGAAAAACCATGGTTACGACATGATCACGACGGTCATATTATTTTTTCTAAAACTATATTTGGTTGTCGAAAACAAGTAATGGTTATTTTTGTTTTATTTCATCATATATTTTGTCACGATAATCAAGCATTTGTTTGAATTGTATCATTTAATGATTACTTTTCGTAAAAATTTCAAAATGGTTATCATTTAAAAATAGTATGATTTAAAAAAATTATTTTGACAAAAATAACATTATATTCAAAATCATTGAAAAATTAAAAATAATCATAAAATAATAAGTGAGACAACAGTATGATTAAAAAATAATCAAGCTATGATTTTTTTTAATAATAATTTGATTTCAATTGTTCTTCTTCTTGCTGAATAAATTTTTATTATTTTAAAAGTTTGAGATGTCAAAAACAGGAAAAAAATTTTTGAAAAATTAAAGAAAATTTAAAAATAAACGAGAAATATTGGTAGAAAAATTGCAATTAAATTGGTAAGTACAATCAATATGTGTATGTTACAGCAGAAGACAATAATTTGCCGTAAAAAAGCAAAGATTGTCGATTTCAATTGTAGTCATATATATGATTATTGAATGATGATTAAATTAAACATATTAATGATAACTGGTAACCATTATTATTTTAAACATAATCATACAATTCAACCATAGTATGTTGCTCTTCGATTATGGTTACCACAACCATATTTTTTCTTTGCGTGATGGAACGTGAGAAGTTTTATTTATCAATTTATTTAATTTTAGCTTTTTATATATATTTTTTTATAGCTAAACAAGTATAGTTAAAAAGCACAACTGCTTTAGTCGACTTAAGCAAAATTTAGGATCATTTAACTTTCATAATGTAATATATTAATATGTTCTTATAGTTTTAAAGAAGTTTAAGCCTAATAACTTTTCAGCCATTTCTTTTTTTTCGAATTCACTAATAAGTTTGTTTACTTAACTAGCGGAAAATTTATTTATTCAGCAAAACGACAAAATCATATATATTAGCAGTTTTTCCCTCTCACCACAGATATCTATCTATGTACATAAATTTGTTTTATTTTGCCTATTTAGTTGTTTTTTATTTTACTCATTCATTTATTTATATACTTTCATATACTATAAATATGTATGTATGTATATGTTTTGCTTGCTAATGCTTCGGGATCTTTTTTTCTGGTTTGTTTAAGTAGTAGAAACCAAATTGTGTATTGATTTATTTAGAAACAATATAAAAGAATATTAAATTAAGACACACACATATTTATTCAGGTCTTTATAATCCATCCATGACAAGTTATCAATATTTGATGTTTTTATTGCAATTTTTTTTTTGCTCAGTGTTATTGTTTTAGGATTTAATTATATATTTATGTATGTGTGTCACCTATATTTACAAACACACATATTTACATAAACATATTTTGTTTACAATTTAGGAATATAAATAAAATATTTTGAATCGATTGATTTTGAAATATAGACATACGTATGTAGATATATTATGACCTTTTCTCCTACTTGAGTAATATTATGTTGCCTTTAATAACCCAGCAAAATATTTTGTAGATAGAAAGTACAAATAATTAAGATATATTAACAGGTAAGGCGTATATCAAATTAATAAAAAAAAAACTTATACACCTGTCTAGCACAAAATTTTTGTTTAAAATTAACTATCATCAGCAAGATAAGCTAATTTAAGAACACTTATCCGAGAAACTAAAGTCGCCATATAAAATATTTTACATACAATTTTTCCGGTGTATTTTAGTTCTGAAATTAAACAAATAAAAAGATTTCTTCTGTTGCACTTAATTGTTTTTCACAGTTTAATTCTGTTAAAGATTGGTATTGGGTCGTCTCAATAATCTTCTAACTCGATGCATGCATAATTTATGCCATGGTTAATATATATCCATTCGAATTTCAATATACATACGTAATTTGCTTAGCAGTATCCAATCTAGTTTTTCCCAGAGTCATTATTGTATAACACCTGTTGTGAAAGTTAGTGAAAATATACGAAAAGTATTATAAAATGTTTATGTTATATATTTACAAAGGAAATCAGTATCATTGAAATCAACCGGTACTATCTCGTGTCAATTTTCGACCCCCTTTGCTACTTAGTGATTTCAATGATACTGATTTCCTCACTGAGTCTTGCGCCACATCCGGCATTTGCTTTAGACTAGAAAACGATATCACACTGCCGACTGTTAATTGTCTACAATTCTCATTGTTCAGTACTTTGTAATCGCCGTCAGCTGCTTCTAACTGAGCTGCGCCACAGCATCCACACTTAATAAGTACTTGCCTATGATGCTCAATCTTCCGCTTGTCACTGCTGAACACTTTCATACTACATGCGCTGCTATTTCAGTATCTTCCAAGTTTAAAAATAATCCTCGATCTACATCCTCAGGTGATATTTAAAGACTCTGTGTTCTGTAATCATTGCAGTTACCAGCTCATCGAACTTCGATTAAAATCGAATTCTTTTACTGTACTTACCTCTGCCAAGAGGCTCCTGCTGCACCATATGAGTCTGTCTGCAAGTGGTTCTGTCCAACCCCCTTTACAAGTTTATAGAGTTTATCCAATAAACGACCTTTACCCGTCCTCAATAAGCGTCACGTAGTTTTTAGAGACACGTTTATTTAGCATTATTTTTTACTTCATCTTTTATATTGAATATTCACAGATGTAGTTAGTTGTATTCTACTAGTCGGATTTTAAATTTATTTATACATTATGACAGTCAAGCCCTTTATTCTAATACCCACATCGTTCTCTCTGTTGTCCATATGCTGAAAAAATCGATTTTTTTTTTTGTAAATTTTAGGTAAAACACCGAAGCATTAATAAGTTTTTAACCGATTTGTCAGTTTTTCTTATCTGACTACGGCTCATATTTTAGCGTGTACAAAAGTTAGTAATTTGATATATTTAAAAACATATAACATTTTTGCCTATAACTATGCCGATTAGTGACCGCTTTATCCAAAATTTCTTTACTCATAGCCTTAGGGGCATATCAAATCTTCAAACGTGTCTACGAGTATAAATTATCCTAGTGCTAAAAATGTTGATTTTTATTGTAAAAATATTATAAAAACAGAGGCTTCGTATTATTTATAATTTTTGCACATATCTCAGAAACGTATTGGACGATTACGCATGCTTTCTATAACGGTTCATTCCTGAAGCTGTACAGCATGTGGCTGCTTCTATAAGTATATTTCAACCAACACGTGGACAGATGGACATCTTAATAAGCTTTCAGAAAATATATCCTTTACGGGGTCGAAAATGAATTTTGTAGAAAGTTCAAACGGAATGTCAAAGCTATATACTATTGGCACGACAGGTAAACGGCTTTAAAAAATATTTTTATTAAGTTTCATCCTTTCAGCGGGTTTTGTACGCAATTTATCGTGATTTCCACAGACTTACGGTCGTATTGGAATTAAAGAAAAAAAGAAATGAAATTTATACTCTACTAGCCAATCCCGGCGCGCGTTGCTACGCCCCTTCATGAATATCAAGTGCAAGGCTAAAAACTATAACTTTTTCTTTATGAGCGTGGCACTGCCCACTTTTCTAATTACGAAACTGTATAGTCATGACAGCTCAATAAGTGTGCAAAGTTTCAGAAAAATCGGTCCAGTGTAAGTACCTCAAAATGATACCTTTTTTATGGGCGTGGCACTGCCCACTTTTCTAAATACGAAACTGTATAGTCATGACAATTCAATATGTGTGCAAAGTTTCAGAAAAATCGGGCCAGTGCAAGTACCTCAAAATTATACCTTTTTTTAATGGGCGTGGCACCGCCCACTTTTCTAATGACGAAAGTGTAAAGTCATGACAGCTTAGTGTGTGTGCAAAGTTTTAGGAAAATCGGTCCAGTGCAAGTACCTCAAACTTATAACTTTTTTTTATGGGCGTGGCCCTGCCCACTTTTCTAATCACGAAATCATAAAGTCATGACAGCCCAATATGTGTGCAAAGTTTGATAAAAATCGGTTTAGTGCAAGTACCTCAAAATTAAAACTTTTTTAGGGGCGTGGCCCCGCCCACTTTTCTTATCACGAAATTTTTTAGTCATGACAGCTCGATATGTGTGCAAAGTTTCAGAAAAATCGGTCAAGTGCAAGTAGCTAAAAATGATAACTAATTTTTATAGGCGTGGCCCCGCCCACTTTTTTCCACCCATAAACACTCCCTGGTATGTGTACAACAACTTACCAAAGTTTGAGCCCGATCGGTTTTACAGTTTCGGAGTCTATAGCTAACACACACACACACACACACAGAGTTTCACTTTTATATATATAGATGGGGTCTGAAACGAATATTTCAACAGAATTATATAATAAATATTAAAAAGGTTTTCGAGTGTCATCGGATTTGATGTAAACACTGTTTTACCAACTGAACAATCAAACTTTTGTAAAATAAAAAAAGCTTTTCGAAGTCTTTAAAGAAATGCTAAAGTTTTTTACATAACTGCCTATGTTCAGAAAAAGTCCTGTATCATATTGAATGTTGTACAATTTTTAACATTTTATTTTTTTTCTAATAATGTGAACACTATGACAATACGTCACTTCCCTGTAGATAACGCGACTAGTCCATTAACGCATTTAAAGTATACTCTGTAATGAACTAGGACTAATCCAAAGATCACCCAAATGTATGGAAAAAATATGGTCGATTTAACATTTCGATGTCATAGGGCTGGACCATATAACCACGACCATTATACACGTGTATACAACAATATATGTAATTGTTAAAACACGAACACTTGTCGTTTAACTACAATCTCTTGTTTAACAATGATATGGTCCATGACTGCATAACATAGGATCATGTAGTAAGTAGTCCATTTAGCTAAAATGGACCACGTAGTCCAATATTAGCTGTAGGGTTAGGACACCTTATAAATTTGCCAAATATATTGCTCATTTTTATGATACATCGGTATGCGTTCAGAAGCTTGATTTTTTTTTTACCTTCGTCTTTACTCAACATTATTTTTACATGCAAAAATTCTTCTACAACAAAAAATAAATTTAATAACTTTTCTGTATAACAACACAATTTTTAAATAAAACAATAATAATAAATCAAACATGTTCATAAATAGTACTAAGAATTAAATTAAATTTATGAATAAATTTAAAGAAAAATATTTGTTTAACAGTGAGCAAAAGAACAAATGATTTAAATTCTATGGAAATGAATGGATTTTCGGAATACATTCGCATATAAATGAATCTATATATTTATATGTATGTGAATAGTGAATAGTCAGTAGTACAAAAAAAATGTTTAGATGGCAAATACAAGAAGCAGTTTTATTAAAAATTTATAGACAACAACAGTTTTGCTTCAATGGAATGTAGTATTTGGAAATCAAAAATAAATATAAAAAACAAGTAAGAGCGCTATATTCGGCCGTGCCGAATCTTATATACCCTTCACAACGTGTAGTCATGCAATAAGAGTAGTTTGTATCACCATTCATCCCATATAAAATACGTGCATACATATAAAAAACATACATATATAAAAACATCACATTGTAAAAGTATAAATTTACGTATGTATGTTAAAAACAAAATAAAAAAAAAATTAAAAAAAATTTTTTTTACAAAATTAAAAAAAAAATTTAAAAAAAAATATTAAAAAAAAATAATTAAAATATATATAAAGCAAAAAAAAAAATAAAAAAAAAATTTTTAAAAAAATAAAAAAAATAAAAAAAAAATAAAAATATAAATAATATATTAAATGAAAAATAAAAAATAAAAAAAAAAAATAAAAAAAAAATTTAAAAAAAATATAAAAAATAAATTTTTTTTGGCTCAGCTGGGATTTGATGCCACGTTTTTTCTAACCAGTATACACGTTTGTATGTATGTATGTTGTTGTTGTAATGTTGTTTTTGTGAAAAAAAATCGAGGTGGTCGTGGGTTTTTGCTCATATCTCAGTTGTTTATGTACCGATGTTTCTGATTTTCAATACGGATCTACTCCCGAATATTTCTGATATTTTAATACCTCACCACCCGGGTCCAAGCGATTTCGGGGGTCTTCAAAAAGTTGATTTCAACATACACACGGACAGACTGACAGAGCTTAATCGACTCCCCTATTCATAAGCTTTCAGAAAATATATACTTTATGAGGTCGGAAATGAAAATTGTAGAAATTTCACACGGAATGACAAACCTATATATACCCTTTTTCACTGTGTGAAGGGTATAAAAAGTAAAATGCGCTATAGTTGGCTGTGCCGAATCTTAAATACTCTTCATACAGTTTGTACCATCATGTGCATACATATAAACATAAAGATAAACTAGTGACTACTAGCTTTTGTTGTTTTAGCTAAAGAATAATTTGATTTAAAATAGCAAAATTTTCGAAACAGTCTGAAGTATACGAGGTGTCTTCAAAAAGTTGACCTCAACATACACACGTACATTTGTAGAAAGAATACTGTACAAATTACAAATGAATGCAAAACTTATATGTACCCGTTTACACTCTTGTGTGACGTATATAATAAATGAAGGATTTTAGTATTAAATAAAGCAATTTATCATGGTTTTTAACGATTTTTTTAACATGTCAAATGGTTAGAATGACATACAAGTTGTTGGGTAGCATGCTGCAGTTGATAGAAGGATGTTGGCACATCAGAAACTATTTTTTTTTCTTTTATTTGTGATGCACTTTTTACATTGGTATTTGTATTCAGTTGTATCTGAAAATCCTAACACACACTACAACGTTTTAAAGCGAATTATACAGTATAAATTTTTGAATTTCATTCAGTGTAAATTAACAATTAAAGTTATATGGATTTAGTTATTAACGCGGATTTAAATACATCAAGTTATTTAATATTCTAGTTAATTTTTGGGCACGGTAAAGGCTCTTAACACATTGGCTGCCAAGGCAATTTCAGCAAATAAGTTGCTACGGGCCATATCATTTTTTTTTGCGTAATTTCTTCGAAAACTTCATTATTGGAATTTAGGCTACTCTCTGTAATATTTATTTACGCAACTGTTTTTTACGACATCCAACAATATTCATATTCTAAAAACAAATTTAAACTCAAGTAATACAAAAGTACGTCGAACATGTACTTTACGTTATTTAAACAAGTAAGAGCGCTATATTCGGCCGTGCCGAATCTTATATACCCTTCACAACGTGTAGTCATGCAATAACAGTAGTTTGTATCACCATTCATCTCATATGAAATACGTACATACATATAAAAAATATACATATATAAAAAACATCCCATTGTAAAATTATAAATTTACGTATGTATGTTAAAAAAAAAATAAAAAAAAAATTTAAAAAAAAAAAATTTTAAAAAAAAATTAAAAAAAAAAAAATTTAAAAAAAAAAATTTTAAAAAAGTAATTAAAATAGATATAATTAATATAAAACAAAAAAAAAATAAAAAAAAAAAAAAATTAAAAAAAAAATAATAAAAATATAAATAATATATTAAATAAAAAATAAAAAATAAAAAAAAAAATAAAAAACAAGTAAAAGCGCTATATTCGGCCGTGCCGAATCTTATATACCCTTCACAACGTGTAGTCATGCAATAACAGTAAATTCACGTATGTATGTTAAAAAAAACAAAAAAAAAAATAAAAAATAAAAAAAAAATTTAAAAAAAAAAAATTTAAAAAAAAAATTAAAAAAAAAAAAATTATTATATACATATATAATATATATAAAACAAAAAAAAAATAAAAAAAAAATTAAAAAAAAAAAAATAAAAAAAATAATAATAAAAATATATATAATATATTAAATAAAAAATAAAAAAAAAATAAAAAAAAAATTAAAAAAAAAAATTTTAAAAAAATTTAAAAAAAAATTTTTTTGCCTCAGCTGGGATTCGATGCCACGTTTTCTCTAACCAGTATACACGTTTGTATGTATGTATGTTGTTGTTGTAATGTTGTTTTTATGAAAAGAAAATCGAGGTGGTCGTGGGTTTTTGCTCATATCTCAGTTGTTTATGTACCGATGTTTCTGATTTTCAATACCGATCTACTCCCGAATATTTCTGATATTTTAATACCTTACCCGGGTCCAACCTATGTCGGGGGGCTTCAAAAAGTTGATTTCAACATACACACGGACAGACGGTCAGACGGTCAGACGGACAGACTGACAGGGCTTAATCGACTCCCCTATTCATAAGCTTTCAGAAAATATATACTTTATGGGGTCGAAAATGAAAATTGTAGAAATTTCACACGGAATGACAAACCTATATATACCCTTTTTCACTGTGTGAAGGGTATAAAAAATTAAAAAAAAAAATTAAAAAAAAAATTTTTTAAATATAAAAAAATTTTTTTTTTGGCTCAGCTGGGATTCGATCCCACGTTTACTTTAGCCAATATACAAGTTTGTATGTATGTATGTTGTTGTTGTAATGTTGTTTTTGTGAAAAAAAAATCGAGGTGGTCGTAGGTTTTTGCTCATATCTCAGTTGTTTATGTACCGATGTTTCTGATTTTCAATAGCGATATACTCCCGAATATTTCTGATATTTTAATACCTCACCCGGGTCCAAGTGATGTCGGGGGGCTTCAAAAAGTTGATTTCAACATACACACGGACAGACGGTCAGACGGACAGACGGACAGACTGACAGAGCTTAATCGACTTCCCTATTCATAAGCTTTCAGAAAATATATACTTTATGGGGTCGGAAATGAAAATTGTAGAAATTTCACACGGAATGACAAACCTATATATACCCTTTTTCACTGTGTGAAGGGTATAAAAAAACCGATGGAAGGGAGAGAGACCGTCAGAAAGAAGGCAAAAAGGGTATACACGTATTGCCCGGATTGTCCGCAAGAGCCTTTTATGTGTTTAGAATGTTTTGGAAATCACCACAAACAAGTTTAACATGTTAATTTGTGTATTTTCATTATAAAAATAAAACTTTAAATAATTTTTCGTAATACTCTGTATAATAAACTGAATTACATTTTTTGAAAAAAACTATTTTTTTCAATTAATTTTTGAGCTGCGCCAAAACCATTTTTACAGAAATTTCATGGGGTGCCATACATCATATTACTGCAATAAAATCCTATTTATCGTCAAGCACTATTGTGTGACTATGTTGCGTAAACCACATAGAGCAGTATCATACATATGTGTCCAACGTGCCAGTCAATGTGTTAAATACAAGCCGTAGTCTCGCAAGCACAAAATAACATCTGAAATGTAAAGGCTTCGCGAGTAGAATACTAAATTTCAAAATCAATGACCACAAAAAAAATATTGTAGTAAACACATTCTTATAAAAGTGTAGAGTCTATACAATTTGTGACTACACGTAAAGAAAAAACATGTTTGTGGTAATCATAATCTAAGATCAACATACTATGATTGAATTGTATGATTATCGTTAAAATATACATATAATGGTTGCAAATTATTATTATTATGTTTGATTAAAGTATCATGCAATAACCATATACATATATGACGGAATCCTTAATCCTACAAAACAGATCACATTTCTGCCAACATCAACCAACTGCTTACAAAATAAATGTTTTACAAGGCTAAGCCTTACACACACAAACATTACTCACCAACATTTGATGAACAGAACTGCTCAACCTGTATACTCCTTCTGTAGCACCTCACCTCTAAGTCTTTCACATCTTAGCAGACTGCCCAGTCCTAGCCAACCTACGGCTATTTATTTGCAACTCTTCCAACATTATCGATTTGTTAAAATTTCCATCCAATAACGACATTAACAAAGTCTTTGAATTTTTGAAAAAACTCCCTGCATAACCAAATTTAATATTAAAATTCCCATTATCTTAATATCCCATCCACAACCAAGCCGATAACCTTCGTCGCTAGTGCTCTTAGCTTTAAGATTTATTGTAATTTTAATTATAATAAATACGAAAATAAATAAATAAAAATAATATATATGTACATACATATATGTACATACAAATGTATGTACATAATTATATGACTGTAGTTGAAATCGACAATCTGGGGAACTTGAACTGGAGATCCACAAGGAGTTACATTGAGGGGACTGGGTTCTTGGACTAGTCCGTTATTTATGGGAAATTATGTTTATGGTTTTTGTTTGGGAATTTCGTTTTTCGACATGGAGCGCACAATAAGCCAACTGGGCATAAGTGCATACCTGTCATGGGTTTGGGCTTTTAATGCCCTTCCTTTTCCACCTAACCTAACCTAACTATATGTATGTGTCAGGTATATAAGTATACCTGACACATCAATTTTCTGTACTGGCGAAATACGTATTTTTAATTTTTTAAGTTTAAAATAGACAAAAGTGAAGCCTGTGGGGTAAATTTCCGCAAAATTCTATCAATAGCTATTGTCATTATCAAACACATTTTTTACTTGCAAAATGCTTTTTTGAATAATTACAATCTGGCACACAGTTTGGGGTACCATATATCGCTATGAATACGATTTATTTCATTTTTTTTTTCTTTTTTTTAACCACAACATTTTGGTTTTCTCTCCCAAGCAGATGCTTTATACTTTATGTTCGAAATAAATTAGCACCTTTTTGAAATAAAATTATTTGAAATACGTTGTACATATATGATGCAAACCTAAATATTTATATGTGATGGTGTGGCGGAGAAGCACTAAAGTGGTAGATAATTTTTCAATAACACTGCTCTACAAAAAATCATTTTTTGTCTTCCCGTTAATTAAAACTATGTGGACTATATGGATTTTGATGCGCTGAACTCAAATCCGTTGTCGGTTTTTTTCCATCGGATCGGGATGTTTTTTTTTATGGGCGTGGCAAATTTTTTCCGCTAAATTAGTCAGGTACGGAGACATATTTCATCCTAACTCGAGAACCCGCCAACCGGTTGTCAAAAATAAAATTTTTACCCAATTTTTATGGTTTATGGCTTTTTTTATTTTTAAGTTAAGTAGCTCTCAGAAAAAAGTGCAAAATGTTGAATATTTGCTTTACATTTTTTTCAATTCCATTTTTAAATTGAAAAATATTAAGAATTTGGCATGAAAAAAATTTTTTTTTCTCCATTAATTTCTAAATAATTCCATAACGATAAGAGATAGAGAAAAATTCTATTCAACCAAAATAATTAGACATCTACTGGTGTTTTATTTTTGAAAATTGGATGACTGGTTCTCGAGTTAGGATGAAATATGTCTCCGTACCTGACTAATTTAGGGGAAAAAATTTGCCTCGCACATAAAAAAAATCCCGATCTGATGGAAAAAAACTGACAACGGATTTGAGTTCAGCGCATCAAAATCCATATGGTCCATATAGTTTTATTTAATGGTAGATTTTGCTGCTAAGCAGTGTAATTACAAATAAAATATATTTAATGGGGAAAATAGTAGAGTCTAGTTAATAACGATGCACTTAATCATTATCTTTTAATAAATCTGTAAATAATGAAACATAATACTTGAGCAACTTCACGAAAAAGCGCTCTAATAGAAAATTAAGATCAAAAGTGCCATTATATGATTATTTGTTTTATTTTGGCTTTAAAATATAATTGCTGCCGTTTAAATAAAAATTGTTTTATAATACTATTGTAAATGGTATGTTTGTTGTACTGCCATAACCATTCATTAAACTGCCATAAACATTCATAAAACGTCTGTACTCAAGAATTCAACAAAATCACCGAATGTTTTTTCATAAGTCGCCGTCACCAAAAAAATCGTCTGCTCATCTGCTAAAGAAAACTAAAATCCTTTTATATTGTGCTTTTCTGTTTAATAACGAAAATTTATTTTTCTTAAAATTCATCTACTATCTTACAGTACATTTACACCTGCGCGAAATCTAGTAGATTTGAACTAAAATCTTGATCAAAATCTAACCCGTTCACACTATTGTTTTTTTTTAATTTTGCGTGATTTTTTTATATATTAGGTGGTTTGAGGGGCTCACTTTACTCTGCTTTTCCGAAACTTAAACTTAAAAAAAATGTAAACAATAAAGAACTTGTGCGTTTGCAACCACCTTACAAATTGTGATTGAATATTTCTTTATGCAGGGTAGTATTTTTTAGTAGAATGTGATAAAAACCACAGTTGCATCACAATATATTATTAGGTTTTGAGTAGATTTTGATAAAATCTAGTGGCTAAGTAGATGTCGTTTTGTATGAGAAATCTGGTAAAAATTAACTGGATTTGCTTAAAATCTGCTACTTGCTAGATTTGGCTCAGGTGTAAATGTAGTATTAGCGTTTTTTTTATAATTCTTGGCAGTTAAACAGCAAATATTTATTTTATTCATTGCCCTGCTTAGATTGTGAATTATCTGATGAAGATTTAAAATACTACACTGAGTTTTGAGGGGTTGTTCACAGTAAAAGCATTTTCTTCTATTTTCAATTTATAACATTTGAATTAAGAGCTGCTCGTAAATTCACCTTACCAAAAAAATTAAGAAAAAATTTTGGTAAGAGTATTTAAATGTCCCTCACTACTGATTCTAACGAAAAGTTTTAGTTACTATTTTGTATGGAGAACTTGACATGCCCCAGTTCAGCTTGATCATACATGTATAAGTACTGTCCTAATAAACATAAATCTGTTTCTATTTTTTAATTTATTTTCTTGCTAAATATTTCCGTATGTATACTTATACCATTTCATAAATTTTATTATAGGAAATTAACATATTGTTGACAAACAAATGGAATCAATTTGTCGTTTATAATTTTTTCGGTAGATAATTTATTGTTGCGGTTATATAAAATGTATAAACCAATCAATTTATCAATCAGCTCGTTAAATGTTTGATACAGTTGAAAATCAACAAAAAATAATTTTATGTCATCAAAATTGAATTTCACTTAAACAGAGTCAATATACATACAACTTTATATAAAACAATAAATATTACACTTGTACATTTTATAAACGTTGGCTTTATACATTTAAAGGTAGAAAACCAAATATTACTTGTACTGTTATTTATTTCAATTGGATGTCTACCTTATAACGCTTAATGTACGTCTCTGCTTTTACAACATTGAATGACTTTTCAAACATTTTTGAGACGGCTTTGAAAATTATAAAAAAAACAACGAATATTTGCAAAATGAAATTAAATATTTATTTGCAGCAATAAATTATTGTCTGCTATTTAATATTAAAAGATTATTTTATGTAAATCTTGCCTGCCACAACGCCGTACGTGATCATGGGATTAAATTTTGGCATACTTTTCCACCTGTAATATTGTCGGGTGGTTAAATTTTAGAGCCGATGTTGATCCTACTAATATAATAAACGTGAATGTTTGTATGTTTGGATATTTGTTACTCAATCACGCAAAAACCGCTTAACGGAACTAAATGAATTTCGGCACATAGATAGATAACAACCTAGATTAACACATAGGCTACTTATTATAGCGATAATAACGCGAAGTCGTTGGAAAACTCATCATTACACAGCCTAAACGGGTTTTTTGTGTTGTAAAAATTTTTATTTTTGTTGTTAATACTAAGTCTACCTTTTATCCCAATAACTACGCAGACGAAGTCGCGGGCACAAGCTAGTATTGAATAAAACACAAATTTTTAAGGAAAATAATTGTCATTTCTTTTTATTATGATAATATTGGTATTGTTCAATTATGTATGTATGAAACAAAATATTGGCCAAATGACCTCCGCGACCACTGCGGCACACCAGCATCCAATGGTCCAAATTTTCAATGAAGTTGATGTTCAATTGTTGGGCACGATGACAAGTCGAGGTTGACTGCTCTTTTGCCACACTATCGCAAAAACCAGCAGTGGTTCCCATTCAACGCACTAAGAAGGCATTCCCAGATGTTTTCGCATTTCATTCAGACCTGTTTTGCTGAAATTTAAATATTTTTTACAAATCTCCTGACTGTGGACGAATTTGAACGATTTTGTTGAACAAAATAATCACGAAATGCGTTTTGATTTGAACGCCCATTTTTATAATAAGCCTGAATATCTTAAATGCGTTACTCGATTGTGTATCTTTCTATGGTTTAAATTGAGTTCGTCTGAAATTGAGAAATGTCAAATGAAATGCAGAAAAAAATTTGAAGTTTAGGTGTGCCATCAAAAGCAGTGCCTAAATATATTCAACACTAACATTACTGTCACAAGTAGTCGCGCAAAAATTATTGGCGGTTAGATAACAATAACATCTTAAATATGTTACTGAATACTGAAATCAACAACATTATTGCTTGCTTTTTTAACAATACTATTATCGTTACATCAAGTTAGTGAACTGAACTATGGTTCTTCTATTTTTGGCAAAAAAAAATCGTTTAACATCACAAAGTAACTTCCAGGTGGTCAAATAAGACAAGCCCAATTGTAGCCAATGGCAATGAATTAATATTTCTCAATCTTTATTGACACTGGCCAATACAGCAGCAATATTCTTCTCGGCACGCACTCTTCGCATATGGATTGGTAGACTAATGTCCAACAAAGTGAAATTGGTGCGAAATGTAGTCACAACAGCTTTCGGTGTTTCGGCTGTTCGGTGGCTCGCTTATGGCGACCATATAATGGACATAATTCACATCTCTTACACAACAGGAATTTTGATTATAAAATTCAATCAATTTGAAGTTTTGTTCGTTTCGTATGATTAAAATGAAAAATCTTACGGAGCTTGTATGGTATTGCCACATCCCATGAATTTTTATTTACAATGAAAATCCAAATAGCAAAAAATTACCCCTTAGTATTGCAGGCACAGAATATAAATGAAAGCATGATCTGGATATGACTAAAATTTATTACATTTGTAATAAATCGGTGTGTATAACATAGCGATTAATACCTAGAATTAAATCGTAGTTTGTTTTGAATTTAAATACTAACCAAAATGTTTAATAAAATTAAAGAAAAAGCAACAAATTTTGTGACAATATATAAAGACGAACTGTCTCATGCATGAAAGTTGTCAAAGGTTTATAGAGGATTTATTAAACTAAATTTCTGTGGAAATTTGATTTAGAGACCTTTAAAAACCCTTTAATATATTTTTTTTTTTGCATATGACAGTAGATATTCTAGCAATGATTTAATTAAAATTCCGGATTCTTTTCGATCACACACAGATATTTAATAAATTTTTTTTTTATTTAATTTATTTATTCAACACAGCAATACAAAGCCGTCCAGGCCAAATTATAAATATGTATTAGTTAGTAATAATGAGGAACCTAAGTTACTAGATTTAATTTGTACATCAATTCATATAAAAATATAAAATATCAAAAATAATTGTAAAAAAAATTAATTATATAAAAAAAATGTCAGATAACAAATCACAAAAGCATGAAATTATCTCCCCAGCCACAATAAAAAAAATTAAAATTAAGCAGAAAAAATAGGTAAATAGTCCAAATTAGTAGCAATTCAATTAAAGTTATTAACTTAGACATAATAACATAATCCCAACTAGGTAGCATACATACTACATATGATAAATGGAAAAACATCAATCAATTGGGTAACAAGTTGAGTTAACAACAAAAAAAAATGAAAAAAAGAAAATAACAAATAATCAAGTAAAATTTAAGTCGAATATGAAAAATATATATATTTTAAATAGAATTATAAATTGTATATTTTCAATGAATTGAAGAACTTACAATTTTTGTTTTATAGTGAGACCCAACAATGGATCAACCATCAGTTGCCCGTTGTAGTATAATATACTTTCTTAAGTCTTTGGTGAAAAACTTACCCGGAAGCCCAAGACTAGTACTACTGACAAGTCCACCAAAGTACACAGGTTATTTAAAAAAATAACAAAGTTCAACTCACAGCTGACTGATTTTCATAACCTTCCATCCATTATTTTCGTAGTGTCTACATAACGTATACAAACAGTAAAATAAAACATCTAAGACATGTCAATAAATTTGCAACAAAAATTATTTAAAAATCAATTTCTGTAGAAATAATTTCTTAGATGTCTACTCATCTCTAATTAAATGCCAACAGGTTGAAAGTACAATATAAAAAGAGAAAATAAATGCCAATTACTGGTTTATTTTGTATAGAAAACCCAGCAAAATATTGGCAAAGACATTCTCAAGGCACATTTATTCATCAGGTAGAGTTGTTTCGTCAGCTGATTACTTTTTTTCACTTATTTTAAATTTCAGCTGTCAAAGTCTGACAAAGTCCTCTCTCTTTTATTTAAAATGTCAAACTTCCTATAACAACAAGAGTAAGAGCGCTATATTCGTCCGTGCCGAATCTTATATACCCTTCACAACGTGTAGTCATGCAATTACAATTGTATGTATCACCATTCATCTCATATGAAATACGTACATACATATAAAAAACATACATATATAAAAACATCCCATTGTAAAATTATAAATTTACGTATGTATGTTAAAAAAAAATATAAAAAAATTTAAAAAAAATATTAAAATATAAATAATAAATATAAAACAAAAAAAATATAAAAAAAATTTAAACAAAAAAATTTAAAAAAATAAAATAAAAAAAAAATAAATAAAAAAATATTTTAAAAAAATAAATTAAAAAAAAAATTTAAAAAAAATAATTAAAATATAAATAATAAATATAAAACAAAAAAAATTAAAAAAAAAAGAAAAAAATTTAAAAAAAATATAAATATATTAATAATATATTAAATAAGAAATAAAAAATAAAAAATTTTTGCCTCAGCTGGGATTCGATGCCACGTATACACGTTTGTATGTATGTATGTATGTTGTTGTTGTAATGTTGTTTTTGTGAAAAAAAATCGAGGTGGTCGTGGGTTTCTGCTCATATCTCAGTTCTTTATGTACCGATGTTTCTGATTTTTAATACCGATCTACTCCTGATATTTTAATACCTCACCCGTGTCCAAGCGATGTCGGGGGGCCTCAAAAAGTTTCAACATACACACGGACAGACTGGCAGAGCTTAATCGACTTCCGTATTCAAAAGCTTTCAGAAAATTTATACTTTATGGGCTCGGAAATGAAAATTGTAGAAATTTCACACGGAATGACAAACCTATATATACACCCTTTTTCACTGTGTGATGGGTATAAAAAATTCTCTTCGAACTGCAATTACTGGATGGATTAATATGCCTTGGACATTATATACAATTTTCGCTATACGAAAGACTCCTGTGAGTTCATACAACTAATTCGTTACTATAGCTATTAAAATCAAGTAATTATTAAATGCTAGAAAAGTTAGTACTTATTTAAGTGCATTTTTATAAGCGAGCGTGGTAAGTATTAGCCTGAGCGTGGTAATGGCATCGCCATGTTATAATAATGGGCTTTGATGTCAAATTGTAAGTAGTGATGGACACTCAACTCATTATTTTGTAATGAGAGTCTTTGCTGGGAAGTTATGCAAATTGCCTTTTTAATTTAGTTTTTTTTTTAAATAAAAAGAAAACATTTATTTAAAGTTGAATTTAAATCTTTATCTATTATATTTAAATTTTTATACAAAGATTTAAACTTATTCCCTCTGACTTATAACACCCAAATGTATATAAACACATACATACATATGTATGTATATATATGTAGGCATGTTAATTGGATTTTGAAACTTAATAAAAATTATATAATTTAATAATCTTATTAAATCTTATACTTATTTTTAAACTAAAAACTTGTGTATATACTAACGTGTGAATGTTGCATACTTATGCACACTTTTTTTATGTTGCATACACTTTAATACGTTCTTATAAGTAAAATGTGTAGCATACATTTTAGTGTTTTTTACCATGTTTGCAAATGCGATTTTTTATTTTGCATTTTGATTAATAGTTAATTTATTTAAAACCTCTACTCTATAGTAGTAAAAGAGAATGATGTAGAACACACTGCACTTCAAAAACAATTTTATTATCCCTGCAATAGCAGGAAAAAACTGACTGAAATTTATGTACTACTTTGCAAAAAAAAACAACAACAGAAAAGGGACGACAAGATAAAGTTTTCAATATTAAGAGATTTTTCGTTTATTTTTTTGAAGGGAAAAATGCAACTTTAAGAAAATGCAGCTTAAGTTTAGAAAAACTTAATTTGATGTGGTTAAGGGGAAACACGTATTATGATTTAAAATTGTTTCAGTAGATTTGGGGGACCAAAATTTAAAAAAAAAAAAAAACTCGTCTAGGAGTTATAAAGAAATATATTTTAGAGGGTTATTTAAGACTCAAAAGCTTAATTTATTTAAGTGTCGAACTTAAAAGTTTTTTACACTATTAAAGTAGAAGCAGGTTGATAGTGTAAAATAAAAATATTAAAAAACAGTATTTATATTTCTTTGTCTTTTTATATTATATATTATTATATATATTATTATATATATTATTTTTTTCTTTAACCTAAAAAGAGTGTATAAATTTCCAAAACTTGATTTAAGCCTTTAAGTGCCTTCCTCTTGGAATTGTTAATTAAAAACTGTAGTTTTTTTCATGAAAAAAATTTTTCATAAAATTTGACGATTATTGGTCTATTACAGAAAATGACATTATTTGAGTTAGCAGGAATTTGTAGTAAAATTTTGTTGGTTTGTTTTTCTTTATTCTACTTGATTCGGTGCTTCTTGTTCCTTCCATATAATCACAATACAAAAATAACACTTATTGCTATTATGAAACTGAAAGAGACAACAAGCATTTGCATGTATCACTGCTAATGGGAGCCAGAGAGAAAAAAAAGCGAAATATGTAAAAGAAGAAACAATATTTTTTTTAATTTTTTAATGTTGTTTTACTTTTGTCTTTAACCTAGCTGAATGGAAAGGTAGTTAATTAATGATTTTGCCGGAACACTGCTTATTTTAAAATTTTTTGTTAAATTTTGTGAATAATAATAAATTGAAATATGAAATATGAACAAAATATACGAAAACGCCTTCATAGAAACACTAAATTTCTTGATATTTAAATCATAAAATATTGTTACGTTTATACCCTTTATTAAAGTTGATTTAATTCTTATGAAAAATAGTGGGATCCTTTTATTGCAAATAATAATTAGCACTTTGGAAATTAACGTTATAAAAATTATATTAATTCAAACACAGTAAAATATTTTAATAGTTTTTTTAATATTTCACTATTATTTAATTCAAACTAAGTTTGTGACAATATCGTGGATTAACCGTTTGATCTTCTTTTAATAGAGAAAAATTTTAAGACTATTTTTCAAAGCTTAACCAATCAAACTTAAAAAAAGTTTGTAACAGTTGTTACACCCCTTCCAGATTAGGCAAGTCTCTTGCGCAAGATACTTGCTCAAATCTTGTGTTTATAGGTAAAAGGGGTAAAGTCGGGTTAAGAGGAAAAAATTGCTCATATTTAAGTTCACTCTTAGTTGTTCTCTCGCATCTCATGACGTTTGGAAAAGTAAAAAGTGAACCTACTTTTTGATGTATGCGTCTGAGCATTTTACGCTTTGTGCTCTGTAACTTGCAACTTTCAACTACATTGATTCAACTTTTTTCTACATTAATATTTGGGTCAACATACGCATACAATTGATCAATTCACAACCTGTGTTGTAACTATGTTCATTATTACTTAGCTCGGTTATTAAAATTTTAGTGAAATATTTTAAAAATAGATTTGCTTAAAAACATAAGACAAAAATTATAGCATACAATGTTAAGGCAGTACTTGCGAATTGCCATTTCTTAAAATATTTTATCATCGGGGATTAAAATGCTATTTTTAATAAATTGATAATAAATATCATTTCGATTTTGTTCCTTTTTTATTTGTTATTTTCTTAATAATTGAAAGTATTTCAACTATTGGCATGTTACACATTTGATTTTGTATACAACGTTATAAGATCATCTTTTGAAAAAAGATTTAATTAAAAAAAAAGTAAAAGACTTTTCTTTTTTTCTGTTACAACTTCCTTAATATGTCGGAAAATATGTAAGGACAACGTTTGTATGACTGTTAATTTTTTGCTGATTTTACATCATTTACCTAATCAAATAGAGCAAAGCGCTTTTAAGTTATACCAACTAAAACAACTTTCAGTTACTCTTCTGTAATAGTTGACCCGAATTGGTATTAAAAATAACTTGCCTCCGTCACGTTTAGAATAATTAACTACACATTACTAAGTAATGCTCTAAGTTACCAGTACAAAAGACTTTAAAAATTTGACTTTAAGTTTTTTAGCAGTTAAATACTTCTGTATGATACACACGTTTTACCAAAATTCCCTCTTCTGCTATAAAACCAGTATCATTAAAAATGCATGAAACTTATCTTCATAATTTTCTTGTTTTATTTAAGGGTCACGTTTTTTTTTTTTGTATATAAAGTTGGCATTCACTTAATAAACGTAATATTTGGTGCAAAGGACTTAAGAAGAACATTGTAAACGATAATTAAAGACACAATTTTTGACTCTAAGTAAAAAATTTATTTTTTATTTTGTTGCAACAAAGTCAATGAGGTGCCCAGTTATAAAGTTGATTTAATAAAAAAATTATTTAAATTTTATTCACTTAAATTAGAATTTCAATATTTTTTAACTCTCATAATGGACAGTATATCTCAAAAACGCAGTGAAGTTTCATGTTCAGCGTCCTTAGAACCGGCTTTCAAGTTTAGCGCAATACAAAATTGAGCACATTTGGAAGAACGCTTTCGTGCTTATTCAATATTACTTGGGACCATAAATCAAATTAACAATAATAAAATTTTTTAAAAATTGTTTTTAATGGGTGTGTAACTTAAAAATGTGCGTTTTTTTTTAATTTTATTTGAAAACATTTATGTATGTTATTACATAAGTAAGAAAGTATTGGCCATTCTTGGTAATGGCTCTTACCCATCTTTCTGACAAAATCTGTATTCTTTTGAAGTCAACTACGAAACAAATCCATATTGAATACAGGGTAGTAAAGCGTGTCCCAGAGAGAGGGAGAGCGTTCAGCATCAATCAAAATAAATAGTAGTCGGCTAGGAGGTGGGTTTGCCAAAACTTCCCAACCACTTCTTTCTAAATTGTTTTAATAGTTTAAAGGTTTCATTTAGTGCTAACTTTAAATTAATCATTTGCGTTGTATGTAGGTTCCCAGTAATTGTATGGCTAGATTTCAGCAGCTCATAATAGATAAGAAACTTTTGGTTTCACCAAATACACGATGGTAGGCTGCGCTTTAGATATTTAAAAAAAAACACAACAAAAAATCTTACACTTCGGGTAATGGTAATAAATCGATTTGTCACGAAGCAATGATTGAGTGAAAATTAAGTTTTCTTTTATAACGTTCAAACAGCGTTTCGGATACCGTCTTTCAAGGTCGCAATTGGGTACTCAATATACCTGCTATTGGATGAGTTATGCTTTGAAATTGCTCCTTAAGTAGCTTCGAATGCATCACCAAATTCTTGGTGAGTTTGACGACAATTTTCCAATTCTTGCATTTAATTTTTTAGGCCGGCCTAGGTAATATATACCTTCGAAACTTCTGTGAGCAATTGGTGTGCTTCTGCGACATTAATTTTTAAATTAAACAAGTGAAGAAACTTTTCCCACATACGACGTCTTATTGGCACCACGCCATCTGTTGTGAATCCTGCATTTTTAAATTATACACCTAATATATTATTTATCGCCGTAATTTTTTTCTTAATTTATTTTCTCTACAATTGTTAGATTTAGCGTAGTTTGTTTATTTTATTCTTTGGTACTCTTTATTCACATAACACTCAGTCCTTAAAATTTTTTCCTTTGCAAGCACGAGCGTTTTCCATAAATATTTTTCTTGCCATTCATCCAATATTTTTCATGTTTTTACTTCATTTATTTAAAATTTTCGTTTCATTAGTTCAAGTAGAATTTTTTCTTTTAACGTTTTTTTTTTTTTGTCTATTAGATTTGGTTCTCGTTTTCCCATTTATTTTTTTTAAATCTAAATTTTTTTAAAGGAGAGCTTTAGAAAATATTAAGAGAAACAAACTTTTTTTCTTGTTGCTATTCATCTTCTTTGAAAACATATTAATAAGTACTCATGCTAAACTAGGGCATACTTTTATTTAAAGGAGTACAATGCTTATTTGAAGTGTATTTTGAAGCGTTTCACAATTAGAGTAAGGCAAGGATGTAGTTGTTAAATATACATATATTTTTTTATTTATTTATTGTCTATTTAATTAGGTTTCAAGGGTATATTGTTTACTATATATTTTATTATTTACATCCTCTATTACCTTAAGTGAAGAGTAGCTTAAAAATTTTATGAATAAATTAACTCATACAATTGTTCTTTTATAAAATAAATATTTCAATTAATTACTATTTACAAATTAATTAATTTATTTAATTTGATTAAAAGAGCAAATGATATTCACGTGAAAACATAAAACATAAAAAAAGGAATTATACAATTGTGGACTTGTAGAGAACGGAGTTAACTAACTTGTTCGACCCGTGCTACATTGCTGGCTACAACAATATTTTTTTTCTATTGTAATCATTTTAAGATAAGATCTAATGTAGTTTTATTATTGTCAGTGCAATTTATTTTACAGGGAGAGCCAAAAATCACGCTTATTTGCAAAAATTTAATAACAAAATAAATTTAATGAAAAATCAAGAAATAATAATAATAAGCAAAAAAGTTTTTAAATATCTGCATGCAGGCTCGACTTACTGATCCTTATGTCCTGTCTGTACTACTTTATTAACAACCTTTTAGTGCCGTTTTAAATATCATTTAATTTAATATTTTGATACCTTCTGTTATAATTGATATAGAATATTGCAAAATTCATCATATATCCAGGCATATGCCTACCAAAGTTTAAGCATTCTATTCCATTCCAGAATCTACACCTGACTTATTATTTACTCCTTGCTTTGGCTGACTATCAAAGCAAAATAACACATTACAAAATAATGAGTTGGAAGTACTAGAAAACAGTTGTTCACTACTTACAGTTTGGCATCTAAACCCATTATTTTAACACGGCAACTAAAGGCTTACTTACTTACTTACTTACTTACTTACTTACTTACTTACTTACTTACTTACTTACTTACTTACTTACTTACTTACTTACTTACTTACTTACTTACTTACTTACTTACTTACTTACTTACTTACTTACTTACTTACTTACTTACTTACTTACTTACTTACTTACTTACTTACTTACTTACTTACTTACTTACTTACTTACTTACTTACTTACTTACTTACTTACTTACTTACTTACTTACTTACTTACTTACTTACTTACTTACTTACTTACTTACTTACTTACTTACTTACTTACTTACTTACTTACTTACTTACTTACTTACTTACTTACTTACTTACTTACTTACTTACTTACTTACTTACTTACTTACTTACTTACTTACTTACTTACTTACTTACTTACTTACTTACTTACTTACTTACTTACTTACTTACTTACTAACTTACTTACTTACTTATTTACTTACTTACTTACTTAAATAAATACTCATTTTAAACGCAAATAAAAAAACCCATTAAAAATATTCGATTCTTCTGAAAGTGAAAATTTTATTTCATTCAAATTTCGCAATAAGAAATTGGATTGTGAGTGTATCTAAGCAAATGTCTGAAAATAAGTATTTACGGGTCACATTATAAATAAAGTCAGTACTAAAACACTTCTTAGTAAGACAGACGATATGTAATAGTCATTGAAAAGTATGTTGTGCAGCAAAAACAAGTTATTACATAGTTTTTACTTTGATGCAGTAGATCCTCTACCGATGCATACGAAAAATATTGAAAATACAAACACAGCTTTTTTACAAGCGAATTACAAGTATAGAAGATATTTGCGCCTAGAAATGCGTTTTCGAAACAACAGAGGACTATGTCCAAGCAAAATACGAGTAGATACTTTATTCGTTAGAAAGCTAAACCCTGTACTTGAATTTTTAACTTGTTACGTTTTGGGACAGACATATAACTAGTCGTAACTAGTTGTAACTGCAGCAAAAGTAACTGACATAAACAAACTTACCATTCGCAAATCGCAAAATTTAAGATTACTTTGTTGTATAAACAAAAATCGTATAATTATCAATTTAGAATAATTTAGTGGTAAGGCCCTGGTTCAGGCCCCGGCTAAAAGGAGAAAAATTTCATGGTGCTTAATCCCTAAAGAAGGGGAATCCACTATCAAAATTTCATATCTCTAGGTAAGACACAATCGCATTACTCTTTCATATATACTTACATATGTAGATTGATATAAATAAGATTTATGCTCGAAAAACAAAGTTGTATTCGATTGTGTCAGTTTGTTTTATTTTAAGTGAATTGTACAGTCTCTTTACAACTAGTTATATGACTGGTTCAAAACGTTACTAATTAGAAATTTAGCCAGAGGGTTGTTAAGGTTTAGCTGGTGATTTTTTAAGGTGATGTGCTTGTATGTGCACGCCCAAAATCCGTTAAATACGCGATTTCGTTAAAAACCGAGATACGCAATTTTAATATTAAGCCATCGATTTGTAGATATAAATATACAATTTAAAGAATATATTTGGTAAATTCAGGAGAAGTGTTATCATATCGTATTTTCATAGTTTTCTAAGATTTTTAAATGATTAAAAAATATTTTAATGTTAATTGTCAATTTTCCAATTTTGATAAATTATAACAATATGACATAACGGCAGATAGGACATCATGTAAATTCACTTAAATTTTTAAAATGTCTTATAATTATTCAGTTGTAGTTGTTTTTTTTTTTTATACCCGCCACCAAAAAAATGGTGGGGGTATATTCATTTTGTCATTCCGTTTGTAACACATCGAAATATCCATTCTAGACCCCATAAAGTATATATATTCTGAATCAGGGTTTGATTTGATGACGATCTAGCTATGTCCGTCCGTCTGTCCGTCTGTTGAAAGCACGATAGAGGTCGCACCGAAAAAGCTAGGGGGCTCAAATTTTGCCAGAATCTTTCTTATAGACAAGGTTTGTTTGGTATTGAAAATGGGCTAAATCGGAATATTAGGAAGAGAGTTATAGCTCGAAAAGCAAGAGTAGGTCGAAAAAACCGTGTCCTTCAAACATTGAATAAAATGGAATTGTGTCTAAACGCATTAACGTAGACTCATGAAACTTCGAATATATATTTCCTGGGTAAAAACAATATTTTTCCCCAAAAATTGTCTAAATCTATTTATTAGGAGAGGAGTAATCGATCAAAATGTACGAAAATTTATACCGCACAGTGTATTTTTCGGTATATTTAAAAACAAAAACGTCATAAAAGCAACAAAATTGGATGTACGACTCTGAAATTTTGCACACTTTGCTTTTTGGTGAGACGCTTTTTTGTAACGGTAAATCAATGTGCCACGCCCACTTTTACGCCCACCTCCCATATAACGTTTTACCTAAAATTCATATAATTTATCTATTAATAAAGATTTTGGAATAACAAAGGGCTATATTGAAACACCTAAGTTGTACTCATTCGCAAAAATAACTTTGACACGCCTACTGTAACGCCCACTTTTCACGTTATCTACCGTTAATGAAATTTAAAAGCTCATAAAACCGCCAAAATGAGAGGTATGATGATAGAATTCGCTACGTCTATCCCCCTAGGCAATGTCATTACTGTGCCAGAAAATTGAAGTGCCACGCCCACTTTTACGCCCACCTCCCATATAACGTTTTACCTAAAATTCATATAATTTCTCTATTAATAAAGATTTTGGAATAATAGAGGACTATATTGAAACATCTAGGTAGTACTCATTGGCAAAAATAACTTTGACACGCCTACTATAACGCCCACTTTCACTTTTGAATTGTGTCCAAACGCATAAACGTAGTCATGAAACTTCGAATATATATTTATCGAGTCAAAAGAATACTTTTCCCTGAAAATCGCTTAAATCTATGAATTAGGAAAAGAGTTATAGATAAAAATGTACGAAAACTTATACCGCACAGTGTATATTTCAAATTTAAAACGTAATAAAACTGACAAAACTATATGTACGATTCTGAAATTTTGCAAACATGGTTTTTTGGTCAAAGTCTTCGTTATAACGGAAAATAGATGTGCCACGCACACTTTTTTCTTTAAATTTTTATAAAAATATATTAGTCATATATAATAGCATTTATTCATCATACACTGCGCCATTTATTGTACTGTAGCTAAATATAAGATAAAGATGATAAGATAAATGACTCTACTAGCAACTACTAGATGGCATGCTAACAACTTATGCTTATGGTCTCCTAAAGTTATGCTTTACTAAAAATGGGAGTTTAGGAAAATTTTGACTTAAGTAAAAAAAAATTATCTCCAAACATTATATTTAAACAATTTATTTTCATGTACTAATGGCTAACAAATTTTAAAATTATACAAAACTTATTTCGTTTGAAAATCTTTTAAAAGCAAAATGTTATAGAAGTTTAAAAATCAAAATCTTACTAATAAATTTCCCGTTTTAGAAAAATGCAGAGAATGTATATTTTAAATCACCCTGTGGCCCTTAAAATTTAACCTTAAATTCACTTTCTTCCTCTTAAATTCATGTAAATTCTCTATGAATAAAGATTTTGGAATACTAAAGGACTATATTGAAATATCTAAGTTGTATTTATTAGCAGAAACTTTATTGACACGCCTTCTTTAACGCCCACTTTCATTGAAAAACTACATTTACAAAAGCATTTTAGTAGCATATCGAAGTTATAAAGGGTGGTTAAATTTTAAGGACCGATGTTGAATTTAAATAAAACACAAATTATTTAAGAAATTATTATCATTTCTTTTTATAATGATAATATTTGTATGGTTCAATTATGTATTTAACAAAATATCGGCCAAATGGACCCCCATCCTTCTATCTGATGGTCCAAATTTTCAATGACAATGTTGATGCTCAATTGTTAGGCATGATGGTGACGCGAGGTTGACTGCTCTTTTGCCACACTATCGCAAAAAAACGCCACTGGTGCCCATTCAACGAACTAAGAAGGCATTCACAGATTTTCTAACATTTTATACATGCCTGTTTTGCATAAATTTAAATATTTTTTACAATTTTCCCGATTGTGGACGAATTTGAACGATTATGTTGATCAAAAGAATTATGCACAAAATGCATTTTGACTTGAACGCCCATTTTTATAAAAAACCTGAATAACTTTAAAGCGTTGCTCATTTGCGTATCTTTCCACGGATCAAATTGAGTAAGTTTGAGATTGAGAAATGTCAAGTGAAATGCAGAAAACAAATTTAAAGACTAGGTGTAGTTCACCTTCAACATGGACATATTTTATTATAAAGAGATTATTCCATAGCGATTAACAAAATAATAAATATTGTGCTTTAAATGTACACAAAATTGGTGGTGGGTATAAAAGATTCGGCACAGCCGAATATAGTGCTCCTACTTGTTTTTTTTTTTTTTGTAATTAGTTAAATAAGACTACAAGCTTGTCTATTTATTTAAGCTATTAAAATAATTTATGTAAACTAAACTTTTAAAAAACATAATATATCAAAAACTTCTATATTTACAATTATCGAAAACACCTTAATATCAGAGAAAGTTTAAGAAACTTTCTATAAAAAAAATGTATAAAAATTTTATTTTTTTTATAATAACGAATTAACTTATTTTGTAATACAACATCATGCGTAATGTACAATTTTTTTTTTTGCAAAGTTTTTTAAACACCCCCTTATAATTTAAAAAAACTTAATGAAATATAAATGAACTAACTGCCTTTTTAAGGTCTCATATGTTTTCAGTTCTTTATATATTCTTGATGACAGCATGCATTACCTCATACAACATTACGCAACATAACTGTAGTTAATTATTTTGAAATATTGTTATGAGTATGTGTTACATGTACTTACAGCATGTTTTACAAATTGATTGTTACAGCTTTAAAACATAAAACATGATTTTTTCCTGTTAAATAACACTATGCAACAAATAAGAACTTTTTTTCCTAAATAAATAATAAGTCAACTAACTGCAAAAATCATCATAATTTAAAATTTTTGGTAAGGTTTTTTTAAAAATTTTTTTTATAAAATTTTATATATTTGAAGGTGCTGCTTTATACATCTTGTCGTAACTTTGGGTACTTGAATTTGTTATGCAATCCGTCAATATAAATTACGACAGATTAAAGTTTTTCTATATCATGTTTTGATTTAGCTATTAGTTTAGGAATTATTGAGGAACAAGTCGAAAAAAATATTTTTTTTGTGTAAAATTATAAAAATGTTTAAATCGAAAAATTTATAAAAAAAAAATAATAACCGGTTTTAGTACTTAATCTTAAAGCTGCATTAAGAAATAAAATAAATTTTATTACATAAAAATCCATTGATAAATTCGTGTTTAATTTTCAATAAAGTGAAAGTACCTACTTATAATTATGTGGCTTGGAGCTAAAAGGGCCAATGTCACTTTTTTGCGTTTTTGAGTTAATCATTGCATTAGATTTGTTTTCTTGCTCTTTTTTATTATGGTAAAACAGCTAAAGTCATACTTAACCCAGAACAGCTTCATAAATAAAATACTGGCCAATGTCACTATGAAAGCATATATAAAACTAAAGTTCAATTCAAATTTTCTCAAAAGTAAATATTTTGACATTGGCCCTTTTAGCTCCAAGCCACAGAATTAAAGATGAAACAAAAACAGAATCAATTAGGATTCTTTTAATTTCTCAGACTGTTGGCAGAATCTATTTAAACTTGTTTAAAAATTCGTAATTTTTAATAAGTTGATCTTTAACTGCCTGTTCAACGATGTCGAAAGAAATTTCATTCTTATAAATATATTGAAAACAACAACAAAAACTAAAAATTTGTTTTTGTTTTTAACGTATTTGTACGAATGAAATTTCGCTTGGGTTTTCTTTCGACATCGTTGAACAGACAGTAAATATTTCTTTAAACGAATATGTGTTTATGTTGTTAATTTTCTAGAACAGTTTTGATTTAATTTCATTTATCATTTATTATAAATTTGTCACGTTTAAGGTGTTTTCATGTCCTTGGAGAATTTTCAATGGCAATTTGTGAATGTGCTCATATTTTTTGGTTTACCACCCATATTGCAATTCTTCCCGCACGCATTATTTGTTGTTATCCGATGAAGTGAAATATTTTTACTCGAGTATACTCAACAAACATTCAGTAAGACAATTTTTTCACTTTTCCAAGAGAACATTTTTAAGCTTCTACAGCTTTCTCTACACATAATAATTGATAAAATATTTATAAAACTTAAAACTATGACAAAGATTTAATGGCAACAAAGGGATATATAAGTTTGTCATCTAGGAACTATTAAATAACATATGTACCTATTCCTGATCCGTTTGGCTTTCTATTAATCTGTGTCCCTCTTTTGAAAATATTCTCAATGTCAAACTATTACGCGTTATCTGCAGCAAAGTAAATTTAATCAAATTGTTTACAATTTTTGAATAACCTTAGCTAAACAAGTAGTAAAAAATACATGGAATATATAAAATACATGAAAATTCATTAAAACAATTACATTAAAAAAACATGTATGTACTCATACATACTTTGCGATTAAACTGTGATTACAACTATTATTTTATTTAAATTTTAATAATCTTTAAAACTTCATCGGTCAATTGAAATCAATTGAATGCAGTGAGATGTTGCAAAGGTTTTTGTGGCGGAAATTATATGATATAGACATAGAAAATATGCGGTTTCAACAGAATGGTGAGACTTTCCAAAAATTAAGAGAAACAATAGAAAAAAAATTTATAAAATCGCATTAATTCTCTCAGAAAACAAGATTGTACGATTTTACTCGTTTAAGTTATTTTTTATGTACAGCAATAATTAACTTTTAACTAAATAAAAAATATTTTCAATTTCACAAAGAAACACTTCATTATTAAAATTTAATGATACCTTAAATTTGAACACCCTGTACTAAAAATGAGCGCTATTTTCGGCTGTGCTGAATCTTTTATTATATTACGTTATATGTTTGTAGTGGATCAAAAATGAATGCATTGCTCACTGTAACATAATTTCTTCTTGCCATTTTTTTTTTTCCAAAAATTGTATGCCGATATCTTTGTTGGTAATTGACCCATTGAACCAAGATTTTCTGAAAATCTTGCCAAAGTTGCATATTTAATAATACGTAACAAATGTTTCACGAAATTCAGGAGAATTTGCAAAATTTTACTTTAAAACAGAGGCAATCGTGTTCTTTTGCTCATATCTCAGCTGGTAATATAACCAAATGACTGGTTTTCAATTGCAAAATTCTCGAAATCATATCTGATAAAGTTATACCATACAAAATTCTGAGGTACACGTGGAAACTTTAAATAGTTGATTTCAACATACACGCAGATGTACAGATGGACTAAGGTAATTTAATTCCTCTATCTATAAGGATTTCGAATATTCTTAAATTTTATGGGGTCACACTCTCGTGTAATTAATAAAATTATGTCCTTGTATTCTGAAAATATAGTAAAACAACATTAGGTGAGAGATTATGGCCCACCCTAAATTATATAATTTTATCACATTCAATATAATTAAATTTTTTCAATCATATTGTAAAAAAGTTTAATGCGACCCTAATGAATAATTTCCGAAAAAAACTCTTAGATTGAAATGTATGTTTATTGGGAACAATCTTTTTATACCCTTCACCTGTGGTGCACAAGGGTATATATAGCTTTGTCATTCCGTTTGTAATTTCTACAATTTTCATTTCCGACCCCATAAAGTATGTATTTTCTGAAAGCTTATGAATAGAGGAGTCGATTAAGCCCTGACCGTCTGTCCGTCTGTCCGTGTGTTGGTTGAAATCAACTTTTAGATGCAACTATATGTTCCTCAGATCTATATATGGTATCAATCTCTTGGAAATATCCAGGAATGAATCGCTATTGAAATTCAGCACAATCGCCCCATAACTTTCTGAGATATGAGCAAAAAACCACGACCACCTCGTTTTTTTTCACAATTACAACAACAACATACATACATACAGACATGTAAAAAACATACCAAACAAAAAAATTACAAAAAAAAAAAATATTAAAAATAAGAAAAAAATAATAAAAAAAACTACAAAAAAAAAATTTAAAAAAAAATTTTAAAAAATTTTTCAAAAAAAATTTTTTAAAAAAATTAAAAAAAAATAATAAAATATAAATAATATATTTAATAAAATAAATTTTTTTTTGGCTCAGCTGGGATGCGATGCCACATATATTCTAACCAGTATATACATATGCACGTATTTTATATGGGATGAATGGTGATACAAACAATTGTTATTGCATGACTACGCGTTGTGAAGGGTATATAAGATTCGGCACGGCCGAATATAGCACTGTTACTTGTTTAATTCCAAAAAGCTCTTATAAATGAGATTGTATGTGTCAGTAGTCCAATGTGTATCTACCCTTCAAACAATTTCTATTCAAAAGGAGACTTAAAAGTTAATTCGATATTATTTTCTTATCCAAATAGTGTCCCCGTTCGTAAAGAAACGTTCCACCTCTACAATACTTACTAGATGAAACTATTTAGTGACTTAGTTAGTTTCAAATGTAGTACAATGCTTCGATGACGAATTATTGTAAATATATTTATGATACAACTTTGGTGTCGTTTTCTTATCGAAAAAGACTCCCATTTCGGTGCATTTAACAATACCGCTTTAGTATCGTTTTCTTATTGAAAAAGTTTGCCATATTGGTGTATTGTACAAAATGAAGTTTTTAGGAAAAAATTGTGCTTTTTAGTTCGAAATCTTAAGAAAACGCAAGTAAAACTTTACATCTAATAAATAATAAATATACTTGTGTTATAAATAAATAAAACTTTACTTGTGTTATACGAAGTATGTGTAATTATTTAGAGCCTTGTGTCAAAGTATAAGTAAAGATAGATACCCTGAAGGAAACCTTGGGGCAAGTTTCTCCAAGTCACCAGTTTTGTCGACTATTGTAGTGACTTCTTGGCGACATTGTCAACAAAGTGTCTACATTTTTTTTAATTTTCTTTGATAAGAAACAAAATGTATACACAACAAATAAGAGTTCTAATTAAATGAAATGTACCTAATTTACTTTTAATATTTTATATTTAATGAATTCCTCAATTTCTTTTAATAAAACATCATATTTTAACAAAAGTTTCATTAACGACGTCTATTTCAGAAAAGTATCAAAAGTGTAGACTAGAATTACTTAAATGCACTATTGAATCTCTGGTGACAATGTCTACATATGGTCCTTAAAGAACTACCTACTCAGTAGTACCAGTGTCAGTAGTAGATTTCCAATGACACGCACATGTTAAATGTCTATAGTAAAAAGCATTGTCGGGGGTATAATAAGTCACTAGTACTGGTGACTGTGTCAACAGTGGGTCAGTACAGATTCACTACTGACATTTACACCATAAATGTACCAAAAGTGTAGACTAGAATTACTAAAATGAACTAGTGAATCTATAGTGACAATGTCTACATATGGTCCCAAAAGAACTACCTACTCAGTAGTACCAGTGTCAGTAGTAGATTTCCAATGACACGCACATGGTAAATGTCTATAGTAAAAAGCATTGTCGGGGGTATAATAAGTCACTAGTACTGGTGACTGTGTCAACAGTGGGTCAGTACAGATTCACTACTGACATTTACACCATAAAAGTACCAAAAGTGTAGACTAGAATTACTAAAATGAACTAGTGAATCTATAGTGACAATGTCTACATATGGTCCCAAAAGAACTACCTACTCAGTAGTACCAGTGTCAGTAGTAGATTTCCAATGACACGCACATGGTAAATGTCTATAGTAAAAAAGCATTGTCGGGGGTATAATAAGTCACTAGTACTGGTGACAGTGTCAATAGTGAATCAGTACTAATTCACTAGTGACATTTCCTACAGGGTAAGAAAAAACAAATAATAAAATGATTTTTATGAATTTGCGAATAAAATAAACTTTCTATAAATAATAGAAGAGTAAAAAATAAAAAGTGACTATTTCGATAGTTAAAATTACAATAAAATTGATCAAAAGAAAGAGCGAAACACGTTTATTTTATTTTTGCAAAATATTTTACTAACCAAAAAGTAACTTCTAATGCACAATTAAAGTGTCATATCTGTAGTGACTATTAAGACACAACTATCCAAAATTAAACTTCCATTTGCTGGCAGGGTATGGCTATATATAAAAATATATAGATCTGTAAGTATGTCCTTATATACGTATGTGTGTATATGTGTTTGTGTTATGAAATAATATATGAAGTTAAGTGGATTTATTCCTTTTGCTCCCTATTTCTTTTCTGTATTTATTTATAGTTATTTTCTTTTTTTTATCATTTTTCTTTTCGTTCATCTGATAGTATTTATAAAAATTATCTTCTGTTAAGGTTGATTGGTTTCTTTTTTTTTTTGTTAGAAAGAAAGCCCAACTATTTGTTTAGGATTTATCATTGTATAGAAGCAAAATTTTTTGCTATTATTTGTATGATAAATATGATTTAATTTAATTTCTATGGCATAGAATTGTTCAAAGTAATACATTTGGCAAAAAAAAGTTGTAAAGATTAATGAATGTTGGCGTAAAAAAGGTATAGCTTAGTCGGTATTACTTCGGTAAGCCTAGATTAACCCAATAGCATAAAAAGAAAATCAATCGCTATTAAAAACCAGCACAATTGCCTTAAACCTTTCTGAGGTTTGAGTAAATAAACACGAAATTTTTTAGCCCTACGATAATTTCGAGAAATGTTTGCTACCATTTGTAAACGTTTAAAACTGTTAACTCAATTATACAGTTTTAATATATATCTTTCAAAAATGTTTATAAAGGGATCGAAGTACAAGGATTGTAATTTTATGGAAAATACTTTGTAGGGATTACAAACGTACAATTAACCAATTGACTGAAGAGCAATTCGTTGCAGGTAAAGGGGTTCGGTAATAAGACAACAGGAGGGGATACCTGATCTTCTATTAAATAAATATGAACAACAAGGGTTTTGTTGCAAACAACTTACATTTTTTTATTAAATAATTATATATATGTGTGGGAAAATGGAGAGATCCTTTTGATGAGTCCTTTGGTTGAAACGTCTGGCCTGGTTGAATGTTAAACTTCATAAACATGGCGCTTTCTACCAACAGACTCGTTATTTATAATTCGTTACAAGTATAAATAATATTACATGCAGGGCTGGGAATATTGATTATAATTTATACAAATTCAAATTTTTAAATGATATACAATAATTCAAAAAAATAGAGAATATTTACATACAAATTGGATTTAAATTCAAGAGTACAACAGTATTTTCACCGCCATTCGACAGTAAATATAATGATTTTTTAACAAACCGGTAACTAAACGGTAAAGTGAGAGGCAAAAATATTTTTTTTGAAATATATCTATTTATTAAATTTATCAATTTACTGAAGGCCCAAGTTAATTTTTGGATACACTAAAGACACTAAAATACAAGCTGTGGTCTCAAAGATTATTGGTGGGAAAAAATTGTAAATTGGTTTGAAACAGAATGAAATATAAGCTCAAAAATACAACTACTTTAATGTTTTTCTTAGATTTCACAAACGAAAATCGATTTTTTTTAAGAGAGCGATATGGATATCAAAAATGGGCTTGAGTAGCAAAATATATGTACACGATAAAAGACTTAAAATCCAAGATGACTGAATTACATAATGGCAAAAAAAAAATTTGTATATGGGTTAAGATTGAAAATCAAAAATGGCGTCAGAAATAATAAATCAAAATGTCATATAACATTAAATCTTGTGTCTAGGCTACGCTACGATATGATAATACATTACGGTGAAGGATATTATTAGATTCGGCACGAACGAATATATTTAGCAGATTTACTAAATTATCATTGTTTTTTATAAATAGATTCTTTAACGAAAATATTTTATTAAATTTTTACTTGAAATATAAAAATTTTAATAAGTACTCCAATTGCAAAGTACTACAAAAAGAACTGGAATTGAAGACATTTTTAATAATATTTAACATCTTAGAATTTCTGAATGTAAGAATGATATATTGCTCGATTAAAAAAAAATATTTACTCCCTTTGAGGTTAATTTGCAATTTTATAAAACAAAGCTTAATTTACTTCTTTATTTTATGACGAAAAAGTTCAATGAATTTCCTTTTTAAGAGAATTCTTAATTAATTATTTATATTTATCTTAAATGTAAAACCAATTACTCTGTTAAAGTTGTAATTTTAACATGAAAAACTTAACCCAAAATGAATTCGTTAATATCCTTGACTACTTCGCTTTATTTTATAAACTCAATTACACCTTTTTGTATTACTTTTCTACTAGTTTTCTCATCTTTATATACGATGGCTTCTATTTTATTACCCTTTGTCAATTATTTAGTATAAAGAAACAAAGCACTTAGCATACTTTTAGGTGCTGTTTAAAAAATGCATAAATAAATGTGTTGTATGCACATGAAAAGCTAAGAAACACTTGCATTTTTATAACAACTTTTAAAGAAAAATAAAAGAAAACCTGCCGTTAGACTACATTTCTTTAGGTCGCATTTTTTTATTAAAAAAAACGAAATGCAGGCAAAATATGAAGAGTACTTACAAAGAGTAGTGCAAACGGTGAAAATTAGTGTAACAATACACTTGTTTGTTAACACAAAAAACAATATGAACATATTTGCCAATTTCTTCACATTATTTCGCTTGTAATAAAAAAAAACTTGGCTTTGTGTATATTTGCTCAGAACAGCTAAGTAACATCAGCTGATTTTTACATTTTCACCGCCATAAATTTCATATAGCAGAAAACCGAAATTATAACAAATTTAATTTATAAACAATAAAAATAAATAAAATGACTCTTATGACAAAAAAATAAAAAAAAAATAAAACAAAACTCCAGTGATAAATCTTCTACTAGCAAAAAGAACTGGATATAGACTATAGAAAAGATGGTCTAATGTGCAAAAAAAAGGTTTTGCATTTTTTTCAATAGATTAAAAGAAGTTAGTCACGATTTGTCGCAATATGCACAAGCTAAGTCATGTGTATCCTTAATAAAATAATAATTTATTTATTCAGACTGTAAGCAAGGTCACGTTTTATGTTTTATTAAGCATAATTGCAAGTGTCGAAAAGCAGATTTTTAATTACATGTTATGGAGATGAAAAAAAAAAAAAATAAAATAAATATTGTAACAAAATTAGTTTGATTGGATTTTAGTTTCTTTAGTATATTTGCATTTGTGTAATTTGCTTTAGTCTAAATTAGATCTTATTATACAACTTTGGCAATAATGAAATTATAAATAGTTCACACTTTATAGCATACTTTAAGGATGTTTAGAAACAGCTATTTCTACACAGTTATCGATCCAATATCACAGACTAAATAATTATAAACAAATTACAACAAGTAGTATTGGTCGTACATAAGACATTCATAATTGTATATAAGTTTGAACTAAATAAACTGTTGTATTATTTTATTGTGTTTTATAACATAAACTTCAAGGGTGCCAATTATTATTTGCAATTAAAAGAATTTCCGTTTATTAATTAAAAATAAACCAACTTTTATAGAAGGTAAAAACGTAACAATATGATCGAGTTAACTATTTGTATAACATTTACTACAGATAATATTAAATGAAATAAAATTTTTTTTAAAAAATAAACATTTTTAAAACTTGTATAATGTAAAATTTATCTTGAAAAGTTAAACATGTGACAATTTTTATCATGATATAATAATATTTTACATCCAAACCTAAACAAAAAAAAGCGTTGAGCTTTTAGTAAATACAATACCAACTTTTCGATAGATATAAGTAATTACATTCTTATTTATTTAAAAAAAATCTTGTAAAATTAAAAATTTAAAAAGTAACACATGAATTTTAAATTGGTACATGAGCGATGTTTCAACAACTCAGGCGTAAAAGCGTTGCAAAGCTTTTATTGACTCTTATTGTATATTTTTCTATTGTTTATTGTTTTCTAGCGGAAAAAAGCATCTCCAAATTATAATGGAGATAAATGCGATTTATGTGTGTGTGTGTGTGTGGTTATGTATGTATGTATGTATGTACATATGTTTGTATGTATGTTCGTATGTATGTACGTATGTATGTATGATTGTATGTATGTTTGTGTGAATATGTATATACTATGTATGTATGTGTGTACTTATTTAAAACAAAAATAAACGATTTGAAAACACGTACATACATATTATAGAGTGTGTTTATGTGGAATGAGCAGGTGTTCAAAGAAAGAATTTTTCTGGTGGTTAAGTCTTTCATTATCTAAAAAAAAAATGCCAAAGTTCTAACTGATATTTTTAAAGTCCTGATATTATGAACCTGACAGTATTTATCATCAAAATTTAGCTCTTGGTAAAACATATAATGATTTTGAATTTGTTTGGCATTGAACAAAACTGCGGAACTATTAAACGATGTAGCTTGTGTGTGTTGTCCTATAACTTTTCAAACACATTCGAAGCGAAATCACAAAAGATCCGTTTCCATAATATACTTTTACCCTTACCTAATATTTAAACGTGCAATCCATTAGAAATAAAATAAAAAAATTCTGTTAAAATTGAAAAATACATGAAGCAAATTGCCACACAACTGAATTCTGTCCAAATAAACGCTGTATGAAAGTATTTTTTTTTATTTATTCTCAGATTTCAGTATCTACAGTTTGTATGTACCGAACATTAATGCAACATCGGTTTGAATTTCGATTTATTTATTTCTTTTAAATATTTTATTAAATTAAATAAGTGTTTGCCTTCTCTTTAATTACAGAATTCTGCTGAACCCGTGTATTCACCCACAATGGCTGGTGGCTTATTTTCTATAAGTCGTGAATTCTTCGAGTTGCTGGGTACTTATGATTCCGGTTTTGATATATGGGGTGGTGAGAATCTTGAATTGTCATTTAAGACCTGGATGTGTGGAGGGAGATTAGAAATTGTGCCATGTTCCCATGTGGGCCATATATTTAGAAAGAGATCGCCGTATAAGGTAGGTTAAAGAAGATGCTGCAACATTAATTAACCCTTAAATATCTAAAGTCTTCGATTTTATCAAAAATAATATGAAAAAGAATTTTTTTACTTTATTTTCAAAAATTTTTGTTGCAGTTGCCCAGTAATTAAGTTTTTTTTCAACAAATATAATATTATTTTAAAATATCCTGGCAAATTTATTTATTTTAAAAAGTAAAAGTACAAGTTTATAGTTCTATATAAAACTCACTGAAAATAAAAAAATGTTTATAAAATTAAAATTCAAAAAATATGCAGTAAGTGCATTCATAGTAAAAATAAAAGCAAATTATATGAAAAAGTATATCTGCACTCGTTTCATGAATTATGATATTTATAATAAAAATTTTTCTCCACCTAATCATCAATTTACTTAACATTGAGTACAAAATATTCTGTCGTTTTTGTTAGTCTGACGGCATTTACCCAAGAAATGCTTTCATTTCTTGCATTGGTGTGGTACGTATCGCACTATATATAACAATGCAAGCAATCCTTTGAACCTCATCCATTTTCCGGCTTATCGTCTTCAAAGGCCTTCGGTCATCAAACAACAAATGCGTAAGTGATTATTGGTCTCATCTCACAGTATATATCCTTAGGCGAAATTCCCCACCTTTTACGGCAACCCGTTTACACTGATGAAAAATCCTCTTCGTCTTCTATATCCTTGTGCCAATATGATCATTCAATATTAGTCTAGAGTTACCCCTTAATATCTCACGTTGATTTCCAAATAGCCTATAAGATCCAATATTTTCTTCTCTGCGAGAAAAACTTAACATCTAACGTGCCAGCGTTTATAGACAGTTTCTTTCCCAACACCATTCCTCGGTTAACCTAAACGCCTATCTCATGCAATGAGACTCCATGAACTTACCCCAACCATAATGGCCACATCATCCGCATACCTATCGCATATATATCATGTATATGCGCATTGCCTCAAGTTTTCTGAGGAGGCTCAAAATCAATATGTTCGATATTGCGAGTTTAAATCAATCAAATGTCACGAATCATCATTAAAATTTTGTATTTAATTATTGATATAGACACTCTGACACTCCAAGTACCACAGGCATTTTTATTAACAATTATTCCTCTATTTCCTGAGCTTTCAGTACAGTTCCTCGCTTTACACTATCCCCACATTCATCTTTGCTATTATCATTGACTTAGCTACACTATTCTGGGGGGTGAAATTCCCCCCAACCACAGAGTTTAAAATGTCTATCAATTTAAATGTAATGTACATATAAAATTAACTCAGATAAATACTTTTGACGAACCTCCCATCCAAACAAAAAATGTTTAAAACTTTTGCCTCCCCCCAAAAAGAAATTGTGGCTCCGACAATGTCGATTAAAAATTACGTCACTGATGTCATCAGCAGATATCATAATTCGAAAAGATCTCGTTATAAAGTAAATTATTCTCTTATAGGTGTTTGATATTATGTAAATATTAATATTAGTTATATGATTCACTAACTGGAATTAGACCAGTATGCATTTATACATACAAAAATGTAGCACAAATATTGATTGTAACGAAAATGAAGAAAAAATTAAACGGCTTAAAGTCCGACTATCAAACTTTTTAAGAACTAACTTATCTTTTAAAAAAGCTATCTTTGCAAAAAACATAAACTTATAATACAAAAGTTATAAGTTGATTTAAAAAAAAAAACTAAGTAGCTTTAAATGAAATTTTTGTTTGTTTTTGTATATGTACAACATAATTTTTTTCTTAACTACTTTAATATTCTCAACAAAATGAATCCTGTTTGCCAAAACTCCGGCTAAAACTGTGACAGCATGGATTTTTTAATGGTTTTAACTTTAAAATTACTTCGGGCCTTTGAGGGTTAAATTCCCTTTGATGTTAAATTTACTCATATAATTTAAAACTTATTAAATTATTGTTAATTAAAAACTTACTCAACTTAATTCCACATTATGAATTTTTCATTTATAACATTTTATACAAAGACACAATAACATTCACATTGTCATAAGTGTATTTTAGTAAATTTATCAAAGAGCGTTTACATGATGTTAAATTTTCTGTAATTAAATGTTTGTTTCACAAAGTTTTATAATTATACAACTTTGTTGAAAACAAAAAAAAACATTTACCCCCTTATCCGCAACAAATTTTCAGATTTAAAACAGGTTTAAAAAATAAACAAAAATTTCTTTTATTATATAATTTTAATATTATATTAAAAATATTTTTAAATGAGAACCAAACACCCTCATAAAAAAATTTTTCTTTCTTTGACAAGACCAACCAACTGTGGTCGTGGTTTGTTGTTTCGTGTTTTTGCTTAAAATACAGCAAATTTCGGTTGCCCCATAATCTGTACAATCTGCATGCCGGCCACATTTTTCTTCTGCTCTCACTCGCACATATAAAATGGCGAGAGAGTTTTACTTTTTCATTGCGGTTTGTCTGAAAGCAACTGTGTTTAAGCTTTAATATGTTGAGATTTGTTTTGTATGTCGCTCACCTTACGGAAACACTAAAGCAATCTGTGTTCTGTCTTAATTAATAAAAAAAAGCAAAGAAATAATTAATTGTGTACGACTACTTCCATATTTAAATTTTAATAAATAACTTGGATTTAATAGTGTTATCATATCCTTCACACAAAAGTGTAAAAGGGTATATATAGGCTTGTCATTCCGTGTGAAATTTCTTCATTTTTCATTTCCGACTCCATAAAGTGTATATTTTCTGAAAACTAATGAATAGGGGAGTCGATTAAGTTCTGTCAGTGTGTATGTTGAAATTATTTTTTTGCAGCCCCCGATATCGACTGAACCCACGTGAAGTATTACTATTGGAGCAGATCAGTATTTAAGATCAGAAACATCGGTTCATAAACAACTGAGATATGAGCAAAAAATCACGACCACCTCGTTTTCTTTCCACCACACATTGATACATACATACTTACAAACGTGGTATACTGGTTAGAGTAAACGTGGCATCGAATCTCAGCTGAGCCAAAAAATTTTTTTTTATTTTATATATTATTTATATTTTTATTTTTTTTTTTAATATTTTTTTTAATTTTATTTTATTAATATTTTTTTAAACATACATACGTAACCTCAATTTATAATTCTGCAATGGGATGTTTTGTATATCTATGTACGTATTTTTATTTGAGATGAATGGTGATACAAACAATTGTTACTGCATGACTACCCGTTGTGAAGGGTATATAAGATTCGGCACGGCCGAATATAGCACTCTTACATGTTTTTTACCTAAACTTAAAACTTACGTTTAAGAAATAAATACAATGCACATTCATTTTTACACAAATTTGTGGTACGTAAGTTCATTGTATATTTTACAGCACGTTAAGCTATTATACTTTGTGTAAAAAAAAAAGAAAATATTTGGTTGTGTAAAATTGTACAAAAAAACTTTACAGTGTTCAAAAATTGTATATAAAACATTTTATATTCATTAAAATCTTCCCAAATCTTGCGTCATCAAAAGTTGTTTAAAGTAATTATAGGTATAATCTTTTTTAAATCATGTAAATTTTACGTTATTAAAAATTGTTAATACTGTTACAGATTTATTTTTTAAATCGCTTAATGTACATTTTAAATTATTTTAGTTGTAGTAGTTTAAGTTACTGTAGTTTTATTTGTATTAGTTTAATTCGCTGGTTGTTCGAACATGATGTTTGTTATTATGTGTAGCATACTCTTAGGCACTTATATTATTCCTGCATATTACTTAACGTCTTAATTTAAATGTAACGGTTTTCGAATGTACTAGAATGTATATACGAGAACTTTGTCAAATGTTACCGAACACCACTATGTTACTATAAATAGCCGAACAACACAGCTAAAATGATCAGTATTACAATAGAGCTTGTAAAGTGTGTATCAAAGTGAGTTTGATAGTAAAAGTGTATAACCATAAGTGTAATAAGTTAAGTGATATAAAACCAATATCTGAGTGTATTTAAATAAAATAAAGTGCTCTTAATTTTATAACGAATTTCAAGTGTTTTTAATTGCAATAAAAGTTTATTTAAAGGAAATAATCCAACGTTTATAAAAGGCATAAACGTAACAACTGGTGTCAGAAGTGAAATTGCATTAAAAAATAAAAGCAGACATGAAGTTTGAGGAGCTTAAAGTTAAACAACTGAAGAAAGAATTGAGTAAGCTGACATTGCCGACAACAGGTAATAAAGTAGAATTGCAAAAGAGACTTCTAGATGAATTTAAGCGGCGTAATATTGACATTGATGGTTACGAGTTTGACGAAAAAGAAGTATTGGAAGCTTCCACTCGTGCAACCACAAACAATATGGATTTAAGTACGATGCTTGCTGCTTTAATGGAAAAAATAGAAATAAATAGCCAAAAATTATTGGCTGAAGTTAAAGTAGAAGTTCAAGAAGTTAAAGTAGAAGTTCAAGAATCTTCTAGAGCTAATAATGAAAAATTATTAGCTGTAGTCAAAGAAGAAGTGCAAGAAACAGCTAGAGCTACAAACGAGAAACTTCAGGAAGTTTCTGAAGCAGTGAACAACAGAGTCGATTGCATTGAAAAACAAGTTAAAGACGTTAACGAAAAATTTCAGTTACAAGTAAAAAATGTTGATGAAAAATTGCAATTACAAGACGAAAAATTTAAAAATTTGGAAATAAAAATGAATGATCTTCAATGTCATGAGGGACCAGTGCGGATAACTCCAGAAATATCGAGTAGAATAAAGGCCCCTACTTTTGGCGATAGTGCACCATTTAATGTTTATAAATTTCAATTTGAGACAGTTGCCAATTGAAATATGTGGAGCAATGAAGAAAAGGCTATAGAGTTGATTTTGTCGTTAAAAGGCAACGCAGCGCAAGTCTTGGAAAGCTTACCTATTGGCTGCAGAGAAAACTATAATGACATAATGGTTGCACTACAACGTAAGTATGGCGGCGAGCACAAACTAATGCAAATAAAACTACAGTAACTTAAACTACTACAACTAAAATAAATTATTATTAAATTATATTTAAAAAATAAATCTGTAGCAATACATAGTAAATTTTGTAGCATGTGAAGTTTTATATAAAAATTTTGATACATTGAAAAGTTTTTTTGTAAATATTACATCATGTAAAATTTTTTAACAATGTTTCTTGGCTAATTTAAAATGTTTAGTAAATTTTACATCATGTAAAATTATATATAGTAATTATATGCCATATTAAATTTTCTATAATAACTAGCATACCCTTTGCACTCTTCGTAGTGCAAAAGAGAAAAAAAAATTAATTCGAATTCATTTAAATCAGTGCTTTTATTGTAATGTAATGTTTGACTAAAATCTAATTGTAATGAATTTAAAAACGAATCGTATTTCAGTTTTTCAAAATATTAACTCAAATACACTGACACCTCGCTTAACGCAACCCTCGATAAATTGTGCAACTCGTAAATTGTTTGCATTGTTGATTAAGTTAACGCAACTTTTAAAAAAAACCTCAGCTATCGCAACTTTTCATCCAAAATGATCAATTTGTCAATTTTACTTACATCATTTTTATTTAGATTATTTAGCTTTAGATTAACCGCTATTCCAAGAATACTGAAATATGCGTGTTACACTTGTTTTTCGTAGATATGTACACAGTTGAAATAATCGCTTTTCGTGAAAGGTTGTTCTATTTACATTGAATAAAATGCCGGTGATTACAAAATTTGTAAACCTTTCAATTAAACAAAAAAGTGATATTCGTAATAAGCTTGAAAGGGGCATATTTGTATAAGTGATTTGCGATGTATATAAAGTACACAAATCAACAATATTCAGAATTTAAAAAAATTAAGCTGCATTCAAAAAATCCTTTCCAATTGCTGAATTTGGTCCAGGCAAGCGTGTTACAATAAGAGCTTGTGAATATCCAAAAATGGAAAAGGATTTGTACAAGTGGTTTATGAAGCCATATTAAACCATAAAAGAGAATTTGCGCCCTAAAAAATTGAGACGCGGTTATCGCAACAACCTCAGTTTTTGCAACGGCCAAAATTTCTATTAGTTGCGTTAAGTGAGGTTGCACTGTATTTTCAAATATTTCGAAATTAATGCAGTGTTCACTAAAATGGCTATAACTCATGAACCGTTTGCAGTCTCTGTATGTGATGCGACTGCGGTTTACACATTCCAGAGGACATCAATTACTAACACAATGCAACTTATTTTTATATATACATCTATAGACTTTTCATTAAGTAAAATTTTATATAGTCATTTGACATCATGTAAAATTTTATATAATCATTTTACATCATGTATAATTTTGTATAGTCATTTTACATCATGTATATGGTATTTTTACGTCATGTAAAATTAGTAGTTTTGATAAAATATAAAAAATTTATTATAAATTCTACATAAAGTAAAATTATATGAATAATTTTACACGATGTAAAATTTCATATAATAATTTTACATTGTGCAAAATTTTATATAGTCATTTTACATCATATAAAATTTTATATAGTCATTTTACATCATGTAAAATTATATATAGTTATTTAAAATTGTAAAATTTTAATTGTAAATTTTATATATTAATTTTTACATAGTGTAAAATTGTAAAAAGTAAATTTTTTTTTACGAAATGTAAAATTGTATTATAAATTTTATCTCATGTTTTATTTGATCATTTTTACAATACATAAAATTTTTATTGTAAATTTTACATTACAGAAAAATGTATTAGAGTAATTTTGACATTAGGTAAAATCCTTCTGAATTAAAATTTTTATATCATGTAAAATTGTTTAAAATATATTTTACATCATATATGATTTCCAAAACAATTATTACAAAGTGTATAATCTTGTATATGTAGTTATTTTTACATCATCTTCAGAAATTAATTGTTGAGAAATTAACAATAAAACAAAATTTACATGTACATTTTATATGATGTCTATGATAACGCAAGCTTTTTAATATTATTTATTATAAATTTATTGTAACATCGTTTCACCACATACACAATTCATAATATTGGACTCTCTTGTTCAATACACTTGTTAAATTAAAAATCAACAAATAAAAAAACCATCACGCATTCAAATTGCATAAACCCAACAGTGAAAGGACATCATGTTCATGTTAGTATGAATTACTGAAGAAAAATATTTTTTTCATTGCATACTCTGGGGAGCTTTCTTTTTTTTATTTTTTCAAAAACATACAGGCTTAAAATCACGAACACAAATATCACATGTGTCCACTTTAATACAGAAACAATGACTTTTTTGAGTAGTTTTCGTTTAAATAGAAAACAGAAAAATAAAACAAAAAAGAAGAAACAATTTCAACAGCAAACATTACCCGTGAAAGCGTCATAACCACTGGTCATGTTTTAACAATTAATGTACTCTATAGAATGTGCAAAACACTAAGCTATAACACAGTGGGATATTTCAGAATTTTTATTAAAAAACTACTTATTACAAAACAATTAAAAAAAAAAACTTTTCGTCCTATATTGTTAACAATTAAATAAAACATGTTCTTAAAGTTTAATGCAACATTCAATGGCAGTTAAATGCTCACCTCATCTGATGATTATTTAGAATTGTTTTACTGTGTCATGGGTATGTGTATGGGACATTTTTATTGTATTTGTTAACATATTACCTAGTATGTATGTGTGCGCTTCCGGTAGATGTGAGAAAAAGAGTTGGGTTTATTGTTGTTTACCACATGTACGATTTTTTATTCACTACCCGTTTCGCATGCTGTATGCACAGGACATTTTATGCATATATGCATACGTACTTTTATAATTAAGAGCAAATGTAGTTTGGGTTTATTATTTTTTCATTATTCTTTGTTAATTTTTTTTTTAGTTTACTTGGCCTCTTATATTTGATTGACCAATCTCTTCCACTACTCTACTTTATTTTACAGTCTGTTTTTAAAAAGAATTGCCTTTATGTGTATGTGAAATGAGACATCTAAAAGAACTTTCGTCTTTTTTTATAATTAGTGACTCAATTTAAGCCACAAAATTTCTTTCAACTTTTGGGATATTATAAACCGCAAAACTGTAAAATATTTATGCATGTGAGCCTGTGTGTATGTGTACTTTGTTTAAGCATAAGTGTATGCAAATGTAACTAGGTTAATTTAGAGCATTTCTATTTGTGTTTTTAAAACACAACCCAAAAAAAATATATATACATACATATGCATACATATCGTCATATGATTTCAATAAAGCCCTAAGTTACATTAAACTATTTTACGGGAGAAGCAAAAGACCCTGTAGTATGAAAAATTAGGCAAAAATTTTCAAAGTTATTTTTAGTTTGAACTTATATTTAATTAAAGAATTCATATTTGAAGTAAAGTATAAAATTTTTTTCCGATATATGAAAATTATTTCATTTATGATTTATTTTTTTCTAAAACCGACAAGTCATACGTCAGTTAAAAAAGTGCTTTTATAATGTTAAGGAAATGTTTTCGTATTTTCTTCATTAGTTAAAAGAAATATAAAGTTTTTATATAAAATTTTGTTTTATCTTTACAAAAAAAGCATAAAACGTAATCAACAAATCAAATAAATAACAGGATATTTTGATCATAAGAAGATAATTTTATAAACACTCATGAAGAGTATATTTTAAAATGGACTAGTTTAAATAGCACCTAAATGTAAAAAAATTTTTCATTTAGCATTGCTAAGCCTAGGTCTGGACCATAAAACCCAGCTTTGCATTCCCAGCAAAAATTACTGCATACCCGGAAGCAGGTTTGTAAGGGAGAGACAAATGTACTCTCCTTTCCCAACCTGCTTCAGGAAGGCATGATTTTTATATGAGATGTCCCACTTGGTAGGGCTTTTTGATGCTCTAATTATTTGCTATTTTCACACATGGTTAATGCAGTAATATCATGTCTCTTTTATGTGTTTTCAATAAATTTTTTAAGATCTACAGTAAAGAGAGGTAATCATTCGCTTACATTCCTGCATCCTCGTAAGCGGGAGAAGTTGCAGTAAGTTATTTTATAAAAAATAAAATATATTTAATAGAAATTTCTGACTTCCATTTATAGCACCCTCGAATGCGCTCTAATATTGCGCTATAAGAAGGCATGATTTTTTTTTACTGCTTACCGGTACAAAATAAATTTTTGCTGGGTTACAATAGTCTTAAAACTATTTTTTGTCACTACCCGATGAAGTATCTTAGCAACCATTATACGGTTTTTTCAACACTAATACAATACAATCGTTAAAACATGAAATCTTGTTACTTAATTTTAAACTCTTGTTTGAAAATGATATGGACAACCTAGTTCAATATTTTCTGCAGGTAAAAATTTAAAATTTTCATGCAGTAAATTAGTTTAAAAATTATAGCGACACTTCTTTTAAAAACATTTTTTTTTTGTTATTTATTATACCCTTTACACAAAAGTGAAAAAGGGTACAAAGGTGTGTATATGTACAGTAGACTCGCGGTAACGTGAACTATTAAGAACCGAGCGTGTTTTTCGTCTTTTGCGAAGTTGTTAATGTTGACGAAGGTGTAAGTCTCTGAATTAAATAAATTATACGTATTTTAAATCAAAGTAAAATATTTTTTTGTGTTTCGGATTTTTATGTACATATGTTTTGTTAAGAATAAAAAGACTAACGGGATATCCTCTCATCCTCTCATCTCATAAAGAGCTAAAAATGTTCGTCTGGCATTTTGCTATTGTTTTCTTTTCAAGACGTTGCCAATTTGGATTTTAATAGCCAATAGCATCCAATAATAGTTTAACCAATTTCTAAAAATTACAGCCGTCATTTATTACGATTTGGAGCAATTGTAGTCTACAGGAGATTCAAAATTTCTAGTAGAGCAAGAATTTTTTGCCGTTCCAATCACAAAAAGTTTAACTTTAGAATTTAGGTTTTATAAAAACGATTTGTATAACCGACAAATGTAGAAAAGAAAACAAAGTTTTTTATGCTGAATGCATTTTAAATTTGTTTACGTTATAGATATTTTAGACGTTACAGAGTAGTCAGTGTAAAAAAAATTATGTTGATGTTATCCGGTATTCCGGTAAGGCAGTGTTTTTTTTATCGCGAGTCAACTGTATATAGGTTTTTTATTCCGTCAAAAATTTAAATTTTTATTTCCGATATCATAATTAAACATTGTCAGTCTGTCCGTCTGACCGTATGTATGTTGAAATCAACCCGACATCGCCTAGACCCGCGTGAGCTATTAAAATATTGGAAATATTCAGGAGTAGATCGGTATTGAAAATCAGAATAATCGGTTCATAAACAACGGAACAAACAACATGGTATACTGGTTAGAGTAATATTATAATATTCGGGATCAGATCGGTATTGCAAATCGGTACATGAACAACTAAGATATGAGGAAAAAAAACCACGTCCACTTTGTTTTTTTTTCACAATAACAACATACAACACATACAAACAAACATGAATCCCAGCTGAGCCAAACAATTTTTTTATATGTTATTTTATATATTTAAATTTTTTATTGTTTTTTTTTTTTTTGATATTTTATATTTTTATTAGTTTTTTTACATACGTAAACTCAATTTATAATTTTACAATGAAAGGCTTAAGGTTCATTTTTGTTTTAGGAATTTAATCGGCTGAACTAAGGGCTTTTAATTTTTTTTTTTGTTAGTAATATTATTTTTAATTGTAGGAGTGTAAAATTATCCTGGAACATGTGTTTTGAGATTGTGCAATCAAAAAGTCGATTATGTCTTTTTTGTTACTTAGGGCTTTTTTTCAAAATATATGGTGATATGTATGTATTTATGTATGGATGATTGCTTTTGATATGTATGTACATATGAAATGCAAAAATATTCAGTAGAAATTTCGTTTACTAAAGCGCTTTATTTTAACAGCAAATTTTAAATTTTTCTATGTTTTCGTATTCTCATGTTTGTTGTGTCATTCTTTGTTGATCTTTTTTTTTTAGTGGCGCACTGGCGTTAATGTACTTAAAAAGAATTCCGTACGGTTGGCTGAAGTTTGGTTAGATGACTATGCCAAATACTACTATCAACGCATTGGTAATGATAAAGGTGATTTTGGTGATGTTAGTGAACGCAAAAAATTGCGGTAAGTTTTTCGAATATTTATTGAAGTACCGATATAAGGTAAATCCCTTAAAGGTATGCAGCATCATTTTCATAGTTTTAATATGCTAAATTGTTCACTTTTTGGGATTATTTACATTGTTTAAAGTTCTTTGTAGACAATTTGATAAAATGAAAATATATCTATAAATATTTTTAGTTTTTCTAAAATTTTAGATGAATCAAAATTTAGTATGCTAAATTTAATATACATAATTTTGTATTACTTAAATTTTGCTGTAGTCCAGCGATAGGCAAATCACGTCTCTCGAGCTACTTTTCTCTTTTAAGCTCACATGTACACCTCAAACGTATTTAAATAAAAATAAACGAAACTATTAGTTTCACTTCAGCATTAAGGCAAATATAATATATATAAAATATATATAAATTTGTTAGTTCTTGGTGAGAGTAACATAGTGCAACTCACATATGCAATCGCGATATGCATTGGTATGTGTTGCCTATCCCCGCTGTAGTCATTTCAATATCATTAAAAATTCTAAAAATAAAATCTTTCTAGACTAAAAATTCACTATCAACATTTTTGCATTATGATATTTATATCCTGTTTCATAGTTTATGGAAAAAAATGTTGCATACTTTAGATTGTTATTGTAGCTTAAATGTACCGCCAGCTTTTTATAATTTATTTTATCCTTATCTTGTTATTTTGTTCCATTTCTTTAGTGAACGTTTGGGTTGCAAAAATTTCAAGTGGTACTTAGACAATGTCTATCCAGAACTGTTCATACCAGGAGAATCTGTTGCCTACGGCGAGGTAAGTATTCTACTAACATTTTTCAGAGAACGTAAAAAAAAATAAACAAAATATTTAAATTGCTTTAATAAGCTCAAGCTAACAACCCAACTGACATTTCTACCCACTAATAGTACCACCAAGCTAAAAATTTAATAAAACTATAAAAGACAAACAAAAGAGAATCCCTGCTTGTACATGCAAATATATTTAAAGCTAACCTTTTTAGTTAAACAAAACTAATTATTTTTAATCTGTATACTTTTTTTTATGCCGCTAAAAATAAAAACAAACACAGATACGAAATTTGGGTGCTGGCGGTCGCACATGTTTGGATTCACCGGCACGTAAAAAAGATATTAAAAAGAAGGTGGGCTTGTATCCTTGCCATAATCAAGGTGGAAATCAGGTTTGTAACAAACTACGAAAAAAAAAATAATAAACAGCAAAACAGCGACCGCCACAAGCTCCGTTAAGAAATTGTTTCGTATACAAACCACCAAAATTTCTTCAAGAGTATTTAGATCTTACTTTAAAAAAAACCAACAAAATTTAAAGGTTATGGGTATCCTTTTACATCAGCAAACGCAATATTCTAATATTTTTGGTATACCTCCTCCTCTTCCTTCTCTGGCATGTTTTTTTTTTTATTTTAACAATTTACTATTTTAATTTATAGTTTTATTATATAGATTTTATTTTCTTTCTTTTTTATCTACCTTCTTATCTACATTAACAAAAAAAAAATATAAAAATATAAAACATTTGAAATTCGTGTAAAATGAACAACAATTACAGATTGCCAATATCGCGACCGATATGTGTCTAGATTCGGCCGCCAAACCGGACGACATGCAAGGCGCCGTTGATCCTTATAAATGTCACGGTCAGGGTGGAAATCAGGTATTTTTTCATTTAAGTCAATTTTTGTTTTTTTTTTTTTGTAACAAATTTTTTGTTATGGTTTGTGTTTTTCTTTAAAAAAAATTTCATTTAATGCTTAAAATGCTTGTATTTGATTCGTTTATTTTTATGGTTGGTATGTGTTTATTTTATTTAAATTGAATTAAAAACCTAGTTCTGAATACCACAAATTTACTTTACTCATGTTTTTTATTTTAATTAATATTTTTTATTTTAATAATTGTTAGTGTTTTGCTTTAAATTTGGAATATTTTTAACAATTAGTTAAACTTAACTTAATTTGGTTTTGGTTGAATTGGTTTGAGGACAAAAGAAAAATATATATAATTCTATTGTATGGAATTCTTGTTCAATTAAATTATCATAAAACAGTAGCATACTTATAGGGTAAAATGCCTCCAAGTGTACAGCTACAAAATTAGAAACGTTTTATAAGCAATTGCCTCCATGCATTTTAAATTATTGTTGCTTTTCAATCCCCATAACATGGCTTTAAAGGTTAAATTACAAAATAAGTATAAAATTTATGAATTATTAAAGTGAATATTATTAGTTGAATCGCTTAAAAACGTAAATTATATTAAACAACATTTACCTTAGGTGTTTATTTGTATTATATATCACAGATGTATTAGGATCTTTAAGATCTTAATTAAAACCCCTTTGTAAAGGATTTTTAGCAAAGATATAGAATAGCTATATGTTAACTGCTGTATTAATAAAAAAATATTTTAAGTATATTTAAAGCTTATTTAAAAAATGTCTGTAAAAAATCTGTCAAATAAGTCTTTAATACATGTAAATTAATTTCAGGATTTGTCTATACATATTTAGTTTTTTACGTACGTATATAAAAATTAAACTTAATTAAGAATATTTCATGCTTAAAACTGTCGTAACTTCAGTATTTATTTAGCCGAGAACATTTGGTACTAGTATGAACTTGTTTATTCTCAAGCAAAAATATTTTGTTATTTGCTTTAAATAATCACCCTTATCGTAAATAAATTTTCCAAAGATGTTTTCGCTTATTTTATTATTTATTTTCTCTGCTGTGCGTCGATAGTATATTTAAAAGTTGTTCAATGAAGGAAACAAAACTTTCACGAATAATTCATAAAGTTAATTTTCACTTATGGGGAATGAAAGTTTCATGGGAACAAAAATGTCACTTTTGTTCACGAAAGGGGTAAATATCTATTTAAACATCTTTTTAATAGATATTTAAACATTTTGAATTTTTCATTGATATAGGGCAGGGATGGCAAACCAATAGCACGCGTGCCGCAAGTGGCACGTTTGAAAATTTTGATGGCACGCACAAAAACAATATTATTATATCATTCACACAGTGAAAAAGGGTATATAGAGGCTTGTCATTCCGTTTGTAATTTCTACAATTTTCATTTCCGACCCCATAAAGTATATATTTTCTGAAAGCTTATGAATAGAGGAGTCGATTAAGACCGTCTACCCGTTATGTCCGTGTGTTGGTTGAAATCAACTTTAAGAAGCAACTATATGTTCCTCAGATCTGTAAATGGTATCAATCTCTTGGAAATATCCGGGAATGAATCGCTATTAATATTCAGCACAATCGCCCTATAACTTTCTGAGATATGAGCCACCTCGTTTTCATTTCCACCACACATTTATACATACATACATACATACATACAAACGTGGTATACTGGTTAGAGTAAACGTGGCTTCGAATCCCAGCTGAGCCAAACAAAATTTGTTTATTTATTTTATATATTATTTATATTTTTATTATTTTTTTTTATGTATATTTTTTCAATTTTTTTAAAAAAAATTTTTTTATATATATTTTTTCAATTTTTTTAAAAAAAATTTTTTTTTTTTCAAAATTTTTTAAAATTTTTAGTTTTTAATTTTTTTTCCTAATTTTACTTATTGTTTTGTTTTTTGTTTTTAATATATTTTTTTAAATATTTTTTTTAGAAACATACATACGTAAACTCAATTTATAATTTTGAAAGGGTATATAAGGGTGAAGGGTATATAAGATTCGGCACGGCTGAATATGGCACTGTTACTTTTTTTATATAATAATGTACGCTGGTTAAAGGCCTAACTATATTATGCTTTTGCTGGCTTAAGATACTGGCAAAAATCAACGAAAAGTCTGTCAAATGCTTAAGCAAATTTCTGAAGACTTGTCGGTGGATATATTGTACTTTTTAAACTTAAATACTTACTATGATTAGTTGCAAATATTTGTACTTTTGCAAAAACTGTTTAATTTCTGTATTTCCTAAATATATCGATATTGTCACAAAATTATTATTTAATTGCAAAATGTAAAAATATTTTACCATAAACCAAAAAATTTATACATTTTTTTCACTAATTTGAAAAACAAATAATAACATTAATAAAAAAAAACTACTCAATAATGCAACTGTGTGTACATATCAAATGAAAAGATAATTTCGCAAGCAAAGTACGATCAGATTCGCAGTTTGCTTAAGCCAGTGACACTTGACGAAACTTGACGAAAAGTTTCTTAAGTACAATATAGTTGCAAACATTTAATTTTATGTATCCGCACATTTGCTTAAGCCAGCAAAAGCATAATATAGTTAGGCCTTAAGTCGCAGAAATGTTTTGCAATGATTTGTAGATTGTTTGGAGGAAATAAGACTATTTCTAAATAATGAGAATCTTATTGACCAATATTATCAATTATTGGATGTAGAATGGCTAGCAAAGCTAAATTTTTCAACTGATTTATGGTGTTACTTAAATGACGTAAATATAAAACTGCAAGGTGTTAATAAAACAGTCATTACAATGTTTGACTTAATCAACGCGTTAGAAGTCAAATTACAGATATTTAATAATCCTATAAATATTTTCCGATTTAAAAATTTTTTTTCTGAAAGTAAATGACACGAAAAGGCAAATAAAGAGCCATTACCGAAAGAATTTTCAATGGTCATTGAATCCCTAATTTAGAAATTTACTGCAAGATTTACGCAGTTTAAAGAATTTGAATGTGAAAGTCGGTGTTGCGAAATTGTACATTGCCTACGCTTGTAATACTACTTAAGATCTTTTTCTCTCTTCGGCTTAACATATACAAGATACTACAAAACACTGATCTAAAATTTTGAAATCAATGACTACAATTTAAATTGAGATTCAAAATTATATTCCAAAAGACTTTTATATTTTTGGACAGCTGAGACTTAAAATAATATGGGCGAACCAAACGAGCTTTCCTTATTTCTACAGTTAATTGTGCAGTAGCCCAGTACCAATAAATCTATAGTTTCTTTTCGTTCTTTTTTTTTCAATTTCAATATACATATTTTTTATGTTCTATTTTAATTGTTTTACAAACTTACCTATACAGTGCAAAAAACTAATCCGATTAAGCTAGTATAACTTTAGGTTTTAACATTTATGCATGATATATTTAAAGTTTATTGAATTAAATAAAAATACCCACCAACAGAAAAAGTTTTTACTAAACTTTTAATAAAATTTTTCATTGTTTCAATGCAATCGAATATTTCGCTAAACAAATGAATTCAGAAAAATACCATTAGTTATTGCATTTCATATTTTTTTTTTAATTTATATACATAGTTAACAGAGAATATATAAAAAAAAAACAACAATAACAAATAAAGTTATAAGCGGTAAACCCGGAACACATTATGCCCTACTCAACAATATTTTTTAACAAGTAAGCTATATTCGGGCGTGCCGAATCTGATAATACCCTTCACCATTATATATAATTCCACATCGTAGCTTAAAATATATTTCATGTTATACGCCATTTTTCTTTATTGTTTCCGACGCCATCCTCGATTTTGTGTTTTTACGTATTTATCTGTATTCTACTGGTTAAGCCCTTTCACTTGATACCAATATTGTGGGGGTTCAAGAAATTACATTTTAAAATACCTGATTTGATCCATAAATAAATTTATTGCCTGAAAATTTGTAATGGCGGCCAACATGAATTTTAATTTTTTTACAGTGCTTATATTGGGCTAGTCAAGTCCTTTTAGATGATATCAATATTGACTCTCTCGGTTGTCTAGAAGCTGAAAAAATTAACTTTAACTTTACCGATTAGAGCCTGCTCTATACAAAAATTCCACGAATATCTCTCTAGGCATATTATATCTACAAATAGTAGCAAAGGTACCTATTATTATTATTCTATGGCTGAAAAACTTTAATTTTAGTGTTAAAAATATGGAAAAAACAGAGGCAGTTGTGTTTATTTGCTCATATCTCAGAAAGTTATGGGACGATTGTGCTGAATTTTAATAGCGATCCATTCCCGGATATTTCAAAAAGATTGATAACATACGCAGATTTAAGGAACATACGGTTGCTTCTAAAAGCAATTCGATAACTTGGTTTTAATGTCTTAAATTATTCGTCAACATCACAGTAGTTTTGTTCTTTTGTATTATAATTTTTAAACTATTAAGAAATTACTTTCATCTCCAACACACTTGATATTTTCACAAGTTTTTTTAATAGTTTGTGCAGAGTATATTTTGTACGTCTTTTCGTCGCTGCTCTGACGTAATCGTTTATATGACAATTTTTAAAATTTTGTTTATTGCTTTATTTTGAGGGTTGATTAGTCCTACATCTATTATCTAAACCGTTTAAGGATATCTTGATTGGTTCAAAAACAGACAATTGTCAATATACGTAAGCTTAATACTGAAAAGTAACAAAATAAAATGCTCTGTTTGATCTCCTAAAAATTCAGTAAAAAACCGATAACTGAATTTGTTAGAGCAACGACGATATGTTGTTAACAACACAGATAATGTGAACATAAAAATGCAGCGTACAACCAACAAATGTCAAACTTCATATAAAAAATATATTTAAGATTGAATTTTTAATTTTTTTACATAGAGTTCACATTAATAATATAAAGACAAATCGATCAGCTTATCAGTTACGGTTACCTTGTTAAGTGTACACTGATATGAACTCGCAAGAGCCGGAACTAAATGAAAGCTCAGCAAGTTCTGGGGGCTAATTCTCGCATTCGTGATCGAAATAGAACTCGTATCGAAATTAATTTCGATAGCGTACAATTTTCTAATGATGTTACTCGATACGACACGAATCGAGTTTTTAGTTCAGTGTTGTAAAGAACTTATTTTTTTTCATGTTTTTTGAAAGTAAAAAAAATTAAAGCCTATAAAAATTGTATGTACATCGGGATTTATTGCTATTTTTATTGCATTTCGATACCCATATTAGGTGTTTCTAACTCCTTTCTTGGTTTTTTCAACTCTATTTCTTTAATTTGTTTGTCTTAGTATTGCTCCTGTTCCTTAATTTGTAGGCTTTTCTTTTTCATTTCAATTAACTGAATATTCAGTTCGACATTCCTTTGTTTTAATTCGAGGTCATGTTTTTTTATTTCTATAAGGGAATTTAATCTTTTTGGCATCTCCTTATGGTAGTTCTCTGTAGTCATCATATTTTTTTTAACAAAGTAGTTTTTGTTTCCCTTTTCTTTACGCTATTTTTTTATGTCTCCGTTTTTGATCAGCGTATACCTAAACAAAAAAATCATTACTAAAAGTAAAACAATTTTTTCCGCCACATTTGCAAACCTTTTATTGGTGGACCAGAAGCATTAAGTTTCGCGTCTAGTTGCTCCAAAAGTTGGTTAGCCCTCGCTTTCCCATGCGAACTGTTCGGAAAAAGGCTTTTTGCCAAATCTGTGTGCTTTGCCAAAAAATCCCCAAAAATCTCTTTTTAAGAATAATTTATTTTTGTTAACTTTGACTAGAAATATAACAATTTACTTTAAAAAAAATTCATAAATTTTTAACTTACATTTTCTTTTCTGTTCACTTTTATACTTTAAAACGTAAACTCGAATGCTTTTTTGCTAACGAGTTTATACTCGCAAGGTTGCATACGAAATGTAGCTCGTTATCGAATGCCATCATTAGAAATTTTGATAGTCAATACTCGATATCGAATGAGAGAATCCGAAAAGTAAGCAAACTCGCACGTTCGAATATAATTTCGCTCGTATACGAATGCGAGAATCAGCCCTCTGATTTAGAAAACTATTGACTGTATCGCAAAACTTAGAGGAACAGCTAAATTTAACATTAAAAATAAAATATATATTAATAAAACCATAACATTTAAAACCGAGTTTTCGAACCGGTTTTACTTACATATAAAATCCCGAAAACCGGTTTTTTAGAAATTGCGGTTTTTTAAATTATTTTAAAATTAACTTTTATTATATGCCAAATATTTGATTGCTTTTATTTTAAATCATCGTCTGAATTGGGTGTTAGGAGAGACCCAATAAGAAAATACTTTGCATTTATTGTTTCGTATAAAGACGGTTGTCCAACTCTATAATGGATGCTACATACATCGCCACTGGTATATAATATCTTTCTCGCCGAAGTGAACTCCTAGCAAGAAGTCATAAAAATATTACATATTCCAGAAAAATAAATAAAATTTTGGATTGTGAGAGCATAACAACTAAAACATATCTAACAAAATATTTACTCCTTTATGCATTTATTTTAATGTATGTATTCTTGTTTTTGTTCTATTTTTCATATTCAATATTTATTTGCATATTTTGCTAAAAAAAAACCCTAACTGCATATGAAATTGCATAGAGAATGAATGAAAATGTATAGGAAATACCTTTAGGGATTTACGAATTAATTTGAAAATTAAATATTTTCAATTAAATTTTTAACATGCACATTTTAAGTTGGTGTAAAATTTAAAACCACAAAAAGGTCAATAGTTTAGAAAGTAAAAAATGTGAAATATTTCTCTAAGAGCATATAAATACATAGAATGTGTAAAAGTTAATAATTTTATTATTTAACTTACATTTAGGTGTTGATATGAAATTCTAACAATTTACCAAATAATATAAATAAATATAAATAATAAATATAAAATAGTTTTTAATAAATTGTTTTAGAATTTAGTTTTATGTAACAAAATAATTTATAAAGGCATTGTTTATAAAAATATAAAATTTTATATCCAAAAATTAAAATAGTCCCTTAATAATTGCTTTTTACTTTAGTGGAAATAAATATGCAGTTTTTAAATATTTAGATAGATCATTTTGAATAAATTTTTGTACTGATATAGTTTGTTCGTATTCCAGTTTGACATCACTACAAGGATTCAGAAATTTTAATAAGGCCTTAAACCTATAAATATTAATATGATCATATTTTCGCCCCAACTAATTTTTTTAAAAGTTTCTTTTGCATTTTTTGCTCATATCGAAACTAATTGTTTTTTTTTGAAGTTCTATACAAGGAACGATATAGCAATCAACTTTGCTTTTTATTAAAAAAAAATTTAATTATATTTCTTTATTGCCCAAAATTTAAACAATTTTTTAACATGACATTATTAAGGGCATGAAAGAATAATAAAAATAAATAAAATAAATATTTGCTACTAATATTTTGGGTGTTACAGGAGCCAAAGCCGTAACTACTATATTTCACTCATATATTGACCATTTAATCTAGGACGCCATCTTGGATTTTTTCTCTCTTCTTCGCTAACTATATTTTAATACTCAACGCTCTCTCGGTTGTATAGAAACTGAAGAATAATACCGAAGCAGTTGTAATTTGCTGCTTATATCTCAACTGGTTTCAAACCGATTTGTTAGTTTTTCTTAGAAATAATTTCTGAAAATCACAGCTTATAATTTAGTATCTTAAGCGTGGTCAAAAATTGTTTATGAGTTTGAGAACATTTGATATATATAAAAAAATATATATTTTTTCAAATAATTTTTGCCTATAACTTTGCTGATTAATGGCCAATTTTGTCATTGGTATTTTCAGAGGCGTACCAAATATATAAATACATAATAACAACCGTGTCTACAAAGTATCCTAGAGCTGGAAAATTTTTATTTTTATGGTAAAAGTCAGCAAAAAAACCGGGAGTTGTGTTAATTTGCTCATATCTCAGAATTATTTATGATATTCTCATACCTTACATGGGTCTAGGCGGTGTCGGGGGGGCTTCAAAAGGTTGATCTTAACGTATACATGGACAGACCTACAGACGGTTAATGCTTAATCGACTTCCCTATTCAATAACGTTCAGAAAATATATACGTTTTGGAGTCGGTAATGAATATTGTAGACATTTTACATGGAATGACAAACCTATATATACCGATACACTTAGTGTGAAGGGTATAAATAATGGCAATTTTTCGTTTGAAAATTTTGTTATTTGAAATATATACCAAAATAGCATCAATTATTTATAGGAAACTGTAGACACTTTTATATAATGATGTACTAATTCACAAAAATTGTATTATTTTATTTTAAAACACGATAAAATTTTCTTCTTTTGTCTCAAATTGTGTCTGTTTTCTCAAATTGCAAAATTTTATAAAAAGTTTAAACCTTAAAAAGTCTATTATTCCAAAGAAGTAAAAAGTTTTCATAGATATTAATTTTATTACTTTTATGGGACACCCTTTGAAACATTTTATTACTTTTTTGAAATAAAAATTTTAAGTATAATTTTTGATTTATTTTATTTTATTGTTTTCGAACTTTTTTCTTAAGTTTAAACTAAGTTTAAGTTAAAGTTGAGTTAATTTTTAAACATTATTTTTAAGAATATTCTATAGTTTTACTAAATCTTAAAAGTTAATCTAAGTTAAGTGTACCGTTCTCTCAAAGATAATAACAGTTTGTTATACCCGCCACCAAAAAAATCTTGTGGGTATATTCATTTTGTCATTCCGTTTGTAACACATCGAAATATCCATTTTAGACCCCATAGAGTATATATATTCTGAATCGGGGTTTGATTTTATGACGATCTAGCTATATATGTCTGTCTGTCCGTCTGTTTAAAGCACGATAGAGGTCGCATGCTAAAATTTTGCCAGAATCTTTCTTATACACAAGGTTTGTTGGGTATTGAAAATGGGCTAAATCGGAATATTAGGAAGTGAGTTATGCTCGTAATGCAAGAGTAGGTCAAAAAACCGTTTCTTTCAAACATCGAATAAAATGGAATTGTGTCCAAATGCATTGACCTAGAGTGTTGAAACTTCGAATATATATTTCTCGAGTAAAACCAATGAAAATCGAATCTATGCATTAGAAAAAGAGTTATAGATCAAAATGTAAAAAAATTTATACCGCACAGTGTATTTTTCGTTATATTTAAAATTTAAAACCCGATAAAACTGGCAAAATTAGACGTATGATTCTGAAATTTTGATATCATTGCTTTTTGGTAAAAGGATTTGTAATAACGGAAAATAAATGTTACACGCCCACTTTTACGCCCACCTATCATATAACGCTTTATTTCAAATTCACTTAATTTTTCTATTAATAAATATTTTGGAAGAATAAAGGACTATATTGAAATATGTAAGTTGTATTTATTGGCAGAAACTTTATTGACATGCCTACTTTAACGTCCACATTCATTGAAAGACTAAAATTATGAAAACATTTTACTAGCATATCAAAGTTATACAAAGAAAGTGATACATATTTTAGTATAAAGAGATTATTCCTTAGCAATTTTTGTTAAAAACAAAATAATAAATTCTGTGCTATAAAAGTACATCAAATTGGTGGTGGGTATAAATGTTCGGCACAGCCGAATATAGTGCTCATACTTGTTAAAATTGATAACGTCTCTATATCTATTATGTAAAACACATACAATAGTTCTATATTTGCCGTGTAAATCCACAAGAGATATTTAGAAAAGTCAATACTATTATCGTATTTCTTTTATTTTTCATACATCCATTTTTTACGTTCGACGATGATTTTAGCAAATATGTTTATTTTTTAATTTATTTGATAATTTATTGAATTCACAAATTGTATTTTAAGTATTTGAATGCACGTTATACATAATGGTGGTATGTTTTAATTATTGGTAAAAAAGAGCATTTTAGAGAAAAGGTTTGGCATACTTATTTTTTTTTTTGTTGTTGTTGCGGCACGCTGTTTATTAACTAATTTTGGTTTGTGAATGAAACGGAGAAAAATAAAATTTCATCTTTAACGGAGTTTGTGGCTAAAAGCATTCATACATAAATGCAAACAATTAAGACAATATATACGTAAATTTATATTTCATGTATTTAATTGAATTTTTATTATATATTTGTTTAATGAAAATGTTAATGGTGTAATGTAAGTAATTCCATTTTTATCAGTTAATAGGTTAATAAAAATATATCATCCTTAAAGTAGACTTTTATTTGTTTACATTTTCTTTTAATGGCACAGCGAATTTTTAAGCTGTTTTTAGTTTCCTATAAAAGTTGTGTGTAGCGAAAAATTATAATTACATACTCACCAGGCATGTCACAGTAATAAATTCCGTTCGGAAGTGAAATTAAATCAGTTTCTTTAGAGAAAGTAAAAAGAAAATATTAAATCATTTTTAATTCAAGTGGATTTTAAATATATGAAGACACAAAATTCCAACTAAACGTAATTTTGCATACAAATTGGACTGTAAAATACTTTAAAGAATTTAGTAGCGAGATATAATCTATTTTATTTTTAAAGCTCTTTATTTAAAATACTCACTCTCTCAACAATGTTACCATATTTTCATTGAAATTGTATGCATTTGCAAGCAAACTAATTGTTTTGTTGTTTTTGTGCAACGAAAAATTAAAAACAAAAGAAAATGAATTTAAAAAATAACAGTATTTAACGATACTGATGTCAATTTAATTCAAGGCAGTACTTTCACGGACGTAATTCTGTTTAGCAACCCAACAAAAAATAAATAAAAAAAATGTGTGTAGTGCAAAGTGAGTTACATTTTCAAGACTTCTTAATCAATAGTGGAAAAGCATTATTATAAATGACTTCCTAAGTGCGAAATTATTTGTCATACATGATGTGCTAAAAAATGGATGCAAGATTATGCAAAATATCTTAAACTGTTGAAAGCAGTTTCAATATGTATTATTATTTTTTAATTCCTTTTTTTTTGTAATTATATATGTTTTTAAATAATCTAAAAATTAATTTATAAATCACAACCCTGAATTTAATTATTGTGAATTATTGTAGATTTAACGAATTAAAAAAGCAACGAGTCTTTTAGTCGAGATCATCAAAACGATGAAAATTTTAACCGTTCCCGCTTTCAATCAGGCTAGACGTCTCAACCAAAGGACTCGCTATCTTTAACCCATATACCAATATTTAAATAAACTTAATATTTGAAATATTTTGGGATTACAACTCCCAAGAAATTCAACAATTATTTCTCTATGATAGATTTCTTTTATAGAGAATCTGTTATTAATCAAATTATATATCATATAATTTGATTGAAGTGATTGTTGTATCCCAAAACCAGATTGTTTATAAAATTATAAATCCCTGTAATTTTAATATTATTTTTAATTTGTGATTTATTTACAAATTAATTATAAATAAAGGCACTTATTAATTAAACATAAACAATTCATGAAAACCAACAAAATCAACTTCTGCAATATGAGATGCTGTTCACCAAATTAATATGCATGAGTTCAATGCACTTATTAGAATGGAGTGCAGTTTATTATTATATTCATGTAAACACATGATCTCCAATGGCACGCAAATGTTAAAATCATAAGTGTTTTTAGAAAAATTAATTCATTTCGTCACTAGTTGAATTCTACAAAATCACTTTTTTTCTCATAGTTTTATTCTGTTCTGAATTTATTATTATTCATAATAAACAACGTTAAATGTGCATACTTTTAGGGGCGTCAAATTAATAATCGAAATTTAAATCATTTCGAAAGGAATGTGTGACATGCCGTTTAATGAAGCTTAAAAACGGTTTTCCTTTATAAAAAGCAAATGTTTTTTGCTATTTTTATAACAACCGACTACAAAAGCAACAATTATTTTACTATTGTTTGCAGGGTTTAACCTAATCTCCTCTTTATAAATTATTACGTTACGCATTACAAACGTGTTGCAAATTACTTTTAAGTTTTTTTACTCTCATAATTTTAAATAACATTAACATATGCAAAAAAGGTAATAAAATGCAATTTACCTACACCATGTAACATTTTTATTAAATGATTATCTTGCTTTATTAAACCTATTTTTTTTACACAAAGTTATTAATAAAATTTCTATTTTCCCCCTTTTCTTTAATGATATTTTTTTCCACAACATCAACAAATTAAATTACTTTCATAAAATGCAATTACTCTCAACAAAACACACAAACAAAATCTTATATTTGGAAAAATGTATTTCTACATGTAAATTTGCTACAACGTCATGTTCTACTTGGTGTGTGTGTGTGTGTAAATTTTGGCGAAACTGTTACATTTTCCGGTAACACACAACAACTACCTCAACAACAACATTACTACAAATGTCTTCTGCAACGAACACTTCCTTTATTCATATGTGCGTGTGTGTGTGTCTTTGGGTTTTTGTGCATTTATTTACGTATGGTTAATTTTGGTTTGTTGCCACTTCTGTTACGTACATCCTTTTATACGAAAATGATGAATAAAGTACTGGATGCTGAGCAAAGGCGGTGAAATACGCAGAGACGAGGCTTGTCTCGATTATGCAGGACATGATGTTATGCTTTATCCCTGTCATGGTTCCAAAGGAAATCAGGTAAGTTTGTAATCTATTTATTCACTTTTTTCCTACACAGACTGTGCTGTTGCAATTAATGAGCGTGTACAGAAATAAAAGTAAAAATTAATTTCATATTTTCCGCTGTACGTTTGTTTTTATATTTTTTGAGTTTTACTGCTAGATTACAATGGTTCAGGATAGTGATATTGTAGACTATCTAACATGTCCAAGCATACAAAAATATTACTTATATATGTATGTGTGTATTGCAACAAATTTGTATAGAAAATGTTGCCTCTTAAGGCTAAAATACACGGCATGTTTTTTACATCTGACTTTAAAATTTGTGAGACATATGTAAATCTACATGTCTGTCAAAATTGTACTTTTACAGGCAACCGTCGCTGACTGCTTTGCAACAGCAGAGATTTCTGCCAACATGTTTTTACGCATGTTTTTACAAAAGAAAATAGAGCTTGCTCTAATTGAAATTTTGTCAGATGTCTCAACACATGTTTTTTTACAGAAGTAATGTTTTAAAGAACATGTTCGTATAAGCAGTGGAGAATTTGACAAGTCAGATGTAAAAAACATGCTGTATATTAGCTCCTTTAGCAATGCAACAATAACTTGTAGTGAATAGTTTTGCAATTGTTTTGTAGCAAAATACGTAGAACTTAATAATTTTCAGATTTGTTATATTTTATTCGACATTTGTATTATCAAGCTTGAAGTCTAGGTTTCTTTATTAAAAAAAAATAATAATAATTTTATTCTTTATTTCTCAAAGTTTCATCAATAATCGGATGACATCGTGAGACACATAAAAATACATATTACCTAATAATTTTGGGTAAAATTTTTGCATTTTTCGAGAATGACAATACAAATTCAAAAACATTTTTAATATTTTCGAAGCAATTAAAATGTTCCCATCGTTACTATAGGGAGCTCTACGCACCTATTCAATTCGTATTGGTCCTTCGCAGTGTTATTTATCTCTCTGAAATTTTTACGCATTTTGTAGATTTTATTATGCAATGTGTACTGACCGACGTTGTCATCATATTTTTTGCTGGTTTTCATTCAAAATTATCTCTATAAATATTAAAGGTTTCTTTTTGCAGAGTCTGTGCAACTTGCATTTCCAAATTTCTTTGTTTCATAACACTGGTTTCTATTATAAATACAGGGTGTCCGCCGGAAAGGTATATTATTTTATTTGTACATATTTGGCAGTCGTAAAGTAGAGACGTGGCAAATTTAATTTGGAAAAATATTCGGTAAACCAACGTGTTTTAATCGTTAGAATATTCCATCAAAAACAATAATCGAAATTTTTGGGAGAACCAACGTGCTAACAAGACGCACTATTTATCGTGTAGTGAATGATTTCGAAGAAAGAGGGACTGTAGCTGATAGTCCCAAGCTTGGACCACAACGTACTGCATGATCGACTGAAAATATTACTGCTGTTCAAGAAAGTGTTCAAAACAATCCATCAATTTGAATTCGATCTCTTGCTCAGGAGCATGGGCTTCAAAGAACATATTTTTACACAATTTTTCACAAAGATTTGCATTTGTTTCTATTTAAGATTCAGTTGACACAAAAGCTTCTCTCAGAAGACCATTTACGCCGCCGTACATATACCAATAGGATGTTACAGCTCGCCCATGACAACAACGATTTTAATGAAAAAATCATAATGAGTGACGAGGTACATTTTTATTTAAATGGATATGTGAATAAGCAGAATAGTCGTTTCTGAGCAATGGAAATTTTTCATCAGTTTTGAATCCATTAAAACTTTGAAACTAAAAACTGCGTAACGGTAACTGTCAATGGAGAGCGATATCGTGATATGATTGAAAACTTTTTAACACCACAACTGCATGCCTCCACGGTCGCCTGATTTGACTACTCCGGACTTCTTTTTGTGGGGATATTTGAAAAGCAAAGTTTATGCAAAAAACCAGAAACGCTAGAGCAACTCAAACAAAATATTCGTGATAAAATTAATGAAATACCGCGTTAAATGTTTAAGAATGTAATGAAAAATGTGCTCAAAATGGTTCGCATTTGTGAGGTTAACAGAGGCGGACATTTATCTGAGATTGTATTCCATACATAAATAAGTGCCGACATGAAATAAAAAATGTATCAATATAAGATCCATTCTTTTGCATTTAATCAAAAATTATAAATAAAGTAGTATACCTTCTCGGCGGGCACCCTGTAATTGAGGCAAACAGAACGAGTTCTTCCATTTACAACTACTAGTAAGATTGCACGTCTTTAATATTATCGTTCTTTGATTCGATGTTATAAACAAATGTTTTTTCTTTAACAAGACCGAAAACCTTAATGGTTTTCGAATCTATTATGCTACACGAATAAATAGTGACATTCTTCGTACGGTTCGAAGTGCCTGGGCTTGAACACTCTGTGCCAGTAATAAGAAAATCGAAATAGCAAACTGAGTTGACAAAAATGTTTATCGCTTATTAAAAACGTCTTCGTTTATTAATTAAAATAGAAGTTATTCCCCGTAAAATGTTTAATTATTGGTCTAATTAGTATTTATTTTTTTTAGAAAAATTTGTTTATGAAGTTTCTTAAGAAAATTTTCAAACAAAATTTGCTGTAACCCCTAATGCTTAAATTTTTAAGAGAATTTTTGTTTTTTTCAAAAGAAGCAATATATTCAATAGAATATATTGCTATTTAGTAAAGAGCTGCGTTTAATGTTCTAAATGTTATGTAATCTATACCGTACTACTTCCAATCATTTTATTTTTGTGTAAATATAAATAATAAATTATAACTCTCAAATTAATCATTACTTAAAAAGTTTTTCTCTACAATTTTGTTCGTGTTTGTTTTTTAAAACAAAATAAAATATTAAAACAAAACGAGATAGTTGAGAAAAAAGTAAGAGTGCTATATTCGGCCGTGCCGAATCTGATAATACCCTTCAGCATCATGTACATACACAGGTATAATCCCACATCGTAGCTTAATCTATATTTCATGTTATACGCCATCTTTCCTTATTATTTCCGACGCCATTCTCGATTTTGAATTTTTACGTAGTTAGCTGTATTCTACTAGTCAAGCCCTTTAATTTGATACCCATATTGTAGGGGATAGACAAATTTGTTCTGCCATTTTGCCTTAGACGCCATTTTTGATTTTAATTTTTTTAATAATTTAGTGTATTCTACTGGTCAAGCCCTTTTATTTGATACCAATATTGAGGGTGTTCAAGTAGTTATATTTTAAATTACCAGATTTGACCCACATATAAATTTAATTTCCGCCATTTTGTAAATTTTTGGAATATATATTTAAAAAAAAATTTTTGCCTATAACTTTACCGATTAGGGCCCGGTTTATCCAAAAATTTTCACGAATATCTCAAGAGACATATTATATCTACAAATAGTAGCCAAGGTACCTATAAATTATTCTATGGCTGAAAAATTTTAATTTTGGAAAAAACAGAGGCAGTTGTGTTTATTTGCTCATATCTCTGAAAGTTATGGAGCAATTGTACTGAATTTCAATAGCAATTCATTCCCAGATATTTCCAAAAGATTGATCTATACACAGATCTAAGGAACATATGGTTGTTTCTAAAAGTTGATTTCAACCAACACACGGACAAACTCCTCTATTCATAAGCTTTCAAAAAATATATACTTTATAGGGTCGGAAATTAAAATTGTAGAAATTACAAACGAAATAACAAACCTATATATACCCTTGTGCACCACAGGTGAAGGGTATAAAAAATGGTAAATCATAGAAAAAACATCGAGCACAAAAGATTACACACAAACAATTTATAAAAAAATTAAACAGCAGTCTTAAGCAGTATGTTTTTTACATCTATCTGGTCTAGTTTCCCACTGCTAATTTATTGAAACTGTGAAATAATAACTTCTTGTGTGTCACATCATATGATGCCACCATACCTTTTACAGTACAAAAATTCTTAATTTCCCAGTGTGACAGAACAAAAACTTAGCCCCTGATTACTCTGTTGTTGCTACTATTACATTATTCCGATTTTTATGCCCTTCACCTCTGGTATCAAGGTAACATATAGCTATGCCATTATGTTTGCAATTTCTATAATATTTATACCCGAACCCTTTAAATCAAAGATGGCGTCAAAAATAATAAAGCAAAATGGAGTATCACATTATAACTAAAATCTAGGCTAAGCAACACGATGCTAAAGGGTATTTTCAGATTCAGCACGACCAAATATAGTATTTTTCCATTTTTTTACTAATTTTATTTTATCCTTATGTTAGAGAGAAATATTTTCTGAAATGTTCAGTAAAAAAAAAAACAGAAAATAAATAATAATGGTTTTGAAGGGTTTTACAAATGCTTTGTTGTTTGTTGTGAAAAAGAAATGGTAAGAGTGTTTTGCTGAGAATACTTAAACCAGAATTCAGTGGAAAAACACATTAAACATTTGTTTTTATATTTTCAAATAAATTTTATTTCTATTTAATGGAAGGCTTGTGTTGAAGGGATGTGCGTTTTTCTAATGAAACACTTCTAAGTTAGTACAAACAAAACAGCACGCCAGGTTTCCGTTTCCGCTATACTTTAAAAATCCATATTAAATTTTTTGTATATTAAGAATTTGCTTTAAGTTTTTTTTTCAATACATTTAAATGTTTTTATTCTTTTTATTTAACAGTTCTGGAATTATAATGAAATCACTAAACAAATCCGCCACGGTTCTTCCGACAAATGTCTAGCCATTAGCGAAAAACGTAATAAGGTGTTGATGGAGGAATGCAGTACTAGACGCTCAAGACAACAATGGCGCTTAGAGAACTATGATTCTTCGAAATTGTGAGGTTATTTTTTTGGGAATGGCACCCAATTTATACCAACCTCATTGTCATATTATCAGCATTGGAAATAGCAAAGTATAGTTAAAATTCATTTAAAAAAAATTTAAAAAAAAACTTAAACTTAAATAAGGAAAAAAGGAAACGTTAATTTAACTATAAATTATAAAGAAAATTATAATAATAGAAATGTGCAATATTTAAAAAAAAAAGTAACTAGTTAAGAAAGGTTAGAAAAAAGACATAAATAAATGACTGTTGTTAAGTAAGACAAAACTGGAAAATTTAAGCACAAACTATTTTTCTTTTTTTGTTCTATATAAAAATAAGTCTAAATTTTAAGTTGTTAATTTAGCCAGTAAGATAACAAACATTTTAGGAAATAGTCTTAATAATTTGGATAACTATTAAATAATTTAAGAATGAATGACATACATACAAACATAAATACCCTAAACAATATTGTTATAAACTTTTATACGGATTCTAGTTAAATTTTTAAGTATTCATAAGGCAAGCATGATGTATGTATTTAACAAATTAAGTCTACCCTAAGGCTGTTTACCTTGTAAAAGTTTGTTGCATAACTTTATATGCTGGTTGTTTATATGTTTGCCGTTTAGGACTATTTTTCTGCCAAATTTTTCTTTTATTTTAATATAATTTTTACAAATTTATTCTTAGAATTTTTTTCAAAACCTATTAGCAATATTCGGCTACAATTATTTAGGTTTTTGAATATTTGTTTCTATTTCATTACTTGTAAATATTTAAAGTCTTAAAATTTTTATTTATAATAATGACTGTTATAACTATATTATGAATGAAAAATGAATGTTTCTTAGTCAACTTTTGTTATTGTCTGCCAATGTAGTAATTTTTAACACAGGAAGTTAAAGGAAATTTGATTGTAAAAAATATTACTACTTTTCTAAGGCCCATATTGCTATTCATAACAATTTAAATTTATTTTATTTAGTCAACTAGCAATAACCTTCAAAAAACTGGAAATTGTGTTATCACAAATATCAATATTTTCCTATACAAGGAAAGTTGTAATGAATCGAAACAGTTTGCTATAGGAAAATATGTTATCTCGCCAGATAAAATTTTAGAGAAAAATATTAATGTTTAACAAAATAGCAAAAACTAGCCATGCACCAATTAGCTATACTTCCAAATTTATAGTAAACAGAATTTTGTTATCATATCAAATGGCAATAATTTGTATTGGAATTTTCAGCTATTTACTTGAGTAGTAAATAATTTTTGTAAAATATGCTTTTTGGGTGCAAATACAGTGCCACCTCGCTTAACGCAACCCTCCATAAGCGCAACTCCTCGATTATTGCAACTCGTAAATTGTTTGCATTGTTGACTAGGTTAGGTTAGGTTAGATCCGGCAGCCGCCCGAAGGCTGCCTCCGTGGGTCCCGTTGTGATACCGTAAGCATCAATGCCCGTTTGTCTACGTCCTCTGGCCGTCATTCCTCAGCCATCCTGTCCTGTTTATAAAGGTGTGGATATTTCCCAGATCACCTGCGAAAAAAAACAAGTTTTACTATCAGGTATTCGCTGGTCCTAGAATCTGGTGTCTAAGGTCCCCGAATGCAGGACAATTACAGAGAAGATGTTTAGTTGCCTTTTACTCTTCCTCGTTATCGCAACTTCTGCAGAAGTCGTTGTAAGGGATATTTAGCCTTTTCGCGTGTGTACCTATAGGCCAGCATCCAGTAATGACCGCTATGAGGTTCCTATGGTGGATTCGGGGCATATTCACCGCATATTATGTCCTATGCGCATCCATGTCAGGCCAGATCTTTCTGGTTTCCAAGCAATTGGGCTCTCTCACCCATCTTTCCTTGGCCTCCAAATAGAAACGATGCGAGATTAGCTGCTTTCCCTTTGATAAGGGAATGCCCAAAGCACATCTGGATTTAACCGAATCTATGGTGGTACCGGCTTTTGCAAGTGCATCAGCCCTATTATTACCATTAATATCCCCATGTCCTGGAATCCACATAAGGGTAACCGTCGAATGTCTCGCTATCTCCTCAAGAGACACCGGGCAATTTTCGATGTACTGTAGTCAATCTGCAGGGATCTAATAGCCGCTTTGCTGTCAATAAATATATGAATATCATTGACTAAGTTAACGCAACTTTTCACCCAAAATGATCAATTTGTCACTGTTATTTACTTATTTTATTTAGATTTTTTAGCTTTGGATTTACCGCTATTCTAAGAATACTGAAATATGCGTGTTGCACTTGTTTTTTGTAGATTGTACTTAGTTGAAGTAATCGCTTTTCGTGAAAGGTTGTTCTATTTACATAAAATAAAACGCCGGTGGTAACAAAATTTGTAAAACTTTCAATTAAACAAAAAAGTGATATTCGTAATAAACTTGAAACGGGGCATATGTATCTGTAAAAGTGATTTACGGTGAATATAAATTACACAAATCAACAATATCCAGAATAAAAAAAAATGAAGCTGCATTAAAAAAAAATCGTTGCAAATGCTGAATTTGGAACAGGCAAGCGTGTTACAATAAGAGCTTGTGAATATCCGAAAATGAAAAAAAAAATTTACAAGTGTTTGTTTATGATGCCATATTAAATCATAAAAGAGAATTTGCGCCCTAAAAAATTAAGACTCGGTTATCGCAACGGCCAAAACTTCTATTAGTTGCGTTAAGTGAGGTTGCACTGTATGTATAAGAAACTTTACTTTTTTCCTGTTTTCCTAAACTATAAAGTACTTTGTTTTAACATATATGTGTATATTTAAGTTTTTGTTTTTTCCTACAGTGTTTTATATATTATTTCATAATTTTGTTAGTTTTTCTTTATTTTGGCTTTTCTATAAATGTATGTAAATAAAATATGATAAAGAATTTAAAAAAAGTAAAACAAAAACACACAAAATTAAAAAAAAAAGAAAATATTTAATTAATCTATAAATAGTTAGTTTATATTTAAGTGGTTAGTGATATCCTGTAAGCATTCCTGTAATAATTTAGTTTATGTTTAAAATCCAAAACACACAAAAAATGACAACTATTCGTAATGAGAAAAAATTGTTTTTAAAGTTTATTAATTTTTTTTTATTTTGAAAACCGTTAGGAAATCAACTGAAAGCACAAAATCTTGCCAAAAACAAAATGATTAAGAAATTTATTACTATTAGAATAGAATTTACATATAAAATGAGTTAAACAATAAATAAAAGAAGAAGAAAAAACTTCCAATAAAAAGTTAATTTTAATATCCATTACATATCATTTTTGACAAAAAAAAAAATAAAAATTAATAATTGTATTTAAAAGAAAGCATTTAGAAAAAATACAAAATTAGCACCCAAGTTATAAATAAATTTCCATTGAAATGAATCCTTAGCGTGCAACTCTACTTCCCACATTTTTTTTCTTGTGGAATTTTGCATTCCATTGTAATTATAATTTAAAAGCAGAGAAATGAAATATGTATATCTAAAATTGAACGCTTACAACTTTGCATTTAATTTTAGTTGAAATTTTTTAAAGTAGTAAAATTAATAATAAAGTTATACGTCGAAATGATTTAATTTGACATATCCGGATTATAAATCGCTTTCAGTAAATTTCTTGTTATTGCTGTCCACAAACAATTTAAGAAAATACACAAACACATAGAAACAACACTATTCAATGAATTTCATGGTTTTATTTAGTAAAAATATTATGAAGATAAAACATTTGTTTTTATCTCAACGACATAGGATTTTTCTTAACACTTAAGCTTTTGTGAGCTTTCGTAATACTTAAAAGCTTAAATTAAATTTTTATTTTAACACAACATTTAGTTAAAGGATTTTGTTTGGGTCATCATGAAATTGCTTTATTTTGTCTGCTGCAAATGGCTTCAAATCGTTACACGGTTTATTTATTATTGGTGTTGCTATGTCCAGCTGTCGGTGCTAGGTATGGCTTGGGCGTCCCTTTTTCAGCTGCCTTGTTGGTTTCAGTAAAATTTTCAATGTCACTAAGATAAGTAGGATAAACAGTAAAACTGCTTTCACTTGCTTCACTGTCGGCTAGTTCTTGTAAGAAACAACACGAGCTTACCACCTATAACAACTACTCAATTGACAACACCAGAAACGTACATAAAACGTAGTGCTAATTTAAAATTCAATAGCTGAAGCTTAACGCAATAACTTTATTGGAATATAGTAGAGTGAGGGCAAAAAACACACGTCATGAATTTCGTAACAGTTTAGCTGAAAATCAACAAAACTTTAGTGGAGTCTATAGTTGATTTAAGACAATTTGAGACGATGTGTTCAGTAGAACACAAAATGGCCCCCATAAATGGGGTTTCTTTTTAGTTTCTTTTCAACTTTGTTAGCTTAAGTCATACTAAAATAAACTCATCAAAGTTGTTTAGTATTTCGGACTGATTCAATTGATTTTAAAGGCACGTGTAGGCCACAATACTATGGAAATAATACTCGAGCTATGCTTGCTGCAGTGTTTTAAAATACAGAGCAACAAACATGAAACAATTATTTAAAGTAGTCCACAATAGCTCAATAACTCGTCAATATAAACTTTTTCAGTATATAAGTCGTGATACAAAAGCTTTCACAAGAAATTGCATTCAAGGGGCACTGCGTTGGCGTTTTTCATATACAAGAAACTTCGAGCTTACTGTGTGTTGCGGTAGGCCCCAAATCTATTTTTAATAAATATTAAAACCCAGGACGCGGATAGTACGCAATTGCAGTGAATGATTTTATATTTTTTTTTTTTTTATTAAAAACTTGAACACTACTACAGGGAATTTTTAAAATTTTTATTGTTTATAAGAGAAAATTATCAATAATGATATATTGTTCGATAAGAATAAAAAAATATTTTTATTATGATATCCAATTCTAAAGACAATTTTGATGCCCCTAAAAGTATGCACTTGGAACACTGTATAATGTGATTAACTTAATAAGGGTATTTACTTTTTGTTTTCGATTTTTAACAAAATCAAAATGCGGACTAAAATCTATTTTATAACTAAATTAATCTCTGCGACATTCTTCTGTAATCCACCCCCAATAGAAAAATGATTAGGCCATCCTGTAAATAATTTTTTCGAGCATTCTTCCCCATATTTATTTTAAATGATGATATCTCTATGGTTGTACAAAGCCCGCTGATTTTTTATCTCTATGAGCATAAGTCATTAATACACCAAACCATTTTTTTAAAGGCAATATAATTCACAAACATTAAAGGTTTTACAAGGTTTGCCACAAGGTCGGCCATAAGTCTTTAAAGCACCACCGCATACTGTTTTCACGTTTGGAAATAAAACACAGTCATCTTGTGATCTTCGAAGAGGCCTAACCAATAACCAGTCTACAACAAGTTCTAGGAGCTTATTGACTTCCGCGGTATCAAACAGGTCTCTGGTCAGCCTTTAAAAAGTAATTCTGACTAGAAATTATGGCTATGTGTAGTTAGAGGCCTTGTTAACACTATTGTACACCGAGCTGGCAATAAGATTATGGCGGGAGAGAAATATTGATAACATATTGGTATTTCAAAAGTCCAGCAGTATAATTTCTCCATAAAATTAATTTGAATAGTGTTTTTAAAAATATTTTAATAGACAAGAGTTTTACTGAAAAGTTAAAAAAAAACTATATTTATATAAAAAATTAATTTGAAATCGTAAAAAGTATAAAAATATAAACATTTTGTAAAGAAAATATATGAGAGTAAATAACGTTAAAAGAAGGCTTTTTTATTGACTTATTATTTAAAATTGACAGATTTACCAAGATGTCTGTGAAGTGAGATGGTTGGAATTACAATATGAAAAACAAACGCATTAAATTGTTATAATTTCTTTAAAAGGTTAAAAATTCTAAAAATGTATAGCAAGATGATTATGGTACATGATAAAATACATGTGATTCTATGCTTGTTCTGTGAAACGGTGTAATAAAAAGTCTTTTAACATTATCATAGTATTTTTGACTGACGTTAAATGAAAAAATTTTTATTTATATAAAACGATAAAAATATAAAGATAAATGTGAAAGAGATAACTTTTGTCTTACGTTTCTCATAGTCTTTCACAAAACCTCCGCCTCTTAAAGTGGCACTTTATTTTATTTTTTTTTAAGCAAGTAAAACTTAAAAAGCAATTATTATTCAATCGTATTATCACAGAACAAAACCAATGGTAAAGTGTTGTTCTGCAATAATTAAAAATGAAAGAATTTTTTTTCAAATTCGTTGGGCAAAAAGTTCTTGAGTCAGAGACTGCAGTTTTTTTTTTTAATTTTTCTGAATTTCTATTATATAATTCTAAATTATTAATTTTACTTTTATTTAATTGTCGAACTATTTAATATCTTAAAGATTATATTATTTTTATTCTGGCTCAAGTTCATTCCACTCGGCTGGTGTCGGGATAATAAGATACTTTTCCAGTATATTCTTTCATTACCACAAATAAAAACTGATTTCTTCATATGTATATGAAAAAGAAAATATATGAGAAATTTAGTATAAAAATGAACTTGAGCCAGAATAAAAATAATATAATCTTTAAGATATTAAATAGTTCGACAATTAAATAAAAGTAAAATTAACAATTACACATGGCACGGTGTAGATCATATAGACAAATACAAGAACATGTATGATCTAAATAAAAAGTTGTGAGTATAACAACCAACAGAAAAAGAGCTTTCATTGCCATCAGACTGATGGTTTAAAGCTACGATTAAAATGTGGTAATTGAAAAGAATAACAAAGAAAAAGGGGAAAAGCTTTAGTGTTGAAGAAATTTCGTTCTCACTCACCATGGCAAATATATGAGTTTATAGGTAAAAGAATTAATTTACAAAATCAATTTTCATATAAACTTGTGAGTTAAATAGATGATATTTACTATCAACACTAAGACATCCCGATCAAAAGAGTGCTGATGATGAAACCGTAGCTGGTTTCGAAAATGCATTCCACTCGGCTCATCCCAACCCACTTGGCCGAAACATCTTACAATATCGCGGACATGTTCGTTTGAGAAGAAGGGACACCATCTCTCTTAGATGAACTAAATAATCGCAATCTCTACAATTTATTTTAATTTCGAAAACCAGATTTTGTCTGGCATTGGCTGGACTTTCATCTACTAATTATAGATTTAAGATTTGATTACTTATTGTTAGTTCATAAACATATATGAAGATACAATAAATATTAGTTTGAAAAAAAAAAAAAAAAAAAAAAAAAAAACTCGGCTGGTGTCGGGATAATAAGATACTTTTCCAGTATATTCTTTCATTACCACAAATAAAAACTGATTTCTTCATATGTATATGAAAAAGAAAATATATGAGAAATTTAGTTCTAAATTATTATTATATAATTATTCTGAATTATTGCCATAAGAGAAAATGATAACGATTGTAAAAAGTTGTGCTAAACTTAGGTTATTGATACCAAACGAAAAGAAAGAAAAAAGAAGTGACTTAAGCCTAAATTAAAACCTAAACTGCATTTTTATGACTTAAAACGTTTAAGTCTGACATTAAAGATATTACATGTCTCGCTACTCGTTTGTTTTAAATATAGTTTTGAAGCATATTTTCGGGCGCTTATGTATAACGAATGCTTGGATTTCAGTCTTTTATAAAAGCTTATAATTGCATGATATAATAAAAGTTTTTCAAACTATATTAAAATAAATTGTAGACAAACTAATTAATTATAAAAGACATTAATTATAGAATGAGTAAAAAAAATATGTGCCTTTTTTGTACTATATAATGTATCATAGTGAAAAAATATTTTAATTAAAAGTAAATATGTATAATACCTAATTTAGAAATACATATGTAAAATACAAAAACAAACAAAAAACAATCAAATAAATTATCAATAAAAATTAACCTATAATCCAAGAATTTAAATAAAGTGGTCTTTTTATTAAAATGTTTTTGTACGAATAAGCTAATGGGCCAATTCGTTCAATTTTATTTTGTATTTAAATAAGTATGTACATATGTATGTGCATATATCAACAAAATTAAATGAAGTATGTAGATATTGTCCACTAGTCAATATCAATTTTATCTGTAAAACAAATTGTAAACATTTAAAAAAAAAATATTTAATGGACAAAACTACAAACATGCATGCTACTACCAAGAGTTCTCAAACCTCTACCTGCAAAGGGTTAGTTCTAACAGTGTTACCTGGGGAACTCACAATACATGTTTTTCTATGTTTATATATGAGAAATGAAACTGTAGTACATAGGTTTTTTTAGATTTTATTTTTGTTTGATTTTATAAAATAAATTCTTTATGAAATTATGCTTATTGGCATATACTTGTGTAACTGCATACAACAGTAACTGGCTCTATCAAATCCGTCTGACGGCGATCACACTACAACTTACACCTTGAAAATTTGGGGGAATAGCCACCCTGTTCTTTGCTGACCACAAGTAATGCAGCCTCCCTACAACCATAATCGTGAAATCACAAATGCTTGATGACCGTTTTTATCATAAATTTAGTTGGACAAATACAAATAAGTTAGAGTTTTCAATTCTAGCGATCCATATTCTTTAGTTTATTTATTTCTTTGTTGATATCGGAAATATTTGTCCAACAAGAATGTGCGTATTATACAACTAATCAAATTTAAAAGACTAAAAGCGGGTACACTTACAGCTCAGTCAGTAGGTTTGTATCGTGATATTACAAAATCATAACAAATTCTGTCACATTAATAAACCATGTTACTTTTTGTTAAATATGTGTAATAACTGTCTGTGAGGAAGAAATCTGAAGAAAATAAACCGGTAATCAGAAAAAAATTATAGAGTAGTCGCTCGGTTATAAAGGGTGATTTTTTAGCTGTTATCTTCTTGGCAACACAGGTTTAAACAGCTGACGCACGTTTCGTGTTTTGTTTCACTGTCAAACATCCTCAGTTTGGTCTATAAATTAACAATGAATCGTCTTATAAACGAACAACGCTTGCAAATCATTGAATTTCATTATCAAAATTCGTGCTCTGTTAAGAAAGTTCATCGCACGCTTCTTATCGAAAAATTGTGTTCAGCGACGAAGCTCATTTTTGGCTCAATGGGTACGTTAATAAGCAGAATTGTCGATTTTGGAGTGAATATCAGCCAGAAGCATTGCAAGAGCAACCAATGCATCCAGAAAAAGTCACAGTTTGGTGCGGTTTATGGGCTGGTGGCATCATTGGACCGTACTTCTTCAAAGATGATGCGAATCGTAAGGTAACTGTGAATGGTGAGCGCTACCGTGAGATGATATCCAACTTTTTTTTACCCAAAATGCAAGAGCTTGACTTGCATGACATGTGGTTTCAACAAGACGGTGCCACATGCCACACAGCACGCTTAACAATGGACTTATTGAGAGGCGAGTTTGGTGATCATTTTATTTCACGTTCGGGACTGGTCAATTGGTCGCCTAGATCATGCGATTTAACGCCTTTCGACTATTTTTTGTGGGGCTATGTTAAAGCTCATGTCTATACACACATGCCCGCTTCAATTGACGCATTGGAAGACAACATTGAAGCATTTATTCATGAGATACCGGCCGAAATGTTGGAAAGAGTATGCCAAAATTGGACTAAGCGGATGGACCATTTGAGGCGCAGTCACGGTCAAGATTTGCATGAAATAATCTTCAAACATTAAATTATATGGACCGTACTATCGATTCGAATAAATATTTCATGCATTTTTCGGAATTTTATGTGTTTTGTTTTTAACTTTCCTATAGCTCTTAAAAAATCACCCTTTATAAACTAATATAAACAGAGCCTGTTCACTAAATGGAGAAGTTCACATAATCGAAAGGATATAAGATAAGTACATAATTCAAACGATTTTTATTACTTAACTTAACTTTTTTCTTTCAATTGGTCATTAAAATATGTTGCTTTTGCTTTAATTAATTCACTTGTAATCGGTAAATTGATAAAGCTTCGCCTCCATCAACGGCATTTCTCCTTTTCCCAATGTTTTCGTTTTAATTTTGCCTTCACATTTTGCAGTCACTTCCAAAATTGCTTAATTTAATTTTTCTTAATAGCACAAATTGTTGAGTTGGCCACCTCATATCTGTGTTCAAAAGAAGTAACGCTTGCGCCTTAGTTCAAGCTTGCCAAAATGTCACTTTTTTCAGATAACGTTAACACCTTGCGCTTAATCTTCGATGCACTATGTAACAAACACTAATGATCTCAAAAGACAATTACTCAAAACTCTAAACATTAAAAAAATAACGGTTGCAGGTTCTTCACTTATTTCGGGGAAAAACATACTTCTAATTAGACAAACAGTTAAAAAAAATTTACGGTTATAAGCTGTTCACATAATAGAGATAGGCTGTGTTCACTCTTTACAACCTCCTGTGTTTAAATTTTGTTGTTCACTATTCTGAAAGTTTACATAACTGGATATAACCGAGCGGCTACTGTACTTGTATTAACTTACATAAAACTTAAAAAGAACACGATCGCCTGTGTATGTATGTATAAAATATGTCTTTTAGAGAAATATTTAGAAAATCTTAGTTCAATGATAGATATCAAAGAAAAAAAAAAATATTTTTAAAAAAATCTTAATTAAAGGTTCAAATTAGCGAATTCTTAAAAAGTTTTGGTTACATTTGCACCACCTTATGGTCACTTATAGTCATTATCTGATAATATGAACTGTTAGAAGGGTATTAGGATTTCAGTGTAGCCGAATATATCACTTGTATTTGTATGATTCATAAAACGTTGACTAAAATTGTTTCAAATACGATATTCTTCATTTTAATGGCCAGTTGTGGCAAAACTATCACCTATTAGATTTTCTTAGATTTCTCTCCGAATTATTCTGTAACAACCACTCAACGGCAACATTTAACATCGCTATGACGTTTGCGAAAATCCAATATTTTTCAATCCTTCTGTGACTAGATACTGCATCATTATGACTTCCTATGCTGACCAATATCTGATGGTCGTTTGGCGACCACAAACTACGTCGCTATAATATCGCAAATTAATCCAAAACCACGATTCATTAAACGACGACGCTACCAATTTTTTAATTTAAAGGCAAACTATTGGATTTGTCTTCGCAATAATCTTTAAGGGCTCGTGATGCAATAGCGTGCGAGAATCTCTGCATTAAAAATACAATTTAAAAATCGCCCTTAAATATGCTATAAAAAATGGTGTAATGTAAATAATTGCAAAATCCATTTTTTTTTGTTCTTATCAACAATTTTATATTTGCTTATTGTAAAAATTATTATTATAATCATTTTAATCGACATATCGTATACACAAATATAATTACACTTGCACACACATACGCAAACATGCAAAAAATATTAAATTAAAAACAAATAAATAAATTAGTTGAACAAAATTTAATAAAAAAAAATTTATTAAATTTTATGTAGGAATTACTATATTAATATATATGATGTTTTGTACAAAAAGCATAAACAACAAGTTTTGCAGTGTGTAAAATTATAAGGAAAATCTATAAAAAGTATTGCATACTTCCAAGGATCGCATGTTTTTCATCAGATACCAAACCCATGAAGTAGGTTATGCAAAAACTGTGAAAAAAATATATTTTACAAAACAAAATATGAACAACATATTTTTTATTTAACAGTAAACTGCATACGAAATTCTATTTTAATTAAAAATCAAACAGATTTAATTTTAATTATTTCTGAATAATAAATGTTTTTTATGCAATAGAATATTAAAACCAATATGGTGTTTTATCTAACAACCAATATGTGTAAAAACATTTTAATAAATATAAATTAATTAATGTGGATTTTGTTCTGCAACTAATTTTAATTAGTTTTATACATTATGCAGCATTTACATATATTGAATTAATTTGTTTTTTATATAAATTAATCTCATTTAAATTCTTTCAAATAAAATTAACAAAATGCTTGATATTTGTTTAAGTGAACCCAGCAAAAAAATTAAAGATAGCGCTAAGTGAATTACATTTTCAAGACTTTTAAATCAGTAGTGAGAAGCATTAATTACACCATGCGACAGTCAAAATCGGTGTGGGATGAAACCAACGGGAAATGTTATATCGGTAAAAAAGAAGTCAAACGTGTCCCGGCGTTTCGCTGGGTCACGTCTAGGCATCGAGATATATCGATTTGAAGTTAGTAACCATCATATAGGGGAAATTGTGACTTTTAGTGTTTTTTTTTACATAACTCGAGAACCACCAATCCGATTTTGCTAAAAAATTGAATTTTTTATTTTGAATTCATAAAAATGAATAATGCAGCATTTGTTGAAAAAGCTCTTTTGCCACAAACTTAAGAAACTACATTGATATTTTCTGGACAATTTGCACTTATTTCGGTTTTATACTTTTATTATTTTTTTATCACTTTAAAAAAAAAACGTACTTTACGCGTTCGGAGACACTTGTTCAATGACAAAAATCGATCAGTAAACACCTATACATACTACGTAATTTTCAATATTTTACTGAGAGGTACTTATGAATTCGCGCATCTTTCAAGGGTGGCTATATACCTGATTTGTGTGTTTTAAATATTTCGAAACGTTCTAAAACATGACCACTCATAAATGTGGGTGCAATTTGTGTAAAAAAATCATGCAGGTAGCCAACGGGAAAAACCCAAATAATTAAAAAAGTACAATTCCTTTTTTCCTTTAATTGTCCACGCACATTTATGACCGTTTTTTAGTTTGTTACCGCTACCATAAAAATCAAATAACCTTTTGTTTATTATTTTTTTTTTTAAATTCTGAGAATCATAAAAAAAGTCATCAATGTTTTTTCCAAAGAATTTTGAGCATATCTCGAGCAAATTTTTTAAATTCATACCTTCACTTAATTGTGAATAAAAGGGAAACGCGTCCATCGATTTTCATGATCTATGCCTCATTTTGTTTAAAGGTTATGTGACTTTACGTGAAAGTAATAGGACTTAACACTTTTTTTTACCGTTTTGGATTTTTTATGAATTAAAAATAAAAAAATTCAATTTTTTTTGGCAAAAAATAGTGTTTTCTTCATACATTTATTTATAACTGCGAAACTGTTGCTTATGTAGCAAAACGTTGATTAAAGGAATTGTAATTACTAATTTTTTTAAATTTGTTTCAGCAAAATCGGACTGGTGGTTCTCGAGTTATGTAAAAAAAACTCCAAAGGTCACAATTTCCTCTATATGATGGTTACTAACTTCAAATCGATATATCTCGATTCCTAGACGTGACCCAGCGAAACGCCGGGACACGTATAACTTTTTTTTTTATCGATATGTATAACTTTCCCCTGTCGTTTGAACCCTTCCCGATCACTGAACCCTACCATTTGTCGCACAGTGTTATAAATGACTCCCTAAATGCAAAATAATTTATCATAAATGATGTGGTTCAAAATGAATGAAACATCATGCATCTTAAACAAGTCATGTCGACAAATAAGTTATAAAACGTCGGTTACTTTTGACCAAATATGCGCTTATTTAAGGGGAGTGCAGTTTATTCATGTTGCTCATGTTTGAAATCATCAGTTTAACCTCTGGAAATTCATTTATTTGTCCTATTTTTTTACTGTAAGCGATTAAGAGTCACATTAAAAATATATTTATTAATTTAATTAGTGAGATAAATTTATAATGACAAGCAAAATATTTTAATTATTAAACATGCGGTAAAGCTTTTAGTTGGAATGATTTTACTGTTTAAAACATATGAAAAAATTAAAGGTAGACTACTCAAACAAAATTAAACTGCAAAACTTTGAAGAGATCGGATATTACCAATTATGTGTAGTGTTAAATAAAAAAATATTTAGCGTATAACATCTTGTAAGTGAACATATTAAAAATGCAACTTAATGTTCAGAATGGTTTTCGATGTCTAAATCAAATCAATTAAATCGATAAAAAAAACAATCAGGTGGCTTCAAACATTTATAAATAATTTTTCAATAATTTCTATTAATAAATAATTTTATTAATTTTTCTGTCAATAGGAAATATTAAAAAAAAATTTTGAATCAAAATAACCATTTTTTAAAATAAACATCATTGTAAAATTTAAGCTCTTCAAATGCTTTACAGTTTAATGTAGTTTTGGTCGATGTAGTGTGTTTTAAAAATTTCTTTTTATACCCGCCACCAAAAACATGGTGGGGGTATATTCATTTTGTCATTCCGTTTGTAACACATCAAAATATCTATTTAAGACCCCATAAAGTATATATATTCTGAATCAGGGTTTCATTTTATGACGATCCAGCTATGTCCGCCCGTCTGCACGATAGAACGATAGAAGTCGCAACGAAAAAGCTAGGGGGCTCAAATTTTGCCAGAATATTTCTTATACACAAGGTTTGTTTGATATTGAAGATGA